>CM051239.1:265529648-266765898 GCA_027917425.1 Gastrophryne carolinensis | reverse complement strand
TGTCGCTACCTGGCGCTATTAATGAATCGGCCTCTTAGTTTAGATCTGACCACATGCAGAAAAAAAGAGGCTAATATATGAATGGAATAGAAGGGTAGTGAGATGAATAGGTAAAAAGCTAAATAATAAAGGACTATGGTTTGAATACATATGGAACAGTAATGACTGTTTATTTCATTTACCTTTAGAAAGCAAGTAGGATCAATAGATGTATCACCAGAATATTGATATTATTGATATTCATATACATGAATAAGCAGCAAGATGAAAGAACTATAGAGGTGGTCATTGCTGACCTTGTCCTAATACAATGCTAGTTGTCCCTCTGCCTTGCTAGCCCTGGGTTGCAAATGTATGCATGGTGTCAGGTTTGAAAGTTAACTCTGTTTAAAGCGGAGCAATAATCTATCCGTGGCCAGACACACCCAGTGTGCCTGGTAAACAGAAAGAAGACATTTCAATTCAGATATATACTAAGCAAGTCTCCTTATTTGGCCACCCTGGAATTGGGCATCCCAATTTGGGAACAAATCTCAGGAAAGTCAAAATCCCGGGTTTTGATCTGCTTTAAGCTTAAGCATCCATTGCAGGTAGGTGTGGCTCACAAACATGTCAAGTAAATAAGGTTAGCAATGGAAGCTAGGGTGTCTCCTAAAATGAAATTTTAGATCTCCAACATCTTGGTTTTGGTTGTCAATATGAAATATAGGATTAAATCAGTTGGGGGGGCGAAGGTGAGTATCGATTGGATCCTTGCAGAGACATTTACTCAACCAAAATGTGATGTATTTAATTACAAAATACCCAGTATGTACAAGAAGTCCTTTCCTGTGCTAAAACCTTCCATCCTGAAAGTAATAATGATGGTTACTGAATGGTCACCATATCATTTGCCAGATGTAGTAGCTGGCCTAAGGCTGCTATAGTAATTAAATGATGAAAAGGGTCATCCATGACTCCTTGTGTGGCATAAGCCATGATATCCAAATTCTCATTCTATGAAGCTTGTATTTTTTTCAAAAAAGGGTAGATTATTCCAGGTAGGATCAACTAAGATGATTAATGACAGACATTGTGATCATGAACATTTTACTTACTTTAATGAGACTTCCGGGTGAGCCTCCATGTGAGCATCCAGAGCTGACTTGCATGTAAATTCTTTAAAACACATTGGACAAGGGATAACATCTTCTGCCTTTTTCACCGGTTCAACTTGCTGAATCTCCTCAACCACCTTTACAACAATAATGAAATAAAAATTAGATTAAAACTTGCATGGTAAATTATCTTTAATTTTTTTAGATTCCGATTATTAAACATTTGGAGACCCAGTATAATAGACAAGACATGGGTCTAAAACTGTGGTTTTTAAATGTTGATGGACACAGAGGCTGGCGGAGAACCTTTTCACTTAGGTTGTGTGAGGGTGTATTATGATGCTTAAAACATGGAACAAGTTCCTGTACACCATTCATCAATTCATTCAATAAAACACAAGTCGAAATGTAACTTGGATAGAAAAGAGGTAGGTTATAGCCACCCCAGTTTTCCTTTTTGTCCAGATCTCGTTCTACCTCTTGCGCAAACTGACCAGATGTCTCACTTTCGTGGACCAGTCCTATTTTGAGGCCCACTATCCCTACGAAAACTCTGGGGACACTAAATGCCTGACTTTGCAGACACCGGGAAGACTGTCCCACCAATTACAAAATGCAGGATGCTCTAACTCCCTTTGGTGAATGGTGGCAGTGGAATGCATAGACTTCTCAATCACCAACAGTTTTTATGGACCAAATATCCCTAGAGCATGTCACCAGTAACTGGTTTAAACTGTCCCACTTTGAGGATCCCCAAAAATGGTTAGTTTATTCTTGCGTGAACTTATTTGAAGTGTCACATTGAAGCTGCACAAAATATTGTGTACCCCTGTGAGTGACAACCCCCTGGCTCCTGTGACACCCATGGCTTTTCTCTAGATTGGTCACCTTGAGATTAGATCACACCACCTTTTCTAAAAACTAAAATATACATTTAAATTAAAAGATATCTTTTATGAACTAGAACTAACCTTTTTAGCTGGAGGTATGTCTTCCTTTTCCACTTCTTCCTCAGGATTTGACTTTCTTTTTGTTGTTAAGCGTCTCCTTTTAAGGGGGGGTGGTGGACTTGTTGTTGTTGCAGCATTCGGGTCCTTCTCATGAATCTTCATGTGTCTTAAGAGTCATATAAAAGTACATTACTTAGGAGTGAAGAACTAGCATTGCCTTTAAAACATCCACTATAATGCTTCAGTAAGAACATCAACCAAGCCCCATATAAATAATTGTGGACAAGAGATTGTAGACCAGGACCTCCGAGGACTCACCATAATAACTTGCTTTTGAGAGGTATGCAACATGAGTGCATAAATATTTAGATGTGTAAAGCAACGCCTACCCTTTTAGTAACTATTATTAGGGAAATAAAGTAGTTAAAGAGGACACAAATTTCCTTCCCAAACACAAAAGCCAGACAAGTTTCCAGGGGTTGGAGAAAGGAAGTCTGCAGGCAGTGTGCCTGGTGAACAGAAAGAAGACATTTCAATTCAGATATCTCTTTAGCAAGTCTCCTTATTTGGCGTTGCTCTGGTTTTCAGCTCAGAGCTCGCCAAATCCCAGGCGTTCTACATATCACTCTGTCCTACAGAGGAAGGCAACTAGGCCAACAAAATGCTCAGGTTGTAGTAGACTTGGCCAGTGAAATGTACAAGCTGGTAGACTTAAAACCACAGTATAAACAGTATAAATGAAAAGGAAATAAATAAAGGTTAACAAAAATACACTAAACTATACACTCCACTCGACAATATATTTCTGAACCCTTCAGTTAAAAGCATAAACTGCCAACATCTGAAGTAGAAAGCCTTTAATGCTAGAGTACAAATAGGACAACATTTCTATGATAAAAGTTGTACAAGCCCTTCTCTGGATCTAGAAACATGCAGTGAACACTTCTGAATGGACTAATAGTTTCAGCTAACATCTATAGCATACACTAAAGTATATGAACCTTTTACAGCTGTAAGTTTCATGTGTGCATTGGAATAAATATCCAGAGGATAGGAGGCTTATCAAAATGATTTAGATAGGCTGGGTTTTTAGAGACTCTGAAGCAACATTCAATAAAATGTAACATGTTTTAAAGGAAATCCACTGCTAGTTGGGGGGGGGGGGGGGGGGGGGGGGTGAAAGAGTTTTAAAACATATATGGAGAAGCCAATTTCAATGTGTGGGGAGGCTCCCATTTCCTAATTTGTAAAATCAACAAATTAGGAATTAGAATAATTTGTATTATCCATGCTTATGATCTGGCCTAGGGATGGAGCATTCTGCGAGTACAGTTATTAGAAATAATTGTACTCGCAGAATGCTCCATCCCCAGGCCAAATCATAAGCATGGATAATACAGTCACTCAGCAGCCCAAAAACTCCCTGCATGACATCCCCTTTAGCTGCTTGATGCCCCATTCCACCATGATAACAGGAGAGATGCCAACCTTGGAGACCAGCTTACAGGGTAATGGGCATGACAGGGGCGTGGCTGTTTTACAGACCTAGGTTAGGTTAGGTTTTACAGAAGATCAAGTGTTTAATCGCCACCATGACAATTTGCAGGTATGTAAGGGCCTTAAAGCGGTCCTTCAATCTGAATGAGAGCCTATCTTATATGTTTCCCACACCCTGTACATACAGATTGGTCACATTAAAAATCATCCTACCTGCATCTACTGCATGTTATGAGCCTTTAAACATCCAAGATGGCGGCTCATGGGTCGTCAAGCAGCCTGCAAACAGGAAGTGCCTTCTGACTGTGCTGCTCTGCATTCTGGGACTGCTGTCCTTTCCCTGACCCCAGCTCTGCTCAGTCTGAGCAAAGCACAGCTATAACCCCCCCTGTACTTTATCCCACTCTCTTCTCCTCAGTATGTGTGATGCTTCCGAGTCAAGATGGCGGCGCCCGTATCCCAAGGTCCTGAATAGAGTTGCAGCACGGTGGGGGAAAGAATAATAAGTAAGTGACTAAAAACTTAAAATATATTAATTTTAGATGCTGGGGAATCATTTTCTAAGGGTTTGGGCTTTTCAATAAATCATGGTGAAGGTCTGGTTTAAAGTGGACCATCACCCTCGGGTGATCGGCCCGGGAATCTATAAGATTCCCGGGCCGATCACCTCCCTCCCCGCGGGACATTCGAGATCGGGATGTCCCGCGGGGTGAGACCCCCCCAAAACCCCCAAACCCCCTTACCTTAGCTCATACTGTTCATAGAGTAACTCAGACTACAAAAAAAAACAAAGCAAGTTCTTGACTGAAATCAATAGGCGTGCTCCATACTGAGGCCAAACAAAGCCTGACAAATCTAGTCAACCAGACACTTGGAAGAAGTCAAAAGGCAGCCAATAGAGAGGGGCCGGGACAAAACCAAGTGACTCCTTGGAAAACAGTGGTCATATGCATCCCTCCCCAGGGCAATTTAGATTGCTGCACATAATAAATCATTTACCTTTAACAAAATGGTGGCTCATGCATTTGCAGACCACCTGCAGATAGGAAGTGGTGCTGGGCTTCCTGTTACTGTGCACTGTCAGCTGAATCCAGGCAGCAGCATGGCTGAGATGCTGGGAGAGGAAACTCCAAAATAGCCGCTACCTTTCTTTTTCAACTGTGCCAGGATGTTGGTCCGGTTTAAGTTTTCTGCCAGGAATCAGAGCTCCCTATGCGGTTTTAAAACATGCCACCATATTGCATACATGGGCACTGAAGAGACTGCGGCGAGGGGGGTTACATTTGTGGCTGCCATCACCTCTTGAGTGTTATGGGGGAGGGGGGAGTCATAGACTGCCTGGCCATAATCCACAACCCATAATAGTGTATGTAATGCCTGAGCCCTAAGGCAGCCATGTTTAAATTATGCTCCAGCATTCAACCATTGAAGACTGGAGTAAGAACATTTCCATAGATATTTATGGTAACATATTTAAAAATCTGTGTAGGATTAAACCCCAGGTGGGCCCTGAAGTTGAAGCTGTGTGGGGCCCAAAAATTCCCCATGGAGCCACAATTTAAGCTATAGGTGTCACTAAGACCAAATGAGGAACAATTAAAGCCTACAGGAATACGGACAGCAGCGGTTATATAAAAGTAATATATATATAAAAACGGTTATATACAAGTAATATATATAAAAGCGGTTATATACAAGTAATATATATAAAAGCGGTTATATAAAAGTAACGAAAGCTTGGTGTGGCTATGCTTGTTTGAACAGAGACTCACACATGGGGGTCATCCAAATGATTCTGAGAGTGAATGATTCTCACTTCACGCCCCAATGAGGTGGAAAAACAAGTCAATTGAAGTAGAGGTGGGAGAGCTGACTGACTAAATGAATTTACAAATCTACGAGTGCACAAAATGCAGCGAGTACAGTCATGATTTCCCCCCTTGGGCTACCTTGGGATTGCAAAACCCTGTAATGAGTGATCAGCCTGAGAAAGGCCTGACTGTCAGGCATCTAAGGATTTTACTCAGCAGCAGAAATGGTACACTGAAGTTTGTGAGCTACAGCAACCAAACAAGGAGGCTGAATCAGCCTCCTACTCACTGCACCCAGGCATGACGCTATATAATGCACACTAATCCCTGCACAGGGGAAATGTACCCTTTGTCTGTCACACACAAGCTTTTACCTGAGTGGAATTGTGTATATTAGGACCTGCTTACACTTGTGTTTTGCACGTTAACTGAGGTAGTTCTGTGGTGCAGTATGTTTGAAGTCTGGTTCTGGTTTTTAAGAAGCTTGAAGCTATTCATGGATTTGTTTTGAAGGCTAACTCTACTTTTATTTGGTAGGAAAAAAAGGAAAAACAGCCTGCTTCCTGCTAATTTTTAAAAATAACTTTACCTCAGACATGGCCTGCTCATCTTTCATGCTGTGAAAGCTGCCTGGCCTATGTCTTCATTTGGGGGCAGCAAGATGGAGTGCTGGAGTGTCTAAAACAGCCTCACCGTGAATGAGTTCTATACTGGAAACAAACTGGTGGCCTTGTGGCCATTGTAAATATATTATAAGCACTTATTATACCTTAAGGTATAAAAAGGTATAGTAAGCTATGACAGCTGCCTGGCCTACGTCTTCATTTGGGGGCAGCAAGATGGAGTACTGGAGTGTCTAAAACAGCCTCACTGTGAATGACTGCTAGACTGGAAACAAACTGATGGCCTTGTGGTCATTGTAAAGATATTATAAGCACTTATTATACCTTAAGGTAAAACAAGTACCATAAGGTATAATAAGGTATAGTAAGGTATGAAAGCTGCCTGGCCTATGTCTTCATTTGGGGGCAGCAAGATGGAGTGCTGGGTTATACTGGAAAGAAACTGGTGGCCTTGTCGCCATTGTAAATATATTATAAGCACTTATTATACCTTAAGGAACCACCTTAATGAGGACTAATCACCCCGTGCAACCGTCCTGGAATCTAAAAGATTCCAGGTCCAGCCACTAGCCTGCCCCCAGGGAATCCTACACCCGATACCCAGAAACCCCCGGGCGCCGGTAATCTTACATGATCCTGGTGTGTCCCACAATGTGTTCTGGTGGCCGCATCCCCAGCTTCCCTGTAGCTTAAAGCTGATACAAAGCCCTGCATGGCTGCCCTTGGAACCTAAAAGATTCCAGGGGCCAGCCGCTGAGCTTCTGCCCCCGTGCATCCCGATTTGCATGCTATGTAAAACCCCCCTAGATCAGCATTAACAGCTTAACTTTCTCCGGTCCAATGGCACATGCTCTCATCCAATTAAAGTCGTTTGCCGTGTCTATGTAATTTGGCAAATAACTCTAATATTTTGCAATGTGGATCGCAAGTGGATGCATCCCAACATCTTCGGGTTGTGTACGGACTCCCACCCCAGCCATTCCTATAGGCTGGGACGGCGAGCGCGTGCTGCTGCAGATGCACCCACTATCAGAGCCGTTTGCCAAATGACATAGGCATGGACCGTTGGACCAGGAAGAGGTAAGGGGTTACTGCTGATCTGGATTTCATACAGCAGTACGGAACAAGACATGGGATGGTCAAAATCCCGGGTTTTGTTAGTACTTTGCCCCCTTTTAAAGGAGGACTAATAACTTCTTGAGAGTAGAAAAGCAGCTAGTAATCAAAATCCAAACCCAGCATGCTATGAGACTGCAGCCAATGTTTCTGCTGGAAAGCAGCAAGGAAAATACATCGCTGCTCAGGGAAAGGTTGCAGAATCGCTTGCCAATGATGCTATTAAAACACGGATGGGAACTGGTGTGATACCCATGTCTGTGCAATGATGCTCCTCTGTGCACACCATGGCAAAAAAAAATTGCAGTTGAGGAGACAGAAGAGGGGAATGAAATAGGATACTGCTCTGTTTGCTAGTTCCAGCCTGCTTAGTAAAACAGGTCAGACAAGTTTTCACTTATTTTTTTCCCCTGCATGATGTGTGAGCTAAGGTGAAGTCGCAGCAATACCCAGCCATTGTGAGGAGATGCATAACAACCTGGATGATGAGAAAATTACGGTTGATCCCATCTAAGCCTCAGGTTCACTTTCCACTTTGTTAACACCTCTGATGCTGGTTGGCATTACAGACACTGCAAACGCTGATCACCAGGGCAACAAAAATACATTTCTTCACCGAAAACGCAGTTTGGGTAAAATATGGCAATATACAGTATAAGTACCACTGCAGCAGCCTATGTTGTTGCTAGTTGCCCAAGGGCCGCGAGGTCCAGTTGGCAATAGGGCATATTTTAGTACAAAATACATAAGGCTGCTGTGTCGTATATTATGGATGTGCCAGGCAACAAACATTAAACAGGTAAAGGATATATGGGCAGTAGAGTTTGCCAACCACTTTTTATTTTGGGGAAGTATTTAGTGTGTGTGTAACCTAGTAAGCGGGTGAAGGGGAAAGCATTCAAATTCGCAGTTCTAGCCAACTAACCCCTAATTTTGTTTACTGCCTACAAGAGAATACACCTGGAAGAACCAACAAATATTGTTCTTGCATTACTTTACCCCCCCCCCCGCTCCCCCCATGATATGGACTTTTCTACTTCAAGGTTCCTGCGGTAGTCAAATGCGGCATTCATCAGGATGAGCTTTAGAGCAGCCGCATCCCTGCTCCCATCACTCTGTACATTGGGCAACTTAATGGTCTACAGGCGGTGACACAAAGAGGAGGGAGTTCAGGGATGTTGCTGCTTCTCTATAGCTACTGAATGCGGCATTTGACTGATGCACAATCCTGTAGAGATATAAGTATCTTGTGTTGCCCTGTACTTTCTGCACCATTACATACTGGAGCCTTAGGCTGTGGACCAAGAGTCTTTTTAACATGTTGTTCCAGGTTAGGGCAAATTCATTGCGGTGGGAGTGAGTAAATTAGGATGCCATGAATCAGGACCCTCCAAAGTACAGATCCATTGTAGAGCAGAGTGAGCAGAGATTCCGCTGGTGTACATTATGCTCTGGTGAATGTTGCATTTGACTGTCACATGTCCTTTAAAAGAGGACCAACACCCATTTAAAATCAAATGTTTGTTGATCCCAGTGTGGTTGTCCAGCCCGACCAAGTGACCATTGAGGGCCAATCGCAGGGGCTGCATTTTGCTGGTGTAAAGCACTGAGCTGAACAGCAATTGCTTTAAAAGGGATCATGGAAAGCATGGGGGACAACATGCAGGGACAATATGGCAGACACGAAGGGGCAGCTTGGCAGAAATAGGGAACAGCATGTGGGGGCAGCATGGCACAAATAGGGAACAGCATGGCAGACATAGCGGACAACATGCGGGGGCAGCATGACAGAAATAGGAAACAGCATGCTGGGGCATCATGGCAGACATAAGGGAAAGGATGCAGAGATGGAGGAGCAGCATGGTAGAATGGGGAATAAGGTGGATATGGGGGTCTCACAGGCGGCAGCTGTAACACAGCCAGCTCCCAGCAGCAGGATTAAAAGAATAAAGGAAAGTAGTGGTATAGTCAGAGAAGGAAGTGTGGCTGCAGGGGTCAGTGGTGTAAGTGGGAGGTGAGTGAGGGAAAGTGTGGCTACAAAGGGGGGTGTAAGTGTGGTTTCTGGTGGAGATGGCAGGAAAGAGCAGAGGACCCAATGGTGACACTGGAAGACCAGGCAGGAGTGAAGACAGTAGAGAGTGGCAGCGAAGGTGAAGGTAAGTGTCACACTGAAAGATCTTTTGGGAGCCATATTTAGGCATTGAGCTCTGTACGATGGGTGGCAGAAAATAGATGATGCTGCCCACCTCCTTTGTGGTTGCTGAATGTGTTTGCACTGTTTCCTGTCCCCACCGGAGGGTGCTCTGCAAGGACATGGCGAGTATCTTTCTAATGCATGGCTCACTTCCCTGGCCAAGTATTTGCAGCACCAGTAGAACACAGGGGGGAGGTAAAGCAGTGAAAGGACAAGGGGTGTGACCGCAGAAAGATATGCTGGTGCATACAGCATACACAGGGTTACATAGATAAACAAACTTGTTCAACCTATATTTTGTAAATGCATACTGCAACTAAAAAAGAAAAATCTACAGATCTGCAAATCAGCAAAAACCACATTCCTATAGATCCACCTCTGAAAACAGTATTTGCTTCAAGTTACTGAAGTAGGAGTTCTGGAGAATTAGATGTTACAGTATTTGGTTTACACCATTATCGAAATTGCAGATGTCTCAATGACATTGCACACATACACACTAAAAGGTGTGCTTTAGACAGCACGTTAAACAGATCTGGATTCCTTAAAGTGGACCAAAACCCACGCCGATCGGCCCCGGAAATCAATAAGATTTCTGAGCCGATCGATTCCCCCCCTGGGCATTCAAAAAATACAATTCTGTGATTACTCACCTGTAGAATTGGTATTATGAGTATACAGTGCGTCCTGCTCCAAATCTAATACTTACACTTGGGATATACTCCGCCAGATGGCGCTGGACTGCAGAGACATCGAAAATAGGCTCCTCCCGGCCCCTCAAATACCCGGGGACCTCCCACAATCCCCAGCATTGAAAAGCAGTTAATGAGAAAGCCGGGAGAATTAAACAATCCAAACTATCAACTAAAACAATGATAACAATCACCATACAGGGGATCCAAGAAAATGCAAACCAAGGGTGGGTTGGAGCAGAACGTACTGTATACTCATAATACCAATTCTACAGGTGAGTAATCACAGAATTGTATTATTCTTAGTATACAGTACGTCCTGCTCCAAATCTAATACTTACAGTTGGGACATCCAATAGCAGTGTCCATAAAGTAGGGTGGGATCCCCAAGAAAAGTCAGCAGCAGACAGTTTAAACCACTGCCTCCTGCAGAATCTTTCGGCCAAAAGCAGCATCAGCTGAGGTCCTAACATCAACCTTGTAAAACTTTGAAAAGGTATGAACAGAAGACCAATTAGCGGCCTTGCAGACTTGTTCAACAGAAGCCTGGTGCTGAAAAGCCCAAGAGGCACCAATAGCACGAGTAGAATGAGCAGTAAGACGGAAGGGAGGATTCTTCCCCCTAGCAGAATAGGCCTGAATCACAGCCTGACGAATCCACTTGCTGATAGTAGACTTGGCAGGAGCCAAACCCTACCTTAGGCAGAAAGTCAGGTTTGAAACGAAACACCACCTTGTCCTGGTGTCTCTCATAGTAGGGGGGCTGAATGGAAAGCGCCGCCAACTCAAGACACACGCCTGACAGAAGTGATAGCCACCAGAAATACAACCTTGAGCGTAAGATTGGCCAAGGCAGCATCCTGCACAGATTCAAAGGGAGCACCCTGCAAGGCTGACAGAACCATGTTCAGATCCCAAACAGGCACCATAGACTTACGTGGGGAGCGCACATGAGTGACCCCCTGGAAAAAAGTCCTGATCAGAGGGTGCTGAGCAAAGGACTTCTGGAAGAAAATAGCCAGGGCAGAAACCCGACCCTTCAGAGTACTGAGCTGGAGTCTCATCTCCAACCCATGCTGCAGGAACTCCAGAATCCTGGGAATAGAGAACACACGACAGGGAAGAGACTTAGACTCACACCAGTCAATGTAGGCACGCCAAACCCTGTAATAAATGGAAGAGGAAGACTTTATCAAAGTATCCACAACCGAGGAAGACAGCCCCTTCTCCATCAAGATGGAGGTTTCAGCAGCCAAGCCGTCAAAGCCAGAGTTTGTAAATTGGGATGGCGTAGTGAGCCCTGAGTGAGCAGATCTGGCACCAAGGGCAGAGCGCACTGATCTACTGCCAGCTGCACCACGTCTGCGAACCACTCTTCTTGGCCACCTGGGGGCCACCAGAATTGCTGGTACCCCTTCCAGAGCAATCTTGCGCAGAACCCTGCCCAGCAGGGGGATTGAAGGGAAGACATACAGGAACTGAAAGTCCTGCCATGACATTGCTAGCACATCCGAGGTCAAGGCCAGAGGATCCTGGGACAGGGAGACAAAAGCTGGGAGCTTGTGATTGTGGCGGGACGCAAACAGATCCACATCTGGTTGGCCCCAACGGTGACACAGAGATTGAAACACCCTGCTGCATAGGGACCATTCTCCCTGGCGAGAGGTCCCCCTGCTCAGAGAGTCCGCCAGGCGATTTTCCACTCCCGGGATGTACACAGCTGATATGCAGGGGACATTGGCCTCCGCCCAAATCAGGATCAGAGACGCTTCCTGGAGGGCCCCCTTGCTCCGGGTCCCTTCCTGATGATTGATGTAGGCAACTGCCGTCTGGTTGTCCGAGCGCACCTCAACAGGCAGGCCCCGAAGGTGAGTAGTCAAGTGAGCCAGGACTAGCCTGATCGCCCGCAGTTCCAAGACATTGATAGGTGTGTGGGCCTCCTGAGGGCCCCACCTCCCCTGGAACCGCAGGGACTTCCAGAAACCCCCCCAACCTGACAGACTGGCATCCGTGGTGACCGTCTCCCAGGAAGGGGCAAGAAAGGATCTGCCCCCCAACAGGTTCCTGGAGTCCATCCACCACGAGAGGCACCTCCTGACCAGGGGGGAGAGCACACAGACTCTGTCCAGGGACGCTGGGTCCTTGTCCCATACTGACAATAGATGAAGTTGCAAAGGCCTCAAGTGGAACTGAGCATAAGGGACCGCTTTGAAGCATGCCACCATCAGGCCCACCAGCTGCATCCCCTGCCTGATGGAGGGATGGGAACAAGCTAGGAGGGACTGAGCCTGTGCAATCAGACTGTCCACCTTCTGTTGAGGAAGGAAGATCCTTGCCTGAACTGTATCCAGATTCATTCCTAGGAATGGAGTTACCAAGGAAGGGGACAGTGAGGACTTGGGGTGGTTGATCACCCATCCAAATGACTCCAGAGTGGACACCACCAGCTGAGTATCCAACTCTGCCTGATGTAGAGACTGGGAAGTGATGAGGATGTCGTCCAGATAGGGAAGCACGCGGACGCCCTGACATCTGAGCAGAGACATCACGCCAGCCAGCACCTTGGTGAACACCCTGGGAGCTGAAGTGAGGCCAAAGGGCAAGGCCACAAATTTGGTAGTGTTGATCCATCAGAGCGAACCTGAGGAACCTTTGATGACCTGGGAACACAGGAATATGAAGGTAAGCATCTTTGATGTCCACAGAAGTAATGAAATCCCCTTGGCGCAGGGAACTGATGGCAGAGCACAGAGTCTCCATGCAAAAGCGCCTGCCCCTGACAAACTTGTTGAGAATCTTTAAGTCCAGGATGGGCCTGACTGAACCATCTTTTTTGGGTACTGTGAATAGGTTGGAATAAAAGCCCTTGCCTTTTTCTCTTAAAGGTACCTGGCAGATGACCCCCAGCTCCAGGAGGCCTTGCACTGCTTGCACTAGCTCCTGAGCTGACACAGGCTCCTGAGGAATCCGGGATCTGATGAATCTTGGAGGGGGATCAGCAGCAAACTCCAACTTGTAACCGGAGGACACTACCTCCTGAATCCACCGGTCTGAGACATGAAGCCTCCAGATGTGAGCGAAGTGCTGCAGCTGTCCCCCCACCCGAATGGGTGAGGGCACCCCATCATGCCTGAGGGGGCTTGGAAGAGGGTTTAGCTTTGGGACCCCAGGAGGAGCCAGGACGTCCACGTCCTTTGCCTCTACCCCAGAAATCTCCCCGGGTCCCAGGGAAAGACACCCCCCTTCCCTGTCTTGCACCACGGTAAGGGGAGGAGAAGGAACCCTGACCCCGAAAAGGCCGAGGTTGCCGCCTGCGCTGGGGTAACCTGCCTCCCTTAGCAAAAAGGTCCAGGCGGTCTCCAAACAGACGCAGTCCTTTAAAGGGAAACACAGTGAGGGCCTTCTTGGCAGCGTTGTCAGCAGCCCACTGGCGCAGCCAAACCGAGCGGCGTATAGCCACCACAAGGGCAGAAGTTCTGGCACACATTCTGATGGTGTCATCCAATGCTGATAGGACAACATTTACAAAAACATCACAACTGGAGAGTGCATTAAACACCTCACAAGGCAAATCATCAGGGGCACTATCAAGAATATTTCTGATAAGGGTTCTAGTGGTCACAGCAGTAATGGCAGAGGCACAGACCGGGCGCAGCGCCGTCCCCGCACATGCAAAGGCGTGGGATGCCAGCTGGTCAATGTGCCGGTCCTCAGCATCCCGCAGGGTAGTAGAATCAAGGGAATGCATGACAGAGGTGTTAGATAGCCCTAGGATCGGGGCACCCACCTCGGGGGGGGGGGGGGGATGACCAACATTTAACCACCTCATCAGGAAAGGGATACTTTCTATCCCAACTCTTTGGAACCCCGGGAAGTTTACTGGGGTGCTCCCATTCCTTGAGCAGAAGGTTATGGAAATGTGCCTGCTCTGTAAATTCCAAACGTGATTTTGCTGTATGAAAAAGCTCCCCTCCTTGCCTGGGAGCCTCAACAGGGAGAGAGATAGACAGAACCTCAAAAATCTGGGTCAATAATCTGTCAGTGTCATCCGGGGCCCAGGGGTCAGAGCCAGAATCGTCATGACCCCTTGGTCTCTCATCAGATGAGCCTGAATCAGAAAAGAGCTCCCCTTCATCAGACGGGGTATAGCCACACAGATTCCAAAACTCCTCAGTTTCCATAGGGAAAACCGTGACATTAGGCGTCAAGTGCCGCTTCTTAGCAGGGGCCTTACACGCTAAGGACTTAGCAATAATCTGTTCAACAGTAGCCAGTCTAGAAGACACATCAGGCTGAGAATCCCCACTAGTATGCAACTCAGTAGGAGTGAGATTTAAGCTTGGGGGAGTAGGTGAAGTGAAACGAGGTGCAGCCACTGGCAGGCCAGATTGCAATGCAAGCACCTGCTCAGCACAGGGTACACAGACCCGCACCTTGTCAGCGTCAGCATGAGGCTGCCCACACGCTACACACAGCTGGTCTTGTCCCAAACGGGACCCTGGTAGCATTATCCTGAGATGCCTCCATATGGTGATTATAGCGGCGCTATACGCCGATAGGGAATAACGCTATATAGCAACCCTGGATGCCCCAATAACCCGCTAGGGACGTGGGAGTATAATTTTTACAAGGCCTACAAATAATATACTAAAAACAGGGCCGGGAGAAACCAAGAAGGGTTCGTCCCGCCTGAAAGACATAAGCAGACAAGACCTTAAAGTAGACCAACACCCAGGGGGGATCGGCCCGGAAATCTATAAGATTCCCGGACCGATCAGATCCCTCCCCGCGGGGCATCCGAAATCGGGATGTCCCGCGGGGAGGAACCCCCCAGGAGGCCCACAATCCTCACCTTACCGGCGATCCAACGGCGCATGCGCGAGACGCGGCCGCGTCTCTCGCTTCCCTCTAGCAGGGCGCGCTCCCGCGCCGGCCGTTTTGTGAATGGCCGGCGCAGGCGCGCTCCCTGTTAGAGGGAAGCGAGAGACGCAGCCAATGACAGCGCTCTGGTATGCGTGTCCAAGCGGCTTTGGACGCGCATACCAGAGCTGCTCCGAGCGCTGTCATTGGCCGGACAAGGTCACGTGGGAGCAGGGAGAGGTGAGTTTTTGCGGCGATCGGGGGGTTTCAGACAGCGGGGCACCCCCGATCGGGGTGCCCCACCTAAGTGGTCCACTTTAAGTACATCGTAACAAAAGTGAAGCAGATAAAGCCGCCCGCGAGGGCACTTACGGACCGCGGTAGGTATGAGTCCGTCGCGCATAGGCCAACCAAGTCAGAAAAGATGGCGTCGGTATACCTCGAGGGGCAGGCCAGTAACAGCGATGCCGCGGAAAACGCCAAAGACGGGCCCCGCCCCCCCGAAGAGCGCAAAGCCAGAAGGCCAACAGCCAATGATGCCGCACCAGCGCCTGAGGTAATGCCGCTGCCAAGCGCGGAACCAAGTCAGCGCGCGGCGGCGGTAAATTTAAAAGCAATAAAGACAAGTCAGCGCGGCGGCTGACACAAGAATAAAGACATGTGAAAGGTGAAAGCACAGACTTCATAACCTACATATCTATACACCCCCCCCCCCCCTTTTCCCCCGAAGACTATAAGGAGGATGAGGGAGGACGGCGGCCACTTAAATAGGGCCCACCGATAGACAGGGGCAAGGGGCAATAGTGCGGGAGGGGCATCCCATAGAGGTTCACCATAAGCCTGAACCGCCTACCCTTTGGTGGGAGACTGCGGTGGAGCAGCGCTCCTAAGCACCTGACAGCGGTGCTGCCTACCTTCACTCGCACCAGTGCAGCCAAGGCTGGGAGGCATATTACTAGTGGAACGGGTGGGAATAGTCCTACAGGGCCGCAGGTTAATAACCCCGCTCACCTGCGAGTAGAGAGCCAATTTCTCGTCCTTCGCAGCCAGACTGCAGAGAAATTCTGGGGATTTGTGGGAGGTCCCTGGGTATTTGAGGGGCCGGGAGGAGCCTATTTGCGATGTCTCTGCAGTCCAGCGCCATCTGGTAGAGTATATCCCAACTCTAAGTATTTGATTTGGAGCAGGACATACTGTATACTAAGAATATCGGGATGCCCCGCTGTGGAAAGCCCCCCAGGTCGCCCCATACACTTACCTTGCTTCCCAGTCCAACGGTGCGAGCCACATCCTCGCGCCAGGCATTTATGAATGGCAGACACAGCCAAGCTCCGTTAGAGGGAAGTGGGACATGCGTACGCCAGAGCGCTCAGAGCCGTTGGCTTAGACGAAGCCTTAGATGATGTGATGTCAGCGGCTCTGAGTGTGCTGATTGGACAAGCGGCCACGCATGCGCCGTAGGACCGGGAAGAGGTTGGCATCGCCGATCTGGGTGTTTTTTACGCAGCGGGGCACCAGGATAGTCAAAATCCTGGGTTTTGGTCCCCTTTAATGCCATTGGGACGAGAGGAACGCCAGTCAGCAAAATGACAAATATCTCTCATAGAAAGTGTCATGCATATACATTTATGTTTCTCATCTCTTTTAGGTTCATCTACTATTCATGAAAGTGTATAACTGTGTTAAAGATAACATTCTTTAATTGGTGCACAGCGGTAATGTTGGTCTCTAAAACCGCTCGCTACAAGTTTTGAAATGGTTAGGAAATTCAAGCAGGCGAAATATATATAAGCGGAAAGCTCTTGTATGGATTCCAATAAAAAAAAACCCAACCCTCTGCAGGACATTCAAGCTGTTGGCACATTGAGGGCGGTGCGGACCCTTTTTATGTTTCATTCCGAATTCTGCCAAGTCATACTAGTGTATTTGTACAATTACTGAGTGACACCTGAACTGTTTGGGTCAATGCAGAGTGAGCTGGCAGACTGGAAGGTGTGAATGGTGCAGATCTAAGCTTTGTTTTATTGTCACTTGATTAGATCAGTTTCAGTGTTCTCTGGTCTCCTTGCACTCATCTTTTGTTTCATGGCTTCTTAAGATTGTGTTCATTTTGGCACACAGACAAGAAAAGCTGGCGATCCCTTACACCTCTACAACTAAGACCGGCCAGTCCTCAAAGTGGACCAATCACCAGGATTTTGACTAGCCCGATGAATGGTCCTCTTACCTGGGACATCCCAATTTTAGATTTCCCGCTGCGCAGAACACAACTCACCTTTCCCATAGTGCATGAGCTGGCTCCCATCCAAACAGAGCATAAGCCGTTGGTTAGAACTGAGCATTGGCATAGGATGCAGGGGGAGCCGCATCTCCGGTTTTCCTGTGAAGTGTGCCCTGCCCAGCCCATCTGAGAGCTTGCAAAGCTGCGGAGATGCAATCACAAGGGACTGACAAAGTTTTTTTAGACCCCAGGGCTGGGCAAATATGCGATTGGTCCACATAAAATGGATTGCTTAGGCTAAAAGAAAAAACATTCATGGTGCATGGTGTGCATCTCAGATGCTGATCCACCATTTGCAAAGCAAATTGGTTGATGAACCCTAGTCCTGCCTTGGTCACCGTCACACTGACAGAGGGGGTGTGCTAGGCTCTCCCCAAGCACCCAACGGGACCCAATCTCAGACTTGGTACATTTTAGAAAGCTGGAGTAGGAAAAAAAAACTGCTGCAGGGAACAAAAGGGGACGCTGGGTGTCTTATATTTCAACCTGGACATGGAATACCCTAGAACAGGGTGATCATTTCCCCAGAAATCCCTGTGCTCATGCATGCCTGCTATTGGCTCAGTCACTCACCTGTGCATGTTACCATTGGTAGTGAAGGACTGGCCACACATGTTGCATTTGTAAGGCCTCTCTCCAGAGTGGACAAGCATGTGGCGATCCAGGGAGCTGGCGGAGCTCAGAGACTTCCCACATATGCTACAGCTATGGTCCGTCCCTCCAGTGTCAGTGTTGTGCTGCAAGTGAAATTCAGAATCATTAGTCTGCAATATCTACATTTTAGGAGTTCAGTTCTTAAATGGAAGAACACAATTCAAAGTACATGCTCCAAGGAGATCTGCAGCTACTAGCAGTCAGAGATTCTCCAGAATATTATCTCCCTGAACATCAAAGTCTAGCATCACAAGGAACGTACACAGACTGGTGAAAGAAAACCTAGATTTTAGACATTATATTTAAAAAAAAAGTATGCCCAATGCATAACAAAATCCAATTGCCACTACCAAATACTGTACATGGGCAACCCTTCGAGTAGAAGGCCATTTAAACCGGACCTTCACCCTAAATAAGAGCATCTCTTATACGTTTCCCCCACACTGTACATACAGATTGCTCACATTAAAAATCACCCTACCTGCATCTACTGCATGTTATGAGCCTTTAAACATCCAAGATGGCGGCCCGTGGAGTTTCGGGCTGCCTGCAAACAGGAAGTGTCTTCTGACTGTGCTGCTCTGCATTCTGGGATTGCTGAACTTTTCCTGGCCCCAGCTCTACTCTCTGTGCAAAACACAGCTATAACCTGCCCCCTGTACTTTTGACCCCTCTCCTTTCCTCAGTATGTGATGCTACTGAGCCAAGATGGCGGCACCCATATCCTAGAGTGCTGAACAGAGTTGCAGGCCAGTGGGGAAAAGAAGTAAGTGATTAAAAAAGTTAAATATATTAATTTTAAATGCCGGGGAAATTTTTTTGTAAGGGTTTGGGCTTTTCATTAAATGTCGCTGATGGTCCACTTTAAAGTGATTCATCACTTTATGTCATCACTTTCCATCTCCAGCCCAGTGCCTTTGCCCAATACTAGCAGTATGTGCTAGTTACAAGCTAAACTGACAAATAATGGCAGTTAGGTTGAAGTGCTGAACTGTGTGTACTGTAACTGAATGTATCATCGCTGTGGACAGGGCTGCTCAACTTATGTTGTTATGAATATTGGCCAAAGGCTTTAGAAAAAAAAAAGAAACACAGGCTGTTTTGGGGCTCTGGAATGGTGACAGAAGGTGACAACAGCCTACCTTTCTGGGTATAGGATCACTTTCAAGAGAATTAAAACTGGACCTTAACGTATCAAAAACTTTAGGCCTGATAAAAATCCCTGCCTGTTCCGCATTTAATGAGTGCTCTGCTAATTGCCGCATAGGACCATCACGGGATCCCAGAACTATTATGTAGCACTTGGTATTTGGGTCTCAAAAACGTTTCCAATTAGCGGGTTGCATTCAAATCCTTTAAAGAAATATTCCTGGTGGGGTGGTTTCCATTTACGACTAATACATGAATGAAGCTGCCTGCATGGGTAGACACAACATACCTGACGAATGTGCATAGTAAGCTGATGCTGGGAGTTGCAGACCTTTTCACACAGCGGACATATGTATGAGGACTTCTCCTCCTTTGATTCCTAATAAAATGAAACATATTACACCGTATCAAAACAAGACTGAAGTGGACGTGTCCAATTACACACCTTTCTTCAAAAAGGAGCACCAATATCAATATGGATACAAAATTCTTTATTATGAAAAAGGAGATACTTTTAAAATGCACAAAAACACACTGGACAATTAAAATCACATGGATGACCCCATGGTCTCAATAATATTCATGAAAAAAAAACCCCTAAGGGGAACAATGCATCAAAAGACCCTATGTGCGCTTATTAGATCCTATTTTAACAGTTATTTTATGCCGGCATAAAAATTATATGTGTAAACCCTCAAAGTGTACAACCTATATTTACTACATATAAATCATGAGACATGCTGATAGTCTCCTATACAAATAAGAGGCCGATTCATTAATAGCGCCAGGTAGGGACAGATGAGCGACAGTAGCGTGATTTTCACAGCGCAAGCTAGTATTCGCTGTGCTTGGCCGGGGTTTGCTTGTTGACAGCGACTCAGTCGGTGTGCGGTAATGTTGAATACGGGGTTAGGGGTCGCTGTTTCACAGGTTCCGCGTTGTATGGGTGTGCCTGACAGCGAATGGCCAGAGCGAACGGCTTGCTGCAGATTCATTAACAAATCACGCTCAAAAATTTATCGCGCTGTGAATTCCTTGTTTAAACCCCAGAGCGCTGGCGGCGATGTGTGTAAAGTAGTTTTTAACCCCCAAACAACCATTTTTTTTTAATGTAAAAATTCTACAAGTTTTTCTAAACATTTTGTAATATGAATACATGAATATCAGACCTGTAATATCAATTCTGCACATATTTTTTTTTTTTTTTTTTTACCTTAAAAAAAAAAACCTAACATTGCCGTAGTGGTCACAGAATTTTTGCCGGTAAAAAAAAAAAAAAAACACATAAACTCAATTAATTATGAATATTTAAAGATTGCTCCATTGAAATGCATTGGAGAGCGCCAGGGAGCGACAGGTCATACCTGGCGCTGTGATGGGATTAGTAGCGGCGCTGTTCGTTGCAGTCGGCTACATGATGAATCCCGCGCTAGCTGACGCTCTCGCCGGCGCTAGCCTCATTTAGCGTGATAAATGCGTCATTGTGACCACCGCCGGCCGTTAGCTGTCGGTACCTGGCGCTCGTCAGACACTACCTGGCGCTAGCCCTTGATAAATAAGGGCCTAAGTGTCAACTCTTAACAACAATACCTCATATGTGAAAATAAATAAAAAACTAAATGCCACAGAAAATATATTGACAGACTCGCCCAGTTCAAACAGTTATAAGTGAATGGAAACAATAAAGATATACTCAAAGTGCACGTGTGCGTGCTAAATGACACCAGCAAACCTGAATATTCAAAAATAAAGAATGGCACATAGAGTCAGCATCACAGGGTCATCAAATATAAATCACCGCGCCCGCGACTCCCATGTCGCTTCAAGGTGAGGGTTACACCGTATATTATAAACCAATGGCAAAATAAAGCTACCAATGCTAAAGAGACCGACATATGGAGCTGCTGGTATTTAGTTTATTGCAAAGCTACTTAGCTCCTCTTTGATTTAATAATAAAGGCATCTACTTGCAAGTTACCCAAATAGACCCAATTTAACTGTACAGGCTTTTAAGTATTCATACCGCCCATTAATCAAATAATTATTTGGGTCCGCTAAATATCCTCGCTCTGGGGCATCCTGACCAAAAACAGGCTCAATTACCAACAAAGTCCGCTCTCCCACATCATTTTTGTTCCCCATAGACTGTTTGTAGGCGAGTTTAATGGACAGGAGTGTAGGTCTGTCCAGCAAGTCAGTTACCAGAGGACAATGCTGCAGGGGAAGATCCTGAAGTATTTAAAAGCCCAAAATGAATTTTCCTAAAATAGGAAAGCTCCCAGTGAATCATTTGCATAGATTCTACACTACCCTTACACAGGACAGGCTAGGGGCTGGCCCTGGAATCCTTTACATTTCAGGGCTGGCCAGGGGGGTTTTACTCTGCTTTGACTGCTTGACTTTGACTTCAGGTCCACCATAGCAAGTTTACACATTTTAATTGGCGTAATAGAGAAGAAAGGTCTATAGCAGACTATAGTTACAGAATTACAAATGGTATTTTGTGGCATCCATCTACATTTCTACATTCTCTGAAAACCATTACACAATACTCAAAGTGGACCAAAACCCAAGGAGATCTAGAAGATTCTGAGGCCAAATGATTTCCTTCCCCATGGGGCATCCAGAATCAGGATGCCCTGCTGTGTGAAAACCCCCAGGTCGCCCATAAATTCACCTTCTTTCCCGGTCCAATGGCACATGTGTGAGCAGGGCCCACATCCCCACTATCCCTCTAGCAGGGCACGTGCCACCGCCAGGATTATGTGAATGGCCGGCGCGGCATGCTCCCTGTTAGAGAGAAGCAGGGGATGTGGCCGTCAGTGCGCTCGAATTCGCTCATATTAGATGAGCTCCTGGACGAAGGTCTTTGAGCAGATCCGAGTGTGCTGATTGGACGGACGGCCGCACATGTATCCGGAAACTGGGAAGAGATTAGTTTTTTCAGGCAACCTGGAGGGTCTCACACAGCAGGGCTGTGTTCGGGGTGCCCTGGGGGCAAGGACCAAAACCCATGATAGTGAAAATACTGTGTTTTGGTCCACTTTAAGGCAACACCATGCAGTGAGAAATATCAAGTCGGCCATTTTGGTCTTTCTGGCAGCTAGGAGTTTTAGTAGAAGTCGATGCTCTGTGACATTTTCTACTTTATATGTCTTTTTTGAAGCCCCACACCCTGATTTTTAAAGAAGTAAAGGCATGTGGAGGTCAGGATCCAGATCTCCAGAACAGAGGAGTCTAGGCAGGGCATGATTTGCTGTTTGAAAGTAAAGTATTTCTTATAGATCTTTTTGTTTACTATGCTGAAAAATAACTCTTCTAAAACATCTCACTAGCTTCCTAAGGCAAGTTATGATGTCTTTTTATTGGTAGATACTCACTAAAGATACTGGTCTGTTTATTGGAATGTTTTTTTTTCGGTGACATCAGCAGATCAGCGCAGACAGAGCAATTACTGGCTCACCTTGAAGTGAAGAACTGCCCCTAATCTAGGCCATTGCAGCAGATGGCTGTTTACATGTGGGTTTATCATTAACAGAGGGCCAAACTTTCCCTCCAATACCAGCACAGGCCTAGATATAGTATGTGGGATGCTACCGCTACAGTCAGTCCTGGGAACTATGTCATGGTGAGGATTGGATGTATTCTTCATGTTAAATTGATATGTGTGAGGAAAAAGTGTAAAGCTGGCCAACAACTATAATCATTTGCATAGATTCTACACTACCCTTACACAGGACAGGCTAGGGGCTGGCCCTGGAATCTTTTACATTTCAGGGCCGGCCAGGGGGGTTTTACTCTGCTTTAAAGTGGACCAATCACCCCAGGAGTCAGCCCTGGAGTCTAACAGACCAACTAGGTGAACCTGTTTTTAGGTGCTGCTGCTGCTTTTGCCACAACCTTCCATACCTGATTTCTTCTGCCAATTCTATTGGGTTGTGGGCATTTTCCTGGTGATTTTATGCCTTGAGGATTTCCACCATTTTCAACAACATTTGCTGTGTTCATCACTGCAGACATCATGGCATTTACAGAGGAAAGGTCGTTGGATTCTGATCCATTGAGAAGGCAGACCGGTCTCACAGGCTCTTTTGTGGTCTCTGTCTCCTTGACTAAAACAAAACAAAAAAAGAAGAGCAAATTGACTATTTTATTAGGGAAGTAGTACATGCAAATGAAGTGTGGTGGGTGGTATAGGTGGGCAGAACCCTGCACAAGGTTGTAGGATTAATTTGATGAGCTGGAGTGCCTAGAGCAGGTCAAGAGTGGCTATCAGAGCCGGTGGCCTCGCCACATACAAGAAGCCTGTCTGTACTGATGGCAACATTAAAGCCATGTATATAAAGACTGTACTGTTATGGACAGGCCCTGGACCTGTAGCAGTAGTTTACCTCTATTCTCCTTGGCTGGATGTTCAGTCAGGCTTTGAATGTCCTGTCTAACACTTTTATCTGTCATGATGGTGGCAGAGACACTGTATGTGGAGTCAGCAGCGACAGCTCTCCCCAACACTGCAAAAGAAGACACAAATGGCATTATTACAATAGAACGATATACAGTATGTCAATAATATAACGCTTAGTGGTGCGGCAGAATATCTGTTGTGAGAACCATTATGATGTAATTTTAAAACCCTTGAAGAAATTGTCCATTTAGTTTAGTTATAGATAAATGGTTTCATATTAGTAAATGCAACTATTAACATTATTTATCTGTTATTATCTTAAAAGGTGGAAAGTACCGGAGGGTAAAAGCAGTAATAAGTAGGATAAATACACATTGATAGTGGAGTATATTAGGAGGGAAATTACTATCTAAAGGATAAGAGAGGAGACAATTAGGTCACAAGTAGGTTGTGTGGTGGCAAGTGATGTCAAGACTGAAGTGGATTTCTTAAAGTGGATCAATCAGGGGCACTGCTGGCCCTGGAGTCTAAAAGACTAGGTGCCCCTGGGACATCCTAATTTAGGATGCCCTAATGTGTGCCTGAAACCCCTCACCTTTCCGCCCCTGTGGCTCGCAAACCCCTTACCTTACCACCTCGATCACATCCCTGCAGCTGATGCAAGTTCCTGTGTCCAGCCATTCGGATAGGCTGACATAGGAGCGCACACACTTCCCAGGGATAACTGGGGATGCGGCTGCCACAGCTTCCTATGCAGATACTCCAAAACAACAATGGTATGCATGGCATAAAGTGCTGATAGAACGAAAGCCCACACATGCACTGTGGAAACAGCAGAAAGGCGAGTTAGGTGGGTTATGTGGGATGGGTTTCACATCCCAGGAAGAAGAACCAATGCAGGCTATTGAAATTTCACTACCCTGGTGATTGGTCCACTTCAAAGTTCATTGGGGGGGGGGGTTAATTCCAGAGGAATGGTTGTGTGTTAGTGAGGTCCTAAAGACAGAAGCAGGAGAAGGGGAGTTGTAGACAGAAGAAAGTCCTGGACAGAGTGAAGACTACTTCTGGGTTGGTATCTTTAGTAACAATAAAATGTTGGGAGGGGTTTGGCCGGAGAGAGCTTTTTGGGTTAAAATGGACCTAGCCCAGTCCAACCCTGGCAATGGACAGAAGCAGGAAACATTCCCATAAGTGGCTAGTTTTAGGCATACACTAGGGTTGTCTATACAGCACCAGACTTTTATAATAAGCCATGAAAACATATGTTTAGGAGTCACTGCAAAGCCCACTCAATAGGTGGGCCATAGTTTGTTGGTGATATTATTTATAATATGATTTGTCTGAATAAAAACAAGGAGCACTTACAATGTTAATTAGAGACAATTTGAGGTAAGTGCCACATGCATAAGAAATCTGATCAGGGATGAGCAATGGTAACTGGCCATGCAGGCTTTTCCTTTTGTTGTCCACAGCATCCATGTTTACTGAATGGAGGACGAAGGGCACGCAGCTAGACACTTACCACCACCATTTATCACAGGGGAGACACTAATACCGTAAGGTGTCTGTGTGAGCCTATAGGGCTCTTTAGCCTGAGCTGAAAATACTACTCAGCAAACATGCCAACATAAACTTTTGGTACTCCTATTAAGAGAGCTTTGCAGTTAAGGCAAAAAAAAAAAAAACCTCTCTTGCTGCTACACAGGCTGAGGAAACGAGGATGCAGGGAGGGCCACAAAAGTTGGGAGGAGGGTGAAGGGAAGCAGGGGCTGACTAACTGCAGCCACATCTCTGACTCACGTAGCTCCCATGTAAAGGATGAGACCAAAGCGTACACAAACACACATACATATATGCGCACTACAACACATTTGTCCCATGGAGCCAGCGCCGTAGTGATGTGAAGCACGCCTCTCCCTCTCTAACAGATGGGATGAAACTTGCGCGACTGACAACCTCCAAGACGGAGGAAAACCAGGAACCGACGAACAAGGAATGCGCCTGGAAGCCAGAGTAAACCTGCTGCTGCCAATGTTACCAACTGCCTCTGCACACAATGGGTTAACATTCTGGGCAAATTGTCAGTCCAGCAAGTCAGTGAAGCAGTGCTGGGATCAAACATCCTGGTTTTCCGAGGACTGAGGGTGCCAATTAACCAGGCAGTGATGACACCAAACCTTTTGTTGGCCTCCATCAAGTACATATAGAATTGTTTCACAGTTGACAAAAGGTGCCTTTCTGCTTTGCTTAATGTCTGTTAACCACTTGTGTGCCAGGCCCTAATGGCTTTGTTATGGAAAGCATACATTTTTTTGTAGTATGACTGCTGCAGTTTTCCTTATAATCAAACCTAAAGTGGGTGATTAATAACTTACATCACAAGAGCCCCAAAAGGTGAATTTTGGTGAAAAGAGATACAGGAATAATTCTATAATGCCCTGTACTGAAGACAATGGGAAGGCACTTTTTAAATAAGCATTTATATTTATATAAGCATGATTGCCTGGTGGCAGCCATGTGTCCCATTCCTGGGCTTCCGCTTTACTGGCTACCCACTGAGAATAGGGACACAACCGCAAGGTTGTGTCAAGGCCAGTCACACACCCACATTTGCCTGGGTGAGCGAGGGGACAGATAATATTTGATGGGGTTTGCAGGGGCTTGATCTCGGGGATCTAGATGCCCTGGAGCAGACCAATACCCATTTTTGTAACATGCAGTAACAGGCCACTATTGGAATCAATGTGCCAGGCTGACTTTTTCCAAAGAAAGTGGAAGCCTACTTAAAGTGCACCAAAACATACCACGATCGCCCCAGGAATCTATAAAATCCCCCAGGGCATCCAAATTAGGGATGCCCTGCAGTGTGAACCCCCCCCCCCAGGTCGCCCAATACACTTATGTTGCTTCCCGGACCACCGGTGCATGCGCGAGCCGTAGCCCTCTAGCAGGGCGCATGGCCACACTAGGCATTTGTAAATGGCAGGCGCGGGCACGCTCCCTGTTAGAGGGAAGTGGGGGATGCGGCCACCAGGGCGATGGCCTTAGACAAAGGCTTAGACTTTGTGATGTCAGCAGCTCCGAGTGCGCCGATTGGACGAGCAGCCGCGCATGTGCCGTAGGAGTGGGAAGAGGTGAGTTAACTTCGGCGATCTGGGTGGTTTCACGCAGTGGGGCATCCCTGAGCCACGGGGATAGTCAAAGTCCTGGGTTTTTGGTCCACTTTAAAATTTATGCATTTGAAAAACAAAAAAAGTGGGACATATAACTATGTCTTATGAAGTTTATATACATGCATTTTTTAAGAGGGGCAGATTTGGTGATAGAGGCACTTTAAGTAAAAGCAACGTCATCCATGCAACATGCTACATGCTCAATTTAGATATGAAGGAGCATCAGATGAGGAAAATGCCCACCTATTGTTTCATTGAGGGGCAAATCTGATACTAATGCACGCTGACAAGTATTTATGTTGGTTAAGATATGGACTCAAGCTTAAAACCCATCTCTTGGTACTTGTGAACAGTTAACTATGGCACGTCCCAATGTGCAAGTTAAGCACCTGACCCCCTCCAGATGTCTGTTGCTTGCCTTTCATTCAACAACATTTTAGGTAATCCTTGCCCCTGTGTACAAAAAACACAAAGGAGACAGAGCATTGGGCCATGGGATATTAGACACGTGGTATATTAGGTCGTTGACAAAGTGACTGTATTTTTCAAGACATTTCGGAATTGAAAATGAATACTCTTCTGAAACTATTAGCAGCTCCAGTCAAGAGACCTTACCCAGATACAGAAATGAGTCTGAAGAGGTTTCTTTGTGGCCAGAGTGACGAGCAGTGCAATATTTGCTCCGGCAGGCACATCCTTCTTCCTAACAGATGGCTGTGGTGTAAGTTGGGCAAGTAGAGATCTTAGTTCTGTTTGCTCCCAAAACACACACAACACTAAAGAGTGCAAAAAATCCATCACCTATGTGGTAACTGGTAGATAACTGGTCAGCTGGAGTGGCATGACCAAAAAGAAATTGCCAGCCAAGGTATAGCAACTCATTCCATTTTTTGTGGTTTAACATAAGTTTTATAAAGATAGGGCAAAACACCTCTTTTTGCTGTTGGTAACCCGAATATAGTAATTTAGCTTTAATACCATGTGTCTGGAGCTTCCCCTACTAATGGAGACACATTTTTGGTTCAGTTTTTTCTGCTTAACTAGGATAGGGATTGGTTGTTGGCGACCAGCAGAAATGATACCCATTGCTTATCCCATAACATCACCACAATGGACGTTCACCCTTTCTGTTCCAGAAATTTTAGCTTTAGGGGGCACCTCTTTGCCCTTTTACTGACTATGCAGATCTCTGCACTAGATTTAGGGAGCGAATGGCTGGATCTTTGGTGCTGCCCCTCGCATGTGAGGTGTTTGGGTAAACAGTCCAGGCTCGCTGGCCTCCCAGAAATGTTCAGTGCCGATGGGTAACTGACTGCATGTAGGGCAGCTGCTATGATGTAATAGGTTAATAAGCACATGAGACTGGGAAGGGCTATGGGACATCCATGGCTGGGTGCAGTGGTCTTCAACCTTTTTACCCCAAGTACCCCCTAGCTACAAGAAATTCCAACCAAGTACCCCCAAGGGGGTGATTCATTATAAATAGTACCACATTAAGCCTCAAAGCACATTTAAAGCAAGAAGGGATAAGGTTTGACATTTAAAATATTATACCAGACCAGTCAGACACCCCCTGTTGGTGTGCCCCTTGAACACTGCCATGTACCCCCTGGGCTATGCGTACCACAGGTTGACACTGGCTTAGAGGATTAATGCATGAGGTAAGTAACTTTAATAACTGGCTGTCTGAAACTCGCCAAGAGTTCGTAAGCCTTATTTTCCTGGTTCTTCCCACTGACTGTTAGAGACCCCCTGCAGACACCATAGTAAATGGAGCATGCTGCTCCACGAACTGCAAAGAGAGCAGGAGACCCGGACATGTTCTTCTCTCAGAGGTAGCAGAAGTCGTATGTAGCGATTGAGACCTGGATCCCCTGACAGGGCAAGTATTGTAAATTTCAAGAAAAGGTTTGTGCTGTGGATAATTAAATTAGAGTATATCTTTTTTTTGCCCACAGTGGTCCTTTAGGGGGCGGAGGGCTTGATTTGGATTTTACTATTTTTACTCTAATATTATCCAAAAGTAATAGGATCACTGACCAGAGTTCGACTGTCAATGTAGGCAGTGACAACTGATTACATGCAGCAAGAGGGGGCCATATGTATCATGGTGGATGAAGGCTGCAGTTGATGAGGTCGTATTAATGTACCAGGAAATGACTCTGTGAAACCTGGACGCCATAACATGTCTGTGAAGAGGTATTGTACACCACAATGGACACTTGTAGTGAATCCTGAATGTGCACGGCCGCTTCACGGCCCATCATCCCTGTGTGTCACTTTCCAAATATGCAGAGTTGCCCCAACCGGTTCATGTGCTACATAGAGGCAGAGACATTCTTTTCAAGTGACAGGTTAGAAACTATGAAGCTGCTGGATGAAACATTTAACTAGCAGGGTTTTTGAATGAGGAAAGCATACAAAGGCAGAAGATGACATAACAGATGAAGGAAGTCGCACGGGAAGTATTTTCCAACTGACCTTCAACTACCAGACTGCTCCCCGGCTGTTGGAAAGGCTGAAACTGGCAGGGCCCCGTTAAAAAGCTAGCTGGCAGCATCCCTTCAATTCCTCCTCCGGCTGGGCACCAATACACTGCAGCCTGGTGGTGAGAGGACACGGCATGTGTTAGTGCTCCGATGTTTGGACACACAGTAACAAGTAGAGAAAACATAACACCATGCATGAGGAAAACATTCTGTTACGGCGGCTTAAACCGATCATCGGTGAGACAAGACAAATCACGCGGACATGGTTCAAACAAAGTAATTACTATTTACGCCAAGAAATAAGATCGGACCTTCAGCATAATTAAGTGAAAAGCCCAAATCCTTAAAAAAATATTCATCAGCATTTAAAATGATTTGAATTTTTAAGCTGCTTACTTATTTTTCCCTACTGGGCTGCAACTCTGTTCAGAACCCCAGGATACGGGCACCACCATCTTGCATCATAAGTATCACATACTGTGGAAAGGAGGGGGGGGGTGCAGGGGTCTGGGTTATAGCACAGAGTAAAGCTGGGGTCAGGAAAGGGACAGCAATCCCAGAATGCAGAGCGGCACAGTCAGAAGACACTTCCTGGTTGCAGGTAGCCCGAGAATCCATGTGACACCATGTTGGAAGTTTAAAAGCTCAGAAAAGGCAGTAGGTGCAGGTAGGACCATTTGTAATGTGGGCAATCTGTAAGCACAGGGTGGGGAAACATACAAGATAGACTCTTATTTAGAGTGAAGGTCCAGTTTAAAGAACAAAAACATTTTCATCTAAACCTTCAAGTCTATCCATGGAAATATGTTGTTAGTACTTATGTAGTTTAGATTTAATTATTTACTAAACTGCAATTCCTGTTTAAAGTGGACCAACACCCTCCCATGATCGGCCCGGGAATCTATAAGCTCCCTGACTGTGGGGCACCCCGATCGCTGTGTGAAACCCCCCAGAAACCCGTAAATCCCTACCTGCTCCTCGATCCAGCGGTGCCCGCCGCCGCCTCCTCCGCGTCCCTCTAGCAGGACGCCCATTCGCAAACGGCCGGCGCGGGCGCGCCCTGTAAGAGTGACGCGCGGGAAGCGGCGGCGGGCGCGCTCTCTCGTCCGTCGCTGCCTCCCGCTTGTCCGTCGGCGGGGATTGGCTGCAGCGGTCACGTGGGAGCGGGGAGAGGTGAGTTTTTGGGGCTTTCTGGGGGGTTTCACACAGCGGGGCACCCCCGATCGGGGTGCCCCACTGAAGTGGACCAAAACCCAGGATAGTCAAAATCCTGGGTGTTGGTCCACTTTAATCGAGAGACCTGATTGGTAAATTAAATCAGATTTATCTGTTGTAGAACCTGTTTGATTTATTTGTAGGTCAAACTTGCAGTATGTTTTTCTAACACTTTTTTTTAGTCTTGGATTTATTGTGAGTGGGTGGCTGAATTCTATTTTTTGTAAGAATTGGATGAATATTTGAATCCTTTTCCCACCTAAATGCAATGATTGTTTTAGGACCTGTTTAAGATCTAAGGATGCAAAGTTTGATGTTAAATTCTGGAAATACCAATGTATGTTCTTTATACTACGATTATTTGTATTATTATATTTGAGATGTTGCTGCCAATTCTAGTGCCAGTAGTATAGTATATCATGTTACAGTGCTACTGCAGGCAAAGGTAATTGGTACACCATTGCGTCGGGCTACAGCTGGCACTAAACTGTTTTCTGTTAATAAATTGAAAAAGAAATGGCCGAGATATTGAGGTTTACAGGTTCAGCTTATGATTTTTCTTCTGAAAAGAGTGGCCCATGGATATTTGATACTACAAAATAATCAGCTCCTTGCGCTGACAGAAATGTGATGGAGGCAGAGAAGGAGGCGTGGGACCAGCAATTCTGTCCCGATTGGGGGACGGGATGAAAAAGAGAATGTCATTGGCGGAACCTGTAAACCAAGATCTGCTTCAATTTAAAAATGGAAAACTGTTTAGGACAGTGCCAAACGTATCCCAACTTAATGGTGTAACAATTATCTTTGCCTGCTGTATCACTTTAAGTACTTTTGTAGAAAAGGAGAGTATCCTTTTGTTTTTTTTTTCTTATTAGCCTGGACAATCCCTTTAATTGTGCATTAGTGTATTGTGTTTTCAGAGGGTCAGCATTGCTAACACCTATATAAAGCAATTTATATTTTATAATAATTGTGGAGAAGGATACATATTTACTTCTTGTGTAATAGGAGTATTCTACTATTCTAATCACGGTCTGTGTCTTATTAGCCTATTATTATTATTAATAAACAAATGCATGGGGGGGGGGGGGGGGGGGCAGATTGGGTCACAAGAATACTTTAAACCAATGACAGCATTTTCACTGTATTAAATGAAGCAATCATTTATAGCTTTTTATACAATGTTCAATCTGAGTAACAAAAAAAGGTCAGGGAACATAGATGCAAAAGCAAGACAACAAGGTGCCCATCAAGTCAGCGGTCATGTAGTATTTGCACGTCTATAGGTGTTTCTACAAGCTGTATGACTAAGGGCTATTAACAGCCTGAAACGCGTTACCTGGTCCCAATGGTGGAGGGGAGCACTTTCTGACTTACAAGACGTTTGACGGCTGTGTTTGGAATTATCCTCATTTTAAAGTGGACCAACACCCAGGGGTGATCGGCCCGGAAATCTATAAGATTCCCGGGCCGATCACCTCCCACCCCGCGGGACATCCGAGATCGGGATGTCCCGCGGGGTGAAACCCCCCAGAAACCCCAAAAACATCTTACCTGATCCGCCGCCGCCACGCGCCCCTCCAGACGTGCGCGCGCCGAGAGTGACGCGCGGGAGGCGGCGGCGGCGGAAGCGGCTTGGACGTTCCTGATCCCCGCCTGGACGTTGGCGGGGATTGGCTGCGGCGTTCACGTGGGAGCGTTGAGAGGTGAGTTTTTTGGGGTTTCTGGGGGGTTTCACACAGCGGGGCACCCCCGATCGGGGTGCCCCGCTGAAGTGGACCAAAACCCAGGATAGTCAAAATCCTGGGTGTTGGTCCACTTTAAGCTATGAAGTAAAAGCTAAGTTTTAACCCTTTCCAAGCTGGACATTGCAATTGTTAACGATTTGGGGAGTTTTTCAGGAGATCCTGGAGGTCCGTGCTGTTTGGGTCTGAGGGTGAGCTGGTTATTGCTTGCTTATGTTTTCTACAAGCTGGTCAGGGCTCATTTCCAGGATATGAGGGGACAAAATACACAGATATGCACACACACATTTTGTGTTTGTGCATCTACAGTGTGTGTGTGTGCATGTGTGTATTTAGAATACATACACATATACATACACAGACATATATAAAACTATATACATACATAAGAACATATACAGAATTCAGACATATACATAAAAGCATATAGATGATTAAGAAGTAATACAAGCTATAAAGTTAAACAAAAGCTAAAAGAAGAGGACTTTTGCGGAGAGGAGAGGAGTGCGCACTGTGACACTGTGCAATAGAGAAATCAATGCAGCACTTCTGGTTTGTCATGTGAGAGCCCGAGGATGCTAGAGAACATTCCTAGCCAAAGTTCACAGAAAGAAAATGAGGAACACGGATGATGGCGTCTTCGAAATGAAAAAGAAAAAACGAGTTCCTTTTTAGGCCCCTTCACAGCCAGTCAGTGCAAATAACAAAAAAAGTAACTGATTTACTTGTAAAAAGGACCAGTGGCTTCAAGTCTTTCAGAGATGGTGAGGAAATGGCTAGACTGTAATAAACTAACAGGTAACATCATCCCAAGCACTGGGCTTCTATACATTTCATTTTCTTACACCACCCGCATTAAGTAACACAAGGATTGGCTGAGATCTAACAAACATATAAAGAACTGAAACAAATCTGTAACGCATTTGCTGTGTATCGATTTATTTCCTTATAGAAACTGTACTTTTTTGATGGAACAATCTTAAAAAACTTGGGACAGTGCAGGGTAATCTTGCTGCTGGAAAGCTCAGTGCAGTTGCCCTTTGCCTTCTATACTGAGCCGTAAGAGCTAATGATTAGACACGGATGAAGCAATAGCCTGTGCACAGGCAAGGGCAGCTTTTCTTTACAGAGGCTTATTTTTGTACCCTTGTGCGGCACACCCCAGCCCTCCCTCCACAGCAGATAAAAGGCAGCACAGGAGGTGATTACGTGGACCTGCTTTACAAGGTACTCCATCGATCGAATTGAGGTTCACGTTGCTGATGGATTCTCTTACACAAAGTTCCTGGACCAGTCTACAAAACCAGCATCAGAGTTCCACCCCTGGCAATAGGCTTTAGACCATATCCCTATGCTTTTACCTTAATTTTGGACTGGAAGATCCACTCCTTATAGCCCAAAGGACTAAAAAACGAGGTCTCTCTCTTAAAGTAGAACAATCACCAGCCAAACGTCTGTAAGATTCTGTGGCTGGCGTGTCCCTCTCCTCAGGGCACCCCGATCTGGAAGGCCTGTTAATTGAAAACCCCCAGTTCGCCCGGAATCTTACCTTACCACTGCCACTTCCATACATTATTATTATTATTGTTTATTTATATAGCGCCATCATCTTCCGTAGCGCTTTACAAAGTAGACATGCATGCATCAACACCTATCTGATAGCATGGGTATGCACAGCCGTAGAGCAGCATCCAATAGGGATGCTTGTTGCTCCCCTTTTATTCCACTGTATATAAAGATCATCAATATGCAAGGCACAGAATGTTGGAAGAGGTAAGGGGGGGGGGGGGGGTCCCACAGTGGGGAATCCTTATTTAGGACAAGGAACAGCAAGTAGCACACTCTACTGACCCCAATGAAGGGGGCACACTGCTCCATTGCAATGAATAGAGCCGGCATGCTATAGACCAGGTGTCACTACCTAAAACCATAATCAAAACATATGGGTTTTTTTGTAGGAAAATCATTTTTAATAATGATTTCCTTAGTACAATTCAGCACCATGTTCTGAATTGCACTAAGGAAAAAAGCATAAAACTTTTTTTTCTCACAAAAAAGAAAAAAATTCTCACGGTGCTGAATCAGCTTTATAGAGTCCTTTCTGACTTAGGTTGCTTGGTAACTGTCCTATGTCTATCGTGTAAACCCTCAATTGGAGGAATTGAGAAAAAAAGTCTCTCGGTTCTGAATCAGCCCTTGAGTCTAGGTGGCAACAATGAGAAAGCTAGAACAAACGCTTTGGGTACATTAAAACAAATTTCCTCAGCCGACTACTATTCCTGCCCCAAGCCCATTATCACCTGGAGAGCTGCAGGCAATTAGGGAGGAGGGAGTTGATGATTCCTAAGAAGGGAGCATACTGTTTTATGACATTTTCCTGAATATCAACACTACAAATCTAAAGGTGTAGGAAGAAATCAAGGCAACTGGACTTGTGGCGTTATTTTCTTGAAGACGTTTGCTAGTCATCCGGCTGGTCAGATGACCAGAGAAAAGTCTTCAAGAACATAAACACAGCAAGTCCAGTTGCCTTGATTTATTCCTACAGCTACACCATGACCTGGGTGAATGAAAACCTTCAGACACTACAAAACTTAATGCCCATTTTGGTCGTTCGCACAAGCACCAAGCGTTTAGTACCACCACAGCCTTGATGGTTAAAAAAAAACTTGGGAAGCATTTTAATTCAACAATCTACAAACTGTCATCCAATATATACAACAAGCCTCGACCTTAAAAGTATGCAGTAGTTGATAAGGCATTCAAGCGAGAACTGTAATAAAAAAAGGTCTAAGATGGAGAGTAGATTGGACACTAGTGGAATAGATGGACCGAGTTTACAAACCGGCTTGCTTGAAATAAGTGCTTTCCTTTATTTAGCAGCGCTGTTCTCCCATGGAATGTGTGAAAACCAGTGCACTCTGGGGAGATTAACACCCTGCTAAGCAGCCAATCCAAACTCTGCGTTCACTTACAAAGACATCTCTTTGGCCTATAATCTGACAGAGCCTTGCACAGAATTACAGTCACGCTAAGGGGAATGAAAGACGCAGCCTGCAGCGCAGCTTCAGCCTTTTAGCTCTGAAGAGACCAAAAACAATAACCTGGGCAGGGCAGAGAAGGACAGCAAACTGCTAGTGGATAAACAAGTCTGCAAAGAAACAGGGAGTTAGCACTTGTACGAGTTGTTCCTGTGGATTAACACCACCGGCTAAGAAACAGTTTTTGCATCTCTGATGTGCTGATTGAAAATATAGAGAGCACCGAATCATTAGCAGTGCGGCTAAATCGGCCGTCAGAATCCAAAAAGATCTGACTTGAGAGCAAGATCCCTGTCAGCATCCAAACTTCACAGAAGTTGTAGTCACATTAGTGCTTTATGCATTTATCATCTATTATGTATCAGTTCTCAAGGTTTCACGAAAACTATAGTCACTCAATTTAATATCTCTTTTCTCTACCTCTCTCTGTCACTCGCCATCCCCACATCACTCTCTCTCTCTACCCATATCTCTCTCTCCATCTGTCTCTTTCTCCTCCCATCCCCCTTATCCTACTTTATCCCCTTCATATCTCTCTCTTCATCTCTCCCCCATCTCCTTCTCCCCCTCCTCCTCTCTCTACCCATATCGCTCTCTCCATTCCCCCCATCCCCATATCTCTCTCTCCACCTGTCTCTTTCTCCTCCCTCCCCCTTATCCCTCTTTATCCCCTTCATATCTCTCTCTTCATCTCTCCATCTCCTTCTCCCCCTCCTCCTCTCTCTACCCATATCGCTCTCTCCATTCCCCCCATCCCCATATCTCTCTCTCCACCTGTCTCTTTCTCCTCCCTCCCCCTTATCCCTCTTTATCCCCTTCATATCTCTCTCTTCATCTCTCCATCTCCTTCTCCCCCTCCTCCTCTCTCTACCCATATCGCTCTCTCCATTCCCCCCATCCCCATATCTCTCTCTCTCTACACATATCTCTCTCTCCATCTGTCTCTTTCTCCTCCCTCCCCCTTATATCTCTTTATCCCCTTCATATCTCTCTCTTCATCTCTCCATCTCCTTCTCCCCCTCCTCCTCTCTCTACCCATATCGCTCTCTCCATCCCCCCCAACCCCATATCTCTCTCTCTCTCTCTACCCATATCTCTCTCTCCATCTGTCTCTTTCTCCTCCCATCCCCCTTATCCCTCTTTATCCCCTTCATATCTCTCTCTTCATCTCTCCCCCATCTCCTTCTCCCCCTCCTCCTCTCTCTACCCATATCGCTCTCTCCATTCCCCCCATCCCCATATCTCTCTCTCTCTACCCATATCTCTCTCTCCATCTGTCTCTTTCTCCTCCCATCCCCCTTAATCCCCTTCATATCTCTCTCTTCATCTCTCCCCCATCTCCTTCTCCCCCTCCTCCTCTCTCTACCCATATCGCTCTATCCATTCCCCCATCCCCATATCTCTCTCTCCATCTGTCTCTTTCTCCTCCCATCCCCCTTATCCCTCTTTATCCCCTTCATATCTCTCTCTTCATCTCTCCCCCATCTCCTTCTCTCTCTACCCATAACGCTCTCTCCATTCCCCCCATCCCCATATCTCTCTCTCTCTACCCATATCTCTCTATCCATCTGTCTCTTTCTCCTCCCATCCCCCTTAATCCCCTTCATATCTCTCTCTTCATCTCTCCCCCATCTCCTTCTCCCCCTCCTCCTCTCTCTACCCATATCGCTCTCTCCATCCCCCCCCCCCAACCCCATATCTCTCTCTCTCTCTCTACCCATATCTCTCTCTCTCTCCATCTGTCTCTTTCTCCTCCCTCCCCCTTATACCTCTTTATCCCCTTCATATCTCTCTCTTCATCTCTCCATCTCCTTCTCCCCCTCCTCCTCTCTCTACCCATATCGCTCTCTCCATCCCCCCCCAACCCCATATCTCTCTCTCTCTACCCATATCTCTCTCTCCATCTGTCTCTTTCTCCTCCCATCCCCCTTATACCTCTTTATCCCCTTCATATCTCTCTCTTCATCTCTCCATCTCCCCCTCCTCCTCTCTCTACCCATATCGCTCTCTCCATCCCCCCCCAACCCCATATCTCTCTCTCTCTACCCATATCTCTCTCTCCATCTGTCTCTTTCTCCTCCCTCCACCTTATACCTCTTTATCCCCTTCATATCTCTCTCTTCATCTCTCCCCCATCTCCTTCTCCCCCTCCTCCTCCCTCCACCCATATCGCTCTCTCCATTCCCCCCATACCCATATCTCTCTCTCCATCTGTCTCTTTCTCCTCCCATCCCCCTTATCCCTCTTTATCCCCTTCATATCTCTCTTCATCTCTCCCCCATCTCCTTCTCCCCCCTCCTCCTCTCTCTACCCATATCGCTCTCTCCATTCCCCCCCCAACCCCATATCTCTCTCTCCATCTGTCTCTTTCTCCTCCCATCCCCTTCATATCTCTCTTCATCTCTCCCCCATCTCCTTCTCCCCCTCCTCCTTTCTCTACCCATATCGCTCTCTCCATTCCCCCCATCCCCATATCTCTCTCTCTCTTCCCCCCATATCTCTCTCTCTTCCCCCCATATATCTCTCTCTTCCCCACATATCTCTCTCTCTTCCCCCCATATATCTCTCTCTTCCCCACATATCTCTCTCTCTTCCCCCCATATCCCTCTCTCTCATATCTTTCCATATTTCCCCCGATCATTTCTCTCTCTCTCTCTCTCTCTCTCTCTCAAGTGAACACTCCTCCTGCTTCTCCTGTCCATATACATGAAATTAGGGACCAGTCTGATCATGTGCATGAATAGCTTGAGAACAAAAAAAATAGGAAAAGTTAGTTTTTTGTTATCAAAACGTCATAATAATGTGAATTAATCAATACTTTGAGATTTAGCCTGTACTCAATTTGCCAATACCTGTAAAAAGGACTGTTCCATTGACACTAGAATTACAATAAATACTGGATCGTTTAATTACTCAAAGGCTTCTTAGAAATGTGTGAGCTCTCTTTTCTGGTCTATTCAGGTGCATTGACTCACTTCATAATTACCATATAGTGCTACTACTCTGATTGGATTAATTATGTGTTGTAAACAAACAGTGAAATCAGATGTTGGAATAAAGCAAGTCATTAATTACGGAAGAGAGATGCTGCTGCTGGTACCCCAGCATACAATCAGCCAGTGTTTTAGATGATTAGACTGGACCTAGAACTGAAATGGACACTTTAAAATGGACCTAAACCCTTGCTGGCAACTCGGAGCCAGCTGGCTCCAGGTCTATAAAGGACCCAAACCTACCTACTCTAGCTGCCTGTGAACCTTGTGATTAGAAGAAATAGCCCACTGCACTACCAAGCATGCCATCTGGATTTAGGAGATTCTAGTCTTTTACTCATGGAATGCTGTATGACATGGGAGCAGGAAACAGCTGCTTTTTGTCCCCCTCGGATTGTTGGATGGAGCTCTGTAAGCAAAAGTTAATGCTCTTTCGAATGTAGGGCTCACTGATGGCTTGAATTTCAGGTTAGTTTAGTGCCCCCAAGACACAGGGAAACAGCAGTATAACATTTTGGACCAATAACTGATCAAGGTCTTCAGATAAATTTCCTCACTGGTCAGTTTTGTTTTCATACAAGTATAGCCTAAATAACACCGACTTGTTATTTAATTACCTGGAAGGTTTCTGATGCATTGATCATTTGTAAGAAGTAATAAGATTCCTTTGTAGACCCTTTTTTCTTAAAATCGTCAACAAATATCCAATCAAAGATTATCCACAGGGCTACGCTACATCTGGGAGGATGAGAGAATCCCGTTGGTGGTAGTCAAAGCCATGTGGACAGGACAATCCTCTAATGGTGTTGCTACAATACACTTTTGGAGATGGATTTCCTGCTGCTGTGAACCATGTGGCTGCTCTTGGCTGAAGAGATCTTTTCAGCTGGTTTGAATATTATTGCCTTGAGCTTTGGAACGCTGCCCATGTGAAGATCTTCCCAGAAGCCTTTTCAGCAGCTTGATGCTCAAATCCTCCTCTGAGGTCAGAAAACGTATGGAAACTAGATGCTTTCTTAAATAAGCTCTGACTTTAAGGTTTAACTTTTTTACAATGACAGGACTAAAAATTAATAATTTACAATGTAGGAAAATAGGAGTGTTGAAACACACCAACATAAAAGGTTATCTGTAGATAAAGAAAATAACTGCTCATCAGGAACAAGATGAAGGGACACAATCCCAACAAGTATGATTCAGATCTTGGCTCCTGGAGGCTGACAAAAAGTCAAAGTACCACTCCTCCTGCTTCTAGGCATCCAACACAAGACCTTTAATCATCTGACCGTTCTCTTGCAACAGAAAATGGCAGTCTTCTAAAAGGACAACTTTCCCCGACTTTCTACTATTTGACTGTGAGCACGTGCGATTTCTTAAGGCACAAATTATATAAAACAAGACAAATTTTCCATTTCTAATTAAAGCTGCACAATTCCAAAGCATCTATGCCCTCTGCTTTCAAGTCAACCCTGCAGGAAGTTAGAAAGACATACCAGTCCTTTCCATGTATCCAGGGTACAAGTCAGGAAAAGGGATGAGTGTAATTAGTGTGATGTATGTCAGAAGAGAACCTTGCAGGAGCAGCCAGCAAATGATCCAAGTGTAACACTATACTCCTCTAAACAAGCCTTGTAGCATCAGGAAGCACCAAGACAACAGCTTCCTGGGCAGCACAGCAGTGCTTGCAACTAAACCATTTAACACCTAGAAACTAAGAAACACTCAGCATCCCTCCATCCCCCAATGCTAAACATGCCTTCCTCCCTACAGGCTAAACCTGTTGCAACTGTTTAGCCCCCTACTTCCCTTGACCATAATAATGGTGATGAAACGTAGAGAGTGATCCCAGGAGAATAGATAATGTGAAGGTATCCATAGCAGTGGCAAAAAGTACATAGCGTTGACCAGGAGAACATAACTACAAAGTTTCCATTGACTTTTTATATCACATACTTATTCATGTACAAAAGGACTTAGCTAGTTTTCCCTCTCACAACCTTTTCTTGTCAGTGAAGCCTAACCCTAAAACATGCTAGTGTCATTTTTAAATCCCCTCAACATGCCTTAAAGACAATTACTTCTGATTACACATCATTAATCCTATTACAACCAAATCAGAGTAGACGTAATTATACAATAATACCTAAAAATGTAAACTGCTTTGTCAGATTTATGGTAATCCTTAAGGTACAAAAGCCACATAAATAAAAACACACTCTAACTCTAACTATACTGTCACATACAATGCTATAGAGTGCCTGTAGAAAAGACAGGGTTAAGGCAACATCCCAGATGTATATCGACTATGGAATGCAGACAGTTCCCTTCCTCATGAGGCATCCCCATCATGTACAGGCACATTTCTCTTGCAAGAATCACTAGGTACTAAATCAGACCTATCCAATGGATGTTATAACCTGGAAGCACACCTTTTAGAGGTGTAGCAAATTAAACTTGGGCTTGATATATTTACAATACGTTTCTTAGAAATCTACAGCACATGACACCAAGAACGCAAAGGGCAGACATACCATATCCTCAAGATTCCCTACACCTTAGGAAATTCAGCTTTCAGCCACAACATGTCGACCACACACTGAAAACGTTGAGTGTAACAAGTATATAGCACTTCTTTTGGTGAAACTTGAGCATTGTTTGAGGCGAGGAAAATGGCATCCACTGTCATTTCCTGCTGTTGACACCTTAGGATTCCCATCTATTGTCCAAGTTCTGCTACCGACGCAGTTTCTCTTTACAATACCTATGCATATCTAAGATACTGCAATCGGGATGCTGGGTATGCTGAGGTCACAGTCTTACAGGAACAGTGTTTTTATGTGATATAGGAGCTTTTGCTATATGTGTGTAACTGATCACAGACTTCTGGAAACACATCATTCCGATAATGAATTTGGTCATCTTTTAGTTTGTACTTTCTAATAAGTGAATGGTTATCCACGTCAAGAATGGGAATATAGTTGAAATGCTCTGCTGCCTTCAACTTCACTGGGGTCGTTTACTCCAAATTCCTTTTTGGTCACATGAGAAAGAATGTTCATTTTACTGGAAATCAGGATCGAATGGTGGTGACCAACACATGTTCCTCTACCACAAGGGCCAAGAAGAGGGGAAGCATTTCCAAAAGAAAAAAAAATACATTAAGCCAGGGTTTCCCAACCTTTTTCCATGAAGTACAGCACCACCTGCTATTTTTCAGTTTTCTTGAGTACCACCCGAAACAGATTTACTCAGGATGATGAAGATCAGTTTAAAAGACTTACTTCATCTGGCCCAATGTGTCAAGCTCCTTCACCAGCAACACCATTATCCCATCATGCTGCATGCCAGTAATTTGATGAACTGTGGCATCCTATTAAGGAACACTGGCATGCAGCATGGCCATTTTCTGAAATCAGGATGAGCACCTCTATCCTGGAGTGCCACCAGTATTATTGGTGCCACTTGTTAGGAAACCGCTCAAGGGAACGTAAAGCTCATGACAGCCCCACTTCTGTGATGGGAGGAGGCTGAAAGCTGGAACCAGGCGAGTTTCAACGCATGTGGAGTGGAGAGGATGATGAGGGAGCATATTCTTCAGGATAACCAGATACTTGGCTGATAGTCACATACTGGTGCCTTGTCTTGAAGCCGACATTCTACATCACGTGCACATGGAAAATTATTTCCATCTCCCCAACCTCACTATAGGAACAACAAACAGGGAGAAAGAAAAAAAAGTGACTGGAGCAACGTGATCAAGCAGTTGTCAAGCCATGTCACCAAATTTGTGATGTTCTATAGTCTCTTCATGTATGTGAGCAGCACAAAGAATGCAGTGTCTGCGAGACGGCAGCCGTGTTTTGCAGAGCACAAGGTCCCACAACAAGGATAGCGTTTGTCTGCTTGAGAGCGCCATTCTAAGCGTAATGACTTACAGCTGGAGCGCTCTGTCCACCAGCATCATCTGTCTCTCCCACCGCTTTTTTTTTCCCTAAATCCTAATTTGTGCTCCTCTGCCTATCCTTAATTTCCCTCGGTTGCTTGGCTGGTCCAGGAGAAGTGCAAGTCATGGGAATAAATATGGAGAACACAGATTTTAAAGCGTTTCAGTGTGAGACAGAAATATCACGTAAAAAGCGTCCTTTTATTTATTTTTTTTAAGGTGAGGATAGGGGCAGTAGGAATTAGAACCACAAGTTCTATAATGCGGACCTAAATTCTCCATGGCAACTCTGGGCCAGGGATGGCCTTGGTTCACAGGAGCACAAAACAAACCTAATCCACTCCCACACACCAGTGAGCCATGCACTAGCAGAAATTCACGTTTTCCAATGAGCGCTCCATGCAAAGGCGGACAGGAAACAGCTGTGCACTGTTGTGGAAGCTGCATCTCCCCTAGTAGGTGTCTTGCTTTATTGCAATGAATAACCTGTCCCTGATCATACAGAGTTCCATGCCTGATTTTGGCCTCCTAAGGGACTTTAAATATAGGGGCATCCCACATAAGGATTCCCCAAAGGTGATAATTTCTTCTTGGGGGGAGCATATTGCTGGAGCTCACCTTCGCACTGACCACCACAACCCCCTGCTATCCTTAACTGAACATTGAGCCCCCAGTGAAATGCGGGGCCGCATTTGGGTGTAGGAAGAAAACCCTGGGGTGCTGCCCTGGAATCTAAAAGACTTCCCCAGGGGTACCAAAAATCAGGATGGATAACTGCTTTATGAATCACCATGGAGGCGCTGGTAAACCCCCCCTTCCCAGCAACATCTGCAGCCACCTCCCCAGCCTCTCTGGGTTGAGGCGCCCTCCCGCGCCCAGCCATTTAGATAGGGTGGGCATGGGAGTGCAGGAAAACTGAGGATGTGGTCACGCCCGCTCACTATTGCTGAGCTCTGCATTTAAAAAGAGCCGTATTGTCATGCATGTGCAGAAGGACTAGGGAAAGGTGCGTTTTTATGGGCAGTCTAGTGGTGTTTCACTTAGCGTCTAGAGACAATTTTAGATGTGCTTGTATGTTTCATAAGTCGGAGTAAAATAACTGGAAGGTCAGTGCGAGCATCATTCATCTGTACCTGCATCATGTGCTCTCCAACATTTGGAAGCTTCATGTGATCTGTAATAAGAGAACGGCAGGCGAAGAACCGGTCGGGGTGCAGCCCTGGCTCTCATGAAAGATAAATATAAGAGCGAGCAAGCTTTTCCTTTGCCCTTCATTCCTGGGTGCCCATGTGCTCTGGCAGGTGTGGTGTGCAGCATGGAGAAAGCTGGATGTCACACACACGCCAAGCCAAGGAATGCCTGTGTCACTGGATAGGTCGGCGCCCAGAAGGGAATAGTGGCCAGCAGATGCACTATATATGGTCGGTTTACGGCAACGGCAAGTGTGACACGTTAGCATCATCGACCATATCATGTACAGGCCTCACATCGCTTAGCTTGATGCTTGTGTCACTGCAACATTGCCTAGCCCTCAATTAGGTTTGCCCTGGCAGGACCACGACCTCTGTACTATTCCCGAATAAGTCAGAGTGATGCTACCTCTTGAGCGAAATGTAATTAGAGCCACGTAGAGGGGTGCTAAAGGGTTAAGAATGCTGCCTGCCTTGTTTCTGCACTGGAGAATGATGGGCACAGACATGTGCAAGTCCTGTGTCTTAAACAGCAAAGTCTTTCTTTGCCAGCTGCTGTTACTTATGTAGAAGATCCCCATCCTTTACCTCCTACAAAACCCAGAAAAACACGAAACCTGCCCCGTGAAAGGTTCTCATTATAAGCAGAGGCGCTGTGCAGAAAAATGCTGCGAGCCCTGCAGACGATGCCTAGCAGCACAGCGATTTCACTGAAAAAATCCTGCCTGACCTGTTCCGCCACATTGGGAGCCTGTCTCCTGGCGCGGGTGCTGTGAGGAGCCTCGCTGCCTATCACGCCCTGTGCCAACACAGCACAATCAGCAGATAAGACATAAGAACGCCAGAACTGATGGGGCAAGATGGCCTAGACAGGATGTCTTCAGTTATTCAGTATTTTCGAAGCAGATGTTGGGTACTTTTTAACTTCGTGCAGTAACAATTGCGGTAATCAACTAAAAGAAAACCAAAAGCCCCCCTATATGATTTCCTCCCCCCAGGGCATCCAGATTCGGGATGTCCACCTGTGTGAAACCCCCTGGGTCCCCTGTAAAATTCCCTCCCCGACCCAAATACACCTTGAGCCAGGTGCGCCAGGCCTTTGTGTAAAGGACGGCGTGGGGACGCACCATGTTAGAGGGTAGTGGAGATTCGGACGCCGGTGCCCTCAGCTAGACACCGCCCTTAGCAGAGTCTTAGCCTATATTGACAAGCGCAGGTGAGTGGCGCTGATTGAACTAGAGCCCGTGCATGCGCCATAGAACCGAGGAAAGGTACTCCCTAGGTACTAGGTTTTACTAGGCAACCTGGGGGTTTCACACAGCGGGCCATCCCCAATCGGGGTGCCCCAGGGACAAGGACCAAAACCCGCGATAGTCAAACTAACAGGTTTTGGTTCACTTTAAAGTTACCCCTTGGCCTGGCCATGAATCATGTGCAGGGCCATCATCAAAATGTCTGGGTCCCATACAGCCAAACTGTCAGGGCCCCCTTTTAACCTTCCTCCTATGCTACCCTATTGATCACATACCATTAAATGTTGAAACATTCAATCCTCTCCTGTCCAAGGAGCTTCTTTTCACAGAGTGGAGCACGGGATACCAGAGACACAGGGAATTACCCAGCCCCCGGGGTCCAGGGCTGGGATTAAAGGACTTCAGTGCACTTTAAAGTGGACCTATGCACTTATTTGCCAAGCAGGGTCCTGGTTCTTGCTTAAGGAATTTGCTACATACACATACCACAGCCGTACCTCCTCCAGTAGGACACAAGCTTAACTGAAATGTGCAGCTAGTTCCTGTCCCCATCATAAAAGAGCTCCATGTCTGATTTTGGCTTACTAAAAATCAGAAACTGTAAAGGCAGCCAAGAATTGGGATGTTTCAGGGGCATTTTCAACTATAGGACTCTTAAGGGAGAACTCCAGCCTTCATAAAAGGACGCGGTAAGGTATAACATCTTTTTCTCTTCCTGATATCCACACTAAATGAGTCATAGGCGTGCTAAGGGAGGGAGCATGTGCTGTGCAATGATGCCTGATATTGCAACTGAAGCACTTTCACATTTTCTTTCTTCTTCGTCCATTTTTTTCATTTCCCAATCTCACTATGTCCCCAGCTGACCTGAACCACAAACCTGAGCATGCCATGCTTTCTGTATAGTTATACAAAGTGTTTTGGAGAAACATACTGGAAGAGCCGCCTACATTTAGGCTAAGGCAAGGCGGGTAGGTAGTGGAGCTGATTATCCTTGAGTTGGGCTATCAAGCAGAATATATGCATCTCTGACATTTTAGGTGAATTCAGTAACTTTCCCACGTTTGAGATCAGAAAACAAATCAGAACTCCAGATACTCTGCGTTGTACTAGGTATGTATCTGCGCTAAACCATTATTAAAAACACTTCAGTACAGTTCTGCCCATTGTGGTTTATGGGATTCTAAACTACAACAACACCATAAACCGGCGCAGCTTTGAGAAGAGAGCCTGTCAACACAAACTATAAGGCGCGGATAATAAATTTAGACACTGGATTCATAAATTGTGGGCTGAGTACCGGTGAGGCAAGAATATGGTTTTAAAAGGTGCTGATGCTTGACAAATGAGGCTCCAGCTGCAGGGGCTGGTAGACCAGGGCATGGGGGCCGGCCCCCGGGCCTGAAGCCCACCAGCCTGCATGGCCCACAGGCTCTTCTGCACCCCACTGTGCTTAGGGTAAGTACCAATCTACCTGAAGTGGTACATACGTTTTGGTTTCTGCACAGGTTTTTTTGCACCAAAAATGTTTGGCTAATGGTAGAGGCTGCGTACAAAGCCTGTTGTGTGAAACACAACGACCACCTCTAAGTAAGTGAGTAAGAGGCTGTGGACAAATCTGTCACCCCATGAAAATGGTCTAAACAAATGCATAGTAGAAAACAGATGCAAAACTACAATGTTTTAAGGTCCACATCTTTGGAAACACATGCCTATGGCCTGAATAGCAGTTCATGTTGCTACACTGTCTCCCTTTTTTTAAATAGCAACAGTTAATCAGTGCTGCTGCTGAAACAATAGCACAATGCTGGCCTAGCTTCCTGACGCCCCTCTACTCACTGGATTGATTAAATGCACTATAGAAAATGTGCCAAATCCTACAAGTCTTCTCAGTCAACACACAATTTAGCCTCGTCTTTGCCCACTTCAAACACGCTGGTCCAGATTTTGCTCACAAATCATAGAGAAGAATCATGGCTGCACACAAAATGCTTAGCCTGTGTGAGATATTGATTGCAATGATTGCTTACAGAGGAACATCTAAGCCATGCGTGACAAAAATCTCCATCAACGAGCAGGTTTCATCTTCCACCCATGTTTCCAAGGAAGAAACATCCTTTTTTTTGGCTAGCTATGCTCTGCAGAGTAGCACTGTACACCGTTCAAGAGTGGACCTAACTCCCCCCTGCAACTCTGCCAGGGAGGGTCCTGATGCACAGAGACCCTAAGCAAACCTAAATGATCTCATTATACGTTCAGTGAGCCCTGCATTGCAGAGATACTCAGAGCAGCATATAACAGGGGAGAAGAAACCTGGTCCCCAATTATATATTAGTTCCATGCGGAAAAGGTAAGTGATCTCCTAACCTCAAGGGGCAGAGGGAGTAGGTGGGTTAGGGTCTTTGCCAATGAAGTTTTAAGTGCTTTAAATGACTGCACATAGCCTAGTATAGTATTCCTCATTTTATTCTAAATTAAGTGGAGTCCAATTCTAATTATGCAAATGAAACCTATATATATATATATGTTTGTATATGTAGTAGAGCATGCAGACACTGCTATTTTTTTCACAGTTCATGTTGTCACTGTAGAGTAACCAGCAGAGGAAAATTCAGCAGCTAGTTACAGAGAAGCTGAAAAAGTTATAGGCCTCCAAGCACCAATGTAGGCCTAAACCCCCATCTGAAACTCAAGGATGGAGCCTGGTCCACAGGGACAAGGAACTAACCTAACCTACCATCAATTTGACTTGCATTAGGGATGTACTCAACTTTTCTAGTGGGGGATAAGAAACTCTGCACATGTGTGCACATTCAGCCAAACTCTTCCCTTCCTACAGAGCTTTGTGATTATCACCTAAATTGCCTGGAGGGTTTAGGGCCACTTTAAATAGTTTTTACCCTATTTTTAAAGTGACAGTGGCTATCAAATAGAATACCATGCTGTCCTTTCTACCTAGTCTTGCACAATTAGGGTACGTATTACAGGTATCGAGGAGTTATTTAGGTTAGTGTATTTGGAAGTAGCTTTTGACTAATGGTTCCACTGCCATAGACTATAGCGTCTCCAGACACTGAAAACAAATCTCCAGATTTCGTCAGGATGATCTGCACATTCATTGATGCCATCAGTTTTGTTTTATGCAGCGTATACAGCTGCTGAATATGTCAGCACTTTACAAGATGGAAGAATTCAGATTGCAGTCTTGCTTGTACCTTGTGCGTGTAAGGGGTCCCGCACAGGCACCATGTCTTGATTGATCTTTTTTTTTTTTTTTTTTTTGCTTTTCATCTGTTTCTAAACTGCCAGGTCATCCACCCCTAGAAGGTAACAGTGTAAAGCCAGCATTCCACAGTAAAGGTATTTGCCACAAATGAGAGATGGCCTGCAGACCTGAAACAAGAGTGCCTAGCAACTCAAGAACCGAATGAAAGAATGCACAACGCGCTCGGGATGCTGAAGACAAATCTTCCTGGCTCTGCCAGTACCAGTTCTGTTAAATGTGATCTTCACTTGAGGCTGAAAATTAATTGGTCTTTCGTTATAGACCTCATTCTTTGAACAGACGACAACTAAGTCATTTACCCTACAGGCTAATGCATTACTTAACAACCCTGGTAAATTGTATAGGACCCACTACTACTTTTACCGCATGGCCAGATATGGATTATCTAACGATGACCTACAAATATTAAACATCAGTAACTAATAAACTACAGTTTATACTTTTCGGATAGTAAGCCTGTGGGAAGATCAAATTTAATATGAGGTTGAGGCAACTCTGTATTCCTACTAGCTGAACAACTGTTAGAATTTAGTAGGGCACTAAATGTAAGATGGAGGTGAGGGAAAATGAGTGTCAAGATGTGTCCTGGTTATATATTCTGGAGCTGGCCTGGATATTTAGCCACTATTAAAAAACTGGCTCATGTGTGATTAGGGGCCACCACAGGGCATGGGGTGGATAGCCCTGATTAGAAGTTATGTTAAATAAGGGCTATGCCTTGATGAGGACCTCTTTCCTGAAGTGCCCAGTATTGCATTAACATGCAAAGCCACATTACAAGTTTCCTCCCCGATAGTTGTGCTCGAGTCTATGATATATGCCTGGATGTTTCTCATCCTTTTTTTATACTGGCTCCGGTATTTGGCTTGTACATTCAACATGTATCGTTTGAAAAAAATGCTCCGAACTGTACAGCATATTGCTTAGAGGCCCCATATCATTTGCCTCATTTTGGACACCTATGGAGTTGGATTCATGAGTGATACATTTACACACGTGGAAAGACACTGTAACTTATATTTCATACAAACACAATCTAATAATTATTAAAAACGTTAAATTATAACATGTGGTATTGAAGGCCACATGCCTCCTTGATGATCCTGGAGGCTCCCTATTTATTTCAATGCATTGCCTCACAAGAGGACCACAGATGCTTCAAAACAAAACATAAAAAAGTTCAGAATACTGCATATGTAGCGGTGTCTATACATTTATAACAAATATATTCACTCCACCTCTTAAGTTTGTAGACATGTATTGTGCAAAGAGTTTCAGTCGCGAAACCTCATAATATATTTATCAGGGTAGCACGAGAGCAGGACAAAGACAGACAGGGGCAGGTGTTCCACATGATGGCAGGCAAGCAGGTCGCTGGAAAATAACTCTTCACACTGGCCAGAGCAGTCGACGGAATCCAGTAAGGATGCAGTTAGAACGGCTCAGTGTGGGATGCTGGGCAGGCTAAATCTAACAGTTGTGCGCTTGCTAACAAATGGTCCATTCATGAGGTAAAAAAGTTTGTATGGAGGTTTCTAATTCTACAGTAAAATGGAGGGTTGCCGTCTCCTCTCCCTCCCACACAGCAGGGTGAGAAGGATGGAGCATGCACGACTGTACGCTCATCTTTGTCATCTGAGGGGGCTTTCTGCCTCTCCCTTGCTGGAACCAAACAACTGTTGTGAAGGATAATATTCACAAGGAGATTTTGGAGATCTTGAATTCAATATATGCAAGGATCTCAGAGGACAAAGGACATAAACTAATGAGAAATTACATTTATATAATGGCAACTTTTTCTCAGTGAAGATGGCTAATAGACATATGCACGCAGCTACTGTAATGTCCAACTATATTTTCCTGTGTCTGAAGCTGGTGTATGGTTCAGGGGGCTATTCAGGGAGCGGGCTTCCAAACGGCACGGCACAGCATCCCTCTGTACATGCTCCAAACCCTGCGGTCCCACACAGAGGGCACATATGGACTGATGGAGGGAAGTCATGCTGTGCAGAAATGATAGAACATGGAAGGAGTATGTAAAAACAATTTCCTTTAGGTCAACACAGCCAAGCATCCCAAAACAGGACCTGACTTAAAGTGGACAGACAGGGTCCAAGGAAAGACTTTTGCCAAGATGCCGACAGTGAGCAAATGTAATCAATATGTGGCGGAGAAAGGCAGGCATGGGTGAATGAGAGTCCCTGTGGACCTACATCCTCCCTGGGAGTGTGTAGGTCCTCTTTAGCTGCATAGCATCCAGAATATTAGCTAAATAAAAGCTTGACTAGATCCTTGCAGCATTGAGCAAGCCCCATGCTTGTAGATAAATATAAAAAAGTGTTCTCTTGGGTTTTTCTTTTGCTACATAAAAGTAAAGAACAATATCGCTTTTTCCTGCTTCTCCCTAGCAGCCAATCGGTGGCAAGCAGGAGGACCACAGGACCAGAGACTATGTCATATCAATACCCCCCCCCCCCCCCCCCCTTATACCATAGATTGGTTCAGTAAGTGCTAAAACATTACTTAAAAAAGGAGCTGAGATAATGGACATTTGTCAGGTATGAGATAGCATGCTCCAAAGCAACCAATCAGAAATAATCTAATAACTACATCTAAAGTACATCTGTACCTTATGGAACTAACCTTGATATTTATGGAGGACAGCCGTTACCACGAAAGAGAAATCCTAGAATTCTCAAGAGACTTGCTTGGGAAACACTCACTTATTGCTACATTTTCCTAATGTGTATATAGAGCACCAGGAAAATAAAGGACCAATAGCCGAAGATTGTAATGTTCCTACAGGGGTCCATCAAGCCATACATGAGATAAAGCTATCTTCTGCCTCTGTTAGCGGATTAGTGATACCCTCCAGCCACCCTGGTTAAATATTTGCATGTTTATCCGCAGGGCAGACATGAAGCGTTCAGAGGGGGCTAGCATCAGTGTTACTTTGCTGTGATGTAACGTGTGTATGGGGGGGGGGGGGGGGGGCTGATCTGAGGATAGGGAGAACTTTGAAAAGTACACACATTGTGGTTTAATGCAGGAAAACTGTACATCTTGAAAGACGTGCTATTGCAAAATCTGCCTCGGTGCTAATCTCTTTCTCAGTTCTCAGCTCCAAATCTCCAGGCAGGAGGATGCAGGCCAAAGTACAAGGCAAGAACATTGGCCAACTGTTGCTGCGGCTGCTCTCCTCCTCCCATCAGAGAGAGGCCCCTAGCAGCCAACCAGCAGCCTGCCAGCAGGTGTCCCGCCCTGTGCAGCTTCCCTGAGTGACAGCGGTGCTCTGTAGAGCAGAAGGTGAAATCCATCAGTGAAGGGGGAACGCTGTGTGCAGTCTGGTTACAATGCACCACAATCACTAAACATAGCTCCTACACAACATACAGCAGGCAGCCGGCAAGAAACAGCAAACCAAAGAAATCACCCAACTGCCTTTAACACACTAAAAGCTCAGAACAAACACACACAGACAAAAAAGCATAACTATATACAAACATACACTGTAACAACTGAATCAAATGTATATGTATAAATAAATATACACAAATGATGTACCCACATTTCTTCAGATGAAAGTTTAGAAGAAAAAAAAAAAAAGTTTCCTCTCATCCTTTCGACCTTGGACTCATTTGCTTCATCACTGCACTCTCTTTGCTAACCATTCAGCTCACTGCGAGCCCTGATAATAATGGTTAATGTTTACTGAAACCTGCACATGAACTGTACTAAAGCTGATAGCAGAACTTTGCCTCCTCCATGAGGTCTGATCGCCAGGCTTGCATATATTCATCAGGCAGACCAGGGCTCTGCCAGGCCAGCCATCTACTAAAGACTAACTGGCACCAAAAGATACTGCAAAATGTATCACTTAGGACTGATCAACTTTTCAACTGATCGGGGATCACTGCATCCCCCATCCCTCCAGGCATCCTGATTTCCATCTACTTTCCTGCAGACCGACATGAAAGGTGGGGGATGTAGCATCTCACTAAGGCTGTAAACCAGCAGAGACCTTCAACTAAACAATTTCAGCCAGCCTGTGATCCTCCAAATGTAGAAGATACATAGACCGGACCTTCAGCATCATTTCATGAAAAGCCCAAACCCTAAAAAACGATTCCACAGTATCTAAAATTAATAGATTTTATGTTTTTTAGTTGCCCCCACTGGGCTGCAACCCTGTTCAGGACTCTAGGATAAGGGTGCTGCTATCTTGCCTCAGAAGCATCACATATTAAGGAGAGGAAAGGGAACAAAAGTCCAGGGGTGGGACAGAGCCGAGCTGGGGTCAGGAAACGAGCAGCAATTACAGAATGCAGAGCGACACTTCCTGTTTGCAGGCAGCCTGAGACTCCATGTGCCGCCATCTTGGATGTTTAAAGGCTCAGAAAATGCAGTAGATGTAGGTAGAGGGATTTTTAATGTGGGCAAACATACAAGGCCCTAATTCAGGGTGAAGGTCCGGTTTAAAGGGGACCGAATGTCTAAAAAGACTGTTAAGTATATTTCCTAGGGGGCACCCTGATTTAGGATGCACTGCCATGTCCCCCAAACCACTGAGTCCTATTACAGTTGTTGTCTCTATTGCTCTCACTTTCTAAATTTGCCCTGCAATGCTGTGATCTAAGGGGCAAATGTGAGCGTAAGAGATATTCTTGTCTTGTTATTTGGCTTTAGAATAAAGATTGTAACAGGAAACTAAATAAATAAAAAATGCTCAAGTTAACTCCATCCCTAAGGGGCAAGTTGATTTGAGATTCCTCACAGTGTGATCCCCCTGGCTTCCCTGTATACTCACCTCAATGCCACACACTTTGATGGCATCACTGCCTGCACTCGCAGCAGACTTGAATGCCTGCCGGTGGGTCAGTGCGGGCTGGAGGGAGTGGGGATGCTGTGGGATACGACTAACCTAAACTGCCACTGTGGGCCAATTTAAAGAGAAAGCGATTGCCAGAGATCCTATTTGTAGGGCACACATACAGGGAAGCAGAAATGCCACTACTGATTGAAACACAGTGTTTTACAGCTGTACTGGAGTATGTTAACACAATTTTGGGACAGCAGGCCATTCCAATTTAGGATGCCCTCTAGGAAAGATTGCAGTTGTAGCTTAAAGATTAACACCCCCCCCCCCCCCCCCCCCCCAGAGTCTATACAAGACGCTTTGGGGGATTAGTCTACTTATTAATGGGGCATCCCAAATTGGGATGGCCAATGTATGAAACACCCTGGATTGCCCGATCCACTAGCCCTCTCCATGACCTTTAGCCATGGCCACATACCCAGCACGCACCCGCACCAGGCCTTTCTGAATGGCCAGGACAGGCAAACCCTTAGCTAGAGGTGGGGATGCTATCGTGGCACGCATGCACTGAGGTCAATGCAGCAAAGGAATTCTGAATGGAATGAGCGCTGCTCATTGGCTGAGTGGAAAAGGTGCATTTAGGGGCGATCCGGGGGGATACAAACAGCGGGGCATCCGAATTTCAGATGCCCCACCAGAGAGGAACAAAACCCAAGAAAGTCTCAAGTATTGCAAAGGCCTGTGCAAAGTATTTTCTTTATTTGGGGCCCATGGTTGGCATGAGTTGCTTAGGCAGGACCTCTGTGGACTAGAACCCTCCTAGCCAAGCCTGACAAATATGGACCACCCACACAGGCCCATAGGAACCTTACCCCCCCCCCCCCATTCCTGAAGCCCGTGAGCCTTGTATATAGGAAATAATGAAATTTTTCTACTGCAGGGCTCATGGATGGTATGAGGGGGTTCATTTGTTTAGCGTCCAAGGGCCCGAGGGTTGCAAGGAAAAATGTAGGTCTGCTTTAATGTGCATTACAAATGAAATTTTGATCAAATATTTGATCTATTCCTATAAGCAAAAAAGCTGATTGGCAGAGACCGGAATGGTAAGCCAGGTCAGTATATTTTTGAGTGGGGCTGTAAGGTGCATGCTTAGATCTTCTAGGAAAGCATTGTGCTTATTGAAAAGCCAGTGTCGGCTTAGATGTTATTTATTAATAAAGCGCCGTCATCTTCTGTATCGCTGTACAAATCAGATTGTTGCCGATGTAAGGTAACCTCCGCTTGCTCCTGCTGAACTAGGGCTTCGAGACACAGACCTGCCCTAGTCAGTTTAATAAATTAAAAGCCTTAACATTCTTTACTGCATGTGCTGTACATGTATCTTTTATAATGCAGCAATGCAAGGATACAGGTCCCAAACCATCATTAAACCTGTGTCCTTGCATGACCTGCTTATAAATAAATATGCCACTTGCCCGTCATGTTGCTCCCTCCATGTCATTGACAAAGAACAGGTTTGCAGATCGGAGGCCTAACTTTTTCTCTAGACTTGAGTAGCGAGGGATTTTTCAGCAACGGCTGACTACATGTGTCCTTGCCGTTCCACATTGCCGACAAGATATTCCAACCTTCTACGTGTCCTAAAACAAAATTCCTCCTCCCCACTGCCCTGCCCCCCCGCAGGATGCTCTCAGGTGTACAAAGGTAACTTTTGGCATGTGCTATCAGAACCGCAGTCGCCGTGGAAACTGGCTGCACCCTATGTTTGATGAGCAAACAATGGTACCGCCTGAGCCAGTACCAAGTAGGGGCAGCCAAACAGTTACAGATCTTACACACCAGTTAGTTAAAGCACATTTTTTGTTATTCATAAAGGCTCGGAAAAACAATGGCGGGAATCACACACACACATGTAGTTTCCATCTTCTTTTTATTTAGCTAAGCAGCCATTTTAACAGTCCCTGCAGACAAAAGAAGCCGGACGGTGAAAAGATTGTTCCACACATCCTTTGCTCGCTCTGATGTGTACACAAGTTATCGCTACCTCAAGCGAGCAGTAAAATAAGGTGCGTCCCCTCATCCCTTCATCCCACAATCACAGAGAAAAATACCAGAGTTTCTTGGCCTAGGGGAGTGGCAGAATCTCCACAGAATTGGAGGAATCTCAGCAGAGATTACATGCTCAAACACGGCCCAGCCAGGGTAACAAACACGTAACTACTGATGCTACAAAATTCTTCAAACTGAAGCAAGTTTGAGGGCATGTGTGTCAGCAGCCCAGGTTCTTATCCACTATAACTGCTCTTCATTCTCTTCTGTGATTTAACAAGGATGGGATATCGCCCCAACCGCTTTGACTAGAAGGAGGTAGGCAAGTAATTGTCCTTAGACGTCCTTGGGACAAGGTTCAGCTGCAAAAAGGTGTGAGGAGCTAAAGTTAAGTCTATAGTTCCTCTACAACTGCAGCATGGAGGCATCCCTCTAGGCATCTCTTTCCAGCAAGCCAAATATCATGCCAGTCATTACTTATTACCAGGGGCTTAACTATAGGGGGTGAAACCGCACCAGGGCCCAGGATATCAGGGGAGCCCTAGCATTGTTGCTCCTTCACCTTATTTATCATATTCCTGCTCACTTATCATTTCAGTAAAATGAAACAACATTCATCTGCTGTTTCAGTCTTTAGTTGTCTAGCTGCATCCAATTGAGTTAAAGAAAACTGAAAAAAAGTTTACTGTATGAGCCTTGTATGCCCATTTATAGTTTGCACCAGGGCCCCGTCACATTTAGTTACACTACTGCTATTACTTTCCTCCTATGGCTGCCATTTACATGACAGGCGAGCATTCAAGGCCTGTTTGGCAAACCTGACTGGTCGCAGACAGTCACATGATTGACACATGAATGGTGGTCATACAAGTCTTGCCGAGGATACACAGCAGAGTATCCTACATTTTCTGAAGGACTGTCAATCTCATGTTTAGGAGCATCTTATCTTCCATGTCCAATGATAAAAAATACAATTCTGTAATTACTCACCTGTAGAATTGATATTATGAGTATACAGTACGTCCTGCTCCAGATAAGATTCATAACACATGGGAATTACTCCGCCAGATGGCGCTGGACTGCAGAGACAGCGAAATTGGCTCCTCCCGGCCCCTCAAATACCAGGGACCTCTCACAAATCCCCAGCATTGAAAAGCAGTTAACGAGAAGCCAGGAGAATTAAAACAGAACCAAACTGGTAACTATAACAATGATAACAATCACCATACAGGGGATCCAGGATAATGCAAAACCAAGGGTGGGGTGGAGCAGGACGTACTGTATACTCAATATATTAATTCTACAGGTGGGCAATCACAGAATTGTATTATTCTTAGTATACAGTACGTCCTTCTCCAGATAAGATTCATAACACATGGGACATCCGATAGCAGTGTCCATAAAGTAGGGTGGGATCCCCAAAGGTAACAACAGACAGGTCAGACCACTGCCGCCTGCAGAACCTTGCGGCCCAAAGCAGCATCAGCTGAGGCCCTAACATCAACCTTGTAAAACTTTGAAAAAGTATGAACAGAAGACCAAGTAGCGGCCTTGCAAACTTGTTCAACAGAAGCCTGGTGCTGAAAAGCCCAAGAGGCACCAATAGCACAAGTGGAATGAGCAGTAAGGCAGAAGGGAGGATTATTCCCCTTAGCAGAGTAGGCCTGAATCACAGCCTGATGGATCCATTTGCCGATAGTAGACTTGGCAGGTGCCAAACCCTTCCTAGGACCAGAAGGGACCACAAAAAGAGCATCAGTTTTCCTGAAAGGTGCAGTAGCCACCAGATACTACTTCAGACACCTAACCAAATCCAAAGAATGCAAGGATTACTAGGATTAGGGCACAAGGAAGGAAGAACATGGTCTTGATTCAAATGAAAGGCAGACACTACCTTAGGCAGAAAATCTGTCTTGAAGCGAAACACCACCTTGTCCTGGTGTCTCTCAAAGTAGGGGGGCTGGATGGAAAGCGCCACCAACTCAGAAACACGCCTAAGAGAGGTGATAGCCACCAAAAAGACAACCTTGAGAGTAAGAATGGCCAGGGCAGCCTCCTGCACAGGTTCAAAGGGAGCACCCTGCAAGGCAGACAAAACCAAGTTCAAATCCCAAACAGGCAACATAGGCTTACGTGGGGGACGCACATGAGTAACCCCCTGGAAAAAAGTCCTGATCAGAGAATGCTGGCCAATGGCTTCTGGAAAAAACAGCCAGGGCAGAAACATGACCCTTCAGAATACTGAGTTGGAGCCCCATCTCCAACCCATGCTGCAGGAACTCCAGGATCCTGGGAATAGAGAACACACGACAGGGAAGAGACTTAGACTCACACCAGTCAATGTAGGCATGCCAAACCCTATAGTAAATGGAAGAAGACTTCTTCCTAGCCTTTATCATGGTATCAACAACAGAGGCAGACAGCAGACAGCACTAGAGCCTGAGCTGAAGAAACCCCTTGCCCCTTTCTCGTAAAAGGACCTGACAGATGACCCCCAGCTCCAACAGGCTTTGCACCGCCAGCACTAGAGCCTGAGCAGACACAGGGTCCTGAGAAATCCAGGATCTGATGAATCTTGGGGGGGGGGGTTCAGGCAGCAAACTATCTTGTAACCGGAGGACACTACCTCCTGAATCCACCAGTCTGAGACATGAAGCCTCCATACGTAAGCAAAGTGCTGAAGCCGCCCCCCCACCCGGATGAGTGAGGGCGCCCCTTCATGCCTGAGGGGGCTTGGGAGAAGACTTAAGCTTGGAGCCCCAGGAGGAGCCAGGGCGACCACGTCCTCTGCCCCTACCCCAGAAATCTCCTCGGGCCCCGGTAAGGGAGACCCCCCTCCCCTGTCTGGCACCATGGTAGGGGGACGAAAAGGAGCCCTGACCCCGAAAGGGCCGAGACTGCCGCCTGCGCTGGGGTAACCTGCCTCCCTTAGCAAACAGGTCCAGGCGGTCCCCAAACAGGCGTAGTCCTTTGAACGGAAAACCAGTGAGGGCTTTCTTGGCAGCGTTGTCAGCAGCCCACTGGCGCAGCCAAATCGAGCGGCGTATAGCCACCACAAGGGCAGAGGTTCTGCCACACATTCTAATGGTATCATCCAAGGCAAAGAGGACATAAGTCACAACGAGAGAGTTCATTAAACTCCTCACTAGACACATCATCAGGGGCACCATCAAGGATACTTCTAAGCAGGGTAATGTGGCTAATAGCCACAGCCGTAATGGCAGAGGCACAGACCGAGCGCAGCGCCGTCCCCACACATGCAAAGGCATGGGACGCCAGCTGAACAATGCGCCGGTCCTCAGCATCCCACAGCATAGTAGTCAGGGGAGTGCATGACAGAGGTGTTAGATAACCCTAGGACCGGGGCATCCACCCCAGGAGGGGATGACCAACACTTCTCCACATCAGCAGGAAAGGGATACCTCTTATCCCAACACCGTGAAGCACAAGATTATTAAAATGGGCTTGCTCAGGAAATTCTAAACGTGGCTTAGCAGTATGAAACAATTCCCCCTGTTGCCTGGGGGCCGCAACCGGGGGAGAGATAGACAGAACCTCAAAAATCTGAGCCAACAGCTTATCAGTATCATCCAGGGCCCAGGGGTCAGAACCAGAATCCTCATGACCCCTGGGCCTCTCATCAGATGACTCTGAGTCAGAGAATAACTCCCCTTCTTCCAAAGGGGTATGGCCAGACAGTTCCAAAAACTCATCAGCTTCCATAGGGAAAAGAGTGACATCAGGCGTTAAGTGCCGCCTTTTTAGCAGAGGTCTTACGCGCCAAGGTATTAGCAAGCAACTTCTCAACACTAGCCAGTCTAGAAGACACATCAGGCTGAGAATCCCCACTTGTATGCAACTCAATGGGAGTCAAATTTAAGCTTGGGGGAGTAGATGAAGCTATACAAGGCTGCAGCGCAAGCACCTGCTGGGCACAAGGTACACAGACCCGCACAATGTCAGCACCATTAGGGGACACCCCACAAGCTACACACAGCCAGGCTTGTCCCGAAGGAACCCCGAGCACATTATCCTGAGACGCCTCCATATGGTCATTATAGGGGCACAATAGGCCGATAGGGATTCACGCTATAAAAGCAACCCGGGATGCCCCAACAGCCCGCTAGGGAAGTGGGAGTAAATTACACACTAGGCCTCAAGGTTTAATAACTAAATAGAGGGAGTAGGGCCGGGAGAAACCAATAGAGGTCGGCCCGTCTGAAAGACATAAGCGAAGAGAACCTCGTAAGTGACATGTAAAATTACATAGGGTAAATAAAGCCGCCCGCGAGGGCACTCACGGACCGCGGTAGGTAGATGCCAGTCACGCAGCAGCCAGATCCAGAGAAAATGGCGCCGGGTATACCTCGAGGGGCGGGCCGCGGAGACAGCGACGCGGAACGCGCCAACTGCGGGCCCTGCCCCCCCCCGAAGAGTGGGAAGCCGCACACGTGACAAGCAGCCAATAACAGCGCACCAGCGCCTGAGGTAACGCCGCCGCCAAGCGCGGAGCACAGTGGAAGCGCGCGTGGCGGCAAATTTAAAAAAGCAACCAGTGCAACCAAGTCAGCGCGGTGACTGACACCAACCAGAAAAGCATAATACAGTGAAGCACCAAGGCAAATTCACTCCCCCCCCCCCCCCCCGAGAGCTACAAGGGAGATCGAGGGAGGGCAGCGGCCACTTAACATAGGACCCACCGATAGACAGGGGCAATAGTGCGGGAGGGGCATCCCATAGAGGCTCACCATATGCCTATACCGCCTACCCTTTGGTGGGGGATTGCAGTGGAGCAGCGCTCCTAAGCACCTGACAGCGGTGCTGCCTACCATCACCCAACCAGCGCAGCCAAGGCTCGGAGGCACATTAATAATGGAACGGGTGGGAATAGTCCTACAGGGCCGCAGGCTAATAGCCCCGCTCACCTGCGAGAAGAGAGAGACATCTTTTTGCCCCTTGCAGTCCAGACTGCAGAGAAGTTCTGGGGATTTGTGGGAGGTCCCGGGTATTTGAGGGGCAGACGGAGCCAATTTCGCTGTCTCTGCAGTCCAGCGCCATCTGGCGGAGTAATTCCCATGTGTTATGAATCTTATCTGGAGCAGGACGTACTGTATACTAAGAATACAGCTAATCAATCACATAATATCATGAAAAAATAAGGACAAGTGAAAAATAAGGTACAAGTAAAGCAGGCCATATACCTTGGGTCTGAAAACTTGTTTTCAAAACGATTAGACCAGTGTCTTGTATTTCATTGCTGACAGAGACTTTAACAGCACTGATGTCTGGAGATCTCAGGCTGGACCTAATCGGTGATAAGCCACATGATCCTACCATTCATCAATGCCATTATTAGCAAACACTAATCACATAGAGGTTATCTATTCAGTTTGAGTCTCCAAAAATAATTTCTTATATGTCCTTTGTACATGTTTGGTGAATAAACTGAATCTGAACCTATTGTTCAATGATGAACAGGTATCTTAAAAAAAAAGGGGGCAGCCAGGTGCACAGGGCATGCAAGAACTAAACAGATCTGAGCTTAACAAAAAAAAAAAAAAAAAACACTATACACAACTATGGGCCTCATTTATTAAGCACTTCTGCTAGACTATGCCATATGCAAAATATAATTTCTATTTTTTTTTGTGTTTTAGTGAATGTGTTTTTTGCACAGCAGCAACATACACCAGTGTAAATAAAAAATATAAACTATATTTTGCACTACACTAACTTGCACTGATGTGCCATTGTCTGGCAGATAGTGCTTGATAAAGCAGGCCCTATGTGATTATAAAACTTAAAGATAACCGGAATTCAAATAAACCAACAGCAGCTATAACACACTGAAGTGGAGCTAGAATACACAACACTAATGCAGTGTCCTGTTATCTGTATTGCAAACAACACACAGGAATGAACTGGAGGAGCGAGAGGGAAATAAAATGACTTCACACAGCAACCCCTGTGTTTCGTCAGTTTTAATATGCTACATTAGTGTGCTACTGGATTGTTAAAACATCACATGTAGAGCGCTACAGAGAAACAGAATCTTTGACAAAAAGCTCAAGATGGAAAGGTGCTTGGAAGACGAGGCATGAAAAGAGCAACAGTTGGTGCCCAGAGCATTTATCCCCCCCTCCCCCTGCTCTCCATCTCTTCCACACCCTTCCAGCAACTATCACAAATCCTCAGGCCTCACGACTGCCAGCTGACAGAACTGTTTAGTCAGCAACAAGAGGTAGAGATACACAACACTGCTGCGCCGCCATCATCTCCTCCATCCCACATCCTGGTGCCACTTCATCAAACCCCAACGGTTACTCCCCCTTCAGCAACTGTATATTCCAGACAAGTTTTTACAATATAAAATTGAAAGTTACAATCTATTCAGCATCTAATGCAATACAAAGCCTTACAACAGTATACATGCAATCACAAAGGAGTCAACCATAACACAATGGCAGATTGTAGCCACTCTGACAGAGTTCTTCACAAATTGTTAGGCGTTACCAATTAACATATGCGCAGTTCACTTAGCATGAAGGACCATATTTAGGCCTTTGTACAAATAGCACTATATCCAGCATGAACAGAACTTATTTCACACAAGATGAACATTGTCCAAAAACGAAATGAGGCCATGAAAAGAGGGCAAAATACCGGTAACCAAGGATCAGCTACAAACTACAGGTTAGCTATTTGCTACCCAGTTTTATTGAAATCTAACAATTTGGCATTGTAACTTTCAGAAGGGTTAATGTCCATGAATAATCATGCTAGGCTGAAGTTTAAGTGATCACATCAATGGCTGGCAGCAGCCTATGTTAGCATAAAGTTCACCTGAAATTCTACTCATTCAGAACTATTCTTTTAGTAAGAGGACAAGTTAGGATTTAGGATGCCCCAGCCTCATGAATATGCAAGACAAATTTAGAAGCTAGGCCAAATGGTTTAGGTTTACTTGGCTACCCCTAGGCAGGGGATGACCGTTTCCAAATGAACCCAACTGCAATTTAATCTAAACACATGGCTGACCTGTAGTGAATCCCCAAAGCCCTAATTTCCAGGATGGAAAGTGCTAGACCCCGACCAGGTGTTCTATACATACATCTGTAAGTGGAGGTGCATGCCACAAGTCATCAGCGACTGACTATTGTATACCATCGGCCAAAAAAAAAAACACGGAACATGTAATTCACCCCTGGCATGTGCCGTAGCTGGCGTGTGGGTCTGACAGGCAACAGCTGCCACTATTTCAGTTACAGGCCGACCGTAGTTATGGTAGAGTTAAGGATGCTTTATGAAAAATGAATGCAGCCGGTTTCCAGCACATGTTGGGTTTTCCTCAGCAGCTGTGAATTTATGATTTGATTTAAACAATAGTCACCCTGTAATATCTCAGTTTCCAGCAACCTATTGGCCAACCCTATATTAAAACATGGACACTTTAATTATATACGGATTCTCTAGGATAAGCCAAGATTTACATTTGGGCCTTGCTCATTCACTAATATAAAAGATTGTATTAGTTCTAATTCTTGCATGGATAGCTGCCCACCTCAACTATAACAACCACTCTGGACATGGGCACTACCATCAGCTTTGTGCTCATACAACCATGCAGTAATATAGGTAAAGGATGAAAACTATATATGAATAAAGTAGACCCCCATCCACTGTGTGCCACCCCTTACCTGTATAAAGGGTTTTATACTGTATAAAGGCCGATACTGCAGTAGGAGCCCAGGCTGTGCAGCTCACCTTACCAAAGGTAAGTCTACCACTCAGAATGCGAGTGATTGTTTAGCCAACTAATCACTGAAGCAGCTGTTGTTGTTGCAGTAATTGAGTGACTAGCTATTGGCCATGTGAAGGTCCTGATTCATCCAGGACATGGTATATCTGTAGTAATAACTCAAGAGAACTGGACTTGTTGTTTTATTTTCTTGACTGGCATTCTAATTGCTGCAAGACTCCTGTTCAAGTCACCCAGAATTGAGAAAGCTCCGGCTCTTAGATAAGTTCCACTGTTAGGGGCTTCTCCATTCCCCATCTTGTAGGAGCAGATACTTCGCTCATGGTCTATAACCTACTGAAGTCATATATAAGATGTAGCCCAACAAACAAGTATCTAACAACTGAAACTATCAATGTAGTCACCCAAATAAACCGATTGCTATAGTATAACATTAATAACACTGAAAAGTACACGTCGAATATGTTGAATATGTGAAAATAAGGAGCCTAAACTGTAAGCTTGGTCACATGAGTTTTAGAAACAAAGTGAAATTGTTATAAAGTTTTATTTAAAGATCCGATCCAATTACATTTTTTTTTAGCTTGGACCAAAGCTTCTCAGTGAAAGGGCTTACTCTTCACAAAGCTGAATAAAAAGTGATTACGACACAATAAATACGAAAGCATTCCATAGTATTAGACAAACCCCTGTGGCTATGGATAATTTATAAATGGTAAAAGGAATAAGAACGGTTATAGAAAATGATTTCCCTTCCTGGTCGAACAATATCAGAATGGTGAAATTATATTTCTTTTATGCCATTTATAAATCATCTTTGTTAAATTAAACATATGGTAGCTATGCCAAGTATCTAGGAGCATCCCTCCATTTGGGACTAATGTACTGTCCCACTAAGGAAGGATGCAAAAGAAAACAAATACTTCAACAGTAATAATATGAAGTGCAAGTTGCAGTAATCAAATAAGAAATAAGCAATAGCTAAAGAACTATATTTAGCCTCCCACATCCTCATCCACTTTCTTAACCTTTGCTCCAGCTTTAATGAGCTGCTGCACCTTTGGTTTGGTATTTACTTACTACTCGCCATCAAATTCTCGCTGCCATTTACCTGCAAGTGCTTATGCTCAAACTGCAGCTTTAAAAAGAGAATGACCTCTACTTGCTTAGTATGTAATATATAATAGTCAACAGGCAAACCTAGTGCATACACACGTTATACATCAAATAGGACAAATGCTTATAAAGCTCAACTTCCGGCCAGTTTACAGAACCTAGAAAGCATGGCCTGATAACAGACAGCAAGGTTACAGCTAAATAATGGCAAAGCTGCTGCTGTGATATAAAAGGCAGGCCCTATAAATTATACCAGTATTCCCCACCCAATCCCAGTAGCTTGGTGGGCTTTATTGGCATTGCCCCTTCCATCATGGTCACATTGGGCCTAGCCATCTATGTTCAGGCTAGAGTGGCAGGTAGGCCTTACAAAATTCCCCCATCTGGATCCAGAAGTGTCCAGTTTTCCCCACTAAAGTCCATCTGCTCCGTGGGATTTATTAGAATTGCCCTTTCTGGCATGGTCACATTGAGCCTCTCCATCCCCAAGAGGCTCCTATGTTCAGGCCAGAGTGGCAGGTAGGCCTTACAGAATTCCCTCATCTGGATCCAGAAGTGTCCAGTGTTCCCCATTAAAGTCCATCTGCTCCGTGGGATTCATTAGAATTGCCCTTTCTGGCATGGTCACATTGAGCCTCTCCATCCCCAAGAGGCTCCTATGTTCAGGCCAGAGTGGCAGGTAGGCCTTACAGAATTCCCTCATCTGGATCCAGAAGTGTCCAGTGTTCCCCATTAAAGTCCATCTGCTCCGTGGGATTTATTAGAATCGCCCTTTCTGGCATGGTCACATTGAGCCTCTCCATCCCCAAGAGGCAGCATGCCAGAGTGGCATTCTGGTCTGCCCGTCTCCTGCAGAAGAATGAAGGGTGGGCAGGCAATGAAAGCATAGCTGGCAAGTAGCCTTTTATATAAACTGACAAATGTAAAGGACAAAAGCTACAGCTGCTTTATATAAATTCTATGCCAGTGGTTCTATCACTCATGGACCACTATAAAGGACCAGGATGACAAGGAAAAGCTTCTGTGCAAGAAGCAGATAGTAGGCTCCTATTGGAACCAATAGGTGGGTCTGCAAGTCAGGACATCTTTTACTGGGATTTAATCGGATTTACTGGGGATGGACCCTCATTTAAAAAGAGTAAAAGCAACTGGACTTTTCTGGTCTGGACTGGTCTAAACTTTACAGCATGCAGGCATACCAATTCAGATGCCCCATTGCATACTGGTGCCCGAAAAACCTGTTGACCAGGCTGCCAATACTTATTCTACCATGCTGGCTCCCATGGCTGCCGATCACATGACTGCCAGAAGCCTACTGGGTTTGCAGAGTTTGTGACCACACTGTGATGTAGACTGCCACAAGGTGAAACAGGCTACTCTCAGTCACATGGGGCCCAGAACATGAAAAAGTAAGTAAGGTAATCAATTGCCCCGTCTCGGGCCTTACCCAGCACAGCAGCCCAACTCAAATCAGGATACTCCTCAGCTGCATTTTTTAAATACAAAGTTCAAATATTGTATAGCTCTGCAGCCACCCATCCCTAAACCTGTGTCATGCCCAGTTTGGACATTAAATTGGACCAATCACCAGGATCTCTACTATCCTATTGGTTCTTGCCCCAAATTGGGATGCCCCTATGTGTGAAATCCCTCCCCTGATCGCTCACTGTACTCACCTTTCCTCCGTTTTCACAGCGCTTGCGCAGGCTCTCCTCCAATCAAAACGTTATGCTGTGCATACTAATGCACGGCATCGTGCGCATCCCCAGCTCCCCTGTGGAGAGAGCACTTCCAGCCTTTCGGAATGGGAGAGCGTGCACAGCTGCAGTAATGCTGGGGAGTCAGCAGCCGACGAGGGCCCAGGGAATGGTAAGGTTTTGTGGGCAATCTGGAGGGGGCTTACACAGTGGGGCACACCCCTGGGGCCCCTAGCTGGACAGCCCTGGAGTCCTTTCGACTCCATGTTCCACTTTAACATGAAATAAACTCAAGGGGGGTCTATCTGCACAGAAGCTGAAGCTGGGACCTTGAGTGACTGGTCGGTCCACTTATCCCATGTAGAAGGATGACTACCACTCAAGTCCAACCATCACTCAAGCCCATGACTGCCATGTAGAACCTTGATCCCCATCAGAATAAGAGGCGGATTTGGCCAATCATGCGAGTTGTTTAATTATTTCTATGTACTGCGCTTTGCTGAGGTGGAGGAACGGGTAGCTGAAGGGTTAGAAAAAACCTGGATTTCCATTTTAATCCTAATTGTAAGTACAGTGAACTACACAAGCCCATGTTTCTTTCCTAGATTTCTAGAGCATGTACTATCATTGGTTCAATGACCTTCAGCCTAGATATAAAATAGTTGTAACAAAGGTGTAAAACTTGAAGGTGCGTTCACAACACAAGCGCCCAATCAGGTGCTGGTGGATGATCATTTCTTTGGCAGTGTCTCCTTAGGAAATTACTCTATTTTTTTTTTTAGTTGCTCAGTAGCAGGTCTTAATCTCCTATTGTCCAGTCACCATAATACTGCACAGAAATAATCAGATACACAATATCTATTGTAAAAAGTATCCTTTCCATCACTTTGTAAAGTGGTGAAATTGGAGTCAATGTAAAGGTATGTTCAGCTGTGAGTGTGCGTCACCCTGCTACGGCGGTGCTGCAAGGCGCTCGATGTGAAAACAAAACAGAAAATGGGGGCTGTGTTTTAGGTGCAAACAAGTGGTCTGCTTACCATAAATAACCAAAAAATGTGACATGACCATAATGCAAAGAGCCCCAGCAGCCTGCAAGACCTAGTGATGCCACTGCAGATTTTTTGGTAATGATCTACAACGGGGGTAGATGTTTCAAATCAGCATTTTACAGAGGAGTGTTTAAACACTGCCTTTGTGCAAACATATATTGGAGGCAGGGATGTCATAACTATCCTGGCTGATCAAGAGAGGCCACTCACCTCTATAAAGAGAATTCTTGCCTAATCCAGCCGTGATTGCTAGGAATCAGTTTTAGAGGTATCTAAGGACCACAAAAGGGTCTGCAGGGCATTTCAAAAGCATCCTGATATGTAGTCACATGCAGCGAGATTAAAATATCTGATGCTGTACAGTACGGTAAAGATCTCCATAACTGTCCTTTCCTGGCATGTACTTCATGGTGGCCTACTATAGGTTACATGCCCACACTTTAACCCTGATGGAAGCCACCTATAAAAATGTTTTTACCTATCCCACCTACTCTATTGGGTCAGTATGCCACTATGGATAATGCAGCAAGAAAGAAAAATTATGAAAGAGCAACTCTCATTATTCCTGGTGCTTCCGTTGAATTAAAGGTTGTTCTATTAGAGTTAAGGCAGGCAGTTGCGCCTTAGTAACCCATCATGGAGAACGCACCAGCAAAGGGATATTATGCAAAGTAACTGCACAATTTTTCCAGGTTGTCCTGTCAGGGTCAGATGTGGACACATAATGCTTAATGTGCCACTATGGAGAATGTTAAGTTAGGTATACAATTTTTCATATTCCTGGCACCTCAGGGTCCTACAAAGAATTGGATAGGAAAAAGGAATGAGGTGGTTGTGACATCAGAGTTAAGGGACAGGGGCTTTAAAAGTTAAAGTGGACCAACAACCCTCCCATGATCGGCCCGGGAATCTATAAGATTCCCGGACTGATCAGACCCCTGACGATCGGGGGTGCCCCGCTGTGTGAAAGCCCCCAGAAACCCCTAAATCCCTACCTTATCCACGATCCAGCGGCCCCCGCCGCCTCCCGCGCGTCCCTCTAGCAGGACGCGCACCCGCGCCGGCCGTTTGTGAATGGCCGGCGCAGGCTCGCGCCCTGTAAGAGTGACGCGCAGGAGGTGGCGGCGGGCATGCTCTCTTGTCCGTCGCTGCCTCCCACTTGTCCGTCGGCGGGGATTGGCAGCGGCGGTCACGTGGGAGCGATCGGGGTGCCCCGCCGAAGTGGACCAAAACCCAGGATAGTCAAAATCCTGGGTGTTGGTCCACTTTAATATGATGCAATGGAGGTCCCTCTAACCTAACGTACTCCTGCATCTATGTGTTTTTGTTGCCTGTGACTTCTGACCCATATTACTGTGTTTTATAGGTGTATTACTTGTCCTGCCCTCCTGTAATTTTTAGCCTGTAGTGCCACAAAATATGATTGTACTCTAAATAATATACAATAATAATACCCCCACCACTTTGTAGATCTCTCTAAGCTAAACAAAGGCATGGCTTTCTGTATGATGGGGGCAGGAAACCTGTTAGGAAAAGGCGAGTATCTCTCCAATGCAGGGCTCACTGATGGTGAGAGGGGGCGGAATAGATTAGTGTCCCTGTGAATCACTGATAAACATTAAAGTGCATCTCTGTACCAAGAAGGGTTTAGGTCCACTTTAACATTTATTAATCCTACAAGCCGTTAGCTCAAAAGGGCAGCTACCACCTGTTTTCTTGCTGTCTATCTTTTTATTATATGGTTTGTACTAATAACATGGTCTGTACTATTTTATTTGCTATTATAAGGAAAATCGTGTATGTTGCCACATTTGTATAGGCCATTGTTTACTGTATCAGGCAGGTCTACATTTAAAGCGATACGTCTGTGGGTTAACGGACTTTACTTAGCTGCATCTTTGGTACACTGGACCTATCATTTTACTACAATAAAGATGCTAATGAGCCTTTGTGTGGACCTCTTTGAAATGCTGATTCCAGTGTGCAAACATTATCTTATCACTGGTCTTTCAAAGCTGCTGAGAGCAGAAATAAGGGTGGGCACAGACGTGAAGGACGACACACCCCGAATGTCGCAAACAAGGCTAGGAATTGTGGCATCGCTTGCTTTCATCGGGGCTGTGAGTGGCCAGAGACAATACAGAAAAAGGGGGGAGGACAGGTGAAGAGTAACATGTAGTACAATTATACCTGGTTTTCCATCGCAGAGTGCCAGCTTTCTGTTCCAGTCACAACAGGGTTCACTTTAGGTTTCTGCAATTCATTAGTAGCTATTAGCATTATTAAAAGTGATTCTTTTACTGTATATCCATATTAGTTCTGGTTTTAAAAACACTTTACACTTCTAAGAAGGGCCAGTACCATCATACATTTAACATTCATTCAAAAATGTAACTAATCAAAAGCTCAACTCCATTAATTATATGTACAATTTGCTCAAATACACATTTCTTCTAAGAAAATATACAATAGAAATAAGATCGGAAACTAACAATATTTAACACCCACACTGGCAGCCAATACAAGCACAGTATTTTTGAGTAGCCACATCTTAAAAGAGTTTTTACAGTATGGACTATAATATATATATATGTACATATATATACATACATACACACACGCCAATGCATTAAAACACAAACATACAACTTGATGACTAAATAACTAACCAATACCCATCAAAATCCTAGTTTGGAAACCAGCTATCACGAAACCTGGTAAGCTCACATGGCAGCTTTGGAAGAGGAGCACCTGGTTGAGTTTTAGGAGCATGAGAAAGCATGTGTTCTGGCGATGAATCAGTTTCGAAATCTGGCACGGATGTCTAAGTTACCTTTCCAGCATCTTGTTACCATCCTGAGAAAGGATTTATCTGCCTTGCTGCTGGAGGGGCCTGGGTTGCACTGCAAGTCTTTTGCAAGTAGGAGTAAAACCAACACCCCCACACCTTTTACCGCACAGCACATTAACGCTCTAACTCCCAAATAGAAGTGCAAGAAGCAACACGGTGCCGACTTGGAATCAAAGAGGTTGTAGCAGTCACAACTCTAAATATCACTGGTACAACTTTATGCATCAGCAGTTTCTTAAAGGATGCTGTAATCCCATGTAGCATTTGAGGAATGTCAGCTAGTTTTTATTAGGCAAACTGATTCAATATAGCCCTACAATTAGTCACGAATGATCGTAGCCTTGTCATTTTAATGACATATTTAAATACGGGACAGAGCTAAGCAACAAAAAATAACTGTGAAGCTTAAAAAAAAACATAACCATATGCAAACATATACTATGGGATGAAATCAAAGGAAAAAAAAATTCTTAGAGAGGGAAATGAGTTTCCAAACAGGAAGAGGGACAGGCGGTCCAGATCATTAGTTACTAGCCAACATCCTCTTGAAGAAAGCTTAAAAAGGATGATGCAAGCAAATCTAGAACCAAGATTAAAAAAGCTAACAGTTCTGAAACTTTTCAATGCGTCAGAAATGTAACTGATACACGGACCATTAAAAACAAAATCAAACTGTAATCAGCAGTTACTTAGAAATACATTTACTAACCTGGACAAGATCATCGAACATCCCTACACATAGAGATACACCTGGACCATGATGGAGCTCAAAGCAGATCTGAGGGCATTCAGTGAATGAGGCTGAGGCAGTTACCATCAAACAACCAGGTACACAAGTAATGGTCAAGATAAAAGACTTTCAGTGGGTGGGAGGGGTGTCATTCTCATTTTAGACCAAACCCTAAACAAGGGCAAAGCATCAGTAGAGGAGACTACAGTCATGTCAGCCAGCAAGTAAAACATTTTAAAAAGGATAATTCCAAATTAAAAATAACTTTTCATCACATGCCTGGAACCAGTAGTTGCATATAATAAGAAATTAAAAAGGGCACATTTGTTACTTTATAAAGTTCTTACACTAGGATGTCTGAAAAGCCAGCAATCATGAAGATGATCTGAGTGGTTGACATGATGCATTGGTGAACAATCTGCCATGTAGGGCATTGACTTCTGGGAAAAGCAAAAGTAGCTATGTAAAATAGGGAAGACTTACAAAAATGTTGGAATTGGAACCTACTTAGGATAGACACTTTAGGTAGGGTGTCAATTACTACTAGAGCTTCTACTACTGCTAACATGTCAGGAAAAAAAACAATGAAAAAAAAAGTTAAAATAAAGCCTGGATTTTGGTTAGCTTATTTGGTTAGAGTTTTTACTACAGATTTAATCAACCCAACTAGTGATTTGTAATATACCGTATATATAAGTTTATTACATTTAAATTTCTTAATACATCACTAAACTTTTAAACAGCTCCAACTGACGTGGTGAAACCACTATCTTTTTGTAGACAACTATAGAAAAAGAATAGAAATTTCGAAATGTACAAGCTACCGCAGGACTTCCATCAGATATAGAAGAAGTGTAATAGGTCATCAGGTCTAGTAGCCCAAGTGCAGGATGTCAGAGAGCATCTTTGTTTCCAGTGGAATCTGAGCTAAACATGACTATACATGCCACAAACACCCTTTGCCCTGACTAATCACTTTAAAATAATTTATCACTCCCCTAAAAACATATATAAAAAGTGCACCCCCCAAGTGAAAGTCTCTATGAACTTCTGTAGGACATGTCTACTGTGTAAATGTTAGTTTCGATGGAAAATAAGAACATTTCAGCTGTAATGCAAACATATACATATACTGTTAGTACCAGCTAGGACTGGCCTATGATAACTTCAGCTATACTCATCCAGTGCAGATGAGGTTTTTCAACTCTGTCCTAATTAAATAACAAAAGAGCATCTCAATTCATCGCTTCATTAGCCTTGGCGACAGGCAGAGCAGGTAAATCCACTAGGCGCTGCTCTTTTTGCCATGGCAACGAGGGGTCCTAAACGTTACTAGCTTGAAGAGGATGCAGGCGTGTAAAGCTAATCTAGCAAGATGGGTTTAGACAGGGTGGACATCTGTTAGCGACACAGATCCTACCAGTTGTCCAAATCTACTTATTTTTTTTCCCCCTGCAGACCACATTGATCTATAGAGAGTAGCAAGTACTGAAAAAAGTGCTGTCAGGGTATGAAGATGCTTCTATGTGTGTCTACAAGACTTCTCTTCCATGTGTCAAGTGCATAGAATAACCTCTTCTCCGAAGAGGAAACAATAACCAACTGAAAAAGTAAAATGCCTTCAACCACTTAACAAGTTTATCTTATAACTCCAAGAAGGACTACAAAAAAAAAGTAAGAATGCCTGTGGGGGTTTCAGTGAGGTCCCTCCACCCCCCATTAGTGAAAACATCATGAAAGTCTGGAGTCTGCAGGTGAATCCCTGCCAGGCTATTCAAAGATGGCTCGGCAGAAATCGACGGAGGCTTTTAGGCTCTTGCAGCTTTTCTTATTTGAATCACACTGAGCAAACAGTCTCCACCCGTAACACACTGCTTTTGTCTGAAGCACCTTTTCAGTGAAGTCTACCTTTGTTTAATGGCGGGATTGCTAACAGGCTCTAGTGAAAACATGCTACTCCGGAATGCCTCCATTCTGCCAAGGAAAATAGGGCCAATCGTTCTACACTCTTTGGATGGCTTTAACCAGTGTTTCCCAACCGGTGGTACTGGAGATCCTATCAGGTAGAACATGGCAAAGCCAACCTGATCTGCTGCCATCTATACTTTATCCAATAAGTGCAAAACTGCGCCAAAAGATGATGCATAAAATTTATGTGCATTCAATTCCAGAACTTTAAATGGCCGTTGAGCAGAATGACAGCCCATACAGACCACCCAGATGGTACTGGAGATAATTAAACAAATGGAAAGTGCTAATTCATTTGGAATCCTTGGTCTAGACAATGGAGCAGTCCATATATGCAGCATCATGCCCAGACCAAATGAGAACCAGGACGGGACTTGCGGGTCCTTCACAGAAGTGTACCTGGTATTTAAGTAGATGCATTGGTGGGAGTGTTTACAGATGGCGAAGGGCTGTGAACCAACTCTAACAGCCAGCACAACCATCAACCCTGCCATTTGTTGCAGCCTAGTTCCAATTCCCAGACCATAAAGGAACTAGGAAGAACACTTGCTAATACAAGGTATGGGCATTGCTATCTGCAAACGTTCCTACCATGGGTTTGAACCCAGTGCTATTCTAATAATATATGCCCATCGGATACTGGCATGCTGTGAGCATCTCAATGGGATTCTTCACTCCTTTCTCTGACATTATCTTCGATCTATGTTTGTCCCATAACCTGCAACAATGTAAGTATGTATAATGCCTTGCTTGCCATTTGCCATGGGTGATAAAATAGATACACATGCGCTTCACTTCATTTTCTATATTTGTATTCTTTCAAATTAAAATCTTTGGGTGCTGAGAAAGCCAAATAGTGTAGTTGGAGGAACACGTTGCAGCATGAATATTGATTACATGTATTGGAGGCAGAATATTGTATGAGGCAAATATAATGCGCCCTGTGATTACCAGAGAAGACCCATAAGTGCTTTTCCAACATGTGCTTTTCCCCATTATGTTTCAGAGGATGCCAGGAGGTTGGCTCAGTGGCACACATTATGGTTGTTTTGTGGTCCTTGCTATATAACACATTGAGTAGTATATGGTCAAAAAAGTTAGAGCCAAACCCATGGGAAGTTCTTCAGCAGGCGTAGCAACTATGGAGTTGGAGATTAGCCATTCATGTGTTTTCCGCACTAAAGCAAGAGATTGCTAGAGTGTGGAAAACACCTACAGTCTCACGGGCCGCAACTAAAAGATGAATATCCAGCATCAAGGTTAAAGCGAAACTTACAGCCATAGCAATGGACAAGTTAGAGAAATCCCGAGAGATATGGCTCCCAACCATTGCAACTTGTACACTTCGCTGGCCTCTTTGCAGCTATGGCTCAAATACTGGAGGGATCCCGGGGGTTTTGGGAGGGGTGGGGGTGTCCAGCATTACTAAACTTGTCTATACTTCTTTTCTTTCTCTCCTTTTTTCTGCAGTCTAACCTTTCCCCTTCTATATTGCTCTGAAGTCTTCATCCCATGTCTTTCTCTCTGAGTTAATGTTATAAATGGCAAAATAGCTCCTTATCATGGTACTATAAGAAGCTCTAGGGCAAACAGGTTGTCCTGTCTCTAAAGATATACTTTATTAGAGATTAATAATAGTCATTGATAAGCCATTGGTTAAGAGCGAGTTAATTGTCAGAACTTGACCAGAATTCACAGTCTATTGATATACCCTATAGCTGAGACGTTACCTATTGAACAGGTTCTTCGATATGTGTCTTAGCTGTATAACAAAAGTATGTTGTACCTACTGCCGTATTTATGTATGCAATGCTCAGATGTACCAAGAAAATAGCTAATAAAGTATTTGTAAAAGAAAAAAGGAATTATACAACTAATGTACCTCTATGTATTGCATTATATAATTCAGCATTCATCATTAGCCCCTTTATTGTGTTTTATCTGTACACAAGGGGAATGGTCTAGGCAAGTCTCCTTTACTAAGCATTTAGGAACCATTAACCAGTGAACTATTCCGTACTCTTGCAGCGTTACTAGATAAACAAGTGGGCTTAGCACAACTCAAACATGAACATCCTAAAGCTGCCAGCGAGTCACAGGAGTAGCACAAGATCCATCTGACTACTTGCTCCTATCAGCATCGTCCCTCTGTAGCATTTTGCTAATTGTGGCAAAAAGTCTGATGCATCCTTCTTCACAGATAACAAGCGAGTAGCCCATCACACGGCTCCACAATAGGTCTATCACGCAAGCAAGATAAAACTAGATTATCGAAACGCTGCCTAATATGTTTCAACGCCCAAACATAACTGTATGGATTTTGTTTGTTCAGTTCAGTTTGTTTGGTTCAGTTAGACAACTTATATAGGAAAAAGAGAAAAACTTTCCAGAAGAGAGCTTCTTCCTCACCTCCATCTTATTGTGTGCGACCTACATCCCTTACCTGATGGCAGATAACAGCATTGAGAAAGTGACCCACCCTTTACTGCGTGTTGGAACAATGAATCATTTGACTTTAGTGTATTGCTCGCCTGCCAGGTAATAAACCTGGTGGGCAAAGTCTTTTCATGGAGGAGTCTGTGTGCACCACGATGGTGTCGGATGCTTAACTCCTACGGTGCCAGTGGTGTTTAGCATCAGCAATCTTTAGTTTACATCACGGACAACCCACTTGCATCACTTAACAGGATCAGAAACACACCAAGGAGGGGGTGGGGGTGAGGGGCAGAGGAGGAGAGCGACACCATCATATGCCAACTGAGGGACTACTGAAGATTCCTTCTCCTCCATCTAGATTACAACTTGAAAACTCATCCCTATCAGTCCTAAAAATACTAATTAACTCCAAGGACACATTTTTTTACACTAAATATACACATTCATAACTAAGTATAGACAGCACTTTCCCCAGATTTAATCAGTCATGTGCCAGCAATTATGGTGTTACTACATTGCCTCTACGTGTCGCATCTAATGTAAGTTTAGTGCACAATGACGAGAAGATGTATTCTTCTTAAAGCAGGAAAAAAACCCAATGGGGCGGCCCTGGAATCTCAAAGATTCCTGGGCTAGCTGCTGCCCCTCCCAGAATTTGGGATGCCCCGCTGTGTGATACCCCCCACCGAGGCACCACAAAAATCCAAAACTTCCTGAATCTCGTGCCGATGTAACCACTGGAGGCTGCATCCCCAGCACCTCCAAATAGCGATCCTGCTAATGTAGTATGTAGTGTCTAAGTTGGCGGTACCACAGCTGGCGGAACCAAGCGCCCACCGCCATCTTCCTGGAGTCCCAGCCGGCCACTGGGAGCAAACGCTGTCTGCAGCCAGAGCACTGCTCCCAGCAGCCGGCGGCAACGCCAACGTCGGGGTGAAGGCGATGTCTTGTTGTGTGGTGTTCTTTTCTTTTATTACATTAGCAGGATCGCTATTTGGAGAGGGCAAGGCAGGAGTTATATATATTTTTCAGGAAGGGGCTGGAGAGGTCCTTTAAGGGTGCCCTCAAAATCCACCTATTGAGATGAGCATATCACTTGGTCTAAATAAAAGACAGCTCGAGCCACTTCAGATCACTTGCCATCGTAATAAGTATATACTACTTGTGATCTACCTTTTGTCTCCACCCTTATCCTTTAGATTGTAAGCCCACAAGGGCAGGACCATCTCTCCTAGTGTATTTCAGTAGGACTGTGTATTTGTGCTTTTCTCTCATGTATTTTAAGTTAGTTGTTTTACTCTGTCTGTAATTTCACACTGTACAGCGCCATGGAGGACAATGGAGCTTTAGAAATAAAATGTAATAATAATAATAGTTGGATACGATAGTTGTCTCACGAATATAATCAAGACTATTGCTATTGTGCTCTACTTGTAACTTCTGGGCTCACATCCTTTTGTTGTGGTCCAGACCTCTATACGAGCCTAACAATAAAACGCAACCAACACAGTTCCATCAGCAATGGTATTACATTTTCAGTTTTAATATAGCATCACAGTGTCAGAAAGTTTAGTTAAAAAAAAAACTTTTTGCTACTAAAGGACTGATTTTTTTTTTGTAAAACTGGCATCTTTTCTTTTACAGCCACATCGGGGTTAAATTTAGCTCCCTCCCGTTTAGCTGCTTAGCAACACTTATCCTATGACCTTCAAAGCACCACCTTCTTTTAGAAACCATCTAATAGACTTTACTTTGTTTGTGCCTTTTCTATATAGACCACTGCCCTTTACATGTCATCTGATGACCCAACTAAACTAACAAAAACTAGCTGTATATGTATAATGAACTCACTGTGCAAGGTCAGTGCACCGTACAACGCATGCAGGTTACTAAAGAGAAAATGGAAGCATCCTCATCTCGCCCAGCAGGTCTACACCACACGTAAAACAAACAAGAGCAAAAAAAAGTAATTTGCGTGACACACAGCAAGCCATGCAAGCACATTTATACCTGCAGGAATTATACAGAGGGATGGGTACCAGGGATAGACATTAGGAGACCAAGAAAAGAAAACATAACAACAATATACATCTGCATGCATTAAAAAGAAGCCTTTAAAAGTTTAACACAAGAAGGCCTCAAAAGGAGTGGCTACCCAGAAACAATAAAATGTTGCTTAACCAGCAGCATTAAGGTCACCTTAAGGATGGTCATACATTGGGGGAGGGAATAACTTCCCACTGCAGTTTTCAAAAGGACCATGCTATGATCTCCCTGTGGATGGGGTGAGGGTATCGCCAGGGGGGTGGGGGGCATGTGCTCAGACAGGTTAGACCATGTCTGCAAAACCTCTGAAAAAATCCGCTGATAAGGCAGAGATGAAGAGAAATAACCGGCTGGTCCTGATCCCCTAACATGCTCAGAGCAGTTGACATGCATGGTAGAGAGAAAAGAAGAGTTCTCAGAAGTTCTCAAGTCTCACAATGCATATGGTTGTACTAGGAGGTAATTGTCCTGTGTATAGACCACAACATCTACTTTAACCCCCCTCAGTTTTGGCTAAGCTGTGATCGTGAGGCAAGAGAAGGCACTAACCGTGTTGACCAACCAGACAGCTGACCATTACTTCCCTCTGATGCTCCATTTACGGGGACACCCAGAAGTTTACAGCTGTGTCTGATGGCAGACAAGTTACATTGTTTTAGGAGGTTTTTAGTTTTTTTAGACTGTTGAAGGGTTAACACCCCACATGATGGCACTTTATAAAACAAAAATAATATTTTTCTGTCCATGGGGCATCCTAATTTATGATATGAATGCCCAAGAATGCAGAGGAGACATGCACTGTAGATCACAGAAGAGGTAAGAAAACCCAGCAAAGCATTGGATTTGGTCCTCTTTAAATGGAGGAAAGATGCACTTCTGCAGGTTGATCATTTTTGTCTAACAGCTAAATGGTCCATACAATCTAGGTTCTTAATGATGCCTGGTACCTTGCTTTATTTTCCAGCACTGTATCCCTATTATATCATGTATAGAAAAGAAAATACAACAGCAGGTTAAACCGGAACACCCAATTTCTGTAAAAATTCGAGCGCGGGGGGCATCCCAATTGCAGGTGCCCCCCTTTGAGTTAACAGTGCAGAATGCAAGAGATCCTTGGTCCCCTGGAGAAATCCAGAGCTCTGATTGGGAGGTGCGGTCACATGGGTGCCAGCCAGTGTTGGCTGCCACGTGACCGTGCTGTCCAATTAAAGCGCTAGAATTCTCTGGAGGAAAAAGAGAGAGATAAGATTTCTCCCATTCTGCACCATTAATGCGCCAGTTGGCATCCGCAACTGGGATGTCCCCATGTGCTCAGGGCAGCACCCATTTTTTTTAAATTGTCTGTTCCGCTTTAGTTTCATATGGGACCTCAAGGATAAACTGGGCACAAAACAGTTTTTGGTACTTGCAAGCAACACTCTTGTTCTACAACTTTTAGCAACATCTTTCTGGCCGCAAAGACAGCAAGTGGGATGCCCCTGATCAAAACTCAGCCTATGGTTTGATTGTTTGGGGGACATTTACTACTGTTGGACCCTTCTGATGGTTGCATGAAGCATTGTTCTACATGATAACCACCAGACAACTTCAGTGTCCATCACTAACTAGAAATATACTGATGAATGCGCTACTTATACTTTCATAGTCATCGTTGTGGATTCATATATAGAGCATGTTGATAAAATATTGTTTGAATTATGAAGCAGTTTTAATACAACCAATATTCACTGTTCCACAAAGCAAAAAACAAGAATTGCATAATTCTAAGAACCCACTACTACTTCGAAAGGTGACGGCAGAAGGAGACCATGCGGCCCATCTAGTCTGCCCTTATGTGTATACTGCATGTATCTTTGGATAGATGTGTGCTTATCCCAGGCAGGTTTACATTCACTTACTGTTGAATTTTCAACTACCTCTGCTGGAAGTTTGTTCCAAGCATCTACTACTCTGTTAAATAATATTTTCTAACGTTGCTCCTGATCTTCCTTCCAACTAGCTTCAGGTTCAGGCCCCCTTGTTCTATCATTAAGTTTCTTCTTAAAAACACTTCCCTAAGACTAAAGCTTGTAGATTTTTTTTCAACTCTCATTTAAATTGTATGCAACTCTTGAGCCACGTGTGATTCCTCTAAACCTGATGAAAGACAGATCCCATTCCCAGGAGCAAAACGACACTCAGATCTCCACCAAACACACCAGGAAGCCAGCATTCAACATCAAACTGCTGTCTAAGCATCCTTCCAGCAGAGAAAGGGTTATGACCAAACTTCAGACCATCTGACTCTGACTTGCCTGACACAAGTAAAGATAGCAGCTTGCACAACCAGCCAGTAATCCAGCCTGATGAAATAAACAGCGCTTGTGGAGATCTGACCATTGAAAAGGCCTTCTCTGGCCAAGGTGTGTCAAGTGATGGATGATGAGGCTGGAGGGCAGCATGGAGATGCCTTTACTTTAGAGGAACTTCAGCAACCTATATCAGATAATTGAGGAGGATCTTCTCACAACAAGATCTGTAACAGCAAATACTCATCAAACTAATACGTAGGGTGAAATTATGGGAAATGTGGTCGTTATAAAAACTTGAAAAACTTTCCATGTGACACGCCAGTCAGCATGGAGATGCAGGAAGTAGGTTGGACTGCTGAGGGGTTAAGCTGGGAGAGGAGCGAGTGTGTCCTCCATCAGAGGTGCACTTCCCTCCCCTAGTTAGTGAGTACAGGGTGGTAGGGTTGATGCTGCTGTGCTGGCTCCTAAGCCGTGTAGAATTTCGTAATGGAATGTGAACTGCTCATCCGGATCTGGGCTCCTTCTATCTCCTGACCAGTGAGGAGCAGGGAGGGCAGATCTGCTGAGACAGGGGAAATGCTCTCCCCTCCTCCATTTAGAGCCCATCAAGATGCCTGACACCGGGGGCACATGCTGCGCTCCAGAGGCACTGGCAAACTTTTTTTTAAGTTACTTCCATTATCAGACAATACCACTTAGGGCATCATGGTGGAACCCCAGACCTAGACTGCTGAAAAGGCTTTGCACCTTTGGATCATAATTACAATAATAAAGGGGACTCAACAAAAAAGAATTTACTGGTTCTTGCTTTTTTTGTTGTTAGTAGACTATCAGCCACCTGTCCCCCCACCCTCAGCTACTGCATCCCCCCACCCTCAGATACTGCATCCCCCCACCCTCAGCTACTGCATCCCCCCACCCTCAGCTACTGCATCCCCCCACCCTCAGCTACTGCATCCCCCCACCCTCAGCTACTGCATCCCCCCACCCTCAGCTACTGCATCCCCCATCCTGGCTTGGGATGCCCTCTGCACAAATCCCCATAGGACGCCTGATTCTCCTGTAGATGGATAATACTGCCCAGACAGGTTAGACCATGTCTGCACAACCTCTAAAAAGCCTAAAAATTGGACAAAAATACTCACCCACCCTCTGCTTAGATGAGCAGATGCTGTGGCACCACATACGGGTATGTACTCCACTCAAGCTTCATATGGGGATTTTTAAAGCGGTCCTTCACTCTGAATAAGAGCCTATCTTATATGTTTCCCACACCCTGTACATACAGATTGTTCACATTAAAAATCATCCTACCTGCATCTACTGCATGTCATGAGCCTTTAAACATCCAAAATGGCGGCTCATGGAACATCAGGCAGCCTGCAAACAGGAAGTGCCTTCTGACTGTGCTGCTCTGCATTCTGGGATTGCTGACCTTTTCCTGACCCCACCTCTGCTCTGTCTGAGCAAAGCACAGCTATAACCCCACCTCCTGTACTTCATCCCACTCTCCTCTCCTCAGTAAGTGTGATGCTTCTGAGTCAAGATGGCGGCGCCCGTATCCTAAAGTCCTGAACAGAGTTGCAGCCCAGTGGGGGAAAGAATAATAAGTAAGTGACTAAAAACTTAAAATATTAATTTTAGATGCTGGGAATCATTTTATAAGGGTTTCGGCTTTTCATTAAATCATGGCGAAGGTCCGGTTTAAGTAGACAGGTATTAAAGCAGACCTACACTCTTCCTTGCAACTATGTGGCAAGGAAGGTCCTGGATCACAGGGACCCTAAAGTAACCTAGCATCTCACATGATCAGTGAGCCCTGATTTAGAGATACTGACTTTTACCAAGCAAAGCTGCATATGGGGGGCAGTTAATAGCCACCCACCGCTTCCCTGAATTACAAAGCTATTTCCTGCCCCTCCTCAATCATAAACGACTTAATGCCCAGTTCTGGCATCCTAAGGGTCATAAAATGGAAGGGGCATACAAAACTGGGATGCCCCGGGGAATGGTGTTATAAGGAATATAAAGTCATTTTTTACTCTTGGTCAGCTTTAAAGATTCGGATGCCTGGGGGGGAGCCTAAAATACTCCTAAAGTCATTTTGTACATGAAGCAGGAACAAAACCCAGGATTTTGACCTTCGTGGGTTTCGTCCTGTGTTTCGTGGTGTCCCAAATTGGGATGCCCTGCTGTGTGACTCGCCCAGAGTGATCTGTAAAAATCACCTCTTTGCGATCCTGCGGCACATACGCGGACTCTCGACTAATTCGCCGTTTGCTGTGACTATGTCATTCGGCTCAGATGTTCTTCAATGGCAGTGTGCATGCTCTGGGCCCAGCTTATCTGAATGTAAACAATCAAGAGCTGTTTGCCAAATTACAGTCACCTCAAACGACTCTGATTGGACGAGAGTCTGCGCATGCACCATTGGATGGGAAGCAGGTAAGCTTTTATTGGCAATCTGGGGGTTCACACATTGGAGCATCCCAATTCGGGATGTTTTCGATCCAGGGACGGCCTGCTTGGGACTTGTTATAAGTGAAGTAGTGGATGAGAGGGCACAGGTGTCAGCCACATTGGGTGGGCAAAAAATTTCTAAAAATTGTTAAGATTTGGGAAGCCCGTGCAAATAGTCAAATGAAGCCTGAAATGGTACAGAGCTGCACACTGGGTTTGTGGTCTTAGGTTCTCGCTGCCAGCGGCCAATGGGATTCACACAGCGCATACCTGAATGGTTGGAACATAGGGCCCCAGTCATGACAGAGCATGACACCGGTAAGTAGTTCTTATTTCGTTTTACTGTTAGCAATCAGGATGTCATGGGTGGAGGGTGGAAAATGACTTGAGGCCCACTTCCACAGCCATAGACCAAAGGCAGGACATAGTATAGGCTGTGGGTATGCAATACACAGCCATATGTAATGGTTGGCATCTGGGACCCACTCAAGAGTCACCATTGGAATATTTTGGGCCCCATCCAACCTCCACCTAGCCCAACTACTTATGCATTTCCATAGGTGTGATGATGAGGGGCTGCTTTGAGCACTAAAGCCAATAAGTAAGATGTCTGACAAAATGGCTTCAGCAGACCTATTTGTACAGTCATTAGAAACGTTTAAACAGCCCAAGGGCAAAATGCCGGTCTGATCAGCAGTGGCCTGCAGCAAGTGAGGAGCAACAGTAAAGTGATCCATCCTTGAAGGGCCCTGGCCAATAAGAAAGATGTCTGCCAACACTGCTTCAACAGACCTCTTATTTACAGGTATAAGAAAGTTTTACACATCCCCCCGGGCAAAATGACTACCTCCATGAGGTGAGGAGCACCCTAAAAGTGCTACATCCATCCAGCTAGCAGCTGGAATCCCCTCCATGACTGGGCTGATTAAAAAAAAACATGTCTGCCAAAATGGGAGCACCCTGAAAATGTGGGGTCCGGCGAAACATCCATCAGCTGGATTCCCGTCCATGACTGAGCTGATTAAAAAAAACTTGTCTACCAAATGGCAGCACCCTGAAAGTGTCGGGTCCGGTGATACATCCATCAGCTGGATTCCCGTCCATGACTGAGCTGATAAAAAAAAACTTGTCTACCAAATGGCAGCACCCTGAAAGTGTGGGGTCCAGTGATACATCCATCAGCTGGACCATAGGCGTAGCTAGGCTTTCTGGCAAAGATTCAAAATGGCGCCCCCTACCTGTGCTCAGGCCCCCCTAACTTGCTGCACCCAGGGTACATGCCCCATCTGACCCCCCCCTAAGCTACACCCCTGAGCTGGATTCCCGTACATGACTAGGCTGACAAAAAAAAAACATGTTTGCCAAATGGCAGCACCCTGAAAGTGTCGGGTCCAGTGATACATCCATCAGCTAGCAGCTGGACCATAGGCGTAGCTAGGCTTTCTGGCACCCGTGGCAAAGATTCAAAATGGCGCCCCCTACCTGTGCTCAGGCCCCCCTAACTTGCTGCACCCAGAGTACATGCCCCATCTGCCCCCCCCCCCCAAGCTACACCCGAGCTGGACTCCCCTCCATGACTAGGCTTATTTAAAAAATCTGCCAAAATGGGAGCACCCTGAAAGTGTGGGGTCCGGTGATACATCCATCAGCTAGCAGCTGGACCATAGGCGTAGCTAGGGGTCCGGTGAGCCATGAGAGTGCTGCTATCAGGACCGGTGGCTGGGCCCCCCTGTGCTAGCGGGCCCCATGCCCTGATTCACTGAAGATATGACTCCTCCTTGCAGGGCACAGCCCAGCTTCCTAACAACCGTAAAGGTCACAGTCTCCTAAGAGACCACTCTTCCTTAGCAACAGCGAAAGAAAAAAAGTTTTAAAAAAGTTTTGTAAAAGTTTCTAAAAACTTTGTAGAAGTTCCCGTAAGAGGAGTGATGGAGAGAGGCCGTGACATGTAAGAGGCGATCGGCCCTGCTAGTGATGGACGGACAGACAGACGGACGGACGGCGGAGGAGGAGGAAGAAGATGATGATGATGGCGATCAGCCGTGCTGCTGCTACGTGTAGCTCAGGAGCGATCAGCCCGGGTGAGTCTCTAGTACAGCAAGAGACGTGCGGAAAGTTTGTCAAGGCCACCTCATCCCCCCACCCAACCAGCCACCAGCAGCAGGAGAGGAGAGCTCCATGGAGGATGCAACAGGCAGGCGCCAGGGAGGGGAAGGAAGGGAGCCATATGCCGCAGCAGCAGCAGCCTCCATCCTCTCCCTCCTGTGACACTTCACTTACCTTGCGATGGCCGCCGTCATGTCATCCGCGGGATGCCATCTCGGGAAAAGTGATGAGAAAGAAAGTTGGGAGAAAGTTGGGCAGAGCGAGGAGAGGAGCAGCAGTAGCGGCCACCATACAAGCTATGCTGCTGCTGCTGGTTATAAATAAACTTTGGTGTGGAGGAGGAGAGGAGGATGATCTGGCCGGATTCCTCAGCTCAGCCGCGTTAATATGGATGAGCATCAGCTCCTGCGGGCGGGCGGGCGGATCACTGCTGCTGGTGCTGCTGCTGCTGCTCGGGCTCAGCGCTGGTTGGTAGACAGCCCGCAACAAGGAAGGGGAAGGAGAGGCACGAGGGAGGAGACACCACGACATGGGGGAGGGGAGCTGCAGGCAACTGAAAAAAAAAAGAGCAACATCATCTCCTCCGACATCAAACTTTGTGCGAGAGAAACTTTGTGCGAGCGGGAGGATCGAGCTGTCACAGTGACAGCGGGGCGCTCCTGTCACAGCCAGGCAACTTGACTACACTAAGTGCCATTTTATGGTGGACGGGCAAAGTTCACTGTTATCTCTGCTTCTTCCCCCAGAGCTGTACCAGCTGACCTGCATGGAGGGAGGATGGTGGAGCAGGAGGAGGAGGAGGAGGAAGCCGGGGTGGCAGGTAGAGCAGGTTATTGGGACTCCTCTCCTCCCCTCCCTGATAAAGCAGTCGTGACGTGTGGCCGCTCCTCTGGCAGCCATCAGCATCCCGGCAGCCTCACTCACACTTTCCATCCCTGATGCAAACTCCAGCCCTACCCTGACTTACTGCTGCTGCTGCTGACAATGGAGCTCACCTGACCCCCCCTTCCCCTGCAGATTGCTCTCAGGTGCCTGATTGCCAGCAATTACTCATTGCTGCAAACCAAAGGAGGAGGTTGCTAGGGGCAACGGCTAGCTTCCCATCACAGTTTTATATTACCATGTCATATATATCAATTTCACTTCAACACAGCTTGAAAGCATTGTCAAAGATGACCAACACTCCCAAAGTGAGACCTGTTAGGGCAGAGGAGTAGCTAGGCTTTCTGCCATTCCGAATGGCGCCCCCCCCCCCCCCCCCCACCTGTGCACCCAGGGAACGTGCTCCCCCCTAGCTACAACCCTGGATAGGGACACGTATTCCATTCCTGATTACCTACAGCGCCTGGATCCCCACTGGGCTCACACGCATCTTCCCCCTCGATTGGTTATCAGGAGATTCTTTCTCTCCGACATTCCTTCTATTCTATTTTTTTTCTCACTTTCCATCATTCCTTCTGTTTTATCTTTCTTTCTGACTTTCCTTCTATTCTATCTTTCTTTCTGACTATCCATCATTCCTTCTATTCTATCTTTCTTTCTCACTTTCCATCTTTCTTTCTTTTTTTTCTGATTTTCCTTCTATCTTTCTTTCTGGCTTTCCTTGTATTCTTTCTTCCTTTCCGACTTTCCATCATTCCTTCTATTCTATCTTTCTTTATGACTTTCCATCATTCCTTCTATTCTATCTTTCTTTCTTTCTGACTTTCCATCATTCCTTCTATTCTATCTTTCTTTCTTTCTGACTTTCCATCATTCCTTCTATTCTATCTTTCTTTCTTTCTGACTTTCCATCATTCCTTCTATTCTATCTTTCTTTCCGACTTTCCATCATTCCTCCTATTCTGTCTTTCTTTTTGACTTTCCATCATTCCTTCGATTCTATCTTTCTTTCTCACTTTCCATCATTCCTTCTATTCTATCTTTCTTTCTTTCTGGCTTTCCATCATTCCTTCTATTCTATCTTACTTTCCCACTTTCCATCATTCCTTCTATTCTATCTTACTTTCCCACTTTCCATCATTCCTTCTATTCTATCTTTCTTTCTGACTTTCCATCATTCCTTTTATTCTTTCTTTCTTTCTCACTTTCCATCATTCCTTTTATTCTTTCTTTCTTTCTCACTTTCCATCATGCCTTCTGTTCTACTTTCTTTCTTGGCTTCTATTACTTCTTCCTGACTTTCTGTTATCCCTTCAATTCTTTCTGGCTTTCTGTAATTTCTTCTTTTTTGCATTTATTTTTTCTGTCATTCCTTCCTTTTGTCCAGCATCAATTCTTCCTTTCTTTCAGAATTCTGTCATCTTTTCTATTCTTGCTTTCTTTCTGACTTTCTCTTATGCCTTCTATTTATTCTTTCTTTCCTGCCTCTATCCTTTCTGACTTTCTGTCATTCCTTTTATTCTTTCTTTCTGTTTTGTTCCAACATTCCATTTAATCTTTCTTTCATACCCTCTTTCTGACTTTATTTCTGCCATTCCTCCCAATGTTTCATGCCTTCTTTCTTTTTGACGTTCTGTTCTTTTTTTAATGTAATTCCTCCTGTTCTATCTTTCATACCTTCTATCTGGCATTAATTCTAATCTATATAGAGTGTCAGGCCGCAAGGGGCCCACTGAGACACTGTCACCCAAGGGCCTTTATATGCTTACCTACCTCTGAAATTCTTCCAGCCAGACATGTGACCATCGGCAGGTTAGTGCGGCCACTGCATGCTATGTGGAAATGCAGAAGTGGGAGAGTCATTGGACCGGGGACAGGCTTCCTTGGCCAGTACGCAGAGCGGGAATTCCGCTATCACATGCCTTCCCCAGTCAAAGTGGGCATCCCTCAATACAACCCCCCCTCTTCTAATTGCAGGTAATTCATTTTTAAGTGTTGGACTCCTTTGTAAGCCTCCAGTCACAGTAGTCCCTGGCCAGTATGCAGAGCATCATCCCTCAGTCGGTCCTCCGCTCAGTTTTTCCTCTTTAGAGCCTCCAGTCACAGTAGTCCCTGGCCAGTATGCAGTGCATCATCCCTCAGTCGGTCCTCCGCTCAGTTTTTCCTCTTTAGAGCCTCCAGTCACAGTAGTCCCTGGCCAGTATGCAGTGCATCATCCCTCAGTCGGTCCTCCGCTCAGTTTTTCCTCTTTAGAGCCTCCAGTCACAATAGTCCCTGGCCAGTATGCAGTGCATCATCCCTCAGTCGGTCCTCCGCTCAGTTTTTCCTCTTTAGAGCCTCCAGTCACAATAGTCCCTGGCCAGTATGCAGAGCATCATCCCTCAGTCGGTCCTCCGCTCAGTTTTTCCTCTTTAGAGCCTCCAGTCACAATAGTCCCTGGCCAGTATGCAGTGCATCATCCCTCAGTCGGTCCTCCGCTCAGTTTTTCCTCTTTAGAGCCTCCAGTCACAATAGTCCCTGGCCAGTATGCAGTGCATCATCCATCAGTCGGTCCTCCGCTCAGTTTTTCCTCTTTAGAGCCTCCGGTCACAATAGTCACTGGCCAGTATGCAGTGCATCATCCCTCAGTCAGTCCTCCGCTCAGTTTTTCCTCTTTAGAGCCTCCAGTCACAGTAGTCCCTGGCCAGTATGCAGTGCATCATCCCTCAGTCGGTCCTCCGCTCAGTTTTTCCTCTTTAGAGCCTCCAGTCACAATAGTCCCTGGCCAGTATGCAGTGCATCATCCCTCAGTCGGTCCTCCGCTCAGTTTTTCCTCTTTAGAGCCTCCAGTCACAGTAGTCCCTGGCCAGTATGCAGTGCATCATCCCTCAGTCGGTCCTCCGCTCAGTTTTTCCTCTTTAGAGCCTCCAGTCACAGTAGTCCCTGGCCAGTATGCAGAGCATCATCCCTCAGTCGGTCCTCCGCTCAGTTTTTCCTCTTTAGAGCCTCCAGTCACAATAGTCCCTGGCCAGTATGCAGAGCATCATCCCTCAGTCGGTCCTCTGCTCAGTTTTTCCTCTTTAGAGCCTCCAGTCACAATAGTCCCTGGCCAGTATGCAGAGCATCATCCCTCAGTCGGTCCTCCGCTCAGTTTTTCCTCTTTAGAGCCTCCAGTCACAGTAGTCCCTGGCCAGTATGCAGAGCATCATCCCTCAGTCGGTCCTCCGCTCAGTTTTTCCTCTTTAGAGCCTCCAGTCACAGTAGTCCCTGGCCAGTATGCAGAGCATCATCCCTCAGTCGGTCCTCCGCTCAGTTTTTCCTCTTTAGAGCCTCCAGTCACAATAGTCCCTGGCCAGTATGCAGTGCATCATCCCTCAGTCGGTCCTCCGCTCAGTTTTTCCTCTTTAGAGCCTCCAGTCACAATAGTCCCTGGCCAGTATGCAGAGCATCATCCCTCAGTCGGTCCTCCGCTCAGTTTTTCCTCTTTAGAGCCTCCAGTCACAGTAGTCCCTGGCCAGTATGCAGAGCATCATCCCTCAGTCGGTCCTCCGCTCAGTTTTTCCTCTTTAGAGCCTCCAGTCACAATAGTCACTGTCCAGTATGCAGAGCATCATCCCCCAGTCGGTCCTCCGCTCAGTTTTTCCTCTTTAGAGCCTCCAGTCACAGTAGTCCCTGGCCAGTATGCAGAGCATCATCCCTCAGTTGGTCCTCCGCTCAGTTTTTCCTCTTTAGAGCCTCCAGTCACAGTAGTCCCTGGCCAGTATGCAGAGCATCATCCCTCAGTCGGTCCTCCGCTCAGTTTTTCCTCTTTAGAGCCTCCAGTCACAATAGTCCTTGGCCAGTATGCAGAGCATCATCCCCCAGTCGGTCCTCCGCTCAGTTTTTCCTCTTTAGAGCCTCCAGTCACAGTAGTCCCTGGCCAGTATGCAGAGCATCATCCCTCAGTCGGTCCTCCGCTCAGTTTTTCCTCTTTAGAGCCTCCAGTCACAATAGTCCCTGGCCAGTATGCAGAGCATCATCTCTCAGTCGGTCCTCCGCTCAGTTTTTCCTCTTTAGAGCCTCCAGTCACAGTAGTTCCTGGCCAGTATGCAGAGCATCATCCCTCAGTCAGTCCTCCGCTCAGTTTTTCCTCTTTAGAGCCTCCAGTCACAGTAGTCCCTGGCCAGTATGCAGAGCATCATCCCTCAGTCGGTCCTCCGCTCAGTTTTTCCTCTTTAGAGCCTCCAGTCACAGTAGTCCCTGGCCAGTATGCAGTGCATCATCCCTCAGTCGGTCCTCCGCTCAGTTTTTCCTCTTTAGAGCCCCCAGTCACAGTAGTCCCTGGCCAGTATGCAGTGCATCATCCCTCAGTCGGTCCTCCGCTCAGTTTTTCTTCTTTAGAGCCTCCAGTCACAGTAGTCCCTGGCCAGTATGCAGAGCATCATCCCTCAGTCGGTCCTCCGCTCAGTTTGTGTTCTTTAGAGCCTCCAGTCACAGTAGTCCCTGGCCAGTATGCAGAGCATCATCCCTCAGTCGGTCCTCCGCTCAGTTTTTCCTCTTTAGAGCCTCCAGTCACAATAGTCCCTGGCCAGTATGCAGAGCATCATCCCTCAGTCGGTCCTCCGCTCAGTTTTTCCTCTTTAGAGCCTCCAGTCACAATAGTCCCTGGCCAGTATGCAGAGCATCATCCCTCAGTCGGTCCTCCGCTCAGTTTTTCCTCTTTAGAGCCTCCAGTCACAGTAGTCCCTGGCCAGTATGCAGAGCATCATCCCTCAGTCGGTCCTCCGCTCAGTTTTTCCTCTTTAGAGCCTCCAGTCACAGTAGTCCCTGGCCAGTATGCAGTGCATCATCCCTCAGTCGGTCCTCCGCTCAGTTTTTCCTCTTTAGAGCCTCCAGTCACAGTAGTCCCTGGCCAGTATGCAGTGCATCATCCCTCAGCCGGTCCTCCGCTCAGCTTTTCCTCTTTAGAGCCTCCGGCACAATAGTCCCTGGCCAGTATGCAGAGCATCATCCCTCAGTCGGTCCTCCGCTCAGTTTTTCCTCTTTAGAGCCTCCAGTCACAGTAGTCCCTGGCCAGTATGCAGAGCATCATCCCTCAGTCGGTCCTCCGCTCAGTTTTTCCTCTTTAGAGCCTCCAGTCACAATAGTCCCTGGCCAGTATGCAGAGCATCATCCCTCAGTCGGTCCTCCGCTCAGTTTTTCCTCTTTAGAGCCTCCAGTCACAGTAGTCCCTGGCCAGTATGCAGTGCATCATCCCTCAGTCGGTCCTCCGCTCAGTTTTTCCTCTTTAGAGCCTCCAGTCACAGTAGTCACTGGCCAGTATGCAGAGCATCATCCCTCAGTCGGTCCTCCGCTCAGTTTTTCCTCTTTAGAGCCTCCAGTCACAGTAGTCACTGGCCAGTATGCAGTGCATCATCCCTCAGTCGGTCCTCCGCTCAGTTTTTCCTCTTTAGAGCCTCCAGTCACAATAGTCCCTGGCCAGTATGCAGTGCATCATCCCTCAGTCGGTCCTCCGCTCAGCTTTTCCTCTTTAGAGCCTCCGGCACAATAGTCCCTGGCCAGTATGCAGAGCATCATCCCTCAGTCGGTCCTCCGCTCAGTTTTTCCTCTTTAGAGCCTCCAGTCACAGTAGTCCCTGGCCAGTATGCAGAGCATCATCCCTCAGTCGGTCCTCCGCTCAGTTTTTCCTCTTTAGAGCCTCCAGTCACAGTAGTCCCTGGCCAGTATGCAGTGCATCATCTCTCAGTCGGTCCTCCGCTCAGTTTTTCCTCTTTAGAGCTTCCAGTCACAATAGTCCCTGGCCAGTATGCAGTGCATCATCCCTCTGTCGGTCCTCCGCTCAGTTTTTCCTCTTTAGAGCCTCCAGTCACAGTAGTCCCTGGCCAGTATGCAGAGCATCATCCCTCAGTCGTTCCTCCGCTCAGTTTTTCCTCTTTAGAGCCTCCAGTCACAGTAGTCACTGGCCAGTATGCAGTGCATCATCCCTCAGTCGGTCCTCCGCTCAGTTTGTGTTCTTTGTAAGCCTCCAGTCACAGTAGTCCCTGGCCAGTATGCAGAGCATCATCCCTCAATAGGTCCTCCACTCAGTTTGTGTTCTTTGTAAGCCTCCAGTCACAGTAGTCCCTGGCCAGTTTACAAAGCATTTTCCCTCAATTGGTCCTCCACTCAGTTTTTTCTCCTTGTCTCCAGTCACAGTAGTCCCTGGTCAGTATGCAGAGCATCATCACTCATTTTTCTACTTTGTAAGCCTCCAGTTACAGTAGTCCCTGGCTAGTATGTAGAGCGGGCACCCCTCAATTGGTCCTTCACTCAGTTTTTCTTTCATCAAGCCTCCAGTCACAATAGTCCCTGGCCAGTATACAGTGCATCATCCCTCAATTGGTCCTCCACTCAGTTTGTCTTCTTTGTGAGCCTCCAGTCACAGTAGTCCCTGGCCAGTATGCAGAGAGGGCATTCCTCCAATTAAATACCCCCCCCCCCCCAGTTGCAGGTCTTAAAGGACCGAAGAGGGCATCAAATTGGATGCCCCACAATTGCAGGTCTCAGAACACCTGACAAACATTCATTTTTGAGTGTTGGTTCTCTTCGTGAGCCTCTAGTCACATTAGTTCAGGAATCCTTCAATCAAATGCTTTCGCCCTTCGTTGCAGGTCTCAGACGAACAACGTTCATTATTAAGTGCTGGTCCTCTGTGACCATATAGTCACAGTAGTCCCTGGCAGTGGTGTAGCTAAATGTGACCTGGTGCAAATATTAAATGGAGCCCAGTTATGGCTCATACAATGAACTTTGTCCTATTATCTTAACTCATTTGGCCCAGTTGGATACATGATGCCATGACAGCACAAATCTACTAAATAAGGTGGAGGAGGCACAATAATGGGGCCTCCTGACCTTTAGGCCCCTGTGTGGTCACTACCTCTGTACCCCCTGTACTTACACCCCAGCCCCAAACATTGCTCCAGTAATTGCCAGACCTGTGGCCATTCAGATACTGACACTAGTGGTGAATGATCTCTCTGTGGCATTAGCATGCAAATACTATATTATTATTTGTTAGATCAAAATGTAATCAAAATATAATATACTTTAATAATACTTTTACTATTTTATTTCAAATTTCCTAAATAATCCGTTTTTTTATGTTTAAATTACTTTTCATCTAAATTAACAAATATATATATACGTAGGAGGTGAGTGAACACCAGTAGTTGATGTTTAAATCATTGAATTCCACCCACACACACGTATTAATTGTACAATCATACTATTATTTTATTAGTGTGAAGCTGGCCATCCTCATTGGTTTATTGGCCATTTTGCACTCAAACAGTGACCTCTTGATCACAACTTTTGGTTGGTCAGGTGGTGCTGGTAATCTGCCACTAGCAGGAAAGTATAGGTGGGACTCCAGCCATGAAGGGGGGGGGGGGGGGGGGACTCCAGCCATGAAGGGGGGGGGGGACTCCAGCCATGAAGGGGGGGGACTCCAGCCATGAAGGGGGGGGGGGGAGTCCAGCCATGAAGGGGGGGGGGCTCCAGCCATGAAGGGGGGGGGACTCCAGCCATGAAGGGGGGGGACTCCAGCCATGAAGGGGGGGGGACTCCAGCCATGAAGGGGGGGGACTCCAGCCATGAAGGGGGGGGGACTCCAGCCATGAAGGGGGGCGACTCCAGCCATGAAGGGGGGGGGGGAGTCCAGCCATGAAGGGGGGGGGACTCCAGCCATGAAGGTGGGGGGGGACTCCAACCATGAAGGGGGGGGACTCCAGCCATGAAGGGGGGGGGGACTCCAGCCATGAAGGGGGGGGGGACTCCAGCCATGAAGGGGGGGGGACTCCAGCCATGAAGGGGGGGGAACTCCAGCCATGAAGGGGGGGGGACTCCAGCCATGAAGGGGGGGGGGGGACTCCAGCCATGATGAAGGGGGGGGACTCCAGCCATGAAGGGGGGGGGGACCCTTGAGCAACTTCTGCCTGATCTGCTCTAGTGAGGCAGCCATCTGGGGCAGCACTGCGGGGGGGGGGGGGGGTCAGCATTTGCTGGACTTGTTTTGTTTTTCTGATTATTTATTATCTCATTAGTGGTTCAGCAGAAATTGGGGGGCACCGCTGTATGCTGTGGTGGTTTTACAGTCAATCAATTGTGGCTCAGTGGCTGTGGCCATGTGGCATGCCCTAGGGGTGCCATTCTCTAGTTTGCCTCAGGCAGCAGAGAGGCTAGGTTCAGCCCTGGCTGCAGCCCACCTCCATCACTCACCCACCCAACTCCATTCATCAGCCTCCATCTCCATTTATTCAACTGCCCCAGCCCCATTGAGGACCTCTGTGGTAGGGTGCTCAGAGGTTTAGGTTACATGGGCCCTAAAACAGTTTCCCATGGGAGCAGGCAAGATTGGACTAGGGGTGACAGCCACTGATCTCACCCCCCTCCCGCAATGACACAAAGAGGTAGTGGGAGCGGGTAGGTCTTCCTCTGACAGCTGCTATTTGTCACTGCATGAGATAGGTAACTCATATTGTAAGGTGTGTGGTCAGCTGTCACATCAAAAGAAAGGACAGTACTAGCAACTGTGTATTGGAGGTTCATTAGCACCTTTATATTGGTTCACGCTGCATCCACTTTCCTTCCTTTCTTAGTAAAGCACAATGCATGGGGAATTCAATGTACACCCTTTATTCACACAGCTGAATGCAATGCAGTGCAATGAAATCAGTGTCAACACAAAAGCTAAAATGTACCTTAAAATGCACCTAAAGTGCACCAATGTGTGGAAGTGGGTTTAAATATAAAACTTTAAAACTCAATAAAAAGCTTGAATCTCATGCAGCATCTGGCTCTTTAGAGCCCCTTCACCCTGTGTATCCACCACATTGCAATAGTGCAACGCAGAGAAGTATACTTTTTTATGCTGTATATACTGTGCCATCAGGGGAGTAACTTGAGGGGGTGCAGGGGGTGCGACTGCATAGAAGGGGGGCCCCATCATTGTTGCTCCTTCAATTTATTTATCACACTTACTCACTTAGCATCATTTAGAAAAATGAAGCAGCATTTGTCTAGCAATGTATGCAATTGAGTTAAAATGCAGAAACAAGTTTACTATATGAGCCGTAAAAGGGCCCCATTTAATGTTCGCATTGGGGCCCGACAAATTTAGTTATGCCGCTGTGTGCTATCCCTATGTTTGCAGCATCAATGCGGTAGTGACCCCATTGGCTGGCCTGCAAGGGGTGTGCCCATTGAATAGGAGGTGCGGGAGGCTGAGGACCGCTAGATGCAGGCAAGGACAAAGGATCCAGCAGCAGAGACAATTAGCGATCAACAGGAGGTTAAAGTGAGCCCCTCTACTGCAAATGGTTTCTCTTTAAACAGCCCGAAAGTGACCCATCTATTTTTTCACCCACACCCAGGCATCCCAATTTTCTCCTTAGGAAACAAAACATGTAGTAAATAATAATCAACCTACTTGTCATCAGCTGCACAGGTGCTTAGTCACCACTGGTAACTAATGCTTTATTGCTGAAGCACAGACCAAGTGAGGATTATTATCTATTTTTTAGCACCCCTAAGGGTTTTGATGTGGACAATCATCCTAAATCAGCATGCCTGGGGGGGGGGCTCAGGGCATTCTGCCTCTAGGGCCAGTGGTGTCCAGTGGTGTCCATTCGCCAAGACCATTTGGATGATCCAGAGGAGGCATGGGAGAAGGAAGGCATATGGCCATTTGAGACCAAATTTGAGACCACTTTTTAGTATTAATTCCACTCCACTATGAGGCAGAAGGATGAGTACAACCCTCAAAAATTGATGCTTCCATGGGGGTGGAAGCATCAAACTTGGGGGTGCTTCTTTGGAAAGGGGACAGGACAACTGCATCGTATGGAAGGATGTTTCACAAAATTGTGGCCAACAACCTCCTTCCCTCAGTCTGATGGAGAGCAAATATTCAATCTTTGTGCAGTGTCCAGTGTACCAGGGTGATACACTTGCCGGATATCCAGACCTTGGGGGGGCAATGACCCACTGGAGGTGTTGTTGGAAAGGGGAGAACCTCAGGTATACACCCCTGCAAGGCCATGTGGATTGGGGCCGAGTGGACCAAGTGTCAGCACCGCAAAATCTCAGTACCATTGCTCATTGGTGACGCCGTGGTACTTTTCCGAGCGCCGGATCTCCGAACCTAGAGGGGATAACGCCCCACTGGTGCATTGGAAAGAGGAGAACCTAAGGTATACACCCCTGTAAGGGCATGTGGTGGCAGACCAGACCCCACGGTGGTACCACAATTTCCCCACACAGCTGCTCACGGGCGCCAGGGTGGTACAATTCCAAGCACCGGATCTCCGGACCTAGGAGAGCTAATGACCCATTGGAAAGAGGAGAATCTCAGGTATAAACCCCTGCAAGGACATATGGACCAATGGGACCAATCGTCGGTGCTGCAAATCTCAATACCCCCAACCATTGCACCAAAGGTGATGATAATCCGGCCCTGCCCACAACACACAGCCAGTACCAGCCCCGAAACCTGAAAGATCTGGAGAAGACCAGTATAGAGGAGTGGGCCATAATCCCTGCTGCAATGTGTCAAGAACTACAGGAAACCTCTGACCTCTGTAATTGTAGTTCTGTTTTTCTAGTGTTTCAAACACTTATTTTATGTAAAAATTATTTAAAATTTATACAATGGGATTTTCTGGAATTTGTATTAGTCTCTCACAGTTGAAGTGTAACCATTTCAGTGACAGCCTACCTAGAGATGTTGTTATCCTCTGGTGTCATACCATTTTGTGTTTTGCATTACATATGTTTAACTGTGGTTTTTGCAGGGATTTCCATTCTTTTTTTTTTCAGCAGAGTGTGGGCCTTAACATGAAATGCCTTGTCTTTAATTATATCAGTGCTTTCTCGATATTTTTGGGTGAAATCATATTTTTTAAATTCCCCCCACCCTGTACATACAGATTGCCCATATTAAAAATCATCCTATCTGCATTTTTCTGAATTTTCTGAACCTTTAAACACCCAAGATGGCAGCACATGAAGTCTCGGGCTGCCTGCAGACAGGAAGTGATTTTTGACTGTGCCGCTCTGCATTCTGGGATTGCTGTCCTTTTCCTGACCCCAGCTCTGCTCCATCTGTGCAAAATCACTTTTGCCCCCTCTCCTCTCCTCAATATGTGATGCTTCTGAGGCAAGATAGAGGCGCCCGTATACTAGAGTCCTGAACAGAGTTGCAGCCCAGTGGGGGAAAGAATAAAGTGACTAAAATGTAAAATATATTAATTTTAGATGCTGAGGAATAGTTTTTTAAGGGTTTGGGCTTTCCAATAAATGATGCCGAAGGTCTGATTTAACAATCAATGGTTGAATTATTACATTTTTCTTTTAAATGGTGTGGGGTCCCCTCCGCCAGCAAAAGATGGGCACTAGCTATGTGGGTTGGTAGACCAGGGTCCCATAGGCTACCAGCCCACATAACCTATTGAGCACCAGGCTCTTCTGCACCCCCCCCCCCGGCATTCTGTGATGCAGGTAATGGGGTAGGGATTTTGGTAAGTCATCTGCTTGCTGGCCTTTCATAAAAAAAAGTCCTTATATATATATATATATATATTTTTTTTATATATATATATATATATATATATATATATATATATATATATATTGGTATATATATATATATATATATATATATATATATATATATACTACTACTTACCTCCTTTCATCGCCGGGTGCTGTCCCATGCTGTCCGATCACTGCTGTTCTCAACCAAGTGAGTTGCGAAAGGCGGGTGGCGACAAAAGATTGGTGTCTTCTGCCCCGCTCCGGGCTTCTGCCGCTCATTTATGCTGCAGGGAGAGGTCTTTTATACAGATGGAGATACCAGTATACAAGTCCCCCCGCGGCGGTGAGTGAGATGTCAGAAGCTGTGGTGAAGACCCCGAGCTGGCGATCAAAGGCCCCCTGGGATATGAGGAAACCCCCGGCACTGGAAACTGGACAGAGGTGAGCTATTTTAGGGGTGTTCTCAAAGGGCACATATAATAAAATACCAGGCATATAAAATGTATGTGGCTGGTAATTAATGGTTGGAGATGCAGTCTTAATGGGTTAAACTGCAGTTGTTAAAGGGGCACAAAAGTTACATGGCACGGTCCTGGAGTCTAAAGGACTCCAGGGCTGCCTGCTAGCCTGCCATACCAGGATGAATTCTTTGCATAACAGGTAAGAGGACACTGATTTGTTTTACACTTAGCCTGTGCATTCCCTTTAAAGTGGACCAACACCCAGGATTTTGACGATCGGGGTGCCCCGCCGTGTGAAACCCCCCAGAAACCCCGAAAAACTCACCTCTCCTCGCTCCCACGTGACCGCCGCTGCCAATCCCCGCCGACGGACAAGCGGGAGGCAGCGACGGACAAGAGAGCGCGCGCCGCCGCCTCCCGCGCGTCACTCTTACAGGGCGCGCGCCCGCGCCGGCCATTCACAAACGGCCGGCGCGGGTGCGCGTCCTGCTAGAGGGATGCGCGGGAGGTGGCGGCGGCGGGTGCTGCTGGATCGTGGATAAGGTAGGGATTTAGGGGTTTCTGGGGGGTTTCACACAGCGGGGCACCCCCGATCTTATAGATTCCCGGGCCGATCATGGGAGGGTGTTGTTCCACTTTAACTTGCAGATTCCTTTTAGTCTACCAATTATTCCTATTTTTATAAAGTAAAAGGAGTAGTGAGCCTTAGTAACATTTTCCCCTCTGACAGCTCAAAATATTTAGGCTATGTTCACACCTGTCCTGGCGTATTTTTATGTGCCCCATAGACTTTAATTGGGTGCGTTTGCTGCACGGACGCAGCAGACAGAACTTTTTGTGGCCACATTTTCCTCCTCTCTGCTATACCAGAGAGGTGTGAAAGGGACCACAGAGGTGCCATTGTTGATTTTTTTTTTTTTGAGGTACCGCAGCGTCTGCCCCAAACGCATAAACGCATTCGATATCTGACAGGTGTGAACAAGGGCTTACAGTTGCAAATTGTAACAAAACGCAAATTATCTGCAATTCAAAAGCTTTTATCTGCAGCTGGAGTGGGACTTCTTTCACACTAAAAAAATAATTTTGTTAACAAAAAGTCCTTATTATATCAAGATTGTATAATATTAATATTGATCTTATTTAGTGAAAGGGACTTTGCCATAATTAAAAATAGACATTTACGCCACAGTTTGCTAAATATAATTGTTTGGATGAACTTAACCAGAATTCAAGCAGCAATACTAGTGACTATGGGCAACATCAAAAAGTTTCCTAAAAAGTTCCCCTATTCCTTAGTTCTTAGTGTGTGTGATTTTGAGCTTTTAAATCACACTACTCAAACTGGCCACAATTATTTTCAAAAGATCCACAACTGATAAAGGAAAATGTGAAGGGGAAATCTGCAGCTAGTTAGAATCCAGCTGTCTTCTAGAATCATATAGCTGCCCACAATTGTTACAATCTGAATATATAAGCACCCTACAATAACAGCTTAAGGGATTGTCCAAGAGTAAAAGCAATTCAGTGTTTGCTTACCTACCATGCAGAATGTCCATCCTGGTGAGCTGCTGAATAAAACAGTTGCTGCTGAGATTCATCCATTTGTCTGTAGCCCAGTCCCCTGCTTTTTTATACATGACCACCTTTTTAGCAGTGTAAGGTGGACCTGTACAAAGAAAAAGGTAAAAGACATACAAGCAGGGAGCAGCTATCCTCCCCTGTACACACTAGCATTGGTGTGTCCTACATAGTCTGATGCAAGAGGGTGGAGATATGTCCATCTCTCAATGCTAAAAAAAATCGACAATTTATAAAGGATACGAAAAACTATGGAATTAAAAGGTGGGTCTGGTACTTGACTGGTACTGTGTATTTATTTTATCGCACACGGTGAAAAGAATGCTCAAACACTATGATGCAGGCAAGGGTGATTTTGAGGCCATGGTTTTGCTCTTTGCAAAATGTTACCAGACTAGTGGTAGTGAGAGGTTTGCCCAGGGCCACCATCCAAAAGTTTTGGGCCCCATACAACCTCAATATCTGGGCCCCCGTAACATGTATTTAACCTGTATGTAATGGCTCGGCTCTTAGTTTAAATTGAGCAACTAACCTCAGTTCAACCAGGCCTCCAGACAATAGGGCTGATTTTTCATGTTTTTTTGTGAGAAACAAAATGTATTTTGAATGAAATGTTTGAATAATTTGCACAGCTAAAAACGAGGAAAAAAATCAAGATAACATTTTTTTCTCACAAAATAAGATTGTCTTAGGTAACAACACACTTCTCTCCTACAAGATGTGTACATCCCTTTCCTACATTTTGCTGATCATATACACATTTAAACCAGGTTTGTTTGTAGTCATGTCTTCCAAATCAAACAGCTATTCATTGTGGTTATCTTTTACATACTAACTGTAACCCCTTTGTCTTGTTTTGGTTGAGTAACGCAACATACCAAAAAATTTCTTTGAAATGTAATTTATTTAGGGAGCAGCCACACTGTGCCCCCCCCCCCAAATTGTGTTTACAATGGGCTGCAAAGGGCAAGTTGTGAACCAAACAAAAATTGGGGCTTGATGGCCAAAAAAGGTAAAAATCCAAAGTCTGCCAGGGCTGATTAGGAGGAGATGCCTGGTCCTCCCAGGTTGGTTGTTGTCTGGCCTCCAGGAGGGCCAGCATTCTTCTGGGGGGGGACTCTGTGGAGGTGGTGCTGTTTGACCTGCTTGTCCTAGGTGTGGAAGCTGGTAGGCGGCCTGGGGTCCTGTGTGGGTGCAGTGGGAGGTGATGTTTGGAGCAGATTGGGTGACTCCACACTCTCCTGTAGTGGGGTCTGCTTTGTCCAGTAGAGGTGGTGTCTGTGTGGAGAAAGGTCAACATTAGTGTTTTGTGCCACACAACAAAGAAATGACTTCAATTCATTAGCTTCACCCTACACCTCTGCCCCTTCCGTCTGTTCACTGTGGCCCCACATTTACCTCATCTGAAGCTGGTGGGTGGGGCTGGTGAATGAGGCAGGTCTCGCTGGTGGAGGCGCAGCGGTTGCCGCAGGAGGAGGCAGGGCTGCTGGCTGGGTGGTTGCTGCAAAAGCTGCAAGGGAAAACCAATGTAAGAAAAACACATTCCTTAGCTGCACTCCTTTAGATAATCAACATGGGTTAAACACTGAGCACTCACCCACCAAATCATTGCTAGATATTAAATTGGCAGTTTGTCATTACATTTGTAGTATACCCCAGTGTGTCCCAGGCAAGCACTTGCTGTTGTTGCATGCGTCTGGCCACTCATGTTTGTGCCCACTGTGGTTTGCCTCCTTCCCCCCAGGCAAATCTGTATTGCGGAGGTAAATCTGACCACTGGTGGGAACATGCGGCCGGTCAGTGTCGAGGGTCCTTGACACCCCCTGGTAGGTGTCAGGGTGCATCCTACCTGCCACCCACTCCTCAGCATGGCTGAACTCCAAGGTTTTGGGGAGTCCTCCACCAGTTAGCAATCTAAAACAAAACACAAATGGATGAGTTTCTGAATGGTCCAATGTGTGACCCCGAAGCAGCCCTCTTGGCCCTCATCACTTACCCTGCAGTCCCTCTTGCGTCAATTTTCCTCCGGGCCACCATCATGCCAACCCTTAGCCTCCGGACCCGAACTTGTAACGTTGTGGGTGATCTGTTCCCACAGATCGTTCTGCACCACTTTAGGGGTAGTGTGGGAACGGGCCTCAGCCAGCCTAGCAAAGTTGTCAGACACTCCATTGAGAAGGACCTCCAACTCAGCATCAGTGACCGCTAAGATTCCCCCTGCTGAGCTTGCACCTGGTCTGGGGGGCCAACACCAACATTTTTTTAGAAACCAATTTTAAATGTTTTATACCAAAAGTTTTTAAGAATTATCAATTTTAAGTAAAAAAAAAGACAAACAAAAAAAACAAATTATTCCTAACGGACACAAGTTAAACAGTTTTTACAATAAGGTGTGGGAATACAGTAAGGTGGGGGGAGGTGTCTGAAAACAGTAGGAGGTAACAGGTAAGAACAAAGAAGAAGGTGAGTAACAGTATGGGGATGCTGACGTGATGGGATGACCCTTCAGGAACCGACAGGGAGAAAGTTAGTCACACTACAGGGATGAACACTACATAGGATGTCCCTCCAGGAACCAATAGGGAGAAGGTAAGTCACACTGCAGGGAGGCACACAACATGGGATTCCCCCAAGGTGGGGTGCAGCGAAGTTAAAAAAAAACAAAATTGGATGCGTATGCCAGCATGCCAGTGAGATAGCCACAGAGCAACACAACTGAAGGACGCTGCAGCAACATATACCTGGAAAAAGGTACCAACTCATCTTCCAAGTCTAAACAGCCCAATTGCTCAGCTAAACCGAATGTGTACGCAAAGCACTTACTATTGCGTATGCCTGAATAAGAAAATCTCGGGACCCGGCTTATGAATAATGTGAGCGCTTGCAACTTCACTGTTTCAGAGTTCGAAAAAAAAAACTAGCAATCACGGGGAGGCTTTGAATCAAGCTTAAAGGGCCAGTCCAGCCAAACTGCCTATTATTTAGCCTCCCTTACCAAGCGCTAAAGCAGGGCTAAGGGTCTAAATAACAAACAAAGACTTACCTCCGCTGTACTCCAGCAGTGACTATCGCCTAATCACCGCAAAGGGCAGCGCCATTTTCCCTGTGCTGGACCAGAAGCTCACTGGAGTACAGCCGAGGTGTTTGCTATTTAGACCCTTAGCCCTGCTTTAACGCTTGGTAAGGGTGGCAGGGTGGGGGGTGGTTTAAAAACCACAATCTGGATGGACTGCCCCACATTTTATATATTGGGTCTGCAAATATTAATATTAGAGGACCAAAAAAATCATCGTCAGTTTTATTTACATGGTGTTTTATTGTGGGGTTGTTGGCATCTACAGAGCAGATTTTTGGGGAGCTCCATAACTATGCAGTCAAATGTATACATAAATAAAAAGTCATTAAGAATAACCAAATTAAAAAACAAACTAAATTCAATAGAACAAGTTGAAGACATCTTTTAGTCATGTGGGATCCCCCCCCCCCCCCCAAAAGGAAAGCATCAGTATAAATGGCAGCAAACAGAGAGCCCTCGGTTGAATGACAAAAATCAGAAGTTTTTAACACAACTGGTGAATGTTTGTATATGGCGCTGCAACTTGCTCTGAAAGAAAGACTTTAGATCCCCCTTCACCCCTTCCTGCCCTCATCAGAAAACAAACAAATGCAGCAGGGAGTCTATTCAATGCACGGATTACATTAGCTAATGGCTAAACGGGATCTAAAAAAAAATAGGTGACTTCATTGAAAAATAAAATGAGGTGTGTAAACATGTTCAGCTAATGAATTAAGTCTATTTCGCCAACTGGCAGTAGCTTACATTTTTTAAACAATGTCCTGTTACAATGAGAAAAATACATCACTATGGGTGTACATGAGGTACCACAGAGCCCTGACCTCAGTCTGTCAGCTACCGGAAAATAACCTCCTGTACTATGGCCACATCTTATCAGGACTTCGAAATAAAAAAAGGAAAAAGTCATAGCATATAGAGAAACACTTCTATGCTTTAAAAAATGTATAAATGTGTGTATAAATGTATAAAATGCATGCAAGATTACAATACATAGAGAGAAATAAAAAAAAATCTGAAAACTTTGTGGAGTTTTTATCCATAATGATTTGAATTGCTCTGAGGTTGATACCACATTAGGCCATACATCCCAAGTGTCCCTAATTTGGAGGGACTGTCCATCTTTTGAGTCTTTTGATGTCCCCCTGTCCCTCGTTCTCATTTGTCCCTCTTTAAGGTGTAACATGCAGATCTGCAGCAATAATTGATTCATTTGCCTATTTATATTGTGTTTATATTGTTTTAGCTGTTACATCCTATCTCCTATCCAACCCTCAATGAGGGGGTGTGGTCTAATTTAACAAATGTTTCCCTTTCCCACCCTGAAAAGTTGGTAGGTATGCATTAGGCCCCTTAGAGCTTCTGACCCATGAAATGTGACTTACCGTAGAGGTAGGGAGGCAGCTGCTACCGGGCCCGGTGCCCCCTTGCCCCAGTCCCCACAGCAGTTTAGATATGAGTGAGTACAGTATATCTGCAATTTTTGCTATGGCTTTTGCTATGGGGCCTCTGAAACCTATGTTTGCCCATGCTGACCACATTACTGTAGGGCTTTAGCATTATATTACTCTCATCCAAATAAGTTTCTGTGATGAATACCACTGAGGCTCAACTTTTTTCAGATGAACTTTGCAAGCTAATCTGTTCCAATATCTATGGACCTGTCAGTCCCAGCATGAGCAAACATAGCTAACCCTAACTCCTGTGGCCATCAAAGCACTCCCTGGTCAGTTCCTAGATCCCAAAGTTCACTTGCTAGATAATTTCGGTGGGAACTGCAAGGCATTTTACAACTTCAACAACAGCTGTTTTTCCATTTTAAGCTCCATTACACTGGCTCTGAGTTCCAGCGAGTTAAGAACCTTTTAAGAACCAGCCCATGGCCAGAAGATTCTGATCCAGCTCTAGACTATGGCACCCATCATTGAAGCATTAGGCGTTTCCACAATGTCCCCAAGCCCCTCTTGCTTTGGAACCTTGCTTTGCTTTGGAATCTATACCAGGATAGACATCCCGTTGAAAAGGATTTTGCTGAATTTAGATGCTGGACTCCTAATTCAGGGTGGACAATTTTGCTTAGGTCTATGAAATGCTATTAAAAATACTTTGATCCAAAAACCTCCAGTCAAGTTCTTGCAGGAGCCAATACAGCTTTCAGGTAGATCCGAGGATTTCTTAAAGGCAAAGGCAACTGTTAGACCATTGTTTGCTATGTTTGGCACTGTCCTAAACTGTTTTCAATTTTTTACGTTGAGGAAGAAATGGCCAGGATATTAAGGTTTACAGTTTCACCTTATGATTTACCTTTCAAAATATTCGGGCATGGCCCTTGGCTCTGTGATGCCGCAGAATAATCAGCATTATGGGTGAGGTCTGTACAATAGGTATTCTCATCACCCTGGCTGTTCTCCCTCTCTCCCAGTGTCCACAGTCTGATGTTGCCGAGCTTTAGACCACCAGCTTAGCCCTATATTGGTGGTCTATGGCAAAGGGATTCGTGGAGTGCCACTACTCTTTGCCTTGTTTCTACATACAGAAGCAGCTGTGTTCTAACAGGAAGAGAGAGAGCGGCCACGATGAGACGAGCCGCTGAATGACAGTTTATGCACTTTGCGTATAGAGTCCCTTTAAATCTGTCAAAAGAGATTGGCTCTTGGATCCTTGGGGGCATCTCCCACACCACAAGCAGTTGGGTGGTAATAGACTAACTTATTTAAAGAGGCAAAAAAGAGGAAATCTGGACTATTTGTCCCAAGCTTTCTGGAAACAAGCAGACCTGGGCGGTAATGAGTCATATTTTCCCCCTCAAATAGTAAATTTATCCTGTATTGGTAGTTTGTGCATGACACTCTCATCATGTGTGTGGGGCTGCTGGTATCTTTAAAAATGCTGGGCTAGTTACAGCTCTTCATATTGCAATTCAAACGGCTGCCACACCTTTTTTTATCATCACCATCAATAGGCAACCTTTCACTTAAGTGAGATTTATTGAAGAAATGGTTCCTATCCAGCCCCATTTTGAAGAGATATTTTATTAATAATCAGCTGACCAGCCATGAGTCATGGGTGACATGGGTTTCTGGTCAAATTACCATTTCAAGGACTGTAATGCCCCTTAGACCACCCTGGTTTATTTATCTCTTATTGTTGTCCCTATTAGGACTACACTGATGTTTTTTTTACAAGCAGTCTAAATCCCTGCTGCCTCACCAGCCATGATGTCTGGTACCTCTCAACCAAGAGGAAGAGGAAATTTTGCACTGGACTATTTGTCCCAAGCATTCTGGAAACAAGCAGACCTGGGCGGTAATGAGTCATAGTTGGCCACTGCAGAGAGCTGAGCTTTGGAGAAATATTCAAGGAAGACTGGCAAGAAGATTTATTCACCTACCTATGTCTATAACAGAGGTCTCAAATAATGTTTCTCAATCCTTATTCCCCTTTCTTTGATCACTAAACTTTTGCTTTGGTCCAGTGAGTTCAGTACTTTACTATCCTGGATAGTGTTTGGTGAAGCTGAACCGCATCGGGTTCCAAAACCCGAACATGGACTTCAGCCAGAAGTCCATGATCGAGTTCAGCGTTTGGCCCGAACATGGAAAAGTTGGCTTCACCTAAAACCAGTTTTAACTTTAAAGTGGGCAGCAGAAGGAAGCTGCTGTACAACTTTCCTGAGCCCACGATCCTGTGGGTGATGAGTGTTCTTTGCTGTCAAATACCCCACGGACGGGTTTTCAGAAAGATGGCCACAACTCCAATGATTGAGCACACTGGTGGCTGGCACTAGAAGTGCTGCTAGCTGCTGCCGTCGCCCTCACTCATGGGTGCGGTGGCCATCTCTATGAAGCCCCTGTCATAGCCTATTTGGCAGCAAAAGATGCTGATCGACCTTAGACTGGATCGCTGGCTCACGTAAGTATACAGCCGCTTCCTGCTGCACATTCTGCATTAATTTAAAGCGCCCCCACCACATTTTTTTCTTTACAGTTCCATCCGCGATTCTGTCCCTGGGGGCCTCTTGACAGGCGGGATGACCTTCGCCTGGTGGATGAGGAGTGATTGACCGGAGGGGTCCCCCATAGACAGAATTGCCCCCCAAAGCTCAGGTTCCCCATTGGTTCGGCTTAAGTTCAACTACACAAACCAAACTTTTGTTCAAAGTTCTGCCAAACTTGCCGAATCTGAACCTCTAGGAGTTTGCCTAAAGTTAAGTGGAGAATGATTTATATAATCTCTTCTCAAGATCTCGTCCAGCATCGGCAACATAATCATCATGTCCTACAAAATTCCCCCTTTGCAAAGATGGACAAGTGTTCCTATACTCGGAAAATAACCTTCCTGGACTAGCGGTTCCACAAACAACATGGTGCTGACTGTATTGTCAAGTGGCAGTTCTGGTCGATGTCTGTTTTTAACTAGCTAGATCCTGCATTTCTTGCCACAGATATCAACATTGTATGCCTGTTGCCTTCACCTTTGGTGGCTACAGATACTGACCACATCTACCTGCCACAAGCCCACAACGTCTTGTCACACATCACGAGCATGTGTGCACCAGCCCATTACCTTTTCCACAAATCACATTCTCATCTTGTTCATCAACAACCACAGTTTCTGCTATGTCCCATAATCCCCTTTGCAGCTGCTACAATGCTAGAGTGCCCTACAAGGTCTGCCAGGTTCTAAACAATGGTATGTGACTAACTTTTGAGAGGCAGGGTGCAGGCTTTGGATCATGGCTAATGGCCAGAACTATAAACCCTGTCTCTACATCACATTTTTGCAGATACTGAAGGCTCTCTTAGCTGCTGCATCTAACTTTTATGTCTATGTAAGCCTATGGTGAAACAAATCTTTGTATAGTGAATGCACCCTATAGTGCATGACAAATGGTTGGGCTATGTGTACTAGGGGCCTAACTGGTATCCTGAGCCTTCCAGTGCTGGCTACTGGGTCTGCCTTGTTCTATGTGAGAAGAATAAGTTGTAATGTTTTTCTCATCGAATTGATGGTTTGTTAAATGTGACATTCTCTGTAGCCCTGTGCCAGAAATAAGTTATTTTTTATATTTTCCACTCTTTGGGGCTGCTCAGCCTTACTTGTCCCTTGTACATGTGTAGATAGATCCTAACACCCCAGCCAACATGTTTTGGATGTTTACAGTATATACAGATGTATATGATTATATTAATAAAAACTAGTATATGTATGTGTCACCCCCTGTTTGCCACGCTTGTAATACTCTATTTACACGAGCATGTTGTTGACTACGTTTTTTCATGCTTTTTTTTTTTAGGTATTTGCCCTTACTATCAGCAGTAAGATGCTATACCGTATATGCTTAAATACCTAAGGGCCTTGAGGTGCTCTAAAACACAGAGGATTGCCATTGGATATAACAGGCATGTTAGCATTCCACTCGGCAATGTGAGTGAAATCATTGTTGAACATTGTCCTGAGAATACTCAACAGCTGTTGGAGGTTGCAGAAAGCGACCCCTGTCAAAATGAAAGCTCATTTTCTGTAATTAAAGAAAACTTTTGACTTAAACTAGGCTGTCAAAATGCCATTATAAAAGACGGGACTAAGCAATATTCACTCTGTCACTAGAATAACTAATCCTACTACCTGTCCCATCCAAGCAGTCATAGCATTACAAAGTGACTACCAATAGTTCCATTTGGCCCGGTCATGTGGGCCTCTCTAGAGGACAGCGGTCCCACTTTGAAACTGATGGCAAGGATAGTTAAAGGGACATTCCAGGCAATGGATATAATTATGAAAGTAAAGCAACGGATAACAACGAGCTGTATTCTAATAAAAAAACTTCTGATAAAAAAACTTGCTGACCAACAATAATAAAACAAAAAAACATGATAATCTTGGCAAACATACCTCCAGCGCTATCATTCTTCTCTGGCTAGCTCCCTTAAAGTGGACCAACACTCAGGATTTTCACTATCCTGGGTTTTGGTCCACTTCCGCGGGGTACCCCGATCGGGGGTGCCCCGCTGCTTGAAACCCCCCAGATCGCCCTAAAAAACTCACCTCACCCCTCTCCTACGCGAGCACTTGTCCAATCAGAGTGCTCAGAGCCGCTGTGGTATGTACGGATAAGCGACGGCTCGTGCATGCCCCGCCGAACGGGGATAAGGTAAGGTTTCTGGGCGTCCTGCGGGGTTTCACACAGCGGGGCATCCCGATTTCGGATGCCCCGCGGGGAGGGATCTGAACGGCACGGGAATCTTATAGATTCCCGGGCTGATCACCCCTGTGTTTTGGTCCACTTTAACAAGGAAATCCTCTTCCTCACTTGGGGCTCCAGCCACACCCCGCCAATGCAGCCTGCCAATCCTCTTTAAGGTTTAATAATGGAACCACGCCCCCCCCCCCCCCCATGGCATGAATGGCTCTCTGCCATCAAGCCCAGCTAACCCCTCCGGGCTCCCTGCCCACCTCTTCCTAGCAGTTCTCACCCACCGCTCCCCTGCAGTATGGCTGAGATGCTGGGAGAGGATGATCCAAAATGGTCGCTACCTTTCTTTTTCAACTGTGCCAGGGTGTTGGTCCAGTTTAATGGGTGGCAGACTCCCCCTCCTCATGACTGAGCCCAAAATGGGACAATGAGGGACCTGGCGTATGGCCCTGATCCATCTGGGGAACCCATGTCTGATCATCTTGTTGGCCCGCCCCTAAAAACTGTCCTGATTGTGATATATACTTTATTTTTACTATGTCATAAATTACAAACTAGCTGATTTTCCACAGGGCTATTAACTTCACCAATGTTGTATTTTCCTATGAAACTATGAAATGGGATTGTGAGCCTTACATGTCATTGATCCAAACCCCATGTTTGAGCCCACTGAGGTGTGGGCTGGGATCTAGGGATCAGCTGAGTTTGTGTTTGCTGGACTCAGACCAATCAGCTGCGGGGGACAAAGGGTAAAGACCCCTTTTTATTGGGTGGTCATACACTTTAATGCTCCAGTTGCTCCTTACTGCCTTTCAAACCATAGTTCTCTGCAGCATTCCTGTATGGACTGTGTTTAAAATGTGCATCAATACATGCGCATTTACACTGATATAAAAATCATATAGTGATACACATGTATTGTGATGCATAATAATAAATCATCTACACATATTAATTACTGCTTAACTCCCCAATCTCTGTCAAAAAATCTAGATGAACCAGAAAAACAAACCCTGTTCAGCACAGTTTCAAATGAACATGAGTTGTTTTGTGGCGGAATAGCTAAAAAAACAAAAAAAACCATCCAATGGCTTGTTTGACTGTTCAACTAACGGTAAAAAAAAACAGTTGCCTAGTTGTCAACTTAGAAGGCTTAAACAAAACCAAGGACCCAAATTCTCCTTCTTCTTCTTCTTCTAATATCTGTAACTAGAGATTCCATAGCTGCACCCTGATCTGTACCATGGTCTTTCTGTATGAAAAAGTGGTAATGAGAACTTTCCGTACTTTTTAAATCACTAGACTGGGCTTATCTGCCTGTGAGCAATTTCAAATCACAAAGGATCCACTAAGGTGCATTCTATTTTGAAGTGAGAGCCAACAGGAGGTTCACCCTAGTGGAGTTATTAATCTAAAATAAGGTTACTGTAGTTAACATTTAATCATTTAAAAGTTCCAATTTCTATTTTTTTACCCTATATTTTTCTAATTAGGTAGTACCCTATCTTAAATCGAATTTGGTAGGTTAAAAAGGGCCCCCATTCAAAGCTGACTGGCAGTTCTTTCATCCTCCTCTTTGGATATCTCACATCTAGGAAGCCTGAAACTGGGCAACACATCCTCACTGCTTTCACATTCCTCCCAGACTGATCACAAGACTACAGACAGCTCAGCGGCAACCACCTTCACTGCAGCGCTGGCCACACTTTCACGGTGAAAGTGCATTTTCTAGCCCTCTAGGTGATGGCTAGTGACCTATCAAGGCCGTGTAAAGAGCTGCAGAAGAAGGGATACACTTTCATTGCTCAATTGCAGCCGTCACTGAGTGCAGTTAAAGGGACTCTGTAGGCAACGTGCATAAACTGTCATTCAGTAGCTCACCTCATCATGGCTGTCCTCTCAGCTGTTCCTGAAAGTAGAGACAAGGCAAAGAGTAGTGGCACACCCCCTGAATTCCTTTGCCATAGACCACCAATAATAGGGCTAAGCTGGTGGTCTAAACCTCCACATCATAAGACTGTGGACACTGGGAGAGAGGGAGGGCAGCTATGGTGATGAGAATGCCTGTCTTACAGATCCCATCCATGATGCTGATTATAATGCGGCATCACAGAGCCAAGGCCCACTTCCAAATATCTCAGAAGATAAATCATAAGGTGAAACTGTAAACTTTGATATATGTTATTTTTTTAACTGTTTAACTGATAACTGTTAAATGTAGCCCAACACAACAGTCTAACAATTGCATTTGCCTTCTGTATCCCTTTAAGTATGTGTAATTGCTTTAAAATTAGAACTGGCTGACGATTTGCATGGCTCCACTTATTTAGAAGAATCAAGTGTAAATTCTGTTATTCTTGGTCTGTAAGCACTGTGCAAATACCTTTTTCCCATGCAGCCAACTATATACAGTCTTGTGCTGATGAGGGGCAAACTCGAAACACGTGTGAAATGACGCGCATAGCTGTGTAATTATTCTTATACTCAACCATTGCACCTTCCTAGTGATCTCTGGAAACTCTAGGCAATAGTGCAAGGGACATAAAGAAATTATTTGCATGGCTAATTATCGTAGGAAAAAAGCGCAGCTAGTCTCTCTGGCACCAGGGCAAAGATTAAAAATGGCACCTCCACCAGTGCTCAGGCCCCCTTTTGGCGCCTCCTTAATCCGCTGCTCCCGGGGCACTTGCACCGTCCACCCCCCCCCAGCTACGCCCCTGATCGCAGATAAAACCAAAAATATTTTTGGTCTGTATGCTCCATGTAAATAACTTCTGTTTTAAGAAAGCGCTATTTGCCTTCAACAGTGTTGAATGCTCAGGAAGTATAAAGAAGAATTTGAATGATCGAAAATGATTGGAGGTCCTCATCGTTAAAATTTAAATTGGTGTTGGGGCTTGATTGGTCAAATGATCTGGATAGTCTTTTGGAAAACCCCCTGCCGAGCAGCAAAGCCATATCTATTCACTATGATTTTCTGAGAATGAGGCTGGTCTGGGAGAAGCAAGAAGCAGAAAACAGGCATGACCAAGTGGCTCCAGCATTTTCCAAACCTTGTGCCCGAATTTGTAAATCGTACAACTATTCTTGGTCCACTGTTACTCAGACAGTTGCATTATAATTATGTCATCGACATTGTCAACATTACAATGTATATAATAAAGCTTTTCTGGACATCGGCTGCGTCCTGCCCCTCCTTATAACATTTTTAAAGGATAACAACACAGGCAAAACTAAGAACGGAGGCGAAGACACACCAATGGTGTTTCGGAGAAGAAAGAGAAAAAGGGAGGGGGGAAAGGGAAGGAAAGGTACAAAACGGCAGGTAAGGGACTCCCCCAGCAGCCGCCCCCCCCCCCCGATCACTCCTGGAGAAATTTAAGGTAATCCGCAGATAACGTGAACTGAGCCCAGGAACGCCAAGTCTCCCAGTGTTTCCCAAGGTCATCCCTGAGAGAGGCTGTGAGCTCCTCCATCCTACAGATGTCCCCAACCCGTGAGCCGTAGTGGGAGGATCCGAAGATTTCCAGCAAGTGGGGATGCAGGTTTTGGCAGCGAGTAGAAGAGGGGCCAAGAGGGATTTCCCCCTAACCCACAGGGAAGTGGGCGCTAGATTCAAGAGATAACTTGCCGGGTCAACCCCCAAATCAATATCTGTGAGGCGCTCAACATCACCCTCACATTGGCCCAGAACTTTGATAGCCCGAGCAGTCCCAGAAGATATGGATCAAAGTACCCCTATCCTGTGAGCACCTCCAACACAGGGGGGAGGCAGAGGGAAACATCCTCTCCAATTTGGATGGAGTCAAGTACCACCTGGAGAGAATTTTATAGGAGGCTTCTTGATAGCGATTAGATATGGAGGATTTGTGGGTAAGCTGGAACATCGCTCGCCTCTGATCGGACGAAAAATTCCTTCCGAGTTCCCTCCCCCACCCCTCCACGAAGGACGGAAAAAAGGAGTCAGGGGGGTTCACCAACATCACATATGTGCAGGACAGGGTACCTTTAATATGACCCACCCCCGTGCAGATTTTGATAGTGGGAAAGTTGGAGAGCCTGCCACTCGTTGAGGGGCCGTAAAGAAAACCTCTCAGCCAGCTCCCCCAGCCCACACCACTCCCCCCTCTCACTCAAATGTTGAATTCTAAAGCAGTTTTGCTTTGCCCAGGCCTAGAAGGGAGCATCTGAGAGACTAACTGGGAAGTCAGGGTGGCCAATAACCGGAGTCAGGGGCGAGAGGGGAGGGGAAATATCCACCCCAGAGAAGAATTTCGCTGCTATCTTCCTAGTTGTGCCTATCGTCGTATTGATTCAGCGCTGGGAAGTGATTGACCGGGATCCAGGGGAGCCCCGCAAGGACAGTAGGGGATTCGGAGTGCTCAATCAGGGTCCATTGCTTATAGTTAGCGTGCCTACACCAGTCTATGATGCGGACCAGGTGGGCCGACGCCTGATAGAGTTTCCAATTCAGAAGACCGATGCCCCCCGCCCCCTTCGGAAGAGCTAACAGGGAGGCTGCCAGGCGGTGAGATTTCCCCGCCCACACAAACCTCGAACACAGACCTGAGAGCTTCTTAAGGAAAGACTGTGGGACCTCCACCGGCAGGGCCTGGAACAGATATAATACTCTGGGCAAGATATTAATTTTTATAACGTTCGACTACCGAACCAGGTGAAGGTGCCCCGGGACCATCTCCGCAGATCCTCCTCTACCCTCTTCAGCAGCGGGGGGAAGTTAGAACTATACATTTTTTGAGGGAGTGTTGGAATTTGTGTACCTAGGTATGTTATGGCCTCGCCTTCCAATGAGAAGGAGAAGTTCTCCACGATGCGCTCCATTCTTTTGCATGGGACATTGATATTGAGGGCCGAGGATTTATGCTAGTTTATTTTGTAGTTTGATAGTGTTTGGTATGTTTTGAATTCCACTAGAAGGACCGGGAGGGTCGTCTCAGGTTTTGTTAAGAAAAAAATTAGGTCATCCGCATAAGCTGCTACCTTGTGCTCCACCCGCCCAGCACGGATACCCGCAATATCAGGGTTATTCCTGACAGTACGGAGAAACGGCTCCAGGGACAGAATAAAGATCAAAGGGGAGAGTGGGCAGCCCTGCCTCATACCGTTGGCCAGAGCGAAGGTCCCAGAAGGGAGGCCGTTCACCCTGACCGACGCAGAGGGGACTGAATAAGAGGCCGATATCCATATTTTCCCCCAGGCCAATGTGTCTGAGGACAGCAAACACAAAGTCCCAACTGACCCTGTCGAATGCCTTTTCGGCATCTGTCGAGAGGAGGACTGACGCTATATTATTTGAATGTGCCCAATGAATTAGATTGATTACCCCTGTGGTATTATCCCTACCCTTCCTTGATGGGACAAAGCCCACCTGGTCCCAATGAATCAGAGCAGGGATAAATGGAGCCAATCTGTCTGCGATTATTTTGTTGAAGATTTTAAGGTCGCGGTTTAGCAGAGAAATGGGTCTGTAACTCCCGCACTGCGTCGGGTCCTTGCCCTCCTTAGGTATGACAGTTATGCTAGCCCTGAGAGTATCCCTGGGTGGGGCCAGTCCGTCTTTGAGAGAGTTGAAGGCCGCTAAAAACCGGCGGCCGAGGGTCTCCGCAAATCCTTTATAATAGCTCAGGCCAAAGCTGTCAGGGCCTGGTGCTTTGCCCAGCTTTGCATTTTTAATGGATCTTGAGAATTTGTCTAGTACAATCTCTCTATCGAGAGAGTCTATCGCCTCCTGGTTCAATATGGGGAGACCTGACCCCCGAATGTAGGCGACTATATTATCCTGCTGGTCAGCAGTCCGGGTTTGGGGCAGGTTATAGAGGGCCTCATAGTAGTCCCTGAATGAGTTTGCTATGTCTGCCGTCAAGCATTTCCTGTTCCCCCTAGCGTCGAGAATGAGTGGGATGAAGTTCTTGCCTCGCTGAACTCTGAGGGATCTGGCCAATGCCCTACCGCATTTATTACCAAATTCGTAAAAAAATCTACGGCATCTAACTGCCAAGCCCCTCGCCTCCCCGAAGCAGATGTCCCTGAGGGAGTCCCGTAGGCTTGTTAATTTGGCTCCCACCTCCCCCGACAGGGTCTGTTTGTGGAGGGCCTCCAATTTGATAATTTCTTGAGTTATCTTGAGAATTTGTTCATTTTTCTCCTTCTTCAGTCGGGCTACGTGCTTGATTAGCACCCCTCTGATCACACATTTGTGGGTCTCCCACAGGGACATCCGTGAGACCTCCCCATTGCTATTCAATTCAAAATATTACCTAATGGCCTTCTGGATGTCTTCCCTGACCACGGCATCCTGTAGCAGCAAATCATTAAGCTGCCACTGGCCCCTAAAGAGGGGAGCATTCGAGATGGACAAGGTGGTCCGAGAGAGTAATATGTCCTATATCCGTGTTCACTATGAGATGTTAAAACTTGTGAGGGACTAGGAACCAATCTATGGGGTAATATGAGTTATGTGGATTGGAGAAGAATGTGTAATCTCTACTTCTAGGATTGAGGGTCTGCCAAACATCCATCAACTGATTGTTGAGGAGCAGATACTTTACTTTTTTGAGAGTTGAGAAGGGGACGTGGGAGAACCCCCTGGACGTGTCCAGGGACGGATCTAAGGTCAAATTGAAATCCCCACCCAACACTAAGATCCCTTCTGTGAAAGTGGCCAATTTATCTAGAGTCAACTGTAGAAATTAGTACTGGCTGTCATTGGGGCATTAACAGGTAGCCAAGGTCACTTTTTGGGAAAAGAGTGTTTCCTTAACAAAAAGGAACCTCCCTTCGGCATCCTGGAGGGAATCAAGGTGGGACCAGGGCAGGGATCCGGCCACCAGGATCACCACCCCCTGTGATTGGGGTTGAGACTATGATACTGGGTCCTAAAGGTCTAATTGGTGAGGGTGTGAGAGCGCCCCTTCTTCAGGTGGGTCTCCTGTAGGAAGGCAATATGAGATTTCAGGCGTTTCAGATCCCTGAGGATGGAGGTTCTCTTAATTGGGGAGTTCAGACCTTTGACGTTGAGGGATGTGCACCTAACCGCGGACATACTAAGCGCTTGAGCGCAAATCTATTGAGGGCCAACGGAGTAGATCCACGCAGAGAGTCACCCACGGGGCGAGGGGGGTCACTGCTGGGGGGGGGAGAGGGTAAGGACTAGGAAGGAACACAGAGGGGAGAAGAGGGGGGTACAAAGTCAGAAGATAGGACAGATGGGTGGGAGAGAGGATAGACAGACAGGTAAAACGTAAAAGAGCAGAAATGGAAAATGCAAAACAGGTATAAACAAATATAACATTCCAACTAAGCGGAAACAGAAACTTTCCAAAAAAAACTAGGTACTCCCCTTCCCCCGTACGAGGCCGGAGGATAGGGAGACCCGACGAGGCGGAGCAGAGGGGAAGCAGAGACCCCTTCGGCCAGCCGCAACCCCGGTCAAATGGGTCCACCGCGACCTTTGAGTCGCCGTAGAGAACAATAGTGTGGGGGGGGGGCACCCACCACCAACCTAAAGTGAGCACAGAAGTGCATACAGAGACCATCCTGAGGTCTCCCGCGCCCCGACCGCCGAGAATCAAGAGGGTCAATGGATCCGTCGCAATCCCCTGCGGCAGGAGGCCCCGGGAAGAGCCTCCCCGTACGGATCGCTCCCATACGGTCTGAGCGCGGGAGAATGCAGTGGAATGAACTACAAAGCGACCAAGACTAAACTCAGCAAGGCAAAGAGAGAGAGATAATTCACTTGTATAAATGCAAAAGTCTAGTCCAAGGATATTGAGTGTCCGCTCTGGCAGCAGGATGTCTAGACTCATTGTCCATGGGCCGACGGGTATCCCCCCCTTGCGCCCCTCCTTCTATTGGGTGCGGCGGCCCCCCTGGCTGTCACCTTCTAGGCTGCTGGGGTCATTCTTTCAACCGGACCTTTTAATAAAAAACCTTAAAAGCATCATTTAATAAAAACCCTTAAAAAATAATTCCCCAGCATCTAAAATGTATTTCATGTCTTTAGTCACTTATTATTCTTCCCCCCACTGAGCTGCAACTCTGTTCAGGACTCTAGGATACGGGCGCCGCTATCTTGCCTCAGAAGTATCACATACTGAGGAGAGGAGAGGGGAGCAAAAGTACAAGGGGCGAGTTATAGCTGTACCTTGCGCAGCCTGAGACTCCATGGGCCGCCAATTTGGGTGTTCAAAGGCTTGTAAAATGCAGTAGGTGCAGGTAAGATGTTTTTTTAATGTGGGCAATCTGTATGTACCGGGTGGGGAAAACATATAATAAGGCTCTAATTCAGGGTGAAGGTCTGGTTTCAGAAAAGCTAGGGGCAGTGCGCACTAAGAAGACACTTCCTGTTAGCAGCCATCTTGGATGTTTAAAGGCTCATAACATGCAGTAGATGCAGGGATTATGTAAAATTACCTGCCCTGTGAAAATTAACGGAATCTGGCTGTGGATGTGGATGCTTTATTAAAGCTGGATGCTCTGCGGTTCGGGGAAGACGTTCAATTATTGCTCTACCTTGTGGGTTATGATTTGTTCAAGATGCATTTCTGGTAAGGATTTGCACATGCGGGTGATAAGAGCACAGAATAATAGGATTGCACATGCACCTTGGGACGTGGTTAAAGAATATATAGTGGAGGTCTGTAATGCTGATCTTGCACATATCCATGTGCTGAGGATCATCATATTAATTGGACATTATATGTATTATTTTGAAGTAATAATAAGCTCTGTGTATTTTTTCTTTTATATTTTCCACATTATGTGGAACATGGCAACAAGTGGGGGATATCAATGGGCTTAAATACAAAACATAGCTCCAGCATGCAATTTGGGATGTCCCACTGTGTGATAGCCCCTGGGAACACCTGTGCCACCCTCTACCTTCAGTTTTGATTGCCGAATACACACAGAGGGGCATCCCCCAGTTACCTCCACACACTTCAAATAACCCCATTCAGTTACCTCCAATTACCCCCCCCCCACACACACACACACACACACACATACACACTAGTTAAAGTGGACCAAAACCCAGGATTTTGACTATCCTGGTTTTTGGTCCTTTCCCCCGGTGCACCCCGATGAGACCCCCCCAGATCGCTGATGTCAACTCACCTCTTCCCCGTCCTAAGGCACGTGCCCGGCCGCTCGTCCAATCAACGCACTTGCACTTCGTCTATGGCCAGCGGCTCCGAGCGCACTGGCGGCCGCATCCCCTGCTTCCCTCTAACAGGGAGCATGCCCGCACCGGCCACTAACAAATACCTGGCGCGGGCACGCGCCCTGCTAGAGGGATAGGGTGGGTGCAGCCGCGGCTCGCACATGCGCCATTGGACCAGGAAACAAGAAAAGGTGTATGGGGTGACCTGGGGGGTTTCACACAGCTCCCACAACTTCCAATTTTGGATGCCCCAGGAGGAGGGAATCGATTAGCCCAGGAATCTTATAGATTCCCGGGCCGATCAGCCTGGGTCCACTTTAACCCCCCTGATGACTTCATTAACCACCACAGATACAAACTTCCCCCACCCCCCCCCAGCTTATGATTGGATAAGGGCAGCGGGTCCCTACTATACTATAATTTAGCTCCATTTAAAACCCAAAAACAATATAAATATTAAAGTTAAAACAAAAAATATCTGCAGCAGCACCTGCTGGCTCAGGTGCCCTGTGCGACTGCAAAGGCCGGCCTTGTCGGCAACCAATCCATTATCACAGGGTATCATCATCGCAATCCAGAAATTTACATAATCAAAGTCTCAAGGATTAAAAACCATAGGCATATTACTTAAAACCATCTAAACTCACATACACAGGGATGCACATGATCAGAGTCAAGTGAATCCTATATTAATAATTAGTGCTACAAATCCACAAATAACATTACATTCTGTCATGTTCCCTGAGGAAGTGGCTGAGATGGGGGCGGGGGCACAATACTCGTGGGAGCTGCCTCAAGGATTCTCTGGGGTGCCCTAAGACTTTTGATGTTGTGTTTATCATTACACTGATCGTTGTCTTACTCTGTCTTTTCTTATTTTTTTGGGCTTCTTCCCTCCCCCTGGGGCAGCCTGAAACAGGATTCCTGCAGTGTGAAACACCCCGAGTCCCCTAAAAAACCTACCCTCCCCCCGATCCAACCACGCATGCTTGAGCCACGGCTGCCGCCAACTATACCTTTAGCAGGGCACGTGCCTGAACCAGGCATTTGTGAAGGCCAGTGCGGGCACACACCCTGTTAGAGGGTGGCGGGGATGTGGCGGCCGGTGCACTGGGCCTGGAGGATAGCCACTCTCTCATGATTAAAGGAGAGCCCGCATTAAAGGACTGTGGAAAGGTGAGTTTTGCTGGGCGATCTGGGGGGTTTCACACAACGGGGCATCCTGAACTGGGCAAAAGACCAAAACAGTATAGTCAAAATCCTGGGTTTTGGTCCACTTTAAGCAATAAACCGATGGTTTTTGATACTTGAGACTTTTTTTTACCTAATAGACTAATTTTACCAAAGGGACCAAAGTAATCTCGGTAGGCAGGCATGGATCGGTTACCCTGCCCGCCTGCTGCCTTATTATTGTACAGCGTTGGGGGGACGGAGTGGAATGTGAGATGCCCCCACTAGCTGTAATGAGGGATACCCCCACTGGCTGTACTGAAGGATGCCCTCACTGGCTGTACTGAGGTATGCCCCCACTGGCTGTACTGAGGGATGCCTCCACTGGCTGTAAACTTTAATGAGGGTTATCCCCACTGGCTGTACTGAGGAATATCCTCACTGGCTGTAATGAGGGATACCCCCACTGGCTGTACTGAGGGATGCCCCCACTGGCTGTACTGAGGGATGCCCTCACTGGCTGTACTGAGGTATGCCCCCACTGGCTGTAAGCTTTAATGAGGGGTGTCCCCACTGGCTGTACTGAGGGATGCCCTTACTGGCTGTACTGAGGTATGCCCCCACTGGCTGTACTGAGGTATGCCCCCACTGGCTATACTGAGGGATACTCCCACTGGCTGTACTGAGGAATACCCCCACTGGCTGTACTAAAGGATACCCCCACTGGCTGTACTGAGGGATACCCCCACTGGCTGTACTGAGGGTTGCCCCCACTGGCTGTACTGAGGGATGCCCCCTTTGGCTGTAAGCTGTAATGAGGGATGCCCCCTGGCTGTACTGAGGGATGCCCTCACTGGCTGTAAGCTGTAATGAGGGATGTCCCCACTGGCTGTAATGAGGGATGACCCTCACTAACTGTAATGTAGGGATGCTGCTTACTGGCTGTAAAGAGGGATGCCCCTCACTGCCTGTAATGAGGGATGCCGCTTACTGCCTGTAATGGGAGATGCCGCAATATGCCTCAGTGGGATGCCCCTCACTCACTGTAATGAGAGATGCTATTTACTGGCTGTAATGAGGGATGCCCCTCACTGCCTGTAATGGGAGATGCCGCGAAATGCCTCTATGGGATGCCTCTCACTCGCTGTAATGAGGGATGCTACTTACTGGCTGTAATGAGGGATGCCCCTCACTGCCTGTAATGGGAAATGATGCACACTGCCTGTAATGAGGGATGCCACTTACTGGCTTTAATGAGGGATGCCCCTCACTGCCTGTAATGGGAGGTGCCGCAACATGCCTCAATGGGATGCCCCTCAATCACTGTAATAAGGGATGCTACTTACTGGTTGTAATGAGGGATGCAGCTCACTGCCTGTAATGGGAGATCCTGCAACATGCCTCTGTGGGATGCCCCTCACTAACTGTAATGTAGTGATGCCTCTCACTGGCTGTAAAGAGAGATGCCCCTCACTGCCTGTAATGAGGGATGCCGCTTACTGCCTGTAATGGGAGATGCCGCAATATGCCTCAGTGGGATGCCCCTCACTCACTGTAATGAGGGATGCTATTTACTGGCTGTAATGAGGGATGCCCCTCACTGCCTGTAATGGGAAATGCTGCACACTGCCTGTAATGAGGGATGCCACTTACTGGCTTTAATGAGGGATGCCCCTCACTGCCTGTAATGGGAGATGCCGCAACATGCCTCTATGGGATGCCCCTCACTCGCTGTAATGAGGGATGCTACTTACTGGCTGTAATGAGGGATGCCCCTCACTGCCTGTAATGGGAAATGCTGCACACTGCCTGTAATGAGGGATGCCACTTACTGGCTTTAATGAGGGATGCCCCTCACTGCCTGTAATGGGAGGTGCCGCAACATGCCTCAGTGGGATGCCCCCTCACTAACTGTAATGTAGTGATGCCCCTCGCTGGCTGTAAAGAGAGATGCCCCTCACTGCCTGTAATGGGAGATGCTGCACACTGCCTGTAATGAGGGATGCCACTTACTGGCTTTAATGAGGGATGCGCCTCACTGCCTGCAATGGGAGATGCTGCAACATACCTATGTGGGATGCCCCTCACTAACTGTAATGTAGTGATGCCTCTCACTGGCTGTAAAGAGAGATGCCCCTCACTGCCTGTAATGGGAGATGCTGCACACTGCCTGTAATGAGGGATGCCACTTGCTGGCTTTAATGAGGGATGCCCCTCACTGTCTGTAATGGGAGATGCTGCAGCATACCTATGTGGGATCCCCCTCACTCACTGTAATGTAGTGATGCCTCTCACTGGCTGTAAAGAGAGATGCCCCTCACTGCCTGTAATGGGAGATGCTGCAGCATACCTATGTGGGATGCCCCTCACTAACTGTAATGTAGTGATGCCTCTCACTGGCTGTAAAGAGAGATGCCCCTCACTGCCTGTAATGGGAGATGCTGCAGCATACCTATGTGGGATGCCCCTCACTCACTGTAATGAGGGATGCTACTTACTGGTTGTTGTGAGGGATGCCGCTCACTGCCTGTAATGGAGTGCTTCTGCACACTGTCTGTAATGGGGGATTTTAGCATTTAGTTCAGAATATTTTCTTTTTTTACTTTTGTCCTCTAAACCCTGGGTGCATGTTGTGGAACGAAAAATAAGGTGTATATATCATGTGACATTAAGATACTATACTGGGCCAGGAACAGTACAGCAGGGCCGGTGTGCTCCAAAAAGTCCTTGGCTGTTTTTTAGCTCCAGTCTGCCCCTGTCTGGGAAGTTTTACACAGAGGGAAGGGCCAAAACCCGGAATAGTAAAAATCCTGGGGTTTAGTCCACTTTTAGGTCATTTTCTTTTGGATCTTGAGAATTCATGCCACCAGACAGCATAATGCCACCAATTTGTCCACATTGCCAATACTTACTTTCCTTAGAACAATCTAATTTGGAATAGGACCTATACCACCTAGTTAGAAATCCATATTCTATTGTTTATGGTCCAGCCTAACTTATAAAATGCCTTAAACCAGACCAACACAACAAACATTGGTCATATGCATCTCTCACCAGGGCAATTTAGATTGCTGCACATTAAAATTCATTTACCTTTAAATTTGAAAAAAAAATGGCGGTTTAGGGTTGTGCAGGCCACCTGCAAACAGGAAGTGATGCTGTGCTTCCTGTTACTGTGCATTGTCAGTTATGGCCCTTATTTAACAAGGAATAGCGCCAGGTAGCGAATGGTGAGTGAACGGTAATGACGCTCACCGCCACGAGTACGCCGGCTCCCCTCCGCAATCACACATTTATCAAGCCGATCCTGCTTAGCGACTGACAGAGCGCCAGATAGCGAATCATTCATCATTATTCCAGCCTCACCCCACAGCGCCAGCGAGCGACCTTGAACAGCGACAGGTATGACCTCTCGCTACCTGGCGCTCTCCAATGCATTTCAATGGAGCAATCTTTAAATATTCATAATTAAATGCTATTAATGTTTTTTTTTTTTTTTTTTTAAATGGCAAAAATTCTGTGACCACTTCTGCAATGTTAGATATTTTTTTAAGGTAAAAAAAAAAAAAAAAAAAAAAAAAATTTGTGCAGAATTGATATTACAGGTCTGATATTAATGTATTCATATTACAAAATGTTTGTAAAAACATGTTTTTTTTTTTCTAAAAATATGGTTGTTTGGGGGTTAAAAAACTACTTTTAACCCATCGCCGCCAGCGCTCTGGGGTTTAAACAAGCATTTCACAGCGCGAGAATTTTTTGAGCGTGATTTGTTAATGAATATGCTGGGAGCCGGCCGCTATGGCCATTCGCTGTCATGCGCTCCCATACAGCGCGGAACCTGTCAAACAGCGACTCCTAACCCCGTATTCAACATTACTGCACACCGACTGAGTCGCTCTCAACAGCCGAACAACGCCCAAGCACAGTGAATACTAGCGTGCGCTGTGAAAATAACGCTACTGGCGCTCATCTGTCGCTACCTGCCGCTATTAATGAATCGGCCTCCCCGTCAGTTGAATCCAGGCAGCAGCATGGCTGAGATGCTGGGAGAGGAAGCTCCAAAATGGCCGCTACCTTTTTTTCCAACTGTGCCAGGCTGTTGGTCCGGTTTAATTTAAAACTAAAGCAGCCCATGCTTTGCTTAAATGCATGCTGGGAATTTGCTTGGCTTGTTTGAAAGCTCACTTGAAAACAATAGCCTTTAAAATAAGAAAGAAAGTGCAGGCTATTTTTATATGAGCCGTCCTGGCCCTTGTATTTAGACACTTGAATCAGGACTTGTTAACATCTAGTGAGAAGTGAAAACAACTGCTGGCTGACCTTGAGTCTGCATGTCAAAGGTTAGAGGCAAACACTGGCTTTTACGGGATGGCTATTTCTCACAGGGATGGAAACCTAGGCCGTTTCCTTTTTCAGAACAGGTTTGCGGCTAGTCTCAGCATGGGATTAATGAAATGTTATATATAGTATAAAGCTGGGTAACATTTACATTGTAAACTCTGTAGAGCTGATTACATATTGCATATGAGTCACTTCGAAGAAAACTCAAGGCTCTACAGGAGGAAAGAAAGACCTTCACAAGGGCAACACAGGAAAGGATATCTATGCCAACTTGCCCCACCCCCATCACTTTTTAGTAAGTCCCTAACCAGGAACTGGTGTGCAAATCAGGGGATCTGCTTGTTCCAGGCTGCATGGATGTCAGCAGAATGATCACCACCAGCAGATGACTACCATCAGGGCCGGATTAAGTGTGGTGGAGGCCCCTGGGCACACAATCTGGTGGAGGCTCCAGAGACAGTATTTTTGTTTCCTTTAAAGTGGACCAACACCCAGGATTTTGACTATCCTGGGTCTTGGTCCACTTCGGTGGGGCACCCCCGATCGGGGTGCCCCGCTGTGTGAAACCCCCCCGAACCCCCCGAACTCACCTCTCCCCGCGCCGACGGACAAGCCGCGGACAAGCGGCTCCTCCGCCGCCGCGTCCCTCTTGACGCGCGTGTGCCCGCGCCGGCCATTCACAGACTGAGGTAAGGAGTTTGGGGTGTTTGGGGGGGGTTTCACCCCGCGGGACATCCCGATCTCGGATGTCCCGCGGGGAGGGAGGTGATCAGCCCAGGAATCTTATAGATTCCCGGGCCGATCACCGGTGGGTGTTGGTCCACTTTAAAATAATAGTCCAGCCAAGTAACTGATTTGTGGTTGTTTTGCACGTCAGATCTAGTCCCTTGTGCCACTCTTGTGTGGGTGCATGCTGCTGTGTAGTCGCCCATCTGCATACCTCCCAACTTCTGAAAATGTGAAAGCGGGACAAGCCACGCCCCTGACCACACCCATGCCATGCCCCCGGCCACACCCCCGTTACGCCCTCCAGCTCCGATCCTCCAGCAATGTCGGCTGCCTTCACCCCTGCATGGCAGCCTGCGTACGTTTTTTTCATCCCCAACCCAGCCCCCCGCGCGCCGCCCCCTGCGCGCTCACCCGCAAGCCAGGAACAGAAGACGCCGGCGTCGTTGCGGCCCTGGGCACACCGCCACAGCGCAGGGCGTCCCGGGACATTTGCTAACGGTCCGGGACCGCGGGATTTTGTGGAAAAATCGGGACAATCCCGGGAAAATCGGGACAGTTGGGAGGTATGCATCTGGTTCAGCAGAAAACAGATCCCTGCATTGAGCTGCCAGTGGCTGTGCATGGTGGCTTATGTACAGTGAGTGGCCACCGACTGGCAGCTCTGCACTCACCCATCACTGTAGCATTGCTGACAATGGCTTTGCTGCTCTAGACTCTCCATCCTGCCCTGTGATGGCTTTGGCTGCAGGTTCACAAAAACAGGAAAAGGCTTTCCCAGGCGTGTGGGGGCCCCCACTGCCACTGATAGCTTTGTTGTTGGCCCCGCGGCCTGTCAGACCAAAAAGTGAAAAGTCTCCTGGACCAGACCATACATATTGGTGGAGGCCCCAGGGTTCGTGCCCCTTGCGTCAGTCTCATAATCCAGCCCTGACTACCACGTTCAGAAGATGCTTTATGCTAGTTATCATAGCATTAGAGAATGTGTCATGTATGTCTAACCTGAATAAAGCAGCATCATAACTAATAAAATGTTTATTTTGCTGTCTGTAACCCCACTGGGGAGGTCTATGATTATCTAATCACTGTATCATAAACTAAGGTTGCCACCTGGTCCGTATTTTTTTTTAACTTTACTGGCCAGTGGCCTGGAGGTGCTGGTATTAGTTTTTTTTATTTGCCGGTATTTTGCTTTTTTTACTGGTAATTTTAAATGCGGGTAAACTTTTTCCATCCTCAATTGCTAGTAAAAAAACAAATACCAGCACCGCCAGGCCACTGGTCAGTAAAGTAAAAGTAAATTACCGTCCAGGTGGCAACCCTAAATAGGTAGTATCCAGCACAAAATATGGGGTGTCTGCTCCAGTCTTAACCCCTCTGATTGAATTGAAATCTCTCAATGGAAGAATGTTTTGTTTGGTTTTAACCCTTCCTTAAAGTCAAACCCCCCTGGGATTTTGACTATCCAGTAGGGATATCCTGTTGTGTGAACCCCCCCCCCCAGTACACCGATACAAACTCCCCGGGGCTATGGCACATGCGCAATCTGGTCCAATCAGAGCCATCTCCCCTGCCATTCTCCTGAGGTTTCGAGGCCTTATCGCTGCCATCATGAATGGAGAGGATGTACAGAGCGGCACCTCAAACTCTGGAGAAACCTCTCTGTCCACTGTGCGGCCGCTAGAGACAGTAGGTAAAGAAGGAGAAATGGTCCCAGCTATGGTCAAGGCAATCACAGGGCTTTTTAGACAATTTTAATCAGAACTAGTGTATCAAAAATTGAAGAATCTACCTTAAACTATTTATGCAAAAAAGTTAAAAACTGTAGGGTTGTAGCACCCTACAACGTCCCTATTCCCAGGAGGTACCTCCACCACATACCCTCACACTATCATACAACGGAAAAACTGAGGGCGACCTAGCCCTGTAGCAGAATGACATCAGGCTAAATTTGGGCTCCAAAAGGCTATGGGGCTAATTCACAGTTTATCACTATGGTCTAAAGAATGGCCTTTTTATTCCACCTGAAAATGACTGGATCCAGAGATTTTCTTTGTAACCCCCCTCCTGGTCTTACTTTACTGCAGAGCTGAGGGGTTGGGTTGCCACCTGGCCGGTTTTTTTTTTTTACTTTACTGCCTACTGACCTGGCAGTGCTAGTATTTGTTTTTTTACTGGTAAATATAATTGTGGGTATACTTTTCCCATCCTCAATTATCAGTAAATAAAAAAATATCAGCACTGCCTAGACAGCGGCCAGGTGGCAACCCTACTGAGGGGTTACTTGTAGAGTGGACATCAACTTTAAGAAATTGCTACAGAAGGACAATTGAAATTGTGAATGTTATTTGTTCCACTGCCTGCAATAGAATGTCCTTATAATGTGATTTTCTTGTGCTTTATGCTAAGGTGTTTCCTTATGAGTTTTGCAAATAATAGCAATGCTTGTTTTTCTTTTCATGTATTGCCATTGATTTGGTTAGAACAAAATGGCATATATTTTTAAAGGGCATCTCAGCAAGACACACTTATGAGAAGTGAGCCATTGAATGTAATGGTAGAGAACTAACAGTTCATAGAAAGGACGCTCTGACTATGGAAAGGGTGCAGAGAAGAGCACCAAACTAATAAGAGGAATGAAGGATCTTAGTTATGAGGAAAGATTATGAGAATTAAATCTGTTTAGTCTTGAGAGGAGACAACTGAGGGGGGACATGATTAACTTTAATATATATATATATATATATATATATTCCACAATTTGCATATATATATATATATATATATATATATATATATGGCCATTACAAATAATATGGGGAAACATTATTTCAGGTAAAATTCTCTCTAAAGACAAGAGGGCACTCCTTCCATCTGGAAAAAAAAACGAATTAATGTCCAGAGACGACAATCATTTTTTACCATAAGAACTATAAATCTGTGGAATAGTCTCCCACAGAAGCTTGTTACATCATCAACAGCTGACTGTTTCAAAAAAATGATTAGTTGCTTATTTAGAAGAATATAACATTAAATAGTTATTATTAGCTGTTATCAGTAAAAAAAAAAACAATAAATAAAATAAAAAATAACTTCCTATACCCCAACACCCCTTGTTGAACTTGATGGACATATGTATTTTTCAGCTGTATGTAACTATATAACTATGTAAGTATCTTCATGTTTTTGATGCAGTTTTGTTTTGGAACCCCCAAACAGCAATGGATCAGAACATTCTATAGTGAAGGAAACGGATTGGCTTTCGAGGCCAAGCAATCAGAAGGCTAAGAAAACAAGTAGATGTTAAGCTGTCAACAGCTCTCTCTTCCTTTCAGTTTTTGTTGATGATTTCTGTTTCTGAAACTGTTTTGTCAAGGTCCCTCCAGTGAGAAGCCTGTTGAAATAGCTGTCAGACTGGTTTAAACACATCTTTTTCCGAGCTGATAAGCTAAAGTTTGCAAACGCAGAAAGCAGTAGATAAAAAGTGATGGCTGCATGTGGCCTGTAGTTTCAGTCCTTTTACTAGGAAGTGAGAGAACAGGCCGGCCACTAGCTTGGATTACTGCCTACTCTGCATCCCTGCCGTTCCTTCCTTCCATGGCTTGCTGTGCCTGGGGTGCCGGCACCATATTGTTTTATAGACTCAGACCTGGAGATTTCTTCAGCCACACCTGGAAAAAGCCATGTATTTCCAGCACCACTACGGGTGTTAACTGTGTCATTGCCGGTGCAGGTATTCATTAGCCCTTATGATCTCTGGGCCGCAGTTTGAGCCCGGGGAGAATATTGTTAAACATGCTTCTTATTATATTATGAAACCTATTTTGCACTAGTGAATAGAAGAAATAAATCAGCCTGATAGACTGTGGAATGTGGTGGCTCAACAACCTCATGGATGCTTCTGCTGTGTTATTTCACACATATTCAGTACTCCACATCTCACATGCTCCACCTTCTACTCAAGGGCCACCACCAGACCAGGTTGTTTTAGATTTCCACACAGATACACATGTGAAGTACAGCGGACAACATTCAAAAATGACTTAAACCAGACCAACACAATAAACAGTGGTCATATGCATTCATCCACAGGGCAATTTAGATTGCAGTATATAAAATTTCATTTAACTTTTTCTAACCCCTTTTGAGGTAAATTTTAGAAACAAAGCATCAGCTCGCGCATTTGCAGGCCATCTGCAAACAGGAAGTACTGCTGGGCTTCCTGTTACTGTGCATTGCCAGTTATGTCAGTTGTATCCAGGCAACAGCATGGCTGAGATGCTGAGAGAGGAAGCTTCAAAATGGCCGCTACCTTTCTTTTCCAACTGTGCCAGGCTGTTGGTCCACTTAACTGGAGTTCAGACAGTGCTACAGATAGGGCCGACTCCAGGTTTATGTGGGCCCTTGGGTGACAAGGTCTCAGTGGGCCACTGTGTGTGAACTCTCCCCTTTGTTCATTACTTTCCTCGAACTGATGAATGCACTGTGGCAGGGGCGGACTGGAGGTAAAAAATGGCCCGGGACTTTTCTGGTCACACCGGCCCTACAGTGTGTCCGTCCTGTTATCCGCGCCCCCACAACAGACAGTGTGCAGAACCCCCCTATCACCCCATTGAAGGCTGTGTGTCAGAACACACCTCTCCATAAAATGCCAGGGTAGCAGGGCCCCCCATAACATGGCAAGTGGCAGGGCCCCCCATAACATGCCGAGTGGCAGAGCCCTCCCATAACATGCTGAGCGGCAGAGCCCCCCCATAACATGCTGAGCGGCAGAGCCCCCCCATAACATGCTGAGTGGCAGAGCCCCCCCATAACATGCTGAGTGGCAGAATCCCCCATAACATGCTGAGTGGCAGAGCCCCCCCATAACATGCTGAGTGGCAGAATCCCCCATAACATGCTGAGTGGCAGAATCCCCCATAACATGCTGAGTGGCAGAGCCCCCCCATAACATGCAGAGTGGCAGAACCTTCCATAACATGCTGAGTGGCAGAATCCCCCATAACATGCTGAGTGGCAGAATCCCCCATAACACCCCGAGTGGCAGAGCCCCCCCATAACATGCTGAGTGGCAGAGCCCCCCATAACATGCTGAGTGGCAGAGCCCCCCCATAACATGCTGAGTGGCAGAGCCCCCCATAACATGCTGAGTGGCAGAGCCCCCCCATAACATGCTGAGTGGCAGAGCCCCCCCATAACATGCTGAGTGGCAGAATCCCCCATAACATGCTGAGTGGCAGAGCCCCCCCATAACATGCAGAGTGGCAGAGCCCCCCATAACACCCCGAGTGGCAGAGCCCCCCCATAACATGCTGAGTGGCAGAGCCCCCCATAACATGCTGAGTGGCAGAGCCCCCCCATAACATGCCGAGTGGCAGAGCCCCCCATAACATGCCGAGTGGCAGAGCCCCCCATAACATGCTGAGTGGCAGAGCCCCCCCATAACATGCCGAGTGGCAGAGCCCCCCATAACATGCCGAGTGGCAGAGCCCCCCCATAACATGCCGAGTGGCAGAGCCCCCCATAACATGCCGAGTGGCAGAGCCCCCCCATAACATGCTGAGTGGCAGAGCCCCCCCATAACATGCCGAGTGGCAGAGCCCCCCCATAACATGCTGAGTGGCAGTGCCCCCCCATAACATGCCGAGTGGCAGTGCCCCCCCATAACATGCCGAGTGGCAGTGCCCCCCCATAACATGCCGAGTGGCAGAATCCCCCCATAAAATGCCGAGTGGAAGAATCCCCCCATAACATGCCGAGTGGCAGAATCCCCCCATAACAGGATGAGTGTCAGAATCCCCCATAACATGCCGAGTGGCAGAATCCCCCCATAACATGCCGAGTGGCAGAATCCCCCCATAAAATGCCGAGTGGCAGAATCCCCCATAACATGCTGAGTGGCAGAATCCCCCCATAACATGCCGAGTGGCAGAATCCCCCCATAAAATGCCGAGTGGAAGAATCCCCCCATAACATGCCGAGTGGCAGAATCCCCCCATAACATGCCGAGTGGCAGAATCCCCCCATAACAGGATGAGTGTCAGAATCCCCCATAACATGCCGAGTGGCAGAATCCCCCCATAACATGCCGAGTGGCAGAATCCCCCCATAACATGCCGAGTGGCAGAATCCCCCCATAAAATGCCGAGTGGCAGAATCCCCCATAACATGCTGAGTGGCAGAATCCCCCCATAACATGCCGAGTGGCAGAATCCCCCCATAACATGCCGAGTGGCAGTGCCCCCCCATAACATGCCGAGTGGCAGAATCCCCCCATAACATGCCGAGTGGCAGAGCCCCCCCATAACATGCTGAGTGGCAGAATCCCCCCATAACATGCCGAGTGGAAGAATCCCCCCATAACATGCCGAGTGGCAGAATCCCCCCATAACATGCCGAGTGGCAGAATCCCCCCATAACAGGATGAGTGTCAGAATCCCCCATAACATGCCGAGTGGCAGAATCCCCCCATAACATGCCGAGTGGCAGAATCCCCCCATAAAATGCCGAGTGGCAGAATCCCCCATAACATGCTGAGTGGCAGAATCCCCCCATAACATGCCGAGTGGCAGAATCCCCCCATAAAATGCCGAGTGGAAGAATCCCCCCATAACATGCCGAGTGGCAGAATCCCCCCATAACATGCCGAGTGGCAGAATCCCCCCATAACAGGATGAGTGTCAGAATCCCCCATAACATGCCGAGTGGCAGAATCCCCCCATAACATGCCGAGTGGCAGAATCCCCCCATAAAATGCCGAGTGGCAGAATCCCCCATAACATGCTGAGTGGCAGAATCCCCCCATAACATGCCGAGTGGCAGAATCCCCCCATAACATGCCGAGTGGCAGTGCCCCCCCATAACATGCCGAGTGGCAGAATCCCCCCATAACATGCCGAGTGGCAGAGCCCCCCCATAACATGCTGAGTGGCAGAATCCCCCCATAACATGCCGAGTGGCAGAATCCCCCCATAACATGCCGAGTGGCAGTGCCCCCCCATAACATGCCGAGTGGCAGAATCCCCCCATAACATGCCAAGTGGCAGTGCCCCCCATAACATGCTGAGTGGCAGTGCCCCCCCATAACATGCCGAGTGGCAGAATCCCCCCATAACATGCCAAGTGGCAGTGCCCCCCATAACATGCTGAGTGGCAGTGCCCCCCCATAACATGCCGAGTGGCAGAATCCCCCCATAACATGCCGAGTGGCAGAATCCCCCCATAACATGCCGAGTGGCATAATTCCCCTATTAACATGGCAAGTGGCAGAATCCCCCCATAACATGCTGCCTAGCAGAACCCCCCCATAACATGCTGCCTAGCAGAACCCCCTGCCTAACAAGCTGGCAGAACCCCTTTATAACAGGCTGAGTTGCAGAATGACCCAGATCCAAAACACACCAAGCTAAATGGCAGAACCCCCGCCCCCACCCACTCCCAACCCCCCTGGCCCCACTCACCTCGCTGTTGCTTCTGGGGCTGGCCACATCGCTGGAAGATGCGGATCGATGCCCGCCGCTGTGCAGCAGATGACCGGGCGGCAACATAGCAATAGCATGAAAGTTCCGTCCGAGCCGGGACTCTCATGATGACGCTGTGCACTGCCCGGCACTGGCTACCTGCCGGCTCTAGTTTAATGACGGCTTTTGCATCTAGATACTGGCCGGGTGAATGGAAGCCGCCGTTCACCTGACCCGCTGCCAGAAGCCAGAACCAGAGCTGGCATTAAGGAATTGGCAGCCGGCCAGTGCAGGGTAGGTGGCGCCCTACCGGGCATTGTCCCGGTATGCCCTATAGCCAGTCCGCCCCTGCACTGTGGGATCACCAGTCCAAACCAGCAGGGTTCTTTCACAAACAGTTGAGATGCCCCTGTAAAGTGGACCAATACTCAGGGGTGGAATTGCTTGCATAGTGGGTATGCCAGCGATCCCAGGGTTTCACACAGTAGGGTATCACAGATTGGGATGCTCCAGGGATAGGAAATCAGCTGGGGTGGGCAACTTAAAAGCAGAACAAAACCCAGCACTTCCTCCCCTGGAATCTAAATTGAGATGCCCCGTTGTGGGGAACCCCACCATTTGAGGAGAAGTTGGGCACCAGCTGTGGCGGTGCCCTCCCGGTCCGATGCGCGTCAAGTTTCGTTGCACACAGCCAGCACTGTCAGTGGGGACCCTCAGAGAGTGGGGGCCCCTGGCAGCTAGGAGCTGCCCCGCCTTGCCGGGTACTGACGCTGGTCCTGGCTACAGAGTCAGCTATATGGAAATCTACAAAACATGACTGGGCCCTTGAGGAGAACGTTTGGGCACTTATGAGTTACATCATTTTTAAGGTACAACAAAAACGATGTAACTGTTATGCGGTAAAGCCTCATACCATTCCTGTGTGACTTGTGTGGCAATGCAGTGGTAACTAACTGCAAACAGATACCAGGATGACCTCTGTAACCATGTGGAGTGGGTAGGGTTATGGCCCAGGTCATGGCACTAACCCTGCAGGAAAATAAATGAGAACTATTGCAATAATTACATAAATATCCTGCACAAAAAAATCAATCTTTTTTCTTTCTTTTACTGAAAGGAAGAAAAATCAGGGGTGACGGGTTTTGAATGTACCATGCTTCATTAAAAAGATCCCACACCTATTGTGTATTGTGATGTCTTGAGGGGGAATTCAGACTGCTGGAGTCCCCTCCCCAGCATAGAACTGCAATCCTTACCTGAACCTCGATTCCCCCGGACGAAATGCGACCCGCGATTGGTTGACAGGTCTGCCTATGTGATCACCGGCAGCCAATTGCAGGATTGCAAGGGTTGTGGGGGTCGCCAGTAATCTGAAAAACCCTGTGCGGCCCTATACCCATGTAGGAAATGGGCGTGGGACCACTTTAAAGTGGACAAATACAGGCCCTAGAGTAGATGGAGACAGTGCTCTCACAAACATCTGTGATAATTAGTTTGCCAGTTGAGTCCATTTAAAGGAAACTGCTTAAATTGGACCAAAACCCAGGATTTTGGCTATTCTGGGTTTTGATCCCTGCACCCAGGCACCCCAATTTGGGGTGCCCTGCTTTGTGAAACCCCCCAGGTCGCCCCATTTGACAACCTTCCTCGGGCCTACAGGGCCTCTCGTCCAATCAGCGAGCTTGGATCTGCTCCTGCCCCCATTGTCTAAGCTATCTTCTAAGGGAGCGGACCCAAGTGTGCGGCGGGCGCATTTCCTGCTTCCCTCTAACAGGGAGTGTGCCCGCGCCGTCCATTCACAAATGCCTGGCACAGGCATGCGCACTGCTAAAGGGATAGCAGGGATGCTGCTGGACTGGGGAACGTGAGTTTCCGGGCAGGGGTTTGACACAGCCTAACATGGGTCTCTCTACATGGGGGCTTGCAAAGAAATGTCTCACCCCTATACAGCCAATTGCTTCCAGCCTTGTGTTGATGAGGACCCCAAGCCTGGAACATATGTACACAAGTGGAAGGTGTTTAGCGGTGTAAATGTTAAAGTGGACCAACACCCAGGGGGGATCAGATCCCTCCCCGCGGGGCATCCGAAATCGAGATGTCCCGCGGGGTAAAACCCCGCCGGAAGCCCACAATCCTACCTTTTCCAAGTTCCAGCGGCGCATGCGCGTCCGCCGCGCCGCCTCCCGCGCGTCCCTCTAGCAGGGCGCGCTCCCGCGCCGGCCGTTTGTGAATGGCCAGCGCGGGTGCGCTCCCTGTAAGAGGGACGCGTGGGAGGTGGCGGCGGACGCGCCCTGCTTGTCCGGCGCTGCCTCTCGCTTATCCGCCGGCGGGGATTGGCTGCAGCGGTCACGTGGGAGCGGGGAGAGGTGAGTTTTCGGGGCTTTCTGGGGAGTTTCACACAGTGGGGCACCCCCAATCGGGGTGCCCCACCGAAGTGGACCAAAACCCAGAATAGTCAAAATCCTGGGTGTTGGTCCACTTTAAGCTAATCATTGGCCTTGCACACTCAGCAGCTTCTAACTGCCTTTGATGGCCCTGGAATGTAACAAGATGATTTGCATGGCTCTGCCCACTGCAAGGAGTGATGGGTAATTCTATTATTCCTTGTGTTGGATGTTGTGTAAATACATTCTGTTCTATAAAAGCACCTCTTTAGTGACATACAAACATTGAGTTTGGTTCCTCTGTCTGTCCAGTGATAGAGGGTATGAGGAGTGAGGAAGGTTCTTGGACCTAGGCTGGGTGTTGCCAAAAAAAGCCCAAAAAATCACTCACCTGGACCCCATGGTCTGCTCTCGGCCTGATCCCATGTTGGATGCCTGATGCTGCACTCCTCACGTCCTGCCTTCTGGGCTGTTGTAGATCATTAGTCATGACAGTCATGTCACCCAATCACAGTGGCAGCATTGAGGTTTAGTGGCACCAGAAGCTCAGGACAGCCCGGCATGCACTGTAAGATCAGCCTTACCGCAGGGTTTGGGTGCGTTGTTTTATTTGATTGAACAATGAGGGTGGAGGGGGTGGCAGGGGTATGAGAGGGTTATCTTAGAAGTTTTAGAGCAGCTGCAGCATACCATGTGGTTACAGTGTAGTCCATGCCAGGTGAACCTCAGTGACACACATTTATAACACTGTTTACTGGGCAAAAAGCTACATTTGATTTAATGGGTTCAAAGTGAAATCACATGATCCAGTGTAAACTTTCACAACATGTAAACCATCCCTGCTTGCAGATTCAAAAGAAAATCATTATAATAGTGAATGTCAAGAATACTGAAAATTGCTTTTCTACCCTTGCACATTCACATGCTCTGTGGCTGACATGCAGTTGTTTTCTTAAAGCTGAAGAAAACCCGGGATTTACACAATCCCAGGTTTTGTTTCTTGCCCCAGGGGTAACGGATTTGGGATGCCCTGCTATGTGAACCCTCCTGAATCGCCTGTGAAACATACCTTTACTTGGGCCCATGGCCCATGTGTGTGCATGTCTCATCCAATCAGTTGTACATATTAGTGATCGGCAATCTGGCTCTGTTTAGACGCAGAGATCGGCAATAGAGAGTGGAAGCAGCTGCATCCCTAGTTCCCTTTAGACAAGGGTGTGCTCCTGCCCCCAGCCTATCTACATAGCTGGGCGCGGAAGCACGCCTTAGGCCAGAGATGCTGGGGATGTGGCCGACGTTTTACATCACCATGGCAGCCCAGGGCAAAGGTGAATTTTCTGGCAACCCGGGGGAGGGGGGGTTCATACAGGGCAGGCGGAGTTTCCCCCACCCTGCCACCCTCCCCTAGCACTGAAGCAGATCAGGCGGAGTTACATACTTTTTTGTGGGGCACAAAATCTTTTTCTAGGATTAAGTAATGCTTTAAAGCTATAAACCAAGTTAATAAGATATCATAGGGAAGTGTGTCCCCAGCACAGCAAATGTGGCCTTTACAGGTTGACTTTGGGACCCTGTTTAATTACAGGATGCCTTTTCTAGACCATTAGGCATGATCAAAGCACAGGCACATTCCTCCCAGAAAAATCTACTGACTGTTATAATTCTGTAGTTAAAATAAAAGATGACTACAGTAACAATGGCTGGATGCACCAAGTTAATTCTGGTGTCCTGTGACAAATTAGCCAAAAATTTGAAACGGCAAGCGAGCACCTTCTTATAAAAGAGGATACTCAAACTAGGATTTTTTCTCTTCAGAATGTATTTAATCTCAATATCTTCTTAAATTGGGCTGTTTTTTCTTAGGCACTTTGGAAGGCATCTGGAATAAGTCTTTAATACCCAATCCCCCTTTGTTTGTCCCAACATCACAATGCCATGTCACAGTACTATTAACGCCTGCTAAATTGAATATATATTGCTTTCCAATACCAAAGTTAGCTTAGCTAACAGCAGATAATTTGGTTGGCGCTCTCATTAAAGTGGACCAACACCCACCCCTGATCGGATCAGCTCCCTCCCCGCGGGGCATCCGAAATCAGGATGCCCCGCTGTGTGAAACCCCCCAGAAAGCCCCTAAAAATGTACCTTATCGGCTACGGACAAACGACGGATAAGCCGCTTCCCGCGCGCCCCTCTAGCAGGGCGCGCACCTGCGCCGGCCGTTTGTGGATGGCCGGTGCGCGTGCACCCTGTAAGAGGGACGTGCGAAAGGTGGCGGCGGCTTATCCGTCGCTTGTCTGTCACCGATAAGGTAAGATTTTAGGGGCTTTCTGGGGGGTTTCACACAGCCCGATCGGGGTGCCCCGCGGAAGTGGACCAACACCCAGGATAGTGAAAATCCTGGGTGTTGGTCCACTTTAAATAGTCAGCATATTCCCTGATGATTGTGATTGTGATTGTTTAATTCAAATATTAAAATTCTAAGAAACAACAATTGGAAGACATTGGCCCTTATTTAACAAGGGATAGTGACAGGTAGCGACTGGTGAGCGGCCGGTAATGGCGGGCCCCGCCGCGAGAACGCCGGCTCCCCACCACAATCACACATTTATCAAGCCGATCCTGCTTAGCGACTGAGATAGCGCCATATAGCGAATCATTCATCATTATTCCAGCCTCAGCACACAGCGCCAGCGTCCGACCTTGAACAGCGACAGGTATGCCCTCTCGCTACCTGGCGCTCTCCAATGCATTTCAATGGAACAATCTTTAAATATTCATAATTAATTGTTATTAATTGTTTTTTTTTTTTAAATGTGAAAAATTCTGTGACCACTTCTGCCATTTTAAGTAAGTTTTTTAAGTTAAAAAAAATGTACATAATTGATATTACAGGTCTGATATTAATGTATTCATATTACAAAATTATTTAAAAAACTTGTTTTTTTTTGGTTTCCAAAAATATGGTTGTTTGGGGGTTAAAAAACTACTTTTAACCCATCGCCGCCAGCGCTCTGGGGTTTAAACATGCATTTCACAGCGCAAGAATTTTTTGAGTGTGATTTGTTATTGAATATGGTGGGAGCCAGTCGCTATCATGCGCTCCCATACAGCGTGGAACCTGTCAAATAGCGACTCCTCACCCAATATTCAACATTGCGGCAAACCGACTGAGTCGCTAGCAACTACCGAACAACGGCCAAGCACAGCGATTACTAGCAGGCGCTCTGAAAATGCCGCTACAGTCGCTCAACTGTCGCTACCTGCCGCTATTAATGGATCGGCCTCATTGTCATGCAGCCTATTTTCTAGCGAATATACAGAGATACAAATAGGACCAGTCAGGTAAACATACAATAGCATTACTAAAAAATCCCAAAAATAGAGGAAAATAAAAATAAATATTTATTCAAGAAAAAGAGACAGACGCAAAGGGCTCCCAAGCTCTCAAAATGGGGGTTAGTATCACACTGACGGCCCTATATATGCAATCCATTGGCTCCATGTTTTGCAGAATTTGATGTATTTGACCATTAAAATACTTTAATGGCAAGTGACCCACTTGCCGCAAGTGAAATGGCATAGGGGCCTCAAGTGAACTTACCAGTTCAGAAAGAGTTAAATGTAAAAGAAAAACACAGACACAGCCAAGGAAAAGTAATTTATTAAAAACATTGTTTTTTTTTACTTATCTCTGATTCAATGCTGATCACATGTCTCGCACCCATCGCATGTGCTGCACTGTCACTGACAGCTGGCTGTTGATTGTTGGAAGCTGGGTGCTGAAGCAGGGGATCAGAGCCCCATGATCCAGCACTCGCCCTCCACCGATCACCGGGCGGCTTTGCCGGTGCCGGAAGCTGGCTTTTTATATGGAGGAGAGGGATGATGTCAGCCCATCCCTGCTGCATCTGACCGAGCTTCTAGATGCGGATGTTCCCTGATGGAAGAGGAAACCCCTGGCGCTGGATTCTGAGCGAAGGTGTTTATTTTCTTTTTCCTTTTAAAAGGGGTGAAATGCCTGCAGCATGAATTTCACGTAGCTGGCACTTAACTGATGGAGAGGCAGCTACATGAATTTCACATAGCTGGCATTTAAAGGGCTAAACCCCCCAGATCGCCCACTAGACTCACCTTTCTGCCCTCCCCACGGTGCATGTGTGGGCACTCAGCCAATCATGGCATAAAGTGTCAGCCCTGGCTCCCCTGTTGAGTGCATGCTCCTGCACCATCTGAATGGCTGGCCACGGGAGCATGCACAGCTGCAGCCATGCCAGGGAAGTGGTGGAAAAGTAAGAGGTTTGCGGGCAATCTGGGGGTTCACACAGTGGCACATCTCAGCGCCCTAGCTGGTCTTTTAGACTCCAGGGCCGGCGATGGCAGTGATTGGGTCACTTTTTGGATTGCTGCATCTGTACTAAAATTGCTGTGCTAAAATTGCCCAGTAAGTGTTTAAAAAGATGCCTTGTGTATAACCAGCTTTCATAAACCATTCAATTGGCACATGCAAGGGAGAATAAGAGGCCGATTCATTAATAGCGCCAGGTAGCGCCAGATGAGCGACTGTAGCGTGATTTTTACAGCGCCAGCCAGTATTCGCTGTGCTTGGCCGGCGTTAGCTTGATGACAGCGACTCAGTCGGTGTGCGGTAATGTTGAATACGGGCTGGGGGGTTCAGCGTTGTATGTGAGCGCCTGACAACGAATGGCCAGAGCGAACGGCTTGCTTCATATTCATTAACAAATCACGCTCCGAATGTGCTGTCGCTGTCCATTCCTTGTTTAAACCCCAGAGCGCTGGCGGCGATGTGTATTAACTAGTTTTTAACCCCTAAACAACCATATTTTTTGAATGTAACATTATACATGTTTTTAGAATCATTTTGTAATATGAATACATTAATCTCAGACCTGTTAGATCAATTCTGCACAAATTTTTTTTTAAATTTTTTTTTACTTAAAAATAAATCCTAACATTGCAGAAGTGGTCTCCGAATTTTTGACATTAAAAAAAAATTAAAAAAAAATTAATACCAATAAATTATGATTAATTATAGATTGCTCCATTGAAATGCATTGGACATCGCCAGGGAGCGACAGCTCATACCTGGCGCTGTGAGGGAATTTGCAGCGGCGCTGTTCGGTCCAGGCGGCTTCATGATGAATGCCGCGCTAGCCGTCGCTCTCGCCGGCGCTAGCCTCATTTTGCTTGATAAATGCGTCATTGTGACCGCCGCCGGGCGTACTTGAGTCGGTAGTCGCCGTTAGCTGCCGCTACCTGGCGCTCGTCAGACACTACCTGGTGCTAGCCCGTGATAAATAAGGGCCTAAGTCTAATAAGGGGCAGTCATGGCTTGGTGTTAAGAAATCGATCTTGTAACAGGTGGGTTGCAGGTTTCGATTCCCAGCCGGGACACAACTGAATTTCTCTTGAGCAAGGCACCTACACCAGGGCCGGCTCCAGGTTTGTGGCAAGAGAATCTTAGTGGTAGTGAGTAGTGAGTCACATGATGATTCTCCTGGTTCTCACCACCTTCTGAGCTTCCATCAATTGCCCTCTATTCTATGCCACCTTTTCCGTTGTTGCTGATCATCCCCTGTTGCTGGAGCAGGTCTGCACACAGCACCCAGCATTTGGTGGTTCGGGTCCACTGTAAAATAATACCATGGCCAAGTGGGAGTCTGAGAGGGCCCCTGAAGATGCCAGGGGTGCAACCTGTGCTGGCGCCAGCCCTGACCTACACCCACGCCCCCACCCCCAGGCATCATGGTTTAGGCAGCACACCGCTCTGTGCACATAGGTGCAATCACTGCTTGTGTTTGTCTCACTGCATGGATGGGTTAAATGCCCAAACATGCAATGGCCACATATGCACATAAAAACATAAAAAACTTAGGCCCTTATTTATCAAGGGCTAGCGCCAGGTAGTGTCTGACGAGCGCCAGGTACCGCCAGCTAACGGCAGCTACCGACTCAAGTACGCCCGGCGGCGGTCACAATGACGCATTTATCACGCTAAATGAGGCTAGCGCCGGCGAGAGCGGCAGCTAGCGCGGGATTCATCATGTAGCCGACTGCAACGAACAGCGCCGCTGCTAATCCCATCACAGCGACAGGTATGACCTGTCGCTCCCTGGCGTTGTCCAATGCATTTCAATGGAGCCATCTTAAATTAATCATAATTAATTGCTATTAATGTATTTTTATTTTTTTTTAATGTCAAAAATTCTGTGACCACTTCTGCAATGTTAGAATTTTTTTTTTAAGGTAAAAAAAAAAAAAAAAAAAATTTGTGCAGAATTGATATTACAGGTCTGATATTAATGTATTCATATTACAAAATGTTTAGAAAAACTTGTATAATTTTTATATTAAAAAAAAAAGGTTGTTTGGGGGTTAAAAACTATTTTACACCCCTCGCCGCCAGTGCTCTGGGGTTTAAACAAGGAATTCACAGCGCGAAAAAATTCGGAGCGTGATTTGTTAATGAATCTGCAGCAAGCCGTTCGCTCTGGCCATTCGCTGTCAGGCGCACCCATACAACGCTGAACCTGTGAAACAGCGACCCCTAAGCCCGTATTCAACATTACCGCACACCGACTGAGTCGCTGTCAACAAGCAAACCCCGGCCAAGCACAGTGAATACTAGCTGGCGCTGTGAAAATCACGCTACTGGCGCTCATCTGTCGCTACCTGGCGCTATTAATGAATCGGCCTCATAAACATTCAGGAATCAATTATGGCGTTTTAAAGAGGAAGTATAGACTCAAAAGAATTTACTTTCTCCATCCCTGCAACATGGGGGTATCAGGATTTGAGGTACCCTGCTGCTTCTCCACCCACAGGCTCCCCGTACTTACCCTTCCACGTTTCATTGGCTTGGCAGCTAATCAGTGACATCCGGTTACCAATTGGATTTGCCCCAATTAGTTGCTAAATGAGGATGCCCCCATGCTGCGAGGGTAGAGAAAGTCTTTTATGACTTTTCTTCCTCTTCCAGCTGTTGATCTGTGTCCTGGAACCGCACCAGTAGATCTCAGGCAGGAGTGATATAACCAATAGTCCAAGAACCATAGAGACAACCTTTCCCAATTAGCTATTCCTAAAGTGACTGAGTATGTGTGCTGACTCTGCGATTAAAGGAACGCATCACCTTACCACAGCTGTTCTATGACAATTATAGGTTCAGCTGTATTCTGAATGTGAAAGATGAAGCTCTTTCTGACCACTGCAACTGTTAAATGCAGACAGTGCAGCTGGAAGAAAAGTTACGCGTTTACTAAACACATTATTTCCCCTTCTTGTCCTGACAGGAAAGGGGAGGGAGATATTCTCTGCTATTGCTGCTGCTTCCAAACAGGAAAATAGAAAGCCAGAAACTCACTGATTCAAACAGCAGCAGCAGCAGCAGCAACGATTTTAGACTGTGTTCTGCCTGCTGCTCATCTCCCAGTATGGACCAATATCATTTGGCAAACCTTTCCCATTAAAAAGGAACATTGGCACAAAACTAACCAAAAATAAAAAGGGGTCGATTCTCCATCGGCCCTTACTTACCTTTTGGCTGCTTCAGGGCCCGATCGCTGCCCCCCTGTGCAGTCTGTTAGCGTCGCTCAGTGAACTCTCGCAGGATTTAGGACAGCCCCATTGCATCCCATTCATGGGCACTGCACAGACGCAAGATTGGGTGCTGTGCGCAGTGCCTGATGGGATGCAAGATGGCGCCGCCCGTCGGAAGGTCACCCAGAATCCGAGGGACCCAGAAGATGGATCCCCTAGGCCAATAGAGGGATAGAGACAGTGTAGCTTACTTTGCCATGGGATGTGCGTCCTCGGTCCTGGATGAGTCAGGGGGAGCTAGTTGTTGCCCCATGGTGCTAGGGAGACTAGGGAGCTGGGATCCCTATGGGGTGGAGAATGGTGGCCTTGCATGCAGCTCCCTCCCCTCTCTGCATTAGGATGGCAGATGAGAGGGCAGGGGGGAGAAGCTACTTTATAACCAGAGAGAAGGAGTGGGATTATTCAGGCAGGCTGATTCATTATTAGCGGCAGGTAGCGACAGATGAGCTTCTGTAGCAGGCATTTCAGAGCGCCCGCTAGTAGACGCTGTGCTTGGCCGTGGGTCGCTAGTTCAGAGCGACTCAGTTGCTGTGCATGATGAATACATTGTGGGGAGTCGCTATATGACCAGTACAGCGCTGTATGAGAGCGAATGTTAGCGCGACCGACAACATATTCATCAAAAAAACAGCCTCACACACCTCCGGCGCTCAAAAACGCTTCACTGCAGCCCCCAGCCGGAGGCTGTGTGATTAAAGGTTGTTTTTTAACATGTATCCACCAGTAACAAAGCGAAAACATATGGAATTACATTGTAATAACATTGTAACATGAACGCATTAATGCCAGACCTATAATGTCAATTCTGCATAAATATATAAAACATGAAAAAAAAAAAAATCAAAAATGGCTTTTTCTATGCCATGAGATGTCACAACATTATTTGAGATTAAAACAAAAAAAATAATAAAACACCCCTGTTTAAAGATAAATAAAAGATTGAAATGTATGGGAGAGCGACAGGTAGCGGTAGGTTATACGTGGCGCTCTGCAAGGCTGACCGCCGGCGCTGTACGCTGAGGCTGAGATAATGATGAATTGGACGCTACATGGCGTTATCCCAGTCGCTCAAAAGATTCTGCTTGATAAATGTGTAATTGCGTGCCGCATCCGGCATTCACCTGCCGCTACCTGTCGCTACCTGTCATTTACAAGGCACTACCTGACATTATCCCTTCATGAATAAGGCCCTAAGTAACAGAGGAACAGTGGGTGGAGTTCATGGCAGGTTCACTGGGTGGGTCAAGTTATAAAAACCCAAAGTAGCGGGAAAACCATTCACATGGTGGGAACAGCGAGTGTGGCACAGGATGATATACTGCTTTGATATGCAAGTGTCCACCCCTAAGAAGAGCCCTGTCGGGAAGGAACCAGGGGGTTCGTGGTGTGGAAGTTACAGAGTAGGGCACCTACTCTCCTGTGGGAGAAGACGAGGTGGAGAGATAAGGGCCTGGACTCTGGTAAGGTGTGGCTGCACCTCTTTGGAGACCCTTAAGCTGGGGAGTGCTGAGCCTGGCTGGAAGGGCTGTTCTCTGACATTGAACTGATCCGGAACTGCTATGACCAGGGGAGATATTGAACCCGGATAAGTGGAGAAGCTCCCCCATAGCACTTATTACCCTGTATTTTCCTTGCCTGATCCATTGTGACCATTTGGGTACTGTGATTACCTGTGATATTGCCTGCTGTAAACCAAGAAAGTGGCTTTCCTTTGTGGAAGTTACAGCCGTAATTTGTGAATGTGCCAATTGTATTATAATGCCAATATCAATAAAGTGAAACTGCCTTGTTTAAGTTGCAATTGGGCTGTGTGTGGATTTATCCACCAACTATAACATAGACGTTGGGTTACAATTATAGTTAATCCCTATTATTTGTCTTACAACTATTTCATGATGCACCTTTTGTGCAAGATAATATGATTCACAGTACATGACCAGACCAGACCAGACTAAAATACCATTTCCTTAGGTGGCATCCCGATTTGCAATGACCTGCTGTGTATAGATAAAGAATTAGCCAGAGATTGTGCTAACATACTCACCTTTCTTAATTTCTAGCATGGTTAGATTTCGCACAGCAGTATCATGCCTACTTTCCCTTTTGTGTGCCAGGAGAACCCATTTGTTTTGCAGTGGTCACATACAGAGAATACACTCGGGGTGGAGGTGGCATGGATGCCTCTGCTGTGCGATACGGTGCTCTCTTTAGCTTTACATAGCTAGGGAAGATTTTTGCCAGACTGAATGTTTTTAGGCTTTCGTCAGGCTTAAAGTGGACCAACACCCAGGATTTTCACTATCCTGGGTGTTGGTCCACTTCCGCCGCCGATTGGGGGTGCCCCGCTACGTGAAACCCCCCAGAACCCCCTAAAACTCACGTGACTCGCTCCATCAATCACCGCCAACGGACAAGCGAGGTCCGTCGACGGACAAGGTGAGAGCGCCCGCCGCCGCCTCTCGCGCGTCCCTCTTATAGGGAGCGCGCCTGCGCCGGCCATTCACAATGTTATAGATTCCCAGGCCGATCAGCTGTGGGTGTTGGTCCACTTTAAGTCCTTGAAGTTGTCCTATTTGTATTAATAAGGGAAATATATCATGACCTGGATGAATGAGGACACTTTCAGATGATGTTGGTCCTGGTAAAATTATGCGGTTTGGATAAAAAAGGACTGCTGCAATGTAACACCCAGATGAAGTTACATTCTAGATGCTTGCATGTGGCTACGTGTATAAACAATACATCCACATACATCCAGGATGAGAAACCATAGATTGAACTAGCAACAGCTGGATGGGTTTCTCCTCTTCTCACAGACAGGCCTGTGTGATTGCTAATAATGCCTAACTGTACGGCATGCTGCACAGCTGTCACAGTCCATCTCTGCAAGCCAGTTGTCAACTTCCACTAAAACACACGCGCGATCCCAGATTGTGTCTGAGGACGGACGGACGCTACTTTTCTTAATGACTACTGGGTATTGTGCTTCTGAAAACAAGGTCTGAACAAAATGATTTTTCAAGTAATGGCAGTAGTAGTAATATAATTACGTAAGGTGGAATATTTTGTTTTTATTTGCAGTACAGGAATGGGTTAGAACCACTTAAAGGGCCACTCCAGCCTCTTTCTGCAAAGAAAACATAATCCCCACACTACCCCCTCCAAATAGAGATCCTGCGAATGTAATAAAACAGATGCTCTCTGCATTGCGGCACCCGTGAACGGGTAGGCAGGAACACCAGCCGGGACTTCCAGGAAGATGGCGCCAGGTGTTTGGGGACTGGATTTGGGGGTGAAGGTGAGTGTCTTTTTTTTTCTTTTATTGCATCGTATTGTATTGTATTGCAGGATTGCTATCTGGAGGGGGCAGGGCGTGGTTGTGTTTTTTTTGCAGGTAGGGGCTGGAGTGGCCCTTTAAAGTGGACCAAAACCCACAGTGATAGTATCTTATAAGATTCCTGGTCCGATTGGCTCCTACCCCCCCGGGGCATCCAAAATTGGGATGAAAAAATCCCAGGCCGCCCCATACACTTACCTTGTTTCACTGTCCAATGTCCCATGCGCGAGCCGTGGTCCCATCCCCGCTATCCCTCTAGCAGAGCTTGTGGCACGCTCCTGTTAGCGGGGGATGCGGCCGTCAGCGCGCTGATTGGACAAGCGGCTGCGCATGCGCTGTAGGACTGGGAAGAGGTGAATTGACTTTGGTGAACTGGGGGGTTTCACACAGCAGGGCACCCCCGATCGGGGTGTCCCAGGGGAAAGGACCAAAATCCTGGATAGTCAAAATCCTGGGTTTTGGTCCACATTGTTCTTGTTGTTCTCAGTGACTTGACTCAATTCTTATTTGATGACCAGAGACTACTAGTAATTTGGGACTTAGAGGTGGTAACTAGCAAAAGACATTGGGTTCTTGTGCCAGTGGTCCCTGATCAGGCCCCAGTGATACTCCCTAGTGTGACACACAAAAACATTCCCTATTGTGCGCTACACCCCATAGAAGTAAGGAAGGCAGTACCTTTGTGCCCATGGAACAAGCCCCCAATAGACCTTTGTGGTATGTGACCACATGGTGAGCAGCAGCAGAACACTCAAGGCACTACTGCACCCAGCAGAACCTTCACACTCAGCACAGATTCTTCTGATGCAGACCCAGCTGCAGGAAGCACCCCCAAGCACGCCCCAAGCTCTGGTAGCCACTGGCGAGGGAAAACACTGGGGGTTGGCTGAGGAACTCCTGATATATCAGCCTAGGAGGGGGAGAATATAGAGTAGTGTTCTGAGCTACGTCATGAAGGGAATGAATTGCATGTTGGGGGTGTTATATCTTTAGGTTGACAGTGATCAAGTGGGTTAAAACGCTGAAAATATAGTATGGCATTTTGAGAACATTGCCCCACTAACCCTAACTACTAAGGCCCTTATTTAACAAGGGATAGCGACAGGTAGCGCCTGGTGAGCGGCCGGTAATGACGGTCACCGCCACGAGAACGCCGGCTCCCCACCACAATCACACATTTATCAAGCCGATCCTGCTTAGAGACTGAGATAGCGCCAGATAGCCACTCATTCATCATTATTCCAGCCTCAGCCCACAGCGCCAGCGAGCGACCTTGAACAGCGACAGGTATGACCTCTCGCTACCTGGCGCTTTCCAATGCATTTCAATGGAACAATCTTTAAATATTCATAATTAATTGTTATTAAGGTTTTTTTTTTTTTTTTAAATGTGAAAAATTCTGTGACCACTTCTGCAATGTTAGATATTTTTTTTAAGGTAAAAAAAAAAAAATTGTGCAAAATTGATATTACAGGTCTGATATTAATGTATTCATATTACAAAATGTTTTTAAAAACTTGTTTTTTTTGGTTTCCAAAAATATGGTTGTTTGGGGGTTAAAAAACTACTTTTAACCCATCGCCGCCAGCGCTCTGGGGTTTAAACATGCATTTAACAGCGTGGGAATTTTTTGAGCGTGATTTGGTAATGAATATGGTGGGAGCCGGTCGCTATGGCCAGTCGCTATCATGCGCTCCCATACAGCGCGGAACCTGTCAAATAGCGACTCCTCACCCAATATTCAACATTACTGCACACCGACTGAGTCGCTATCAACAACCGAACAACGGCCAAGCACAGCGACTACTAGCGGGCGCTGTGAAAATACTGCTACAGTCGCTCAACTGTCGCTACCTGCCGCTATTAATGAATCGGCCTCTAAGAAGCAAAACAAAGGTTGTTTCCTGCAATAAATGGATAATCTTTCCAGCAATGCCCAGCATTACACACTGCTCTGACCATTGAAAAATAAGAAGCTCCAAACATTTTCTCCCTCACCACATCTGTCCCATCATGCCCAATATGTACCCCCAATGTGTATAGTATTATGTATATTATATTGTGTATGTATATTATTGTGTCTCTGTATCTGTGTTCTCCAGACTGAGCCTCTGCAGTGGATTGGGTATCCTATGATGCTTTCTGTAGTCACTTGGTAGAGACACAAGTCCTGAATTGCCATCAGGCACAGAGTCCCTTCTTTAGACTGTAATTTGTAGGGAAGGGACCCTAACTGCATCTTGTAACCAAGGCAGTCATCGGCCCATACAGACATAAATCTAGCATGGAGCCCAGAAAATTGTCTGCTCTAAATGGATCACAAGTGAAGCCACTGACTCCTACCAATTATTTAATATACAGTGCTTTGAAAAAGTTTTGATTCCCCTTGAATTTTACCACATTTGTAAATGTTACAGCCACAAACTCACATTTCTTTTATTGATATTTTATGCGATAGAGCAATACACTGTATTTGCAAAGTGTAAAGAAAATGATACATGCTTGTCCTGTCCCAATGGGCAGACTAGATGGACCGTATGGTCTCCTTCTACCGTCAACCTTCTATGTTTCTATGAGGCCGATTCATTAATAGCGCCAGGTAGCGACAGATGAGCGACAGTAGCGTTATTTTCACTGCGCCCGCTAGTATTCGCTGTGCTTGGCCGTTGTTCGGCTGTTGACAGCGACCCCGCCGGTGTGCGGTAATGTTGAATACGGGGTTAGGAGTCGCTGTTTGACAGGTTCCGCGCTGTATTGGAGCGCATGACAGCGAATGGTCATAGCGAACGGCTCCCAGCATATTCATTAACAAATCACGCTCAAAAAATTATCGCGCTGTGAAATGCTTGTTTAAACCCCAGAGCGCTGGCGGCGATGGGTTAAAAGTAGTTTTTTAACCCCAAACAACCATATTTTTTGAGAGAAAAAAAAACATGTTTTTCAAAACATTTTGTAATATGAATACATTAATATCAGACCTGTAATATCAATCCTGCACACATTTTTTTTTTTTTTTTACCTTAAAAAAAGTGGTCACAGAATTTTTGACATTTAAAAAAAAAAAAAAAAAAAACATTAATAGCAATTAATTAAGAATATTTAAAGATTGCTCCATTGAAATGCATTGGAGAGCGCCAGGTAGCGAGAGGTCATACCTGTCACTGTTCAAGGTCGCTCGCTGGCGCTGTGGGGTGAGGCTGGAATAATGATGAATGAGTCGCTATCTGGCGCTCTGTCAGTCGCTAAGCAGGATCGGCTTGATAAATGTGTGATTGCGGAGGGGAGCCGGCGTTCTCGTGGCGGTGACCGTCATTACCGTTCGCTCACCATTCGCTACCTGGCGCTATCCCTTGTTAATTAAGGGCCTATGTTTCAATGCCTCCTGAGCTGTGGATCTCTGCAGCTCCTCCATAGTGACCCTGGGCCTCTTGGCTGCTCAGTGTTCTCCTTTTAGGTGGGCGGCCATGTTCTGTTTTGCAATGCAATTATGCCATATTCTTTCTATTTATGGATGATGGATTTAACACAAATTTTTATAACCTTGCAAATTTTTATAACCTAACTTTGCAATACACTTCACTACAACTTTATCCCTGAGCTGACTGGTGTTTTCTCTGGTTTTCATGATGCTGTTTGTACAATAATGTTCTCTAACAAACCAATGAGGATATAACACAACAGCTGTAGCTATACTGAGAATCAATTATTTTACTAATTAGATGACTTCTGAAGGAAGTGGGCCACACTGTATTTTATTTGGGGAGTACAGGGGGCTGAATAATACATATGCACACTACACTTTTTAGTTGTTTATTTGAACTAAATTGGAAAACATAAACATTTTGCTTTACACTTCACAAATACTTGCTACTTTGTGTTGCTCTATCACATAAAATCTCAATAAAATAAATTTGTGGCTGTAATCTTTAAAAATGTGTTTAAATGTTCAAGTGGTTCCCCTCTTAAAGACACAGTATATATAAAAATATTATGTATTTAATGGACCTCGGCCCAAGAATTCTGTCCCACCTTGCCTCCTTCTCAAGCATAGACCATTATGTATTCAGGGTGGTTATAGGCATTTTTATGAGGGTAAAGAAGCCAATGGAAGGTAATGGGTAACAGATAGTGTATGGTGTTGTTCCTCAACCTGTGTTACATCTACCCAGGGGACACACACCGCAGGTTGAAGGGGTATACAGCAATATTCAGAGTGTCAAGTGGCCTGTGACTTACTGTATTTTTGCACTATAAGACGCACCCGACTATAAGATGCACCTAGGCTTTAAAGGAGGAATATATATATATATATATATATATATATATATATACCGTATATACTCGAGTATAAGCCGAGTTTTTCAGCCCACTTTTTGGGCTGAAAAAAGCAGCCTCGGCTTATACTCGAGTCAGTAACCTGACTTACCTGAGCGAGGGGGCGGAGGAAGCGGCAGAAGAGCCTCCGAGGCGGCAGAAGAGCCGCCGAGGCTTCAGAACTCTGTGGGGAGATCAGTACACCCAGCGCGAGGTGGGTGTACCAAGATGGCGGCCCGGGCCTCAGTGACGTGGCGGCGCGGAGCGCGCCGGCCGCCATCTTGGTACACCCACCTTGCGCTGGGTGTACTGATCTCCCCGCCGAGTTCTGAAGCCTCCGAGGCGGCTCTTCTGCCCCGCGTCCAAGGGCATTGCGACTGGCCGCGTCCCATGCCATCGTCCCGCGCCGTCCTCACTCTGTCCCGCACCGTCGCCTTGGCTGGAAGGAGCCTCGCTGAAGATTGTGCAGGAGCTGAACTGGTGAGTGTGTGTGTTGTGTGCATTGTATGTGTGCTGTGCTGTGTGTATGTGTGCTGTATTGTGTGCTGTGTTGTGTTTGTGTATGTTGTGTGTGTGCTGTGTGTATGTTGTGTGTGTGCTGTGTTACACCTGAATGGCTGTAATGAGGGATGCCCCTAACTGGCTGTAACAAGGGATGCCCCTCACTGTATTATTATTATTTATTTTTATTTAATTCTTAGGTGATGGCTGGGGGCGTGGTCAGGGGTGATTCCTCAAATCAACTCCAATTCCAGTTGAAAAAAGCCGCCTCGGCTTATACTCAGGTCAATAACTTTTTCCAGGTTTTTGTGGTAAAATTAGGTGCCTCGGCTTATATTCGGGTCGGCCTATACTTGAGTATATACGGGTATATATTCTGAGCTAAATGGTGTGCTAAAATACACCCCCCCCCAATCACACCATTACAGGCAGTGTGCAGAATCCCCTGTTTACAGCCAGTGTTCGGAATCCCCCCGTTACAGCCAGCGTGCAGAATCCCCCCATTACAGGCATTGTGCAGAATCCCCCCCCCCAATCACCCCATAACAGGCAATGTGCAGAATCCCCCCATTACAGGCATTGTGCAGAATCCTTCCCAATCACCCCATAACAGGCAATGTGCAGAATCCCCCCATTACAGGCAGCATGCAGCTGGCTGTATAGGCTGTATACAGAATATGTCCACCCTGTGGGAGCTGGATTGCCAAAAATTATTTTTTACTTTTTTTCTTAACATTCGCTTCATAAGACACATTAACATTGTAGGGGAAAATGAGTCGTATGCAGGGAAAAATACAGCAATTATTAAACTTTATTTAATTCATCCGTTCATTCGGAGTACTAGGTTGGAACTTCTTGTCGCTGGGTGGTACTTACTGTAAAAAGTTTGAGAACCACTGGTGTAGGGGGGTGTTACATGGTATGGAGGTACATGGCGCCCTGGATAATATAGGTGGTAAGGGTGGTTTACATGGTGCCACAGAGTTGTATAAAAAGGGGAATAATCAGTAATAACATGCTAGATATGCAAGACAAGAGGGTTGATTCGGCACTGTGCTAATGCCTGTTTTGGGTGTAGACATTTTTGGACTGGCTGGTCAACACTAGCACAAGTAAAGGGCAGAACTATACAAACCATGTCTCTAGTTTAAGTACAACTGGAGGATTCAAACATCACTGGTTGAATTACATTGTGTTTCCATGGAGGTTGCAAAACAGGTTTGTGATGTAGCACTGCAGCTTCAGTCCATTCATGAATCATTGTACCTATAGGCCTTAACATTATTTTCCCTTAATTAAATTTATGATTGACACTTAGGCCCTTATTTAAGAAGGGATAGCGTCAGGTAGTGGCTGGTAATGACAGGTAGCGAGCGACTGATGAACGCCGGACACGGCAAGCAATTACACATTTATCAAGCAGAATCTGTTTAGCGACTGGGATAGCGCCATGTAGCGTCTGATTCATCATTTTCACAGCCTCAGTGAACAGCGCCAGCATTAAGCCTTGCACAGCGCCAGGTATGACCTCTCGCTACCTGTCGCTCTCCCATACATTTCAATGGACAATCTTTTCTTCTCTTTAAACTGTTTTTTTTTTCTTTTTTTATTTTCCCAAAAAATCAGAAATAATTATTTGACCTCTTCTGGCATTGAAATAGCAGTTTTTTCATAATTTTTTATATATTTCCTAGGAAATGACATTACAGGTCTGGCATTAAAGTGTTCGTGTTACAATGTTGCTACAATGTAATTCCATATGTTTTCGCTTTGTTACTAGTGGATAAATGCTGAAAAACAGACTTTAAACACACCACCTCCTGCGCTCTGGGCTTCAAACAACTATTTTTCTGCGCCAGAGATTTGTGAGGCTGTTTTTTTGCTGAATATGGTGTGAGTCGGTCGCTATGAGCTGTCGCTAACATGCGCTCCCATACAGCGCTGTACTGGTCAAATAGCGACTCCTCACAATGTATTCAACATTACTGAACAGCGACTGAGTCGCTATAAAGTAGCGACTCACGGCCGAGCACTGTGACTACTAGCGGGGGCGCTCTGAAAATGCCTTCTACAGACGCTCATCTGTCGCTACCTGCCGCTAATGATGAATCAGCCTCCCAGTATCTTTAAGTTACCATTTTCTATGCTTTTGTCACCTGGGCTGGCATTATGTAACTTCTGACATGCCCCTTTTCCCCTTGTGTTACAGTAAGCCATGTCTAGATATAGTGACATGACTTATATCCAGCATAATTGGATCACTTAAAGTCTGGCAAAGTGTCGCTGTGCCGAGGAAGTGGTTTGTGAAGCTGTCACCACATAGCAGTTGCAGGCTTCTATGCATGCAGCAGGGCTGTTTCTAGGGGACAGAGAGCAGGGCCATTGCCCTGGGTGCCGAGGCCATTGGGGACACCTTCATCCCAGCCATCCTGTTTTCTGCAGATGAGTCAAGGGGCAGAAATGTTTTTTCCTGCGCTGATTGATGTTTTGCCTAGAAGCTGTCCTGGCATGCAGTAACAGGTAGACACCTATCGCAATCAATAGACTTTTCCATTAATGCAAATATCCTGGGGGCTGTGGGGCTCATTTAAGTTAAGTAAAAAGTAGGAACAGAAATATTAACTATGAATTAGGGACAGGGCTGCCAGGGCAGAACCAGAAAGACTCGTGTATGGGGCCCAGTCGCTGCTCCCACTTTTTCAGGGATTATGGGTGCCCCCTACCTACCCTACTACTGGCCAGCCTCTGTTCTTGAGGCAGGCTTTTTAATGTTTTAAACTTGTCAATGCCCCCAAAAGGAATTCTGCTTAGGCCCTTATTCATCAAGCGATAGCGCCAGGTAGTGTCTGACGAGCGCCAGGTAGCGGCAGCTAACGGCGACTACCGACTCAATCAAGCAAAATGAGGCTAGCGCCGGCGAGAGCGACGGCTAGCGCGGCATTCATCATGAAGCCGCCTGGACCGAACAGCGCCGCTGCAAATTCCCTCACAGCGCCAGGTATGAGCTGTCGCTCCCTGGCGATGTCCAATGCATTTCAATGGAGCAATCTATAATTATTCATAATTAATTGGGATTTTTTTTTTTTTATATTTTTTTAATGTCAAAAAATCGGAGAACACTTCTGCAATGTTAGGATTTATTTTTAAGTAAAAAAAAAAAAAAAAAAATGATGTGCAGAATTGATCTAACAGGTCTGAGATTAATGTATTCATATTACAAAATGATTCTAAAAACATGTATAATGTTACATTCAAAAAATATGGTTGTTTAGGGGTTAAAAACTAGTTAATACCCATCGCCGCCAGCGCTCTGGGGTTTAAACAAGGAATGGACAGCGACAGCACATTCGGAGCGTGATTTGTTGATGAATATGAAGATAGCCGTTCGCTCTGGCCATTCGTTGTCAGGCGCTCACATACAACGCTGGACCTGTGAAACAGCGACCCCCCAGCCCGTATTCAACATTACCGCACACCGACTGAGTCGCTGTCATCAAGCTAATGCCGGCCAAGCACAGCGAATACTGGCTGGCGCTGAAAAATTCACGCTACAGTCGCTCATCTGTCGCTACCTGGCGCTATTGATGAATCGGCCTCCCCGGCTAATTTGGCAGACATCATTAGTGCTGTAGAAGACGTGTTGTCCTAGGTGTGTCCACAGCAGCTCCTAATGGCCACTTCTATGGATATTGATTGAAATCTATGTTAAATAAAAAGGGGGACTGAGGGCACTGACACTGAGGTTGGATAGAGCTTAATTCTAATGGCTGCCCTAATTAGGGGGATTATATAAGTGCTGTTTTTTTTAGGGAGTAAGATCTGGTAATGGAGGTACTTGAAATTCTGAGTCTATGGCCCTTATTTATGAAGGAATAGCGACAGGTAGCGCCTGGTGAGCAACCGGTAATGACGGTCACCGCCACGAGAACGCCGGCTCCCCTCCGCAATCACACATTTATCAAACCAATCCTGCTTAGCGACTGAGATAGCGCCAGATAGCCACTCATTCATCATTATTCTAGCCTCAGCCCACAGCGCCAGCGTCCGACCTTGAACAGCGACAGGTATGACCTCTCGCTACCTGGTGCTCTCCAATGCATTTCAATGGAACAATCTTTAAATATTCATAATTAATTGTTATTAATGTTTTTTTTTTTTTTTTATGTGAAAAATTCTGTGACCACTTCTGCCATGTTAGATAATTTTTTTAAGGTAAAAAAAAAAAAAATTTGTGCAGAATTGATATTACAGGTCTGATATTATTGTATTCATATTACTAAATTCTTTCTTTTCTTTTTTTTTTTTGGATTCCAAAAATATGGTGGTTTGGGGGTTAAAAAACTACTTTTAACACATCGCCGCCAGCGCTCTGGGGTTTAAACATGCATTTCACAGCGCGAGAATTTTTTGAGCGTGATTTTTTGATGAATGTGGTGGGAGCCGGTCGCTCTGAGCAGTCGCTATCATGCGCTCCCATACATCGCGGAACCTGTCAAATAGCGACTCGTCATCCCGTATTCAACATTACTGCACACCGACTCAGTCGCTATCAACAACCGAACAATGGCCAAGCACAGCGACTACTAGCGGGCGCTGTGAAAATACTGCTACAGTCGCTCAACTGTCGCTACCTGCCGCTATTAATGAATCGGCCTCTATATGTTTCAGCTGCTTTGCACTGTAAAATATCAATCTATACTGTCCCTTTATTCTCTTTTGCAGTGTACCAATGCGTTCCCTCTCTTACTTCACAGTATATGGTGCTGCCTTGTCATTCAGTTCCCTGTCTAATCAGTATCTGCATTGTACAAGTAGGAAGGTCACCTTGCAGGCCCACATTGTTGTACTGCCCTTACTGGTTTTCCTCCTGCTTCATATTACTATTGAAGCTGTCAAATGTCTTATATAAGTCGTTCTTGTTTTTTTACTACTGTGACAGAAAAATACATTTTTGCTAGTTCCTCAGTTATATAGCCTGAACTGTTTGAACATCATTAGCTGATCTGCTCAAGACTTAAAGTTAATGTACAACTTCCATAAGAAATTCATAGTCAATGAGCTTTCACGTAACATAAGGAAAAAGTCACACTGTCAGGGGCTGTACGTGCGGAAACAAGATAAACAGCTTGTATTTGACTAGATATTTTCTACATAATATATAAAATGATAAGAAATACAACTCTTGAATGCCGTCAAAAGGTATTAAATCAAGTTTAGTGCCTTGTTTGCTAAGCGCCAGTGCCAGTCAATGCCACTCTGCGCCAATAACTGGCCTCAGTGCCACTCAGTTCCTTATTAGCAAACAAAAAACAGTCAGCGCCAATGTGTCCACCAGCCTTCATCTAATTTATAATCAGCGCCATATAGCGCACTGTGACTGGCACTCTTCTCAAAGCTGCCCCAGTGGCGCTGTAGGTTCAGATCTCAGAAGTCTTAGAGGCCGATTCATTAATAGCGGCAGGTAGCGACAGTTGAGCGACTGTAGCGGCATTTTCAGAGCGCCCGCTAGTAGTCGCTGTGCTTGGCCGTTGTTCGGTAGTTGATAGCGACTCAGTCGGTTTGCCGTAATGTTGAATATTGGGTGAGGAGTCGCTATTTGACAGGTTCCGTGCTGTATGGGAGCGCATGATAGCGACTGGCCATAGCGAACGGCTCCCACCATATTCATTAACAAATCACACTCAAAAAATTCTCACGCTGTAAAATGCATGTTTAAACCCCAGAGCGCTGGCGGCGATGGGTTAAAAGTAGCTTTTTAACCCCCAAAACAACCATATTTTTGGAAACCAAAAAAACAAGTTTTTTAAATAATTTTGTAATATGAATACATTAATATCAGACCTGTAATATCAATTCTGTACATTTTTTTTTTTTAACTTAAAAAAATTATCTAAAATGGCAGAAGTGGTAACAGAATTTTTCACATTTAAAAAAAAAAAAAAAAAAAATTATAACAATTAATTATGAATATTTAAAGATTGTTCCATTGAAATGCATTGGAGAGCGCCAGGTAGCGAGAGGTCATACCTGTCGCTGTTCAAGGTCGGACGCTGGCGCTGTGGGGTGAGGCTGGAATAATGATGAATGAGTCGCTATCTGGCGCTATCTCAGTCGCTAAGCAGGATCGGCTTGATAAATGTGTGATTGTGGTGGGGAGCCGGCGTTCTCGTGGCGGTGACCGTCATTACCGGTCGCTCACCAGTCGCTACCTGTTGCTATCCCTTGTTAAATATGGGCCTTATTTTTCTTACCAATGTGAACTTTGGGGCTCAACAAATAAAACGCAGCCAAAATGCAGCCCTTTGTTCACAGCAATGATATTCTGTGACTGCAATAAATAAACGTGGACCAGCACTTGTTACATACAGAGCCAATATTTTCAGTGTGACAAACATGATTAAATATGGTGTGCAGCACCTAAAATTTGGGTCCAACAGGCACTGACACAGGCAGGCCAATACTTAGAGGCTGATTCATTACTAGCGCCAGGTATAGGCAGATGAGCGCTTAGAGCGACCGCTAGTATACGCTGTGATCAGCTATCCGGCGCTGTAACAGAGCGCCTCAGTCGCTGTAGTAACCTGGCCGGCATTGATGAATGAGATGTATGTTGGCCATTCTAACACCAGTACAGCGTGGCAGGGAGCGAAAGGTAGCTCCAGCTCAGTGCGACCGACTCTCAGCGACTCACACCATATTCAACAAAAAAACACACTCACACAGCATAGGTGCTCTGGATCTGGTCGCTATAGCATAGAGTGGCAGATGCTGTGTGATTAAAGTCTGTTTTTAAACACATATCCACCAGTAACAAATCAAAAACACGTGGAATGACATTGTTGTAACATTGTGACATTATTGCCAGACCTGTAATGACAATTCTGCATAAAAATATAAAAAATCAAAAAGTTTTCAAAAATGACATTTTCTAGGTCAGGAGAGGTGACACAATTATTTGAGAGAAAAAAAATTAAAAGCAAAAAACCCTGCTTAAAGAGAATAAAAGGAACGTCCATTTAAATGTATGGGAGAGCAACAGGTAGCGACAGGTAATACCTGGCACTCTGGATGCCGGAGCGCCGGCGCTATACGCTGAGCCACCTGTAATGATGAATCGGACGCTACATGGCGATGTTAGAGACGCTCACCAGGATTGCCTTCATAAATGTGGTATTGCGTACAGCGCCCAGCGTTCACCAGACGCTGCCTGCCGCTATGAAGCACTACCTGCCGCTATCCCTTGATGAATAACCCCCAAAGTGCCCCAATCCAAGCTGATTATTTAGCATTGGGCGTTGTGACTTGCAGCGCCATCCTGTACAAATAACAGTGCTAAAATATAAATGCTGGAGCTCCAAAGCTGACCCGTATCCCTGCAAAATGGCGCTAAACAGCGAACTTCATAAATAAGGCTATTAGTTTCACTAATGTAATTATACAACCATTTTCTGTCTTTGTAAACTTTATAAACTGATAAGCTGAACTTGTGAACTTTATAAGCTGAAAATAGTGTCAAAGTAGTAAGGCAGGGTGAGTATCTTTATTTTACATGGGATGAAAGTGGATGGAATTTCCTGTAGCTAAGCTACACAAGTTCTTCTTATTTTAGTTGCACTGATGGCGTGTCTTGAAAATCACATCTATGCACAGGTATATGTGCTTGTTTTTTTAAGTTATAGTTAAAGAGGAACTTCAGAGGCCCTGGAATTTAATAGACTCCAGGGCCATCCGAGTCCCAGTCCTTAGGGCATCCCAAATTGAGGTGCCTCGCTGTGTGAGTCCCCCCCCAAGTCCCCTGTTCCACTTACCTGATCCTGAAGCCCTCGTTGCTGCCTCATCATCATGCCCACAGCTAGAAAGAGAGTGGGGAGTGGCCGGCGGCGCACTTGACTCCCTTCGGCTCATCCGCTGGAGCCGAGCAAAGCTGAGCATGCTGATTGGCTGAGCGGGTTGCGGTTTTGGCCACAATGGCACAATGGCAACACCAGGAAGGTGAATTTTTATGGGGGACTGAGGGGCACCTGAGAGGAACCATACCTGGCAGTATGAAATTCTGGGGTGTCGTGCCCCAGAACAAAACCCAGGAATTTGACTTTGCTCCGTGTCCCCAGGCTGTGTGAACTCCCAGAAAGCACAGTATAACTCACCATTCCTCACTCCAACTGCGCATGCGCGGGCTCTTGTCCAATCAGAGCCATTTGCTGTGTTTACTTCCTTTTGGCAAAGGGGTCTAATGGAAATCTGAATGGCTGGGCGGGAGCGCATGTACGCAGCTGGTTATGCAGGGAATGCGGCAGCGAGCACACCTCATTGTAAACAATCAGAGCCATTGGCCAAAAGGCCAGACGAGAGCCTGCACCATTGGAGCAGAGAAAGGTGAATTTCTATGGGCGTCCTGGGGGGGTTCACCCAGCGGGGCATCCCAAATCAGGATGCCCCGGGGGGGGGGGGGAAGCCAGTGTCCTGCCCTGGAATCCAGGTCAGCCGCTGGTGGGTTTTGTTCCACTTTAAGCACTATTTTACCTTACATTTTCCTTACTTTGGGGACTATAATGCTGCAAATGTGCAGCACAGAGAGATTCTGTGTTTGTCTATTACTGAAGTTGCCTGGAGATTTTCAGTGAAAACATAATTAGATTGTTGCAAAATGTGATGTTTATTAAAAAAAATAACAAAAGTAATTTACAGCATAAATATCAAACTCACAGAAGACTTCAGGCAAACCAAAAACACAGTGTTCGTATTGGATCTCCTGTATTGCCCTAATGGTGGTCCTAGGTCAGTTCTTGATCTAGTCCTTTGGTGGGCCAGTCTGGCACTGAAGATGTTATATAGTAAACAAGCACTAGTTCCAAATAAACATGACTGGTAAACAAATCCACATCAGGGCCTTGATTCACTAAGCTTTGAAAAAAAAATTAATGGTAGTAAATAATTCAATTCATGAGAAAAAAGCCTGAGAATTTCACTGTTAGTGAATCACCAGATAAAAAGACAATGAAAGTCAATGGCGCTTTTATACTAAAGGTAAAAAGGGGTAAAAAGTTCAATACTTTTCTCAGGAGTAAACAAGTACCATTGACTTTCATTGTCTTCCTAGCTGGTGATTCAGCTACAGGGACATTCTCAGGCTTTTTTCTCATGAATTGAATTTTTGACTACCATGAGATTTCTTTTTTACTCAAGGCCCAGATCTGTATAAACAACAATAATTAGACACCTAGACCAGGTGTTTCCAACCAAGTACCACTGGTGCTACTCAGAAGCTTGGAGAAAAGGCTGGGAACACCTGATTTGCACCAAGTTGTGCATGTACCCCCCCCCATCTCCTAAAAATGGTGAGACCATTATTTCATTTGGTGTCACTAGGGACCCGATTTATTAAAACTCCCACAGTGTGCTTTTTTAAATGCCACCATAGCAGGCCTAGTGTATTCGTAATTCGGTTTACTGTGTATCATAGAGTGGCTCAGTGTGAAATAGAGTGGTGCTGCTAACTAGTAGCGATGCCACCCTATGCCTCTACATAGGGTGCACCAGCATAAGCCTGACTGCTCTGATATAACCAATCCATATTTATTGATTTTAAACTAACTCTGACTGGTGAACACACTTCTGGTGGAAAAGGTTGTTTAATAGTTAAAATAAACTAAACAAACTGTTTAAGCAGAAAAATGATGTTATAAATGCTGCAGATGTGATAGACAAAACAGGTGTGAAATAAATGAATTTCAGAGAAGTTAATAAAAAAAACAAAAAAAAACTCAATTGCGTCGATTTTTGTTTTGTGCTCCTATTATGTCCCAAAAGCCATGGATTATTTTTTGATTTAAAACAATAAATACAAACTGGTAAAATAGCATGCCGAATAATTTGCCCCGTATATAATGTGCTGCAGAAAAAGCAAGCTTACTCCCCTACCAAACCCCCAATGGGGATTTTCCTGGAACTTCCTAACTGCGCGCCAGTGCCCATTGATAGCTTGCTCTGGATGGATCAGGGACATAGACCCAAGACACTCAGCCCGTTAATGAAGCATTCCCTAGCTGTGTGGGACTCAGTGAGGTATTCAGCCTCCTTGATGTCCCCACATACCCCCCTGGCCCATTTGTGGGATAACCCCAACTTCCCCCCAGGGGAACAGAATAGACTGGCCTTTAAATGGTGGCAGGACCGGGACATATATAAGATAGCGGACCTACTCGTGATGGGGGGCTTCGGGTCCTTTCAGGACCTGCAAGAAAAGTACGGAGTCCCTGGCAGGGAATACTTTCGTTACATTCAGTTACGACACTGGATCTTGCCCCTGACAAAGTTGCACCCCCCCTTCAGGATGAGAACCCCCTTTGAGGAATTATGCATTAACGATCCATTCAGGAGAGGGACAATCTCTTTACTATATTCAGCACTAAATGTAGCCGGACCCGAGACTCATGGGTACGTTAGTAGCTGGGAGAAGGACCTGGGCCCATGTCAGAGCGAGAATGGATGGCCGGAGATATGGTCCTACTCCTCCAAATGCTCAATCAACGTCCTGACGACTGAAACGGCCTATAAGGTAATGCTTCGCTGGTACCTGGTGCCGGGTCGCCTGAGCAGGATGTTCCCAGGACAGTCTAAAACGTGCTTTAGGGGGTGCAGTGTGGAAGGGGATTTCCTGCATACATGGTAGACTTGTCCCATGTTGGCCCGCTTCTGGAACCAGGTATATAGGCTGGCTAACGGCATTTTCCAAACCAATATGAAAAGAGACCCCTGGGTTGCCCTCCCGCACTGCAAGCCCCAGGAGCTCACCAGCAAACAGCATGGACTTTTTGTCTACCTCCTCCTGGTGGCTAAACAGGCCATAGCCAAAGCCTGGAAAAAACTATTTACCCCAATCTCGGAGGTGTCGGCCAGAACAAATGGGTTTCTCATCAACGAGAGGTTGTCCAGTATTCTGGCCGACACTCATGATAAATTCCTCTCGATATGGGAGCCCTGGATAAGATTTGCTTGGCCTGGCGAGTCCCCATGGAAGCTGTAGCACCCAGGTACGTAGGCTGGTGGAGTGCGGGAGCTCCTCGATCCCTTCCCCCCCGACCTCTCCCCCCTCTCCAACTTCTTCCCTTCCCTCCAGTTTTTATTTTTCCTCCCTTCAGACCGCGATACGCTGTCGTCTATTTCTTTAACTTGTATGCATTGCAAATCATTGGAATACCAACATGATCTATGTGTAATCTTATGCACTGTCAGCTTTTCCTTCTCACCTCCCCTGCGCGGGATGGTATCATAATGCATACATTTCGTATGTCTGTAATGTTGGAAACTCAAAGCTTTAATAAAAATATTGAAACAAAAAAAAGCAAGCTTACTGAAAGGGCTGAGTTTCTGTGGGCTGATGGATAAGTAAATGATTGTTTCACACTGCACTGACGTGTGCTGATGTGAAGAAACTTTGATAAATGTAGTTTGCACACAAAACGGCACTGGCAACTGGTTAAGTGTAGATGGCAGCAGATCAGGTTGGGGTACAGATCAGTCTGTGATCTAGTTAATAGGATAGGATCTCAGGTACCACCAGTAGTATAAGTACCACTGGCTGGAAATCCCTGGTTTACTTGATTAAAGCTGGTCAAAAATGTTTGGTACATTGCTCCCCTTACCCACCCCTCTGATGATCAGTGGTATAAGCTGTGTGTGAGAGGGCTTTACCCCATGCCCCTACATAGGGGCAACCATCTTGCTACACACCTGACCTGACTGCTTAAACATCATGAGAGGGGCTGTTCCAGCAGCAATTCACCCCGAACTGAGAGAGATTATATGTCTCAGAAACAAGGAGCAGCTTGTCTACCATTCTACACACACACACACTGAATATACAGCTGCTGGAAGAATTCGGTGTGAGAGGGAAGCTGTTTCTTCGTGTTTTTTTATCCTAACCGCGTGGCAGCCACAAAGCATTCAGATGGTTTAATTAATGTGTCTAAAATGTATCTAGGGGATTTCGGCTGTGAGTCGAGCGGTGATGAGTCATAACAGCTGATGGCGTTCTACTTCTGTTTAGAAACAAGGGATGATTGCACAGAGATGTGAGGCAGTTTTTACTGAGTTTTTCCAGAAACAGGACTCTCAGGGATGAAGCTAGATGGCAGCTCCCATGTAGTTCAGGAGCACAGTTTCTGGATGTTATTCCACAATATCTCCATGGGGTTAAGCCCTTTCAGATAGCTTATACTTCACTGATTGCCAGAAGGGAGCTTTAGTGGAGCAATTTACTAAGCTTTAATTTTTTGACTGATGGTCTGCTTCAATGAGTTGAAGAGGGCAAAACAATGTATTCACGACCACAGATTAGCGCTAATTAAAATATTAAAGGTCATGTTCTAAAAAATAAAAACATTGTAAATGGTGAAAAATATGTCTGGTATATGTTATGTCATGTCCCACGACATGTGTTTTATTTTACCCAGAGTATCTGCTTAATATAGTGTTCATTTACAAAGGCTGAGCACTGTGCCTTTAATTCCCTTTGTCCCTTCCTGGCTTCCTTAGTCTTGCTCTGATGCAAGTATCTCCTCCCTTCTTCCCCTCTCCCTCAGCCATTTCTAGTTTGGCATCCAAGCAGTACACACCTGCTTCTCCCTCCTGCAGTTACAGTCTTTTTACCTGCTGCTGCTGTATGGGTTACATCACAAGTTTTCTTGCTGTATTGAATGTACATGTCAAGATTCCTGCTGTAAGACATTTATTGCAAGATTCTGTACTGAAATAAAACTTTTGAAACGTATTCTATGTGATCCACGAGCAACCGAGTAAGCTATCTGCCAAGCCTTATGGAGTAAACATCCATCACAGACACACACCGAGAATGTCTACAGGATTCACATTGCCACCATCTGGTGAGTCAGAATATGTTATTACTTGACGCAGCATAAATGATAGTTGCACAGACGCATTGGCTTCGTTGTTATAGAATTGCACAGAACTATGGCTGCTTGTTGAATTGTCTTCTCCATATACCTGCAGGGCAACAGCTATCATTCTTACACCCTTATCTAACAGCCAATGGAGACTGTACGGTGGAGGTGGTCAGTAAGGGGTGACTTTAAAGGAATAGAAAGTACATAGGTGATTAAACATTGTAGAGTTTTTCCAAGTACAAGTACAATGTGAATCTTGAAAATGATACAATAGTGCAGAGGATCTAAGAACTTTTTGGCAGCAAAAATACTATAGATGTTGAATGTCATCGAGGCCTCCAATCCGCAGAACCATATCACCAGATTCCTGTAACAGTCTGGCAAAGCATATCCACCCACTCAGCTTGATGTCAGTTTATCACCCTGAACAATTTACTTAAGGTTGATTTATCACTATCAATATGAATAATATCTGGTCACACACTTATTATTAATCTATGTGCACAAGAGCCAACTGCTCAGGGCAGCAGTGTTTATAGCCTGTATAAAGTTTAGCCTGTTGGTTAATATTACCACAATAACTAGTTGGACCTAATTATTCTAACCATGTGTGGTTGCTATTTAGATCAACAATAAAATAATGGCAATATGTAACAATATAGCTAAAGTCTACCCATTTCTGCATCATTGAATATCAGAAACAAGTGAGAAAATGTTTGATAGGCCTGTTGCATGCATCTGTTCCTTTAATTTGTCCTCCTTTTTCATGTCTTATATAAACTATGCTACCTCATCATTGAAGCGCATATGACGCCGTCAAAATGCTATCATGTACCTATGGAACCACTAACAGTTGTCCACAAATATTAACTATGTAGGAAATAAGGAGGAAGACCAGACAAAAGCCCTAGAGCCTCAACTACCTGAAAGCAATACAACTATATTCCAAACACGTTTTGTTTGTTTTAGTGGTGAAGGCTCAGTTTTTACTGTTAGCAGCTGAAGTCTGCACCTGTAGGACTTGTCTTCCATTGAGCTCTCAAGAACCCTCCTCTAAACATCTTATCATTTGCTCTTCCCCTGGCTTACTCACACACAACTGGGTTCCATCAGGAAGTGACAGGAAGTGACAGCTGGGGAAGTGGGGACAACAGCTTCCGGTTCCCCTGCAAATAGAAGGCTCAATGGTGGGGATGGTAAAACACATGGGGAGAGGTTTCAAGGGAAGCCTGTCCCACAGGGACAGACTGTACCTAATGGTTTCCAAGGGTGTGAGTCTGCTTTAAAAGAGAAAGGGTGCTCACTGAGGTAGAGATAAGAGATGGTTTCTCATTCAGCACCTGTCTGCCCTAAAGTTGACCAAAACTCCCCAAAACAGGTCTATAATGCTCCTCCACCCCAGGTACATTACCCTCAATGCTGCTTGGTATTCCTGTTATCGTGATTCTAATTTTAGTTTTCCCCTGGCAGGTGCCAAACAGGGGTGCCACTTTTAGTTAGCACATCTTTGTGTCTGTGCTGGAGGAGAAGAGAATAGTAGCACTTTTCTATGTCTCAGGGCGACCAGCTCTCACCACACAAGGGGAGCCCAGCTAGCCCACCCAACCTACTGCTACAGCAGAGGGTGCAACATCTGCCACAGGGCTTATAGCTAGCCGCCCTGGGCATTATTATTCAGTGCCTGCCAGTTCCTAATAAAATAATGTAGTGTCAGCATCCTGGGCAAAATTATTCAGTGTCCACATATGTCCTGGGCAAAATAATTCTGCACCTGTCCCTGCCAAATTATTTCTGTGTCTGTAACCATACATTTGAATGGTCGTATTTGCATCCTGTTTTATGTTAATAGTTACCCGGCCCTTGGAATGCAACCAGAATGCTGCTGTGGTCCTAGGAGAAAATGAGTCTGACACCCCTGATCTAATGAATACATCTAATAAAATAATAATAATATAATTATAAGTATGATTCCTCCCAAAACCAAATTATTGTCTGTAACCCCCACAATGGTTGCTAATCACATGTATTGTCTGTGGTGACCAAACAGGAAGTTCAAGTCATAAGGGCTGATTCACCACTATGAGAATTTGAACTGTTTTCTGTCAGAGTATGCATGTTTGCATGCTATTTTCCAGTTTTGCAATTTAGCACCATTTTTTTTGCACATTTTTTTTTGAGAATCTGCATATGCAAATCGGCAAATATATTTACTTGCGAAAATGTGCATTACCCAACCTTTTTCCATGCGATAAAAAGGAGCCAGGGTATTGCTCTCCACCATTTACCTGGTGGGTGTGGCCTTTTCGAATGCAAAAAATTACTTTTCCACATGTATGTTGTGCTACCACTTTCAAATTCCCTAATTGGTAAGTAGATACGCAGCAAAATACCTTCAATGTACTTAGGCTAGGAACACATTGCAAGCAAGGACACTACTTACCCAAACACATGTCTACATGCAAAAGCACATCTGCAGCCACCATTTTTTATGTGTGTATTTATTTAGTTGACCAAAACCCCATTCACCTTCTCCCCCGCTCTAATTGCGCCAGGCATTTGTGATTGGCAGGCGCGGGCATGTTCCCTGCTAGAGGGTAGCAGGGATGTGGCTGCCGGCGCACTCAGTTCTGCTTGGCTAGACTCGGTTGGAGCATATCCCAGATTGGGATGCCCCAGGCACGAGGATCAAGACCCACAATGTGGAAATCTCATGTTTTATTCCTCTTTATCATTACGTGATATACAGCCACACACACACAGCCTGAAACTCAGTTTTGAGGAACCAGTGGCTCCTGCCTCTCTTCCCTCTTCTTTAATATAGTACAGTAGTAATTGCATAGGGTGCCAATTGCTCCTCCTCGGGGCAGCACAGGGTAAAAACTCAATGAAGCATAAATGCTCCTTTAGGCTGTTGCTATAAAGGTCAATGACCCTTCACTTCCAACCTGGCTGACTTAACAGGAAACCTCTCAGTATGATGCTCTGCAACCTGACTCTAATATGTAACAAGGATAGTCCTACACTTTCTGATACAAACACAGCGATTATATGGTGCAGAGGTAAATGCAATATAATATATTTAATTCAGTGGCTTCTATCCAGAGATCCAATGGTATAAACATTGTTGCCAGTGGTGGGACCCCATGTGCCAGCTTGCTTTATGCGTGTGCCATTGCCTCTTTACTTTTACTGTATGTATTTGGGTCCCATAAATGTTTTCAGCTCTTCCCTGTGTTTGTCCAAATCTAGGACATATTGACCCTCAGTCATTGTGTTGAGGTAGTGAGATTTTTTTATATCCCATATTATACTTGGTTCTTTTTGTACGGCATTTTTGGTTATTTTGTTTTGCAGTCTGTGGCATTGTTGTCTGTGTTAATATTCATTTGCCATGAGCTATCAATCAGACAATCTTGCATGTCTTGTATGTCTGGCCCTTCTAATCCTCAACATACCCTGCAGTGCTTAGGTACCATAACCTGCCTTTCAGCCAGATTATACATCTTGACCTGAACCCAAAATGAAGGAAACCTGCCATTACCACGGAGAACCAATCCATAGCACCTGACAAGTTCAGTCAAACATGATTTGCTCTTTTCTTATCTTTTTGTTTTATTTAGGGCCTGATTGAAGAGGGTGTACATGGGATTGAGTTCTGGGGCTTTGACCTCTGGGGTCTACAGGACTTATTCCAGAGGGTGAATGGTCTGGGTAACACACATGCAGTACAGACAGCTTACTTGGCTGATTAAGCATCCATAGGGGCCAGACTTTGGGGGTGCAGGTGAGTTCTGCCCTTTACAATAATCGATCTGGGTGTCAAGGCCATTGAGGGCAATTTTATTCCATCCCTTATTTTCTGCAGATGGGTCAGGGACACTGTTAGTGGTTTAGGCTATAATACAGGGCCCTCACTCCCCATATTGGGCTCAGTCATGGCAAGAGGAACTGCCTGCAGCTAAGATGGAGGCACAGCATGGCACTAGTATGGGAAATCAGCACCATAGGATGGGTGAGGAGGGGGCAGCATTTTTCCTTTCTGCACTGATTGCTATTTGGCTAGAAACTGCCCTGCTTTCATACTGCCCATTTCCTCTCTAGCTGCATCATTCAACCAGCTCCAGCAACAATAACCCCCCATCCCATGGAAGCTTGTAAGCTTGTTTTCCCTGCCGATGGGGGAAACAGTTTATAGGGGCATTTACCTTAAACCCCACATGCAAAAACAGTCTAGATCCATCTAACCAAGGGTCAGCAGAATCAGCACAGCCACTGTCAGTGATGGTGATGATACAGAAGCACCAGTGACTGGCGTTTGGGCCCAGGCAAATTGGGGTTCGATCCAGTTGATGATTCCCAAAGTTGAACGATTATCTGCAGGGGACAAAAGGTGAGCTTCTTTTTATTTTGTTATTTTGGATGCTTAATCATGCCAATCCAGCCCTGCCTGTATTAATACTTTGTCCAGGAGTTAGACATCAGCAAATAAACCATGTATTTTTGCTCCCCCCCCGCAAGCATATCCCCCTCAGCCCCTCAAATGTAATATTCCGGATACATGATGATCCCTTTCAGCCCCCAAATATGAATACGCAGTGTGTGTATGGATCCCACGCTTGCCTCCAAAATGAATATATAGAGTGTGCTCTCAGTCCACAAGATCAAAATGCAAAGTGTAGGCAAGTCCCCCTCAGCCCCCAAAAATAGGCTTTCCCCCCACAGGTGGCTCTCCTAAGCCACAGAAAGACCCTTATTAGTGCAGAGAGTGCATAGGGTTAAAGTAGACCAGAATCCCCAGTGCCCCCTTTTGCTGTGTGAGATTCTTGGTTTGCTCACCGGCCCACCCACGCATGCACAGCCATAGAGTGTGGTTTACATACAGATCCGGCATAGATTTTTGGGAGGATCAGCATCCCTTCAGCTGAGTGCCCATGTGCTGGGCCTTGCAGATAGGCCTGACATGGGAGAACAGATCAGCCAGACCTGTCCCTGCAACCTGCACATGCACCATACTGGAAAGTTAAGTATACTAGGTGAACCAGGGTATTTTGCACAGCAGGGCATCCCAATGTGGAGAGAGAAGCGGCAGGCCCTAGAGTCTTTTATCCAGGGCTGGCCATCAATGTAGTGTGTGTGTGTGTGTTTGTGTGTGTGGTCTCAGGAACAGTCTCAGTAGCAATTTTTACCGGCTTACTTGCTCTGGCTCCAGGCACACATGAGTCACATGAATGCAACAGGGGAGGGAAACCTGGTTCTATTGGCAGCTGGTAGATGCTATGGCTGTGGGCTGCTTGTAACTATATGCACCATATTCCCTTCCACACACACATACACTGTTTGTGTTTTAATGTGGCTGGAAGGGGGTGCTCTTAAGGAGGGCATTAGAGCACCAGGAACAGGACTATAACAGTAGTGGTGCACTATAAAGTATCCCCAGCTGGTGGTCGCCTTAGGGTTACCTAATATCTGCAGGCTGGCTTTTATACAGCACCAGTGAGCTGACTTGATTGCCGGCCATTACACAGGGTTGCGAAGTAGCTGCTGGTTGTCACGTGGGGTGCCAAGTAGCAAGGGAAAGTTGGTGCATAGCGCCACCCTGTTAGTTTTAGTATGACAGGGCATCCCAAATCATTGTGGGGATAAGCAGACATTTTTTATGTGCTCACTAACTATTTTGCATGTGTTTTGCCCTTTTAGGTTTGTTGGAGCAGGCTGCTGACCCTTACTGTCCCCTCACCCTGTGTGCTAGGACCCTGCTAATGGAGACACATTGTTGGATGATTTGGAAGTTTTGTCTATTTCACTAGGACAGTTATCAGGTTAAACCATGCCGTTCTTTTACCCTCTTCAGATCAAATACCAAGTAATCCTAGCTCAGCATGGTCGCTCTCATCAGCAGGGGAAGTGCACCTAAAAACCATCTAAAAAAAGAGCAGCGCTGGATCATCTATTCAGGTGGCAGAATGAGTATATGTTTCTATTGTTTTATTTGATCACAGGAAAGTTTCTTGAACCCAGGCTTTCACATTTAGTGCATATATATACAGTATACAGCTCTTCACCTTGAATATGAGCATATCTTGCATGTTTCCCCCATGCTGTACATACAGATTGCCCACATTAAAAAATCATCCTGTCCTACCAGCATCTACTGCATTTTCTGAACCTTTAAACATCCAAGATGGTGGCCCATGGCTGCCTGCAAACAGTGATTAAAACATTAACAATATTCATTTTAGATGCTGGTCAGCTTTAAACTTTGTGATCCAGTTCCATGATACCTCCTCCCGCTGCTGGTACCTTTTACTTACATAGCTCCATCTATTGGGAAACCTGGAAATGCCCATCATTGCCACCTCACCCAATGTATGGGACTCTTGGAATAAAAGTATAAGTATTTTTGCTGGGCTTACCATCAGTGGGAGGGGGTAGGTTAGTTTTGCTTAAGCTCTCTGCTGACTAGGGCTCCCCTTCCCCATAATTTAGGTCTTTTTTAAATGCTTCAATGCAGTCCTGCAATATTCTATGATAAAATGTCAGCATATGTAGCTGAGAAAGCCAGTAAATGAGCACTATATGGCTAAGGTGTTTCTCTGAGGTAGACAAAAGGAAAGCAGAAGAGAAGCCTAGTAGCGCCATTGTTTGCACAAGGCTTTGCTTTAGCCTTTAGGACTTGGCACAGAAGGGGTTATCCGGGTGACTGGCCCTACCTAAGCCCAGAGAACCCCAGCTACAATGCTCACCTACAAAGAAAAGTTACTGCACTGCTGCTTCCAAGCCAAACTGTGTCACCCCGGCAACTCTGGGATGACAGAAACATCCTCCAGGGTCCCCTGGTTACCAGTTAGTGAACATGGAGGCAGAGCCTGTCTCTGACAGGAAGGCAGGCAGGGTGTGCAGCGGGGCAGAGTCTAGTTACATTCCATCCTGACCCAGTTTTACATGTCTCCCTCCTCTCACCTCCAAGGAGACAGGCAGAGCACCACTTCTAATTCCTCCACACCCCACAGGAAGGAGGAGGGAGCCTCTGAGGGGAGAGCTGAGGGCGAGACGAGAAGCGAGCTTGTGTCGCCATGTGCTTCGGGTGTGTGTGTGTGTGTGTGTGTGTGTGTAGAGACATCGATCTGCCACCTCCTATGGGGGTAACACAAGAAGGGGTATTACAAGGATTCCCCTCTGCATTCGAGCACAAGCAGTTTTTTTATTTGTAATTTCATTATTTTTTTAATAATACAGTGTCGTAACTAAATGTTGCCAGGCCCGGGTGCAGACTTTAAATAGGGCCCCATTATATATATACAGTAACATTTTTCATTTTGTTTTAATTAAACTGAAACAGTGACAAATGGTGCTTTCCCATTCTGTACATGTTGTGTAGAGTTAATTCAGCACCATAACTTTTTTTTTTTTTTACTGTTTTTTTGTGGGTAAACACTTTTTCTCATGATTTTTTGTCGCTACCTCTGCACCCCCCTGTAGTTACACCCCAGACAATGCAATAAAATACATTTGAAATGCTGTGAAAACATCTCATGTTCTACACAATGCGCAGTAAAATCCGGCTTATAAAAATGTGGTCCGTTCCTTCACTTTCCACAGCTATTCCTGTCAGGGGGGGGAAAGACGCGCTGAGTCTGCGCAGCCAGCATCCCGGGGAGGGCTAAGTATGGAAGTCATCTGCTAACTTGTAGCAGCACGCCCTCCATGTCTGCCAGCAGGCAGCACACATCCCTCTGCCGGCCCGGGTACCATTCGGCTCCATATTGTGGATTGTGTCCCCTCCCCCTGGTTACACAGTCACATGAGAGGAACACCTGTTTGTCCTGTCTGATGAATGGCTGCCGGGTGTTGAGGGTCCCCATCCTCCCCCAGCCTGTATCTTTCATTCCCTTACTGTGGCTATAGGTGAACACGTTGCAGGTCTGGGGGAGGAGGAGACACACACACACACACACACACACTGCACAACTTCATGTCAGTAAGCCACACCTAGCTGCCTCCCCACAGCTGACGCTCAAAGCTTATTTCCTCCTCGCTGCCTCATGGAAGGCATTAGAAACGCAGTCAGTGTGTTACAGGATGGAGGTGACGTGCATATACTCATAGATTAGAAAGTGAAGTGTTAGTCCCTCACTAGTCCGCACACATATACATTGTGTGTACTACATAGTAATGTGTAACTGCACTGGGGCCCATAAGGTCATGGGGCCCCATTACTGTGGCTCCTCCATCATATTTATTTGCTCACTTGGCATGATATACAGGAAGAAGCTAATTGTCTGAGCTGTTTTAGTCTTTAGTTGTCTAGTTGTATAATTATATCCAAGTGAGTTAAAACAACAGGAAAAAGGTTACTCTAGGAGCCATGAAGGGGCCTCATTTAATGCTTGCATCAGGGCCTGGTGACGTATACAGGAACATAGTATTGCTGTAGTAGGAAAACCCACACTCACATCCTTGCATCCACTAAAAGGGGATTTATATGGGGAAACGGGGTAGGATGGGTAGGACACAGGGGTAGAGGGTTAACGGGATCCATCAGGATCTTCTCCTCTAGGCCTGGGAAGGGATGAAGGCTGCAGGAGTCTGTCCTGGGTAAGAAAGGAATTTAGTTACTAAGAAAGTGGGTTTAGTGTCCCACCCAAGGGCATCCCCAAAATTCTACATTTAAATGTCCACTTACTTACTTACTTACTTACTGTGGATATAGGAACAATAACGTGGGTCCATCGGGGAAGCTGTATACCATGGCAACGGGTAGTCCAGGTGGAAGCATTATTCTGGGTCTTCCAGGGGAACCCTTGCCATCCCTGCATCCAGGCAGGTCTTGATCTGCATCTGTGAATAGAATGCAAAAGGTTAGTAAAGTGGGCACAGAGGGTTCCCTAGGGCTAGAGAGGGGTAGCGAGAGCGTAGCTTACCTTGGCAGTCACCAAATTTAAAAATGCCTGGGATAAGCACACATGTATCCTAAGATAAAGAGTACATACAGTATACACATAAAGGCAGACTAGATGGACCGTATGGTCTCCTTCTGCCGACAAACTTCTATTTTTCTATGTGTGTCCTTAGTCCTTGTCCCAGCACTGGCTTTTCTCCGAATCGGGATGCCCCACTGTGTGACACCCCCCAGTTCGCCCATAAAAACTCACCTTTAAACGCTCCAACGATGCATGCGTGGCATCTTGTCCGATGAGAACCGCCTGCAGTGACGGGGAGGCTGATTCATCATTAGCGGCAGGTAGCGACAGATGAGCGTCTGTAGCAGGCATTTTCAGAGCGCCGGCTAGTAGTCACTGTGCTCAGCCGTGGGTCGCTTGTTTATAGCGACTCAGTCGCTGTTCAGTAATGGTGAATACATTGTGAGGAGTCACTATTTGACCAGTACAGCGCTGTATGGGAGCGCATGGTAGCGACTGCTCATAGAGACCGACTCACACCATATTCAGGAAAAAAACAGCCTCACAAATCTCTGGCGCTGAAAAATACTTGTTTGAAGCCCAGAGCGCAGGAGGCGGTGTGTTTAAAGTCTGTTTTCAAGCATCTATCAACTAGTAACAAAGCGAAAACATATGGAATTACATTGTAGCAACATTGTAACATGAACACTTTAATGCCAGACCTGTAATGTCATTTCTGAAGAAATATTTAAAAAATGTAAAAAATGTGAAAAAACAGCTTTTTCAATGCCAGAAGAGGTCACAGAATTATTTTTATTTTTGGGGGAAAAAAAAAAAACAGTTTAAAGAGAAGAAAAGGTTCGTCCATTGAAATGTATGGGGGAGCGACAGGTAGCGAGAGGTCATACCAGGCGCTGTGCAAGGCTGCACGCCGGCGCTGTTCACTGAGGCTGTGAAAATGATGAATCAGATGCTACATGCCGCTATCCCAGTCGCTAAACAGATTCTGCTTGATAAATGTGTAATTGTGTGCTGTGTCCGGCGTTGACCAGTCGCTATCTGTCGCTACCTCTCATTAACCAGGCGCTACCTGACGCTATCCTTTCTTAAATAACCCCCTAAGTCATTCGGCAGACGGCTCCCATTCAGATAGGCTGGGACGGCAGTGTGCACACAGCTGCGACTCCCTATTCAAATCAGTGAGAATCGCCTACTGAATGACGCCATCACAGGCATGGAACAAACCCCAGGAAAGTAAAATTTAAGCTGCAATTGGGGTGTGTGTGGATTGAACGGCCGACCATGACATTTGTTGGATTACAATTAAAGCTGATCATGATTGCTGCTGCTTGGAGATGCAAGATAGAAAAAAAATACTAGCTCCTCCTGGCCTATATAAAGCAGACTGTGGTAGGATCTCCTCAGTTAATTAAAAAGCAGTTCAGCCACAGCCCTGGGAGGGGAGCATGCTAACCCGTGCATAATGCATGCAACTAGAAACAGTGCAACTAAACTAAAACGAAAACATCAACTGCCACCGATGTAGTACAGTAGGGCGGGTGTGGTGTCCCGGAATGGAATGAGAGGACAAGAAAGGAAATGTACTGGTGAGTACACAAATTCTCCTATTCTCATCTCTTTCCTGGGCACCACCAGTAGCAATGCCTGGGGCGTCCCAAAGCAGTACCCTCAATAAACCTAACCAAGAACAACCGCACTGACACCTCAAGCTTAGACACTCAGAGAGGGGTTCACCACTGTCTGCAACACCTTACACATCAGAGCAGCATCGGCAGATGCCCTGACATCAAATCTGTAAAACTTGGTGAAGATGTGGAGAGATGACCAGGTCGCCGCCTTGCAGACCTGTTCCGCCGACACCTGGTGTTGGAAAGCCCAAGACATGACAATCGCCCTGGTGGAGTGAGCGGTGACCCGGAAGGTGGCCTCCTTCCCCTTGCAGCGATAGGCTTGTATGACCACCTGCCTGATCCATCTGCTAAGAGTGGACCTGGCAGCCGCCGGACCCCTTCTTGGCCCTTCTGGAATCACAAACAAGACATCCATCTTATGTACCTCTCAAGTAGCGGCCAAGTAATACTTTAATGCCCTGACCCCATCGAGGGAATGCAGGAGTCACTGCTTATGGCTAGTGTGGGTCGTGGGCACAAGAAGGGTAGCACCGTCTCCTGATTAAGAAGAAGGGAGAGACCACCTTGGACAAAAAATCCTGCTTCACATGAAACACTGCTTTGTCTTCATGCTGCACCAAAAAGGGTGATCTGATCAAAAGCGCTGCCAGCTCTGAAACCCGCAAGATGGAGGTGATCACCATAAGTAAAACCACCTTCAACGTGAGCATCATCAGGGAAGCCTCCGTCATGGGTTCAAAGGGGGCCCCTGAAGTGCTGATAGGACCAGATTGAGCTTTCAGGGTGGGACTATCGACCGCCGTGGAGGCTGAACATGCGCCCTGCATGAAAGTGTGGATTGACCTATGCTCTGCGATCGTCCGTTGTAAAAAATGGACAAGGCCAAGACCTGGCCCTTAAGGGTGCTGGGCTGTAGGCCAGCATCCAGACCTTGCTGGAATAACTCCAAAAATGAGTAAAAAAAAAAAGACAAGAAGGCCCTCCAAGTCCTGTAGTAAATTCTAGAGGACAAATCCCTCTCCTCCAATATGCTGGTCTTAATAGCCAAGCCGCTAAAGCCGACGCAGGAGAAATGTGGTGCCGCAGAGGACCTTGTTGCAGAAGATCTGGGCGGTTGGGGAGTCACCACGGGGGATGCACTGCCAGGTTGACCAGATCTGTGGACCACACTCTTATGGGGCAGTGTGGGGTGATCAGAATGATAGGAATCTGCTTGCAGTTGACCTTCTTTAACACGCGACCCAGAAGTGGCAGTGGTGGGAATGCGTAGAGCAGGCTGTACCCTGAACAGGGAAGAGATGCGAAGGAGTCCATCTCTGTCACTCCCCACCAGTCGCAGAGGGCTTGAAACACGTCCTGGTGATGGGACCATTCCCCCTGGTCCACCGTCTCCCTGCTCAAATAATCGGCCTGCAGATTCTCCACCCCCGGAATGTGAACCTCTGAGATGCACAGAACACGAAGTTCTGCCCACCTCATGATGCAACTCACTTTTTGGAACGCCTGCCAGCTCCTCGTACCCCCCTGATGGTTTATGTAGGCCTAAGCCATGGAATTGTCCAACTGTACCATGATCGGAAGCCCCTGGAGCTGGGAAGAGCAATGCCTGAGAACCAGCAGAAGCGCCCTCATCAATTCAAGGATTGCCGGGCATTGTCCATCAATATGAAGCGGAGGTTCCCCATGGGCAGTGGCTATGACCCCCCCAACGTGACAAGGCCGCTTCCCCCCAAACGCTAGCAGCCGAGCTCTAAAAGAGCTCTGACCAGCATGGCTGCAGTAGTAAATCACAGAAACACTGACACCTCGCCACCTAGCTCAGGCCCCCCCAGCAGCCATAGGGAAGACAGACTGTGGCCAGGGGGGGTGGATGACTCTGGGAGTAGAGGGAAACAGGGGCTCAGTGGGAGGCACACAGCAGGGCCACCATGCAAGGCCCAGAGATCAAGTACCCTGCGGGCCTGTCAACCCTCCCGGTCAGCAACTAAAAACAACAATAAAAATCCAGACATCTTCACAGTCTCTTGTGACTGCGAGAAAAGGACCAAGCAAATCCTGCCACAACCTGCCCTATATGGGAGCTTGTTATTTTTCTATCTTGCAGTCCCTGCCTATGGCTGAGATTAACCACGCTTTGCTACTGGTGGTGCCCCGGAATAGAATAGATGAGAAAGTGGTTCTCTTCATTGGTACTTTTCTAAGTAACATTCTTGACCAGGTTGGTGAAAAATCATGACACTAGTGCTGAATACTGTTAAGATTACTTGACATTGACAGCCAACAGTCTTGTTAGTTATGGTGCCTCCCAGAGGACAAACACTAGACTGCATCTGCATGAGCTCATCATGTGCAGTGACAGCAGGAACTGAACCGTGTTCACAGAATAGAATGTTGTGTCCATTTTTTCCGATTTACAGAAGTAAAGACCATCTGAATGATTAGAACTACTCTGTCTCTCTTGTTTCCTGTTTAAATCATCCTAATGTCAGCAGAAAAAGTCAGAACTGTTAGTTATGGTCTCATGTATTTTTTTTTTTTTTTTACAAAAAAAGGACTAAATCGAGTTACTGTATTAAAGATGTTATTTTTGCTTAGATATCGGTGGTCTATTATTCTGTTCCAGTGTCAGTGTTATATCCTTCTTTGGATTGTCATTGCTTCATCTTTTCAATTTCTGTAATGTAAGGTAATTAAAAATCCAACTGTAAACGACCTCAGTTTCTTTAAGTGTCTATAGGGAGAAGGGATATGCTCCTGCAATAGGAACTGCAGATCTGAACCCAGGATCTTTTTCCATAGAGATCGGTGGCCTTCAGGCAGATTTCCTTGCATGTGGCCCTTGCAAATTGAAATATTGCTAGCCGCAGAGCTGGCTTTGGCACAGTGATGGCAAAGATTTTAAAGACAGAGTGCCCAAACTGCAACCCAAAACCCACTTATTTATCCCGAAGTGCCAACATGGCAATTTAAATACTGAGGTTTTAGCTGCTGCCTGAGGCGAACTATAGAAGGACGCCTTGTCAAATAGTAAACTACTTGTAAAATAAAGTGGAAACTAATCAGAGTTTACTTTACTTCCTATCTGGGATGCTGCTCAGTATAATATTCCCTGGCCCAGCACATACTCAGCTCATTTTGGGATCCCATACGCGTCTCTGCAGCATCATCCATGTTCTGCATGTCTGGTGGACCCTACATTCTGCAGGAGGTAACTCACAGAATGGAGAATGTCAAGATGCTGTGGCATGGCAAAGTGCTGTGCTCTATCCCTCAGAGAGCCATTGTGTGGTCCCAAGATGAGGTGAGTATACAGCGAGCCAGAGGGGTTCATGCTGTGGGGCCTTTTGAGTTGGTACTGAAGAGAGACTGCACAAGGCACTTATTTACTCATAAACGACGACAGTGTGCACAAATGGGGGTATCACAAAGTCTAAATGTATACTATGAGGTGGGACCCACAACCCTCCTCAACCCCCATATATGATGGCACCACTGTTAATATAAAAAATAATTCTTTATTCATAATGAAGTCACATGACATACAAAAACTAGACTATAGTTAAAAAACACTAAACACAAGACAATAATGTACAATAAGGAAGAGAACCACACTTCTGGGGGCAATGGAGATGGCAGTCACAGTTCATATATTTACAATAATATGGTAACCCTCCTGGCTGAATCAACGTGAACTAAAGTGCTACAGTGCTACAGTGCAAAAGTGCTAAAAAACAATCCATCTAAAGCCAATACAACAGCTAAACACATGTGTGATAATTAATAATACATGTTATCCCTATCATTATGAGAGATGCACCCCTAATAGGGCTAAAAAGCATACTTAAGAGACTTCCAAAAGTGAGAACACACCAGGGGGGAGAGAAAAAAGGCAATCCCCTGATATAGAGAAAGAGTAACTTACATTATAATACGACCGCCAGCCCACTGCCCCTCTGTCTACGCGTTGCGTGACGTCACTTCACGTCACTTCCTCAGGACATACAATGTGTATCCACTAACCTCCTTAAATACCTCTCATGTTCCCGCTCATTGGACCCGCCGGTAGTGACCCCATCCGGGCTTCAATCAAGGCTGGCTGCTTGTCAGGTGTGCATTGGCCAAAGACACACCCGACAAGGAAAGACTGATGCGCGTCCCGGCCGGAGACGCGCCATGTTTAGCAGCTCGCTGATGACGTGTGTACCCCGCGCCAGGGCCGAGCGCGTCAGTGCTGCGCATCACTGGCGCGCGCGCCCATGACCGGGGAGCTGTGCACAATGTCAGCACGCAGCACATGCTGCGCGCGCACAGCCAGTTCGGGCTGTCAGAAAAGAAGCCAGTGTGCGTCCATATGAATACAAAACGCCTAGATACTGAAACCCGGGGCACAATCGGGCGGATCACATTGAGCGGGGGACATGTATAGGTAAGTATGTATAGTTTATTAAAAAAAATAATAAAATAGAAAAAAATAAACACCATTAAACACCTAACCCGTGACTACCTCTAATTCTAAACTGTATTAAAAGACTCTATAAATGCATGATTTTTAAAGCAGATAAGACTTGCACAACATGAAATACTGAATATATTGCCAGCCAATACTGTTTACTGCGGGGACTACCTATACCACTATACTGTACCTATTATAATAGGACCTACAGTACCCGGGCACCAATGCCCAATGTACCTCCACCAGAGGGATATGAATATACCTCAATACACCCACATACTATTAGGCAACTATCCCTCCTGCTAGGTCGACATTCAATAATATAGGGCCCCCTCCCATAGTGAACCTTCACATGCACCCTGTTAGTAAGAACAAGGGTGCGGGAAGGTACAAGCGGGACAGAGGGAAAGGCAAAGGTGGAGTCAGTATATAGGGAAAGATAACTACATAGGGAAAAGACAGATAGGGTAAAACCAAACATAAGGGAGGCCGACAAAACCAGCCAAGGGCAATGGATAACTCGATGGCCCTAACCAACTGAGGGTGTATTGATTATCCATACTAAAAATGTAGTACACTGATACGTGCAGGTAGTCAAATGGCAGCTACATATTGGTTAATATTCTAACCACCAATGTTGGGAGAGTTTACTCCTCCATACATCGGCAACTCACAAACCTGGTCAACATATATGGTATTATTCAAACTGGATTTAAAACTGTCAAGGGGGGAATAAATGTTCACTTATTTATGGCTACATGTCACACATGTGGTCTTCACATCTCTTGTTGCATAAGTTCTTCTGCATAGTCAACCGACCAGACATCCCATCGGATTAATTCAAGGAAAGGCAACTACAGAGGACTGGAACTCCACGTCACCTACGGTATGGCCTCACTCCCCAAGATCAAGGCGCCCGGCCCACTCTGTATTTACAAACAAAAAAAGTGTATTAAGTGAACCATACAGCAAGTGCAAAAATGAAAGTGCAACCATCATATAATCGCCACCACAGCCCCACACCCCCTACCTCAAACCACCCCAACCACCCAAATACCCACCCGCCCCTCAACAAACACCTACCTTCTGAACAGTGCCCCAACACCCAAAAAAGTTTATATAGAAGTGCAAGGTGACCTGAATCATAATAACACATAAGTGCATATAGGTGTAGCTCAAGTCCCTAGAAATGGGGTGAAGGCTGTATCTTCATTTAGGCCCCCAGGTGACTGCGAGTCCAAATTCCATATCCACCTGAGTTCCCTCTGTTGTAATATACGCTTGATATCCCCACCCCGTGGGCCCATCATGACCCGTTCCAATCCAGTGACTTTAAGACAGCTATAGTCACCACCATGCTTGTTAAGCATGTGAAGGGCAACCGGGGGAATCTTTTTCCCTTGTTCAAGATTTCTACTGGCCAGTCGGATGCTAGAAAAATGGGCCTGAACTCGCGCTTTCAAAGTATTGCGAGTTTCCCCCACGTAGATCTTAGGACAATTGCAGGTGAGGGCATAAATAACTCCCGTGGACCTGCAGTTAATCATCTGTCTAATAATAAACTCCTGGCCTGTTTTGAGATTTTTCACAATCTTTTGTTTGACCATGTGTGGGCATATTGAACATGTGCCACAAGGGTAATTACCCTTTATTTCTTTCCGTTGGTCAAGCCAGTTCGATACAGGAGACAGATGGCTACTGCAGACCCTGTCACGCAAGTTAGGTGCCCTTCTAGCCGTCATTTTCGGACCACTCTGTGTCCATCTATTGAGAGAGGAATCAGTTTTTAAGATGTCCCAGCTCTCCCTAAGCAATCCCCTTAAACGGTGCCAATCCGTATTGTATTGTGTAATGTACCTTACCTCACCATCTTTCCGTTTACCATGTCTGGGATTCAGAAGGTCCATTCTATCCGTCTCCTTGGCTCGCTTATATGCTCTCTCAACCACCCCTCTAGGGTAACCTCTTCGGAGAAAACGTTGGGAAAGGTCATTGGCCTGTGCTCTGAATTCCTCCTCGCTAGAGCAGTTTCGCCGTAATCTAAGGAACTGACCAGTTGGAATCCCACATTTCAGATTTGTTTGGTGAAAACTCTCATACCGTAGTAGAGAGTTCACGGCAGTATCCTTCCGATGGAGGCCAGACTTTAAGGAGCCATCCTCTTGTACGGTGATCAACAGGTCAAGAAAACACACCTGTTCGGTAGATACCTGTGCTGTTAGAAATATGTTCAGATCATTGGTGTTAAGACAATTCAAAAACTCAAAAAACTGTAACTCAGATCCCTGCCACAGAACCATAATATCATCAATATATCTGTGCCACCCTAACACGTGCCGGTGGTACCGACGCATGGCGTCACAGAATACAACCTCTCTCTCCCACCACCCCAGGAATAGGTTGGCCACAGACGGGGCACATCGCGCCCCCATGGCCACACCGCGTACTTGTCTATAGTACACCGAGTCAAACATAAAAAAATTATGTGACAATATGAAATTCAAAAGACAAAGTGTGAATTCCTGGAGTGGTGGGGAATCCGCCGTGCTCGTACTCAAGAAGTACCGGCACGTGTGGGTGGCACAGACATGTGATATGTTTGAGTACAGCGATTCAACATCTAATGTGGCTAAAAGTACCCCTTTTGGTACATGGATCTGTTCCAGTTGTTTGAGTAGATGCATAGAGTCCCGTACGTAAGAATCTAATGTTATTACAAAAGGTTGTAGACATTTGTCGATGAATATACAAGCCTTTTCGGTCAGGCCCCCAATGCCCGCCACTATTGGTCTACCCGGGGGGCAGCGAGGGTTTTTATGAATCTTTGGTAAGATATAAAACGTTGCCACCACTGGATGGTCTACACGTAAAAAATCGCGTGTTCTGTCGTTGATAACTTGACTGGTCCAGGCCTCCTGTATTAATGCATCATATTCCCTTTTATACAGTATTAGTGGGTTACCTGCTAGTTTCTCATAAAAGTCGGGGTTTTGGAGCTGTCTCAGGGCCTCCGCACGATAATATTCCCGCGACATGACGACAATATTGCCGCCCTTGTCAGCCTCCTTGATGACTAGTTCCGTGCGGGTGCGGAGGCCCGAGACAGCTTCCATTTCCCTTTGAGTCAAATTCCCTGGGCCCCGGGCTGCTGGTAAAGCCCAGATTCTTTTGCTAACAACTTTAAAGAAAGTGTGAACTGCTGGACTAATCGTCCATGCTGGGGTATATCTAGAGGGTCTAAATAGTTGTTCAATCGAACCTACCTCTGTGTCCTGCTCTTCCAGGAGCGCGGTCAAATCATCCACTGCTTCAAATTCGCGTGGAGACCAATCATGAAACTGTGCCGGGGACTCAAATTGTTTCTTCAATAGCAATTTTCTACAGAACAAGTATAAATCTTTGATTGCTATGAACTTGTCCAGTTTGTTCTGTGGTGCGAAGGATAACCCTTTCCGTAATACTGAGATTTCATCCTTAGATAATATGGAACCAGAAATGTTAATAACCGATAATTCGTCCTGTTGTTCCGAGTGGTGGTTATCCCCATTCGGAGTACTTATCAAAGGAGCTAGGGGCTGGGGCCTGTTCTCAGTCTCTTCTGAGCGGACGACCGAAATCTGTGGTGTTCCCACCGTCCCGGTGTCCTTGATGGATCTGCATTTCTTTCGCCCCCCCCGGCGTGTCCTCTTACGGGGCCTCCACCTAAAAAACTAGTATGGACATTGTCCTCCTCTGATGCTCGACTAGAGAAGGATGTTCTACGGCTCGTGGATCTACTGTTGGTCATCGGTCCCCTTCTCTGATTACCTTTGTGTGACCATTTATAAACCCTTCCTGAATCAAAATCTGTACGATCCCTGTTCAATTTATCCATCTTGTTGCTAATCACCTCATCCTCAATCTTTTTCAAATCACTGTCCAATATATCCTGCAACCTATCAATGTCTGCTTGTGGGGTATCCCTAGGTATACCGTCATAAAGTTCATTTAGTACCTCTTTAGTTCTTTCCAGTGACATTTTATCCAGGGAGATAAGTTCATCTATGAGGCCCATAGCACATTGATTCAAATGGGCTTCCCACCTGGGTCTGACCTCTTCGGGTACCTGCCAGGCTGGAAATATTTGGACTCTCAAGCCACGCGGAATCAGAGATTGTTCTTTATATAACTCCAAGCTCTGTATATTCCACCAGGTTTTAGTGTATTTTATCTGCTCCCGTTTGATTCTGTGAAAAATGTCACGTAATGAACCAGTTCGTACATCAGATACTATACTACCCCGCTGTGATTTCCATTGCTGTAACCTTGTGTTCCAACTATTTTCCCGTGCTTCTGAGTTAAACGGCATATTGCCGTGCTAGCCTCTAATGGGGCTTGGGATAAACCTAAACACCCGTGGGTACAAACAACTACTGAAGAGAGACTGCACAAGGCACTTATTTACTCATAAACGACGACAGTGTGCACAAATGGGGGTATCACAAAGTCTAAATGTATACTATGAGGTGGGACCCACAACCCTCCTCAACCCCCATATATGATGGCACCACTGTTAATATAAAAAATAATTCTTTATTAATAATGAAGTCACATGACATACAAAAACTAGACTATAGTTAAAAAACACTAAACACAAGACAATAATGTACAATAAGGAAGAGAACCACACTTCTGGGGGCAATGGAGATGGCAGTCACAGTTCATATATTTACAATAATATGGTAACCCTCCTGGCTGAATCAACGTGAACTAAAGTGCTACAGTGCTACAGTGCAAAAGTGCTAAAAAACAATCCATCTAAAGCCAATACAACAGCTAAACACATGTGTGATAATTAATAATACATGTTATCCCTATCATTATGAGAGATGCACCCCTAATAGGGCTAAAAAGCATACTTAAGAGACTTCCAAAAGTGAGAACACACCAGGGGGGAGAGAAAAAAGGCAATCCCCTGATATAGAGAAAGAGTAACTTACATTATAATACGACCGCCAGCCCACTGCCTTTTGAGTTGGGATTTTGTCCTAGTGGACCCCTCCAGCAGTTTTGCTGGTAGGATCAGAAGCCCTCCTCAAGCAGTTACAAAAAAGTAGCATTGTGTGTGGGTGGGTGGCAGCGTTTATACTAGCATGGCCATTGATTGCAGTCCCTTGCCCTCTACTCTCTTCTGGGCATGTGATTGCATGTCACTATGGGTCGAGGCAATGGGTGAGAAACTGCAACAAGTGACCAAGCCGGCAGTAAAGTAAGACCAGGGCATGTCAATGGGGTGATGGTGCGTGCCCAAAAAGAGCGATCCTAGTGCTTGCCACCCAGGCTAAACAATGTAATAGTCCTAACACTTGGGCTACATATGCTGAACATGCCTGGATTGAGTCAGGACATCCCCACAGGCCTGTTTGAACCAGACAATCCAGCTGAAATGCAAAGTAGAGAGGGCTATATCCCCATCCTGCTGCCCTCCAGAAAAGACCGGACCTACCAGGTATGAAATAATGCTGATCTCATGCTATTTGAACACTTTGGAGTAGATGCTTTATAGTAAGAATGAAAAATACATGCACAAATATGGGCGAATTGTCCAGTAAAATATAAAATGTGTTGCTATTCCCACTTTAGTCACTAGATGGGAGTATAAGACCACAAATGGCGGCGCTACTACAGAGACAAGGCCCAGGTGAAGTTGGAAGTGAGTAGGAGGATGTGGCTGTGTGCTGATTTGCAGAGAGAGAGAGTAGATGGAAGAGGTGCAGAAAATTCCACGGGGAGAGAAGAAGGCCCTGGCGGGAAGAAGCCCGGGGGGGGGGGGTCCTGGCATGGGTGTGACAGAGGAGGCACCACTTAGGAGTAGAGAGGATCCAAGGGGATCGACAGGCCGTGAGGAGGAAGCTGCTGTGCCTGAGACTCTGGTAAGGTGTGGCTTCCCCTGTCTGTGACCCCTGCCCTGCAGCGACTGTTGTGTGAGGGATAAGCCCTTGTGTTGGGGAAAAGTCCGGGCTCAGAAGCTGTGGAGTAGAGGTTTACCATGTATTTTACTCACTGGCAGCTCCTCTGCTGATGCTGGGCAATTGTGCAACCCAGTCATAGATGTTCTCCACTATGAGGGGTGCTCAGTTTAAAGTAGGGTGGTGGCCGCCCAAAACCCCCTCTGGAAAAAGGCTTACTGTTAATTGGGAAATACAGTACTGCCTAGCCCCTTTGCTTAAACGTTCTGACAAGCAAGAGTACCTGTGTTCTATAGCTGATGGACACAAGCCTGTTTAACCCTTATGCTGAAACATTCTGATAAGCAAGTGTCCCTGTTGTCTTTGCTGATGGACACAACCCTGATTAACCCTTTCACTGAAATGTACTTTCGAAGCGAGTGTTCCTGTACTTGCTCTCCTACAAGCTATACAAGTTTATTGGCCTGTGAACTGTGTATTTGACCATGACGTGGATTAAAGTATTATACCTTTCTTTTCATGACCCTGCAGCAATAAAACAAGCTGATGCTTTCACTTATCCTGTTTGCCGTTGAGTTTCTTTTTACAGAAATACCATCTTTTCATCTCCCCGTGCAGAGGTCCCATTAACCCTTACCTTTGGCTACCATACCTGTGTGTTGTGACATTGTCTAAGATAAGTTGACACGGTGACATACTTTGTAATGTAAATAAAACTGGCCGTGATTAATGCTGGTTAACCTCAATAACTGCCTTTACAGAACTAGTCATATTCCAGCTATGACACTGGGACAATCATCCTCAGGGTCTTAAGATGGTTGACTTCCCCCAGAAGGGCAATAATCCAAAGAGTAATATGTGATGAAGACTGGAGTGGTAGAAGCAGTCTGGAGGCACTAACTAGACCAAAATCTTGTAACCTAATGACACCACCTGCCTCATCTAGGGCTGCAACCCATAGGTCCACTAAGTAGGCATTCTCTCCACACACTTGGGTGAAGGCCCACTCCTTTGCTGAAGAGGAATTTGTGGGAGCTTTGGGCTTGCCTTGCCACGCTGACATCCCTCTGTGACCTTGTGGAAATGCTTCAAGTTACCTTGCTACTGTTTACAAAATGGCTTACAACAAGGCCAAAATGACCTGACAACTGAAATCCTCAAGCTGGAGGGTTTCCCTCTTTCCAGTGAACTCCTTAATGATCACTTCTAGATCTTCCCAGAACAATGTGCCTATCCTTGTACAGAAATTATGCCATCCTCCTCTTGGTTCTGTATTTAACTTGCCACCACCATTATTGCCAGAGCCCTAGCAATTATTTTTCAGGGAATAGCTGCTGTTCCAGGGCTGATATTTTCTGAGGTACTGACATATATGAAATGTTACACAGGAAGAGCCTTCTCACAGTAATTTCCATGCAAGCATGGCGGAGCCCTGTTTTCATTTTGGCATCCCAAAAGTTAAATTTTTCGCAGATACCCAAGTAATAACTAACATAACTATAACTATTAATTTGTTATTTTTTCCATATATAAATTAATGCTTTATTATAACTACTCTAGAAATAATTGTGCTTTGTCTTTTTTCCTTGGATGCTGCATTAAAAAGTTCCCCCAGCAGGTGTCACTATAGATTGCCATTTTGATCTTGAATGTTGATTTAATATAAATTCGACCAGTGTGCAACATGAATTCTGGTTCTAAAGTAAAACGTTTACTGGCTATTATTACACAAAGATGTGTAAAGTAAATCATAGCAAGCAATCCAAATCCTTTTCTTTATAAGGACCAAAACTCTTAATCATAATTCACACTTTTTACCCGTTTTGCAGGGGCATACCGATCTGGTTTGCTGACACTAATATTGTGATTATTTGTATTGTTAGGTGCCTATAAATTTACTAAGGATATTGTGCAATGCAGAAATGAACAGCCCCTCATCTCAACCGGCAAGCCACACATCCTGTAAAGCTGCACATATCTCTGATGACAGTTGCTCTCCCTATTTTATTTACAGACAGTTATTCCACATTATCCAAAAACGGCATCAAATATATTGACCCTCATTTTCTAAGGAGAATGTTCTAAATTTGCACAGTTGTGCAGGAAGAAATATTTTAATTTACCTACTTCCAATGCGTATAAATTGGTAAAGCTCAATACATTGCAAGCATATCCTTGGTAGATTGCCCTGAAATACAGAGAAGCTGTGCTGACTTGCAGTGAACCTACAGAAAAAAACACCTCTCATCCCTCCATCCCGCTAAACCTGAAATGTTTTAATATTATTAATAATATTGGCAATGGTCTCCAACCAGCAGATTAATGTGGGATAGAATCAGTGCTGGACTGGAGAGTCTGGTGCCCAGCTGTAGAACTGGCACTGGGGGCCCACCCCACATTTAGATGCAAGTATTACTGGCTTACATTCAGGGGCCATGCACAAAAACATTATGCGGAGCTGTATTGTCTCTGTGTGTGCTCTTGCGATGCCACAAATAGGCTTTACATAGTTCAGATATTGTCATGCAGGCCCATTACGGGGATTTCCTGGTAACCCTGTGGGCCAGCCTGAGTCTAAATAGAAAAGCAGTTGTGGCTGGATTCTTTAGATAATTACCAAAAACATTGCAGCATGTGACATTAAAGAGGAACATCAGTGGCCCTGACGTCTAAAGGTCTCCATGGACATCCGAATTCTACTCTTTGGGATATCCTTAATTGGGATGCCTCACTTTGTAAAACCCCCTGAAGCCCTGTTTCACTTACCTTGTCCCGGAGCTCTCGTCGCATCTCGCCTCTAGCCATGGGTGCACCCATACCCAGCCTTTCTGAATGCCTGACACGGGCTTGCGACGGCTAGGAGGTGAGCGGGGGATGGGGCCGGTGGTGCACTTAGCTCCCTTCAGCGCCGCTCAGCTGCTTAGCCGTCAGTGGCGATGAATGAAGCCGAGTGAAAGTGAGCACGCTGATTAGTTGAGCGGGCCAATCAGCATGCTCGTTCTTGCCCCGTGGGAGTGACAGGAAAGTGAGTTAATGGGTCGACCTTGGGGGACACACACAGCAGGGCATCCTAGTTCAAGATGCCCCCCACGGAGAGGAACACCACCCTAAAAAGTGAAAATGGGATGTGTTATTCCTCTTTAAAAAACACTGCCTTGGTATTAGTAAATGGTAGCGGCTGCATTGGTATTAGTAAATGGTAGGGGCTGCATTGGTATTAGTAAATGGTAGGGGCTGCATTGGTATTAGTAAATGGTAGGGGCTGCATTGGTATTAGTAAATGGTAGGGGCTGCATTGGTATTAGTAAATGGTAGCGGCTGCATTGGTATTAGTAAATGGTAGGGGCTGCATTGGTATTAGTAAATGGTAGCGGCTGCATTGGTATTAGTAAATGGTAGGGGCTGCATTGGTATTAGTAAATGGTAGCGGCTGCATTGGTATTAGTAAATGGTAGCGGCTGCATTGGTATTAGTAAATGGTAGGGGCTGCATTGGTATTAGTAAATGGTAGCGGCTGCATTGGTATTAGTAAATGGTAGCGGCTGCATTGGTATTAGTAAATGGTAGCGGCTGCATTGGTATTAGTAAATGGTAGGGGCTGCATTGGTATTAGTAAATGGTAGCGGCTGCATTGGTATTAGTAAATGGTCCCGGCTGCATTGGTATTAGTAAATGGTCCCGGCTGCATTGGTATTAGTAAATGGTCCCGGCTGCATTGGTATTAGTAAATGGTAGCGGCTGCATTGGTATTAGTAAATAGTACCAGCTACATTGGTATTAGTGAATGGTAGGGGCTGCATTGGTATTAGTAAATGGTAGCGGCTGCATTGGTATTAGTAAATGGTAGCGGCTGCATTGGTATTAGTAAATGGTCCTGGCTGCATTGGTATTAGTAAATGGTAGCGGCTGCATTGGTATTAGTAAATGGTAGCGGCTGCATTGGTATTAGTAAATGGTAGCGGCTGCATTGGTATTAGTAAATGGTAGGGGCTGCATTGGTATTAGTAAATGGTCCCGGCTGCATTGGTATTAGTAAATGGTAGGGGCTGCATTGGTATTAGTAAATGGTAGGGGCTGCATTGGTATTAGTAAATGGTAGGGGCTGCATTGGTATTAGTAAATGGTAGCGGCTGCATTGGTATTAGTAAATGGTAGGGGCTGCATTGGTATTAGTAAATGGTAGGGGCTGCATTGGTATTAGTAAATGGTAGGGGCTGCATTGGTATTAGTAAATGGTAGCGGCTGCATTGGTATTAGTAAATGGTAGGGGCTGCATTGGTATTAGTAAATGGTAGGAGCTGCATTGGTATTAGTAAATGGTAGGGGCTGCATTGGTATTAGTAAATGGTAGCGGCTGCATTGGTATTAGTAAATGGTAGCGGCTGCATTGGTATTAGTAAATGGTAGGGGCTGCATTGGTATTAGTAAATGGTAGCGGCTGCATTGGTATTAGTAAATGGTAGGGGCTGCATTGGTATTAGTAAATGGTAGCGGCTGCATTGGTATTAGTAAATGGTAGCGGCTGCATTGGTATTAGTAAATGGTAGGGGCTGCATTGGTATTAGTAAATGGTAGCGGCTGCATTGGTATTAGTAAATGGTAGCGGCTGCATTGGTATTAGTAAATGGTAGGGGCTGCATTGGTATTAGTAAATGGTAGCGGCTGCATTGGTATTAGTAAATGGTAGCGGCTGCATTGGTATTAGTAAATGGTAGCGGCTGCATTGGTATTAGTAAATGGTAGGGGCTGCATTGGTATTAGTAAATGGTCCCGGCTGCATTGGTATTAGTAAATGGTAGGGGCTGCATTGGTATTAGTAAATGGTAGGGGCTGCATTGGTATTAGTAAATGGTAGGGGCTGCATTGGTATTAGTAAATGGTAGCGGCTGCATTGGTATTAGTAAATGGTAGGGGCTGCATTGGTATTAGTAAATGGTAGGGGCTGCATTGGTATTAGTAAATGGTAGGGGCTGCATTGGTATTAGTAAATGGTAGCGGCTGCATTGGTATTAGTAAATGGTAGGGGCTGCATTGGTATTAGTAAATGGTAGGAGCTGCATTGGTATTAGTAAATGGTAGGGGCTGCATTGGTATTAGTAAATGGTAGCGGCTGCATTGGTATTAGTAAATGGTAGCGGCTGCATTGGTATTAGTAAATGGTAGGGGCTGCATTGGTATTAGTAAATGGTAGCGGCTGCATTGGTATTAGTAAATGGTAGGGGCTGCATTGGTATTAGTAAATGGTAGGAGCTGCATTGGTATTAGTAAATGGTAGGGGCTGCATTGGTATTAGTAAATGGTAGCGGCTGCATTGGTATTAGTAAATGGTAGGGGCTGCATTGGTATTAGTAAATGGTAGGGGCTGCATTGGTATTAGTAAATGGTAGCGGCTGCATTGGTATTAGTAAATGGTAGCGGCTGCATTGGTATTAGTAAATGGTAGCGGCTGCATTGGTATTAGTAAATGGTAGCGGCTGCATTGGTATTAGTAAATGGTAGCGGCTGCATTGGTATTAGTAAATGGTAGGAGCTGCATTGGTATTAGTAAATGGTAGGGGCTGCATTGGTATTAGTAAATGGTAGGGGCTGCATTGGTATTAGTAAATGGTAGCGGCTGCATTGGTATTAGTAAATGGTAGCGGCTGCATTGGTATTAGTAAATGGTAGGGGCTGCATTGGTATTAGTAAATGGTAGCGGCTGCATTGGTATTAGTAAATGGTAGGGGCTGCATTGGTATTAGTAAATGGTAGGAGCTGCATTGGTATTAGTAAATGGTAGGGGCTGCATTGGTATTAGTAAATGGTAGCGGCTGCATTGGTATTAGTAAATGGTAGCGGCTGCATTGGTATTAGTAAATGGTAGGAGCTGCATTGGTATTAGTAAATGGTAGGGGCTGCATTGGTATTAGTAAATGGTAGGGGCTGCATTGGTATTAGTAAATGGTAGCGGCTGCATTGGTATTAGTAAATGGTAGCGGCTGCATTGGTATTAGTAAATGGTCCCGGCTGCATTGGTATTAGTAAATGGTAGGGGCTGCATTGGTATTAGTAAATGGTAGCGGCTGCATTGGTATTAGTAAATGGTAGCGGCTGCATTGGTATTAGTAAATGGTAGCGGCTGCATTGGTATTAGTAAATGGTAGCGGCTGCATTGGTATTAGTAAATGGTAGCGGCTGCATTGGTATTAGTAAATGGTAGCGGCTGCATTGGTATTAGTAAATGGTCCCGGCTGCATTGGTATTAGTAAATGGTAGCGGCTGCATTGGTATTAGTAAATGGTAGCGGCTGCATTGGTATTAGTAAATGGTAGCGGCTGCATTGGTATTAGTAAATGGTAGGGGCTGCATTGGTATTAGTAAATGGTCCCGGCTGCATTGGTATTAGTAAATGGTAGCGGCTGCATTGGTATTAGTAAATGGTAGCGGCTGCATTGGTATTAGTAAATGGTAGGGGCTGCATTGGTATTAGTAAATGGTAGGGGCTGCATTGGTATTAGTAAATGGTAGCGGCTGCATTGGTATTAGTAAATGGTAGCGGCTGCATTGGTATTAGTAAATGGTAGGGGCTGCATTGGTATTAGTAAATGGTAGCGGCTGCATTGGTATTAGTAAATGGTAGCGGCTGCATTGGTATTAGTAAATGGTCCCGGCTGCATTGGTATTAGTAAATGGTAGCGGCTGCATTGGTATTAGTAAATGGTCCCGGCTGCATTGGTATTAGTAAATGGTAGCGGCTGCATTGGTATTAGTAAATGGTAGGGGCTGCATTGGTATTAGTAAATGGTCCCGGCTGCATTGGTATTAGTAAATGGTAGCGGCTGCATTGGTATTAGTAAATGGTAGCGGCTGCATTGGTATTAGTAAATGGTCCCGGCTGCATTGGTATTAGTAAATGGTAGCGGCTGCATTGGTATTAGTAAATGGTCCCGGCTGCATTGGTATTAGTAAATGGTAGCGGCTGCATTGGTATTAGTAAATGGTCCCGGCTGCATTTGTATTAGTAAATGGTAGCGGCTGCATTGGTATTAGTAAATGGTCCCGGCTGCATTGGTATTAGTAAATGGTAGGGGCTGCATTGGTATTAGTAAATGGTAGCGGCTGCATTGGTATTAGTAAATGGTAGCGGCTGCATTGGTATTAGTAAATGGTCCCGGCTGCATTGGTATTAGTAAATGGTAGCGGCTGCATTGGTATTAGTAAATGGTAGCGGCGGCATTGGTATTAGTAAATGGTAGCGGCTGCATTGGTATTAGTAAATGGTAGGGGCTGCATTGGTATTAGTAAATGGTCCCGGCTGCATTGGTATTAGTAAATGGTAGCGGCTGCATTGGTATTAGTAAATGGTAGCGGCTGCATTGGTATTAGTAAATGGTAGGGGCTGCATTGGTATTAGTAAATGGTAGGGGCTGCATTGGTATTAGTAAATGGTAGCGGCTGCATTGGTATTAGTAAATGGTAGCGGCTGCATTGGTATTAGTAAATGGTAGGGGCTGCATTGGTATTAGTAAATGGTAGCGGCTGCATTGGTATTAGTAAATGGTAGCGGCTGCATTGGTATTAGTAAATGGTCCCGGCTGCATTGGTATTAGTAAATGGTAGCGGCTGCATTGGTATTAGTAAATGGTCCCGGCTGCATTGGTATTAGTAAATGGTAGCGGCTGCATTGGTATTAGTAAATGGTAGGGGCTGCATTGGTATTAGTAAATGGTCCCGGCTGCATTGGTATTAGTAAATGGTAGCGGCTGCATTGGTATTAGTAAATGGTAGCGGCTGCATTGGTATTAGTAAATGGTCCCGGCTGCATTGGTATTAGTAAATGGTAGCGGCTGCATTGGTATTAGTAAATGGTCCCGGCTGCATTGGTATTAGTAAATGGTAGCGGCTGCATTGGTATTAGTAAATGGTCCCGGCTGCATTTGTATTAGTAAATGGTAGCGGCTGCATTGGTATTAGTAAATGGTCCCGGCTGCATTGGTATTAGTAAATGGTAGGGGCTGCATTGGTATTAGTAAATGGTAGCGGCTGCATTGGTATTAGTAAATGGTAGCGGCTGCATTGGTATTAGTAAATGGTCCCGGCTGCATTGGTATTAGTAAATGGTAGGGGCTGCATTGGTATTAGTAAATGGTAGCAGCTGCATTGGTATTAGTAAATGGTAGCGGCTGCATTGGTATTAGTAAATGGTAGCGGCTGCATTGGTATTAGTAAATAGTAGCGGCTGCATTGGTATTAGTAAATGGTCCTGGCTGCATTGGTATTAGTAAATAGTAGCGGCTGCATTGGTATTAGTAAATGGTAGCGGCTGCATTGGTATTAGTATACGGCACTGGCTGCATTGGTATTAGTAAATGCTAGCGGCTGCATTGCTATTAGTAAATGGTAGCGGCTGCATTGGTATTAGTAAATGGTAGCGGCTGCATTGGTATTAGTAAATGGTAGCGGCTGCATTGGTATTAGTATATGGTAGCGGCTGCATTGGTATTAGTAAATGGTAGGGGCTGCATTGGTATTAGTATATGGTAGCGGCTGCATTGGTATTAGTAAATGGTAGCGGCTGCATTGGTATTAGTAAATAGTAGCGGCTGCATTGGTATTAGTAAATGGTCCTGGCTGCCTTGGTATTAGTAAATGGTAGCGGCTGCATTGGTATTAGTATACGGCACTGGCTGCATTGGTATTAGTAAATGCTAGCGGCTGCATTGGTATTAGTATATGGTACCGACTGCATTGGTATTAGTAAATAGTACCAGCTACATTGGTATTAGTGAATGGTGGCCGCTGCATTGGTATTAGTAAATGGTAGGGGCTGCATTGGTATTAGTAAATGGTACCGACTGCATTGGTATTAATAAATGGTCCCGGCTGCATTGGTATTAGTAAATGATACATTGCATTAATATTAGTAAACGGTAGTGGCTGCATTGGTATTAGTATATGGTACCGGCTTCTCATGGTGGTTTGTACACCCCATTGGATGTGATTTATTTGTGCTAGTGATGCAGAAAAACAAACAAAAGTAACAAACAGGCAAGCAAAGTTTTATTAACAAAATCAATGTACACAAACAAAAACAATCACATTGGGTGAAAAGCACTATTTACACATACAGAAGAACTCCTTTGTCACAAATGGTGTCATTTTTATTTACAAAACAAGAAGAAAGAAAATCCAAAGCAGTTTCCAGTCATTTTCCTTGCCCGTCCTGGGGGCGATAAATAATTGCCCAGCTTGTCTAGTTAGGAATGTAAGAGGCACCTCCGGTGCGGCTCAGGTTGTGACAATGCTTTTTGTCGGGTTTTTGGGGTTCTGTCTTATTGTGTTCCTCTTCTGGAATGTAAAATAAACTGTTGTGTTAGTGACATTCTGGATGCAACAAAAAAAAATGCTATACTCACTTTTATTCCCCCCAAAACGATCACTGATAGTCCAGTGCTCAGACACTTACCAGATCACCCAATCTAAGTCCCTCGCACTCCACTGGCGCCCCCTATCATGATGGTACCCTGTGTCGTTGCACACTCCAATGCAACATCAAACTAGCTCATTTAAAGATTAAATGAGGGGGAAGTATTCCTATGTGTGTGCAAGCATACAGCAGCCATCTATGCCGCAAAACTAAAAATAATGTTATACAAAGCAATAAAACCACAAATAGCATTGTATTGGTGTTAGTGGTCTCAAGCTCTCTGCTTTGCCTTTAGTAGTTACCTCTGCCTCAGGCTAGCCGCTTGCTTACTTTGTGTACATAGTATACCAGGCTCCATGTATATGTTAAAAAAACATCTTTGCATGGTTCATATCAAGTTGTATATTTAGAATAGGATTGTTGCTTTATTGTGCGATACACAATAACATGAAATGTGCTGAACATCCAGGATATTTTTTGGGCAAACCAGATCCTGGTAAATAAGCATAATGGCCTCTCAGGGCTGTTTCTAGGGCATGGCGGTCGCCCTGGGAGCCATGGCCATTGGGGGCACCTTTATCTCACTCATCCTATTTTCTGCAGATATGTCAGTGCTACTGTTATTGTAACAGGCTCCTCCCCATTGGGCTCAGTCATGGGGGGAGGGGGCACTGCCTGCTGTTCAACTGGACCTCCAGCATCATTTAATGTAAAGCCCAAACCTTTAAAAAAAAAAAACAACTCCCCAGCATCTAAAATTAATATATTTTAAGTTTTTAGTCACTTACTTTTTAATCTTTTCCACACTGGGCTGCAACTCTGTTCAGGACTCTAGGATATGGGCGCCGCCATCTTGGCTCAGTGGTATCACCTACGGAGGAGAGAAGAGGGGTCAAAAGTGCAGGGGGTGGGGTTATAGCAGAGCAGAACGGGAGTCAGGAAAGGGACAGCAATCCCAGAATGCAGAGCAACATAGTCAGAAGACACTTCCTGTCTGTAGGCAGCTCGAGACTCCATGGGTCTTGGATGTTTAAAGGTTCAGAAAATGCAATAGGTGTAGAATGATTTTTAATGTGAACAATCTGTATGTACAGGGTGGGGGAAACATATAAGATAGGCTCTTAGTCAGGGTGAAGGCCCAGATTAAGGAAGAAGCCCAGCATGGCACATACCTGTATGGGAATGGGACAGCAGCACCACAGGATGGGTGAGCAGGGGGCAGAATTTTTTCCTTCTTGCACTGGGCACTATTTTGCCTAGAAACTGCCCTGGTCCAAGTCTTACATTTAAAGCATCAGTGAATGTGTAACACAGGAAGATAAATACAAGCAAGTAATCGTTGGTAATTGCTGACAATGCCGGAAACCAATCAAAGTGAAAGATCCTTTTTACTCAAAATAAAGTAGTGAACGCTTTACACCTGATGCTGAATCTCTCTCAATTTAGAAAAAGTGAATCACTTTCATTGTCTATCAGGGGATGATTCAGAAAAAGGTGAAAGTAGAACACAATCCTATTAGGGCTTAACCACACCTTTTAAAAGAGTTTTTTTGAAAAATGTATACAATTTTATTGAGTAAATTTAAAACAAGTACTATAGAATCAAATCATTTTCATCCATATGCTTAATCGCATTACCATGATATTAAATCTATGTTTGTTTGTTACAAAACCTTGTATAGGTTAGTATTCCATCAGAATAGTAGAACACTACTATTCTTTCACATAAAGTGAACTTTTTAAAAATGGTGCTGAATCGACCCCAATGTCTGTAGCATAGAATGGTAGAATATATGTGGTGAGCACTGATGTACCCATCAGCAGCGATTGGCAATGGAAGCAGTTAAGTTGTAAAAAAAATTAATAAAAAAAAAAATATATATATAATAAAGTTCTTTTTAATGTGTGTGTGTGTGTGTGTGTGTGTGTGTGTGTGTGTGTGTGTGTGTGTGTTTTACACTTAACCCTTTGTGAACTGGTAAGGGGTCATTAACAGGGCAGGAGGGGACGGCCAGGAAGCAGATGAGTTGCCAACGCCGCTATCCCAATACTTGCATCTCCAAAGGCCAGGGAAGTACAGAAGAGCCCGGGGCCGTGTGGGCTATACGGATTGGTAGCCATCAAGGCCAGGGGCAGGCAACTCCACCTCCTGGTCTACCAGCCCCCCATAAATGGTACCTGGGCTGGCTTTGCTGGACACTGTTCGCTAGTAAATATCACACATTTTGACTGGCGAGCTGCGGCGAAGACACAGCAAAATGCATTGCAAATCTGTGCTCACTGCTGTTCGCTGCAGTAAGTTTTACTTACTCGCCGGTCTGTCACATGCACCACCGGTCTGTCACATGCACGTCACGGGCCCTGCGAACATACTTTTGTGTAAAGCAACGGTAGGGAACATAATAAATCACCCCCTTATGTTAAACCCAAAAACTTTGCAATGAGGTCACAAGGTTATTAAGCCGGTCGGCGCCTGGAGGGGGGCATCAGTTATATGTTTGCCACTTTAGTGCCTATGTTGCTGGATTTTGGTATGGTTTTCATGGTCGAGGTCGAGGTCACCGAGATGATGTGACCCTAACAATGTGACACCATTGTGATGTCAGGCAAGTGTTTGGTGCTCTTTAGGTATTTAACCCTAGCATGATTTCAGTCTCTGCTTAATGGTCCATCCCTGATGAAGGGGTATGCCCCCCGAAACATTGGAAGACTATTGAACTTATGGACCAAAACTGCACGTGAATACATGTTATTCCAAACGTACTTGGAGTGCTGGCCTCATCTTTTCCAGGGCTTATTTTCAGGGCATGTCTTACTTTTCCACAAACAATCTACATTTGTTCTTCATTTCAATTCCAAAATTGATAGAGCTTTCATAAAAAGGTTCCCCCCCCCCATGTTCCTGGTGGGTGCCACCCGGGAAAAAACGTTAATACTTGCTGTGCCCATTGTGGGCTTGGATGCCACTGCAGAGTTCAGCATGAGTCCTGGCTCCTGCATGCGTCTCCACGGCATCTGCGCGCCTCCACAACATGACACTGTCACACAACGCGGAGTCATATTGCTGTGGCGGATTGTTAGCACGCAGGGTTATTTGTATAGGAATAGTTTTGACCATGACGGGGGGGGGGGTCTCCTGCTCATGTTCCCCCCCGGGCAATTGCCTCTTTTGCTCCATAACTGTAACTAGGGCTTATTTATGGGGTAGGGCTTATATATTAAAGGTAATTCCACCTTCAATGGCATTTTTAAAAGTTTCCATTATTGTGGGCAAAAATGATGTCTTCAATGTGTTATGCTTATCTGTTATTTTTTTGATTTTCTATTTGTTTGCATCTCCGTGTTATAAAAGAAAACAGCGACAGAATTAACCCAAATACTTACCTTCCTAGGGATTTTGGACTATCTAAGTCCTGAATTTTAATTGCTGACAAGTGCCAATGCAAGTTCTGTACAAAAAATGTGTTTAATATTAATTATAAGTAGGGATGAGCGAATCGATCCGGACGAACCCGGATTCGATCCGAATTTCAGGAAAAATTCGATTCGGATCGAATCCGAATTTCCCCGCGATTCGATCACTCGAAGTTTTCCTTTAACATCCATTCATTTACATTTACAGGCATTCTAAGATGGCGGACGGGACATGTCTGGACATCTATCCCGCGCCAGTGCAAGCTGGGGCAGTCACATGCAGCCTATCAGCAGCCAGCAAGCCCGGTGACGTCACACAGCGGTATTTAACGGCGGCCATCTTGCTTTTCCTCATTTCTCTATTGCATTCGTGAGAGACAGAACGCTGTGTAGCTGAGGGACAGACAGTTAGGCAGGGACAGACAGGGACAGACAGGGACAGGCTGGAGACAGGCAGGAGACAGACAGGAGACAGACAGGAGACAGACAGAAAGCCAGGGAAAGGTAGGAAAAACGGAGCTGGCTGACAGGGAGATTTTTTTTTTTTCATCCAGCCTTTGTTAGCGTTTTCAGGCTGCTTATAGTAACTAACTGTGCATATATACTGAACTGATCTTAAGTCTGCTGTGAGGCATCCCATTCTGTGACTAAAGCAGCCTCTGTTTAAGACCATATAAGCATTTGCTCTTATCATATTTGAAATTAGCCTGATAAAGACACTTTTGCTGGGCAAAGCACTACTAGACCCTGCCAGGTCCATTACTGCCCAGGGCATCCCATTCTGTGACTACAGCAGCCTCTGTTTAAGACCATATAAGCATTTGCTCTTATCATATTTGAAATTAGCCTGATAAAGACACTTTTGCTGGGCAAAGCACTACTGGACCCTGCCAGGTCCATTCCTGCCCAGGACATCCCATTCTGTGACTAAAGCAGCCTCTGTTTAAGACCATATAAGCATTTGCTCTTATCATATTTGAAATTAGGCCTGATAAAGACACTTTTGCTGGGCAAAGCACTACTGTACCCTGCCAGGTCCATTCCTGCCCAGGGCATCCCATTCTGTGACTACAGCAGCCTCTGTTTAAGACCATATAAGCATTTGCTCTTATCATATTTGAAATTAGCCTGATAAAGACACTTTTGCTGGGCAAAGCACTACTGGACCCTGCCAGGTCCATTCCTGCCCAGGGCATCCCATTCTGTGACTAAAGCAGCCTCAGTTTAAGACCATATAAGCATTTGCTCTTATCATATTTGAAATAAGGCCTGATAAAGACACTTTTGCTGGGCAAAGCACTACTGTACCCTGCCAGGTCCATTCCTGCCCAGGGCATCCCATTCTGTGACTAAAGCAGCCTCTGTTTAAGACCATATAAGCATTTGCTCTTATCATATTTGAAATTAGGCCTGATAAAGACACTTTTGCTGGGCAAAGCACTACTGTACCCTGCCAGGTCCATTCCTGCCCAGGGCATCCCATTCTGTGACTAAAGCAGCCTCTGTTTAAGACCATATAAGCATTTGCTCTTATCATATTTGAAATTAGCCTGATAAAGACACTTTTGCTGGGCAAAGCACTACTGTACCCTGCCAGGTCCATTCCTGCCCAGGGCATCCCATTCTGTGACTAAAGCAGCCTCTGTTTAAGACCATATAAGCATTTGCTCTTATCATATTTGAAATTAGGCCTGATAAAGACACTTTTGCTGGGCAAAGCACTACTGTACCCTGCCAGGTCCATTCCTGCCCAGGGCATCCCATTCTGTGACTAAAGCAGCCTCTGTTTAAGACCATATAAGCATTTGCTCTTATCATATTTGAAATTAGCCTGATAAAGACACTTTTGCTGGGCAAAGCACTACTGTACCCTGCCAGGTCCATTCCTGCCCAGGGCATCCCATTCTGTGACTAAAGCAGCCTCTGTTTAAGACCATATAAGCATTTGCTCTTATCATATTTGAAATTAGGCCTGATAAAGACACTTTTGCTGGGCAAAGCACTACTGGACCCTGCCAGGTCGATTCCTGTTGGGGCATCCCATTCTGTGACTAAAGCAGCCTCTGTTTAAGACCATATAAGCATTTGCTCTTATCATATTTGAAATTAGCCTGATAAAGACACTTTTGCTGGGCAAAGCACTACTGGACCCTGCCAGGTCCATTCCTGCCCAGGGCATCCCATTCTGTGACTAAAGCAGCCTCTGTTTAAGACCATATAAGCATTTGCTCTTATCATATTTGAAATTAGCCTGATAAAGACACTTTTGCTGGGCAAAGCACTACTGGACCCTGCCAGGTCCATTCCTGCCCAGGGCATCCCATTCTGTGACTAAAGCAGCCTCTGTTTAAGACCATATAAGCATTTGCTCTTATCATATTTGAAATTAGGCCTGATAAAGACACTTTTGCTGGGCAAAGCACTACTGGACCCTGCCAGGTCGATTCCTGTTGGGGCATCCCATTCTGTGACTAAAGCAGCCTCTGTTTAAGACCATATAAGCATTTGCTCTTATCATATTTGAAATTAGGCCTGATAAAGACACTTTTGCTGGGCAAAGCACTACTGTACCCTGCCAGGTCCATTCCTGCCCAGGGCATCCCATTCTGTGACTAAAGCAGCCTCTGTTTAAGACCATATAAGCATTTGCTCTTATCATATTTGAAATTAGGCCTGATAAAGACACTTTTGCTGGGCAAAGCACTACTGGACCCTGCCAGGTCCATTCCTGCCCAGGGCATCCCATTCTGTGACTAAAGCAGCCTCTGTTTAAGACCATATAAGCATTTGCTCTTATCATATTTGAAATTAGCCTGATAAAGACACTTTTGCTGGGCAAAGCACTACTGGACCCTGCCAGGTCCATTCCTGCCCAGGGCATCCCATTCTGTGACTAAAGCAGCCTCTGTTTAAGACCATATAAGCATTTGCTCTTATCATATTTGAAATTAGCCTGATAAAGACACTTTTGCTGGGCAAAGCACTACTGGACCCTGCCAGGTCGATTCCTGTTGGGGCATCCCATTCTGTGACTACAGCAGCCTCTGTTTAAGACCATATAAGCATTTGCTCTTATCATATTTGAAATTAGCCTGATAAAGACACTTTTGCTGGGCAAAGCACTACTGGACCCTGCCAGGTCCATTCCTGCCCAGGGCATCCCATTCTGTGACTAAAGCAGCCTCTGTTTAAGACCATATAAGCATTTGCTCTTATCATATTTGAAATTAGCCTGATAAAGACACTTTTGCTGGGCAAAGCACTACTGGACCCTGCCAGGTCCATTCCTGCCCAGGGCATCCCATTCTGTGACTAAAGCAGCCTCTGTTTAAGACCATATAAGCATTTGCTCTTATCATATTTGAAATTAGCCTGATAAAGACACTTTTGCTGGGCAAAGCACTACTGGACCCTGCCAGGTCGATTCCTGTTGGGGCATCCCATTCTGTGACTAAAGCAGCCTCTGTTTAAGACCATATAAGCATTTGCTCTTATCATATTTGAAATTAGGCCTGATAAAGACACTTTTGCTGGGCAAAGCACTACTGTACCCTGCCAGGTCCATTCCTGCCCAGGGCATCCCATTCTGTGACTAAAGCAGCCTCTGTTTAAGACCATATAAGCATTTGCTCTTATCATATTTGAAATTAGGCCTGATAAAGACACTTTTGCTGGGCAAAGCACTACTGGACCCTGCCAGGTCCATTCCTGCCCAGGGCATCCCATTCTGTGACTACAGCAGCCTCTGTTTAAGACCATATAAGCATTTGCTCTTATTATATTTATATTATAAGACACTTTTGCTGGGCATAGGCTTACTGCTGCCTGCCAGGTGTACTTCTGTTGAGGCATCCCATTCTGTAACATAGCATACCCCTCTTTATTTACACTAAGCAGCTCTCTTATTTACACTAAGCAGGCCTGTTGGAGGCTGAGTGTTACTGCTCACTTTTGGTGTGCATTATATTCTGTTTCATATAGACCCACCGCTGCCCGGGGTTTTTTTAAATATCACCTACTACCACGCCAGTTAGACTATGTCGGGCAGACAAGTGCCTGGAAGTGAAAAGAGGAGTGGCAGAGGCCAAGATTCCGCAGGCAGAGCTCGCATCAGACTGGGGGCCAGTAGCAGCAGGAGTCACGCTGAGAGACCTAATCTGCCAGTATCTGCTAGCGGTCGGGTCTCCACCAGTAACGCATCTGCCGTGGTAGATTGGCTGACGCGCTCATCAACAACATCATCACAACTTACATCTGAGACCCCCAGTCTAGGGTCGGTAGGTTCCTCTGACACAACCCTGAGTTGGCATGCCCCGAGAGCAGTCCCTGTCCTCCCATTGCCTCTGTCCTACGCCGTTCCCTCCCCCAGCGACGTATCCTATGCTTTGGGTTCAGCTCCACTCTTTAGTGAGGAGGACGATCAGATACAGGAGGACAGTCAGCAGCTACTGCCCAGCCAAGAAATGGAGGTGGCTTCTTTAGCTAGGCAGACAAATAGTGATGTGGACAGTGTCGTGGGTGCTGCGAGCGTTCCAGCTCCTGCGCCAGACACTGTTGACGAATCCACGAACATCAGTGACGTACAGCCACAACTCGGTGATGATGATGATGATGACGATGAAGCTGATCGCACTTGGGAGCCGGGTGATGAAGGGGCTTCATCGTCATCATCAGGAGAAGAGGGGCGCAGGTTGCCCCGGAGTCAGCAGCTGAGGCAGCAAGGTGGTAGCAGTCAGCATGGGGGCACAATTCCAAAGGCTGGAGCCGGCCGGGGCCGGGGCTGGGGTAGAGCACCTGCTGTGCGGCAGTCTACCTTATCGGGAGGTAGTGGAGCAGGGGTTCCTGGAGTTGGCAACAGCAGCAGTGAATCAGTGAGGCCAGGGGGTGGGAAAAGTAGCTACTCGGCAGTGTGGCAGTTTTTCCTGAGGCATCCGCAGGAGGGTAACATGGCCACATGCAAGATATGTAGGCAAAAGGTGAAGCGTGGCCAGGGTCCAAATGTTGGCACCACGGCCCTGCGTCAACATATGATGCGTCACCATAAAACGACCTGGGAGAACCGAGGCTCCCAAGGGGTGGTCCAGTCTGCTTCCTCACCAAGTGAGCTCCCAATTTCTGCCAGCCAAGGCTCCAGCACCTCAGCCGAAGGCAGCTGTGCGTCATACCCATCCTCTGTCGCTCCTGCTCCTCCTCCTCCTCCTCCAAGTCATGCATCCCGCCAGCAATCCATCAGCGAAGCCATGTCCAAGAGACAGCAGTATGCGCCCACTCATCCTACGGCGCAGAAGCTGAATGTGCTCCTGTCCAAGTTGCTGGTGCTGCAGTCGCTCCCTTTTCAGGTGGTGGAATCTGCACCTTTCAGAGAACTGATGGCTTGTGCCGAGCCGAGGTGGAGAGTCCCAAGCCGTCATTTCTTTGCCAAGAAGGCAGTACCAGCGCTGCACACTTTTGTTGAACAGAAGGTGGGCCAGTCCTTGAGCCTGTCGGTGTGTAGCAAAATACATGGCAGCGCCGACATCTGGAGCTGTAACTACGGTCAGGGGCAGTACATGTCGTTTACGGCCCACTGGGTGAATGTGGTCCCTTTGCAGCAGCAACTTGGACAGGTCACGCCGCTTCGGCCTCCGCACTCTCTGCCCATTGGGCCTGTGACACCGTGCGACTCGGCCTCCTCATCCTCCGCCATCTCCTCACCCTCCACTGTAGGCTCAAGTCTCAGTGCCCCTCCAGTCTACCATGTGTGCAGGGCACGGAGGTGTCACGCAGTGCTTCACATGGTTTGTCTTGGCGAACGGAGTCACACAGGGGAGGAACTGCTTAAATGTATTCATCAGGAAATCCAAACATGGCTTACTCCGAGAAAACTTAAAATGGGAATCATGGTTACCGACAATGGGAAGAACATTTTGTCTGCGCTGCGCCAAGGAAGCCTGACCCATGCCCCCTGCATGGCTCACGTCTTCAATCTGGTTGTCAAGCGGTTTCTGAAGTGTTCCCCCCATCTGCAAGACATCCTAACAACTTCAAGGAAACTTTGCATGCACTTCAGCCACTCCTACACCGCCAAACACACCCTTCTTGAGCTACAGCGTCAGAATGGTATCCCCCAACATAGTCTGATTTGCGATGTTTCCACCCGTTGGAATTCCACCCTTCACATGTTGGACCGATTATATGAACAGAGAAAAGCCATCACGGATTTCCTGATGATCCAAGCAGATAGGGGGACTCCCCTGTGTAACTTCAATGTCAACCAGTGGCAGCTCATACGTGACACCTGCCGTTTGCTCAGGCCCTTTGAGGATGCCACTTTATTTGTCAGTCGGCAGGATTACGGGATGAACGACGTGATTCCACTGCTTCATGTACTACAGCACATGTTGGAAACCATGGCTGGTCAGGGCACTGGAGACATGGCGTTTACATCTTACGGCCACATGAACCCCGCTGGAGCTGAACTGGAGGAGGAGGAAGAGGAGGAGGAGGAGTTGCCCAGCGAAACACAGTTTAGGCTTGGCGAAATGGCTGGTTTATCTAGTCAGCGGACAGGAGAGGAGGAGCAGGAGCAGCCAGAGGAGCTAGAGGTTTTTGAGGAAGGCGAGACAGAGGACCCGGGCACACCGTGGCAGTATGCAGTGGAGATGGAGACAGGTAGTCCATCCGAGTCACTTGCGCAAATGGCACGAAGCATGCTCACGTGCTTGCGTAGTGACCCCAGAATTGTTTCCATCTGTCGGCGGGATGACTTCTGGCTGTCCACCTTATTGGACCCTCGCTTCCGGCACAAAATGGGGGCATTTTTTAAACCCACCGAGAGGGAGGACAAACTCAACTACTACAAAGACATTCTACGTAGGCAGTTGGCCGATGCCTATCTGCGCCATGGTCCATACTCTCGCAGGTCTGACTCGAGGGGACCTCTGCGCTCACCTTTCACTGCCATGGCCGCTGGGGGGGTTGGCAGCAGCAGCAGCAGAAGCTCCATCAGCAGCAGCAGCCTCAGTCTTCAGTCGCTAATGAGTAGCTTTCTACACCCGCATAGTGAGGCTACTCATGAGCAGCAGGAAGACCTGGAGCAGGACCTGAACCAGCAGGTCATGTCATACTTTGACATGACCATGCCAACACACCTTGAGGATCCGCTGGACTTCTGGGCAGCCAAACTTGATTTGTGGCCGCAACTAGCAGAGTTTGCCCTGGAAAAGCTGTCCTGCCCGGCAAGTAGCGTGCCATCTGAGCGGGTGTTTAGTGCGGCGGGGGCCATAGTTACGGCGAGGAGAACTCGTCTGTCAACTAAAAATGTGGAGAGACTCACCTTTGTCAAAATGAATCAGGGATGGATCAGCCAGGATTTCCACCCACCAATGCCTGATGCATGCGACTAGATTCAGCATGGTGCCACGTTTTACACTTTCCAAATGGTGCAAAACATATTTATGTCTTTAGGCCATTTTTTGGGCTCCTGCTGCTGCTACTGTCAACTCCTGCCAACTCCAGGGTGTGATTCATCCAATTTTTGGGCTCCTGAAGCCAACTCCAGTGTATATTTGGGCTCCTGCTGCTGCTGCTGCCAACTTCTGCCAACTCCAGGGTGTGATTCATCCAATTTTTGGGCTCCTGAAGCCAACTCCAGTGTATATTTGGGCTCCTGCTGCTGCTACTGTCAACTCCTGCCAACTCCAGGGTGTGATTCATCCAATTTTTGGGCTCCTGAGGCCAACTCCAGTGTATATTTGGGCTCCTGCTGCTGCTGCTGCCAACTTCTGCCAACTCCAGGGTGTGATTCATCCAATTTTTGGGCTCCTGAGGCCAACTCCAGTGTATATTTGGGCTCCTGCTGCTGCTGCTGCCAACTTCTGCCAACTCCAGGGTGTGATTCATCCAATTTTTGGGCTCCTGAAGCCAACTCCAGTGTATATTTGGGCTCCTGCTGCTGCTGCTGTCAACTCCTGCCAACTCCAGGGTGTGATTCATCCAATTTTTGGGCTCCTGAGGCCAACTCCAGTGTATATTTGGGCTCCTGCTGCTGCTGCTGCTGCCAACTTCTGCCAACTCCAGGGTGTGATTCATCCAATTTTTGGGCTCCTGAAGCCAACTCCAGTGTATATTTGGGCTCCTGCTGCTGCCAACTTCTGCCAACTCCAGGGTGCGATTCATCCAATTTTTGGGCTCCTGAGGCCAACTCCAGTGTATATTTGGGCTCCTGCTGCTGCTGCTGCCAACTTCTGCCAACTCCAGGGTGTGATTCATCCAATTTTTGGGCTCCTGAAGCCAACTCCAGTGTATATTTGGGCTCCTGCTGCTGCTGCTGCCAACTTCTGCCAACTCCAGGGTGTGATTCATCCAATTTTTGGGCTCCTGAGGCCAACTCCAGTGTATATTTGGGCTCCTGCTGCTGCTGCTGCCAACTTCTGCCAACTCCAGGGTGTGATTCATCCAATTTTTGGGCTCCTGAAGCCAACTCCAGTGTATATTTGGGCTCCTGCTGCTGCTGCTGTCAACTCCTGCCAACTCCAGGGTGTGATTCATCCAATTTTTGGGCTCCTGAGGCCAACTCCAGTGTATATTTGGGCTCCTGCTGCTGCTGCTGCCAACTTCTGCCAACTCCAGGGTGTGATTCATCCAATTTTTGGGCTCCTGAAGCCAACTCCAGTGTATATTTGGGCTCCTGCTGCTGCTGCTGCCAACTTCTGCCAACTCCAGGGTGTGATTCATCCAATTTTTGGGCTCCTGAGGCCAACTCCAGTGTATATTTGGGCTCCTGCTGCTGCTGCTGCCAACTTCTGCCAACTCCAGGGTGTGATTCATCCAATTTTTGGGCTCCTGAAGCCAACTCCAGTGTATATTTGGGCTCCTGCTGCTGCTACTGTCAACTCCTGCCAACTCCAGGGTGTGATTCATCCAATTTTTGGGCTCCTGAAGCCAACTCCAGTGTATATTTGGGCTCCTGCTGCTGCTGCTGCCAACTTCTGCCAACTCCAGGGTGTGATTCATCCAATTTTTGGGCTCCTGAAGCCAACTCCAGTGTATATTTGGGCTCCTGCTGCTGCTACTGTCAACTCCTGCCAACTCCAGGGTGTGATTCATCCAATTTTTGGGCTCCTGAAGCCAACTCCAGTGTATATTTGGGCTCCTGCTGCTGCTACTGTCAACTCCTGCCAACTCCAGGGTGTGATTCATCCAATTTTTGGGCTCCTGAAGCCAACTCCAGTGTATATTTGGGCTCCTGCTGCTGCTGCTGCCAACTTCTGCCAACTCCAGGGTGTGATTCATCCAATTTTTGGGCTCCTGAAGCCAACTCCAGTGTATATTTGGGCTCCTGCTGCTGCTACTGTCAACTCCTGCCAACTCCAGGGTGTGATTCATCCAATTTTTGGGCTCCTGAGGCCAACTCCAGTGTATATTTGGGCTCCTGCTGCTGCTGCCAACTTCTGCCAACTCCAGGGTGTGATTCATCCAATTTTTGGGCTACTGAAGCCAACTCCAGTGTATATTTGGGCTCCTGCTGCTGCTACTGTCAACTCCTGCCAACTCCAGGGTGTGACTCATCCAATTTTTGGGCTCCTGAGGCCAACTCCAGTGTATATTTGGGCTCCTGCTGCTGCTGCTGCCAACTTCTGCCAACTCCAGGGTGTGATTCATCCAATTTTTGGGCTCCTGAAGCCAACTCCAGTGTATATTTGGCTCCTGCTGCTGCTGCTGCCAACTCCAGGGTGTGATTCATCCAATTGTTGGGCTCCTGAAGCCAACCCCAGGGTCTCTTTAAAGTAATGTTTGGGCTCCTGCTGCTGCTGCTGCCAACTTCTGCCAACTCCAGGGTGTGATTCATCCAATTTTTGGGCTCCTGAAGCCAACCCCAGGGTCTCTTTGAAGTAATGTTTGGGCTCCTGCTGCTGCTACTGTCAACTCCTGCCAACTCCAGGGTGTGATTCATCCAATTTTTGGGCTCCTGAGGCCGACTCCAGTGTATATTTGGGCTCCTGCTGCTGCTGCTGCCAACTTCTGCCAACTCCAGGGTGTGATTCATCCAATTTTTGGGCTCCTGAAGCCAACTCCAGTGTATATTTGGGCTCCTGCTGCTGCTGCCAACTTCTGCCAACTCCAGGGTGTGATTCATCCAATTTTTGGGCTCCTGAAGCCAACTCCAGTGTATATTTGGGCTCCTGCTGCTGCTACTGTCAACTCCTGCCAACTCCAGGGTGTGATTCATCCAATTTTTGGGCTCCTGAGGCCAACTCCAGTGTATATTTGGGCTCCTGCTGCTGCTGCTGCTGCCAACTTCTGCCAACTCCAGGGTGTGATTCATCCAATTTTTGGGCTCCTGAAGCCAACTCCAGTGTATATTTGGGCTCCTGCTGCTGCTACTGTCAACTCCTGCCAACTCCAGGGTGTGATTCATCCAATTTTTGGGCTTCTGAGGCCAACTCCAGTGTATATTTGGGCTCCTGCTGCTGCTGCTGCCAACTTCTGCCAACTCCAGGGTGTGATTCATCCAATTTTTGGGCTCCTGAAGCCAACTCCAGTGTATATTTGGGCTCCTGCTGCTGCTACTGTCAACTCCTGCCAACTCCAGGGTGTGATTCATGCAATTTTTGGGCTCCTGAGGCCAACTCCAGTGTATATTTGGGCTCCTGCTGCTGCTGCTGCCAACTTCTGCCAACTCCAGGGTGTGATTCATCCAATTTTTGGGCTCCTGAGGCCAACTCCAGTGTATATTTGGGCTCCTGCTGCTGCTGCTGTCAACTCCTGCCAACTCCAGGGTGTGATTCATCCAATTTTTGGGCTCCTGAGGCCAACTCCAGTGTATATTTGGGCTCCTTCTGCTGCTACTGTCAACTCCTGCCAACTCCAGGGTGTGATTCATCCAATTTTTGGGCTCCTGAAGCCAACTCCAGTGTATATTTGGGCTCCTGCTGCTGCTACTGTCAACTCCTGCCAACTCCAGGGTGTGATTCATCCAATTTTTGGGCTCCTGAGGCCAACTCCAGTGTATATTTGGGCTCCTGCTGCTGCTGCTGCCAACTTCTGCCAACTCCAGGGTGTGATTCATCCAATTTTTGGCCTCCTGAAGCCAACTCCAGTGTATATTTGGGCTCCTGCTGCTGCTGCTGCCAACTTCTGCCAACTCCAGGGTGTGATTCATCCAATTTTTGGGCTCCTGAAGCCAACTCCAGTGTATATTTGGGCTCCTGCTGCTGCTACTGTCAACTCCTGCCAACTCCAGGGTGTGATTCATCCAATTTTTGGGCTCCTGAGGCCAACTCCAGTGTATATTTGGCTCCTTCTGCCCCTCATAGTGATGCCACTTCAACTCTCTGCAATTGTGCCGCTCTGCGATTCTATTAGCGATGCCTCTGATCTGCATGTGATATTTATTCAAAGTATTATTTAACTAACCCAGCACGCATCCTGTGCGTGTTACAGCAAGGCAGAATGGTTTACAACCCTATTGAGGCTCTAGGAGGCTCAGAAATAGCCGTTTTTAATAGCGATTCGTCGCGAATTTATTCGGGTCGAAACGATTTTTGTCGGAAAATTCGGCGAATCAGTCGAATCGAATTTTTCAAAAGTTCGCTCATCTCTAATTATAAGCATTAAACACTTCAATCCAGTTCTGCCCATTGTGCTCTACGGGATCTTGAGCCACAGCGCCAGGTTTCATCTGGGGCTGCTGCAACCAGAGCACCCGGAGCTGCATCATTTTTGGCGATAGAGTCAAACAAGACGTCAGCTGGCTGCCGCATAGTTGCTGCTGCTTTCTTCTCTCTTAAAGTGGACCAACACCCAGGATTTTGACTATCCTGGGTATTGGTCCACTTCCCCGGGGCACCCCGATCAGGGTTGCCCCGCTATGTGAAACCCCCCAGATCTTCTAATAAAACTCACCTCACCCCGCTCCTACGGCGCATGCGCAGCCGCTCGTCCAATCAGCATGCGTGAAGCCACTGATCTATGCGCGTCTAAGCGCCGTCATAGCTAAGCGGCTCCGAGCACGCTGGCAGCCGCATCTCGCGCTTCCCTCTAACGGGGCTAGAGAGAAGCACAAGATGCGGCCGCGGCCCGCGCATGGGCCGTTGGATCGGGATGCAGGTAAGGTGAATGGGGCGTCCTGGAGGGTTTCACACAGCAGGTTTTCCAAAGTGGATGCCCCGCGGAGAGGGATTGGATCCTTCAGGGTGTTGGTCCACTTTAAATCCCACGCTGAGTGCCGCTTCACACACGCTGCTCCTCCGCTTCTCTGAATTGCTCTTCCCTATACAATTTACTACTCTCAAACCCTTCAAAATTGCCCTTAAAACTCACATATTTAGAAAAGCCTAACATCTGGCTTAAACAACCCACTTCACAGGCTTGTCACCCTTTGGAGCACAAGCTAATTACAATCAAGCCTCTTGTCGCCACACTTATCCTTTAGACCACTGTTTCTCAACCTGTGGTACACGTACCCCAGGGGTCACACAGTGTTTCGGGGCAAACCTACAGGGGGTGTCTGACTGGTCTGGTATATTATTTTACATGTGAGACCTATTCCCTTCCTGCTTTAAAATTGCCATGAGGCAATTATGGCCTACTTATTTTGGTATTACTTCAAATTAATCACCCCCTTTGGGGTATTTGTTTGCAACTTCTTGTAGCTAGTGGGTTCTTGGCATAAAAAGGTTAAAGTGGACCAACACCCAGGATTTTCACTATCCTAGATGTTGGTCCACTTCCGCAGGGCACCCCGATCGGGGGCCCCGCTGTGTGAAACCCCCCAGAAAGTCCCAAAAACTCACCTCTCCCCGCTCCCGCGTGACTCGCTCCACCGATCACCGCCGAAGGACACGCGAGGTGCGTCGACGGACAAGGTGAGAGCGCCCGCTGCCGCCTCTCGCGCTTCCCTCATACAGGGAGCGCGCCCGCACCGGCCATTCACTGACGTGCGTGCCCTGCTAGAGGGATGCGCGAGAGGTGGCGGTGGCCCGCGCATGCACCATTGGAACGAGGAACAGGTAGGATTTGCGGGCGTCCTGGGGGATTTCACACAGCCGATCGGGGTACCCTGCAGGCAGGGAGCTGATCGGCCCGGGAATCTTATAGATTCCCGGGACAATCAGCGGTGGGTGTTGGTCCACTTTAAGCACCACTGCTTTAGGCTGTTAACTTGCAAGAACAGGGCCCTTTTTGTAGTTCAATAACAGTGTGTATTTGTTGTACTTATGTCACATCTGTCTTATATCATCCTATGTATTAGATAAGCATAATACCCTCCTGTAATTTTTACCTTGCACAGTGCCACTGAAGTTAAGGGTACTCTAAATAAACATTAATAATTATTATCAAGAAGAAATTCTATACATTCTAATTATTGCTTTACTGTATCTTTAGGATTTGCTTTGCGATTCACTATCTCTATCATCATGATCATAATTCATAATAGCTATGGATGTTTTTTTGTTCAGAAGCACACACAGAAATGTGTTTCCTGTTATCTTTGAGTCATTACTGGAACTGCCAGGCTTCTGGTAGCGGTATCTGAAAAGGCTGCAGCTAGTAAATGATCTGGTCACCATTGCATAACATCCCTGACAGTTCTTTTGTCAGAAATCAGGATACTGCTTGCAAAGAACAGGTAATACAAGATAGCAGAGCTTTAGTCTATGCAAGGTATTTAGCCTTAGGCAGAGATGGGCCACTGATAGTGGCATGGTGATATATAACACTGTTACTAGTTTGTTTAGTGCAAAATAATGTCCAGAGGTTTAAAATTGTAGGTTTACATTTTTAGATTACACATTAGAACTCCAGACACATCTTTGTGGTTTCCTGTTTTACTGTGGGCCTTAAAACTTAGGAAACCACATGTGCTTGGAGACCTAGCAGCTAATTTACTAAAGGAGTGCCAGACTATGTTAGCATTGCTAGCTGCAAAAATGGGCAGAAGGGACCAACCTGGGATTCCTGTCTGCAAAGGCTGTGCTCCTTTCTCTGAACACACAGTAATGCTCATAGAGAATGAACAGAAACAGTATGTACTGTATATATAGTTTCTAATACTTTTATTATTTTACACAAGTTCACATTTATTACATTAGATGGTGCTATTACATATAGCTATGTGTAGCCCTTGTTGTACATTATGGGGGTTATTCATCAAGGCATAGTGGCATAGTGGCATAGTGGTAGTGCCTTGTAGCGGCGCTCTCCCATACATTTCAATGGACGTTCCTTTCCTCCTGTTTAAACAGTGTTTTTTGTTTTTAATTTTATTTTTTATCTCTCAAATAATTGTGTCACCTCTCCTGGCCCAGAAAGATTCATTTTTGAAAACGTTATTGATTTTTTATATTCTTATGCAGAATTGTCATTACAGGTCTGGCATTAAAGTGGCATCTTGACTATCCTGGGTTTTGGTCCACTTCCCCGGGGCACCCCCGATTGCGATGTGAAACCCCCCAGATCGGCCGATAAAACTCACCCCGCTCCTACGGCGAATGCGCGGCCGCTCGTCCAATCAGCGCGCTCGGAGCCGCTGAGGTATGTGCATCAAAGCCGCGTCTAACCTCAGCGGCTCCGAGCACGCTGGCAGCCACATCTCGCGCTTTCCTCTAACCGGGAGGGAAGCATTTGTCAATGGCCGGCGCGGGAATGCGCCCTGATAGAGAGAAGCGCAAGATGCGGGCGCGGCCCACGCATGTGCCATTGGACCGGGAGTCAGATAAGGTTTGCTCGCGTCCTGGGGGGTTTCACACAGTGGGGCATCCCGATCTTGCATGCCCCACAGGAAGGGATTGGATCGGCCCAGGAATCTTATAGATTCCCGGGCCGATAGGGCTGGGTAAAGGTCCACTTTAAAGTGTTAAAGTGGACCAACACCCAGGATTTTGACTATCCTGGGTCTTGGTCCACTTCGGCGGGGCACCCCGATCAGGGGTGCCCCACTGTGTGAAACCCCCCAGAAACCCCGAAAAACTCACCTCTCCTCGCTCCCACGTGACCGCCGCTGCCAATCCCCGCCGACGGACAAGCGGGAGGCAGCGACGGACAAGAGAGTGGGAGGCAGCGACGGACAAGAGAGGCGGTGGTGGGCGCCGCTGGATCGTGGATAAGGTAGGGATTTAGGGGTTTCTGGGGGGTTTCACACAGCGGGGCACCTCCGATCGGGGTGCCCCGCAGTCAGGGGTCTGATCGGTCCGGGAATTTTATAGATTCCCGGGCCGATCGTGGGAGGGTTTGGTCCACTTTAATGTCACAGTGTTACAACAATGTAATTCCATGTGTTTTCTTACTGGTGGATATGTGTCCAAAAACAGACTAATCACACAGCGTCTGGCGCTATATGCTATAGGGACCAGATCCAGAGCGCCGACACTCTGTGTGTCTGTTTTTTTGTTGAATATGGTGTGAGTCGCTGAAAGTCGGTCGCAATGAGCTGGCGCTAGCTTTCGCTCACTGCAAAGCTGTACTGGTGTTAGAACGCCCAACACACAACTCATTCATCAATGCTGGCCCGGTTACTACGACGAGACAACGAGAGGCGTTCTGTTACAACGCCCAATACCCGCTTACATAGTCTACTAGCGGTCGCTCTAAGCGCCGCTATACAGACGCTCATCTGCCGATACCTGCAGTTAGTAATGATTCAGCCTCCACCTGATGATGCATGTTGTGTTTCCTGTACATTGAGGTGAGCTCTATGACTGTCACCATGTAAGGTGACCTTTTCTTACTGCCTACTTACTGCCACTTCCTGTTACACCACAAATGTCTATCTGGATTTGACTCTGCTTACAAGATTCTCCAAGATCTTTCCCAGAGCTCAGATCAGAGGTTGGCAGTGGACACAAAGCTTGTCAGTCTCCTGCATCCGCCCTATGAAAAGCCAGGAGCCGCATGGCCTGTAGAAGTGGCTGTGGCCTGTGTACAAGGGTACCTATTGAGAACAATGGATGCCTACATACATGGAAACTATCGGTTGCAGATTGGTGGGGTTCTTCTTGAAATCCATTACCACCATTTTCATAGTCTTGGCTATGTTTAAGATCTGGTTATGAGAATCAGTTTCTTTTTGCAGGAGTGGGATACAATTGGGAGTAAATATGTGACCGCCACAAGATACCATATTGTTCCAACTAATATGAACATTATAAGCTATACAAATATATTATAACATGTTCTTCCTTGTGTACTTAAAGAGGAACAAAACCATGTGCCGCTGGCCTTCCCCTGGGGTATCCTGTTGCATGGAACCCCCTGGGGTGCTGGTAAACACTATAAGATGACTGATCGCCTGCACGTTTCCAAAGTTTGATATATCTGACACTAATAACCTGGCTCATAACTGGAACAAATGGCTTAGCAGGTCTGAGAACGCAATGGACATAAAAGATGATAAAAGGATAAATGCAAAGCATTACAGCAAGAATACTCTCTGCATGAGCTTCTTAACATGGCCAGAAATCTCAGATCATCAGGCCACTAACATGGAAATAGGTGATGAGTTACATGTACACAATCTGCAGCATAAAGCTACACCAGGTAGTCACACACAAAAGAAAAGAAAATGCTACAGATGTGGGAAGGATTTTTTTTTTTCACACAAACTAGTGCCCAGCATTAGGCAGACATACAGTAAATGTGGAGAAGAGAACCATTTTGTAGCTGTGTGTAAATCAGCAATTACTAAGTTACTCTTAAACCCGGCAAAACAAGCTAATGTGAGGGTCTTACATCAGGCTGCAGAGGAAACATCCTCCACAATAGATGACTATGGCCCTTATTTATGAAGGAATAGTGACAGGTAGCGACTGGTGAGCGACCGGTAATGACGGGCCCCGCCACGAGAACGCCGGCTCCCCACCACAATCACACATTTATCAAGCCGATCCTGCTTAGCGACTGAGATAGCGCCAGATAGCCACTCATTTATCATTATTCCAGCCTCAGCCCACAGCGCCAGCATCCGACCTTGAACAGCGACAGGTATGACCTCTCGCTACCTGGCGCTCTCCAATGCATTTCAATGGAACAATCTTTAAATATTCATAATTAATTGTTATTAATGTATTTTTTTTTTTTAAATGTGAAAAATTCTGTGACCACTTCTGCCATGTTAGATAATTTTAAGGTAAAAAAAAAAAAAAATTTGTGCAGAATTGATATTACAGGTCTGATATTATTGTATTCATATTACTAAATTCTTTAAATTTTTTTTTTTTTTTTTGGTTTCCAAAAATATGGTGGTTTGGGGGTTAAAAAACTACTTTTAACACATCGCCGCCAGCACTCTGGGGTTTAAACATGCATTTCACAGCGCTTGAATTTTTTGAGCGTGATTTTTTGATGAATATGGTGGGAGCCGGTCGCTCTGACCAGTCGCTATCATGCGCTCCCATACATCGCAGAACCTGTCAAATAGCGACTTGTCACCCCGTATTCAACATTACTGCACACCGACTGAGTCGCTATCAACAACCGAACAATGGCCAAGCACAGCGACTACTAGCGGCGCTGTGAAAATACTGCTACAGTCGCTCAACTGTCGCTACCTGCCGCTATTAATGAATCGGCCTCCCTGTTTTCATTACCTCCACAGGTAAATCTACACAGTCTTCAATTGTTAAAATCGTTATATGTGATACTGACATTACATTTACATTACATTTACAATTGATACTGGAGCATCAGTGAATATCATAGACAGTTATACATATGAACTATTGTAAATGAAGCCTGTTCTGGAGACTTCACACTAAAATCCACATTACATTTACAATTGATACTGCAACATCAGTGAATATCAATATCATATACATTGACAGTGATACATATGACCTATTGCAAATTTCCATATGGATCACAAATACCACTACCTACTATGGAGACATTTGACACTGAAATTACTTACAAAAATAAAATGCAGAAAACAAGTTTTTACATTTTACAAGGCTCTGGGTGTTGCCTTTTTAGTTACCATACTGCCATGAACCTGGATCTCATTAAGATTATTCATACAATAACACACTATGGTGGAGGAATTTTCTAGTTCACTAGACTTGGGAAGCTGAAAGATTTTCAGGTGCATCTTCATATGGATAAGAATTTCGTCCAGTTGCACAAGCTCATAGGCACATTACATGTCATCTGAGGCAAAAAGTGGAGGAAGAGCTCCAAACTTTAGAGGAGCAAGATATAATTGAACGTGTTACTGGTCCCACCCCATGGCTCTCTCCAGTTGTGGTGGTTCCAAACTCAAAAACTCCTGACAAGATAAGACTTTGTGTTGACATGCACCTTCCAAATGTTGGCCATTCAGCGATAAAGACACATCCCACAATTAATGACATTATCCATCTGTTGAATGGACTAACTGTCTTTTCAAAATTGGATCCTAACAAAGAGTTACCATCAGCTAGAATTGAGCCCAGAGTCCAGATACTTGACAACATTCTCTACACATGCAGGCCTCAGGAGATACAAACTGTTAACTTTTGGGTTCTGTTTAGCAACAGAAATCTTTCAGGATACCATAAGAAATGTAATTCAACACATTCCCAGTGCTTTCAACTACAGTGACATCCTAGTATTTGGCAAAACCCAAGCTGAACACAACCATGCAACACATGATGTTTTTAAGTGTTTATCATCTCATGGACTCAACTTAAACAAAGAGAAATGTGAATTTAAATTCCTTGGAATTCTATGGTCATATTTTCTCTGCCGCACAGTCATATTTTCTCTGCAGTCTGAAAGAAGGTACATGCAATAATAATGTTTTCAGTTCCTCAGAATGTTAATGAAGTTCGTTCTTTTCTTGGAATTCCTACTGTGCTAGATAGATTGAATTTGTTTCATGCATTGAGAGAACCCACTAAACAAGACTATGGTCTCAAGAATGCCAAACTGCTTTTGATAATATTAAAAATGAACTATGTTCAACAACAATGGCCTTCTGTGATCCAACTTTACGCACTGAGTTGTTTGTAGATGCACAATACACAATACAAAGCCAAAAGTTAAGATCTATTTTTATGCCACTAAAAGTTTAAGAAGCACGGAGAAAACATATTCTCAGCCTGAAAAGGAGAGCTTAGCAGTTGTCTGGGGATGTGAGCATTTTCCATGAGAAACAAATACATTCTCATCCCACCATATTAACTGTATACATGTGCCCATGAAAAGTAGACTGGCAGTCCCATATAACTCAAATGCATGTTCCAGCACCGCATATTCCAGTAAAACTTCAGGTTTAAGCTTGTCATTAAAATGCAGAGACAATCCAGTGATACAAAGGTGCTCAAATTACAAGTGATGCATTTTTGGGGAAACCCCCGTAGTCTTAACTGGAATCCTGAACCACCGCCCGATCCTATGTACCCCCCAATAGCATGGGAGACACCGCCCCGCACCACAGCGCACATCACATTGTAAGCATGAGCATTCATGGTCTTATAGTCCCCCAAGCCGGAAAACACCAGCTGGTGCTCTCTCCTCTGTCCCCAGCGGCCTGCACGGTGGCCTGAACAGCTATGGGCATGCCAGATGTAATAGACATGCCCACCAGCTCTCCCAGTTGGTCACCAAGTCCAAGAGGAGGACACCACACCCCCTCCTCAGACTCGAGAACTAACTAGGACAGCTGTATGTCCAGGAAAGGTGGTTATGGGCCAGAGGAGAGACCCAACAGGGTGACTACATGTTCCAGCGAACCCAAACAGCCAAGCAGCTTAGGTCGGTGGTGGCTAGGATCCCCCAATGTAACAATAAAAAATTCAAAGTGCAAGTGCAAAATTCAGAATTGAGACAAATTTAGGGGTCCCCTCTCCCATATCTGTCATCTCAACAGTCAGGCTCTTTCCCCCCTCCCCCCTTTCTATACTTGTCATTATTGCAGAGTGCCAAGCGGTTTGCGGCTGTCCGGGTGCCAGGAGACTCATCGGTAATCTCTGGCACCCGCCGTGAGCTATCTGCACTCGTTGACGTGCTTAGATGACACATGCCAAATAGGTGCCTGGGTTTATAGACATAGGCGAGAAGGTGTTTTGCCTGGCCAATGAACGGAGGACAGAAGCCCGAGCGCATCCAATAACCATGCGGGGGCAGGACTACAAACACGAGCGCTGCTGCCGGAAGTGGTATAGTCTGACAGAGCTCAGCATGAATCCATCACACATTTAAAGAGCGAGACGTCCCCACATGGAGCAGGGTAGGACTTAACCCCGAAAAGCGGAACCTTTGTTGTTTGGAGACATTACGGACATACACTATTGCACAGGACACATATGATTTTAAATGATTATTAAATGTTCAGTTTTAAAGGGAACCTGGTGAGCTGGATTTGCAGCATTGAAGTGACACAAACACTTACAGAGGTCCATCCGCGCTCCCAGGTGGCACCCTACAGGAGATTTTTTGAGCTGTCTGTTTTCTATTGTATGGACTGTTTTGCATCTGGCCGACTTGCTCAATCCCTGTTTAAATAACCTGTGCTGCAGTGTTTCTCAGGAATATTAATAATCTGGAGGCTTTTGTGTATAAATGATATGGAGGATGATATCCAGAGGAGATTGGACAAAGCAGGTCATATGTTTTGTACATCAACCTGTACCTTCCGCAAATTAATTACAGGGAAAACAATACTCCATTCCAAAAGCTGCCATCCTAGACATACAGTGCAGACTATTCCATATGGTGAATTTAAGGGCGAGAAGGAACTGCTCAAAAGAACTGAACTGGAATGCTCTAACATAAAGAAGCGTCTGAGGGCATGGGGATACCCAGAACCATTATTAATACATGCTGAGAAAAGGCAAAACAGATAAATAGGATAGAAATTTTGAAAGACCCCAGCCCATAGTCATGTCAAACCGACAACAATGGTAACATCCTTCTCAAGAAGATTTGACAGGGTGAAAAATATAATTATGTCTAACCTAACTATTTTGAAAAGTGATGAGGAATTGGATCGCGATATATCACAATGGATAAGAGTGGTCACCAGAAGGGCCCTGACATTGTCGTCTATGTAAGCACCATCCATTTTGCGGGATGTCCCGACAACGGATTCCTGCTTAAAGACTAGAGGTACCTTTCCATGCAGACACAGCAGATGTACCTGCTGTAAATATGTTGAGAAAGGGGAACAGTTTGAGTGCTCGGTCAATGGTCGGAGGTTTAAAATTAAGGGTTTCCATAGCTGTAATTATAACACGCAAAATATGCAGTCTTCAGTATGTTGGATGTACATCTCATCCCCTTACGAAAAGATTTATGGAACATATTTACAATAGTCGCAGCACAAACGTGAAGTCTAATGTTGCGAAAAACACTGCAGGGATAAACATGCAGGAGAGGTATCATCCCTAATGGTTCAGGTTATACAAAAAATTAGACTGGGTCCTAGAGGGGGGGGGGGGAGGGGGGGGATCTCCGTAAAAGATTGGAAAACATAGAGGCCCGGTGGATCTTTTAATTGGATACATGTATACCCAAAGGCCTGAATGATCGGTTCGATTTATTATTATGTACAAACGTATGATCCTAAGACTCTTTGGAATTATCTTAATACCTAGGTAACAGGATGTATTTCCCATTTAGACCTATCTAATTTCTCCACTAAACTTGGCAATCATTTTTATGCCCCAGCTAGATCATTTTCTGACATTCCCATTTTGTTTTAACCAGCACTTAGCACTTTATTGGAATTCTTTGCTTTGTTCTTTTTTATATTCATATTTGGAGCATTTGTAGTTCCAAATATCTCAGAGCTCATGTTATTGTGTGATTGAAATAACCACCTGCAGTGAATAGCATCAGTTATCATATTAGGGATGGATTAAATTGAAACCGCAATATATGAATTACTATTAACTACCATTATTAATTGTATATCCTGGGTGAGGGGGTTTAGTATTATCAATATTTGAATATAATAATTTTTATTTTTGGACATGATCTGCCTTAAGCAAAAGGATTTTGTTTGTATATGATAGAGAACTAGTAATAGGTAGGCATGTATATCCATTCATAGGTTTTGATGTGTTCCCACCACTAAGGCGTTTTTGATGGGGCAGCCTATGATTCTTATTTCCTTTATTTTCCCCCTCCCACATCTGTCATCTCCCATCTCCACAGTCAGGCTCTTTCCCCCCCTTTCTATACTTGTCATTATTGCAGAGTGTGAAGCGGTTTGCAGCTGTCCGGGTGGCAGGAGACCCATTGGTAATTTCCGGCACCCACCGTGTGCTTTCGGCACTCGGTGACGTGCTTAGATGACACATGCCGAATAGGTGGGGAGAACCCCCTGGGTTTATAGACATAGGCGAGAAGGTTTTTTGCCTGGCCAATGAACAGGGGCGGAAGGATGACAGAAGCCCAAGCGCATCCAATAACCATGCGGGGGAGGGACTACACACACGAGCACTGCCTCCGGAAGCGGTACAACCTGACAGCGCTCGGCATGAGTCCATCACACATTTAAAGAGCGAGGCGTCCCCACATGGAGCAAGGTAGGACTAAGGGGTGACTTAACCTCGAAATGCGTAACCTTTGTTGTTTCGGAACATTACGGAAGTACACTATTGCACAGGACACATATGATTTTAAATGATTAAATGTTAAGTTTTAAAGGGAACCTGGTGGGCTGGATTTGCAGCATTAAATTGATGAAATGAGCTATGTAAACAATTGGACTAATGAAAGGAGCGGAAGATTATATGGTGCTCTAATATGCACCTTACTGCAGTTATAAATATCATCCTTCCATAGTCGCTTAATTGTCCAAACTTATTGTCAATATACATTATGATCTTCTACTGCAAAAATAGTTGCTGGGATCAAATCCATTCAAATTGCAATTCAGGGACCTGATGAAGTTATATTAAATATTATGGAGGACATGGTTATACACATAAATTAATGTTGAATCGATCATTGAGGCCTAGCAGACTGCTAGTGGAAAAATATAATATACACGCTTTTTTCAATTTTCTATGGAGGTTCCCACCCCCAGGCCCTAAACTAATCTTTTGCAGGATCTGAACTTTAATTTTGCCTTGGTGAACCTGCCATCCATGGCGAGCAACACTGGATTTAATGCTCGAGTGTCAAAGCGCTACGGAAGTTTATGGCGCTATATAAATAAACAATAATAATAATAATAATAATAATAATAGATATACTCCATAATCCCTTGTTTGTGTCCTAGTGGTGCATCCTATGTACTGCATCTGACATTGCTCACATGTAACACATAGATTACAGATCTGGATCTACTATTAGCATAAAAAATTAATTTTGTGGACTCTACCTGTAACACGTGATCTTACATTGACACCCTGCTTAGGGGACAACAAGGACACCTTACACTCCCACAAGGGAAACCACCCTTCACATCCAACCACCTGGTGGACGCCAGACATGAGGGGCCCAATATGGATAGAGATATGGAATTGGGCAAGGTTAGTGCCCTCCTGGCCACCACATTAACCCCTTCTTGTCCTTTAATAGGGGTAAGTTTGACATTACAATGCTTTTAATATGATAAAACCAATTGGAATATGGTGTGACAAACTTCAGGCTCCTATTCTGTTTATTATCATAACTACTTGTTCCTAAGTGTGTCCCCTCTTTTGACCCTTGCTGCTCTTCCCACAAGAGATAGTTTGGATACCCTCTACATAACAGCCTATCTTGAATTGCTTTACAGATTGAAATGCTATGTCCATGGAGCAATTCCGTCTTGCATCAATCATGAGCATTTTCACCTCAGATCCTCAAGCTCTCCTTAACATTTTTGGAAATCTGAGAGCTAAAATGCGAGCCAGAATTGAATGATGGGGTCTTCGACTACCACATTTTTCACCAGTCGGGCAAATACCGCAATCCAGCTGACATCCTTCCTTTTCAGACATCCTTCTGAGGTGGATCAAACCACTCAGTGGTCTACTGCAGACTATATCAACTTTGTTACAATCCATACCTTACCAAATGCATTTCAGTTGATCAGTTTGTGACAGAAGCTGCTAATGACAAGAAGTTTTATGTTCTAATACACATTATCCAGAATAGATAATGGCATGCAATTCAGATAACCACATTTTCAGTTCCTAAAATAAATCTCAAGGATCTAAAATCATTCTCAATTGTAAGAGCAGAACTGTCGGTTACAGAGAAGCACCTCATTCTCAGAGGCGCCAAGCTGTTTGTCCCTAAGGCTTTGCGTCACTTAGTCATACAGATTGCTTATGAAATCATGTCAGTATGAAAAACTTCTGCGGGAAAAAGTGTGGTTTCCAGGAATGGATCAGTTGGTAGAGGACATGATAAAACATTGTTCCAAATGTCAACTAGTTACTCCTTCCTCAAAGCTGGAACCTGTGCAAATGTCTCCTCTACCCAAAGAGGTTTGGGAGGAAATAGCGGTTAACATTTATGGTCCACTACCTAGTGGACAATACATTTTGGTGGCCAATGATGAATATTCAAGATATCCTGCAATTGCATTCATCTTGTCAACTTCAGCTTCCAGTGTCATGCTTGAGTTAGACAGCATTTTCTCAGCATATGGCATTCCACGAATAGTCATAACAGAAAATGGGCCTCCATTTAATGAGTATAAATGTGTACAATTTTCTCAGTATCTCTAGGGAAGAGAGTTAAAGCGGCTCATTTGGAGCACATTCCATCGAAACAGGCACTGTGCAAATTCATACACAACTACAGAAGTGTGCCACATTCAACAATGAATGCTTCCCTTGCACAACTACATTTCAATAGAACCTTTTGCATACGTATACCTGATGTGACCACTCATGCTCTGTAAAGTCTACAAGACAAGTCTACTGTAAGACAAACAGACTCAAACAATAAAGAAAAACTGAAAAATGAAACAGTATACAGATAAGAGACATCATACCCAGCCATCTTCTGTAAACAGGGGTGATAAAGTTGTTGTATGTCAAAGGCCAAATAATAAGACTTCTCCAGTCTATTACCCAGCAGAATACATTGTATACATTGTAACAAGAAAGAAAGGAAGTATAGTTACAGCTGAGTGAGAGGGACAGGAATGCTTCACATTTCAAAGGTCTGTTCCAGACAACAATGCTCCTCACAAGGAAGTAAACCACTCTATGCACAATGGTGGTCCCAGCCAGTCAAGGTGAAAGAAAAGCCCCCTCGAGACCAATTGAGGAGGCATAGTCATGAAAATGTAGATCCTGCTTGTGGATTATCATCTTTAAATCACAGATACAGTTTTAATGTTTTTGTTCTGACCAATGTTTTTGTTTAAATGTTTTTGGTTCTTTAAATAAAGGGGGTGATGTAACATACAGAGCAAGCAGCTCTGCCCCTTTTAGGGGAGAGGCCTTGGGACACGAAGAGGAAAGAGGAAGTAGTTCTGTGTTGCTGTACGCAGAGAGATCTGCAGAGCTGCAGAGATCTGGATGTAGAGATGAAAATAAGTTTCTGATGAATATTTACCCTGAGTGGGTGCCTTCTTGAAGCTATTTCATGAAGCACATCTGGTTCAAACCCGCTGACAACAGCCTTAATACAGAGTGGTCAAATGACTGAGCAGCAAACTGGAAAAGCGTGGTTGAGCAGGAGCAAAAAATATTTTTTGCTGGACTGCCATTCTGAAGTTTCATCCTCCTAGGCTTCTGAATAAAGCTGTTGAAGCTCTAGTGCTCACATCATTGCCGCAGCACCTGGCAGCATCTTGGCTCTCTTGGCCCAAGGCTAACTTTTGTTACATTTAACTCCTAATTAGTGTTCCATTGCCAACTATGCTTGTTATGGTTTTATAATAATCATTGGTCCATTAGATTGACTATTTAACCTTTGTGTTAGCTATGATTTAAATAATTTTTCAGCCAGAGAGCAAGAGAGGCAGCATACCTCAGGTTGCTGCCTCTCCACGGGGTTGCATCTGCCTGGGACCGTGAAAAATTATGTAATTCCCATACCTGCCCCCTTCACACGTGCTGAGTAGGGATAAGTGAGCCCAAGCTCAGCTTCAAACCGAGCACGGACTTTAGCGAGAAGTCTGTCCTCAGGTTTGGCATTCGACCGAGCTCAGAAACCAGGAAGCTGGTTGATAGGCTGTTACTTGTGGAGACACCCTGCATAAGACTCTTTTGAGCTTTGATAAACTAGTTACTTGGCAAACCTTGTGTTAAACCTTCTTGGGCTTTGATAAACCAGTTACTTGTGGGCACACCTTGCATAATACTCTTTTGAGCTTTGATAAACTAGTTACTTGGCACACTTTGCATCAGACCCTCTTGGGCTTTAATAAACTAGTTATTTGTGGGCACACCTTGAATTATATTTATTTGAGCTTTGATAAACTAGTTACTTGGCACACCTTGCATTAGACCCTCTTCGGCTTTGATAAACCAGTTACTTGTGGGCACACCTTGCATTATACTCTTTTGAGCTCTGATAAACTAGTTATTTGGCGGCACCTCTTGCATTCTACTTACTGGAGGTTTGATAGAATTACTCACCTCTGGCCATTTGCAATATACTTACTGGGACAGGAAGCATATACAGTGTGTCTAACAATGCAGAAAGCAGCAAATAAGGGACAGAACATGTCTTTGGTACTACTGCTGCGGCTGGTGGCAATGAAGCCGGTGCTGCAGGGAGAGGACTTGTCTGTGGGGAGATGACTTGTCTGTGCCTGCTACACCTTCCTCTGGTGCAAGCAGGCACCAGGTTTTGCAGCATCCTTTTGTAGGCCCCACTACCGTTGTCAGAGTGGTGAGGCCAGAACAAGTTGAGTCAGCTGTAGATTATATGACACGCAGTAGTACCAGTTCCTTGAGATTGTCTTCTACCCACTCCACTTCTGCCAAGAGTGCTGAGCCCACCCCCTTCAAATCATCATGGCCATCCTAGCCACAAGTCATGAAGTCACTAATGCTGTATGATGACACTTCTAGCTGGCCATCCACCTGTCCCTGCCCCAGCTGCAGACCTAGGGTTCCCAGATTCCCAAAAACTTGTGTCAAAGGATGAGCTGCCCATTGCCCTTCGGCTTAGCCGACTTGATGCATATCCCTTGCCTTGGGCATGTGCTCAACTTGGTGGTGCAGAGCATACGGAAGCTGGCATTTTTACAAGAACTGCAAGAGGACATTTGCATGCTGTGCCAGCAATTCTTTGAGCAAGGCAAATTGCTTAATAATCTCTGCACCATGTCCATGACCAAGTATCTGCAATCCAAACACGTGCTGCAGTGGCAGAAACACCTAGAAAACATGCAAATACCTGAGACTCCCTCTGCTGCTTCTGTTGACTGAGCCAGTACCACCTCCTTCCCAACAACAAAGCCACCTACCTCTCCCCAAAGAGAGGCCACAACCAGCAGCAGCACCAAGTACACCATCCCAGGGAAGAGTTTAGCTTTCAATCCTGAGAGAAAGCATAAGTTGGGCCCATCTCACCCATGAGCCCTGGCCCTGAATGCAAGCATTTTTAAGTTTCTGGCCTTTAAAATGCTTTTATTTCGCCTGGTGGAGTTTTAAAGACCTGATTGGGCCGGCTTTACCCATCTGCCACTTCTTTTCTTGCCAGGCCATCCCTTCCTTGCACCAACAGGTTGTTGAGAAAATAAGGTGTGCATTGGTCAATGCCATTAGTTTCAGTGTTCACATCACCACTGACACGTGGACAAGTAAGTATGGGCAGGGATGTTATGTCTCCCACTGGGTCAATTTAGTGGTGACTGGGACTGAGGAGGGAAGCATTTTGGTGCATATCCTTCTGCCACCAAGGATTACTGGACATCAGTCGGTGCCTCCTGTTGCCTCCTTCTCCTACTCTGCTTCTTCCTCATGTAGTCAGTGCAGCCTCTTCACCACCAATTGGAGCACTGCCATAAGGGATACGGCAGCATTCGGTGCTAAAACTCATATGCCTGGTCGAAAAAACCCCACACTGTCCAGGAGCTGTGAACCGGTTTTCAGGATGAGTGGATGCTGCTGTTGCGCCTGGAGCCAGGCAAGGTGGTGCTCGACAATAGCAAAAAACCTTGTAGCAGCCTTGGGCTGAGCCGGGTTGACATACATCTCTTGCCTGGCGCACATGCTCAACTTGGTGGTGCAAAGCTCCCTGGCCCATTATCCAGAGTGAGAGGTGTGTGCACCCACTTTCGGCATTCCCACCCTCCTGCTGCATGTCTCTCTGCACTGCCAAAGAACTTTGGCCTTCCCACCCACCACCTCATATGTGATTTGCCCACCAGGTTGAATTCAATTCTGTATATGTTGCAAAGGATGTGTGAGCAGCAGCAGGAAATAGTGGAGTTCCAGCTCCAAAATGCCCGGGTGAGTAGAAGTGCAGACCAATTGCACATCACCACCAATGAGTGGGCCTTTATAAAGGATAATTGTGCAGTGCTGTAGTGCTTTCAGTACGCCACCAATATGGTCGGAGCTGATAACGTCATCATCAACACTACCACCCCATCTTACTAGAAAAACCTTCAGGCCATGACGGAGGATGTGATGATGCCACAGAAGGAAGCAGAGGAGGAAGGCCTATTTTCCCAGGTGTCAGGGCAGAGCACATGTGACTTGCAGGGTGGGTTGCTAGGCTGACAGTGGCCAGGTACTCTACTGTCCAGCAAGCGGACAGTTTTAGATGATTCAGAGGAGGATGAGGGGGAGGAGGAGGACTTTCTCTCACAGCAGGGTGGCACCCAGCACATGGCTGGAGGGAGGAGCAGACACCTGACATTGAGGACAGGTTCTCCTTGACTCAGTTCCTGCACCAGGGCCACAGAGTTGCTAGTCACCAGTGCTGATTACTGGGTGGCCACCCTGCTGAATCCCCGCTATAAGGACAACATCACCTTCTTGAAAGATGAGTACAAATGCACTCTGGGGAGAGTAAGCATGGCCACAATGTGGAACACCTTATTCCATTGTCTGCCACATCCACACCTTTGGACATAGCCTGTAGTACCAGGAGACAGACTTTGACTCGCATGGTGGATGACTACCTGTCCATGAGTCTCCTGGTACTGAGCAATGGGTCCTCCTTGTGCAATTTCTGGGTCGTTAAATTGGACACATGGCCAGAGCTTGCTCTCTATGCCTTGGAGGTGCTGGCCTGCCCTGCAGTACATGTCAGAACGCATGTTCAGGACCTCAGGGGCTGTCATCACTGATAGGAGGATCCACCTATCCACAGTCAATGTGGACATGCTTACATTCCTCAAGACTGAACCACGGGACTTTGCTGTGCCAGCACTTGAGTGAGCGGTTAGTGTTTGTTACCTCCTCCTTCTCCGCCTCTGTCACATCCACCTCCTCCGTCTTTTCTGCTTACACCACTACATCCACCTCCAACACCTCCTCCTAAACCTCTGACACCTGTAATAAATTCATTATTTGTATTAATTTATTTATGTATATATTTATATTTTACTGTTAATATTTATTTATTTGTGTAGGTAAATATTTATTTATTGCTGCTAATATATATGTATCTATGTATATATGTATATATTTATTTATTGATATTATTATTTATTTACTCATTTCTATATAGTGATTGAGCAATTTATGTATGTATGTATGTATGCATTTCTTTAATCTTTTAGTTTGCTGTTATTAATTCCCCAGCCTATTTTGTGCAGGGCTTTTGCCCAGGTGCCCCCAATTAGGCCTCCAACACCATTCGCCTAACCACAGCCAACGTTGACATGCTTACATTCCTTAAGATAAACCAGGCGTGGACCTGAGTGAGTGATTAGAGTGTTTTCTACCTCATCCTCTGCCTCTTAAACTTAAACCGTTACGTCCACCTCCACATATACAGTATATTTATTTATTTATGTATATATTTATGAATTGAATGAAGTATTCATACCACTTTTCCACATTTTTAAATGTAAACCTAAAGTTGTTGTCAGGTCTGAACATAAAAATGTTATACTCACCCTTTATTTCCCGCACAGATGATGGGGGAAGCATCGCTCCCCCTCCCGGGGTTGTGGCTGGACTGCTTTTTAACTGGGCCAGGAGGAGCTTAGTTTGTTTTTCTTGCAGTTCCTGCCTATGACTGAGGTTAACCCACACATTGCTGATGGTGGTGCCCCTGAATAGAAGATGTCAAGAAAAGAAAGTCACCGGTGAGTACACAAGTTTCCCCTTTCTCCTCTGTTCCATAGGCTGCTCAGCAATTAGGAGGCGCTGATATCACTGGACAAGGAAATCTGATTGGAGCTGCCGGCCACATCCCCACCTCTGCTTTTAGCTGTGGGCGCACTTGCACAGAAATGCAGAAATGCATGGTGCAATGTGGTAGGTGGATGAGGCTATCTAGGAGGTTTCACACAGCAGGCCATCCCAATTCGTGATGTCCCATAAAGAGGTAGACACACCCAAGAGTCCCTACAGAATATATCCAATACATGTGAGTGATAAAGAGCCCCTGTTACATGTGGAGAGGGGGTTGGTTAGTTTAAGGTGGAAATCCTGAGTTTTGTTCCTTGCCCCTAGGGCATCCCAATTTGGGATGTTTCCCTGCGCACCCCCCCCCCCAGATTGCCCATACAAACTCCTCTATGGTTCATACCTATGCTGTCATCCAATCAGCTGTTTGCAATGTATATTCAATGTTTTTGTTGTGTTTACAATAATTATATATTATTACAATATTACTGTATTTTTGGGCTGTGCAGCTGCTTCATTGGGATATTTTGGGGGAATCCTTTGAGCATATACCTTTTGCAGGGCTGCACCTGCTGTAACTGAAGAGGGGTTCAGGGGGTGCCACCCTCCAATCGCAAGAGCGGCTAAGTTCCCATTAAGCTTTTGTAGCTGCTCATTGAAAAGGGACCAAACCCCGTGATTTTTAGTATCCCAGATTCTGGTCCGTACCCTTGGGGCATTCCGCTGTGTGAAAGCTTTTTGGTTGCCCTATATACAGGGCAGTAATTAGGGCAGGGGAGCCAAGACTCCAGCTTGGGGCCTAACTGTGAATAGGGGGCCCTTGGCCAGGTTGCCCTAATGGCTACTGTGACACAGTGCTTGCCACCTCAGTCCCAGCCACCACTACATTCACCCAGTGGACAGTTAGAGAGATGTAACGTCCCTGCCCGTGTTTACGTTTCCATGGTGAAGGTGGACACTGGAATAATAGCATTGCCCAGTGCACATTTTATTTTTGTTAACATTGATCACCATAAAGTGGATCTACATATAAATAGCATAAAAAATACATTTCTTAAAATGAATTCCAATAATTTTCAGTATCTTTAAATACACATAAAATTCCATTTTCAATATTGCACATACAATTTAGGCCCGCTTTAACCCAAAAATCCATGCAGGATTGCATATTGCACTTACATTTGTGATATTGCACATACAAATTAGGTCTGCTTTAACCCAATAATCCATTCAGGATTACATATTTCACTTACAATTTAGGTCAACTTTAAATCAATATTCTATTCAGTCATAAATATTGCACTTACAGTTTAGGCCAGCTTTAAACCGAAAAGCAAGGGTACACGGCAGCTCCCCAGCTTCTCCTCTCTTGCTTGGATCTCCATAGGTGTTGCTGGATGAGGTATCCGGGGTATGACAATCCTATAGGTCTGGTGAAAGGTTGGTGACAACACGAGGTTCCCATCAAATTGTACAATGTCATCACATTCAATTCCCCACTTAAGCAATTTGGAGAATGCAATTGTCTCTTTAGGCCTCCAGAGTTCAACAGGCAAAATAATTCAGACGCAGGGGCCGTATTATGGGGCCTACTTAAAATGGTTTAAGGGGTTGTCTTCTGTCATAAAATGCCCAGACTTTGTGTTATGTGGCCTCCCATCTCCCCTTACAGCCACCCTAACCTCCACTAGTTTATGTTTTGCTCAGCATTAGGACATGGGCAATATGACACAATGTTCCTCCTCGCTCATCCAAGCTTAATCATGTTGGTCAGATTAGATGTTCAATGAATGAAATGCAGCGCTGCCTTCGTTTGATCCCTTATAGGCGACCGGCTTCCTGAGTCTTAGCTGTTTTCGGGTTGGCCATGCAGGGGGATGTTTGGGTCTTTTATTCCGCTTGGCCCTCGGAAAGAATGTTCTTCCTTTTCCAAGCCGGCGATAGGGATAGCGCGATGATGGAAACTCGCACACACCTATACTGAAGAGCGAAGGTTTGCTCTCGCCGGTCTCATTAGCGGTCTGCCAGGGAACACGGCGACTTCTCAGCTTCTCCATTCTTGCCTGGATCTGCTCAGGTGTTGCTGGGCGAGGTATACGGGGTATGACAACCGTATATGTCTGTATCAGCTCCTCCAGGGTGAGCTCCCGATTTCTCCATCTCTCCGGCTCCGATCTTTCGAGCACAGTTATTACAGACAGCGGGTGAGCAGGTTGGATAACTTGTGGCTTGATCTCTTCCACAATCACCTGTATAGGGACCTCCTCCTCCACAGTCACTTGTATAGGAGTCTCCTCTTCCACAACCACCTCTATAGGAGCCTCCTTCTCCACAGTCACTTGTATAGGAGTCTCCTCTTCCACAATCACCTCTATAGGAGCCTCCTCCTCCACAGTCACTTGTATAGGAGTCTCCTCTTCCACAATCACCTGTATAGGGGCCTCCTCCTCCACAGTGACTTGTATAGGAGTCTCCTCTTCCACAATCACCTGTATAGGAGCCTCCTCCTCCACAGTCACTTGTATAGGAGTCTCCTCTTCCACAATCACCTCTATAGGGGCCTCCTCCTCCACAGTCACTTGTATAGGAGTCTCCTCTTCCACAATCACCTGTATAGGGGCCTCCTCCTCCAGAGTCACTTGTATAGGAGTCTCCTCTTCCACAATCACCTCTATAGGAGCCTCCTCCTCCACAGTCACTTGTATAGGAGTCTCCTCTTCCACAATCACCTGTATAGGAGCCTCCTCCTCCACAGTCACTTGTATAGGAGTCTCCTCTTCCACAATCACCTCTATAGGAGCCTCCTCCTCCACAGTCACTTGTATAGGAGTCTCCTCTTCCACAATCACCTGTATAGGAGCCTCCTCCTCCACAGTCACTTGTATAGGAGTCTCCTCTTCCACAATCACCTCTATAGGGGCCTCCTCCTCCACAGTCACTTGTATAGGAGTCTCCTCTTCCACAATCACCTGTATAGGGGCCTCCTCCTCCACAGTCACTTGTATAGGAGTCTCCTCTTCCACAATCACCTCTATAGGAGCCTCCTCCTCCACAGTCACTTGTATAGGAGTCTCCTCTTCCACAATCACCTGTATAGGAGCCTCCTCCTCCACAGTCACTTGTATAGGAGTCTCCTCTTCCACAATCACCTCTATAGGAGCCTCCTCCTCCACAGTCACTTGTATAGGAGTCTCCTCTTCCACAATCACCTGTATAGGGGCCTCCTCCTCCACAGTCACTTGTATAGGAGTCTCCTCTTCCACAATCACCTGTATAGGAGCCTCCTCCTCCACAGTCACTTGTATAGGAGTCTCCTCTTCCACAATCACCTCTATAGGAGCCTCCTCCTCCACAGTCACTTGTATAGGAGTCTCCTCTTCCACAATCACCTGTATAGGAGCCTCCTCCTCCACAGTCACTTGTATAGGAGTCTCCTCTTCCACAATCACCTCTATAGGGGCCTCCTCCTCCACAGTCACTTGTATAGGAGTCTCCTCTTCCACAATCACCTGTATAGGGGCCTCCTCCTCCACAGTCACTTGTATAGGAGTCTCCTCTTCCACAATCACCTCTATAGGAGCCTCCTCCTCCACAGTCACTTGTATAGGAGTCTCCTCTTCCACAATCACCTGTATAGGAGCCTCCTCCTCCACAGTCACTTGTATAGGAGTCTCCTCTTCCACAATCACCTCTATAGGAGCCTCCTCCTCCACAGTCACTTGTATAGGAGTCTCCTCTTCCACAATCACCTGTATAGGGGCCTCTTCCTCCACAGTCACTTGTATAGGATGTCACCACCACCTCCAATAATTCCTCCTCCTTCTCCTCCATTTATTTGATCTGGCGAATGAGCCAGATCAAATAAATGGTGAAAAGCACAATCTCAGCAGCCAACAGCGTGAGAATGGTCATAGTCACCACATACAGGACATGTTCTGGTATTGCTGGCTGCTGATTGGCTGTGCTCATTATGTTGCCCGGTGTTGTTGGCAAAAATGGCTGAGCCATGTCTTCATCATTCCACGCTGGTGTGGGGAATGGCTGGGCACATCGGGTCACGATGGCCAGTATTAGCAATAGCATTATAGCAATTGTCTCTCTAGTCACAGAGCCAAAGACACGGCACTCCTCTCTCCACAAACTCCAACTGCCACAGGGGGTCACATGACCAGCATCGTATTACATCACAGATGTGGGCGTGGCTTACACAGTGCTCACCAATAACACTGAGGCTTAGGCTGCACTGCCCGCCTCCATTTCTCCTCCATTCTTCTTTTGTTTTGTTACCCTAATGCTTACCTTAACCCCTTAATTTTTCTCCTCAATTCTTCATTTGTTTAGTCATCTTAATGCTTACCTTAATGTAGCCCTCATGTACCAGGGTGTCCGGCGCGTGACGGCAGGGAGCAGGTTCTTCTGAGCCCAGGGTGTCCTGTGTGTGTGTGAGTAGGTAAGGGTTAGGGTTTCAGGGAAAGGTAAGTACTCACTGGTGCCGCTTGGAAAGATGTACAGCAGTCCAACTGTTGAAAGCAGAGTTCCTCTTTATTTATTCCACAAGCAAACAGCAAACACGGAACAAGTACATGTCTTCCAGTGTCCATCATCAGGTACAATCATCAGCATTGCTTCCATAGAGAATAATGTCCTAGGTTGGAACCTCTCCTTTCTTTCTCTCTCTTAGAGTCTGTGCTCCTGCTCCTTACAATTCAAATGGTGAATCACACACACTTTGGATTGGGGGCTTCCCTTTATCCCTTCTGATTACCTTCCAGAACCTTCTATCACATGTTCGGCCTCGTGTCCGACATCTGATAGGATGGTTAGTAAACCCTCTGACCAATCACTAGCTTTCAGTTATAACTATGTTACTAGTCTATCTCCTGTTATGACTAACAACCATTCTGACCTCTCCTTCTAGAATGTTCCCCATTCTAGCCTATGGACAAATGTTAGTCTATGGCCTAAACCCACTACTGCCATCTAGTGTCTATTTAGGTTATGGCACTTCCAATGTACTTAAATGGGTAGAAACCATAAAAGTGAATTAATGTATGGTTACCTCTATTTATCTTATTAGTGAATTAAAGTGTTCCTAGTTATTACCAGGTCCCTACATTAACCCCCTTAATGTTTCTCCTCCATTCTTCTTTCACCTTAATGCTTACCTTAACCCCCTTAAAGTTTCTCTTCCATTCTTCTTTTGTTTTGACACCTTAATGCTTACCTTAACCCCCTTAAAGTTTCTCTTCCATTCTTCTTTTGTTTTGACACCTTAATGCTTACCTTAACCCCTTAATGTTTCTCCTCCATTCTTCTTTTGTTTTGTCACCCTAATGCTTACTTTAACCCCTTAATGTTTCTCCTCCGTTCTTCTTTTATTTTGACACCTTAATGCTTACCTTAACCCCTTAATGTTTCTCCTCCATTCTTCTTTTGTTTTGTCACCCTAATGCTTACCTTAATCCCCTTAATGTTTCTCCTCCATTCTTCTTTTGTTTGGTCACCTTAGTGCTTACCTTAATCCCTTAATGTTTCTCCTCCATTCATCTTTTCTTTTTTCACCTTAATGCTTACCTTAACCCCTTAATGTTTCTCCTCCATTCTTATTTATTTTTGGCACCTTAATGCTTACCTTAAACCCCTTAATGTTTCTCCTCCATTCTTCTTTTCTTTTTTCACCTTAATGCTTACCTTAACCCCTTTAATGTTTCTCCTCTCCTCATTCTTTTGTTTTGTCACCCTTGTGCTTACCTTAACCCCCTTAATGTTTCTCCTCCATTCTTCTTTCCTTTTGTTACCTTAATGCTTACCTTAACCCCCTTAATGTTTCTCCTCCATTCTTCTTTTTTTTTGTTACCTTAATGCTTACCTTAACCCCCTTAATGTGTCTCCTCCATTCTTCTTTTCTTTTGTTACCTTAATGCTTACCCTAGCCCCCTTAATGTGTCTCCTCCATTCTTCTTTTGTTTTGTCACCTTAATGCTTACCTTAACCCCCTTAATGTTTCTCCATTCTTCTTTTCTTTTTTCACCTTAATGCTTACCTTAACCCCCTTAATGTTTCTCCTCCATTCTTCTTTTGTTTGCTCACCTTAATGCTTACCTTAACCCCCTTAATGTTTCGCCTCCATTCTTCTTTTCTTCTTTCACCTTAATGCTTACCTTAACCCCCTTAATGTTTCTCCTCCATTCTTCTTTTGTTTGCTCACCTTAATGCTTACCTTAACCCCTTAATGTTTCTCCTCCATTCTTCTTTTCTTCTTTCACCTTAATGCTTACCTTAACCCCCTTAATGTTTCTCCTCCATTCTTCTTTTCTTCTTTCACCTTAATGCTTACCTTAACCCCCTTAATGTTTCTCCTCCATTCTTCTTTTCTTCTTTCACCTTAATGCTTACCTTAACCCCCTTAATGTTTCTCCTCCATTCTTCTTTTCTTCTTTCACCTTAATGCTTACCTTAACCCCCTTAATGTTTCTCCTCCATTCTCCTTTTGTTTTGTCACCTTAATGCTTACCTTAAGCTGTATCTAAGTCCCGCACCACCCAGCCTGATCATTCGTTACTCATGTTGTATAGACGATGGGTGGCTCCGGGCCATTTAGCTCCATTCATCTTCCCATCAACTCTGCATGGCAGAGGAAAAGCATCCCCAAAAATTGTGATGCTGCCACCACCATGTTTCACAGTGGCGATGGTGTGTCCATGGTGATTTATAGTGTTAACTTTCATCCACACAATGGGTATTTAGTTCAACTTTGGTCTCATCTGCTTACTGTGTCCCCTACATAGCTTGAGGCAAACTGCAAATGGGCTTTCTCATAGCTTGCTTTCCAAAATGGCTTCTTTTTGCCACTCTTCTATAATGGACAGATTTTTGGAGTACACAACTAATAGTTGTCCTGTGGACAGATTCTCCCACATGAGCTGTGGATCTCTGCAGCTCCTCCAGAGTGACACTGGGTCTCTTGGTTGCTTCTCCAGTTAGTGCTTTTCCTGCCTGGGCTTTCAGTTTAGGTGGATTGCAATGTCTTGTTTTGGTAGGTTTGTCGTTATCCATGCAATACACTTCACCCCAACTGTATCCCTGAGCTGTCTGCTGTGATCCTTGGTTTTAATGTGATGTCAATTCGCTAATGTTCTCTAACAAACCTCTCAGGTCTTCACAGAACAGCTATAGTTATACTAAGAATACATTATTCATAGCAAAAGTCACAGTGGGGACCTGGGGGTTGTTAACTGGAGCTCAGCTGCCCATCTGCCTGCCACATAGCCCAGAGGACAATTAGGGACTTACCCTGAAATTTCAAGTTACAGGTTGTTAGCAGCTCCGGACCCTCCAACATGGTACCCCCGGCTATTCTGGTCCCAGTTGCTCTCCTGGTTGTGGAACCAGATGGAACCCCATATCCCGGAACTCCAGGTGGCACAACTATGAAAGGACAGTGAGCTACAGCTATCTCTTGTGTCCAAGACAGGTCATGAAACTTATTGTTGCACCCCACACTCTACCTGACCTGCCATCAGGCCGGGCCCTCTTCTGCCCCAGGCCTGGTAGCAGCTGCCTCCTCTGCTTGGTATGTATGCCCCTGCATGCCATGCGTTTCCCTTTTAAATGGTTTTTACATTTTTGAAAAACATGTTTTATTTTATTTATACTTGGCATATACTTGATAATTTGATATTTGATACTTTGTGTCGTTCGATCAAATAAAAACTAAATAAAAATAAATTTAGGTTTGTAGCTGTAACAAAAAAGTGCAATGGCAATAGCAATAGTGACAGCATCGGGGCCAATGAGGTCTAGGGGCCCAATCATTGTAGTTCCTCCACCCTATTTATTAGATTTGTCCTCACATGGGTTTTTTCTTAGAAATAAAAAATTATAGCTATCAATTTAGTTACTAGAACGGGAAAAGAGTAATGAATACTGTGTGAGTCATGAAGGGGCTCCATTTACCCGGACCTGGTGACAAGTAGTTATGCCTCTTCACCCTCCACAGGCACAGTTGTTATAAATAATCCTTTTTTTTGTGAATTTGGAACACTCAGGCATCAAGTCTGTTTTTATGTCAGGGATTATTGCCATGACTTTCCTGTCTATATCTACAGAACCTATTCTTTAGTGACTTTTTTAATACAGTGAAGAAATTCCCTGCAAACTAGGTTTCAAAAGTAAAAAAAAAACTTTATCTAAAAATATGCATCCATATACACTGTTTAAAATATATTATTCTATCTGTCTTTGGAAAGCTATCTGTGCTGTATAAAGTGGGCTGTTTAAAACTCAGCACAGTATTCATCCAACTTTTCCATTCTAAGATTATTTCACTGTGTGTTTATAGAAGAATTTACATTTTTTTCCCTCTTTTATATATATTTTAGAGAAACTTTAAATGGCGGAGTATTAGAACTGCCAGTCAAGCGTCTGTACCAATTGTGGCTTTCAACTCTCCCAGTCCTCTGTTAAAAGAATCTTTTGTTGGAGACGATTAGCTCTTTCTATTAAAGAAAGGCAAGTCTTGCTTGGCTGAGCGCCGTACAGCTGTCTGAGCTTGACTTCTTAATAGTTGTGGACTGTTAACCCAATATGAACTCACTTTTCCAGCACACCTGTTAGAAGCAGCTTTTGAAACTTTGGGCTGGTCAGCTGGTTGATTTATTTTCCATTATTAATAAGGTAAATGTTTATATAAAACCGATAAATTCAAGTGAGCTCAGTTCCAGCCAAAAGGTTTTTTACATAGTAAAAGAAAGGGTTAGAAACTCAGTTACACTTTCTTAATCCCAAACAGGAAGTTCCATAAATAAAGACCACGACCACAGTTCGCAGTTGCATTGTGACTTGTTAATAATGTAAGCACATAACCTAGATGTCACCAAATGTCGTTTTTTTATCTCGTAAAATCGTTTTTCATGGCTTTTTTTGCTTACCAATGTATAATTTGCAGCTAAAACACAGTCTAAAATCACTGTATAGTATGTCCCCTTTGTTTACAGCAGTGATTTCGTGTAACTGGAAATGATGAAACGCCGACCGGCCCCAGAAAAATAAAGCGCCGATCTTTTCAGGGTAATTATTATAATATTATGCGGCGCTGCTAAACTGGTACCAACTGCTTAAAGTGGACCAACACCCAGGATTTTCACTATCCTGGGTGTTGGTCCACTTCCACGGGGCACCCCCCAGAAAGCCCCAAAAAACTCACCTCACCACCGACTGACAAGCTGAGGCCGCTGGAGGCCGCCTCTCGCGCGCCCGCGTCGGCCATTCACAAATGGCCGATGCGGGTGCGTGCCCTGCTAGAGGGACACACGAGAAGCGGCGGCCCGCGCATGCGCTGTTGGAACGGTGAGAAGGTAAGGTTTGTGGGCGTCCGGGGGGGTTTCACGCAGCGGGGCATTTTGGATGCCCAGCGGGGAGATTCCCGGGCCGATCAGCGGTGGATGTTGGTCCACTTTAACAGATCTTTCTTCCTGTCCTGCACACAATTCAGCAATGGATCTTCCTTCGATCAACATTATGGCTGTTGCATAAGAAGATAATCACTGCTTTGTGTGCCCTTCTCCAGTCACAAATTATGCTCAATCAGGCTTGACGCTCCTTCACCAATATTCTCATTATAGTAGCCAGTATCAAACATTATATCATTTCCACATTATGGTCACCATGTAAGGAATATTAGCAAATAAAAATACATAGCATAATGCTGCTAAAATACCTTTACTATTTAATAGATGAAAGGTGCACTCACATTTAAAATAACTCAATTGAGCATAAAAGTATCCACATGAATCAATCCTCCAAACACATACAATGGCTGAATCTTTCCTTCCCACTTGCGACTGTCGAGATATGGGACGGGAGATGCCGTATCTCCCGTTGCTGCCACCAACACGTTTTCATGGGATGGCGGGTGCTGAACATTACTCATATTTATAAGATGAAGTTATTCGTATTTGCACCACTGGAAGATAAAAAAAATCTTTCCGGTTCACCCTCAGTGGCCCCCAATCACTAGCCTGGATAGGTACATGACATGTTACTTCCTCCTGCATTCCAATTACAGGAAGCCGTCACGGAGGCGCTGGGTCGTCACTGTGTGCAAGGTTTCACAATTAGACAATTAGAGACTCTACTAATAAAAAAAGAATTTGGATACCTCTCAGAGGGGATTTTTGTTTGGACACTTTATATCTAGTTAGTCTGGTGATCTGCTATTTCACGTGGAATGCACGGTGCCAGTTCTGCATTGGGAAGAAAGTCCTCCCTGTCCCGGTGGTGGTGCATGACATCCTGCATGAGGTGGGGAAGATCCGTATGCTGGAGAAGGACAGGTGGGAATGGAGGGCCTGGATGAAGGCGTGGAGCAACATCAGGCCTCCTTAGTCCTCATGACTTTCCCCTGGGTGGGCATTTTCTGTCTCTTCTCACCTGTAGATTTTTGATAACAATACAGATTTTTGAAGAACAGCTGCATGCACAGATCTTTCTAATCTTCCTGCTGAATTGTGTATAGTGTAGTGTTATATATAGGATTGTATATAGAAGTATGTATGATATATTATATGTTAAATTGTTAGGTCCCTTTTGTGTAGTTTTTTTTTTATTTATCTATTTATTGTAACTCTGTAAATATTGTATATGTTTGATTGATTTTACTCAATAAAGAGCGTTAAATAGAGGCTGCAAAAAAAAAAATCTGTTAACAATTTCATTTGTTGAGTCTCAGGTTTATCTCAGTAAATTCTAGTGCAATTCAAATATTCTAACTTAATTTGGTGAGAATATGATTATATATAATATATATATAATCTCATTCTCAAGTGGGCGACTATAAGAAATAGAGAATTCCCATAAAATAAAACATTTTAGAGATATACGTTTAAAATATCTAAACTAGGTCTCCAAGTAGCTTCCCTAGCTAGGATGGTACCTTTTTTTTTGCCCTATGAGACACACTTTTCCCCCCAAAAGTGGGGTGAAAATGTCAGTGTGTCTTATTGGGCGAATGTAAAAAAAAATGGGTGAAAAAAACAGTATACTTACATTACGCGCCTGGTGTCCCCGCCACTGCCTCTCTGGCTGACGCTCGGGTGTTTGAGTCAGTGCTCACTGACACCCGAGAGGAAGTGTCATGCCAGAAGCCAGAGTGGGGACACAGCGTCTACACTCTGGCTCTTAGTGCGCCACTGCCTTTCGTGTGTCAGTGCGCGCTAATGTAAACACTCATGTGTCAGTGTGCTCTCTGGCCCGGGCGGCAGTGGCGGAGCTGGAAGGACAGACAACGTTCCCCCTCTGACTTACAGTTCAGCCACTGCCTGTCGAGTGTCAGTGAGTGCCGACACAAACCAGCGTATGCCGAGGCGTTCATGTAAGTATACTTTTTTCCTTGGGAATTGGGGGAATACCACACTGCATAAGGGGAAGGGGCAGGGGAATGCCACATTGCCTATAGGGGGACTGGGATGGGGGTGCCACACTACCTATGGCAATGGGAGGGGGTGCCACACTGCCTATGGGAGGGGGCATGCCACACTGCCTATATGGGAAATGGGAAGGGGGGATTCCACAGTACCTATATGGGGAATGGGATGGGGGGATGCCACACTACTTATGGGAAATGGCATGGGGGGATGCCACACTGCCTATGGGGAATGGGAGGGGGTGCCACACTGCCTATGGGAGGGGGAATGCCACACTGCCTATATGGGAAATGGGAAGGGGGGATGCCACACTGCCTATGGGTAATGGGAGGGCGGAATGCCACACTGCCTATGGGGAATGGGAGGGCGGAATGCCACACTGTCTATGGGGAATGGAAGGGGGGACTACCACACTGTCTATATGGGAATGGGATGGAGGGAATGGGAGGTTGGAATGCCACATTGCCCATGGGAGGGGGGAATGCCACACTGCCTTTGGGAATGGGAGGGGGATGCCACACTGCCAATGGGAGGGGGGATGCCACACTGCCTTTTGGAATGGGAGGGGGGTGCCACACTGCCTATGGGAGGGGGGATGCCACCCTGCCCATGGGGAATCGCTGGGGAAAATGGGGTGTTTTAGCACAACATTTAGTTTAGAATATTTTTTTCTAATTTTCCTCCTCCAAATTCTAGGTTCATCTTATGGGCAGGTGCATCCTAAAGAGGCGAAAAATACGGTAATTGAGCCTCTTAGGTGCTAATTTGCTATCAACGGAGACCAGACATCTTGGACGCAGTGGGGTGGACACAATAGATTTGAGTGTTTAAAGGATTTGTAATTATGTCATGTAAATAAAGTCAATGCCTGATCATTAAATCCTTTGGTGAAGATGGGCTGGCTAAAGGGATGGGCTAGTCCTTCCCAACAGGAAGTAAGCTGTCCAGGAAAGATTTGGTGTAATATTTGGCAGTTGGTAGAGGACCAAGGGGGAGAAAGAATGCGTGTGCACAAGGGCCCTGTATTGGTAACTATGAGCAAGAAATTTTAGGCCTATTTGGCATTTGTAAATATTAATAGTTCATTTTAGGACTTGTTTTACATAATTGCTAAGTTCCTGTGATACCGTTAATGTACCTGGGTAGGCCCTAATTTTTTATATATATTGTAGTATTTTTACATATGTACAACTGTCCTGTATCATATGTCTGTGCACAATATAATCTTTTTATACACAATCATTGGTGTGATTCCTTTCATCACTTACAACCTAGAACCTACAGTGAGCAGTTTTTGTTATATTAATCATTTATATTTTGATTGATGTTTTTATAATATTAATTAGATAGTTTTCAGTTCAAAGCTGAACAGAGTGTGCACTGCCAGCTGCATGGCTGGCATGGGTTTTTGAATGGCTGGCATGGGTATGTGCCTAGGCTAAAGGTCTAGCAGGGATGTGGCATGGGGTTGCGGGTAAGGCAAGTGTACAGGGCGCTTTCTGGGTATACACACAGTGGGCATCTCTACATCTCTATTCTGAATGCCCCATAAAGAAGGAGTCTTATAGACTCTAGGGAGGTTGTTGTTTCTCTTGTCTCTCTTTAAACATATATATTGTATGTTATATTATATAAACAAAACTATTATGCCACTTTATTCTTATATATAAGCTGAATTTGAATGCATTAAATTTGGAATAAAGAAAATGAAAAAAAAACCACTTGATTTCAGACAAGCATACCCCGCCCATCAGTCAGCAACCTCTCCACTTTGCAGCAGCTGATCCCTGGCAGAGCCTGGCCAACATCAGCAGGACCAGGATTGGTGATGGCACTGCCCAGTTGTTGTTGGGCCGCATTGCTGACACTGCAGTGTTCCCCTTTACACATTGTATCAAAAAGGTAATATCTTAATGTATATTATATGTGTTATTTATTAGTTTTAATGTACCATAGTTTTCGCCCATAAGAAGCGCCTTCCGATAAGATGCACCTAGGATTTGGAGGAGGAAAATAAGAAAAACATATTCTAAGCCAAATGTTGTGCTAAAACACCCCATTGCAGACAGTGTGGCATTCCCCCATTCCATTCCCCGCGGGCAGTGTGGCATTCCCCCATCCCATTCCAAATAGGCAGTGTGGCATTGCCCCATCCCATTCCAAATAGGCAGTTTGGCATTCCCCCCTCCCATAGACAGTGTGGCATTCCCCCCTTCCTATTCCCCACAGGTAGTGTGGCATTCCACCCTCCATCCTATTCCCCATATAGGCAGTGTGACACCCCCCCATTCCATTCCCCATATAGGCAGTGTGGCATTCCCCCTCCCATTCCCATATAGGCAGTGTGGATCCCCCCTCCCATTCCTATATAGGCACTGTGGCATCCCCCCATTCCATTCCCATATAGACAGTGTGGATCCCCCCTCCCATTCCCATATAGGCAGTGTGGCATCCCCCCTCCCATTCCCCATATAGGCAGTGTGGCATCCCCCCATCCCATTCTCCATATAGGCAGTGTGGCATCCTCCCATCCCATTCCCCATATAGGCAGTGTGGCATCCCCCCATTCCCATATAGGCAGTGTGGCATCCCCCCATTCCCATATAGGCAGTGTTGCATCCCCTCCATTCCCATAGGTAGTGTGGCATCCCCCCTCCCAATCCCCATATAGGCAGTGTGGCATTCCCCCCTCCCATTCTCTATATAGGCAGTGTGGCATCCCCCTCCTATTTCCCATATAGGCAGTGTGGCATCCCCCCTCCCATTCCCCATATAGGCAGTGTTGCATCCCCTCCATTCCCATATAGGCAGTGTGACATTCCCCCTCCCATTCCCCATATAGGCAGTGTGACATTCCCCCTCCCATTCCCCATATAGGCAGTGTGACATTCCCCCTCCCATTCCCCATATAGGCAGTGTGGCATCCCCCCTCCCATTCCCCATATAGGCAGTGTGGCATTCCCCCTCCCATTCCCCATATAGGCAGTGTGGCATCCCCCCTCCCATTCCCCATATAGGCAGTTTGGCACCCCCCTCCCATTCCCCATATAGGCAGTGTGGCATTCCCCCTCCCATTCCCCATATAGGCAGTGTGGCATTCCCCCTCCCATTCTCATATAGGCAGTGTGGCATTCCCCCTCCCATTCCCCATACAGGCAGTGTATCATTCCCCCACCCATTCCCCATATAGGCAGTGTGGCATCCCCCCTCCCATTCTCATATAGGCAGTGTGGCATCCCCCCTCCCATTCCCATATAGGCAGTGTGGCATTCCCCCTCCCATTCCCATATAGGCAGTGTGGCATTCCCCCTCCCATTCCCCATACAGGCAGTGTGGCATTCCCCCTCCCATTCCCCATATAGGCAGTGTGGCATCCCCTCTATTCCCATATAGGCAGTGTGGCATTCCCCCTCCCATTCCCCATATAGGCAGTGTGGCATCCCCCCTCCCATTCCCCATATAGGCAGTGTGGCATCCCCCCTCCCATTCCCATATAGGCAGTGTGGCATTCCCCCTCCCATTCCCATATAGGCAGTGTGGCATTCCCCCTCCCATTCCCCATACAGGCAGTGTGGCATTCCCCCTCCCATTCCCCATATAGGCAGTGTTGCATCCCCTCTATTCCCATATAGGCAGTGTGGCATCCCCCCTCCCATTCCCCATATAGGCAGTGTGACATGCCCCCTCCCATTCCCCATACAGGCAGTGTGGCATCCCCCTCCCATTCCCCATATAGGCAGTGTGACATGCCCCCTCCCATTCCCCATACAGGCAGTGTGGCATCCCCCTCCCATTCCCCATATAGGCAGTGTGACATGCCCCCTCCCATTCCCCATACAGGCAGTGTGGCATCCCCCTCCCATTCCCCATATAGGCAGTGTGACATGCCCCCTCCCATTCCCCATACAGGCAGTGTGGCATTCCCCCTCCCATTCCCCATATAGGCAGTGTGACATGCCCCCTCCCATTCCCCATACAGGCAGTGTGGCATCCCCCTCCCATTCCCCATATAGGCAGTGTGACATGCCCCCTCCCATTCCCCATACAGGCAGTGTGGCATCCCCCTCCCATTCCCCATATAGGCAGTGTGACATGCCCCCTCCCATTCCCCATACAGGCAGTGTGGCATTCCCCCTCCCATTCCCCATATAGGCAGTGTTGCATCCCCTCCATTCCCCATATAGGCAGTGTGACATTCCCCCCTCCCATTCCCCATATAGGCAGTGTGACATTCCCCCCTTCCATTCCCCATATAGGCAGTGTGACATGCCCCCTCCCATTCCCCATACAGGCAGTGTGGCATCCCCCCTCCCATTCCCCATATAGGCAGTGTGACATGCCCCCTCCCATTCCCCATATAGGCAGTGTTGCATCCCCTCCATTCCCATAGGTAGTGTGGCATCCCCTCCCATTCCCCATACAGGCAGTGTGGCATTCCCCCTACCATTCCCCATATAGGCAGTGTGGCATTCCCCCCTCCCATTCCCATATAGGCAGTGTGGCATCCCCCTTCCTATTCCCATATAGGCAGTGTGGCATCCCCCCATTCGCCATATAGTCCTATATAGTCCATGCCATCTTCACACACAGACACACGGCTTAGTATAGTGATGGGCGTGGCCGACACTCGAGCGTCGGCCATGCCCACCGCTGTATAAATCCGGGTGTCTCTGTCTGCTGGGGCCATGGAGAAGTGGCAGGGACAGTGCGAGCGGCAGAGGCAGCTGTATCTGCCACTCGCACTGTCCCTGCCTCTTCTCCAGCGATGGGCGTGGCTGATGCTCGAGCATCGGCCACGCCCACCGCTGTATAAGGCCGAGTGTTCACGCTGTGAACACCTGGCTTGGTATAGTGGTGGGCATGGCCAATGCTCGAGCGTCGGCCATGACCACCACTGTAACAGGTCGAGTGTCTGTGTGTGCTGGCGCTGTGGAGATGGCAGCAGATACCAGCTGCCTCCGCCGCTTCCGGTACAGCGCGAACAAGAGCGATGGAGAGGTGAGTTAACTTTTTTCCTTTTTATTTATTTTTTCCCACATTCACCCGACATTTCCCCCCACTTTTGGGGAAATAAGGTGAAAAATACGGTATATATTATAATACAGATAACAGATATCTGGACTTTTTAGCTTTAGGGGTCACTATGAATTTTGCTATGCAACCCTGTGAAGCCCATGTACGCCCCTATGTAGATGTACTCTTTATATTGTGCCAATATTTTCTGCAGCAATCAGAACAGGAGATACAGTACACAGCAATGACAAATAACCTAACCCAGAGTACCAGCTGATCTTTTTATGAGACATCCTCTAAAATGTTCTATCCTCTGGGTATTTGAGCTTTGTTGATTGGTGTGTGCAATCTATTTGCCTTGTCTGTCCTAGCCTCACTACTTTGGAAAGCACTGGCTGTTAAATCGATACTAATAAGTAGAATAGTTCTTTTTGTGTGTAACGGCAGAGGGCAGCAGATCATCAGTAAGGATAACATGCTTGCGCTAGATGGGAAGTCCCATATCTCTGGCAGAACTTCAGTGTAATATAAGGAGGAGTGGAGGAGGACTGCACATCCCTGAATGTCAGACATGAGATGGCAAAACGTGAAAGCCACAAGAAAGGACGCGCTCCAGCTGACATCCAAATGTGTTCTGCTCCCTGGAGCAATGTAAGACTATCAAATAGCAGACGCTTCCTTGGTAATCAGCAACTAATGACATAAACATGCATAAGAGTAGAGTGACATTCTGCCAAATACTAGGTAAATGAATAAATATAAACGTCATGCTTAAGTATTGTTTAGATATAAGGTAATTTAATCGTCATGAACATTTGTTATAATAACTTAAAGGAGGACTTCCTTCTACCTTGTGCCCCTTGGGAACAGTGTAAAGCTAGCCATTTTAAAGCATTTAATAATCTCCGATTACATAAAAACATGTTTTATATTGTACGCAAAATCTTCAGTTTTATTTCTGGGTTGTGGCTGAGCTGGGTGGGGCATGTCATGGCACAGCTTTATGGCTTCTGGGGGTTGCTCTGCTGTGGTCAGAGACAACTGAGAAGCCACTGTGACTTGCCATGCTCACTCATGCTGCGAGCCCCACAGGACACAGTGGCTGTAAGACCACTTTTTTGCATGGTTCCGGAGGAATTAAATTAAAAGGAGGTGCAAACTTTGGAGCCATGCTTTGTCTTGTACCCTGGGCTGCAGGGAATGAAGGAGAGTCTCATGGGACAGGCATCAGGTGAGCTGCTTGCTACCTTATTAAGTTAGGTGTACAGCCCCTTTAAACTTGCTCCTGCACCCCTGATTGTTCACCTGCAGCCCTGGGGTGTGAAGATAGATGCTGCACCTTTGGGTTCTGTCCAACGGCAGGTGTACGGCTATGTACAAAGCTCAGCCGAGGTGTCTGTTGACAATAAGGGGAGACTCGGTCTGACTAACCCAGGACATGCCTAGCTGCAAGGTGGAACATGGACGTTCACCTCCCACCTTCTCATATCGTAACTGTGGGAGAGGCATCTGCAGCGCAGAAGTGGAAGTAAGGTAAGCAAGTAGTCTCATGACCCCCTGATCTGTTGTCTGCAGGAAAGTCCACCCAAAAATTATTCATTGAGAAAGAGGCATATTTAGCTTCATATAAACATTTAGTTGAAAGCCGCAGGATCAATCTTGCAATCTTTCAGATCCTTCTTACCCACCTCCTCACCCATATGTCAGAAAAGGCATAAAAGCAAAGGCATTGTAGTTTTTTTGGTTCCACAACAGTTCAGGATTGAGCAAACCGGAGCACCTTGGGCACACCAGAGGAAATCCTTTTTGGTGCCCACCAGAGGAAATCCCATAGGGGGAAATCAAACACTATTAGATTGCTGCATAACATAAAGACACTCAGCGTCAGTTAATGCCACTCAGCGCCAATATTTTGCCTCAGTGCCCGATTTAATGAAACAAAAAACAGGCACTGATGCCCCCGCCAGCCTGCGTCTAATTTAATATTAGGGCCATATAGTTCGGGGTAATCGGTGCTCTTGTTCAAGCTGTGCCGGTTTATCGTAGTGCTGTAGGTTTAGAACCCATAGACCACAATGGGCAGAACTATATTAAAGTGTTTCTTGGTTATAATTAATGTCATACACAATTATTTGTGCAGAACCTGCTTTGGTACTTGTCATGAATGTAAACGCAGGACTTAGATGGCACCAAATGTCATTTTATTCTTCTCTTGTAAAATCATTTTTCACGGCATATTCTTCTAACCAATGCGTCCTTAGGAGCACAACGACTCAGACACAGCCTAAATGCGCTGTAGAGTTTGTCCCCTGCACAGCAATGACAGACATCCTGCGACTGCGATGAAGAAACGCTGACCAGCGCCTGTTACATGCTGGCCAATATCTAGTGCACCAATCCAAGCTGATTATTTTACATTGGGCGTTGTGACTTGCAGAACCATTCTGCAACAATAACAGCACCAATACATAAAAAGATGCCGGCACTCCAAAGCTGACCTGTATGCCTGCAAAATAATGCACACTTCATAAAAAAGGCTCAAAGTGAAATGTTTATTAACTGAATAATGAATGTAACTTACGTGGAGGCTGATTCACCACTAACGCCATGTATTTCCAGATGAGTGTCTGTATCGCTCACTCTAGGCGCCGCTAGTAGACGCTGTAAGCGGTTATCGGGCACTGTCACCTAGCGTTGCGGTCGCTGTAGTAACCTGGTCGGCATTGATAAATGTAATGTGTGTTGGCCGCTCTAACAACAGCACAACGCTGCAGCGAGCGATATGTAGAGCCAGCTCAGTGCGTCCGACACTCAGCGCTCAACACCATATTTAACAAAAAAGCACACACACACAGCTTCAGCGCTCTAACGCTGGGCGCTGTGGCATAGAGCGCCAGACGCTGTGTGATCAAATTCTGGTTTTGAACACATATCCACCAGTAACAAAGCGAAAACACATGCAATTACATTGTTTCAACACTGGGACAATAGGCTCGATTCAGAGAGACAAAAAAAACCTTCCGTTTTAGTTCCAATCCGTTTTTTTTGGAAATGTTTCCGTCCGTTCGTACGGCAGATTACGAATTACGAGGATGTCATTTTCCATCCAGACTTTTCCGTTTCATTTTCACATGTTACAACCTAGCCTTTCGTTTTTGCCCTTTTCCCATCGTATCCTCCAACGAATCCTTTACGTTTCCCGTTCGATTCTGTTTTCCTTTTTCAATAAATATTCGTCCAGACGGAAATCCTTACGATCTTACGCCTGCGCACTACAAACTTAACTCATTAAAGTGCTCGCCTACATATTTGCCACCCTCACTTCTACTACAATGTTTAGCTAAATCCCTTAGCACTCTCCTCCATCTTCCCTTTTGGACCCTTAAAGCTCACCCAAACCACTTAGCACTATCCTCCATCTTCCCTTTTTGACCCTTAAAGCTCACCCAAACCACTACTCGGTCATGTGAATATTCATCTTTAAATATTTCTGGGCCCATTAGTTTTGTGTTAATGTATTTTGTAAATGAAATGACACTGTAACATTTTTTTTTATTCCATCATAAAATATAAAAATGTTAAAAATTTTGAAAATTTCAAATTTTTACAACTATAAAAAACAAAATACATAGCAATGGCAGGCCACAGAATATTATTCTTCATCTGTGGTCCCCAACGAGTTGCTCAGCTCCTGCATCTCGCCCTGTTAAAAAAAGGTAAATTAAAATATTGGGATAACCTCGTTGGGGTCATACTGCAGTGCCCCCCCCCCCCCCCGTATGGTCCAAACACCTAAATCTGGACTTCAAAAGCCAGAGGGCCCTCGCCACGGACCGGGTTTTGCATAGTGCCCGATTAGAGAACCCCTGGCCCGCATTCTGCAGGCAAAGAACGGGCATCAGGAGCAAGGGCGAGTGGCACATCTTGCAGTTCCTGCAATCCAAATATAATTCACAAAGGACATAAGTCTAACAAAATCTAGCAATTATATGGATATGTGGGAAAATAAATGTTTACATGCTAAGGACTAATTTAGGTCAACATTAAAATGCATCTATAAGGCATACATGAAATGTATTGATTTAGTTATGCATTGCTATTGCTATACAATTTATGGCGTCGGCCATGCTGATACATGCAATGCCTTGGTGCTAAAGGCGCGCAGACTCCTCCACATAGCCGCAAAACATGTTCAACAATAACAATCCGAGCCCTCAAAGGTCCCGTAAGTGGATCGGAAATGAAACGGATTTATAGGGTGGTGATCCGTCGGAAATCAGCTCTCTGAATCAGATGGAAACCCATCCCAACAACGGAAGTTATCTTCCGAACGAACTGAAAATTTCCGATTTTGTTTGGAAAATGATCCGAACTAACGGAAATGTTCTGATTTGCTTCCGTTCATCGAAAGCGCATTCCCGAACGTTCGTACGAATGAAAAATGAACAAAAAAAAGCCAAAAAATTACAAACACCCACTAAAACTTTCACAGACAGCTACGGAAGTCCGGACGAATGTGTCTCTGAATCGAGCCTAATAACACTTTAGTGCCAAACCTGTAATGACAATTCTGCATAAAAATATTTAAAAAGTATAAAAGTTATAAAAGTGTTTGTTTGCAGTCCAGGAGAGGTCACACAATGATTTGAGCAAAAAACTATTTTAATTGCCAAACACGCTATTTAAACACAAACAAATGAAAGCCCATTGAAATGTATGGGAGAGCGACACTGAGCGAAAGGTAATACGTGGCGCTTTTGAACCTAGAGCGCTGGCGCTATACACTGAGCCACCTGTAGTAATACATGTGACAATACCTGATGTTGTTACAGTCGCTCACCAGATTCGCTTTCTTAAATGTGGTTTCCCATACAGCGCCCAGCGTTCACCAGACGCTGCCTGCCGCTACGAAGCACTACCTGGCGCTATCCTTTCTTAAAAGCCTCTTGAGGTGTGTAATCCTTGAGTGAAACTTTATTTATTTGAGGGTCCCAATCAGCCAGAGCCCCGCGCTTTGTTTTCAATGAATTTAGAATATATGAGATCTTTTTCAGTAAACAACAATTCAATTTTGAACCTTATTTTTTTGAGTATTACCAGTATATGGTAGCAAGAGGCTTGCACTGACTACGAGGCCGATTCATTAATAGCGCCAGGTAGCGACAGATGAGCGCCAGTAGCGTTATTTTCACAGCGCACGCTAGTATTCGCTGTGCTTGGCCGTTGTTCGGCTGTTGACAGCGACTCAGTCGGTGTACAGTAATGTTGAATACAAGGTGATGAGTCGCTATTTCACAGGTTCCGCGCTGTATGGGAGCGCATGACAGCGAATGGCCATAGCGAACGGTTCCCAGCATATTCATTAACAAATCACGCTCAAAAAATTCTTGCGCTGTAAAATGCTTGTTTAAACCCCAGAGCGCTGGCGGCGATGGGTTAAAAGTAGTTTTTTAACCCCCAAACAACCATATTTTTGGAAAAAAAAAACATGTTTTTACAAACATTTTGTAATATGAATACAATAATATCAGACCTGTAATATCAATTCTGCACAATTTTTAAATTTACCTTAAAAAAAAAAAATAACATTGCAGAAGTGGTCACAGAATTTTTGACATTTAAAAAAAAAAATAAAAAAATGAATAGCAATTAATTATGAATATTTAAAGATTGCTCCATTGAAATGCATTGGAGAGCGCCAGGTAGCGAGAGGTCATACCTGTCGCTGTTCAAGGTCGCTGGCGCTGTGGGCTGAGGCTGGAATAATGATGAATGATTCGCTATCTGGCGCTCTGTCAGTCGCTAAGCAGGTTCGGCTTGATAAATGTGTGATTGCGGAGGGGAGCCGGCGTTCTCGTGGCGGTGAGCGTCATTACCGTTCGCTCAACATTCGCTACCTGGCGCTATCCCTTGTTAAATATGGGCCCAAGTGAGATGTTGGTGGGTTATCCCACTCTAGACAGGTGTTGATGTCTAGAGGTCTAAGCCCTTCCCACCTTATTTAACTTGGTGTACAATATTATTCAGAGGTAATATCTACTGGGTGGGACCAGTAATCTAAGAATAAGATATTTTCTTTTAATGTACATTGAAAAAAGCATGTATATAAATCCCCTTAGTGCTGTTTCTGCTTTTATTTTTAATTTTTGAGGCTCCACCCCAGTGAATTTGCATAAATAATCCTATTTTTTTCTGGACAGTCCTCAGAACAGTGTTTTTTGGAACATGCACAAATGAATAACCTGAGCATTTCTGGTGACAGAATATCTTTAACATGCTTATGTAAGTAAGTTTTATCTCTCTGGCTCTGCCAGGCCTACTTTATCAATCACTATTATTTACCATGGAGCTAAAGACAGCAAGCAGCACTGCAAGGTCATATACATGGTGCACAGAAATATTATGCAAATCGTATTACTGAGTATTCTTTTTTCATTATTGAACAACTACAATGCTAATGGTCAATACAAAATGATAATAAACCTCAAACCTGAATATTTGAAAAAAAGGTAAGTACGTTTTTTGGCTTTCTTAGGAGAATATTTATGTGTGCATAATTATTAAGCAACTATTAGTGTTCAGAATTATTATGTAACTAAATAAAAAAGAAACATTAGTTTAATGTCATCTGTGAAAATATGAGACTAATAAACTCAAAAGGTACAAATAAAAAAAACAATATAGTCTTCCTTCTTTTCAATAACAATCATAAGCCTTCCATCCATGGAGTCCATGGAACCACAGTCTCCCAGGCAGTTTCAAGGCTCAGAGAGTTGTACTTTTTTCTTAACTATGGATCTATCTGTTAAGAATGGACCAAAAGCTCTCAATAGGGATTAGGTTAAGAATGGGGGCATGTCATTATTCTACTGCCTTGCCATGCAGTGGAGCATTGTCCAGTATAAAAATCATTCTTAAAAGTTGCAGACTATTTCCTGCATCCCACTATTCAAAGAGTCTCCTAAAAACTGGATGTAGGTTTGAGAGTTGATTTTGAGTTCATATTCAGAACAAAAAGGTCCAACTAGCTCACCTTTAACAACAGCCTATAGCAGTACATTTGACATATAAGTCTTGTTCAGTGGTGATCTGATTCTAAGCCTTGACCTTTCTCCTATCCTTGTTCTTCTGGACGTTCCATGGAGGTTGAAATTCTGGAATATGACAGCGCTAGATGTTCCTGGTAACTTCACGTTTAATTCTTGCCCCCATGATGTGCTGCATCCTTCTGAAATACTGTAAAATAGCAAAGGACACCATGTTTGCGCATAAACTATAAGGATGCTTGAGCGTTTGAATATTATTAACTATTATTTTATTATTATTGTTTATTATTGTTTATTTATATAGCACCATAATCTTCTGTAGCCCTTTAAAGGTATTATAAAGCAGCCCAACTAGCTCAAATAGCCCCCATGCACACCAAGGAAGATCTCCATGTTTGCACCTTACTTGAAGTCCCAGGATGTGATGCACTCAGTACTGTGGATGCCACCGTCGGATTAGCTAAATATCATTAGCCCCTTATTGACACATTCCCTGGCATTGTGGGATTCCATTAAATACTATTCCAATCTAATGTCCCTGCACACCCCAAGGCAACATCTATAGAACAATGTCAGGTTCCCACCAGGCTTGCTCCACAGGTCCAGTTTTTCAGGTTGGACCCAGTTAGGGATCCTCAAAACCTGCTAACAGAAGAGGGAATGATTAATTTCGAAGCCCTCAAAAAATACATACAACCTTCCACAAAGGGAAAGGTTCCGTACTCTCAACCTGAGCACTGGATAAGACCGCTAACAAACCTAGGTACTGCGTACAAAAAGTGATCTCCTTTGGAATCTAAATGTGTTTAAAATCATTTTGCGTTTGACCTCATCTTTAGCCTCTATTCTGAACTAAATGACTTTCCCAACCATTTAAATTGCAGATACGTGAAGGCCCGGGAGTTTGACGTGCGAGAAAATAGGGTGTAGGCAGGCAGGAAACCTACCTGTCCACAACCGCCAAATGCTTAATTAACATCCTCACTCAGCCTACAAGGTTCTGCTTCATTGGTACTTAGTGCCTAGCCACATTCACAATTCCATCCTGCGTACCCGGACACTTGTTTTAGAGGTTGTGGATCAGTGAGGGATGTAATGCACACATGGTGGTCTATTTCAATGCTTACCAGATTCTGGTCTAGGGTCTTCAAAATAGCTTCCCAGGTGGTGAGCTCCATGGCACCAAAGAGGCCCAAGCTGGCACTACTTCACCAAAAATTTACCAGAACTTAACAATAAACAAATAGGCTGCTTGTTTTCATCCTGCTGGCTGCAAAACAAGAATCTGCGGAAGCCTGGTAACAACTATTTGTGTCCCTGGAAGAGGTAAAAGCAAGGATGAATGGATTTTTCATAAACAAAAAACAGCCTCCTTAGTGACTCGCACGCTAGGTTTCTGTCTGTGTGGGAGCCTTGGAGAGTTTCCGCCCTGCCATTATTAAGTCAAAAGTCAGTTAACTGAGTGCAGCCTGTGTCCTTGGAGCAGACCGAGTGGAGACGCCAAACTTTTCTTTCTCTTTTCTTCTCTCCTGTTTTCCATTCCTATTTGTCCTTTCTCTTTATACTAATTCTCCTTCTACGCCTTACATAATCTCTAATTAGTCTCGCATCTGAGATTTTGTTAGACCACCTCATATGTGGCTTAAACATTGATGATTGTTAGAGAGCTCGCTGCTGTCCCGCTCTGTCTGCCACTTCTCCTGACAGCTGGATAGAACGGCAGAAACTGATATCTCCAGCTTCTGACATCTTGCTTCCCGCTGCAGTGAGGGGCCAACGCCAGCTCACTCGCCGGTATAAAAGCATCTTCATGTGGCGGAGAGGGAAATTCAGGGAGCCCAGTCAGGCCTATGACAGCGATTGGAGAGTGGTGCAGGATAGCTATGGGAGGACAGAGAGAGAGAGAGAGCAGGTGAGTTTTTATTTTTAAGGATTTCAGGGAAAAATCTGGTCGTCACGAATTCTGATAAATACTGAAACAAATTGTCCTTGAAATTCAGAGGTCTATGTAGGCGGTGGGGAGTGTCTCGGTGCCCAGTACAACCCAAACATTGAAGCTCCCAAGCCTGAGAGTTTCTTGGCAATTACAATTCCTCTTTATCCTGTAACACTTGTTCTGGTATAAGGTTTGTAGAGAATGGCTAAAGATTTTCCTGCACTTGTGTTCTCCTGCTGAGCCCTACGCCAGCACACACACACACAAATTGGCATCTGCTGCTCTCCTTGGCTCCTAAAGGTGCAATGGGCCCTGGTCCGGGTTTGCAGGGTGTTCTAACACTGGCCATGTAGGAATGCCTCTACCAATAGTATTTTGGTTTGATGACTTCCTGTTTTGGTCAACTTAGTTAGGATGTGATGCAAAAACTCCAAAATGTTATTTTTTTCTGAAAAAAAAAAACAATATTACATTGTTGCTGACCCTTCCTCACTATAGCCCCTTTATTAAGGGGCGCATTTTAGCATCATTTTGTGGGTATAGCGCCAGCTTCGGAGTGCCGGCATTCCCATCTTATCTGGCGCTGTGCTGTGTACTACATTGGCGCTAGCAGTCGCTTTGCCAAATGCTACTAATTAGCTTTGATTTTTGCCCTTAGGTATTGGCCAGTCTATGTCAGCCCCTGTTGGACCTGCCGGCCAATTATCCTAGCGCCAATGAGCGCCACTTTGTACTGACGTTTTTCCAGTGCTTCCCAGCACTGGTCAGCATAATTTCAAGAAATCACTGCTTTGGGCAAAGGGGCCAAACTTTGCAGTGCGTTTTGGCTGTGTTTTAGTTGTTGGTATCCAAATTACACATTGTAGGAAGCCATTTAAATTCGGGTCCATTTAGGTCCTGTGTTCAATTATTGACAAGTCCCAATGCAAGTTCTGTACCAAAAAATGTGCATAATATTAATTATAAGAGACTAAACACTACAATCCAGTTTTGCCCATTGTGCTCTATGGGATCTTGAGCTACAGTGCCAGGTTGCATCTGGCGCTGCTTCCACCAAAGCACCCGGCGCAGCATCATTTTTGGCGCTAGTGTAAATAAGATGCTAGCTGCGGCCGCATCTGTGCTGCTGTTTTTTCTTTCTTAAATCCCACGGTGAGTGCCTTAAGGCTCCCTGTTGAAAACCAATCTTTTTTGGAAGGGGGTTTATTATTTACATTAGCACAACTGTTTTCATGATAGGGTTACAAGAAAGACACACAGGAATATTACACTTTCCTGCTATTGACTTTTCCTAATATTTATATTTTAACCCTTTAAGTGCCAGCCTACCTGGAGTTTTTGTCACATTCTGTTGCCAGACCATTTTGCACTATTTTGCGCTCCCCATGTTTAAATGTGATTTTGGAAGGGATTTACAGGGATTTCCCAGGAAAATGATATATTGTTTTTTTCAGCAGAGTCTGGGCTTTAACATGAAATGTCTTGTTTGTCATTTGTTAGGTGTATTCTTAATATTTTTGGGTGAAATATGTGCAAAAAAAAAAAAAAAAAAAAAATTTTTACATATTGTAGTTTTTTTTGTAATAAAAAATGTAAGTTTGTCAATGAAATCTTATTGCGTGTGAAATCCCAATTTCTCCCGGTTACAGCGGTACCACATATGTATAGGTAGACACCCTTTCCTGCCCAGGAGACTCCCCGAAACTGAAACAGCGCTTTAGGGGATTTTCAGATAAAATACAACTATGCTACGCAATATGCGCACCTTGCAGTTTTTCCAGAAAAACAACCCTTTACATTTGAAATACCCCCAACAAACTATATATTCTCTGGAAGTACACACCTCAGGCTTTCTAGGCGTACCAGGCTTGTTGATGTGGCCATAGTTTTCTGGAAGTAATCCCTCAATGGATTCTTTGGTTGCAAAGAGTTTCCCTAAAAAAAGGATAAAAAAGCAGAATCAAAGCCACATTTTCCTAAAAAACTACATACAAACAAGAAAAAACAAGTTTAATCTGAAGGGAAGGGGAACAGCTGCCAAACACCCCAAAGTAAAGCATGTGCGTAACGGTAATTTTACTTGAAAATTTCAGCTCTGCAGACAAAGTGCGCACCTTGCGATTTTTCAACCAAAACAACCCTTGACATTTAGAATATCCCCCATAAACCATATATTCCCTGAAAGTACACACGTTAAGCTTTCTAAGGGTACCCAACTTGTTCTAGTGGGCTCATCTTTCTGGAATTATTACCTCAAAGAATTCTTTGGTTGCGCAGGGTTTCCCTAAAAAATTTATAAAAAAGCTGAATAAAAAACACCTTTTCCTAAAATTTAAATATGCAAACCAGAAAAAACAAGCTAAGTCTGAAAGCGCAAGGTCTCCCGAACAGAACAATACCCAACATGCATAGGTACTATTAACCCTTTTAATTGCCAGCCTACTTGAGATTTTGTCACCCTCTGTTGACAGGCCATTTTTCCCCATTTTGCGTCATGTTTTCGCCATGTTTTGCGCCATTTTTGCTGGAACTTTCAGGAAAATTATATATATATATTTTTTGCAGCAGAGTTTAGGCTTTAACATGAAATGTCTTGTTTGTACATTTTTTTTTTTTTTTACAATATTATTAAGTAAAAAAAATAAATAAATAAATAAAAATTTTTTTTTGAAAATTGACTCCTTTATTTTAAATAAAAAATGTATTTTATTAAGGAAAATCATATTGCATGTGAAAGCCCCATTTCTACCGATTAGAACGGTACCACATATTTATCGGTAGCCCCCTGTTCCTGCCCAGGAGACCCCTCTAACTGAAACAAGTATTTTATAACATTCACAAAAAAAATACAAATACCATCCACACTACAAAGGGTTAAATCGAGAAAAAAAATGACATAGGGTCCCCCCTCCCAGGGGAGGGGGATCCCATTTTTTTTTTGATTTTTAAGGGTTAAAAACCCTTAAAAATAAAAAAAAAAATTGACATGGGGTCCCCCTTACCCAAAGTAACCAGCCCGGGACCAGCTATGGGGGCTTGTAGGCACAGAGTGGGGGGGCCAGCTTTTGTGGCCCCCCCACCGTGCAGCCTACGAGCCCACATAGCCTATGTGGGCCCGGGCTCTTCTGCCCCCCCCTGGCCTTTGGGGAGGCAGGTAATGGGGGTGCCGGGGGTTAATGGCAAGCCACCCGCTAGCGCAGGTGGCTTGCCATCCCCCCAGCCTTGTGAACTGGTATAGGGGTCATGGACCCCTTACCAGTTCACAAGGGGTTAAAAGTAAATAATCACACAGACACAAGCAGAGAAAAAAATATTTTATTAATTTTTATTTTTTTTTTACACTGTACTCACCTCCCATCCATCCTGGAGCACTCTGTCCCTCGGCGATCACTGGCTTCTGCTCACTTGCAAGAAGCCTTTTATAGCTGCTGGATGACAGAACACAAAGGGTTAATAAAAAAAAAATGACAGGGAGTGCGCATGCGCGTCGGAGCGAGATGGCTGCGTGCTGATCAGCTCCGGACCCGGCGGATGTTTATGGAGGTCGCGCTGTGAAGCAAGGCACTTATTTGACTAACAGTCGGTCTGAGAGGATTCCGGGAGTGTCGCGGGCTGATAGGAATACAGCAGACAAGGCGGTAGACGACATCTGCGAGACCTGCGCAGCTGCTCACAAAGTGCGTGCGGCGGTTTCAAGATGGCTGCGGAGTTTACCTCGGCTGAGTTGGGGGAGCTGGAGGAGTTGGAGGAGATTGCATCTAGCGAAACCTCCTTTCTGGCCAGCGAGAAAGATGAAGCACAAGCAAGCGACACCGCCTCACAACCCACAGTGAGTACTGCTATTTTGACTCAGTTTGAAACACTCCTGCAAAGAGCCCTGGCATCTAACACTAAACTTATTATTGATCACTTATCCAGGGAGCTGGAGAAAGTTTCCCTAAGCATGTCTACATTGGAGACTAAGATGGAGGAAGTTACTGCTAGTCAGGAAGCCCTTGAGGAAGAAGTTGGTCAATTAAGGTCCCATAATGCGCTCCTGGCCTCTAAGCTGGATGAGTTTGAAAATAGGGATAGACGTTCAAATCTTAGGTTTCGGGGACTGCCAGAACATATTGAAGACGTGAGAGCGGCGGTTACTGCTTTATGTCAGGAGCTAGAGCCGGGGTTGATGGCTGACCGGTTGGAGTTTGACCGAATTCACAGGGCGTTGGGCCCACGTAGACCTCCTGAGGAACCCCCAAGAGACATTATAGCGAAATTTCACTTCTTTGCTACTAAGGAAGCTATACAGAGAGCGGGGAGGAATGCCAATAAGCTGCAGTTTCAAGGCCACACATACCAGATTTTTTCAGATTTGTCAGCTGCGACTATGGCAAAAAGAAAAGAACTGAGACCTATGCTTACCATTCTCCAGGAAAAGAAGATTGCTTACAAATGGGGGTTCCCCTTTCGGGTTTCTTTTTCCCATAATGATATCCAATATTCAGCCACCAACCTTGAAGAATTAAGGTCTTTGATGTCTACAGCTGGTATCTTTCGCTTGCCACCCTCTAAATCACCAAGAAGTGAAGAAAATTCCCCCAAAGCTCAGAGAGCAGGAAAACGACAGAGAAGGGGGCTGCGTGTGGGAGGCAGAGGATCCTCCTTGGACTTTAATGTCACCTGAAGATGAATGCCGATCCATAAGTCTGCTTATGCTGTTCTGGTTCAGCGATGTTCTGGACAGTCACTCGTTCCTTTTACTTTTCTCTCTTCCATTGTTCTGAATGATGTCTCCTACATCTTTGACATTAAGAGATGGTCCCTGAAATGTTTTTTTTTTTTTTTTTTTCTTCTTCTCTCCTTTTTTGCATTATTATTACTGGTCTATCTAAATAATTTTGGAATTAATGCTTAATAAGTTGTAGTATATGTTTATATGGCATTGTAGGCCTAATTCTTGAAAGCTGTGCCTTATATTTAATTAATGTTTCTCTATATTGGCGACCTCCTGTTGGACATCCGCTGGCATATTCTTGTCGCACTTCTCAAGAGCTAGAGGGTTTGTTCCCTGTGGCTTAAGTACTACTGGTTTCTAGTTGGGTACACCGTTGGGTACCTGCTTAAGCTTAATTTACTGTATATACATTTTTTCTTTTTTGGTTTTTCACTGTCTTAATTACCATAGGGCGGTGTTTTATGGGGTAGTGTCTTCACTTCTCTGAAGGGTCAAGTGATCTTCCCTTTTGAGGAGTGCAGAGGGACCCTTTCATGCCCTGAGGGGGGGTGAGACCTAAGTACTTTTGGGGCAGAGGTCCGTTTGTGCTTTGGTCACACCTTCCCTTTTGACTTAAGTCCTGATAATTCTACTCCCCTCATTAGGGGACTGTTAATTGATAATATCTTATCCTATTGTGTTTTCCTTTGTTTCCCTGCCCTCTTTGTCTTTTACTGTATTGTCTTTCTCCTTCTCCCTTTTTATTTTCTTTTTTTCTTTTATCTCCTTTCTTCCTCACGCTGGTGACAGCTATAGTTCATATAATGGCTTCTGTTCTATCCCTAAATGTACAGGGATTCAATTCCCCTAACAAAAGGAGTATGGCGTTCCGTAAGATCAGATCATTGCGCCCAGATGTAATTTGCCTACAGGAGACCCACTTCTCCAGGTCCTCCAGACCCAAATTCTTGGATGCATCATATAACCAGGTATTTGCGAGTTGTGCTGAGACAAAGCAGAGGGGAGTTTTGATAGGGTTTCATAGGGGGGCCCAATTTGTTTGTCAACAAGAGGTTGTAGACTCAGATGGAAGGTTTGTGATCGTGGTGGGAACTATACAAGATGAGGTAGTGACAATAGCTAATTATTATGCTCCTAATGTTAACCAGGTGGAATTTCTCTCTCGATTTTTTACTAAAGTGACCGCTATTGCACAAGGAATGACAATAATATGTGGTGATTCTAACCTTACTTTGAATCCTTATCTGGATAGGCAGTCCCCTAAGCACCCTATAATTACTACTCAATCGGCGGGGGCTTCAAAAAAATTCAGGAAATTGCTAGAAATGCATTCTTTAGTAGATGGGTGGAGAGAGGCGCACCCTGGGGGTCGAAATTTTACTCATTACTCGGCCCCGCATGATATATATGCGAGGATAGATCATTTATTTTTGCCCCAAAGATTTCTACCCCAGATGAAATCAATCAAAATACTTCCAATCTCATGGTCTGACCATGACTGTCTATTTCTTAAAATGGGTTCTTTGTCCTCTAGATCAGTGGGAGGGTCATGGTCTCTTAACCCTTTAAGTGCCAGCCTACCTGCAGCATTTCCCACTCCCTGTTGCCAGAGCATTTTTCACTATTTTGCGCTCCCCATGTTCAACTGTAATTTTTGAAGGGATTTTCTGGGATTTCCCATAAAAATTACATATTGTTTTTTTCAGCAGAATCTGGGCTTTAACATCATATCTCTTGTTTATCAATTTTGTAGTTTTATCATAATTATTTTGGGCAAAATATGTGAAAGAAAATAAAAATACACAAGTTTTTACATTTTGCAGTGTTTTTTTTTAATCGAAAATAAAGGTTTTTCAATATAAACATATTGAGAGTAAAAGCCCCATTTCTCCCAGTTACAACGGTACCACACATGTATTAGTAGACACCCTTTCCTGCCCAGGAGACCCCAGAAACTGCAAAGAGCGCTAGAGGAGATTTTCAGATAAAATACAAATACTTGGCGCTCCTCGCAGTTTTTCAAAAAATACAACCCTTTACATTTGAAATACCCCCCACAAACTATATATTTTTGGAAAGTGCACAATTCAAGGTTTCTAAGCATACTAGGCTTGTTGGCGTGGGTCCATTGGTTTGAACTCTATTGATTGGCAGAATCTCTGGTTCCAAAGGATTTCGCTAAAAAAAAAAGCAAAAAGCAGATTCAAAACCATATTTTCCTATAAAAACAATAAGCAAGCAAGAAGTAACGCAGTAAATCTGAAAGCACAACATCTGCTGAACAAAATAATACCCCACATGCATAGGTACGTTGAAGTGTAGAGTTGCCAAACACCCCAAAGTCAAGCATGCGTTTGAGGGTAATTTTACTTGAAAAAATCAGCGGCGCACACAAAGTGCGCACCTTGCAGTTTCTCCAAATTTACAACCCTTTACATTTGAAATACCCCCCACAAACTATATATTTTTGGAAAGTACATACCTCAAGGTTTCTAAGCCTACTGGGCTTGTTGACATCGGCGACTTCCTTCGGGAATCTATTGATTGGCAGAATCTCTGGTTCCAAAGGATTTCGCTAAAAAAATAAGCAAAAAGCAGATTGAAAAACATTTTTTCCTATAAAAACAATAAGCAAGCAAGAAGTAACGCAGTAAATCTGAAAGCACAACGGCTGCTGAACAAAACAATACCCCACATGCATCGGTACTTTGAAGTGTAGAGTTGCCAAACACACCAAAGTCAAGCATGCGTTTGAGGGTAATTTTACTTGAAAAAATCAGCGGCGCACACAAAGTGCGCACCTTGCAGATTCTCCAAATTTACAACCCTTTACATTTGAAATACCCCCCACAAACTATATATTTTTGGAAAGTACATACCTCAAGGTTTCTAAGCCTACTGGGCTTGTTGACGTCGGCGACTTTCTTCGCAATCTATTGATTGGCAGAATCTCTGGTTCCAAAGGATTTCGCTAAAAAAATAAGCAAAAAGCAGATTGAAAAACATTTTTTCCTATAAAAACAATAAGCAAGCAAGAAGTAACACAGTAAATCTGAAAGCACAACGGCTGCTGAACAAAACAATACCCCACATGCATAGGTACTTTGAAGTGTAGAGTTGCCAAACACCCCAAAGTCAAGCATGCGTTTGAGGGTAATTTTACTTGAAAAAATCAGCGGCGCACACAAAGTGCGCACCTTGCAGTTTCTCCAAATTTACAACCCTTTACATTTGAAATACCCCCCACAAACTATATATTTTCGGAAAGTACATACCTCAAGGTTTCTAAGCCTACTGGGCTTGTTGACATCGGCGACTTTCTTCGCAATCTATTGATTGGCAAAATCTCTGGTTCCAAAGGATTTCGCTAAAAAAATAAGCAAAAAGCAGATTGAAAAACATTTTTTCCTATAAAAACAATAAGCAAGCAAGAAGTAACGCAGTAAATCTGAAAGCACAACGGCTGCTGAACAAAACAATACCCCACATGCATAGGTACTTTGAAGTGTAGAGTTGCCAAACACCCCAAAGTCAAGCATGCGTTTGAGGGTAATTTTACTTGAAAAAATCAGCGGCGCACACAAAGTGCGCACCTTGCAGTTTCTCCAAATTTACAACCCCTTACATTTGAAATATCCCCCACAAACTATATATTTTTGGAAAGTACATACCTCAAGGTTTCTAAGCCTACTGGGCTTGTTGACGTCGGCGACTTTCTTCGCAATCTATTGATTGGCAGAATCTCTGGTTCCAAAGGATTTCGCTAAAAAAATAAGCAAAAAGCAGATTGAAAAACATTTTTTCCTATAAAAACAATAAGCAAGCAAGAAGTAACGCAGTAAATCTGAAAGCACAACGGCTGCTGAACAAAACAATACCCCACATGCATAGGTACTTTGAAGTGTAGAGTTGCCAAACACCCCAAAGTCAAGCATGCGTTTGAGGGTAATTTTACTTGAAAAAATCAGCGGCGCACACAAAGTGCGCACCACAGTTTCTCCAAATTTACAACCCTTTACATTTGAAATACCCCCCACAAACTATATATTTTTGGAAAGTACATACCTCAAGGTTTCTAAGCCTACTGGGCTTGTTGACATCGGCGACTTTCTTCGCAATCTATTGATTGGCAGAATCTCTGGTTCCAAAGGATTTCGCTAAAAAAAAAAGCAAAAAGCAGATTCAAAACCATATTTTCCTATAAAAACAATAAGCAAGCAAGAAGTAACGCAGTAAATCTGAAAGCACAACATCTGCTGAACAAAATAATACCCCACATGCATAGGTACTTTGAAGGGTACAGTTACCAATCACCCAAAACTAACACATGCGCTATGGAAAAACAAAACAATTTCTTACCTGTTCTAAGAAGTGCAAGTAGGATACTGTAGCTGTGCCATCAGATTATAGGATACTGTAGCTGTGCCATCTTATAGGATACTGTAGCTGTGTCATCAAATTATAGGATACTGTAGCTGTGTCATCAGACTATAAGATCAGTGCAGTGATCAATGACCAATATTAGGAATCAAGGACCTGAAATTGGTCACATTTTATCATCACTTGCCACAAGTAACCAGCTGCTCCTGCTCCACCATTTCCCTTCGGATTAGCAACAGCGAAAAGAAACTAAAAGAAAATAAAATATAATGGCAACACAAAATACCTAAGAAACCTAATCCTAAAAGGGGCCTACCTACCAAAAAAAAAAATGCATTGCTCAATAATTTAGTTGAGTATGGTATACCTCAAAACAATCTTCGAGGCATAACCCGGGTTGGCTGGGACAGGTCGGGCAATAATACCGCACATCTCTTCTAATGCCACGCTTCCTACAAACCCTACAAGCTCTCTGGGGATACCGCTTTTTACCAACTTCGGGAAGCAACTTTATAAAGTGCTTCCCTACTAATCTGGCCTGGTTGTCATTGGTAGGCAGATCTGGTTCTTCCGCAGTATCCCCAAACAACAAAGCAGGGAGTAACTGCTGCTGGTATTTTATGTACGATAAATTGGAGCCTGGCACTGCTGCCTTGAAGGCAACAAAGCTGTTGTAGGTTGCCATTTGGACCAAATGGATAGCAACTTTAGTGTACCAGGCTCGAGTTTTTCGGGTGGCGTTGTAATAAGTTAATAATTGGTCCGTTTTATCAACGCCACCCATGAATTTATTATAATCGGTTATGCAACGTGGCTTTTGGGAAGGGGCTCGGGGACCACGTTGCCTTACATTCACAACTGACTCATCGTGGAGTGTTGTCAGAAGGAATACATTTTTTTTGCCCATGTATTTCATGGCCAGGACCTCATCGCTTCTTAGAGCATAAGACTCCCCCCTTTTTAATTTTTTTTCAAGTAGTGGCCTGGGCAATCCTTTGCGTTTACGGTTGATGGTGCCGCAGGCCGGGGTATCCAACGAATAAAGGGCGCGAAATAAGGGGATGCTGGTATAGAAGTTGTCCACATATAAGTGGTAACCTCTACCCAACAATGGAGTCATGAGGTCCCAAACGATCTTTCCACTTATTGACAAATCAAGGGGACAACCAGGGGGGTCCAGATAGGTGTCCTTTCCTTCATAGATTCGAAAATATTTGATGTAGCCGGTCACACTATCGCATAATTGGTAAAATTTAATCCCGTAGCGGGCACGCTTGCTAGGGATATATTGCCGAAAAACAATGCGCCCTTTGAAAAGCAGTAGTGACTCGTCAATTGATAATTTTTGCCCGGGGGTGTACACTACTGCGAAGCGATCTGACAGGCTGTTGAGCAGGGGCCGTAATTTATGCAGCCTGTCGTGACCGGGCTCACCACGGGGAATAGCAGTGGAATTGTCGTTAAAATGCAGAAACCGCAGTAAAATTTGGTAGCGGTTTCTGGACATTACGGCCGGAAATAATGGAGTTGCCAATATGGTTTGGGTATCCCAGTAGGAGGAAATACTAAATTTTTTTAGGATACCCATTGCTAGAGTGAGCCCCCAAAATTTCTTTATCTCACTCAAATTTGTGGGATGCCATGCCTGAGCTCGGGCGTGCCTCTGCTGGGGGTTTTGCGCTAAGACCTGCTCGGCATACAGATTGGTATAGAAGACCATATCCAGTAGGATGGCTTCTGTGAGGAACAATTTGAAAAAGTCAATGACACCAAAATTTGTGGTGTCTACATTGACCCCGGGGACCGAATCAAAAGGGGGAATTTCGGGGGAAATATTATTAGGAGGCCTCCACGCAGACGCTCCTTCACCAGCTGCAGCACTCGATGCCTCATCCTGCACTACACTCGCCTGAAGCGTGGCCTCACTTTGTGCGGTACTATCCCTTCTACGGTGGCTACTACTGGTAGCACTGCGCGGCTGTGTTTCCTCAGTAGAGTATACACTGTCTGACTCGCTATCTGATGGGAAGAACTCAGACCCTGACTCACTAAAATCTTCCGAGTCAGACGCCATCAGGTAAGCCACAGCTTCCTGTGCAGTGTACCGCTTACCAGCCATACCCCAATGCAAACAAAAATCTAAAAAAAAAGGCTAAAACTAAAGGCTAAAACTAAAGGCTAAAACTAAAGGCTAAAACTAAAGGCTAAAACTAAAGGCTAAAACTAAAGACAAATTACAAAAAAATACAATACAATAAAACAAAGCAAAAAAACAGACAAAAAATGAAACAAAAAAATACAATACAATAAAACAAAGCAAAAAAAACAGACAAAAATAGAAATAAAAGTGTATAGTTACAACCCGATGAGAAGTGGTGGAGTCAGGAGCAGCAGGTCACGGGATCCCAGCTAGGCTCCCAAAAGGAGGGGCGGGGGCTAGGCTCCCAAAAGGAGGGGCGGGGGCTAGGCTCCCAAAAGGAGGGGCGGGGGCTAGGCTCCCAAAAGGAGGGGCGGGGGCTAGGCTCCCAAAAGGAGGGGCGGGGGCTAGGCTCCAAAAAGGAGGGGCGGGGGCTAGGCTCCAAAAAGGAGGGGCGGGGGCTAGGCTCCAAAAAGGAGGGGCGGGGGCTAGGCTCCAAAAAGGAGGGGCGGGGGCTAGGCTCCAAAAAGGAGGGGCGGGGGCTAGGCTCCAAAAAGGAGGGGCGGGGGCTAGGCTCCTAAACGGGCAAGCGAAAGGTCCAAACAACGAAACAAATGGAGAAGATCTCAGCGAACAACCTAAGAGAAAAAGTTAAGATTAGGGAGTGTTTAGGACGCATGCATGGACAACAGCCGCACTATGCTATACCTAGAGCGGTGGTAAGGTAAGTTTTACTGGCAATCGAGGGGATTCACTCTGACCACCGGCACACGTACGCACCCACCCACACACGCGCGACCGCAGATCTGACCGCCGGCACCCACACACGCGCGACCGCAGATCTGACCGCCGGCACCCACACACGCGCGCGACCGCAGATCTGACCGCCGGCACCCACACACACGCGCGACCGCAGATCTGACCGCCGGCACCACACACGCGCGCGACCGCAGATCTGACCGCCGGCACGCACAGATCTGACCCCAGATCTGACCGCCGGCACGCACAGATCTGACCCCAGATCTGACCGCCGGCACGCACAGATCTGACCCCAGATCTGACCGCCGGCACGCACAGATCTGACCCCAGATCTGACCGCCGGCACACACAGATCTGACCGCCGGCACACACAGATCTGACCCCAGATCTGACCGCCGGCACACACAGATCTGGGGTCAGATCTGACCGCCGGCACACACAGATCTGGGGTCAGATCTGACCGCCGGCACACACAGATCTGGGGTCAGATCTGACCGCCGGCACACACAGATCTGACCCCAGATCTGACCGCCGGCACACACAGATCTGACCCCAGATCTGACCGCCGGCACACACAGATCTGACCCCAGATCTGACCGCCGGCACACACAGATCTGACCCCAGATCTGACCGCCGGCACACACAGATCTGACCGCCGGCACACACAGATCTGACCGCCGGCACACACAGATCTGACCCCAGATCTGACCGCCGGCACACACAGATCTGACCCCAGATCTGACCGCCGGCACACACAGATCTGACCGCCGGCACACACAGATCTGACCCCAGATCTGACCGCTGGCACACACAGATCTGACCCCAGATCTGACCGCCGGCACACACAGATCTGGGGTCAGATCTGACCGCCGGCACACACAGATCTGACCCCAGATCTGACCGCCGGCACACACAGATCTGACCCCAGATCTGACCGCCGGCACACACAGATCTGGGGTCAGATCTGACCGCCGGCACACACAGATCTGGGGTCAGATCTGACCGCCGGCACACACAGATCTGGGGTCAGATCTGACCGCCGGCACACACAGATCTGGGGTCAGATCTGACCGCCGGCACACACAGATCTGGGGTCAGATCTGACCGCCGGCACACACAGATCTGACCCCAGATCTGACCGCCGGCACACACAGATCTGACCCCAGATCTGACCGCCGGCACACACAGATCTGACCCCAGATCTGACCGCCGGCACACACAGATCTGACCCCAGATCTGACCGCCGGCACACACAGATCTGACCCCAGATCTGACCGCCGGCACACACAGATCTGACCCCAGATCTGACCGCCGGCACACACAGATCTGACCCCAGATCTGACCGCCGGCACACACAGATCTGACCCCAGATCTGACCGCCGGCACACACAGATCTGACCCCAGATCTGACCGCCGGCACACACAGATCTGACCCCAGATCTGACCGCCGGCACACACAGATCTGGGGTCAGATCTGACCGCCGGCACACACAGATCTGGGGTCAGATCTGACCGCCGGCACACACAGATCTGGGGTCAGATCTGACCGCCGGCACACACAGATCTGACCCCAGATCTGACCGCCGGCACACACAGATCTGACCCCAGATCTGACCGCCGGCACACACAGATCTGACCCCAGATCTGACCGCCGGCACACACAGATCTGACCGCCGGCACACACAGATCTGACCCCAGATCTGACCGCCGGCACACACAGATCTGGGGTCAGATCTGACTGCCGGCACACACAGATCTGGGGTCAGATCTGACCGCCGGCACACACAGATCTGGGGTCAGATCTGACCGCCGGCACACACAGATCTGGGGTCAGATCTGACCGCCGGCACGCACAGATCTGGGGTCAGATCTGACCGCCGGCACGCACAGATCTGACCCCAGATCTGACCGCCGGCACACACACACACAGATCACAACCCCCCCCACACACAGATCACACCCCCCCCCCCACACACAGATCACAGCCCCCCCCACACACAGATCACAACCCCCCCCCACACACAGATCACAACCCCCCCCCACACACAGATCACAACCCCCCCCCACACACAGATCACAACCCCCCCCACAGATCACAACCCCCCCCACAGATCACAACCCCCCCCACAGATCACAACCCCCCCCCACAGATCACAACCCCCCCCCCACACACACACACACCCCCACCCCACACCTCCGATCCGATGAGAGAGATCCGGCAAATGGAGCAGCATTCATGAAGTGGCGGCGGCGGCGGAGCGGAGCAACGCACATCTGAGCACCTATGGCCACCCACCCACTCACCCCCCCAACAATCAGTGACCCCCCCAACAATCAGTGACCCCCTCACATTCCTGAAGTGGTGGCGGCGGCGGCGGAGTGGCGGCGGCGGCGGAGCAGTGCACATCTGAGCACCTACGGCCACCCACCCGCTCACCCCCCCAACAATCAGTGACCCCCCCAACAATCAGTGACCCCCCCAACAATCAGTGACCCCCCCCACATTCCTGAAGTGGTGGCGGCAGCGGCGGCGGAGCGGCGCACACCTGAGCACCTACGGCCACCCACCCACTCACCCCCCCAACAATCAGTGACCCCCCCCAACAATCAGTGACCCCCCCCAACAATCAGTGACTCCCCCACACACCTCCACCACCCCCACACACCTCCACCTACCTTCGATCCGACGGGCAAAGACAGCAACAGGAGACCGCATGTTGTTTATATAGTGGTGGCGCCGGCTGATGACAGCAGCCGCGCGCCCCACTTCTCATTCGTCCAGCGGCGATCAGGTGACTCGGGTGAAGTCAGGGTCACCTCCAGGTGACCCCCCAGGACCCTCCTAGAAGATGGAGCCGGAATCCCTGCTGAATGCTGCCGCAGATTGACAGGAGGTGAGTGAATGTCAAGCACGTAACACCTACGTGCTTGGCACTTAACGCCCAGCCAAGCCAGCACGTAGGTGTTACGGGCTTGGCAACTAAAGGGTTAATGCCTCACTTCTTTCTGATCCGGAAGTAGTTGCCTTGATCTCGGAGAAGCTGAATGAATATTTTTTACAGAATGAAACTATGGAGGTATCTAAGACTATATGTTGGGAGGCACACAAGCCCACGATTAGAGGGTATCTTATTCAAATGGCTTCTAAAAGGAAAAAAGAAAGGGAGGAGCGAATTCAGGCATTAGAGGAGGAATATAGGATTGCTGCTGAGGAGGCAAAAAATAGTATGTCTCCGTCTACTAGATCTAAGCTGCACAGGATTTCTCAGGATCTCAACTTGGCCCTTGCTGGAAAAGCAGAAAAAGCCCTTAATAGGATCAAACATCGGTTCTATTGTAAGGCAAATAGGCCTGATACATTGTTGGCCAGGAGATTAAAGACGCCAGATGGAGACTTTTGCCCAGTTAGACTGAAAGATGAGAGAGGAGTTCTCACAGGTAATCCTGAAAAAATTACAACCATATTTAGGTCACAACTAAAGAAGCTTTATGCTGAATCAAGTCCCCCAAATGCTGTTAATTTAAATCTGTTTTTTGAGAATCTCTCCTTACCAGAGATGCCCGTGGGCTTGTCCGAAGCATTGGAGGCTGACTTTAAACCAGATGAGGTTCAGAGGGTTATTAAGAATTTGAAGTTACATAAGAGGCCAGGTCCAGACGGATTTTTAGCGGCCTACTACAAGACCTTTTCTGATATTTTAGTTCCTAAATTGATAGCTATGTTCAATGATGTTAGAAGTGGTAACTCTTTCTCACAGGAGTCCCTTACAGCCGCCATAAGCATGATACCTAAACCAGATTCTGACCACTCTGTATGGTCTAACTTTCGTCCCATATCCCTGATAAATTTAGATATGAAAATTTTTACTAAGTTTCTGGCGGAAAGGATGTCAGAGTATCTTCCAGAAATGATTTCCGGTGACCAGGTGGGCTTTATCCCGGGGCGGCAGGCGGGGGACAACGTTCGGCGGATAATCCAACTTACCCATATTGCTAAACAGAGAGGAACCCCGTCGATAATTCTTTCTTTAGATGTGAGAAAGGCGTTCGATACGGTCTCGTGGGGTTTCCTTTTTAGCTTACTAGAGAGGTGGGGCTTTGGTCCCAAATTTCTAGGAATTCTGAGAGCTATATATGCGAATCCAATTGCGTATGTTAAATATAATGGGTATAAGTCTGGTTCCTTTCCTCTTGCGAGGGGTACAAGACAGGGCTGTCCGTTGTCCCCTCTCCTGTTTGCCCTGGTGGTAGAGCCATTAGCACAGATGGTCAGATCCTCCGCTGATATATCAGGGTTAGAGATAGGGGGTGTTCAGCATAAACTTTGTATGTTTGCTGATGACATCTTACTGATGGTAACTAATCCCCTTATCTCTCTCCCTAATATAATGAGAGTTTTAAATGAGTTTGCAGAGGTGTCCGGCCTTCAGGTTAACACCAGTAAATCTAAGATATTGAATATTAATGTTGAAGACAGAGTTAGAGCCCAACTGCAGGCATCATTTGATTTTCAATGGCAAGGCACTGTAAAATATTTGGGGGTTAATTTAACTAATGATTATGAGACTTTATTTGCTGCTAATTTTATTCCCTTACGCCAGAAATTGCAAGCGCTAATGTTAAAATGGAAGGATTACAAGCTCTCGTGGCTTGGTAAGGTGGCGGCGGTTAAAATGTCCCTCCTTCCTAAATTTTTATATTTTGCTAGAGTTTTGCCATTGAAAATCCCACCTGGCTTCTTGAAGGCTTTACAGAATAAAATTTTTGCTTTTATCTGGATGGACAGAAACCCAGAGTCTTGAGACGAGTTTTACTTAGAGCCAAGGAATTTGGAGGGATGGGAGTCCCATGTTTAAATAGATATTACCAAGCGGCTCAATTATCACAGTTACTGTCTTATCATGCCACAGACGACGTTCCCAAATGGGTCCAGATTGAATCTGTTATTTGTCATCCCCTGGCGATGGATAATATTCTTTGGGTATCCCCAAATGTTAGGAAATTTGATAGTAACCCGGTTATAGGTCATTCTCTACGGATTTGGGATAGTCTTAAACTTTCTAGAGGTCTTATGTCTGCGTATACGCCTTTGGTTTCTCTTTGGAACAACCCTATGTTTGAGCCGGACTTAACTAACCCCGGAAGGTTTATAAGATGGAAAACAGGAGGTGCCTCGAGATTAATAGACTTCTTGGAGGGATCCTGCATGCTCTCATTTGCTCAACTTAAGGATAAATATGGATTAGAACATAAGGACATATTTAGCTATTTACAAATAACTCACTTTATAAGAGCGTTACTTAAGAAAGGAGGAAAAGTAGAGGCCCTCACCCAGTTTGAATCTAGATGTTTGGAGGCCCCAAGAGGGAAGGGGGCGATAACCGAGATTTACAACAGTTTATCTACGTCCCTTAACCAGGAACGTCTGCCCCACTGGGAAAAATGGGAACGTGAATTACAAGAGTGTAAAAGTGATCGCGAGTGGCTTAAGATGTGGTCTAACTCGTTTGGTTCTGCAGCTTCGGTGACGTCTATAGAAGCTAACATCAAGCTGATCTCGAGATGGTATTTGGTGCCTGAGAGATTGGGACATGTGGGAGGAGGTAGCCAGAAATTTTGTTTTAGGGGATGTGGGGTTATTGGCACATATCGACATATGTGGTGGGACTGTCCCGTGGTGAAAAATTATTGGGATAAGATATTTCAGTTATTGAGTGAGGTACTGAATAGGGACCTGACCCCTGACCCCTGGGTGGCCTTACTTAATAGCCCAGTCAGTAATTGCTCCGTTGACCAAAAGAAACTTTTATACCATATTTTCTCTGGGGCTAAACTAGTGATAGCGAAAGCATGGAAATCTCTTGATTTGAGTATTGAGGCATTCAGAAACAGGGTTAACTTGATCATGGCAATGGAGAAAATCTCCGCTCTCCATGGAGGGTCTCTGGAGGACTTTCGGGAGGTGTGGTCTCCTTGGGTACATGCAATCTTGGAACCTGGGTTCGATGCTTCCCTTTTGGATATTTGAACATATGTGTTTGAATATAAAGTCGATTGATAGGCTGTAAGCTATAAATGGCTGTGTATGCTTCCAGTGGTATACCCTTTTTTTTTTTCTTTTATTATTTTCTCCCTTTTCTTTTCTCCTCTCCTTATTGTCTATACCCGTTCCTCCTCTTTCTGTATGTCTTGTCTCTTCCCTTCCTCCCTCCCCTAGTTAGGATGTTAAATAATGTTTCCTTGATTTGCACTACACAGAGTTCCTCATAAGAACCTCGTTGGTGGCCGAAGAGGTTATGTTAGTTTTAAAGATATATGGGTTTTATTTTTATATATATACACATGTCTATAGAATTTTATAGCTTATAACTTGTATTATTTTCATCTCTCTGGTATTTGCTCGGTATGCCCCTCTGTACTACAATATTTTTCTCATGAATGTGAGTACCGCTCTTTTATAATGACATTTTATAATGACATTTTTCTTTATATTATGTAAGTAACCTTTTGTAATATATATCTGCTTATTGGTAGCTCATTATGATGTACATTTTGATACTGATGCTCAGAATATGTTACAATAAAATTATTGAACAAGAAAAAAAAAATGACATAGGGTCCCCCCTCCCAGGGGGGGCGGACCCCATTTTTTTTTTGATTTTTAAGGGTTAAAAACCCTTAAAAATCAAAAAAAAATGACGTGGGGTCCCCCTTACCCACAGTAACCAGCCCGGGACCAGCTATGGGGGCTTGTAGGCACAGAGTGGGGGGGCCAGCTTTTGTGGCCCCCCACCCTGCAGCCTACGAGCCCACATAGCCTATGTGGGCCCGGGCTCTTCTGCCCCCCCCCTGGCCTTTGGGGAGGCAGGTAATGGGGGTGCCAGGGGTTAATGGCAAGCCACCCGCTAGCGCAGGTGGCTTCCCATCCCCCCAGCCTTGTGAACTGGTATAGGGGTCATGGACCCCTTACCAGTTCACAAAGGGTTAACAGTATAAGAAAAAAGACAGACACAGGTTTTGAAATATGTTTATTAAAAAAAACAAAACATTTTACCTTTACTCACCTCTGATCTTCATATGCATTGTCCCGCGGCGATCTGATGCAGGTGACAGCTGGGCAGAGAAGGGGGGAGGCAGGCGATCGGAGGATCGCCTACCTCCCTCCTTCTCCGCCCAGCCATCACCGGCATCTGAGAAGAGAACTGCCGGGTGCCCCGATGACACCCGGCGGTGACGTCATTAGCCCCGCCCCCGAAGGGGCTTAACAGCAAGATGGCGGCGCCCGTCGGGAGAGGAAGGGGAGAGCCCTTTCAGGCTCTCCCCTGAAGCTGAAGAGGCTGGGGGGGGCGATCGGAGGCCCCCCCAGTGAAGAGGAGACCCGGAGGGAGGCAGCGCGACTGCAGGTAAGTAAATGTCATTTGTATATTTTTTTTTTTTTACAGTTAGCAGCTGCTGCTGCCAAACGGGGGGGGGGTGCTATTCCGGGGGCTCTCCTGGAGCCATCCGACCCCCCACGGGGGATCGGATGGCACCAAATTAAAGAGGAGACCCGGCTGAATCCAACGAGGGGTCAGGTGAGTATTTTACTTTTATATTTTTTTTACTGTGGGGGTTTAAAGTCAGCTACGTGAGTCTCACGTAGCTGGCACTTAAAGGAGCAGTATCGCGAAATTTGCATTAAAAAAGATAAATAATTAAATAGCCATACAATAGCTTATAACATGTGTATAAATAATCTGGCGATAGAAAAAGAAAAAAATATATGCCTCTCTTTTAAATTGTATAATTATAATAGCTCAGTCCATTTGCTGAATAGGGGGATCTGCTGGGTTTATATTTAGTGAGCTGCTTCATTTAGCCCATTGGTCTCCTAGCAACACTTTATCTCAGAGGCTGACACTGTAACGGCTGTGTGTGTGAGGTGCTGCTTTTGTTATGAGACCAGGTGACTCAAATGTGTAAAATCTATACAAAATAAACTAAACTGACTGAAAATGACTGAAATTCTTCTTTAAATAACTGTGAAGGAAAATCTAAAAGTATTAAAGTGGAACAAAACCCCATTCTAAATCAGGATGCCCACTGTGTGAAACAACCCCTGGATAACCACAGATCCCCCCATTTTTCTGGTGCGCTCACGCAGATAGTCATTTAGACAGGCCGGGCAGACAGGAAGGTTACTGCTCAGGTTCCCCATCTGTGTGCAAACAGATCTGATTGGATGAGAGCCCGCGCATGCGCTGTGGGACAGGGAAAGGTACGTTTTCACAGGCGAACTTGGGGATTTCACATATCAGGGCATCCCAAGTCGGGATGCCCCTAGGGGCACAAAACAGAACTCCAGATAGTGAAAATCCTGGGTTGGGCTTTGCTCAAAACACACAAAGCTGAAAGAAAGATCATATGGAAAAAAAAGAGAAAATGGTAAACTGAACAATTTTGCAGCAGAGCCAACATGAAGGGAAAACTGTCAAAATCAGCTAAATGACTTCTAGAGCTTTTCTCTCTGTTTTAGATATAAGTTCTGGCCAGGCAATGTTGCAATGTTATCTGATGCTGGACGGCTGCCAGCACTGAACAGCTGAGACTTTGATACATTCTCCTCAGCGTGGAACTGATACATTGTTGCACCCCTCTCCTCAGTGTGGAACAGGCCAGAGTGTCGGCGCCCGACACTGACAAGACATAAACATCAGCTATTAGTCTCCAGCTGCTCAACACACACATCATTTTTTTCTACATTTGTAATTCTTACTCCAACACTTATCTACATTCAAAGTACCATTTAAATATAAGTCACCAAGAAAAATTCGCGATACTGCTCCTTTAAGTGGAGTAGAGGCTGCTACGTGAGACTCACGTAGCTGGCACTAGAAGGGTTAAACAGAGAAAAAATATTAATAAACTCCTTTTATCTTGCACAAAGACAATCTCCCTGCACAGCACCCGTATCTGCTACTTAGGTGTCAGACAGTTAAAGTACACCCACTTGTCATGCAGCTTCTGTCATTTAGGCTACAAGTTTTAGGGGATGAAATATTTATGTTTCTGATATAAATAGAGAAGACACATATTTTACAGTACTTTCAAAGTACATAGAACCACTCGTACTAAACAATGTAGTTGTACATATTGGCAATAGAGGTACAATATTGAAGTTGAGTTACAGCTCTTACATTTTGGCTGCTGGAGGTGCATTCATATATTTGGACTCAAGTGAGTCTACAGCTGGACTGGCAAGAAAGCAGACATCAACAATAGAGACAGTAAAGGTTTATACAATTTTTTAAAACACTTACCTCCCTATCTGCAGGGTTGATTCCTTGCAATCCTCTGGCTATAGCAGTCTTGTATTGGAGCTATCAGCCCCAAAGCTAAGAGCAGGTTACCATCTGTCCCCCAGCATGCATATGAGCGTCCACCACTGATAGCATATTGGTGTTGGACGCTCATATGTTTTGCCATCTGTAGTCCATCAACTAGGGAGCCTACTCCTTAGTGTCTAGTAGTAGGTGTGTGCACCAAGGCAAAGCTGGGGAGTGCCATTTCAGAATGGAAGCTGATAGCCTGGATACCAGGTGGCTGCAGCTGGGATTAAACTTATAGGTAAGCAGATTAGTGTTGTCTTTATCTGGTCTACACAGGGACTATACGATACCTAGATCTATCGTCGCAAAGGTGTAATGTGTTAAGATTCCACAAAATATAGAAGATGACAAAAAGAGGGTTTACTTATATACCCTGCATGATAAAAAAAACCTTCTAGGCTTTATAAATTATCACTTCTGGCAAAAAAAGCCTTGCATAAGACGTCAAACTCTTATTGCCAGAAGACATTTTAGTTGAATTGGCAACTTTGGCAGGAAGACTGCTGGAAACATAGTCAAACATGCACCAGAACTGACTACTGCCTTGTTCCACCATTGGCATTGAATAAGCGTGAATATGAAAACTCATTTAAAACATTCTTCTTAACATACTGCCAGGAAATGTGTAGTAGTAATAATGGGTCTAATAATATTCCTGGCAATTTCAAGTTTTTCCAAATACAATGGGAACAAGTGACCATTTACAGGCTAATGGCAAAATAAGTTGAAAGAGAACTCAGTACGTTGTGATCTTTAGTAAATTAACTTTGAAGATTGTAAATATATCTAAATCATCATTATAAACTCTTTTAAATAAGCAGGATGGGGGTTGGTTAATATTTTATACTCAGCAGAGATACTTTCTGCGTACCTGTCATGCTGTAAATAGTGAGTAATGACCCCTGTACACTGTGTGCTTTTGTGTGCCTGGAAGCTGAGTGTTTCTTTATGCTAACTGGTCATTAGCTCCCACACAAAAACATTGCGCCTCCATTAGCTACTATTCTATTGGCCTCATAAATATCTAAAGCACATTTCCCACACTCTATTAGAATTCATTCAAATTATCCACAAAACTGTAAAGCTAGAATAGTATATGCATGTCGCAAATTATATCTGCGATTTAAGCAGATACCCAAAATGATGAGTGCTAAAGTCCTCTAAATAGACCTTTACTCCTCGGCATGGAGAGAAACTGACAGTTTGCTGGCAACAACTAAATTATTAGTTTCTTTAAACAACTAAATTCAAAATAGGTATTTCATGAGCTAATATCATGAATTCAGCTCAGTAAACATTGGATTTAAAAAGGAAATCACAATATATATGTACTAACAGAAATATCAGCTTATAAAACCTTATTTATAAGAGCTATTAGACACAGCATTGGTTTATGATGAGAAAAACACTTTCTGGTTCCTTGTCCCTTTCTCGTCCCTCTCTCCCAATTCACCAGACATTTATTTGAGTGAATTTTCGCTTGGTGCAAGTTATTGCGTGTAAATTCTCTCAAAAAGTGTAAACTTGTTTTAGGGAGTTTTTGGAGCGGGGACAGTTGGCCAGGATTGGGTTTTTGTTGGCTGCCATTTGTCTTCTGCTCAAAGCTTGCAACTTTGAGCAGGAGAGAAGTGACATCACTAACTTTCATTGAAATTGCTGACATGTTTTTTTCAATGAAAATGAATGGCAAGATTTTTCTTTTTAATTGCAAATGTGTCCCTCCACCCCATAGCCAATTAGCCTTGGATCCAGGCATAGAGGGTATACCAGCCCTTGTGCCTTTCAGTATGGGTTCAGTGCTCCTCCAGAGGTGCCCACGGCACCCGTTGGAAATCTGGGCCCATACTGATGGGCACCAGTCTCTTGGTATATGAGAACCCTTACTAGTTCACCCCAAGTAGTAATAAATACACACACAAATAAAATGTAATACTCTAAATTTCACTATCTACCGGTCCTGGTGTTCTTTCTTCTTACCCCCACGGGTGACATTCTCACTTAGTCTGGTGAGCTCTTTCAGGCTCCCCGCCATCTATTTAGGCAGCACCCTTTATTTCTAGATTTTTTTAACTTGGGGTGGGAGGGGCTAATTTGTACAATACAGAATAAAATATACAGAGAGATAGTGCCTCTCTGAAATCTCCCCCATTTGACTTACACGTCATAGGTGGAAAGGGGTATAGAGAAGCGTTCCCCAGGAAAACCTCCCCGCTTAGGCTCCACTTCAGAGATATAAAAACTTTACTTCCTGGCCTGTCACTCACACTCCTTCTGGAAGCCTGGATGAAAGGGCTGGGGACCACCTATTCTGCAGATAGCGGTGGGGATGTCATATTTTGACACCTGCCGCCTTCTAAAAAAGACTCAGGTGAAACAAAAAGCCAGCATGAAACCCTGAAGACCCTGGCAAACCAGATGCGGATGTCACCAGGCAGGGCAAAGAATGGTGTAGTAGTCTTACAGAATATATATATAATAAATATAATAGGAGTCTTACAGAAGTCTACACTTGAAGCTAATTGGATTAACCAGATAGGTGTGCTTTACAATGTCACCTACCGGCACTGGTCAGTTACATGGCAGTGCCCCACCCGATTACCCACACCCCTATTTGGGACACCAGGAGTGCAGAAAACCCAGTTCCCATGGTCCATGCATCCATGGAAGAGCACCAAACCCATACTGATGTGCATAAGAGCTGGTACACTGGCAGGGCCAGGGGTGTGGTAATAAAAAAACACAATCCCACCTGGCATTTTCATTAAAATAAACCCTGCTGACAATTGCAGCATGGGTTTTTTCAAGTGTATCTTGAAGCATTACGCCCGTATGACCCTGACCTTTCACTGAACTCATCTTTGTTACTCTCTAGGTATTTTTTCTGGTGATTTTTAGTTTATGACCCCTGGCTTTCCTCTTGGACTTTGGATTGACTTCATCCCTGTAACATCCCATGAATGAGCTTGGCTTTCCTGTATATGCATTACCTTTCCTGTGAGTGCTCACCAACTTTGTGGTCCCAGAGCTCAGGGGATATTGCTTGTATCTATGTTCTTGGGGGCAACCATACCTGTGTAGGTGATTCCAGTGTCTCGGCAAACATACGGTTATACGGTTGAAAAAAGACATATGTCTATCAAGTTCAACCAAGGGTGTTGGGGTAGGGGAAGTTATTTTTTATTTTATTTATTTATTTTTTTTTTTAAATTCTTTATTTACTTCTTTTTTATCCTTTTATCATCATATATGTAAGCATATTATATAGCAGGAATCATGCTCATTAATACTTATACAATATACAGGAAAAAAAAAAAACACAGAAAAAAGATATATAAAGAACAATATAAGTAGACAAAAGGAAAAAGAAATTATTTTATATTTTATACCCAAAAGAAAAAACAAAACTAACGACAAAAGGGGAAAAAAAAAAAAAAAAGAAATTTAATAAGAAGGGGGAAAAGAGAGATGAGAAGAAAAGAGAGGAGACAGGGGAAGAGAGTGACAATCGATTTGCGCGATGGGGAGGGGTCTATTCCTTTATGCCGTTCTATACCTGTTCTATGCTTATTTCTATTTTACCTACCATTATTTAATACTTAATTCTCCAAGACTTCAGCCTCTCATTTATTCTGAGAGAATGATGGAGGCAGGAGCATCGGCATTCATTATCTGCTTAAATCTTGCCGTTTCTTTATAGAGAAGCCAAGGTGACCAAACCTGTCGAAACTGCGTCTTAGTCTCGTGGATCGCGGCTGTAAGCTCCTCCATTTCCATGATGTGATTAATTTCCCCAATCCAGTTCATCACCAAAGGAGCTGTTTCGGTTCTCCAGAACCTAGGTATCAATACTTTTGCTGCATTAACAAGATGTCTCAAAAGAGATCTCTTATAGACCTTCAGAGGCATTTCCGACAGGTGTAAAAGAAACAAAGAAGGGTCCCAAGTGATAGGCCGTCCCAAAATCTCGCTAGAGATGTCTGCCACGTCCTGCCAGAAAGGAGCGACCTTTGGGCAATCCCAAAAAACATGAAGAAAACTTCCGACTGCTCCCCGACATCTCCAACATTCCGCAGAGTGAGATGGTGAGAAACCATTCAGCCTTTTCGGGGTATAATACCACCTAGTAAGACACTTGTAATTAGTTTCCTGAATTTTAGTAGAGACTGAGGTCTTATGTGTAGCCCCAAAAATATATTTCCATTGATCTTTCGTAAAATGCCTATCCAGGTCCTTTTCCCATTCCCCGCAAAATCGAGGTCTTTCATCATCCCCGTCGTCTTCCAAAAGAGCATATAATTTAGAGATTAAATGTTTTGGGGGATCTCCTTCTCTAGCCAATCGTTCAAATGGAGTTAAAGGTCTAAGGAATGCCTGTCTAGTTCCTATGCTCACAAGGAAGCTTTGAAAAATGAACAGAAGCCACTGGTCGAATAGCGGCGTGTCCCATTTATCCCTTAGGTCATTCAAGTGCATCCATCCTGTCTGTGAGATAAGATGTAGTCCTCTTGGGATTTCTTTTTCCTCAAAAATCTTACGAAGCCGGGGCAGAATACCTACAGGGAATGATGGATTATGCACCAATGGCACCAAAGGAGTTGGCCATGGAGATATCTTGTCTCTTTCCCTATGCCTTCCAAAAATGCCAAGCGTAGTGGAGATAAGCGGATGATCTCTACACAGGGTCCTCCCTGTTCTAACTGCCCACGGAATCTCTTTTAGTGGAGTCTGTAGCCAAGATGCCTCAAGGTTCACCCATTTCTTCTTTGTGGCTTGATGATGCCAATCTAGAATACGTTGAAGGTGGATCGCATGCCAGTATCGCCACAGATCTGGACATGCGAGTCCTCCCATCTGTTTAGTTCTAAATAAAAGCCGAAGTTTCAGTCTGGGTTTACGTCTCTGCCAGATGAATTTTATGAATAGCGAATTAAAGGACTTAAAGTATGCCCTAGGGATCCTGATCGGAAGAGTTTGAAATATATATAGAATCTTTGGCAGAACAGACATTTTAAGTATGCTAATTCTTCCTAGCCAAGTGAAGGTGGGTAAATCCCAGTTCTCCAAATCACTTTTGATTTTGGAAAAAAGGGGACCAAAATTTGCTGCGTAAATCTCATTTACCGATTTCGTGATCTTAGTGCCTAAATATGTAATGGCCAAAGAAGGCCACTTAAACGGAAAGGATGCTCTCAGCTGGGCCTCAACTCCTGGTGAAAGATTCAGCCCCATGGCCTCTGATTTATTGTAATTTATTTTAAAAAAAGAGAGCTTACCAAAATGTTCAAATTCTTTCAACAGGACCGGTAGTCCAACTACCGGATTTGTAAGAAAAAACAGGAGATCATCAGCATATGCTGATATCTTATGAGTAGATGAATCTACTAAAATCCCCCGTATATCTTCTCTCCCCCTAATCCTACATAAGAAAGGTTCCATAGATAGAACAAAAATCAATGGGGAAAGGGGGCAACCCTGTCTAGTACCATTTCTAATATCTACCTGCTCTGAAAGGATGCCATTTACTTTAATCCTGGCTGAGGGCTCCATATATAAGGCCATAATCATCTTTATCCCTTTAGAACCTAAACCAATATGCTCTAAAACTGCCCTAATATATTGCCAGTTTACCCGATCGAATGCCTTTTCGGCGTCGGTAGACAAGAAAATTGCCGGTTCTCTAGTTTGTTCGATTCTATGCAGTAAATTCAATACTCTGGTTGTATTGTCACGGGCTTCTCTGCCCGGTACAAAACCCGACTGATCCCCGTCCACTAGCATCGGAAGCGACCTTAACAATCTGTTTGCCAAAATTTTCGCGTAGAGTTTTAGATCTACGTTCAACAATGATATAGGCCTATAACTTCCGCATGCAAGCGGGTCCTTCCCTGGTTTCTGGATTATTGTCACATGAGCAGATAATACCTCACTTGGGATCTTAACCTGATCCGGAAGTGTGATTATTGAGTTGAATGCCGAAAGAAAATGCGGGGCTAAGAGAGGGAGAAAATGCTTATAATATGCTACTGTAAATCCGTCTGGCCCTGGGGCTTTTCCACTGGGTGAAGCCTTAACCACAGCGCTTAACTCCTCTATAGAGAGGGGGGCTTCCAGTCTCTCTCTCTCTTCCATCTCAAGCTTAGGCATACCCGACTCCTCTATATACTTCTTTATCACTGCTAAATGCTCCCTTTCTAGGACTGGTCCTTTTGGGCAAATATTATATAGCTTCTGGTAAAAAGATTGGAAGGTCTTAGCTATATCTGATGTACTATGAAGCTTTTTTTGTTGTCCATCAATAATAGCTTCTACAAAATTTAAAGATTGTTGTTTCTTAAGGGCTCTTGCCAAAAGCGCACTGCTTTTATTGCCCCATTCAAAATAAAGCCTTCTACAACGCTTTATGATGTGAGCCGCTTTTAAAGTTAAAAAAGAGTTCAATGTTGCTCTAGCCTCAGTAAGTGCCAATAAATTGCTTTTTGCCAGTGATGCTTTATGTGCTTTTTCTAGCTTCTGGACTCTTTCTATTTGCTTCTGTAGCTCCTGTTGTCATTCCCTCTTTTTCTCAGTTGCATATCTAATGAAAGAGCCTCTAATAACGGCCTTATGAGCTAGCCAATTATTTAATGGGGAAGTATCCATGCTTTTATTTATTTCAAAATAGTTTTTAATAATATTCTGAAAATCTTGAATTAGCTTTTCGTTTTGTAGTAGGGATTCATTCAATCTCCATGTCCACTCTCCCTTTGGAGCCCCCTTTAAGGTGATGGTAAGGGTCACTGGTGCATGGTCCGACATTGCCATAATCTCTATATTTGAGTTTAATACCTGAGGTAATAGGCTATGGGACACCAACACATAGTCGATTCTAGAGTACATGGCATGTGCTGAGGAATAGAAAGAATAGTCTTTAACCTTAGGATGATTGATACGCCAAGGATCACAGAGCTGGGCCTTATGGAGGGCTTTCTTGATTCTTTTTAGTGCCACATATGATAGCGCCGATCGCCCCGTTGAAGAATCCAATAGTGGGTCTAATGACACATTTAGGTCTCCCCCCAGGATAATAGGGCCTTCTTGCACTTCCATGAGTTTATTCAGAAAAGCCTCAAGAAAGGTCACTTGCCCAGAATTGGGAGCATAGGCCACTGCCAGAGTGTAATTTTTGTTAAACAAAGAGCCCTTAAGGATCAGATACCTACCTTGTTCATCTGCTATCCTATCCGTGACCCGAAAGGGAATATTCCTGGCAATTATTATCGCCACCCCCCTTGCCTTAACATCTGGCGCATTACTTGTGTACGACTGGGGAAAGGATCTAGAGGACAGTCTAGGGGCTCCCCCGCCTTTAAAATGTGTCTCCTGGATAAATGCAAAATTTGCTTTAAGCCTAGTTAACTCCTGGAATAATTTAGATCTTTTCAGTGGGGTGTTTAAACCCTTAGCATTAATCGAAACGGCTCTAAGCTTTTGGTCATGAAGAAGGGCCAAGTCACTGTCCTTCATCATTCGAGCCTCCTTTGAATTTTCTCTATTTCTAGACATGCTGATGGTTTGTATTTAAAGTATTTTTTGGTTCCAAGGAGAAAGAAAGGGAAAGGAGGGAAGATAGAATAGAGGGGGAAGAAAAAAAAAAAAAAAAAACCCCAAGAATAACCCACTATATTAAAGAACAATTCGTTGGTCACCGAAGCGGGCGCTGCCCGTGTCGGGATTTACACTAGGGTCTTAACCGGGAGTCGAGGCCCCAGATGTCAAACTGACTCTGATCCTCAACACCCAATGCCCTAGAAATGTGGGGGCGGGGAGAAACCACGGCCGAAAACTTCAACGGTGTAGTCAAAGAATCGTATAATACACCGGCACGAGATCAGCGCTCACTCCCGGCAGCCAATAAACGCAAAAAGAAAATACAAATATAAAATATTAAGCAGATATTGATTATTAATTTTAGGACCTAAATTCCTAGCATGTTCCCCATATCAATTGAAAGTTCTACTCTACTGCTAATATCCCTGTAGCTCCATAACCAACTGTCACATCTTCACACCCTAGGTTCAAAGGGGTTCTTTTCAGTAAGATATACTAACTATTAGACCCTCTCCCCCCTAAAGAAAGAGGAAGAAAAAAAAAAAAAAAAAAAAAAAAAAAAAGGGAAGGAGGGGAAAGGAAGCACCCCTTCCCTCCATTACCTATGTTGACAACAGCTCACGGCCTGGTACCCACCGGGGACCACATCCTCACAATTCAGCACCTCCCAGCAGAGGCCAGAGGCACCCTGGTGCTCAGTACCGGGAGGCGGCCCCAGGCAAGCAGGGACTTGCCCCCTGTCGGGACCAGTTCTGATGACTTCACACCGGTAGGCGTGTAACCGCTTGGCCATCCCCCAGTACCATTCCTTCCAGAGATCCACTGAACAGTGCTGGATTAAGGGTCCGAAGAGGGGGACATCTCCTACCCGTGCAACCAACACATCAATGAGACCCACTCAACCTCAATCGGGCTTATTAGCAAACCACCCAGTGAACTAACGTGAAAGTGATTCAGGTGTTTCAAAGAAAGAAAAAAAGTGTATAAGTGTAATAAATGTAATAAATGGCGATACCTGCCACTACTTTAGGGAAAAAAAAAAAAAAAAAAAAAAAGAAAAGGTGCAAAACAAGAAAGTGTATATTTATACAAATTGAGTATGTGACTTAATTATCCAAAGTGTAGTGCTTTTCCCCCACTCATCATCCGAGCCACGTCTGACCATCCGACCCGACGCGCTCGGCCCCTCTCAGACCTTCCTACTTCAGTCCCCCATCAAACCCACGCCCAGCACCCACCCCTCTCTCCGGCTACTCCACTGCATCCCCTAATCGGGGCATCCTCTACCCTACCCCCGCCCTCCCCAGTGCTCACCAGGCCCGCAGCTATTCCCTTTATGCACATATTATACAACTACCCCAATAAAGGAGGAAAAAAAAAAAAAGGGGGGGGGGTGCTTAAATTGCACTTGATTTATCTCTCAAAAAGAGGAAGGGAAAAAGTAGAAAAGGTCCTTAATCCTGTCTAAGATGTCTAATATTATAGCTCTGGATAAGGTCCACTTTCATCCTAGATCTTTGCATATTTTGTTCTGGAAAAAAAAAAAAATAAATAAATAAAAAGAAAAAGTTTTTCTTATAAATTCATAGACTGAGATTGATCTTCCGCTCCTCTTCTTGCTCGTGGAGGGTTGAACTCCGGGGGATATGTAGACCAATCTGGCACTTGAACAGGGTTCAGGGAAAAATGATTAAAGAGGCCTGGAAGATCTTCATATTTACGAATGGTAAACGACTTTCCTTGTTTTGCGGTGAATAAAGCAAAGGGATATCCCCATCTATACGTAATATTGTCCTGTTTAAGAGCTTCCAATAGCGGCCGAAGGGCCCTCCGTCTTGCCAGAGTAGCCCTCGCTAGATCTGAATAAAAATGTAAAATTGCACCATCAAAATCTAGCGATCCTTTATTTCTGGCTGCTGCCATGATTGCTTCTTTTTCTTGGTAATAGTGGATTCTGCAAATTACATCCCTTGGAGGATCATTCTGACGAGGGGGAGGGGCAATTGCTCTATGTGCTCGATCTATTTCTATTTTGTTGTTGTCACTACCCATAGGTTCCCCTAATAATATACGAAAAATCCCTTGTAAGGTAGGTAGAAGGTTCTCTGCTCGTGTAGCTTCTGGGAGTCCACGTATGCGTATATTATTGCGTCGATTACGATTTTCCATGTCCTCTAATTGGAGGGCCAAAGTAGCAGTCGCAGATTCTTGTGCCTGAAGCCGGTAGGTGAGTTGTTGAATTGTAGATCTATCCTCCTCACGTTGCTGTTCCACCCCGACTAGTCTGGAATCTAATTGTTTAAGGTCTCTACGTAGGAGCCCCACTTCTTCCGATAACTTCTCACTGATAGAACGGGTGCTCAAAGAAAGATCCTCTTTTGTTGGCATAGCTCTCATAAAGGCCCATATATCTGCTAAGGTATTATCTGAAGTAGAGGAATTCAAGCTTACGGGGTCTTCCTCTCCAGCCACTAAATCTTTCATTCGCCCTCCGCGGGGGGTTCCCCCAGCCGCACATGACTCCCGTACAGAGTCTGTAGGCTTCGATATATAACGATTTAGGTCTCCTTGAGTGGTAGCTGTAGTACTTCTTGTCGTCTGTCCCCTGTTGTCCTTAGGTTTGGTACCTCCTCCCATTTCTAATGCTCTTATTTAGACAAACAGTCTTTATAGTATCAAAAGAGTTCCCAGAGGTAGTGTTTTCAGAGGGACTCTTTATTCTATCCTCCACTGATGCACATAGGTGGTTGGTAATTGCAAAAGTTAATATATATTAAATACGCATGGATCAAATCAGTCCTTTCAATAGAGCCCTTTCAATGAGGACCATCAGGTCCAAAATATTTTAAAGGTGCTTGCTAGGGATTTCTCAGCTCTTGAGGCAAATAGAATCTTTCTAGTGGGCGGTAGCTGGACCCTCGCCCCTTTGCAGGCAGACCTATTGAGCAAACAAATGTCTAACTCCTGATATTATCCGGGTATCCCAACCTGGGATATTTACCCTATAATACTTTACAGGCCGTTTAATTAGATCCGCTGAAGTCTGGCTGTCTTAGTAAGAATTTTCAAGATCCAATCAGGTAGATGCTAGTCCGATCTATTTGTATCCAGAGTATCTCACTGAATAATGTATGCTGAATCTTTTGGATTACTTACAGAGGCTCTAAATATGATGAAAGCCCAGGATGATGTTTTACAGGGATACTCCGTAATTGAGCCTTTATCACACAAGGTCAAGACAAAGATCTCAGAGGGGAAGACCACTTCAGTGGGTACACAGAGATCTCCCAGAATGGCCCTCCCGGGGAGGCGAATACTTAAATAATCTATGTTGAGGTTCAGCTTGTCAAGTCCTTATAAATACAAAGCGCTCTTCAACTTTATGATAAAGCCCCGACCATATTATAGGTGCTGTAGATAAAGTGCGCAAAGTAATCTGTCCAGTGCACCCCCCATCAAGGATGAAAATAGGGGGAGAATCCTCTGAGTGCCCAGGGTCCAGCACCGCAGCCTTCTCTTACAAATATGTTTCTACAAACCCCAACTTAGGGCAGGCAAAGACCTAGATCAGGAGAGCAGTTAACTCCGCTCAATATAGCCACCTGAGCGCCGGCTTTCCTTAGTGAAGGTGAGCAGCCAGGGGGGACTCCATCAATCACGGAGCCCGCCACTTCCACCCTCTTCACTCTACTCACTCTCCTCACTCTCCTCCGCTCCAGCCCCACTGCCGGCTGTGGACAGACCTCCGACCGGCGGCTTCCTTCAGCGCACCGCACGCCTCTGTGTAAGCGGCCCTTCCGTCGCGCCTCTCCCGCCGGCTCTGTCGCTCGTAGCCCTCAGCGCGCCGCTCGCCACCGAGTAAGCGGCCCCTCCGTCGTGCCGCTCCCTCCGGCTCTGCTGTCCGAAGCCGCGGGGTGGATCCCCAAGGGATCCGAGGCTCACCGCCTCCCCCCGATCTCCGCCGCCGCCGCTCCGACCGGCTCCGACACCACAGCTCAGGTGAAACAGGTAAGGCAGGTGAGGTGAATACTGCAGCGCCGCCGCCCACCACCCGGCACCGCTTGCCGCTCCACAGGCCGGGTATAATCACCGTCTGCCTCTCCGCGTGTGTTAAGGCGATAGTCCCCGATAATGGATAATACAGTCCTCAATAATTGCGCTTTCCAGAAAAGCCTAAAATGCTGATAGAAAGCTTTGGCTGCCGGGAGCGGTCCGCTCGCACGTCTTCACCTCTCCATGGCGAGCTCCGCCCCCTCGACCTTTTTATTTTATTTTATAGGTGGAAGTTATTTATTTTATTTTTTGTTCTTTTACCGATAAACACTTATAGTAACTGTTAAGCATCTAATCCTTTTTAGAAGCTGTTGGCAGTTGATGCTGTAACAAGCTTCTGTGGGAGGCTATTCCACAGATATATAGTTCTTATGGTAAAAAATGATTGTCGCCTCCGGAGACTAAATTTATTTTTTTTCCAGTCGGGAAAAGTGCCACCTTGTCTTTAGAGAGGATTTTACCTGAAATAGTGTACCCCCATATTTTTTGTATGGGCCATTTAAATATTTATACAAGTTAATCATGTCCCCCCTCACTCGTCTCCTCACAAGACAAAACAGATTTAATTCTCGGAATCTTTCCTTATAACTAGGGTCCTTCATTCTCCTTAGTTTGGTGGCTCTCCTCTGCACCCTTTCCATAGTCAGAGCATCCTTTCTGTGAATGGGTGCCCAGAACTGGACGGCATATTCCAGGTGAGGGTGCACCAGTGCCTTGTAAAGTAGCAAAATTACATCTCTATCCCGTGATTCCATGCCTCTTTTAATGCATGACAGTATCTGCATGACTTTTCCACATTGAACTTCATTTGCCAAGTGTATGCCCAGACACTCAATGTGTCCAAGTCAGCCTGAAGCTTGTGAAAATCTTCAATAGACTGCACTGTGCTACATATCTTTGTGTCATCTGCAAAAATAGAGACAGTGCTTTTAATTCCATCTTCTATGTCTTTTATAAACAAATTGAATAATAGTGAACCCTGTGGTACACCGCTTACAATCGGTAACCATTCAGAGTAGGTATCATTAACCACAACTCTCTGCACACGATCCTTCAGCCAGTTTTCAATCCTGAGGATCTCAATTTCCGCAATAAGCATCTATGGGGGACAGTGTCAAATGCTTTTGCAAAATCCAGAAAAACTATATCCACAGCCACCCCTCTGTCCAGGCATTTACTCACCTCCTCATAGAAGCCAATCAGGTTAGTCTGGCAGCTTCTGCCCTTAGTAAAACCGTACTGGTTGTCACATATAATTGTATGAATAGTTACATATTTGTGTATATAAGGGTTGATTCAGAGAGACATAAAAAGATTTTCGTTTTTGTGTTGATCTGTTTTTTTTTTTTATTTCCCGCTCGTGTATGAGTGTACGAGTGATTCTAAGCATGCATCGCAAGCCTTCTGTAAAGTGTTCGTCCGTTCGTATGCCAACGAGAATGTCATTTTCCAGCTTTCTTTTTCCCTTTAGGTTACTCATGAAACAACGTAGGCTTCAGTTCTTTGCCTTTTTCCAACGTCGCCTCGAACTAATGATTTACGTTTCCCATTAGATTCTGAATGCGCACAACAAAATTAACTCATTAATGTGCTCGTCTACATATTTGTTCACTCACTTCTGCAACAATGCTTACCTCAATTACATCGCAGTCTGTATATTCTTCCCTTTGCGACCTTAATGCTTACCTCAATTACATCGCGGTCTGTATCTTCTTCATTTAGCGCACCTAATGCTTACCTCAATTAGATCGCACTCTGTATCTTCTTCCCTTTGCGCACCTAATTCTTACCTCAGTTACATCACGGTCTGTATCTTCTTCATTTAGCGCACCTAATGCTTACCTCAATTACATCGCGGTCTGTATCTTCTTCATTTAGCGCACCTAATGCTTACCTCAATTACATCGCGGTCTGTATCTTTTTCCCTTTGCACACCTAATGCTTACTTCAATTACATCGCGGTCTGTATCCTCTTCCCTTTGCGCACCTAATGCTTACCTAAATCACATCACGGTTTCATTCTTCTTCCCTTTGCGCACCTAATGCTTACCTCAATTACATTGCGGCCTGTATCTTCTTTATTTTTTATTTTTGTTTTTTTCCTACGTTTTGGTGTAACCAACCCTTAATGAATGTATTTTGAACAGAAAATGACACAGAAACAAGTTTTTTTTTGTTTTTAATTGCAAGTACAAAAGGTTTTTCATTTTTAAAACTTTAAAAATATTGACATTTTTTACAACATTTAAAAAACAATAAAACTATATACAAAGCAATGGCAGGCCCCAGATAATTATTCTTCATCTGTGGTCCCCAACGAATCGGGCATCTCCTGCATCTCGCCCACCAACCGAAACACCGTGGCACTGATTTGTGCCAATCTCGCATGTGCGGGGTCTGTAAAACAAATAAAAAAAAATTATTGCTCTGCAAATGCATGTTTAACAGCTGTGGATGGAATGATTATTAGGTTGCAAGCTAACTCATGAGGCCATATGTCATTATGCTAAGGCATTTCTTAAAGGAAGAGGCCATATGTCATTATGCTAAGGCATTTCTTAAAGGAAGAGGCCATATGTCATTATGCTAAGGCATTTCTTAAAGGAAGAGGCCATATGTCATTATGCTAAGGCATTTCTTAAAGGAAGAGGCCATATGTCATTATGCTAAGGCATTTCTTAAAGGAAGAGGCCATATGTCATTATGCTAAGTCATTTCTTAAAGGAAGAGGCCATATGTCATTATGATAAGGCATTTCTTAAAGGAAGAGGCCATATGTCATTATGCTAAGGCATTTCTTAAAAGAAGCGGCCATATGTCATTATGATAAGGCATTTCTTAAAGGAAGAGGCCATATGTCATTATGATAAGGCATTTCTTTAAGGAAGAGGCCATATGTCATTGTGCTAAGGCATTTCTTAAAGGAAGAGGCCATATGTCATTATGCTAAGACATTTCTTAAAGGAAGAGGCCATATGTCATTATGATAAGGCATTTCTTAAAGGAAGAGGCCATATGTCATTATGCTAAGGCATTTCTTAAAGAAAGAGGCCATATGTCATTATGCTAAGGCATTTCTTAAAGGAAGAGGCCCTATGTCATTATGCTAAGGCATTTTTTAAAGGAAGAGACCATATGTCATTATGCTAAGGCATTTCTTAAAGGAAGAGACCATATGTCATTATGCTAGGGACATTGACAATGGATTGAGGTTGATTATTGATGATATTATTTTACACATACTCAAAATATTAACATTACAACTTACTTCGGTTGTGGGCGACCTCTGCTTGGGGGACCACCCTACGGTCTGGGGCCTGCCACTGCTGGGAATGTGAGGCTGTAGAGACATTTAAAATAGACTCACTTCTAATGTCTGATTCAACAGTAAGCAAATGAGACTTAGAATGTGTGAGTGACATCACCCACCTTCTCCATGTTCCTCCAGGGCATGATCTGCTGCGGTCTTTGCTCCAGATCCTTCACCCGCTACATATTCATCTATAAAAAGATATTAATGGAATCAGCTTAAATAGCATGTATGTGTGTGTGGTTACATTAAGAGTCACATACCAGAGGCTAATGGCTCAGTCGTTTGGTACGACTCCCTGCCCACACGGTGATGCCCCTCCTCTGTAGAAAGGTCCAGGGGCTGGTCTGACGCAGCTACAGAGGAGGGGTAGGAACTTGGCCCTGGAGATCCACCACCTTCACTTGCGGCTGCAGATTCATGCCGCACTGGCCGGACAGCGCGCCTCCGGGTGGGTCTATTGCGATACTCCATTTCCAACACTATAAAAGAAAAGCATTTATAAATAAAGGCCTACCTTCTGTATTAGTTACATCTAGCATGCAATCAGTATGTACTTACTTGGGAAATGGAGCGCAATAAATTGCCGCACCCGGGGCATGTGTAGTCGCTTCAGGTCCGACCAGTGCTGCATGATCTGCATATGGGTGAAGGTGGTGTCCGTTTCCTGGTGGATCCGGGCCACGATCTCCAGGGCCAGATTCCTCTTCTCGAATGCCTCGGGCAGGTAGTCGTACCTGCGCTGAAGCATAGTCTAAAAAACACAAAAAACAAAAAAATTGTTAGATCAAACAGCATACAAATATCATTCACAATTAGTTGACTAAATGACATTCCCAAACACTTTTCTAGCCTTAAACTATCCTTCTAGATGCAAATTAGTTGGTAGTCACATGTGCGCACTAACTTCTGTTTGGCACAGATTTTCTTCCTGCGCTTCCTTAAGGCCTATGCATGCATTTAGATGGCAAATCAACATCCTTACAATACACTTACAAGTATAATGAGCTCTTGTTGTTGGCGGGTGAAGATCGTGGGCGCCATCTTTCTTCTTGTCCGCAGCAGATATGTAATGCCCCAGCGGTTTCCGGGTTCTGCACGGCCAGAGGAACGGCCGTACGGCCGTACGCATGCGTACGAGTCATACCCAGTCATTAGTATTTAAAGGGTAATGGGCACACAACTCATTCTATTTGATTTTGTCATCATGGCACCCAAAAAAGCTAGCGCAAAGCAACCAGCAGCAAAGATGGCCAAGAACAAAAGGGCAGAGCGGCATGAGGACACTTCATCCTCCAGACCGAACACTCGGTCGCACAAATCTACTACAAAGGTGCCTGCAATGCGGAGCAAAAGTGGACAACACAAGGCTACATTAGCCACAACTCCAGCCACATCAAAAACATCAAGCACCCGCAAGGAAGGATCCTCCAAGAAGAAGGCTCCCCACGCAACCACATCCAAACAGCAAGGTAGCACACGTTCCATGGGGAAAAGTAAGCAGAGGGCCAGAAGCCCAAGCCCACCAAGAACACCCTCTCCTACTCCCCGCGCAACCACATCCCATGATAAACGGAGCACAAGTTCCAAGGGGAAAAGTAAGCAGAGGGCTAGAAGCCCAAGCCCACCAAGAACACCCTCTCCTATTCTCCTTGCAACCACATCCAAAGAGAAAGGGAGCACAACGTCCAAGGGGCAAAAGAAGAAGAGGGTGAGAAGCCCAAGCCCACCAAGCACACCCTCTCCTGCTCCCCGCCCTACCACATCCCATGATAAACGGAGCACAAGTTCCAAAAGGAAAAGTAAGCAGAGGGCCCAAAGCCCAAGTCCACCAAGCACACCCTCTCCTCCTCGCCCACATTTGGCACCGGAACAGGTGGAAATCAGTGAGACCTGTGTCACATCCACGCCTGCTAGTTCTGTGGCCACCCAGCCAATGACCCCCAGTCCTAATGCCAGTCCAGTTCAGTCTTTTTCCAGCCACGTGATGGGCGGTTCATCACCACACAGCCAGCCCAGAATATCCCCTGAATTGCCACCAAACATAGGCCAGAAGAACAACCATTAGGCCGAACATTGCGGCGAGGCCAGTTGAGCGGCCGGTTTGGGGAGGCACAAACCCTAGCCTTGGCAAGTGGCCTCACACTTCATTATGATGAGCTATTTGGCCGCCATTTCAAAGCAACCAGCAAACTGAGAAAAAGGCAAATCTGGGAAGAGCTCACCAGACAAGTGAATGCAGCGGGGGACGAGAGGAAAGATGTGGAGCAGATCCAGAGGAAAATATCTGACCTGAAGTATGCAGTATGGAAGAAGCAGAATAGAAGAAGCAGAATAAATGGCGCAATCACAGGTACATCTTTTAGGTTTGCATTTTGCTGCTTGCCGTAGTGACACAAACTGGCGGAGGCTTCCCCACCAAATTACAATATAGCAGACCTGAAGAAATGGTCCTGGCATTAATACACCCCGTCGCATTAGAGGGCATCTCTGGGAGACACGACTCAGACATACAGGACATTTCTGCAGGTTAGTAATGTTTATTTTAATGTGAACTATTGCAAACTTGTGAAATGAGGCTCACAGGCAGATATGAACATAGGCCCCTAGGGAGTGCCTTTGATGGGAGGTTAATGTTTTCTGCGGGTGTTTAACCCTTTCGCTGCCAACCTACCTGCAGCTTTTGTCACCCTCTGTTGCCAGACCATGTTTCACTATTTTGCGCTCTCCATGTTCAACTGTGATTTTTGAAAGGATTTCCAGGGATTTCCCAGGAAAATGATATATTGTTTTTTTCAAGAGAGTCTGGGCTTCAACATGAAATCTCTTGTTTGTCATTTTTTAGGTGTATTCTCAATACTTTTTGGTGAAATATGTGCAAAAAAAATAAAAAAATCTATTTTTTGCAATTTGTAGTGTTTTTTTTGTAATAAAAAATATAAGTTTGTCAATAAAATTTTATTGCGTGCGAAACCCTAATTTCTCCCAGTCACAGCGGTACCACATATGTATTGGTAGACACCCTTTCCAGCCCAGGATACTCCCCCAAACTGAAACAAAGCTTTAGGAGATTTTCAGATAAAATACAACTGCGCTATGCGCACCTTGCAGTTTTTCCAGAAAAACAACCATTTACATTTAAAATACCCCCCACAAACTATATATTCTCTGGAAGTACACACCTCAAGCTTTCTAGGTGTACCAAGCTTGCAGTGGGCTTAGTTTTCTGGAAGTAATCCCTCAATGTATTCTTTGGTTGCACAAAGTTTCCCTAAAAAAGAATAAAAAGGAAGAATCAAGCCACATTTTCCTAAAAAAAACTATATGCAAACAAGAAAAAACAAGTAAAATCTCAAAAAGCAACATCCCCCGAACAGAACGATACCCAACATGCATAGGTACTGTCAAGGGTAGAGTTGGCAAACACCCCAAAGTAAAGCATGCGCATAACAGTAATTTTACTTGAAAATTTCAGCTCTGCAGACAAAATTCGCACCTTGCAATTTTTCAACCAAAACAACCCTTTACATTTGGAATATCCCCTATAAACCACATATTCTCTGAAAGTACACATGCTAAGCATTCTAAGAGTACCCAGCTTGTTGTAGTAGGCTCACCTTTCTGGAAGTAATCCCTCAAAGAATTCTTAGGTTGCACAGAGTTTCCCTAAAAAAATGAATAAAAAAACTGAATAAATAACATGTTTTCCTAAAATATAAATATGCAAACAAGAAAAAACAAGCTAAATCTGAAAAAGCAAGGTCCCCCGAGCAGAACAATACCCAACATGCATAGGTACTATTAACCCTTTTAATTGCCAACCTACTTGAAGTTTTGTCACCCTCTGTTGACAGGTCATTTTTCCCCATTCTGTGCCATGTTTAACCGTGATTTTTGCCGGAATTTTCAGGAAAATTATAGATTTATATTTTGCAGCAGAGTTTAGGCTTGAACATGAAATGTCTTGTTTGTTTTTCTACAGTTTTTTTTTTATATTTTTGTGTAAAAATAAATAAATAAATATTTTTTAGACAATTGTCTCCTTTATTGTAAATAAAACATTTACTTTATTAGAGAAAAACATATTGCGTGTGAAAGCCCAATTTCTCCCGATTACAACGGTACCACATATGTATCGGTAGCCCCCCCATTCTTGCCCAGGAGACCCCCCAAACTGAAAATAGCACTTTCTAACATTTACAAATAAAAGACTACTACTATCCACACTATAAACATAAGGGGTTAATTAAAAAAAAAAATGACATAAGGTCCCCCTTACCCAGCATTACCAGCCCGGGACCAGCTATGGGGGCTTGTAGGAACAGAGTGGAGGGGCCAGCTTTTGTGGCCCCCCACCCTGCAGCCTACAAGCCCACATAGCCTATGTGGGCCCGGGCTCTTCTGCCCCCCCCCTTTGGGGAGGCAGGTAATTGGGGGTGCGGGGGTTAACGGCAAGTCACCTGCTAGCGGCAGGTGACTTGCTAGACCCCAGCCTTGTGAACTGGTATAAGGGTCTCATGGACCCCTTACCAGTTCACAAGGGGTTAAGTGTAAAAAAAAGACACTGACACATAAGAAAAAATATTTTATTATTTTTTTTTAACTTTTTAATACTTACCTCCCATCCATCCCTGTGTCCCACGCTGATCAATCTGGCTTCCTGCTCTCCTGCTGCAGCTGGAAGACATTTATAGCTGCTAGGCGACAGAAAACAAAGGGTTAATTTAACAAAAAAAATGATATAGGGTCTCCCCTCCCAGGGGGGGGACCCCATTTTTTTGGGAATTTTAAGGGTTAAAAGCCCTTAAAAATCCCCCCAAAAAATGAAATGGGGTCCCCCTTACCCAGCATTACCAGCCCGGGACCAGCTATAGGGGCTTGTAGGAACAGAGTGGGGGGGCCAGCTTTTGTGCCCCCCCCCACCCTGCAGCCTACGAGCCCACATAGCCTGTGTGGGCCCGGGCTCTTCTGCCCCCCCCCCGGGCTTTGGGGAGGCAGGTAATGGGGGTGCCGGGGGTTAATGGCAAGTCACCCGCTGCGGCAAGCGGGTGACTTGCCATCCCCCAGCCTTGTGAACTGGTATAAGGGGTCTCATGGACCCCTTACCAGTTCACAAGGGGTTACATGTTAAATAAAAAAGACAGACACATAAGAAAAAAAATGATCTTTATTTTTTTTTTTTTTTTTTAATTTACTCACCTCCGATTCTGTGTCCCCCGGCGATCTGTGATGACAGCCTGCTCGTGTGTTTAAAGGAGAGAGCCTGGGGAGGGGGGGCGATCTCAGCCCTCTCCTCCTCCCCATCTGCCCTCCTCCAGGCACACGAGCAGACTGATTGTCTGCTGGTGACATCACAATGATGTCACCCGGCCTGCGGGGGCGGGGCTAGCAGACCCGTTCCAGGAAGTGGGGGGGGGCAATTTCTGCCCTCTCCTCGCCACGGAAGAGGCTGGGGGGGGGGCGATCGGAGGCCCCCCCAGTGAAGAGGACACCCATCGGGAGACAGTGCGGCCTCAGGTAGGTAAATGTCATTTTGATTTTTTTTTTTACAGTTAGCAGCTGCTGCTGCCGAAGCGGGGGGGGGCTATTCTGGGGGCTCTCACGGGGGATCGGATGGCACCAAATTAAAGGGGAGACCCGGCCGGATCCAACGAGGGGTCAGGTGAGTATTTTTTATTTTTATTTTTTTTACTAGCAGGGGGGAAAGTCAAGCACGTAACACCTACGGGCTTGGCACTTAAGGCCCAGCCAAGCCAGCAAGTAGGTGTTACGTGCTTGGCACTTAAAGGGTTAATGTCTGAGGAATGTCCTTCATGCTGGCCACTCTCCCAGGGTGCAGTAGTTAATGGTCCTTAAAAAGGTTTGCAGCCCATACACCACCTTTGACAGTATTTCTGGTGAATATTAAACAATTCCTCTTACCCAAGCACTGCATGTGATGTGAATCTAGTGAATAATAGACAACACTTACTTTTTTGTGTTTCTACCACTGGGGTTGTGCTTTGGTCAGACAAACTTGAGCTGGGGTCAGGGAAAGGTCAACATTGCAAGAGTGCACAGCAGCATACTCAGAAGCCAAATGCTATTTGCAAGCTGACTGTTGGCCCCTAAGGTGCCATTTTTTTATCTGTAAAGTCTCCTAACATGCAGTACATGCATGTTTATATTATTTAATGTGACCATACATATAAGATAGCCTCAGATTAATTGTGAAGGGCAACTTTGGCCGTTGGTGGAGTTGTCATTCTTGCTTGCCCACGTGTTTGCTAAAGCATATGTACTCATCAGGCTCATCAAGGGATGTTTGTGTGTTTACGTGCCTTTGACTTTTTAGCACAGCCCAGCATCCAGCTTCTGGAAGTGTGGAAGCCTCCTCCAGTTTAAGCACGCCGTCTACTTCCCTGCTGCCTAGGACACAGGACCAGATATCTAGGGTAAGTGGACTTTGTTGAAACTGGTGATGCATGTGAATGCACATGACTAATTTTGTGCTTAAAGATATTTAGGGCCCAATCTGACACACTTTTTCACATGCCCCAACAGACTCCCACACTAATGGTTGTCATCCAGGAGATGGAGGAGGAGGATGCCAGCCATATTGAACCTTCGCAAATTACCCCCCTGGAACCTAATCTGCCACTGCCCTAGCATCCTACTGCACCAAATCCTCTGCAGCAGAGTGAAGCTGGACAAATGCTACCAGCCCATCGTGGTCAGCAGGCTGAGACTGAGCCTACAGTCCCCAGTGCTAGCTCTGCTGCAGAGGTTTTGCCAAGCACATCTGGTACTGTTGCTCGCCCTAGAACTTCAGCATCTGCAGTCGCACAAACCCGGAGAAGTGGAAGACGCAGTCAACAACGTCGAGCAGTTTCCCAGGGGAGGCACGTGCCGATCCTGGAGTCAGCATGGCGCCATAACAGACAGACAGATGGCAGAACAAACGGCCACCTTAAATGCAAACTTCACTGCCATGCTAGATGCATTTCGAACTAGCAACAGACAGATGCTGGAGCAGTGGCAGATTATGTATGCCACACATGCCCAGGTGTTGGGCCACCTTCCAAGGCCCACCACAACCTTATTATGGGCAACATCAATTTTAAGATCTATTTGACCTGGATCTGCTCCACATCTTTCCTCTACATCCAAACTCTATTTACCTGTGTGGTGAGTGCTACCAAGATTGGGTTGTTTCTGGCGTTGCTGGTTTGTTTTGGAATTCGGCCATATAGCTCACATACCCCGCTAGCCAATGGCTGAGCTTAAAGCGGACCTTCACTCTGAATAAGAGTCTATCTTATATGTTTCCCACACCCTGTACATACAGATTGCTCACATTAAAAATCATCCTACCTAGCATCTACTGCATGTAATGAGCCTTTAAACATCCAAGATGGCGGCTCATGTAACATCAGGCAGCCTGCAAACAGGAAGTGTATTCTGACTGTGCTGCTCTGCATTCTGGGATTGCTGACCTTTTCCTAAACCCCAGCTATGCTCTGTCTGAGCAAAGCACAGCTATAACCCGCCCCCCTGTACCTTATCCTACTCTCCTTTTCTTAGTAAGTGTGATGCTTCTGAGTCAAGATGGCGGCGCTCGTATTCTAAAGTCCTGAACAGAGTTGCAGCCCAGTGGGGGAAAGAATAATAGGTAAGTGACTAAAAACCTAAAATATCTTAGCTTTAGATGCTGGGGAATCATTTTTTAAGGGTTTGGGCTTTTCAATAAATCATAGTGAAGGTCCGGTTTAAGCCTCACTGAAGTGGCCGCTCAAGCTCCCACGCTGCAGGCTTGGGCCTAAGAAAATGCTGGCTGGCTCATCATGTTTGTTGGCAATATTGGGGGACATTCTGGCCTGGCCAAAAAAAAATGGGAAAGATTGGACTGGACTGGTATTAGGACTGGGGGTCATTGGCTGGGTGGCCACCGAACTTGCAGGCGTGGCATAGGTATGGCTGGTTTCCAGTTGTGCCGGTGGCAAATGTGGCCGAGCAGGAGAGAGTGTGTTAGTGGCCCTATGTATTCCTGGCTGGTTTCCAACTGTGCCGATGGCAAATGTGGCCGAGCAGGAGAGGGTGTGTTAGTGGCCCTACTATTCCCCTGGAAATTGTTGCTTTTTAATCATGCATTCTTATTCGCTTTGGTGTCCTGTTAACCACACAGCTCTCACACCCCAAAGGCCAGCCATACCTAGAGGGCTCTTCCCAACAACAAAAATAGAGCTTTAGGTTCCGGTACACAGTGGCATAACTAAATGTGACAGGGCCCCATTGGAAACATTAAATGAGGCCCTTTCACGTCTGTTACAGCAACTCAATTGGATGCAGCTGGACAGCTAACAGCTATTCTAAATGATGCCAAGTGAGCACATATGATAAATTAGGTGGAGAAGCAACAATAATTGGACCCCCCTGACCTTCTGGGCCCCGGTGCAGTCGCACCCCCTCCAGTTATGCCCATGCCGGTACAACCAGTTTTCTTTGCATGCAAAAAGAAAGAGATCCATGCCTCATATGCCTCCTTCTTTTAGATGGACGAGTATATGCTGGGAGCCAGGCACAGCCAATAAGGTTTTCTTAGCTGGCATAAGCACGCCCAACCTAGTTAATCAAATTAGCTACCAGCAGTTATATGAACCTGGCAGTGAGCTGCCTATGAGCCAGAAACACAGAAGAGTGAATACTATGCTTTAAAGTGGACCAAAATATCTGTAAGACTTCATGGCCACCTGATCCGGAGCATCCAGAGCCACGTGAGCTGCGGACGGCGTCATCCATACCTTAAGCCGCACATGCGTGCCGAGTTCAGCCGAGCACACTGATCGGATCTGAGCCCATGCATGCACCATAGGACCAGGGAATAGTGAAGGGACACCTTGGGGATTTCACACAGCGGGGCATCACGAGTCAGGATGCCCTGGGAGCAAGGACCAAATCCTGGGTTTATTTTAACCTATGGGCTTCTTGTGGAGCTTCATGCAGACATGCATCACAAATTAGATGCCCGGGGTGGGGGGAACATAGACCTATGAGCTGTTTTGCTAGAAGGTCCGATTTAATTCAACATATTGCCCATGACCCCTCGTTACAAATACACAATGCCAATCATGAATGTTACCAATTATACTGTCCTCAACATGGTTTATATATAGATGTTCAACCATAAAGGCGTGTGTTTTGTAAGAGATTGGAGCGAACGGTAGTGACTCGGACGACAGTTCTCCTTCAAATCAAATGTAGTTTATCGAAAATAAGAATTCCACAGCCAAAGCATCTCTTAACATCAGAGTTGGTTGCAGCACAAAACGCAGTATAAGCGGTTACCTCACCGGCTCTAAGCAAAGTCCAGGTTAGGATAAATGCAGCAAGCTGAAAAAGTCCTTATTGTACAAGGTCCACTTCCAGGGCATACGAGCCCACGGTGTTAGTCCCCCACAAGTCCAAGTTTGGGATGACAGAAGCAAAGTCTTTAGGCTTTAATCCAGTTCTCTCATTCACATTGAGCGGTGCGGCCTGGGGCTCCTTACTCCAGGCTGGTCAACAGCAAACTGACAGGCTCAGTGGATCATGGAACAAACCTGTAGAGGACTGGGGAATGTGAACTGGGTCCTAAAAACCCGGCATGGATCGTGCCTGATAGAGCATAGCAGGGGAAACATAGACACCATATATTGCTTTTCCATACACCTTACAATAGTATATACAATAAAAAGTAGTTTTCTAGAAATTCAAATCTCGTTGCAGGTCTCCCATCCAAGTGCACACATAAGTCATATTAGGCAATGCCACAGATGTATTTACTAAAGCAGACCTAAACCTCAATTCTTTCCACCTCCCCTCTCCACCTCTCCCAGCCCAGTAAGCAATACTCACTTCTTCTCCTGGAACTACTACTGAACCTTTATCTGGCTTGACAGACTTCCCATGGTGGGGATAGGTCCAGTTTATTGACGGTCCTTCTTGCTCAGGTGAAGAAGTAGAATTGTGTATTGTACACACCTTTTACGTAGCCCAGAGAAGTTGCACTGATCAAACCAAAGCAAATCTGGTCAAATTAAAATAGCACTACAGTAAATAATCATTAGTAAAAACACCTCCCTGGGGCATCCCCATTTGGGAATTTTGGGAATTTTAGTAATTAGTCAATAGCAAGCCCTAATTTGGGCATAATTATTCACCCCTTCGCATTCCTGGACGGCTACAACTACATCTAAGCATTAAGCTCTCCGCTTTGATCAAATGGGTTCTGTGTGCACGTGCCATGTATATCATAGTACATGCCAGACTCCACTGATTGCTCACATTATGTTTGGATGCGACACAGGATCCTGCACCTAGTGAATTCTTCTGACCCAGTTTTGAACTTCCTAGCTATGTTTTACCAAAGGGGGATCCAAAATCGAGATGCCAGGCGGATGGAACTGTTACAAGTGCCCTAAAGTCATTTTTAAATTTAGACTTGTTAGAATAGATCACATAAACAGGTATCCACATACATGTATAGGCTTCTGATAAAAAAGGGATACAGTATAAATATGCTGTATAGACATAGGCTGGCAGCCCTTGGATTGTGGTGCACCTGAAAGACTATGAGCCTTATTTAAGAAGCACAAGTCTTAAAGGAGCCACAGCACTCAACCCTGTTAGCTTGCAGCCCCAGGTAAGCCTTCTCCCAATTTATCTATTGCATTGTATGTCCCAAAGAAGGCTCTAGAGTTAGGACTTCACCTTGGCGCTTGGTGGTGCAGCTTCAGCATACTTCTGTACGTGTGTGGACCGAGACCTCTGTCTTTAGGTTTTGCAGCAAGCTAACAGGGTTGAGTGCTGTGGCTGGTGTATTCTAAATGCCCTGCTCACATGTACCTCCCAGGTTAGTTATAAAACCGTTTGAGTGGTTGCCACCCCTCCTTTGTTTCTTTATTTAAGAAGAAGCCATACAGTACCACTTTTTTGGCCTCAGCAGCACTCAGCATATGATTTAGCAACTGTGGTTGAAGCAACCCCAGACGAATCCTGCCGCTGTAGGTCAAAATCCCTTAGAGCACAATGGGCAGAACTGGATGGAAGTGTTGATAATAAACACATTTATTTGTACAGAACTTGCATTGTGATTTTTCAATAATTGAAACACAGGACCTAGATGGGCCCAAATGTTTTTTTGTTTTAGGTCATTAAATTGATTATAATGGCTCCTTTTGCTTAACAATGTGTAATTTGGACAGCAACTAAAACGCAGCTGAAATGCACTGTAAAGTTTATCCCCAGCAGTGATTTCTTGTAACTGTAAAGAAAAACGCTGACCAGCACTGAAAAATACAGCGCCAAAGATTTAAAGATTTCGGCCCTTATTTAACAAGGGATAGCGCCAGGTAGCGAATGGTGAGCGAACGGTAATGACGGTCACCGCCACGAGAACGCCGGCTCCCCTCCGCAATCACACATTTATCAAGCCGATCCTGCTTAGCGACTGACAGAGCGCCAGATAGCGAATCATTCATCATTATTCCAGCCTCACCCCATAGCGCCAGCGAGTGACCTTGAACAGCGACAGGTATGACCTCTCGCTACCTGGTGCTCTCCAATGCATTTCAATGGAGCAATCTTTAAATATTCATAATTAATTGTTATTAATGTTTTTTTTTTTTTTTTAAATGTCAAAAATTCTGTGACCACTTCTGCAATGTTAGATATTTTTTTTAAGGTTAAAAAAAAAAAATTGTGCAGAATTGATATTACAGGTCTGATATTAATGTATTCATATTACAAAATGTTTTGAAAAACTTTTTTTTTTTTTTTCCAAAAATATGGTTGTTTGGGGGTTAAAAAACTACTTTTAACCCATCGCCGCCAGCACTCTGGGGTTTAAACATGCATTTCACTGCGCGAGAATTTTTTGAGCGTGATTTGTTAATGAATATGCTGGGAGCCGTTCGCTATGGCCATTCGCTGTCATGCGCTCCCATACAGCGCGGAACCTGTCAAATAGCGACTCCTCACCCAATATTCAACATTACGGCAAACCGACTGAGTCGCTATCAACTACAGAACAACGGCCAAGCACAGCGACTACTAGCGGGCGCTCTGAAAATGCCGCTACTGTCGCTCATCTGTCGCTACCTGGCGCTATTAATGAATCGGCCTCCCCATAAATCTGCTGTGGAGCGCCGAAAAAACGGCAGTACACAGTGGTGCTCACTGGCACTGGGATAATCAGCAGCCGGGTCCAATAAGCACTGACATAGGCCGGTCAATACCTAGTGCAACAATCAAAGCTAATTAGAACAGCACAGCGCCAGATTAGACAGAAATACAGACGCTGCGAAGCTGGCGCTATAGCTACAAAAATGATGCTAAAAGGTTCACATCATAAATAAGACCCTATGTAAAAAAAAAGGGGGGTAAATAGCACTACTGCTAACACTAACTACTTGAGAGGAGTGCTTTCTTCACCATTATACTTTTGTGAAATTTCGGCTTGTTTAAAATGTTATATTAATAATATTGTTGTGTTGTGGCTAGAAAACATTTGGAAGGCACATGGAATATACAATATGCCATTATTCACAGAAAAAAATAGCTATTATATTCATATAATACTTTTCTAAAAAGACTGGCAATCGTTAAAAGTATTTTAGGACTCTGCATTTCACAGTTCCTTTCACAGGACGTGTTGATTAGTGTCTCTGGGAATTATATTTTCCCGGTGAATGTGTGCTTAGTGTTGGTACATCGTTTTAAATGAGACATGAAGTTGTTGGCAGTTCAGCAAATGCTCGTGTTGCAGCGCTGAGGTGGATAGAGGATTGAAGTGGTAATGGTGAGCAATGTCACTGAGCACAGAGAGAAGTTATCACAGTCTCCTGGCAAAATGTCACCCCTAGCTGTTTCTATACTACTAATATAAATGTCAGAAGAGATGGCAGATGAACAAATCCACAGCGAGTTGTGTATGTGCTTGGAGTAGATACCAAGACTTGGCACACACAGAATGAAGGAATCAAAAAGTACACGATTAATTGGTTTGTAATTTTGATTTTCAACCCCTTAAAAATTAGGAAAATACAACATTATAACATACAGATTCATCACTAACGCCAGGTAGCGACAGATGAGCGTCTATAGCAGGCATTTTCAGAGTGCCCGCTAGTAGTCGCAGTGCTCGGCCGTGGGTCGCAAGTTGTGAGGAGTCGCTATTTGACCAGTACAGCGCTGTATGGGAGCGCATGTTAGCGACTGGTCAGTGCGACCGACTCACAGCATATTAATTATAAAAACAGCCTCACAAAACTCTGGCGCTGAAAAATGCTTCTTTGAAGCCCAGAGCGCCGGAGGCTGTGTGTTTAAAGTGTGTTTTTCAGCATCTATCCACTAGTAACAAAGCGAAAACACATGGAATTACATTGTAATAACATTATAACATGAACACTTTAATGCCAGACCTGTAATGTCATTTCTGCAGAAATATATAAAAAATGAAAAATTTGTGGAAAAACAGCTTTTTCTATGCCAGAAGAGGTCACAATATAATTTGAGATTCCCCCCCCCCCCAAAAAAAAAAACAACATAAACCCCGTTTAAAGAGAAGAAAAGTATCGTCCATTGAAATGAATTGGAGTGTGACAGGTATCGAGAGGTCATACCTGGCGCTGTGCAAGGCTGAACGCCAGCGCTGTTCGCTGAGGCTGTGAAAATGATGAATCGGATGCTACATGGCGCTATCCCAGTCACTAAACAGATTCTGCATGATAAATGTGTAATTGCGTGCTGTGTCCGGCTTACACCAGTCGCTACCTCTCATTAACCAGGCACTACCTGACGCCATCCCTTCTTAAATAAGGCCCATAGTGTTACAGGCCAAAGGCAGTTGAACTTGCTGTGTACTCCCAAAAATATTTTATTTCTAATTACAATATTTGTTTGTAATAATTTGGCATTGGGGAAGGGGTGGTGAGTATGACTGGTGATTTATTATATTTCCCTGACAAACCTCTGATCAGGAGTGTGAAAGGGGGCATGATGCTCTCCTGCTTCATGAGAGCACCTTATCCCACAGCATGTCCCACAATCTCCTGCAGCCCTGGAATCTAAAGTTTGTATCCACACTTCCTTGTTCAAGCTGGCCTGGGGCGTGAGGAGTAACACTGATGGGGCCTTGAATTGGCAATGTGTGTGTCACAGTTTCAGCTTCCCCACATGCTGGTTAATCACCCTTCTGTGTGCTCTGGCTGTAGCTATGGCTGCACATCCCCAGCATACCTTTAGGTGCGCGGTCTCCTTTTATGGGCATGTTTTGCAGGTCAGCGACCCCACAGGAGTTGCTGAGGTTAAAGTAGTGGGCTGACTCTGGCCTCCTGATTGGCCGATGGCCACATAAAACCAGTCCTCTCCCAGCATGCATGACCTGTGATAGCATTCCTTGCTTGGTTTTATGCCTGTGTAAATAAGTTGTTGTACTGTGTTAGCCATCGATGTAAGCAGGGAATCCAAGGTTAAGGTAATACCATTTATTGGCTAACTCAATAAGATTGAAAATGCAAGCTTTCAAAGCTGTTCAAGCTTCTTCTTCAGGCATAATACAGATCTGTAACTTAGACACACATTTATACAAAACTCTACAAAGGAGTGACAATTGTTTTTACACTGACACACATGAAAAATAGCTAAGTCGTAAAATCGTTTACTGTGAGATAAGAATCAGGGGGATTATAACAATTAATGGTGGGCTGATAAGGTCTGATATTAAACAGACTGCCTGGCCTGGTGTGAGAGCAATAAAAATTCCACACACTTTCTCTCACCCTCTCATCCTTATCAGCCCACCATTAATTGTTATAATCCCCCTTATCTCACAGTATACGATTTTACGACTTAGCTATTTTTCATGTGTGTCAGTGTAAAAACAATTGTCACTCCTTTGTAGGCCTCTCATGGCCTAGAAAAAGTCACTTTTGAAACTTTTTTTGATTTATAATATTTTTATGCAGAATTGTCCTTACATGTCTGGTTTTAAAGTGTTCATGTTACAATGTAATAACAATGTAATTCCATATGTTTTCGCTTTGTTGCTAGTGGATACATGTTCAAAAACAGACTTTAATCACTACCCGATTTTGAGCGCCAGCACTGTGTGAGGCAGTTTTTTTGATGAATATGGTGTCGGTCACACTGAGCTAGCGCTACCGTTCGCTCCCATACAGCGCTGTACTGGTGTTAGAGCGACTCACACAATATATTCATCAATGCCGGACAGCGACTGAGGCGCTCTGAAACAGCGACCCATGGCTGAGCACTGCGACTACTAGCGGTCGCTCTCAATGCCTTGCTATAGGCGCTCATCTGTTGGTACTTGGCGCTAGTAATGAATCAGCCTGTGAGTGTGTAATGGCAGAATTTTGGTTCAGTTAGCTTACAGATGAGGGTGGCCAGATAGTTGTTATTTAGAATAGGCGGCCCCGTCAGACTAGAATTACGGTACTCAGTTCAATAAACGCTCCTTAAAATATTTCATGGCGCATACACAGGCTCTTGCGGAGCATGCATATCTGATTTACAGTACATACATACAATACATATGTAACCCACACGCCACACCAGGGCCGGCTGACATGCGGGGCGAGCTGTCACGAGGAATCTTGAGGGATGGTTGGGATTAGGCCAGGTGGAATCACCACAGAATGCAAATGTCTTTCCAAACTTTATTAAAGCAACCACACTTCCAGCAAAGTACTTCAGCATAAACAGCAAACAGGCTCACAGGATCCCTGGGTCACTCTAGGGGCTGTCCACTTTACAGGGCGTATCAGCCCTCTGCTCAATGTCCAGTGCTATCCTTCACCACGGTGCAGCTCAGCCTGGGCTCACTTCAACAGGCTGGTCATAGACAAAGGAAAGGCCGTGTGCTCTCTTCTTATACAGGCTTCCCCTGTAATCAGCGTGCACACTTGTGGAGGCCTTAGAACATGTAACAACCCATTATGGAATTGGGGAAGTGACCCGGGTCCTGAAAACCCGGGCCGGATTGTGCTTTATACAACCAAGCAGGGAAGAAACAGACATTTTGATACAGTTTACCACATTCTTATATAACCTCTGTTGATGATGTCACTCTCCCACAGCAGCCTCTAGTGGTTAACTCCGGCACCGCTGTGATGTATTATGCAGCTAAGCTGTGTTATGCAGGGTTTTCTATGAGAGATAAGGTAACCCCAGTTTTTACCTGGGCCACACTCTCCCCCCCTGAAAATAATGTTGTCCCGGACATCAGTGGGTTAACTGGTGTAGACAGGTAGGTTGGTTGACCAAAGTTATGTCTGGTATGGGTGGTTATCCCATTTGAACTATGACCGCCTGAGTGGTTACCAGTATACCCTCAGAGGTCCCAGTTAAACTGGTTTAGCAGTTTTCTCAGTTTTACTTAAGTAATTTTTTTTGCACCTGTCTCTTTTTAGGTGAAAGGGGAGTGGTTGCCTAACACATTAACAATTGTAAACATTGTTAAATGATTAATGATAACAGTAAGAATAATCACATCCTATTCTTTAATGCTAACTACATTCGCAAAGATTTTCCTGTAAGAAGGAGAAAAGAATGCAATTGGTTAATAATGCATGAGTCCTTAAACAGTTTCTTGAGTCTTGAAACTAACTAAGATTATTCTAAGTGATAGAACATTTGAATGTCCTCAGTCCACCAAAAAGTATTTGTCATGTAACACAGAGACCAGCACGCCTCGTACAGAGGGGAGCTGACCAGCCTCTGACCGCGCTTTCTGCTCGCGGTCTCTGCAGTCCTCATCACCTCCCCGCAGCCATAGGAAAAGGTTCTTTTTTTTATTTGCTAACCCGTCGGGGGTGGGGGGGTGGGTGGCCCAGCACTCAGCAGGTGGGGACTTAAGCTCAATGCCCCCTGGCCAGTGTCCAGGAATAGCAAGGGGGTGGTGGGTTGAGGGAATGTTGAGCCCCCTCATTAACACTGCCACCTGCTTGGATACCCCAACCCCCCACAAAGTGCTCCCCTGCACCCCAGGCTGGGCCCCATCTCCCCAAGCAATCAAACAGCCACCCCTAAAGAACATGCTTCCCTTCCCCCTCCCCAAGTATCCAGACAGCCCCCTCACCGAAAGTGCCCCCCTGATCCCTCACCAAGTATCCAGGCTGCCCCCCCACAGAAGGCACTCCCCTAAGCCCCTCAAGTATCTAGGCAGGGTTTCCCCACAGAAAGCATGGGATTGGATTTACCGGTGCTTTGCTTACTATAGAGAAACATCATCTATGTGGAGCGATCACCACTGTGCCGATTCCCTATCCCTGGGGCATCCCACTGTGTAACACCCTCAGGGATTACCTGTATATTCACCTTGCGCTGGGATCACACAGTGCATGTGCGGCCCATGGCTGCCCTCAACTAATGCACGTACGGGCGCTAGGTGTGGGAGCACACATCAGCCGGGGGAAAACTAGGAATGCTGTCTGTTCCCTGCTCTCTATGGGCAAACAGAAATCTATGCAGAGGACCAAATACAGGCTCCAGGGCCACCTGAATCCCTCTCGGGACATCCTTATTTGGGATGCCCTGCTGTGTGACCCCCCCCCCCCCCAGATCGCCAGTAAAACATACCTCACTTCCGATCCAACGGCACACATTAAGCCAGGTGTGTTCCTGTGCCAGGCATTTATGTATGGCCGGAACGAGCACACCCCCCGCTCGATGCTAGTGGGGATGGGTTGGCCACAATTAGCCAACAAGACCTTTCATCGGCTAAGAAAAGCTGAGCAGAGCTTAGCGCACTTATTGGCTGCACGCCTGCACATGCGCTGTTGGATTGGGGGTCGGGTAAGTTTTACAAGTGGACCAAGTTAGTTTCACACAGTAGGGCATCCCAAATCCCCCAAAAAACCAAAAACCTAGGATAGTCCAAATATCGGGTTTTGGTCCATTTAAATGTGTGAGTACACCGGCGATTCCAGGCGGTTTCACACAGCAGAGCGTGTGTGGTGACTTAAGGGGCCCACTCACACTTTGTCGCCCAGGGGCACACAAAACCCTGGAGCCGGCCCTGGATGCATACATGACGAAGTCTGTACAGGCCAGGAAGTAATATGTTTAGGATGCATACATGCTGAAGTCCGCACAGGCCAGGAAGTAATACATTTATGATGCATACATGCTGAAGTCTGCACAAGACAGGTAGTAATACGTTTAGGATGCATACATGCTGAAGTCTGCACAAGACAGGAAGTAATACGTTTAGGATGCATACATGCTGAAGTCTGCACAGGCCAGGAAGTAATACGTTTAGGATGCATACATGCTGAAGTCCGCACAGGCCAGGAAGTAATACATTTATGATGCATACATGCTGAAGTCTGCACAGGCCAGGAAGTAATACGTTTAGGATGCATACATGCTGAAGTCCGCACAGGCCAGGAAGTAATACGTTTAGGATGCATACATACTGAAGTCTGCACAGGCCAGGAAGTTATACGTTTAGGATGCATACATGCTGAAGTCTGCACAGGCCAGGAAGTAATACGTTTAGGATGCATACATGCTGAAGTCTGCACAGGCCAGGAAGTAATACGTTTAACATGCATACATGCTGAAGTCTGCACAGGCCAGGAAGTAATACGTTTATGATGCATACATGCTGAAGTCCGCACAGGCCAGGAAGTAATACATTTATGATGCATACATGCTGAAGTCTGCACAAGACAGGAAGTAATACGTTTATGATGCATACATGCTGAAGTCTGCACAGGCCAGGAAGTAATACGTTTAGGATGCATACATGCTGAAGTCTGCACAGGCCAGGAAGTAATACGTTTAGGATGCATACTTGCTGAAGTCCGGACAGGCCAGGAAGTAATACGTTTGTGATGCATACATGCTGAAGTCCGCAGAGGCCAGGATGTAATACGTTTATGATGCATACATGCTGAAGTCTGCACAGGCCAGGAAGTAATACGTTTAGGATGCATACATGCTGAAGTCTGCACAGGCCAGGAAGTAATACGTTTAGGATGCATACTTGCTGAAGTCCGGACAGGCCAGGAAGTAATACGTTTGTGATGCATACATGCTGAAGTCCGCAGAGGCCAGGATGTAATACGTTTATGATGCATACATGCTGAAGTCTGCACAGGCCAGGAAGTAATACGTTTAGGATGCATACATGCTGAAGTCCACACAGGCCAGAAAGTAATACGTTTATGATGCATACATGCTGAAGTCTGCACAGGCCAGGAAGTAATACGTTTAGGATGCATACATGCTGAAGTCTGCACAGGCCATGAAGTAATACGTTTAGGATGCATACATGCTGAAGTCTGCACAAGTGATACGTTTAGGATGCATACATGCTGAAGTCTGCGCAGGCCAGGAAATAATAAGTTTATGATGCATACATGCTGAAGTCTGCACAGGCCAGGAAGTAATACGTTTAGGATGCATACATGCTGAAGTCTGCACAGGCCAGGAAGTAACACGTTTATGATGCATACATGCTGAAGTCAGCACAGGCCAGGAAGTAATACGTTTAGGATGCATACATGCTGAAGTCTGCACAGGCCAGGAAGTAATACGTTTATGATGCATACATGCTGATGTCCGCACAGGCCAGGAAGTAATACGTTTAGGATGCATACATGCTGAAGTCTGCACAGGCCAGGAAGTAACACGTTTAGGATGCATAGATGCTGAAGTCCGCACAGGCCAGGAAGTAATACGTTTAGGATGCATACATGCCGAAGTCTGCACAGGCCAGGAAGTAATACGTTTAGGATGCATACATGCTGAAGTCTGCACAGGCCAGGAAGTAATATATTTAGGATGCATACATGCTGAAGTCTGCACAGGCCAGGAAGTAATACGTTTAGGATGCATACATGCTGAAGTCTGCACAGGCCAGGAAGTAACACGTTTATGATGCATACATGCTGAAGTCAGCACAGGCCAGGAAGTAATACGTTTAGGATGCATACATGCTGAAGTCTGCACAGGCCAGGAAGTAATACGTTTATGATGCATACATGCTGATGTCCGCACAGGCCAGGAAGTAATACGTTTAGGATGCATACATGCTGAAGTCTGCACAGGCCAGGAAGTAACACGTTTAGGATGCATAGATGCTGAAGTCCGCACAGGCCAGGAAGTAATACGTTTAGGATGCATACATGCCGAAGTCTGCACAGGCCAGGAAGTAATACGTTTAGGATGCATACATGCTGAAGTCTGCACAGGCCAGGAAGTAATATATTTAGGATGCATACATGCTGAAGTCTGCACAGGCCAGGAAGTAATACGTTCAGGATGCATACATGCTGAAGTCTGCACAGGCCAGGAAGTAATACGTTTAGGATGCATACATGCTGAAGTCTGCACAGGCCAGGAAGTAATATATTTAGGATGCATACATGCTGAAGTCCGCACGGCCAGGAAGTAACACGTTTATGATGCATACATGCTGAAGTCCACACAGGCCAGGAAGTAATACGTTTAGGATGCATACATGCTGAAGTCTGCACAGGCCAGGAAGTAATACATTTATGATGCATACATGCTGAAGTCCACACAGGCCAGGAAGTAATACGTTTATGATGCATACATGCTGAAGTCTGCACAGGCCAGGAAGTAATACGTTTATGATGCATACATGCTGAAGTCTGCACAGGCCAGGAAGTAATACGTTTAGGATGCATACATGCTGAAGTCTGCACAGGCCAGGAAGTAATGCGTTTATGATGCATAGATGCTGAAGTCTGCACAGGCCAGGAAGTAATATGTTTAGGATGCATACATGCTGATGTCCGCACAGGCCAGGAAGTAATACGTTTAGGATGCATACATGCTGAAGTCTGCACAGGCCAGGAAGTAATACCTTTAGGATGCATACATGCTGAAGTCTGCACAGGCCAGGAAGTAATAGGTTTAGGATGCATAAATGCTGAAGTCTGCACAGGCCAGGAAGTAATACGTTTATGATGCATACATGCTGAAGTCCGCACAGGCCAGGAAGTAATATGTTTAGGATGCATACATGCTGAAGTCCGCACAGGCCAGGAAGTAATACGTTTAGGATGCATACATGCTGAAGTCCGCACAGGCCAGGAAGTAATATGTTTAGGATGCATACATGCTGAAGTCTGCACAGGCCAGGAAGTAATATGTTTAGGATGCATAAATGCTGAAGTCTGCACAGGCCAGGAAGTAATACGTTTATGATGCATACATGCTGAAGTCCGCACAGGCCAGGAAGTAATATGTTTAGGATGCATACATGCTGAAGTCCGCACAGGCCAGGAAGTAATACGTTTAGGATGCATACATGCTGAAGTCCGCACAGGCCAGGAAGTAATACGTTTAGGATGCATACATGCTGAAGTCCGCACAGGCCAGGAAGTAATATGTTTAGGATGCATACATGCTGAAGTCTGCACAGGCCAGGAAGTAATACCTTTAGGATGCATACATGCTGAAGTCCGCACAGGCCAGGAAGTAATATGTTTAGGATGCATACATGCTGAAGTCTGCACAGGCCAGGAAGTAATATATTTAGGATGCATACATGCTGAAGTCTGCACAGGCCAGGAAGTAATACGTTTAGGATGCATACATGCTGAAGTCCGCACAGGCCAGGAAGTAATACGTTTAGGATGCATACATGCTGAAGTCTGCACAGGCCAGGAAGTAATACGTTTATGATGCATACATGCTGAAGTCTGCACAAGCCAGGAAGTAATACGTTTATGATGCATACATGCTGAAGTCCACACAGGCCAGGAAGTAATACATTTAGGATGCATACATGCTGAAGTCTGCACAGGCCAGGAAGTAATAAGTTTAGGATGCATAAATGCTGAAGTCCGCACAGGCCAGGAAGTAATACGTTTAGGATGCATACATGCTGAAGTCTGCACAGGCCAGGAAGTAATACGTTTAGGATGCATACATGCTGAAGTCCACACAGGCCAGGAAGTAATACATTTAGGATGCATACATGCTGAAGTCTGCACAGGCCAGGAAGTAATACGTTTAGGATGCATACATGCTGAAGTCTGCACAGGCCAGGAAGTAATACGTTTATGATGCATACATGCTGAAGTCTGCACAGGCCAGGAAGTAATAAGTTTAGGATACATAAATGCTGAAGTCTGCACAGGCCAGGAAGTAATACGTTTAGGATGCATACATGCTGAAGTCTGCACAGGCCAGGAAGTAATACGTTTAGGATGCATACATGCTGAAGTCTGCACAAGTAATACGTTTAGGATGCATCCATGCTGAAGTCCACACAGGCCACAATAAATTTATCTTCAGTGAACAGCTCTATGGTTGTGTTGATATGCCCCTTGGAGATAAAAGCAGAGGACATACTGGTTACAAGTCACCTGTTTATAGAGTGTATAAATTTATACAAACAGTAAATACAGCCTAAATTTATCATTGGATGTACTGAGCCCTCCTGATATTTACCAGAACTCCCCCAGTCATTAAAATGAAAGAATTGAGAAGATTCTGAACAATTATTGGCAATCTGTAGGTAAAGGAAGAGTAGACCACCCTTAAACCCCTAACCCATTGCTCAATCCCTCCACTTACTTCAAATTTGATCACCCTCTCTTTCTGCCACTGCCTGCCAATGCTATGTAATTTAAATGGACCAACACCCACCCCTGATCGGCCCGGGAATCTATAAGATTCCCGGGCTGATCAGCTCCCTCCCCACGGGGCATCTGAAATCTGGAACGGCTGGCGTGGGCGCGTGGCTTGTAAGAGGGATACGCGAGAGATGTCGGCGGCTTATCCGTTGCTTGTCCGTCGCCGATAAGGTAAGATTTTTGGGGCTTTCTTGGGGGTTTCGGGGTGCCCCGCGGAAGTGGACCAACACCCAGAATAGTGAAAATCCTGGGTGTTGGTCCACTTTAAGGCAGCTGCAATTGCCCCTGAGGCCTGCAGATGAAACAAAATATCCTTGGTGTCCCTGTGGCTCAAACAGAAAATAAGGGGATTGTCCAGGTAAAACATAAAATTCAGACCCGCTGATGTAAAACTTTTTGAGAGCAGAGAACATGCGCCATGTCAGTCTTCTCCAGGTCCAAAATGGCGTGTGTGGTCGAATCTAGTTAACCCCCGCAGCACGCCCACTCTATTTATTGCAAAGGAGGGGTTGTGATGTGGTGGACCATTATGACCTCACCTCAACAACGCCTCCTTCATTGCATCCCGTCCTCCCCAGTTCCCATTTGTTTTGGCCAGCCATGTGACAGGCACTTGTTTGCTACTGGCCTCCACCATCCATCCATGAGACTGCGTTATATTTTTTTTATCGGCATTTGCTGATGAAGCCACTTTTTACTCAGCAAATCCCATTGGGAATTTCATACATGGGACAATAAACTGGCCCAAAAGATCACCCTTGGAAGTACCATCTATAACACAAATCACTGCACAATAAAAATAACTGCTGTAAATTCATGGTATGTACTGTATGGAACGCCATACCTGGTATGATTCTAATTCTGGGATGTCAATACTCACTTACATAGCATAAACCGACATTGGTCCAGGCCCTCTTTTTGTAAGGATCAATAGAAGCAGTATAGAGCCATTGTACCTTTCAGGCCTAGTTTTTGTTTTTGTTAAACCTTAAATCTAAAACTTCATGCTTGGATTAACCCTTAAGTGCCAGCCTACCTAGAGATTTTATCACCCTCTGTTGCCAGACCATTTTTCACTATTTTGTGGTATGCATGTTCAATTGTGATTTTTGAAGGGATTTCCCAGAAAAATTATATATTGTTTTTTTCCTGCAGAGTCTGGGCCAGTTCCTGCCAGATTATTTTTTTGGGGGGAGTCTTGAGGGTGGCCTACAAAATATATTTTATCCCGGGAGGGGGCACCACCTACTCACCTTTGCCAAATAATCAACTAGAAGGGAGAACATGTGGTGTCTCCTCCCTGGAACAAAACATATTGTGAGCCCTCACACAAAAATGTATCTGACAGAAGACGAGGTCCCCTTCCCTGACAATCTAATTTGGGGTTCTTAAAATGCGCTCACACTCTGCCATGAATTGGGGTACATGAGGGGAAAATCCACCCCCATTCTGCCATGAATTGGGGCCCTAGAGGGTTAGAGGGAGAAATCCGCTCACACTCCACTCGTATACATTGGGGGCCCTTAAGGGAGGATCTGCTCATGCTCTACCTAATTAATGTGGACATTCAAGATCCGAGCACTAGAACAGGCAGGCATGCTGATCCTTTGCCTATGGAATTTGGGAAGTGGTAGAAAATGTGTATTTTATAGAAGTAGTTTTCACTATCTGCAATCTGTCGCTATTGGCAATGTACACCAAGTGTGTACAGCAAGAAAAGAGAAGTGAGTCCTGCACATACAGCACACTGTTGCTATGGCTACTGATGAGGTGAGGAAGCTCACTCAACCTTACACATGCTCAGCAGCAGTGTTCTGTGTGAACAGGATTCACTTCTCTCTCCTTGGTGTACAGACTTGGGGTATGTTGCCAATAGCAACAAACTGCTTCCATAAAAAACACATTTTTAAAAATATTTAAAAATACTTATCAGTTCAGCACCTTGTATATGTAATTTTGGCACACAAAAATATACACTTTCAAAATTCCATCAAAAGTCAAAAGTGGACTTACCCTTTAAAGCGCCCATTTACTTATGACTAACTTACCAGTGACTAACCAGGAACATTTTGACTCTTAAAGATAACTTAAACCGGACCAACACCCGTTATTACTTTAACAGGTGTTGGTCGTGCTCTCTGGAAATAGCAAGAAGCTCGGAGGGGCATTCAGAAAGCTGGAGCCCCCTCGCACCTAACTGAGCAGATCTTGCAGAATGCTCACCTTAGTTACGAGCCAGCATCGGGAAAGGAGCCCCGCGATTGGCTGCCAGGAGGTCACGTGGCCCGTAGCCGCGTCCTCAGTGCCGGCCGCCGGCAGGACCTGCCCTCGTGACTGCCCGGCGGCCAATTGCAGGGCTTCTTTCCCAGCGCTGGCTCCTAATTAAGATGAGTATTCTGGGTGATCTGTGCAGTTAGATGCCAGGGGGCCCCAGCGTTCTGGATGCCTCCCGAGCTTCTTGCTATCTGCAGAGAGCGGGACCAACACCCGTTAAAGTAATATCGGGTGTGGGCCCGTTTTAATGAGATCATCAAGGTTATTCACTGTATCCACTGCCAATGGTTTATTTTGTGATCTCTCGGGGTACTATTTATAATGTGATTTTTATGGGTATAGTTAATCCTGCAATGTATCTGGGTATAGGTTATTCTGTGATTTCTGTGGGTACAGTTTATTCTGCAATGTATCTGGGTATAGGTTATTCTGTGATTTCTCTAGGTACAGTTTATTCTGCAATGTATCTGGATATAGGTTATTCTGTGATTTCTCTAGGTACAGTTTATTCTGCAATGTATCTGGGTATAGGTCATTCTGTGATTTCTCAAGGTGCAGTTTATTCTGCAATGTATCTGGGTATAGGTTATTTTGTGATTTCTCTAGGTACAGTTTATTCTGCAATGTATCTGGGTATAGGTTATTCTGTAATTTCTCTAGGTACAGTTTATTCTGCAATGTATCTGGGTATAGGTTATTCTGTGATTTCTCTAGGTACAGTTTATTCTGCAATGTATCTGGGTATAGGTCATTCTGTGATTTCTCTAGGTACAGTTTATTCTGCAATGTATCTGGGTATAGGTTATTCTGTGATTTCTCTAGGTACAGTTTATTCTGCATTGTATCTGGGTATAGGTTATTCTGTGATTTCTCTAGGTACAGATTATTCTGCAATGTATCTGGATATAGGTTATTCTGTGATTTCTCTATGTACAGTTTATTCTGCAATGTATCTGGGTATAGGTTATTCTGTGATTTCTATAGGTACAGATTATTCTGCAATGTATCTGGGTATAGGTTATTCTGTGATTTCTCTAGGTACAGATTATTCTGCAATGTATCTGGGTATAGGTTATTCTGTGATTTCCCTAGGTACAGTTTATTCTGCAATGTATCTGGGTATAGGTTATTCTGTGATTTCTCTATGTACAGTTTATTCTGCAATGTATCTGGGTATAGGTTATTCTGTGATTTCTCTGGGTACAGTTTATTCTGCAATGTATCTGGGTATAGGTTATTCTGTGATTTCTCTAGGTACAGATTATTCTGCAATGTATCTGGGTATAGGTCATTCTGTGATTTCCCTAGGTACAGTTTATTCTGCAATGTATCTGGGTATAGGTTATTCTGTGATTTCTCTAGGTACAGTTTATTCTGCAATGTATCTGGGTATAGGTTATTCTGTGATTTCTCTAGGTACAGTTTATTCTGCAATGTATCTGGGTATAGGTTATTCTGTGATTTCTCTGGGTACAGTTTATTCTGCAATGTATCTGGGTATAGGTTATTCTGTGATTTCTCTAGGTACAGATTATTCTGCAATGTATCTGGGTATAGGTCATTCTGTGATTTCCCTAGGTACAGTTTATTCTGCAATGTATCTGGGTATAGGTTATTCTGTGATTTCTCTAGGTACAGTTTATTCTGCAATGTATCTGGGTATAGGTTATTCTGTGATTTCTCTAGGTACAGATTATTCTGCAATGTATCTGGGTATAGGTTATTCTGTGATTTCTCTAGGTACACTTTATTCTGCAATGTATCTGGGTATAGGTTATTCTGTGATTTCTCTAGGTACAGTTTATTCTGCAATGTATCTGGGTATAGGTTATTATGTGATTTCTCTAGGTACAGTTTATTCTGCAATGTATCTGGGTATAGGTTATTCTGTGATTTCTCTAGGTACAGTTTATTCTGCAATGTATCTGGGTATAGGTTATTCTGTGATTTCCCTAGGTACAGTTTATTCTGCAATGTATCTGGGTATAGGTTATTCTGTGATTTCCCTAGGTACAGTTTATTCTGCAATGTATCTGGGTATAGGTTATTCTGTGATTTCTCTAGGTACAGATTATTCTGCAATGTATCTGGGTATAGGTTATTCTGTGATTTCCCTAGGTACAGTTTATTCTGCAATGTATCTGGGTATAGGTTATTCTGTGATTTCTCTAGGTACAGTTTATTCTGCAATGTATCTGGGTATAGGTTATTCTGTGATTTCCCTAGGTACAGTTTATTCTGCAATGTATCTGGGTATAGGTTATTCTGTGATTTCTCTAGGTACAGATTATTCTGCAATGTATCTGGGTATAGGTTATTCTGTGATTTCCCTAGGTACAGTTTATTCTGCAATGTATCTGGGTATAGGTTATTCTGTGATTTCTCTAGGTACAGTTTATTCTGCAATGTATCTGGGTATAGGTTATTCTGTGATTTCCCTAGGTACAGTTTATTCTGCAATGTATCTGGGTATAGGTTATTCTGTGATTTCCCTAGGTACAGTTTATTCTGCAATGTATCTGGGTATAGGTTATTCTGTGATTTCTCTAGGTACAGTTTATTCTGCAATGTATCTGGGTATAGGTTATTCTGTGATTTCCCTAGGTACAGTTTATTCTGCAATGTATCTGGGTATAGGTTATTCTGTGATTTCTCTAGGTACAGATTATTCTGCAATGTATCTGGGTATAGGTTATTCTGTGATTTCCCTAGGTACAGTTTATTCTGCAATGTATCTGGGTATAGGTTATTCTGTGATTTCTCTAGGTACAGTTTATTCTGCAATGTATCTGGGTATAGGTTATTCTGTGATTTCTCTAGGTACAGATTATTCTGCAATGTATCTGGGTATAGGTTATTCTGTGATTTCTCTAGGTACAGTTTATTCTGCAATGTATCTGGGTATAGGTTATTCTGTGATTTCTCTAGGTACAGTTTATTCTGCAATGTATCTGGGTATAGGTTATTCTGTGATTTCTCTAGGTACAGTTTATTCTGCAATGTATCTGGGTATAGGTTATTCTGTGATTTCCCTAGGTACAGATTATTCTGCAATGTATCTGGGTATAGGTTATTCTGTGATTTCTCTAGGTACAGTTTATTCTGCAATGTATCTGGGTATAGGTTATTCTGTGATTTCTCTAGGTACAGTTTATTCTGCAATGCATCTGGGTATAGGTTATTCTGTGATTTCTCTAGGTACAGTTTATTCTGCAATGTATCTGGGTATAGGTTATTCTGTGATTTCTCTAGGTACAGTTTATTCTGCAATGTATCTGGGTATAGGTTATTCTGTGATTTCTCTAGGTACAGTTTATTCTGCAATGTATCTGGGTATAGGTTATTCTGTGATTTCTCTAGGTACAGTTTATTCTGCAATGTATCTGGGTATAGGTCATTCTGTGATTTCCCTAGGTACAGTTTATTCTGCAATGTATCTGGGTATAGGTTATTCTGTGATTTCTCTAGGTACAGTTTATTCTGCAATGTATCTGGGTATAGGTTATTCTGTGATTTCTCTAGGTACAGTTTATTCTGCAATGTATCTGGGTATAGGTTATTCTGTGATTTCCCTAGGTACAGATTATTCTGCAATGTATCTGGGTATAGGTTATTCTGTGATTTCCCTAGGTACAGATTATTCTGCAATGTATCTGGGTATAGGTTATTCTGTGATTTCCCTAGGTACAGATTATTCTGCAATGTATCTGGGTATAGGTTATTCTGTGATTTCCCTAGGTACAGTTTATTCTGAAATGTATCTGGGTATAGGTTATTCTGTGATTTCTCTAGGTACAGTTTATTCTGCAATGTATCTGGATATAGGTTATTCTGTGATTTCTCTAGGTACAGTTTATTCTGCAATGTATCTGGGTATAGGTTATTCTGTGATTTCTCGGGGTACAGATTATTCTGTAACGTATCTGGGTATAGGTTATTCTGTGATTTCTCTGGGTACAGATTATTCTGCAATGTATCTGGCTATAGGTTATTCTGTGATTTCCCTAGGTACAGTTTATTCTGCAATGTATTTGGGTATAGGTTATTCTGTGATTTCTCTAGGTACAGTTTATTCTGCAATGTATCTGGGTATAGGTTATTCTGTGATTTCTCGGGGTACAGATTATTCTGCAATGTATCTGGGTATAGGTTATTCTGTGATTTCTCTGGGTACAGATTATTCTGCAATGTATCTGGGTATAGGTTATTCTGTGATTTCTCTATGTACAGTTTATTCTGCAATGTATCTGGGTATAGGTTATTCTGTGATTTCTCTGGGTACAGATTATTCTGCAATGTATCTGGGTATAGGTTATTCTGTGATTTCTCTAGGTACAGATTATTCTGCAATGTATCTGGGTATAGGTTATTCTGTGATTTCTCTAGGTACAGTTTATTCTGCAATGTATCTGGGTATAGGTTATTCTGTGATTTCTCGGGGTACAGATTATTCTGCAATGTATCTGGGTATAGGTTATTCTGTGATTTCTCTAGGTACAGATTATTCTGCAATGTATCTGGGTATAGGTTATTCTGTGATTTCTCTGGGTACAGATTATTCTGCAATGTATCTGGCTATAGGTTATTCTGTGATTTCTCTAGGTACAGATTATTCTGCAATGTATCTGGGTATAGGTTATTCTGTGATTTCTCTAGGTACAGTTTATTCTGCAATGTATCTGGGTATAGGTTATTCTGTGATTTCTCTAGGTACAGTTAATCCTGCAATGTATCTGGGTATAGGTTATTCTGTGATTTCTCTAGGTACAGATTATTCTGCAATGTATCTGGGTATAGGTTATTCTGTGATTTCTCTAGGTACAGTTTATTCTGCAATGTATCTGGGTATAGGTTATTCTGTGATTTCTCTAGATACAGATTATTCTGCAATGTATCTGGGTATAGGTTATTCTGTGATTTCTCTGTGTTACAGATTATTCTGCAATGTATCTGGGTATAGGTTATTCTGTGATTTCTCTAGGTACAGATTATTCTGCAATGTATCTGGGTATAGGTTATTCTGTGATTTCTCTAGGTACAGATTATTCTGCAATGTATCTGGGTATAGGTCATTCTGTGATTTCCCTAGGTACAGTTTATTCTGCAATGTATCTGGGTATAGGTTATTCTGTGATTTCTCTGGGTGCAGTTTATACTACGATGTATCTTGGTATAGGTTATTCTGTGATTTTTATAGGTACAGTTTATTCTGCAATGTATCTGGGTATAGGTTATTCTGTGATTTCTCTAGGTACAGTTTATTCTGCAATGTATCTGGGTATAGGTTATTCTGTGATTTCTCTAGGTACAGTTTATTCTGCAATGTATCTGGGTATAGGTTATTCTGTGATTTCTCTGGGTAATGATTATTCTGCAATGTATCTGGGTATAGGTTATTCTGTGATTTCTCTGGGTAATGATTATTCTGCAATGTATCTGGGTATAGGTTATTCTGTGATTTCTCTAGGTACAGATTATTCTGCAATGTATCTGGGTATAGGTTATTCTGTGATTTCTCTAGGTACAGATTATTCTGCAATGTATCTGGGTATAGGTTATTCTTTGATTTCTCTAGGTACAGTTTATTCTGTAATGTATCTGGGTATAGGTTATTCTGTGATTTCTCTAGGTACAGTTTATTCTGCAATGTATCTGGGTATAGGTTATTCTGTGATTTCTCGGGGTACAGATTATTCTGCAATGTATCTGGGTATAGGTTATTCTGTGATTTCCCTAGGTACAGTTTATTCTGCAATGTATCTGGGTATAGGTTATTCTGTGATTTCCCTAGGTACAGTTTATTCTGCAATGTATCTGGGTATAGGTTATTCTGTGATTTCTCGGGGTACAGATTATTCTGCAATGTATCTGGGTATAGGTTATTCTGTGATTTCTCGGGGTACAGTTTATTCTGCAATGTATCTGGGTATAGGTTATTCTGTGATTTCCCTAGGTACAGTTTATTCTGCAATGTATCTGGGTATAGGTTATTCTGTGATTTCTCTAGGTACAGTTTATTCTGCAATGTATCTGGGTATAGGTTATTCTGTGATTTCCCTAGGTACAGTTTATTCTGCAATGTATCTGGGTATAGGTTATTCTGTGATTTCCCTAGGTACAGTTTATTCTGCAATGTATCTGGGTATAGGTTATTCTGTGATTTCTCTAGGTACAGTTTATTCTGCAATGTATCTGGGTATAGGTTATTCTGTGATTTCTCTAGGTACAGTTTATTCTGCAGTGTATCTGTGTATAGGTTATTCTGTGATTTCTCTAGGCACAGATTATTCTGCAATGTATCTGGGTATAGGTCATTCTGTGATTTCCCTAGGTACAGTTTATTCTGCAATGTATCTGGGTATAGGTCATTCTGTGATTTCTCTAGGTACAGTTTATTCTGCAATGTATCTGGGTATAGGTTATTCTGTGATTTCTCTAGGTACAGTTTATTCTGCAATGTATCTGGGTATAGGTTATTCTGTGATTTCTCTAGGTACAGTTTATTCTGCAATGTATCTGGGTATAGGTTATTCTGTGATTTCTCTAGGTACAGATTATTCTGCAATGTATCTGGGTATAGGTTATTCTGTGATTTCTCTAGGTACAGTTTATTCTGCAATGTATCTGGGTATAGGTTATTCTGTGATTTATATGGGTACAGTTTATTTTGCAATGTATTTGGGTATAGGTTATTCTGTGATTTCTCTGGGTGCAGTTTATTTTGCAATGTATTTGGGTATAGGTTATTCTGTGATTTCTCTGGGTACAGTTTATTCTGCAATGTATCTGGGTATAGGTTATTCTGTGATTTCTCTGGGTGCAGTTTATACTACGATGTATCTGGGTATAGGTTATTATTATGTGATTTCTCTGGGTGCAGTTTATACTACGATGTATCTGGGTATAGGTTATTCTGTGATTTCTGTGGGTACAGTTTTTTCTGCAATGTATCTGGGTATAGGTTATTCTGTGATTTCTCTAGGTACAGTTTATACTACGATGTATCTGGGTACAGTTTAATCTGTGATTTCCCTAGGTACAGTTTATCCTGCACTGTATCTAGGTACAGTTTACTCTGTGATTTCACTGTGGGCAGTTTATTCTTTGTTGTATCTGGGTATAGGTTATTCTGTGATTTCTCTGGGTACATTTTATCCTGTGATTCTTTGGAGGAATAATTTATTCTGTACTCCCCCCACCCCAGCCTGCACCCCTTAACCCTTTAAATGCCAAGCACGTAGTTTCTACGTGGTTGCCTCTCCTACCGTTAAGTGCCAAGCACGTAGAAACTACGTGCCTGGCATTTCCCACAAACAGTTAAAAAATAGAAAAAAAAAATCACTTACCTCCGGTATCCTTGTGAAGCCTGGGGTCCCCTCTTCCTTGGGGGGGCATCCGATCGCCCCCCCGTCGTCCTCCGTCTTCAGGGGGGGGCCCGAAACCAGCCGCCCCCCCCCGTTTCCAGCGCTGATCGCCGATCGCCGCTGTAAAAAAAAAAATAAAACTGTCATTTACTCACCTCCGCGCCCGAGCCTTCTGTCCGGGTCTCCTCTTCACCAGGGGGGGGTCCGATCCCCCCCCTGGGCTGCGCAGTCTTCAGGTGAGGACCCTCTTCCGGGTCCTCACCTCTTGTAATGGCGGCGCTGGCCTCCGCCGCTGAGCTCCGCCCATTGTGGGAGGAGCGGGATGACGTCATCCCGCTCCTCCTATACCCCCTCCGAGCTCCGGCATCTGTCAGATGCCGGTGGTGATCGGAGCAGGGCGGATGTCAGGTGAGGAGGCTCCGATCGGAGCCCCCTCGCCTGTCACCCGCCCTGCGCCGATCAGCACCGGCATCTGTCAGTGACAGCGGCGAGGGACAGCGGCGAGGGACGTCGGATCGGAGGTGAGTATGGTGTAAAAAAAAGAAAAATAAAGATTTTTTTTTCTCTGTGTCTGTGTCATTTTTTAATATTAACCCCTTGTGAACTGGTAAGGGGTCCATGACCCCTATACCAGTTCACAAGGCTGGGGAGATGGCAAGCCACCTGCGCTAGCGGGTGGCTTGCCATTAACCCCTGGCACCCCCATTACCTGCCTCCCCAAAGGCCAGGGGGGGGCAGAAGAGCCCGGGCCCACATGGGCTATGTGGGCTCGTAGGCTGCAGGGTGGGGGGGCCACATAAGCTGGCCCCCCCACTCTGTGCCTACAAGCCCCCATAGCTGGTCCCGGGCTGGTTACTGTGGGTAAGGGGGACCCCACGTCAATTTTGTTTTTGATTTTTAAGGGTTTTTAACCCTTAAAAATCAAAAAAAAAATGGGGTCCCCCCCCCCTGGGAGGGGGGACCCTATGTCATTTTTTTTTTTGATTAACCCTTTGTGTTCTGTCATCCAGCAGCTATAAAAGGCTTCTAGCAAGTGAGCAGAAGCCAGTGATCGCCGAGGGACAGAGGGCTCCAGGATGGATGGGAGGTGAGTACAGTGTAAAAAAAAAAAAAAAAAAAAAAAATAATAAAATATTTTTTCTATGCTTGTGTCTGTGTGATTATTTACATTTAACCCCTTGTGAACTGGTAAGGGGTCCATGACCCCTATACCAGTTCACAAGGCTGGGGGGATGGCAAGCCACCTGCGCTAGCGGGTGGCTTGCCATTAACCCCTGGCACCCCCATTACCTGCCTCCCCAAAGGCCAGGGGGGGGCAGAAGAGCCCGGGCCCACATGGGCTATGTGGGCTCGTAGGCTGCAGGGTGGGGGGGCCACAAAAGCTGGCCCCCCCACTCTGTGCCTACAAGCCCCCATAGCTGGACCCGGGCTGGTTACTGTGGGTAAGGGGGACCCCACGTCAATTTTTTTTTTGATTTTTAAGGGTTTTTAACCCTTAAAAATCAAAAAAAAAATGGGGTCTCCCTCCCCTGGGAGGGGGGACCCTATGTCATTTTTTTTCTCGATTTAACCCTTTGTAGTGTGGATGGTAGTTGTATTTTTTTTGTGAATGTTATTAAATACTTGTTTCAGTTAGGGGGGTCTCCTGGGCAGGAACAGGGGGCTACCGATAAATATGTGGTACCGTTCTAATCGGTAGAAATGGGGCTTTCACATGCAATATGATTTTCCTTAATAAAATACATTTTTTATTTAAAATAAAGGAGTCAATTTTTTTTAAACATTTTTTATTTATTTATTTATTATTTTTACTTAATAATATTGTAAAAAAAAAAAAAAATTTACAAACAAGACATTTCATGTTAAAGCCTAAACTCTGCTGCAAAAAAATATATATATAATTTTCCTGAAAGTTCCAGCAAAAATGGCGCAAAACATGACGCAAAATGGGGAAAAATGGCCTGTCAACAGAGGGTGACAAAATCTCAAGTAGGCTGGCAATTAAAAGGGTTAATAGTACCTATGCATGTTGGGTATTGTTCTGTTCGGGGGACCTTGCGCTTTCAGACTTAGCTTGTTTTTTCTGGTTTGCATATTTATATTTTAGGAAAAGGTGTTTTTTATTCAGCTTTTTTATAAATTTTTTAAGGAAACCCTGCGCAAACAAAGAATTCTTTGAGGGATTACTTCCAGAAAGATGAGCCCACTACAACAAGCTGGGTACCCTTAGAAAGCTTAACGTGTGTACTTTCAGGGAATATATGGTTTATCGGGGATATTCCAAATGTGAAGGGTTGTTTTGGTTGAAAAATCGCAAGGTGCGCACTTTGTCTGCAGAGCTGAAATTTTCAAGTAAAATTACCGTTACGCACATGCTTTACTTTGGGGTGTTTGGCAACTCTTCCCTTGACAGAACCTATGCATGTTGGGTATTGTTCTGTTCGGGGGATGTTGCGTTTCCAGATTAAACTTGTTTTTTCTTGTTTGTATATAGTTTTTTTAGGAAAATGTGGCTTTGATTCTGCTTTTTTATCCTTTTTTTAGGGAAACTCTTTGCAACCAAAGAATCCATTGAGGGATTACTTCCAGAAAACTATGGGCACATCAACAAGCCTGGTACGCCTAGAAAGCCTGAGGTGTGTACTTCCAGAGAATATATAGTTTGTTGGGGGTATTTCAAATGTAAAGGGTTGTTTTTCTGGAAAAACTGCAAGGTGCGCATATTGCGTAGCACAGTTGTATTTTATCTGAAAATCCCCTAAAGCGTTGTTTCAGTTTGGGGGAGTCTCCTGGGCAGGAAAGGGTGTCTACCTATACATATGTGGTACCGCTGTAACCGGGAGAAATTGGGATTTCACACGCAATAAGATTTAATTGACAAACTTACATTTTTTATTACAAAAAAACTACAATATGTAAAAATTTTTTTTTTTTTTTTTTTTTTTTGCACATATTTAACCAAAAATATTGAGAATACACCTAAAAAATGACAAACAAGACATTTCATGTTAAAGCCCAGACTCTGCTGAAAAAAACAATATATCATTTTCCTGGGAAATCCCTGGAAATCCCTTCAAAAATCACATTTGAACATGGGGAGCGCAAAATAGTGCAAAATGGTCTGGCAACAGAGTGTGACAAAAACTCCAGGTAGGCTGGCACTTAAAGGGTTAATGATAGATAGATAAGTAGATGAGATAGTTTAATAAATGAAAGATAGATAGATAGATAGATAGATAGATAGATAGATAGATAGATAGAAAGATATGGGGACCCACATTTGGGGGAGCAGAGATGGCTGTAAAAAAAGGTAGTAAGGGTTAGAGGGCTGCAAAGCAAGGGGGACAACAGAGCAATTGGCCTGTGCAAAATGGGCTGGGAAAATAATCAAAATAATAACAGAAAACAAAAAAATGAAAGAAATAATACGTAAATGAAAAAAACTAAATATTTTTTTTACGGGGTTAGAGGCCAAATTGGGGGGGGGGGGGGGCAACTGGGCCATTGCCCTGCACAAAATGGGATGGGGAAAGTACTCCAAATAATAACAGAAAACAAAAACATTTAAGAAATACATAAATAAAAACAATTAAAATATTACAGGTGTCAAAGGGCAAATCATGGCGTATCACGGGAAAGTACTCAAAATAATAACATACAGAAAACAACTGCATTCAAAAATATATACAAAAATATTTAAAACATATAAATATAAATAAAATATTATTTTTCACTGGTGTCAGACTCAGAGGGCAATTTGGGGGTAGCACGGGGGGGGGGGTGATTGCCCTGCACAAAATGGGCTAGAGAAAGTACTCAAAATAATAACAAAACTTCAAAATTAGAGAATAGATTTTTAATTGACCAGATGAGCAAGGGCTGGGAGGGGGGAGTCCATTTCCAAAGCTAACTGTCAATTTCATTGCACTTCCATGGACAGGTGACTTGCATGCTAAGGGACAGCTAGGAACAAAGGAACCTCTGCTAATTGTACTTTTCTGGCCAAGAATTAAGAAATGAACAAATAAGGGACAGGGGCATGGCCATGGTGCTGCTGGTGGTGGTGATGGAGATGGCACTGCGGGGAATGGACGTGTTACATCTGTGCCTATTACACCTTCCTCTGGTGACAGTAGGTGCCAGGCTTTACAGTGTATTCTTGTAGTTTAGGCATTGCTAGTATAGTTTAGGGGTTCCCAACATGTGGTACTAGTACCACTCATGCTACTTGAGGTGCTCACAGGTGATACTTGACAAAGTTGCAGACTTATCCAGCATCTGTACACCAACCTGATCTACTCAAGCATGATTTGCACCATAAGTAATAAAAAACTGTGCTAATACGGTGTGATTCATGCACTTTAAATGGGTGTTTTGTATGTTTTGATTAAGGGTTTAGGAGACTGACAACGCTCACATACTACCAAGGTGGTACTTGATGTAATTAGAAAATGGAAAGTGGTACTGGATGAAAACATGCTGGGAACCCCTGGATTAGATGACACACAGTGCTTCAAATTCCAATTCACCAGGGTCCTGAAAAGCAAACAAAAAAAGATTATTGGTATTATAGTTTATTTAGTGTTCCGTGGGGCTGTACAAATTAAAAATTGCAGAAGGGTGGGACACTGGATAATCTTTACCACATCTGTGGCCAGGAACCTGCAAAACAAATATAAAAAAATTGTTAGTATTATTATATGCCTCCACTTGTTGCCTCCTGCTCCACCTCCTTCTTTCCTGTCTCCTCATCCAGTCATAGGATCCAGAACACATTAGTGGTTGCTGATGCTGAACCTGAAGCCCGGCAAGATGGTGTGCAATAACAGGCTGAATCTAGCCTTGGGCCAAGCTGGGTTGAGGCACATGCAGTGGCAGGTGCATTTGCTGAATAGTGGAGTTCCAGCTCTAAAATGCCTGGGTAAGTCGAAGTGCAGACCAATAGCACTTCACCACTAATGAGTGGGCCTCCATTTGTGACGTGCTGCTGTGTTTCTAACATGCCACCAATACAGTCAGCACTGATGAGGCCATCCTAAGAATGTAATATTGACACAGGGTGAAGCAGAGGAGGAAGAGGAAGGCACATTTACACTGCAGTCCAATCCATGCATGGCCTACAGGGTAGGTTGCTGGACCAACAGTGGACACCCAAGAAACAGTTTTGGAGGCTTTGGAGGGGAATTTTTTCTCACAGCTGGGCGGGAACCTAGCAAAGCTCACAGGTGTCACTGGAGCGTGGCTGGGAGGATTTGGAGGAGACACCTCCCATTGAGGACAGCTTCTCCTTGACTCAGGGCCAAGCCTGGCTCACATGAGCCACTACATACTCCAGTGCCTGCGCAACAACGGTGCCGCGTATTCACCCTTGCCGATTACTGGGTGGCCACCCTGCTGGATTCCTGCTATAAGGACAACATCGCCTCCTTGATTTCATCACTGGAGCGAGATGGAAAGATGAGGAAGTACAAACACAGTCTGGTGGATGCACTATTGGCAGAGTTCCCAGCTGACTATGATCGCTCAGTGGCGGTCAAGGAGGAGGTAATTTTCATGCTTTGCCACCAGTCACTGAAGCTATGCACAAAGTTCATCACCAGGGACTTGCAAAGCAAACAGAAAAAAACATTATTAATATTATTAAAAATTATATTATTAAAATAAATACATGCAAAAACCTGAGTCTCCCTCCTTCCGTTGTCTCAGCCTCTAACGCCATCTCCATAAGGCCACCTGTCTCCCCCCAAAGGGAGGATGTGATCACAACTGACATGCGGACATCTAAGCATGGACAGGGATGTTACATCTCTTTAACTGCCCACTGGGTTAATGTAGTGGTGGCCGGGCTCGAGCCGCAAAGAGCTTTGGTTCATATACTTCCACCACCCAGAATTGCCAGACATCACTTGATGTCTCCTATTGCCTCCTACTCCGCTTCCTCCTCTCCTGCATCCTTATCCAGTCAGCACCTGCACCACCATTTTGAGTCCAGCCATGTTGAAATGGAAGCAGGCGGTGTCGTTTTGGTGGAAAAGGATCTGTTTTAGATCAAGTACCATTTAACCCTTCCCTCTACCTTATTAGGTATGATGGGTTTGACTGTAATTATGGACTAGAACTCCACAAGGATAAATGGTATCTGCATCTGAAGTACTTACTGACAGAGTTGCTTCATCCAGGTTAAGCCATGCCCATTTGGCTGACACAATGATTGGTGAAGCTGTGGAACGTATGGTTGAAACATAAGGGGGTTCGAAAGATGAATGTTAAGGATGCCACCAATCAGGAATACATGATTTGATAAAATATATATAGAAGACCCTGTCTTATACATGTATCAGCTTTCAGATGATGATAAATAAGAAGATATTTGCATCATGCCTGACTCTAATGATTCTCCTCCAGCAGAAAGAGAGCCAGGAGAGCTTGTGTACAGCCTAGTTGGGAAGCAAGTGGAATATGCTAAAGAAGATGGCTTAAAAAGGACTGGCATGGTAAGCCAAACCTTCAGTGTACGTCATCAAATTTGATGACGATATCCATATTTATATCTATGATTTGGTGAAGATGCCCTAAGTGATGTTCTTGAACTTTGCCAAGATTGCCGAGCTATCAGCTGTAATATTTTTAGAAAGTCCAACTTTCAGATAATAATCTTGTATTACTGCAAACTCTTGTATTTCATGGAGTAAAGAGAATATGAGAAGGAATTTTTGGATTACACCAATTCATTCTTCCTTACACAGAAATAAACTACTTCTGACAAATGAGGGGCTTAGGGAAATAGGAAAAGAAATTGAACATAAAATTAAAACACAAGTTGTAAAACAGCATACGAATTGAAGAGTCATGGGACTGCTCATTTTGAAAGTATTCTTAAAGCAGACTGAAAGTAAAAAAAGAAACTATTTGAGAGGGCTTAACTCCTTTCAGATGTTATGGAATAGCAGGCAGATTCTATGATGCATAACAGCATGGGAGCTGCCATCTTGCCGCAGCTTATGAAAACCCTGTCACAATTTCACAATTTCCTCACACATCAGTGCAATCCTCCTTTATTTCTAGTAACACTTAACAGCAGAAAGAATTGTAACTCCTTACAACATACATATTGTTTACATTGACTGAATGGAAGTGCGGTAAATCCAACAGTGATAAAGAAACATTGTTGCAGGTTTCCCTACACACACACACACACACACACACACACACACACACACTTTCTCTAGCGTATGGTTATTCAGTGTGTGCGTTTATATAACATGATACACAAGCTGCCTGTGTTTCTGAGGCATTTATCTCTCTGTTTGGTGTGTGGGCTGCTTCTGGCACAGCACCCCCCTCATGCTTGTGTGAGACAAGGTGAATGTTCCCATGCAGTTCCGCAGGAAAGTATCAGCCTGTTATTCCAGAACATCTGCAAGGAGTTAGGCCCTTTCAAATAGTTTTTACCAGAGGGGGGCTTTGGGGAAGCAATTTACTAAGCTTTCTTTTTTTGACTTTTGGTCTGCTTTAAGCACTTATTCTTATTCTTGAAGGTACTGTTTTGGCATATATAACAATGCACTCTGAAGTCCTCATGTGTGCCTCTTTGTATAATGCAAGGTGTGCCAACAAGTAACTAGTTGATCAAAGCTCAAAAGAGTATTTTTTTTATTTATTTTATTTTTTTATTTTAATGCATAGATGGCCATTGTATGCTTGCGCACACATAGGAATTCGTCCTTAACCCATCCGTGCAGTGAGTGTACACGTGCCCGGAGCGGTGGGCTGCCCTAATTACGGCGCCCGGGGAGCAGTTGGGGGGTTAGGTGCCTTGCCAGCAATTAAATAGTTTATCAAAGTTTAAAAGAGTATAATGCCAGGTTTACCCACAATTAAATAGTTCAAATGTAATTAAATGGTACTGACACACAAAAGGTCTGACTCAGTGGATACTTCACTATCAATTTGTATTAAAGAGTAGTGGCCTGAACAATTGTTATTGAGGAGTAGTGACACCCAAGTGGTATTAAACAGTACTGACACACAAGTGGCCTGAACCAGTGGATACTTCACAAACAACTGGTATTAAAGGGTAGTGACACCCAAGTGGTTTGAGCAAGTGGTATTACAAAGAAGTGACCCCCGAGTGGTTTGAACAATTGGTATAAAAGAGCATTAACCCCCAAGTGGTTTGAACAATTGGTATTACAGAGAAGTGACCCCAAGTGGTTTGAACAACTGGTATTACAGAGCAGTGACAAGAGAAGTGACCCCCAAGTGACCTGAACAGTTGGAATTACAGAGCAGTGACCTGCAAGTGGACTGAACAATTGGTATTACAGAGCAGTGACCTCCAAGTGGTTTGAACAATCGGTATTACAGAGCAGTGACCCCTCAAGTGGTTTGATCAATTGGTATTAAAGAGCATTGACCCCACAAATAGCCTGAACAATTGATATTAAATAGCATGACCCCAAGTGCACTGAACAACTGGTATTACAGAGCAGTGACCTCCAAGTGGACTAAACAATTGGTATTACAGAGCAGTTGCCCCAAGTGGTTTGAACCAGTGCACACTACACAATTTCTTTTAAGAGGGCCTTATTTGCTCTGGCCCAGTCCATACTCCAGTAACAATCCAGTGCACCCTACTCATTTGTTTTCAAGAGGGCCTTAACTGACCTAGTGCATACTACAATAACATTTGGCATTAAAGAGTACTGACACCCAAGTGGCGTGAACTAGTGCATACTACACAAAAATGTTATCTGTCCTGATCCAGTGCATACGCCAATAACAATTGGTATTAAAGAGTATTGACACTCAAGTGGATAGAGCAAGTGCTATTAAAGCGTACTTACACCCAAGGGACACTACACAAAAATGTTTTTTTCCTTCAAGAGGGCCTTAAACTGCCCTGACCCAGTGCATACTCCTACAATTGGTAGTAAAGAGTACTGACAAACAAGTGCAATTACAGAATACTGACATCCAAGTGCTATTACAGGGTGCTGACACCCAAGTGCTATTACAGAATACTGACACCCAAGTACTTGCAGCAAGTGCTATTAAAGTGTACTGGCACCCAAGTACTATTACAGAGTATTGACACCCAACCTATCTAGCCCTGACTGCAGCTGCTTTCCCTATATATCTACTTACGAGGACAATATCCTGCTTAACAACCGATCTAGCCCTGACTGCAGATGCATTCTTGATATAAATGTCCTTACAAGGACAGTTTTATTAAAAAATGAAAGCGCTAGCTGTCCCTCAGCCTCCGCAGAGCAAGCAGCACCTTTACTTATCTACTCAAGAGACTTCAGCACCAGCGCAGCGTGGCGTGGACCCTACCTTTTATACAACAGGGTCACATGTCTTGTCTGGCCAATAGTTGCTGGGGAAGGAAGAAGGCTGATTGCCCAATGTGCAGCCAATCAGTCTTCTTCCGGGTTCTCACCGAACGCATGCATGGATTTCAATTTGAAGTCTGTGCTTGGGTTCAGGGAACTAAACTCGCAAAGATCAATATGAACCTAATTACAAAGCATGAGAGGCAAAACTGGTCCTTACGTAGTCAACTGAAAACAGAATTATGAAAATACATTTCTTACTTTTGGTATAAGTGCGGATGCAGTCCTTATAGGGTGATGAAATGAAACAAATTCTAGAAAAGACAGCAGAAAAAAATTAGATGCCGGGTTTTAGCCCAGGTAACATTAAGTTTTTGTCTTAGATAGAGAGGCTTAGGACCAACTTACATTCCTTTTAATGATGTATGTGGCCTTCAGTCTTATTATCTGTTGGTCACTAAAGACAGAAGGCTTAATGAAAGAGGTACAAAACCCAGGGTTTCTACTGTTTTATGGTTTGTTGCTCCTCCCATTACAATGTGGGAAGCCCTGCTATGTAAAGCTCTGCAGTTCTTGGACTATGCCTACCTCACTGGTGATCCCACAGTGCATGCCCAGGTTCTCCTTTAATCCAGTTGTGTTTGAACTGCAGTGTCTGCCTTTAGACAAAGTCTTATGTCCTTCTTATAATGTCATGCCTTATACCATGTTGTGATATTATATGCACCAAAAAAACATATCTATTACTCTGGCCATCACCTGTATTCACCTGTAGTGCTGGGGGTTGCCATATTTTTTAAATACTGTCCATGGTCATTTTGACACGGCCATCAGCCAGATTATGGGGCTCAGATAAGATATACAGCTGCTTCCTGCAGCTGCACAGTCTGCATTAGGTTAAGATGGTTGATGGGCTGCTGAGAAGCTAGCTTTCCTGGGTTTGGCTGAACGCCGGACTTGAACACAGACTTCTGGTTGAAGTCTATGGCCCTTATTCATCAAGCGATAGCGCCAGGTAGTGTCTGACGAGCGCCAGGTAGCGGCAGCTAACGGCGACTACCGACTCAAGTACGCCCGGCGGCGGTCACAATGACGCATTTATCAAGCAAAATGAGGCTAGCGCCGGCGAGAGCGACGGCTAGCGCGGCATTCATCATGAAGCCGCCTGGACCGAACAGCGCCGCTGCAAATTCCCTCACAGCGCCAGGTATGAGCTGTCGCTCCCTGGCGATGTCCAATGCATTTCAATGGAGCAATCTATAATTATTCATAATTAATTGGTATTAATTTTTTTTTTTTTTTTTTTTAATGTCAAAAAATCGGAGAACACTTCTGCAATGTTAGGATTTATTTTTAAGTCAAAAAAAAAAAAAAAAAAAAAATGTGCAGAATTGATCTAACAGGTCTGAGATTAATGTATTCATATTACAAAATGATTCTAAAAACATGTATAATGTTACATTCAAAAAATATGGTTGTTTAGGGGTTAAAAACTAGTTAATACACATCGCCGCCAGCGCTCTGGGGTTTAAACAAGGAATGGACAGCGACAGCACATTCGGAGCGTGATTTGTTAATGAATATGAAGCTAGCCGTTCGCTCTGGCCATTCGTTGTCAGGCGCTCACATACAACGCTGGACCTGTGAAACAGCGACCCCCAGCCCGTATTCAACATTACCGCACACCGACTGAGTCGCTGTCATCAAGCTAATGCCGGCCAAGCACAGCGAATACTGGCTGGCACTGAAAAAATCACGCTACAGTCGCTCATCTGTCGCTACCTGGCGCTATTAATGAATCGGCCTCCCCGTTTGGGTTTGGCAATCTTGCAAAGTTCTTTACTGCAAAGTTCCGGTTCGCCCAACACTGCTGACCAATACTAAGGAGAACTACCAGAATATGAAAGTCATTGTCCCCCATTGTCCTGTCTTCTGTTTTAAAAAAAAACTTGAGAAATGAATCTACATGAAAAATATTAAAATATTTTTACCTCCCTTTTTCTTTCCACAGAAGGAATACATTTGCTTGTCTTTTTCACACAATGTTTTTTTAACGACAAATTTTAATCCATTAAAAAATATGGTAACATGAGAGAAAAGGGTGTTAATATCATGTCCTAAAAAAACAAAAAGAATGACATAACTGTATCATAGTATTTTTCAGACTACAAAACAAGGTTTTACAATTGTAAATACTATATTTTATTAAGGCATTAGTTTGGCATTGTTAGAGTACAAACAACTGAATGTTACCAGTACCCCCCCAAAACACTCACACTTTTTATTGCCTATTTGTGATAAAAATAAACATGCATAGATATTAGCTGGATGATTTAGATCAAACAGGTGTTAGATAGTTTCATTGGACTGTGAGTAAAACTACATTTTCCCCACATTACTAGGATGTGGCATTTAAGTGATATATGCTATACTGCATCCCCCCCCCCCCCCCACCTTCAGTCGGGCATTATATACAGTCAAATTGGGCATTTATTTAGTGATGGGTTGAAGAAAGCTTTTGAGTAAGGCTCAAAACTGTATGATGTAATTTACCAAGGATAGGTTAGGGAGGGTTCCAGTCTGTGGGCACTCTAATCCAGACCCATCCCACCACCAGTAATTCCAGAATTTAAAATATATCTATCTTTTTCTCACTGTGTTTTATCCAATGGGGATCTGGAAACTGCAGCACACATGCTAGGCAGCTAGACCTCTACCAACAGGGGTCTTGCTGTGTTACATTGTGCAGCCATATCTGGTGAAGAGATAAGAAAACATCTCTAGGCAGTTTGCAGTCCCCTATAACTTAGAGTGCCAGTTGGCATATAGAAGCTTAAATCTGATTGATAGCTTTATGAGAATGTATTGTACAAGGAATTTACTTACTTAATATCACTCCAATGGTTATATTTATGTGTTCTCCAAACATCCGCGCACAAGGGTCAATGCTCAACCCTAAATCCTGCAAAGGATCTGTTAGAAGATAAAGGATATCTTAGCAATTAACACAACATGCTGATGTATTCACATGTCATTAAAGCAGACCTAAGCTCGATGACTTTAGGTCAGTCCAAACCCCTGATGCATCCTGAGTGAGTAGAATGACCAAAGTCTGGCTTTAAGGCCCCTTTCACACCTATCTGCATTGCATGTCACAAACGAACACAAATGGGTTGGAAGCATACAGTGTGAAAAGGGTTTAATACTTACATTTCCAGGTTCCAGCAAACAGTGACCTGGACATCCTCTGTAAACCTGATTGGCTGGCAGTAGTCAAGTGGGGTGCAAAAGCATTTGCACACATAGGCCTGGGGAGTAACACCAGAAATGTGAGGTGTGGAATCGTTTTGGGCCCTAGGTTGTCCTGATTGGCACCTGGGGTATTTGGGTGCAGATAAACTCTTCGACACTCTGGCATTACTTTTAAGTACAAATTCAGACACAGACCAGTTTGAAACTTTCCTGCAAATTGTTCCAGCTGTACAAATTAAATCCAGTACAGTAAATGTACAGAAAAAGGCAGAGGCCCGCGTCAAAGTGTGTGTGCTCACGGGGGGTGCAAGCAGGGGTGCAAAGTGTGCAGAAACAGCCAATGGGGGACAGAAAATAGCAATAGGAGGTATGATTTACTGCAGTTTGCTGTTGTTTTCTGGTTCTGTGCATTCTGTGCAAATAACCAAGCGCTGATAGATTTTCATTTATAATATATAATGGTGGTTTACCATGAGATGGGCAGCAGAGAAGCTAGGCTCAACTCCCAGGGTATAGGATAATACTGACAATAATCTATAAGATTTTAATAGGGCATTTATGTAGGCATTTAGGGAGATTAGGTAGGTGGGTGGCTGGCCAGATATGTAGATACATACAGGGAAGGAACCTTTTATATAACAGAGGTGGAGCATCTGTGGAATCCCCCAATGTAGCTATTTACATGACTGTAGGAGAGGGGCATGGAAATGATTTCCTGGACTATCCCCCTCCATGCCCCTCCCTCCAGTGATGTAACAGTTAGCCATTGCTAGGTAGGGGATCTGTGTCACAACTTAACACCAGCAACCACTGCTGGTGGCATCAGAAGGGATGGTGGGTATAAAAAACAGATGGGCTAAGTATAGTTAAATAGAGTTTGATAAAAAGTTGTGGTCCTTTTTTTTCACATTACTCCTTGTGGGTGGGTCTCTCCGAATGGGTCTGGTGTTCTTCCAGCGTTACCGCCTAGATCCAAAGCCCTTCACAAGTAAGGACCCAGCTTAATGAGCTGTGTAGCGGCATAGAAAAAAGTAGAGGTCAAAATTATAAATGTTCTAAAATCAGAAATACTTCACCCTGAAATGTCATTGCAAATAAACTTTTAAGCTTTCAGCAACATTAAATGTAGGCTCGCAAATGTGCCCTGGAGACCAGGAATAAATCTTCTAATTTATACCTCTTGTCACCTTTCAGGCTGAAGGTCTGCTGAGCAGTGTAAGTTTTCAAAAGTACATTTTATTCTCTTAAAATACAAGCTCTAGGTTAACAAAGCCGGTTTAACTGATAAAGTAAACTTAATAACTGTCTTTTGTATTAGTTTTCAATTTTATCACTTTACCATGCTAGGAAATGAAGAATAAATAGTGTGATGAGGGTACTCATCTACCTTTGTAAGTTTAAACATTAGTAATCAGCCAATCTTAATTCTACAGCGGTTCCACCTGGAGCCAATCTTGCCAGGCTCTTAGTGCTCCCCACCGAAGGGAGGGGCATTTATATCCCATGTGTCAGGACTGTACCAAACACCCGTCTGTCTTGAGCTGGTATCCCCCAATCTCCGCCGCCACTTCTGCCTATAGACAAGCCCCCGCTTGTAGGAGACGCGGGTAATGCCTCTCCCAGTCGGTTGCCCCCAGGACTTATAAGGCGCAAAGGATACCAGCTTAAGGTGCAGAAAGATGTTAGGCAGGGAATCCCGAATGAGGATGCCGGATGGCAAAAGTCCGAATTACAGGCCGAGGTCAAACCAGGAGATCACGGGGCATGGTATCCGAAGGAGGTAACGAAGGGATGGTCGAGGCTAGCCGAGGTCAAATCCAGGAGGTCACGGAGCGAGGTAACAGAAGGGTCAGGCAAAGGCGTGGTCGGGCAAAGCAAGAGGTCAGGGCAGGCAGCAAGCAAGAGTAGTCAAAGTCCAATATCCAAATGTTCACAAAGACACTGCAACGCACATCCAGAACCCAGAAGCTATAACGGGCACTGGGATGAAGGAGCAGAAAAACTTTATAAGGAATGCTGGCCAATAGGAAAGGGCGCACTTGGGGGGAAGAATAATGATTGGTGTATACAAACTGAAATGGGATCGGTCCCAGGAGCTGGACGGCCCAGGCCAGACAGGCCGACCAGTCCCTGGGCCCGATCCCAGGATCCGGCTGCCCATAGGTCACCTTAACACTCGCCCCCGCCCGGAGGAGGCAGCGTCACGCTACCCGGAAGCCCAGCAGGCCGGCGCAGCCGCGCGGAGCGGGCCGCGACGCGGCCATCAGCCGCATGCTGCGCCGACAGCCCCCGGACCTCACAGGGGCGCCGAGGGGACGGCCGACCCAGGGACGGCCGAGCAGAGGCCCGCTGGGGCCCCCTCAACGGTGCGCCGCGGGACCCGGAACGGCGAGCAGGTAAGAGTCTAACACCATGGCTTGAATTCCCTGAGTTTCCCCCTCCTCATTGTACAGCTAGGTGATGAGAGAGGATTCCCAGAGAAAGCCACGCACTCTATTTGGCAGCGAGAACAGCAAGGGCAGGAAACTCCTGCCGCATTTCCCTTATTCCCCAATGACCAGGGGGATAAGCAAGATCATGTTTCCCACCCATGTGGGCTGTGTATTCACTACAGCATGAGCATTGGTCCCAGGCCGAGGGCATGGGGCTGGTGCTCTGGCATGACCGGATGCCAGGCTATTTGACCTCTGAGCTATGGGGTCCCCAGCCCCTATGTCTGGTGTGTTGGCTGGTAGTCGTGGGGGAGAAGGGGGCATATCCTTTTTTAAAAAGAGAAACGTAGATATGAATGCAATCCACATAGACAAGGGGCAGCAGTACAATACCCCTGTTCCTCCTTCTCTAATACGGCTCAATCCATATAGCTCTCCTTGATAGTCTAGTCTAGTCTGACTAGTGATCCCCCTCCAGGGAATCTTACACCACAGGTAAATGCAACTACTGGGTAATATGTTGGGCTCTGTGGTTAACATGGTTAACTTAGTCCATGTCCCTGTCTCTGTGCTTTACACCATGCTTTCAGCCCTTCTCTTAGCATGTCCCAACACAAACTGGATCCTCTCTCACAGAGAGATATAGTGATAGATCTCAGCCAATGATTCATTTCACCATTCTAGTGACCATCCTAGGTACTACAGGACTTTACTTCGCTGATCCAGGGGAGAAGCAAAACATGACAAATGGAGCACATAACTGGTTAAAGTGGCTGTGGCAGATGCCAACAGAAAAAAGTTAAAACACAGGGCTCCACACAGCCGCACAGCACACAGCTGCCACAGCCACAACCACACACCTGCCCTAAGCTGGCTATAGCACTATTGATCAGTGGACTAGAAGAGTCACAAGAGCTAGGTTAAAATAGTAGGCAGCATCATCAATACAGCAGCGCCCCTTCCAGTTAGAAATCCAGTCTCAGGGAAGCTAGTAAGCCCTGCAGCATGTAGGAAATCGTGGGATTCTGATACACTTCTCCCTGGTGGGGTCAGGCTAACCACTGATATAGTCTTCAATTCATGTAGGCCTCCTATAAGCTGGGGACAATCCAGGCGCGGGGGCGCTTGTTCAAATCGCTTCCATCCTTCTGCGGCAGCCAGGCCAGGAAGGCACAGAGAGGCGCTGCACCTTGACAAGCACGTGTAATATTGCCTACTATTTGAGCCTAGCTTTAGTGACTCTTCTAGTCCGCTGATCAATAGTGCTATAGCCAGCTTAGGGCAGGTGTGTGGTTGGGGTTTTGGTGGCTGTGTGGGGCTCTGTGTAAACAACATTGGCAAATCTTTTTATGGGAAGGGTTTTGGTCCGCTTTAACAAATACTAAAATTAGACCCTTGTGACCCTTAACAAAAAAGGCTACTTTTGTGGATTTTTCCTAATGCTCCAGTGCCGGGCAGTCCAAGGGGTAACTAGAAGATCTACTCACTTTGAACTTACATTTTAAATACATTTAAGTATGTGGCTGTAAAGTTTAAAAAATGTGCATTTTCAAGGCACTATTTGACTATAATAGCACCCAAGGCTGGGAGAAGTGTTAGTCAATTTATTCTTACCTTTGAACCTTGTCATTAGTGGCGGACTGGGTCAGAAAATTGCCAAGCAGTGGTGGACTGGGCCCAAAAAAACAGCCTGGGATTTAACCAGCCCCTATCCAGCCAATAACCAGTTCACGGCATCCCCACCCATGAGCCATCCTCCAATGTGTCAGTCAAAGAATGTCCTCCAAGGCTGAGGCAATAGTATTGTAAGAACAGATCATGGTGGTTATGATCATCTTTATGTGATAGTACTAAAGCTTGGGTATTGTAGAGGCAAATAATATGGGATGATAGTTATGCCCCCCTACAGCCATGATGCTAGCAGGATAGCAGGACTGCTGGAGCAGGACATGGGCTGGGGTTTCTTAACTGGGAGGTACATGGAGGCTGGGGGGGGGGGGGGGTGGTGGCACGGGAATTCTCCCAGGTGTCCCTGGATAGGATATAGTTTTTTTTCTGCTACAGCGAGCAAGTTGCAGGCTATGATGGCCACTAGAACTTGCTGGAAATCTGACTTGGGCAAGTTGAGCTGTTTTGTTATTGTCTGGCCACGTGAAACAAAAGGTTACGTTTTCAAGAAATATTAGTCATCGTTAGGGCTAAAAATATATGATCAGCTGCCTCGGCATGTCCCTTCATTATAATGAATGGAATGGGCGTGTGAAAGGGAACGTGATTCTGTCCTGGAAGAGGCAGAAATAGTGCTGCACAGCAGGGTGCTTGTTCTTACTTTTTCTTTACTTGGCTGTACAGCCCCTTTAATCCCCCCTTTGTTTCTATCCACAAATTTATATATAATATATAGGAATTGCATATTGGTGTAACAATGACCTACAGCATAGTGTTGCTATACCATGTTGGATTTAGCAGCTATACAAGTTGCTATAATGAGAAATGCTTTGTTCTTGCTGAGCCAGCAGGAAGCTTGTGTCATTGTGTGCCCTTGGTAAATCAAGTACTGCTCATGTTATGACTTATGCCCAGCATGACACCAAAGTTATTAAAAACAATCGTCAGTGATCTTGAACAAACTAGGAAAAGAATTTTCACTCACCACAACTTTTGTAATAAGCTTCAATGTCCTTTAGCTTGCAAATTGTGTGTCTAGGCCACTCTGTCATTTCCCCCAGACACAGAAAACAAAAAACACAAAGAAAGCCCATAAAAGTCTTCATCGTGTAGGATGTTTTCCCAGTAAGGATTTTTTTTTCAGGGTATGGAAGTAAACTATACTCCCAAACCCATGATAATATCTAATGATCTAGAAGTATAGCTGATGCTCAGATAGTTGCTGGGTTTAAAACGTGATAAGAAGCTGCAGACCAACTTCTTCTTTTTGCTTCTCAGCTGGATATTGTTTAACTTCCTTACTTAGACTTTTCACTTTCATTTCCCTTTTTAACAAGGTCTCTTGAGCTACACAAAAGTTACAAAACAATCTCCCCATGTTGTCCATCCCAAGAGTTTTAGAACACAGATCTGAGTTGTGTACACCGAGATGTGGATTTCTTTTCCCTGGAACACCATGTCCTCCAATGTGGGGAATATTGAGGGACTTGGGAGCCCCAGGGTCTCATTCTGTAACAAGAATGTGTACTTACACTTGAAAGAGGTAAAAAAACACACAGATGTGATGAACCACTATAATTCCTTACTTTTTGACAAGCTTATGCTATAATTCCTTTTTCGACAAGCACACATTTTGCTGTGGCAGATGCCCTAAGGCATAATGGTTCGACAAGGTCACTAACATAATTACGCATCAGATTAATGCGGCAAGGTTGTCAAATAAATAACTTTGAGGAAAGCATCTGACAAAAATTGGTGAGCTTACCACTTTGGGAATGTCTAGCCAAAGATGAATAGAATGATAATAGCTGTAAATTGAGGAGTACAGATCTATCCTTACCATGTCATACAGCCACTGTTGCCGGGTAAAATATAAATCAACAACCCTTAAATTAAAGTATTGAAGTGAGGCCTCATGAAATAATATTCACTATGAGTAACAATATATTTCCAAAAAAACAATGTATAGGGTGCTGGTAAAGGTGAGTATCTCTAAATTATCACACTGAACCCTCTCAAAAGAGTTGCCCGAGAGAGAGCTGTTAGTTAGTTAGCTATAGTTAATTAATATGTTCCCTATAGTGGATACATGGGAGTACTTAGGCGTTAATACTACACCAAGCCACTTGATGGTAGTGTTGCCTAAGAATTGAGAGAGTTTAGTCTTATTAGATGTTAGATATTAGAGGGAAAGCCAGGTGGCATTTGCAACATTAGATGCTCTGCCATTGGCTAGAGGGAGACACAGTGTTGAAGCTAAACTGGAAAGAGAGGGAATATATGGGAGAACTCGACCCTTATGCAATGTTCTAGAAGTGATATCCAAATAAGGAAGATCTTGAGTTATGCGAGTAGAGAAGGGATAAGAAGAGCAGCAGCAGCAAGACTTGTGCACCTCATCTATGGGAGTAACATCAGCTTGCCTCAAGTGGAGCTTTCATTTCATTCAGTGTTAACAGTCACACCAGAAGCTTTAGTGATTACACCTGAGTTTTAAGTCTCCTCCACAGGTCTCTAGTTAGAGAATACTGGGGTTATGGGCCCCCCCCATTCTTAAGAAGACACTTTTAGAGCTCAGCATGACCCTACTTCGCCCACAATAAGATAAATAAACAATATAAAATTCAGTGCTATTTTATTTAATATAATATAGTTAAAAAGAAAACATTTCTTACATAAGCATGCTGTCATGGTGTTTAGATACAAACATGGACATTGCAATATAAAAGTATACAATACATCCGTGTATTTCATGGGATGTGTACTGTTACACTTGAGGTGCACACTTTTTAATTATTTGCATACAGGTGGTCATCCTCTTTGGGGCTTCGGGGCAGACTAGTTTCGCCTTCGAATAGGCTTCCTCAGCGCCCTATTGAACACTGCATGTGTATACAAAACAGAAAACGTAAACCATATAGGTAAGTACACGTATAGAACAATGTGACATCATAGAGTTTAGCCGTGTTACATCATATTAAATACCTTATATGCTATATAATGTTCATGACCTGGATGGCCCCTGGTCCTCAGTGATATAATATTTATTGGACTGGAACAATAATTAAGATTTGTTGATGTTGAGTTCATCCCCTTAGGAACCTATGGCTGTTCTGTGAAAAGTCAATCAAAATGTTATATATGGAGGAAAATCCAAAATAAAGAATGAATGTGAAGGGTGTTAGAACCCAGGACATATGGTATAAAAGCCAGTATTATATGTGAACCGTGATCAATAAAAATGTATATAATATGCAGTTCCCCATATTGGGCTGCAGATGGCCTTGAAATATCTATAATAAAAACACATACCTGCAAGATGTAGAAATGCCGCGTGAAGGGGGGAAGGAAAAGATAAGCCCCCCGACCATAAGTCCTTTGTGTTGGCGCCGGTAGAAACGGATGGCGTAGGCCGTGAGGCCAGAGATGATACTAATAAACTGCTGAATATCATCTCCTACGTTCGGGACAGAGGTATACCAGCACGCCAGTTGACTTGCGACGCTGGGTAAGCGTTTGATAGAGTGAGCTGGCGCTTCCTCCGAGCCACTCTGAAGCAGATTGGCCTCGGCCCTAATTTCCTCTCCAAGATCATGGCTCTGTACCGAGATCCGACTGCACGGGTCAGGGCCAACGGCATTTTGTCCGAACCCTTTGGCATCGCTAACGGCACCCGTCAGGGCTGCCCCCTCTCGCCTTTGCTATATATCCTGACCATGGAGCATCTGGCTATAGCGATCAGGAACAACCCTGACATCAAGGGTGTGGAGTGCAAGGATCAACAATACAAAATGTTGATCTTTGCTGACGACCTGCTCCTTCACCTGACCACGCCGATTGTGTCATTTCCGGCAGTCCTCAAGGAATTCGAGCGTTTTGGCCGACTATCAAACTTTCGAATCAATTATACGAAGTCAGAGGCGCTTAATCTTACCGTGCCTCAACATCTAGTGGACAACCTCAGAAGCAGCTTCCCTTTCAAATGGCAATCCGTCGCAATAAAATACCTGGGGAGAGGAGTATCATCTGACTTAAACGACCTGTTTGAGCTCAACTTCAAAGAGCTCAAATCCAAGGTCACTCGGAGTCTCTCACAATATGATAGGGGGCAATACTCTTGGTTTGGAAGAATCAGCATCCTGAAAATGGATATTCTCCCTAGATTCCTATACTTGTTCCAGACAATCCCTATAACTCTCGAAAGCCAAGAGTCCAGTTTGATGTGCTTGCGAGACCCAATAACGGAACCGGAGCGCCTGACCTGAAGCTCTACCATGCAGCCTCGGTTTTAATGAGGCTAGCTGATTGGAGATACAGGGGCGGGGAGAAACTCTGGGTTCAATTAGAAAGAGACCTTATGGGCTTCAACCTGAATACGATCCCATGGATACCCACTCCGGACAGGAGGGGTCTTCCCTTCTTACCTCAGCACTTTGCATCTGTTTGGATTAGGATCCAGAAACAGGGAGAACTGGTGAGAAACCCGGGTCCCCTAACTCTCTAATTTAACAATCCGGAGTTCACTCCAGGGCAGCGGGCCTCTCAGTTTCTGATCTGGCGTGAGTCGGAGGATGTCAGGCTAAGAGATGTACTAGTAGGGGGGAGGCTCCCCTCCTTGATTGAACTTGAGGCGCAGAATGGGGGGCCATGTGATATCACGGTTTTATGCTCTACTGGTTTCCTCCAGACATGCCTCGCCGCTGGGGTACCTCACAAAATGGGAAAGAGACCTGGGGATCTCCACCAGTGAGGAAGCCTCAAAAATTTTTGCGTTGACACACAGACTCTCCTGCTCCAGCTCGGCACAGGAGAGGAGCTCTAAGGTCCTCACACGGTGGTATAGGTGCCCAGCGGACATTGTAATCTTCTCCCCGTTGTGTGGCACATCCCGGGGGGACATTCTCCATATATGGTGGGATTGCCCCAGAATCAAGAGGCACTGGGAAGCTGTCTTCCAAATATCCGCGAAGGTGGAGGGCGCGAGTGTCCCGAACAGGCCAGAGGTTGCTCTCCTGTCCATGATCCCAGGACCATTGTCCAGAACGAAAAAAAGCATCCTCAAACACTTCTTGACAGCGGTGAGAACGATTATACCCAGACACTGGAAATCCCTGGTGCCTCCAAACCTAACGGAGTGGTTTGTCGAAATGGACCACAAGCGGAGAATGGAGGAATTGGTATCAGAGGACAGAGGAACCACAGAGGCGTTTCTATCGACCTAGATGGGTTGGATAATGTATAGAGAGTCAAGGCCCTTTTGTCAGCAGATACTTGATGGGACCGGGGTGGTCCCCTCGATCAATGTGGGTCTGGATCGGTGGGGCGGCGCTTCCTGGTCCTATGGGGGTGGAGGGATGACTTCACCCTTCCTCCCTTTACTCATCCCCCCTTCCCCCTGGGACCCTTCCTTCTCCGCCCCATCTGCCCCCTCCCCCCCTTTTCTTCTTCTCTCTCTTCTTCCCCTTCACAACCCCTGTCTCCATCGCCCTAGCTCTTATTCTAGACTCCCGCTGCCTCTCACATGGTCGCCTTCCCTTCCATTTCTGACGTTTCTAGAGCCGCGCTTGTCTTGGTGATCTCGCAGAACGGCCGGGGGCTCACTCCCTCCCCTTTCCTGCTCGGAGGCATGGCTCTGCTCCCCGGGCCTTCCCCTTCGGGGTGCTTGCTGCCCTTCAGTGGTGCTTTGCGGTGCGGGGGTTTGGCGGGCCCCCGTGGGGGGTGGCCGGATGGGTTGGTGAACTACGGAGCCAAAACTGGCTGCCCTATTCAGAGGGACGAGACCTGGTGTGCTGTTGCAGGGGGGGGGGGATGTTGATGTGCTCGCCTTCCTTCGGGCTTCTCGATCTCCGTACACACTGGAACACCACACGGGAGGGGGTGCGTGAGCGGCGGACCCGCCCGTGCCCTATGCATCTTATTTGTCGCGGGAGGCGAGCATGTTTGGTTGGTGGATCTGACTTCCGCCCCTGTCGGCGCCTCCTTGTCGAGGCAGGCGGGGGTCGGCGCCACCACACCCGTGGGGGTGCTGGGCCGGGCGGGGAAATGGGGATTGTCTTTCTTCCCTTATCTATGCATATTCCTTGTATACATTCATGCCTCATGTCCCTGTCTTGATTATTGGATATTGTGTGTTTGTGTGTGTTTTTTTCCTGTTAAAACAATTAATAAAAAGACATTTAACTAAAAAATGCTACCTAGTGATTTCCACACAGTGTAGTCATTAATAATTTTTTTATTTTTTTTTCTGCTGCTTACTCCTCCTGCTTCAATTCCACTACCAAAACAATTACTGATGTCGTTCAAAACCAGAATTCTCCTTAAATGCTCTATGTTTCCCTGTTATATACAAACATTTGATTGAGCACAGCATTTGCATAGGAGACACATGGCAACTCCATGTGCTGGGCCTTTCTAGATATCTTAAGGAGTCTAGGCCTAAGCTGAATTGGTCTAGACATTTCTGTTTCCTTGAACTTTATTAAGTTACAACTCTTGTTTAACACCGAAAATGTTGTCCCTACGGGGGTGTACTTTGCAAATGTTTCCCTTTCAGCACTATAAAAACTAGGGGGTTCCATTCCATTCACATCCAGGCATCCTTGTATACTTGTGAGCAAAGATAGAGGTTTTGTCTCACAATCTAGTAGAGATTCCTAGCAGCTGCTGAATCACTGACCACTGCATAAAGCTCAGGGTTGAGCATCTGTAAAAGCACATAAGATACAATTTGTTATATAACTGCAGGCCTGGAAGCCCACCGGCCACCCGGCAACTAAAACAGCGTCAGCACAAGTCTGTGAAAACTGCAGTTGTTAGCATCTAGGAACATGCTTTAACTTTAAGATCCGCTTAACCTATCTTTTAAGCCATTATTCAGAAATGTCCACTGAGCAAGTGCATGTTGCCCCTAGAAGTTGTCAGACATGATCATTGTGGTTTCCCCTCTCATGTCAATTAGCACATACAGTAACACATGTATTTTTTTATTGTCCCTTGACTCTCCACACCCCCCGGGCTGTTCTTAGGGGAAATGACATTCTGATAAAAAATCTCAGGATGGTGTCCCCACAAACACACAAGTACATAGATCTATGCTCTCAAAAACAAAAGAAAGAAAAGCTTAGTGTAAGGTGGAAATGATAAAAAAGCAAGGAAATGTGGAAAAGAGATGCGAGCCAGCGAGATGCTGGAACATTATTGGCTGAGTCAGATGATGTAGGAAGCAGAGGATGCAGAGAACAAAGTCTTGTAGGGGTTGCGCAATAAACCAGTGTCATCCAAAGCCGAATCAGGAGTTAGATCAAGTAGTCAGCCAAAGCCTGATCAGGAACCTAATAGGGGAGTCTCTCAAGGCCAGGTAGAGAGCCAAGTTGGATAGTCAGTCAGAAACGGAAGTTCAGGTCACAGGACAACGTCACTCCAAAGGATTTGCTTGTGAATACACTGCAATGGGTGCAAATTTTTTGTGAAACCCATGGGAGAGCCCCCCCCCCCCCACTCCTCAGTGTTGAAGGACATAAGATTTAACACGCTGAGCAACTTAAAAAGTGGCTATTTTTTGTTCAACAAATGTATGCTAATTAATTAACTTTTCATTCAACAAATTATTTATTATAACTTGCAATTATAATTGACAATGTATTTATCCACACAGAATAAATAAATTACAGTGATAAATAATATATTCTCTAGTGTTATTAGGAAAAGCGTTTGGTAGACTGATATATTTTGTTAAATGGCTTTTGGCGTACACCTTTTTGATTTTAAATGACTCCAGAAATATCAGCATGCTTTCTGCTACTACTAAGTATTAAGTCATTTTATTTTGTATTGATGGTCCCACAATTCAGGTAAGAGGAATTGCCATGCTTATCATCCACTTTATCATCCACTAGAGGGTGCTATTTCCTTACAGTTTCTTAAAATTAAATTCAATGTTAATTTGCTAGAGCACAGCAGGCTTCGATAAATATATATTTTTCTCATTTTACCACAGTATTCTTTTTTTTTTTCAGGGAACTAGGGAAGGTTGATCAATATCTCTGTAAAGGAAGAATCACCTTTAGATTCTCTACTAGTGTACTATTGCAATAAAACATTTATTGTAACAACTTAGAATGTTGCCATTATTCTTTTAGTCACTATTTTTGATGTGAAAATATTTAATGCCAGTAATTCATATATTGATATATGCCCACGGGCAACTAATGTATTTTTAATAGAAAATAGAGTAATAAGGTCAGTAAAATTTTGCAATCCCCCGCATTTAGGTCCCTTTAAAAAAAAGTTGGTTTTAGAGTGGTCTTGTGACCATTCCTTTTTCCTTTCATTGACAATAATGAACCATTGAATCCCTGGTCATATTGGATTCTATGGATTGTGGTTGTTTGCTTCCACCTGAGGGTGGTGTAGTGTTGTGCAGTATTCAGGCCTGGATGAAGCACTGGGCACAAGGGGCTTCTCTAACCAAGCCTCAACAACTTGGAGCCTCCAACACAAATGCACAAGAGAATATGGCAGAAATGGGCTGTCTAGTTGCTGGGTCTCACACAGAAGATGTGTAGCTGAGCATCCCAAAATGTAGAGTGAACCCCCAAAGTCTGTTATATCGGTAAGTCCAAGATGCCCTAGTCTGACACAAGACAATTGCTTTGGAGCAGGAAAGTCATAATTTATAACCCCTACCGGCAGATCTATAGCAAATTGCTAGTGTCCTGATAGACAATGGCAGGCAGGGCACTCACAATAACAGTGAATGCAAGAAAAATGTTAAGGAGGCCCTAAATAGACTTTCTGCCCAGTGTCCTCCATCAAACTTTATCTGGTCCTGGTAGCATCTCGTAACGTGTTGTTTTTTGTAGGCAGCTTAAGGTAAGGCCATTTGCTGTAAGGGGCTAGATGATTTGATGATATTTCAGAAGCAATTTAGTAAAATTTCATACTAACAGAAAATCTATGTTTCTAGGCTGTTTGGGGCTCAAATCAGCACTGTACATAAAATATGTAAATATAAAATATGGATTAAAATATGAGCTCTAGGTGAAAAATTAATATTTTTTTACTTTTTAGAATTATATAATTTTGGGATACATGCCTGTTTGAATACTTACAAAAGGTCAGAAAATCCCAAATTCACCCGCCAATCAATTTATTGGTGTCCAGAAACTAGCAGGTTTGGTTGAATCACTCTCAAACAGTGCACTATTCCAGCAACACTGTTAATGACATTCTCTTCAGTGTGAAAGTGAAGAGCTTAACTAGACTGACAAATGGATTCCCTATTTAGTTGATGTTAAGTATTGACTGCATGTTCAGGGGAGTAAATAAACTGTTTTCTTATTGCATTGTTGATTCACAAAGGTTGTTTTTATTTTTCCTGATTTACTCATTTTTAATAAGTTCATGCTTTTTCACATTGTAGAGTAAATGAACTCTGTATGACTGCAGCCACCTCAGTAGTAAGTAGTCATGACCACACCATGGAACCAACTCACATATGGAAAGAGAGATGAAGCCCAGCAAGGAAAGCAATCAGTAACATTCACTGGTACAACTGATATGAGATAGAGCTCCTGATTTATCAAGTCTGGCACTTTATGCTCCTGCACACTATACTTTGAAGGCCAATAAACTTTACAAAGTGGGAGGTGAGCAGAGACTGTCAGCAAACAACAGCAGCAAGTGCAAAGCAGAGCAGTGGAAAGCAGCAAAGCGGATGCTTGTTAATTTACTTTCTTCTAACCTAGGTAATGTTCTGGCCTTTGCTGTCTTCTTTGACATACTGTCCATGTTACTCATCTCTGCTATTTTCAGACAACTTTAAACATTTAAGATGGGAAGAAGTTCAAAAACATAACTTTGCACAGTGCTAACACAGTGCAAGAAGCAGCCATTTAATACAATTCTGTGTTTGAAGGGAGCAAACATACAGTGGAATATTTCATCAGGCACATTCAGTATTGGTGGAAATGAATGGCTTTTATAAAGTCATAATGCATAATTTCATTAGGCACAGTTATCTTTTAGGTTCCTTTTACACCAGGGTGTTTTGCTGAAATTGTGGGGCAATTGTGATCTCCCCACAATTGCCTGTGAAACACTTCCCATTTTAACCTATGGGTGCTTTCACATCTGCAAGAGTCTTGCCAGCTGAAATAGCGATTACACTCTATTGATTGGCAATCACAATTGCAAGCGCTTTCCTCTACCACATGTGTAACAGTATTTATCAGGGTTAACCAGGATTAATCACGGTCAACTTTAACTGCAATCATGGTATTAACTTATCTCAAGCAATGTCATAGCACACAGGTATGGTAGCCAAGGGTAAGGGTTAATGGGACCACAGCATGGGGAGATGACAAGCAGATAGACACTCAACAGCAAACAGGATATGTGAAAGCATCTGCTTGTTTTATTGCTGCATGGTCATGAAAAGAAAGGGTTAATACTTAAATCCACACCATGTTTAATTTCACAGTCCACAATTCACATGCCAAATAAACTTACATCACTTTGTAGAAAACCAACACAGGCAAAATGTCTTCATAAGAATGTTTCATTGTAAGGGTTAAATAGTCTTGTGTCCTTCAGGCAAAAGGACACAGGTACACTTGCTTATCAGAATGTTTCAGCATAGGGTTAAACAGGCTTGTGCCCCTCAGACACAGGTACTCTTGCTTGTCAGAACAATTCAGCATAGGGCAGTATTGCATGTCCTAATTAAATGTAGCTCTTTTTCCAGAGGGGGATTCGGGCACCCACCACTCCACTTTGAACTGAGCACCCCCTCCTAGTGGAGACCATCTATGGGATATCCCAGACTGGGACGTAGCACTGCTGTCGGACTGCCAGCGAGTAAAACACATGGGGAACCTCTACTCCATAGCATCCGAGCAGGGCCGTTCCCCAACACAAGGGCTTCTCCCTTACACAACAGTCACCGCAGGGCAGGAGCCTCAGACAGGGGCAGTCAAACCTTACCGGAGTCTCAGACCCAGCGGAATCCTGCTTGCGGCTTGTCGGTCCCTTTGGATCCTCTCTGCTCCCAATGGGCAGGACCCTCTTCTCTCCATGTGTCCTCAACCTCTCCTGGCTCTATTTAACCTGGAGGAGAATCATTAGAGTCAGGCATAATATGAAGATCTCCTTCTTTATAGTCATCTAATAGCTATGTATAAAACAAGGTCTTTTTCATGTTATATAAATCCATGTGTTTATTAGTTCTCTGCTCCACGTCCATGGCCAGGCACCTGCAAAGCAAGCCAAAAAACATTATTAGTATTATTAAAAGTTAAAAAATATAAAAAATTTAAATGTTAAAAACAGGAATGTCCATTTCTCAGGTGTCAGGCCACACCACATGTGGCTCGCAGGGTGGACCGTTGGACCGACAGCAGCCAGCCAAGGGACAGTAATGGAGGCTTCTGAGGAGGACTTTTCCTAACAGCAGGGTGGAGAATGTTACATTTTTGTAGCAGCATGGCGGGAAATGAGCGGCGCGGCAATAGTGCGGAGCCCAGCGACTGGCATAACAATAACATAAATTGTTGTAACATAAGTCTTTTACCAGCAACCTGCAAGGCAAACAAAAAAACATTGTTAGCCTTCACTCCTTGCATCTTGCCCCGCTTCCTTCTTTCCTGCCTCGTCATCCAGTCATGGAAACCTGGAGTAAGTAGATGAGAGGTTGCTGATGATGAACCTGAAGGCAGGCAAGGTGGTGTGCAACAACGATGCTGAACCTAGAAGCAAGTTTGGACTGAGCTGGGTTGAGGCACATCTGTTGGCTGGTGCATGTGCTCAATAATGAAGTTCCAGCTCCAAAATTCCTGGGTAAGTGTAAACCAACAGCACTTCACCAATAATGAGTGGGCCTCTATGAGGGACATATGTCCTGTGCTGCTGTGCTTCTAATACACCACCAATATGGTCAGCGCTGATGTTGCCATGAGGTCATACTGATGAGGAGGAAAACATGGGTCATTTGGATACTTTGCCACCAGTCGCTGAAGCTAGGGAAATCTGGGCACGACATTCATAACCAAGGACCTGCAAAGCAACCAGAAATATATTAGCATTAGATAGTTATTAGTATTGTTAATGTTAGCATTATTAATTTTATTGGTCCTAGTTAGTATTAGTTACTAATTAGTTATAATTTGTATTACTGGCTAGTATTATTATTGGTTAGTATTAAAATCGGTATTAGTGATTGTTAGTATTTTTAATATATATTTTTTCTTTTTTTCCCATCCCCCCTTTTTTCTCTCCCTCACAAGGGGGGTATGAGACCACCACTACTACCACCAAGCCTGCCCACACCATCTCCACCACCACCAAGCCTGCCCAAATCATCCCCACCACCACCAAGCCTGCCCACATCATCTCAGGGCAGCGTTCAGCTTTCTATTCTCCAAACAATGGACAGAAAGTGGAAGTTTGTCCCATCTTACCCACGACCCCCGGTCTTGAATGAGAGCATTATGAAATTGCTTGCCTTTGAATTTTTCCCATTCCAGCCGCTGAAGCTGGAGAGTTTTAAACATTTTATGGTGAGGGGGGCAGTTAAGTCTTATGTCTGTGGCTGCCCCACAAAGCTTCATTCCCAGTCGCCACTTTTCTCGGCAGGCCGTCACTGCCCTCCACCAACAGGTTTTGGAGAAAATGAAGTGTGCACTGCGCAATGCTATATGTTGCAAGGTCCACATCACAAGTGACATGCGAACAACTAAGCATGGGCAGGGATGTTACATCTTTTCAAATGCCCACTGGGTTAAAGTAGTGGTGGCTGGAGCCTGAGTCGTGGAGTGCTTTGCCGCATATACTTCCACCAGCCAGGATTGCCAGACATCACTTGTTGCCTCCTGTTGCCTTACTCCTTTTCCTCCTCTCTTGACTCCTCATCTGTTGCTGAAACTCATCTGTCTGGGCGAAAGACCACACACTGCCCAGGAGCTGTGGACTGCCATCCCAAAGCAGACAGTTATGAGTGGTTGCTGCTGCTGACCTAAAGCCCGGCAAGGTGGTATGTGACAACTAGCAAAGCTTCTCGGACCATTATCCAGATATGCCGGATCTGCTGCATAAAGTTTGGGCATTCACACCCTGCTGCTGCTCACTTATCTGCACCTGCAGAGGAATTTCCCACCCACCGCCTCATAGGTGATTTACCAACCAGATGGAATTCTACTTTACATACTGTATATGAGCTGCAGCAGCAGGCAAAGTGAAGTTCTAGCAGGAAAGTCAGTATATTGGACACATGGCAAGAGCTTGCCCTCTATGCCTTGGGGGTGCTGGCCTGCCCTGCAGCAAGTGTCCTATCAGTGTTTAGCACCGCAGGTGGGTGTCATCATCGACAAGAGAATCCACCTATGAGCTGACCTGAATGAGCAGTTGAAGTTTTGGCTACCTCCATCTCTGCCATCTAAATCGCCACATCTACCACCCCAACAAGTGAGTAGCTTTTTCTAAGCCCCAGTAACCAGAATGCAGGTGGTGCCCACAGATGAGCTGTTGTAAATGCCCAGATGTGCCCCAGCAGCTTCCCGTCCTCAGGTTGCAATGAGAACAGGCAGATGTCACTCCCTAGCTCTCCCTCACTGATGCCATTCACTCTTCCTAGCTAGGTGCCTGAACCAGTGGAGTATTTGTTATTAAAGTGGTCCTGCACTCTAAATAAGAGTCTATCTTATATGTTTCCCACACCCTGTACATACAGATTGCTCACATCCAACCTGCATCTACTGCATGTTATGAGCCTTTAAACATCCAAGATGGCGGCTCATGGAACATCAGGCAGCCTGCAAACAGGAAGTGCCTTCTGATTGTGCTGCTCTGCATTCCGGGACTGCTGACCTTTTCCTGACCCCAGCTCTGCTCTGTCTGAGCAAAGCACAGCTATAACCCGCCCCCCTGTACTTTATCCCACTCTCCTCAGTAAGTGTGATGCTTCTGAGTCAAGATGGCGGCGCCCGTATCCTAAAGTCCTGAACAGAGTTGCAGCCCAGTGGGGGAAAGAATAATAAGTAAGTGTCTAAAAACTTGGTATCGTTTTATAAGGGTTTGGGCTTTTCAATAAATCATGGTGAAGGTCCGGTTTAAACCAAAAAGACCTGGGTGTGGCCTGAACCGATGGACATTCAATTACTATTTGTTAGCAGGAGTGAAATACACATGCCCTGAACAATTGGTATTAAAGAGGAGTTAAACCCCAGTGCTTTGAACGGGTAGTATTAAAGTGGAGTTAAACTCCATGTGCTTTAAAGGGTAATTCCACTTTCAATGGCATTCTTTTCTATTTTCTATTGGGAAGAGAGTGTCAACCCAGTCTTTACAGCTAGTTGTGATATAAGGAACACACTCTCACCCCAGTCTTTACAGCTAGTTGTGGTATTAAGAGGCACATTCTTACCTCAGTCTTTACAGCTAGTTGTGATATACGGGGCACATTCTCACCCCAGTCTTTACAGCATGCCATGGTATAAGGGGGCACTCTCACCCCAGTCTTTACAGCAAGTTGTGGTACAATGAGGCACTCTCACCCGAGTCATTACAGCCAGTTGTGGTATAAGGGGAAACACTCACCCCAGTCTTTACATCTAGCTTTTGTATGAAGGGACACTCTCATTCCAGTCTTTACAGCAAGTTGTGGTATAAAGGGGCACTCTTACTCCAGTCTTTACAGTAAGTTGTGGTATAAAGGGGCACTCTTACTCCAGTCTTTACAGTTAGTTGTGGTATCAGGGGAAACACTCTTGCCTCAGTCTTTACAGTAAGTTGTGGTATAAAGGGGCACTTGCTCACCCCAGTCTTTACAGCTAGTTGTGGTATAAAGGGGCACTCTTACCCCAGTCTTTATGGCTAGTTGTGGTATAAAGGGGCACACTCACCCCAGTCTTTACAGCAAGTTATGGTATAAGGGGGAACACTTTCACTTTCTTCTTTAAAATGTCCATTATTGTGTGCCAGAGTGATTTCTTCAATGTGCTAAACTTATTTGTTATTTTGTTCTATTTTCTATTGGGAAGAGAGTCTCAACCCAGTCTTTACAGCTAGTTGTGGTATAAAGGGGCACACTCTCACCCCCATCTTTACAGCTAGTTGTGATTTAAGGGACACACTCTCACCCCAGTCTTTACAGATAGTTGTGGTATAAAGGGGCATACTTTCACCCCAGTTTTTACAGCTAGTTGTGATATAGAGGGCACATTCTCACTCCAGTCTTTACAGCAAGTCAAGGTATAAAGGGGCACTCTCACCCCAGTCTTTACAGCAAGTTGTGGTGATCACAAAAAAGTGTATTAAGTAAGGGTTTGAATTATTCACCAACAATGAGTATGGATACATTTGATGTAACTAGGGATCTCTACCTATTTTGTAGAAGATTACTATTGAGGAGACAATACGATTGAGAATTCCCCTGAAAACTTGGATGATATGATTGGAAGAGAGGAAATTGAATCCATCACCCCGACTGAGGAAATTGCTACATCCGGTTCATTCCTTTTGAGAAGGCCAACATCATATACCCCCCCGTTTGGTCTATGTGCAGCAATGCAAACCTTTTATCGGGTGGTGAGTAATGAAATTCAAATTATGCCCAATGTAAGGAGGGGTAATATTAATATTACAAGGGAGGAATTTCAGGCCATCCAATCACTCATTAAGAATGACACCTTTTTAATCTGTGAAGCGGATAAAGGTGGAAACATTGTGATTTGGGGGGTTGAGGATTATGTAAAGGAGGCCATGCGACAGCTCAAAAATAAAGATAATTATGGAAGATTATCAAAAAACCCACTACCGGAATATACACAGGAATTCTATAACATCTTAGATAGGGCGATTGAGAAAAGAATAACTGATCAACATACCTATGATTATTTGAAAGTGGACTTCCCAAAAATTCCCACTTTCTATTTGCGTCCAATTATATCCTGGGTGGGTTGCCTCACAGAATTTGCCAGCACCTTTGTAGATCTTCACCTCCAGGGATTTGCGGTTACATCATATCTGCGGGATTCCCTTGACCTCCTCAAATACTTTAATGATAACGGCAGACATAGAATCCCTCTATACTAACATATCGCACGATTGGGCACTTAGAGTGGTAAAGTATTTCTTAGATATGGAGGATAACACCCTAAGAAATAAACATGAATTTATCCTGGATTTGGTGCAATTTATTCTAATGCACAACCATTTCATGTTTGACCTGCAACACTTCCGCCAGACCAGAGGGGTGGCTATGGGGGCACGGTGTGCATCATCTATAGCTAATCTCTTCTTGGGAGGGTGGGAGAGGGAAGTTGTCTTTGGTGAGGATATGAGCGAGTACCAACCATTTATTACTGGCTGGTACCGTTTCCTAGACGACATATTCCTTTTGTGGCAGGGACCCCGGGATATATGTGAGGATTTTCTGAAAAAACTCAACCAGAATGATCTTAATATCTTCTTAACTTATCATATATCCAATGACCAGATCAATTTCTTGGACCTAAATCTGAAGATGAATAATGGAAGGATCTCTACGACACTATACAGTTTAGGGCGCAAGCTAAGGATCTTCTGCAACGTTTACTTAGTCGTGGCTACCCAAGGAAATTGATCTCAAGGGCCTTCCAAGATGTAAAGGAGAGAAATCGGGGGGAGATGCTGAAACCAAGAATGAAAAGAAAAGACAATTTGGCAAGATTCATTACCGGTTACAATAGTAACTGGGGACCCCTACGAGCAATTCTAAATAAACATTGGAGCATTTTAACCTTAGACTCCTCCATTAACTCGTTTATTCCACAGAAACCAAAACTGACGGCCAAAAGGGCCCCTAACCTCAGGGATCGATTGTGTAGAAGTCATTTCACACGCCCTAGAACACGGTTGGAGAAAAGTGTAACAACGGGCTGTCAGCCTTGTGGAAGATGCTCCATATGCCGGTTTGTGACCAAAACAAACCGGGTTTCTAACAAAAATACGGGGGAGACCTTTTGGATAAGGCAAAATTTGAATTGCAGAATGGAGGGTATGATATACTTTTTGGAATGTGGATGTGGGCTTGGGTACGTGGGAGAAACAAAAAATGAATTGAGAAAACGAATACAAGCCCATATATCAAACATTAGATTAGCGACAAGGGGAGATTGGTAGAATTATATCACCAGTAGCGGACCACTTTCTAAAAATCCACGGGGGAAAAACAGACTCCTTGAAAATAACCACACTTGAGAAAGTTAGTCTGGGAATAAGGGGGGGGGGACCTGAAAAAGCCCCACTCCAGAAGGAACTTAGATGGATTTATAAATTGGGTATGGCGGCCCCTATGGGCCTTAATGAGGATATTACTTTTGGATCATTCTTGGGGAGATAAAAAATCCCGTTTCTTGACTCATTATTACTTTTTAGTAGTCTCCCCAATCTGTCGCAATTTTGCTAATCTGTCTCTCTTTCCCCTTTTCCCTTCCTCTAAGTGGAAACCCTTGAAGCATGAATTTATCCATGTCTCTTTTTGTATTGAAGTTGGAGTTTGCCTTTGAAGAGGACTGACTAGTGGGATTTTAAAGAATAAGTTCTTTGATTGGAGGATAATTACTCAAGGAATATTATCAATTATAATTGGGGAACTTTTGATGTAATATAATATGAATATACTCTTATGCACATTATTCGATGCTTTAATCAACTGTTAATGGCTCATAATCCAATTAATATCTATATTTATTATATTTACTTTATTTTATTATATTTATGAATTTTTATCACAATTTGGTCACTTATTATTTTATTAATCTGTTTTGGTCATCAGTTTATTATTAATTATAAATTAGGGGGATGTCTTTATGATTACTATGTATTACTTATGGAATTAATCAAATAATCAAATAATAAAAACATCTCATTAATATATTATAAATTATTATACATAAATTATTATTTTTTAAATATTTAATACTTTTTATTTTCATTTATATTTCTTACATTCTTTATTATTCATTAATTATTTTCACTTTATTATCACTATTTTATAGAATAGAGGAACATTATTTTATGAGTATATATAAATTATATATACATATATATTTTTTATATCACATTAATTAAATTAAATCAATTTATTTCGTTTTGATGTATTTATTATTGTTTCATATTTATTTTTTCTTTTTTTTCTTATATAGCTCTTGTTGTATTATGTTGCCATATTAAATTGAACCAATTGTTCCCGAATAATGTATATATAAATATACAAAAATGTAAGAGTTAAGAGATAAAAAGTAATGAAAATTAAAAATTAAAAAATTAAAAATTAAAAACTAATAATGATGATTGATTAAAGATTAAAAATTAAAAACTATTAATTACAAATTACTAATTATATTAATCATCGAATTGGATTAATCCATTTAATTAATTAACTATCCACTTTTATATAGCCTTAGTTCATTAAATATGGGTGAAAACTCTCAAATTAATTGTGACACAACCTGTAGACCTTTTATAGGGATAAATACCTTTGCTGCTATACTTGTGGGGTATGTTTATTTACTTATTATACATGTATTTATGATGATTATTGATATCATTAATGAGATTACTGTATATATAATTCTGTCTATTTATATCTGTTACTATTTATTGGTGTTTTTCTGTGGGGATTGTATTTTAGAGTCTTTATTAAATATTATTCTTAATGTGTGGACATTGTTTTGTGTATATTCGTATTAGTAGTAGGACCCATTGATAGGTGATCGCATTTTGCTGCCTTTAAGTTATTATATCTACAAGTATGGAGACTCGTGCGGGTCCTGTGGCGAGTCCCGTCCCCTCCGCCCTTCCTGCGGCTGCAACACACACGCATTGTCAGCAGCGTTGATGTGTGCAGCTGACTGGGGGAGCGGTCTGGGGGGCGGGGCCGTGATGTCACCGGACAGCCAGCGTTGTTCCGATTGGAGTACAGGTACCAGCCGTGTGAGAGCGTGCAGGGGGCTTCCGGCCGTGGCCATCCGGACGCGCGTCCTGTGATTAAAGGTTAGTCTCTTTATATAAAGGCAGCAAAGTGGGGGGATCATTCATACCTTGAAAAAGTGGCCTGTGAGCGGGGGGCCACGAAACTCGTTGGGGGGATCATCATTCGACCTTGGCATTCTTGGGGAATATTCAGATTTGTACACTCAGGTGATGTGTTTGCTTATGATTTAATTGTTGTATTCTGAATTTTGAATCTTTTCTTCTCTTGCCACATTTAATATTAATTGCATTGTGTTTGCACAAACTTCAGCACCAATGCACTTTATGGATTGTTTACAGTACTGGCACTTTATTGAAATGTAATGTTTACAGAGTTGGGTTTATGGGTTTAATTGGGATGCCCCTGGGAATGTGCGGTCCAATGTTATATATGTGTTATATGTTTTTTAATTGTTTATCAAGTGATTTTTTATGAGTACTTGCCAATAAATAACTTATAAATTCATGATATATATCTGGTTGATGCATTGATTGCCGTGGAGGGGTGCAGTGATTTGGAGCTATTTTTGGGTGAACTGCTGGATTCACCATTTCAGTATTGTGGGAATCACCCCACACCGCTATACTCCGCAGTCGCTGCATCAAGTAGCCTTGATCCCATAGATTGAGAGTTGGAGTCTTTAGTGCAACAAGTAGGTCTCTTATTGGATTCAATAGGCTGGTCTGACGTTTGAAGCATAAATTTGTTTTTTCAGACTCAGGTTTGGTAACAGAGGTATTTTAAGTCCACGTAATATATTATATTTTCATGTTGGAGGCTGAAAACTCTTTGATACTAAATTTACCAATGAAATCATCCTGTTCTGGTGACCAAATCTTCTGAAATATTTATATGGTATTTTTTTTTATTATCCCTGGAAGCTTCTGTCACTAGTAACTCCCTGTAAGCCAGTCCTTATTCATTGTAGTGGAAGTTGAGGTAGCGGCTTTTCCAGATTCTGGAGATACTGTTAAATACGTTGTAAGGGCTTCATCACAGAAGGTAACTCATGGAAACCCATAGCTAATATCCACACCATCAGGTTGCTATCCATAGAAACCTGGTACTGGAGACGTGTGTATAGGCAAATGTGCATCCTGCGCCTAACAATGTTTTATTGGTCACTGGCCTAGACTTAAGTGTTAACTTGTCTTCAGTGCCTTATTAGCTAGTATTATTTCCATGATCCTGACAGCATTCCAATTCCAATATGATTGCTATCTGGCCAATAAATATAGAACTCATCTAGTTGCAAGAGACATGGCATTCATATACATGTTAGATCTGGTATGGTGCAGTTAATAAATGTGTTTGTTATGATGTGTTGGAAATACTGGGCAAAAGCTTACAGCTTGTCTCTGTACGTGATCTGCATATATATTGCTAGGTTAATGCAGTTTGCATTTATGACTGTAGAAGGAGCTGTTACATATATCTTTGTGTAGTCTCTGTTGTACATTCTCTACTGCAAGTTGTGTTTCCTTTACATTGTTTCTCTATTATTTATTTTTCCTGTCTATGTTATCCACCAAGTAAGGTGTCCTCTTACTGCACTAATGTTCCAGTAAAACCGGTTCCTGTTACACCACAAATGTCTATCTGGATTTGACTCCCAGCACACATACTCTGCAACATGATGAGGGCGCATTATCACAGTGGGCCTGTGTCATCCTTACTAGGCATGGAGTAATTTCCCACTAGCCATGTTGCATCACAGCAGCAAGCGTCTGTTCAAAACAGTTGCATTCAATTTACCCGGAGGTTTGAATAAATATAATTTAGTGAAATATATAATGGGGATCCCCACCTGCCCCCAAAGAATTGCCAGAGAGATAGCACTACCTCTCTGGCAGTGCTAGGTAGTGCTATCTTTTTCTTTGGGGGTAGGTGGGGACCCCCATTATATATTTCACTGTTGCTTTTGCCTTTTTTGCCAGGGATATGGAGCACACCGTGCCATTTTTAGGTTGATCTTTTTATGGCATGTGGTTTTAGTGCTGTCCATTTCCTTCTTTGGTTTGTTTGTAAATATCATTTAGTGGATTAATGCCAGGGTTAAATCACATGATATACCTGTATCTGAAAATCATACATTATGTAGCGTCTTACTAGTTCCTTCAACAAGCAGTAGGCGGTTTGATCATTCTCTTTGTAGCCAATCTTTAGGAAGGCTTAACATAGTCTACTGCTATTGACTACAGAAGTATCATGAAGTGTCATGCCTGGTTCTTGCTATCCTTTAAGTAGACCTAAACCCATTATTGGTGATGGGAATTAAGGTTTTAAGTACTTCTTACAAGTAGTGAATGGCTGGATAAAGGATATCTATTTTACCATGGTATAATGATTTAAAAGGGTCTGCAGTGCAGTGATCTGCATTTTGTATATACAAATCCCTGCTCATCCTTTCATTTGATATAGCCTTTAGTGTACTAATGAAAGCTTTTATATCTCTCTAAATAATATTGCCATTCAGACACCTTTGGCTAAGTGCATAAAAGGACCAACGACAAAGATGCCTTGTTCATCCTGTTAGCTTGTCTGAATGAGCAAAAACAAAAAAAGTTTTCCCCTGCACCTACATACATTTTGTGCTACTTCTTCTCTAATATACTAATGCAGGTAACGATATGAGGACCTGTTAAAGAGGAACGTCAGACCATTTCTGATGTTGCCCTCCAAACATCCCTCCCCCCTTCCGCACTGCCTGTGGGATGTTGGCGTTATCTAAAACGCCGGAATCTAGCAGGATTCCTTGCCCCTTTCCACCCCCTCCCCCTTAGCCATCCCAGAGTGAAGGCTGCAGGCTTAGCTGCCTATACCTGTAGCTGTCAGCTGTCATCTCTTCAAATGACAGAAGATCTCACGCATGTCATTGCAGCCTATGCAGTGACACTGCACAGGCGAAAAACCTCAGCCTTGATATCATGCAGCCCCTGGCTAGCTCCACGACAGCCCCTACTTAGGCTCCCTAGCTGGGTGCTTTGACATGCTATTGTCAGGCATGGTTAGTGTTAGCACACCAGGGGATGCGTGGGTCAGGGCTGTGGAAGGTAAGGGGAGCATTACTGTCTCTCTGTGGTCCGGGAGTCTGCCCCCCCCCCCCCCCCCCCAAACTTGGTGGAGAACAGGAGGCATAAGTTCATGGAGCTGAGGACACATCTCTCGAGGAGCGGGCTGTCACAGTTTAGGAGGCCAAAAGAAAAAAGCAGCAGCAATAGCAAGAGCACCACAAAGGTCATTCAAAATACCCATTGATGTTCCTGCAGCAGTTATATCCTCATATTTATCATTTTGGTAGCTAGGAAATGCAGAACCCTGTATGCCCCCCAAATTATTTCTATGTATTCCACTGCTATACAGCATTCCACTAGTATACAGTACATAAAGCACAAAAGGTAAACATTAGATGGTGGTGCATATTGGTTGATGTATTCAATCTGTTGCTTACCAAAACAGAACATTGCTTAAAGTCATTCAGGAGGCAACAAAATTACTAGAGGATACTTTTTGTCCCATGCAGCAAATTGGTGCCAGTCTGACTATCAGCAACTCCCCTGATCACTAGATCTGAGCCTACATGCAGTCCTCGATCCTGGGCCTCGAACGCCATTTACTGGCACCTCTGTGCAGGCCACTACATTCACTACAATGGGAAGGGGCGTGTCAGGCCTACTTTTATTGCAGTGAATAGAGAGGTTCGTGACTGATGGCACAGAAAGAGGTGGCTGCAGCATGGGCTCACTCAGATCCAGGAATCAGGTGAGTAACTGATTGTTGGACTGGCACCAGCTGAGTGGGAAAAAAGGTAAGTACCCTTTAGTATTTTTCTCACTTTAGGGAGGTAGCTTCTTTGAAATGGGGCCTATGCAGTTTTTTTGCTTTTTTTCAAGATGGACTAATTTCTCATGATCATACTTAAATTATCCCTCATTTTCATTGGAAGATATTTCCCTTACTTCAGTCTGCTGGAACTTCTCACCTCCCTGCTTAGTGTTAGGCCCCTTTTCACACCAGGCCATTTGTGTTGCATTGGATTATAAATACTCCGTGTCACAAGTGGCCAGAAACCGCAGCCCAATAAAATAATATGGCCCTTTCACACCAGTATGTTGTGTTTTGCCTGTAACACCAATGCGCCCCATAGAAGTCTATGGGCACCACATGAAAAGCACATGTACTGTGCTTTACCGTCGGTGCATTACGGTGAGAGAGCCATACTCACCCTCACCTCCTGATCCCTGTCACTGGTCCCACGCTGTCCTGGCCTCTGTCCTCTGGTCAGGCACTGCTGCAGTCAGCATCTTGGGGCCTTCAGTCCTCAGTTCCAAAAGGAACCAGGAGGTGTTCGCAGCAGTGCCTGACCTGGGAGGATGCCCGTACAGCCACCATCTGCTCTCACCACCATGTCCTGCCCCTTGCTGTCACGGCTGAGGGAGACGGAGCTCCTTCCACCGCCAGGGGACTGGGAGCAACGGGGTGATGCAAGGCTGCAAGTACCCCGCAGGAAGGGCAGAACATAGGACACAATTGTTTCAGCTCTGCACTGCCTTTGTTCACACAGTGTAAAAGGAGCCTTAGGATTGTATTGGCTTCAGAATAACACAGAGAGACAGGTAAGGTTTATGTGTGGTGACCAGGTTAGGGAAGCTGGGAGGCAGCTGTGGGTCACCGGCTTTTGGGGTGGCAGGCCAAAGCCTAGGTTTCGGCCAGATGTTAAAGTCCGTAGGCCCAGATGGTATGAGGGCCCTGTGTCGTGACGCCAGGAGGGTTTGGTGGCACCGGTTACCCTACCAACCAGGGTCCCAGGAGATCCCTTGCTAGGTGTTGGGCAGCAATAACAGGCGGAGGCCAGGTTAGGATCAACTGAACTTTTACTGGCAGTCTAGCTGGTACAGTAACAATACAGATCGGGAGCTCAGGAGCGATCCTGTGGTGTGGGAGACTAGAGGACTTGCTGAGACTTATAGTGCTATTTAGGCTGAATAGCTTACTTGCAAGATTGAAGATGGGTTCTGCGACCTTGGAGATTAGAGCTGAATTGAAGACAGGCTCTGTGACCTGGAATATGAAAGATGATGCTGTAGATTTATCAGCAGACTTGGTAAGCATTAGTCTGGCCCTTTCTCCACACTAGCCACACGAGACAAGCCAGCAGCACAAGCACAGATCTTCTTCCTTCAGAGAGCAAAGCTATCCTGACTAGAAAATGGAGGAGAGGGCAGGCTTAGGTGCCCAGCAGTCCTGATAGGCTCACCACTTGTCACATGACCCTTCCCTAGCAAGTTAGTTACAGCAAAAGGGAGTTTATGGAACTGCACAATGTGAATGCATTAACTCTTTGAGTGCAAACTACATAAATTCACATAGGAAACATGTTATAACATGAAAACAGGATATACAAGGTTATTATACAGGAACAGGGTATATATATATATATATATATATATATATATATATATATATATATATACTGTATGAACACAGATATATTATACAATATTATCTATGCAATATAACAGACCCCAAAGTCACAGGGACAGCCGAATGTCGAGGGGACACATATAGAACAGTATGGCAAATGCTGTACTGGGACATTGCATATGGTTACTGAGGTGTCTTTTTCAGAACTATAGTAGGCTAGGGCATTGAGGATAATAGAATTAGGCTAGAGTTTTGAAGTAGCATCAAACTAATAGCTGGTTGCGAAGGCATTTCGAGTTTTAGAGGGCGGCCTCTGCCATAGGCCTCTTAGTAGGCTCCTTACCCACCAGTGTCAAAAGTTTTAGTTTTTGTCTTGGGTGGATAGGTTTTGGGATAAATGGCTTTAAAATGTTTTTATGATACTGTCTTGCCTTTTTCATTGTAATTAGCTTGATTCAGCAATGGTTGTTATTTTAATAAAGACCAGGTTTGCTGTAAAGGAATGCCATGCTCCTAACTTGCTGCAGCCCGCTGCCATATAAGTGTTTTGCTGAAGCCATTTCGGTGTGCCTCTTTATATTGGTATCAGTGCTGTGGCACACACGCGCTGTCCTGGCTGATGGCAGCTCCTCACATACTTGGAACTCCATCTATGGGGGGACCTAGATATTAAAGTGATAGAACAGGAAAAGGTAATTGTTGCACGAAACTGAGCAGCAGTATGTGTCAGAAAGAACCTCAAGACAACATCTTTCCATCTCAGGACAACCTGTGAGCAACTGTGTTTAACATTGTTAAAACCATGGACTGTTAGTTAACATAGACTGCAATGAATATAAACGTGAGGCAGCCGCAACAATGGCATCCAATTCATGAACCAGCCTGTCTAAAGACAATAACTTAAATCGGACCTTCACCATGATTTATTGAAAAGCTAAACCCTTAAAAAACGATTCCCCAGCATCTAAAGTTAATATATTTTAAGTTTTTAGTCACTTACTTATTATTCTTTCCCCCACTGGGCTGCAACTCTGTTCAGGACTTTAGGATACGGGCGCCGCCATCTTGACTCAGAAGCATCACATTTACTGAGGAGAGGAGAGTGGGATAAAGTACAGGGGGTGGGTTATAGCTGTGCTTTGCTCAGACAGAGTAGCGCTGGGGTCAGGAAAAGGTCAGCAATCCCAGAATGCAGAGCAGTCAGAAGGCACTTCCTGTTTGCAGGCTGCCTGATGTTCCATGAGCCGCCATCTTGGATGCTTAAAGGCTCATAACATGCAGTAGATGGTAGGATGATTTTTAATGTGAGCAATCTGTATGTACAGGGTGTGGGAAACATATAAGATAGACTCTTATTCAGAGTGAAGGAGCGCTTTAACTTACTTGCACACACAATGAAAAATGCTTTACTTGCCTGCACAGTGCTACAGTTCAGTTGAGGGTTTTTTGGTAGAGGCCAATCGGACTCCCTATTGCACTGGGACCTGCAAATGCAACAGCAAAAAGGAAGGTGGGATGTGCTCATCCAGTCAATATATGATTTTTTTTTAATTGGCATGTTTTCATTGTGTGTGTGCATGCAAGTTAAAGGGTCCTCCACCATGCCCCCTCCTATTAGTGATAAAACACATGTCATAAAATAAATAAAATCAGACACTCATCTACATTCAGAATGCTGCGGCCGGCCGGGAATTCAATTACATGGCGGGGGGTGATCGGTGCTGCATCTGCGTCACCGCCGACTTCGCCAGCTTGATCCGGGGTGAAGGTGAGTTTCTTTTTTTTCTTTTATTACATGTTCAGTATTACTAATAGGGCGGGGGTATGTTATTTTTTTTACAAAGGGGCTGTAGTAGCCCTTTAAGTTTTAAGACAGGCTGGTTGCTACATGTGAAAGTCTGTGTTTGGAGGTGCTCAGTAATACGTAGAGGCTGATTCAATACTAACTAGGTATGGGCAGATGAGCGTCTGTATAGCGGCGCTTAGAGCGACCGCTAGTAGATGCTGTAAACATGGATTGGGCGCTGTAACAGAGTGCCTCAGTCGCTGTAATAACCTGCCCGCATTGATATATGTTGGGTACTCTAACACCAGCACAGCGCTGCAGGAAGCGAAAGGTAGCACCAGCTCAGTGCAACTGACTCTCGGTGCTCCAAACAATACTTATCAAAAAAGGACACACAAACAGCATCATCGCTCTAAATCTAGTAGTCGCTATAGCATAGAGCGCCAGATGCTGTGTGATTAAAGTCTGTTTTTGAACACATATACACCTCTAACATAGCGAAAACACACAGAATGACATTGTTTAAACACTGTGACATTAATACTTTAGTGCCAAGCCTGTAATAACAATTCTGCATAAAAAACAAAAAAAATCTAAAAAGTTTCTAAAAGTGTTTGCAGCCAGGCTGCAACACACTGCAACACGCTGTTATAACACAAGCAAATGAACGGCCATTGAAATGTATGGGAGAGCGACACTGAGCGAAAGGTAATACCTGGCGCTCTGAGAGCTAGAGCGCCGGCGCTATACGCTGAGCCACCTGTAATAATACATCGGACGCTACATGGCGCTGTTAGAGTCGCTCACCAGATTTGCTATCATAAATGTGATTTTGCGTACAGTGTCCGGTGTTCACCAGACGCTGCCTGTCGCTAAGAGGCACTACCTGGCGCTATTCCTTCTTAAATAGGCCCCTTAATATTTTTGGTTTCTTCGCTAGATATGTCAGAACATTAGGTAGCAATTCTGGGCCACACAATAGTAAAAAGCTATAAGCTGTGGCCTGATTTTTGCCACTAGGTTGAGTACAAATCATTATTATTAGGGAATTAGGGTATTTGTCCTTTAACAAGGTACATTCCAGCTTCCATGAGTTACCTTTGTTGCTGAAGCCTGTGTCCCTCCAGATGCTATGCAGCTCCTGTGCCTACAAGCTCTGTCCTGGCTGTGGAAATTCTGTATATCGAAACAACTATAAGAGGCAGGATGCTGCTGTACTGTGCATATCATTGCTCTGCATGTGCCCCATAAACCATGTAAGTCTCCCTTATTTTGCCTTTATTGGACATCATTGTGGCCGACGCCATGCTGAGCTCCAAGAGATCTGGGCTGCAAAACATTATTGCCATCCCCGCTGTGCTACTGCGCATCCCTTGTTTCCAAGCTCCTCCATGCAGCCTATCGCTCATTTTATCAGATGCTTTGCTGGAAAACAAGATTTTATTTTGGCAGAAACTGAGCACTGAAGGTTACACCAGGACAAGTATTAAAATTCAAAAAGCGTAGAAGTGCTTTTATTCTCTTTTTCTCTTGAAGTGAATGAACTGTGTGTTGAAAGCTGTGATAGCTCAGTCAACTAATGAGTTAAAGCTCCTTTGGATATTCTTTAAAAATAAACACACACACACACACACACACACACCTAAACACCAACAGATCACTACCTGTACACGACCATGTGGCAGAATTAAAGCGGACCAAAACCCCCCAAGACAACTCAATCTATCTTGCTCCCCCACCCCAGGTACATTACCGCTAGGATCTTTTCTACCCTCGTTTTCTCCAGGTATCCCATTGTATGCCGTAGATTTCTGACAGGATACCATTGTTCTAAACTAGCTGTATACGCCCCACTCCTCCCCCTCCTCCCCCTCCTCACAATTTTATGCTGGGGAGCAATTAGTGGTTGTTGATAATAGTGCTAGAAGGAAGATAAGAGTTTTAATTTCCCTTAATTTTCCCCCAATTTTTCCTTTGAGGCCAAAGACGTTTTGGAGTAATTTTATCCAATTCATTACCAGGGGAGTTGATACATGTTTTTTTTTTTGGTTTACCCTTCCATAGTAAGTTGTTGGTGTAAAGAACATACTCACATACTGATACAGGTGAGAAGCTTAGTAAGTAATGTTCATGTTGAAGACCATGGGAAAAAGTCTGATCTTTGATTCTGATGTGATGGGTATCAGGCAGGCTGATGTGGGGATTTATCAATCTAAAAAAAAAACCTGAGATTTTCGCACATAATGGTTTCTTAGATTCACACAGAAGGGTGTGATAAATGGAAGATGAAAGGAAGTGTCTTCTTGATGAGAAATGCCTAGAAGACTTGTAGCCTTCAAGCAGAATTACACCCTATGCGAGTAGGGAAGCCTGGCTCTGTGGATAAGTCAAACGGGGTTGGCGAGGTAAGGGGAGGGGGGGGGAAATAGGAACTGTTTTAGGGCTCCTAGCACCAAAGACTGTAGTCATACCCTGGAGATTCAATCAAAGCTGCACTGATATAGATCAGGGTTTCCCAACACTCAGCAGAGGATGAGCTGGGTAGACTGTTTTTCCAACCCTGGAAACCACCCCAGTGCTTTTCCATGTCCATGTCAGTTTAGCACTGGGGTTATATACAGGGCTGGAACTGAAAAAAATGCCTAGAATGTTGTCTTCTGGTGGGGATGAATATCTGGATGCATGTTAGAGCTAGGAGGGGTGTATTAACTGAATGCTAATGGGGGCAAATAGAACCGTGTTGTTGGTCCAATATTTCAGAACTTGGAGCCTTACTTTTAAATACTGCACACGGGCACATTTTGTATAAAATTGGCCCTGCCAGCAACAAATCTTCTCCTACCAAACTCTCTCTGGGTTGCCTGATAGCCATGTCTCCTCCTTATAGGGAGGTGGGAGTTCTCCTTCTAACAACTTTATTAACCTTTCAGATGGCCCACGTTCCTGCAAGTATACCAGCCAATAAGCCCTTAAGCACAGGTCTGGTGTTCTTCTAAGTCGATGGCCACTAAGCTCCACAATCTGAAATAACTTAGGGGACCTTGACACCTGTTACCATAACACAAGGATCCAATAATAAAACATAACCCCTCCATTACAACAATAAACCTTAATTGAAAATTAAACCTTAATTAACCCTCACCACTGCCACTTGCAAGAAGCCATGTCTTCCTCAGGTGGCATCATCATCCTCTCACAGCAGGCTCCAGTGTCTGGTTTAAAGGGGGAATACTCCTTTATATCTGGCATTCCATCAGAGAAATAATGCTCTGCCACTGGGGAGAGACTTTTATACCTCAGCAATGTAGTTTTGCCCCCAGCATCGCAGGGAATGCCGTGGCCCACGCATGTGCCGTTGGACCGGGATTTAGGTAAGGTTTGCGGGCGTCCTGGGGGGTTTCACACAGCGGGGTATCCCGATTTTGGATGCCCGTGGGGAGGGACTGGATCGGCCTGGGAATCTTATAGATTCCCGGGCCGATCCTGCTGGTTGTTGGTCCATTTTAAAATGTACTGGATAATTTGTCCTATGTATTACTTACTGCTCCTATTCAGGTCTGGCTAAGCTGAACCAAGCCGCAATATCAAGTTCAAACCAAAATATTAGGCTCTTCACCAGTATGGGGTCAAGCCCCCACTAAACACTTTTAGGGTTATCTTATCCTAGTGGTTATGGTAGTGGCATGTGTAACAGGCCTGTGTGGCGGTTTCGATTCCCGGCTAGGACATTACTGAAGTACTCTTGAGCAAGGAACCGAACCCCCCAACTGCTCCCTGGGTGCTGTTGCTAGGGCAGCTTACTGCTCCGGGCATGTGTGACTAGCAAGCATACAATGGCCATAAATTAAAATTAAAAAAAAAACTTGGTGGATAAAGCAATACATGTATGATGTTGCCAGTCTGGCCCTTTAGTGGTGAGTACACCAAGTCTGTCAGTAAGGGACACCCAGTTGTGCTAAAATTATAGCTTTTATAATCATCCCCAGCAAATAGTGAGCTCTAGGTCAAAACTCCTTGGAAAGGAAGGATGCGATTAGCCCTGTCCATTGAGTCTGACAGAGCAGTCTATTTTAAGGTGGCCAAGTGGGCCTTTACATAATTAGTGGTCCATGCTAAGGTAAAAAAAATCACCTTTATAGCATATGTCATAGCCATAGTTGTCACAAGGCAATTGGTAGTCCTGGGCCCTAGTTGCAGTACAATGGCCCTTAAAACGTCATAGTTTTTATTGTTCCCCTCCCCCCAGTTTTCATTTAGCTTTTCATCTACCACATGTAGATTGATAGCCCCTTGTCGCATTTGGAGGTCCGTGTAGTTTTTAAAGAGGAAACCCTGTAGAGACAGAATAGGGGATGAACATGTTAAGGTAGGTGGGAGCTTAAGTACTAAAGGTTAATATTGGTCTTCTCTTTATAGGAGAGAATGTGACTCAATGTGTTACTCACCAGGTTGTTGCCTGGGTAGGTTGGTATCGCCAAAGATACAATGTTCCGGGTGTTGGGGGGTTCCTTTCTCCTCTTCCTCTCCCGCACCAGTTGGATTTACCTCAGGGTGGTCCAGGGTCTCCTCGGCGACTTCTGGTCAAACCATTTCCTCTCTTTCAAAACAAAAGTACAGGTTAATCCAGTGCGGTCCGAGAGACTGGAGTCTGAATTCCCCTTCCCCTTTAAGTGTTACCTTACTCGTAGTTAGGAATGCCTTCCTCAGGCTCACCTTGCATCGAGATCTGCTGGGCTAGTTTTGACCAGGGGTAATGGGGCCTCCATATCCTATGGTCAGGCTGTCCTCCATAGATGCGCCTTTCTGGTGGGCCTCCAGGCAAGTCACAATTATGGCCATCTGGAAGGGGGGAGGTCCTGGGTAAGGTCCCTGCACTGCAGTTCTTCAGGAATGGGGTCAAAGGGTAGAGGATTCCCAAGCTTGTCAGAGTCCCTGTCCCGATCTATTAAGGAGCTGGTGGGATTAGGAATGGATCCTGGGTGGGTGATAGCAGAGCTGCCCTGGAAAGCCATCATCGGAGGATCACTTTTTTTCTCTTCCTCTCCCATGCCAGTTGGAGATGATGGGTGGAGGGTATAAGTGAATACCGCCCCAGTATAGAAAAAAACCCTGGGGAAATGGTGGGAACAGAACCCAACTTGTGGTGTAGCTATGAGCGAAGGCAGGAGAACCTGCGCATCTCCGTGGAGAGCCATCCAGGAATCGAGTGAGAGCTGAGACATAAACCCTGGCTGAGGGTGAGCGGTGGAGGGAGAGATGATAGTCTGCCCAGTGTACCCTGGTTGGGCAGCTGGAAGGTATTTTTCCCCTGTCCCATGGCGCTGTTTGCCTCTTATGCTGGGGTAATCACCCACAATCGTTTCTGGGAAGAGTCCCATGGGAAAGACTACGTCACCGTTTTTGGTGGAAACATTTTTTGAATCACCCTGAACTCCTCAAGGTTTTGGGTCCCTCCACACTACTGGGTTTCATGATTGTTCTGGAAGTTTCTACAGTGGGATGTAGCTCCACTGCTTCACTAAGCCCCACCCCTTTATGTAGACTATCATGTCCAGACCTGTCTCTGTCCTGGGAGGAAGAGAAGTGAAGAGCCTCATACAGAGATCTCCTCAAAGGTAGGTCCCCCCTCAGCTTCCCCACCCCAATTCTGTGTCTGATTCAAGTAAGCCTGTAAGCATGGCTGATGCTTATCTTGAACTTTGCTACTGAAACAAATGTACCTGTGTGAGGGACACAAGATTATCTAGCTCTTATACTGAGAACTGTATGCTGTTGGCCAGGACTTGGATTAACTTGTTCTTTGCCGTGATCTTGCTGTGAATTGGATTAACTTGTTTTTTACTGTGACCTTGGAACAATAAAGTAAGCTGATTATTGCATTGGTGCCTGTCTATTGAGTCTGTGCCCTGGGGAGGTGCCTCACTCCATTCCAATATCCAATAGCCTTCCACTCTGGCTACTGCTCCTGACACTACAAGGCCACTGGCAAAAAGAGTCCCGGTGCAAGCTGCTACCCCTGCTTGCAGCAACTCAAGCACACTGACGTTAGATAGACGGTCAACGTGCCGCTTGGAGTTCTGGGACCGCACACTGCTGGGCGGACAGTTTCTTCTACATTAACTTGTTCTTTACCGTGACCTTCCTGTAAATTGGATTACCTTGTTTTTTACTATGACCTTGGAGGTGTCTCACCCCCTTCCAATATCCAATACTTTTCCACTCTGGCTACTGCTCCCAACACTACAAGGCCACTGGCAAGAGGGGGCCCGGTGCAAGCTGCTACCCCCAGCTTGTAGCACCTTGAGCACACTGGCGTTGGATAGACGGTCAACATGCTGGTTACAGTTCTGGGAACGCTTGCTGCCGGGCAGACAATTTCTTGTATATTGTGCAATAAACTCAGTGCTCTGGCTGTCCATACACAGGTGAGGGGTGTGGCAGGGTTATTGCATTCATTGCTGCCATCGGTCAATAGATTAAATAGTCTGGACAGCAGTGTATGCTGCCAGTGTTCATGTTCTTTTTGTAGCGGCTGGCAACACAAGGGAGGTGGCCTGAGTTGCGACCCTGTTATGGGGCTCTCCAGTAGCATTGACAGAGGCAAGGCTGGGTCCCTTCTACCAACTTGCTAACATGGATCTACTGGCAGGCCTAATTTGAGGTCTGTAGGTGTAAGTCAACAAAAGTGGATATATTCTTAAAATATATATTGTTTTTTAGATTTGCCAGAACTCCTTGAAAAAAAGTTATATTATACTGATACACACAACCCACTTTTCTGATTCAGCAGGAAATAACAAACACGTTTCTTTATTGTATACATTTATATACCATTATTTTTTAAAGGGGAAATTACCAGATGTTTATACATTTAGGTTATTAACATTTAAAACATTTACTGAAGACAGTTGAAATATAGTAATAAATATAACTCTTGAGATTTGCTTTGATAAGTCAGTTAAAATTGACTAATTACTTTGCTCTAATAAAGGTTTCCATAGTTATGTTGCCCCAAAACATATTAATTATGTTGGGCTGATGCATGTCAAGGGGGAGGCAACCTGATGAATGTCAAGAGGAACACCCCTTTTGTTTAGATCTCATTGCTAAAATGTCTGACCCAGGAGTTAGGTGAGTATGAGCTCAGATTGGTGAGGCACACAAATCTAGGGTGGGGCAGGAGGGGCACTTGCCCCGAGTGCAGCAGGTCAGGGGGGACCAAAGGGGGGCTTGAGCACCGATGGGGTGGGCACCATTTCAAAGCATTGCCAAGGGTGCCAGAAAGTTTAGCTATGCCTCTGGCCAAGTGACTGCGGAACGTGAACAGACAGCAGAGCAGCCATTGTTGGTTCTCAGCGCCCCTCCAGTATGGAATAGGCGAGTACACCATGTGTGTTTGTCCTGCTAAAACATATTGACAGATCACCTTAAAGCAGACCTCCAGTCAAGAAAATAAAATGTAGTAATTTTCTCCCCTCAGATTTTCACAATCAATGGAATATGTGGTTTGAAAGGCTTTAACCCCACATGGGTAAGCTGTGCTTCTAGCATTACAGGGAACGTCAATCTTGGATCACACCTCAGAGCCCTGACCAAACATAAGCCTGAGTGGGGGAAGGGGGAGAGTCTTTGCTAGCACACAGACACTCTGCAGTTGTGCTGGCTTCCAACCAACCAGAGAGAGAGATTTTATCTATTTCCACACCAAATGTTAGGAGATAAAATCCTTCTCTAGTAAGTTGCATTGAAGATCAGCATGGGTACAGCATGCACACAATGCAGGCTGTCTGAAGCATTGAATTTGCTATAAGCAGTATAGAGAGAGATTTACCTCAGAAAGGAATCAGCACGTCTGTCATGTTACACACACTCACACACTAAATAATCAGCTGCTGAATGAGGTTGAATGTAACTATGTATTAATCTTAGTCAATGGCCTTAGCAGCCACAAACGATTGCAAATGCTGTTTATAATGTTGATACACTGTTTAAGTGCATTCTGAGCAGTGATGAGTCATTACAGCTGATAGTTCTTTTGGCTAGAAATAAAGCATTTCAAAGAGATTTTGTGTAATTTTGACTGCAGGGCTGTTAATTATGGCAAGATGGCCACTCCCGTGCAATTCAGTAGAGTGTGGTCCTTTGGAAGGCATCTCTTGATTTGTTGATGAAAATCTGAAACCGCTGGTCAGACTATTACCGTCTTTCGTCCTAGATAGCAGTGATGTGTTGCGCAAATTAATGAGTTTTGAAATGGAGAACAGATGGTTATTGGCCAGTATTGATGTGGGCCTAGAGGCGACCATGTGGTACCTTGAAGAAGTAGGTCTATGCGACGCAGCATATAACGAGTTCGTTATTGAACTTCTGGAATTATTTGCTGAAAAATAATTTCTTCCGTTTTAATGGGGAGTACTACCACCAGATCTATGGGGAGGTGGTTTGGCGGGCCGATTTTGGGGCACGGGTCGCCCTCTGGCTGAGGTACATAGATGATGTACTGGTAGTATGAAAAGGCACTGAATCCGAATTTAGCAGTTTTGTGACCTCCTTGAACTGCAACAGTTGTAACATGAAGTTGACCTATAAGATCGGCCCACACCAGGTTGAGTTCCTGGATTTATTGATTTCTCTTGAGGGGGGGAGGCTAGTCACCAGTACTTTTCAGAAACCCACGGCGGGTAACACCCTGTTACACTTTGCGAGTCACCATCCCTTGTCCCTCAGGCACGGTGTCCCTTTTGGACAGTTCCTACGTATACGAAGAAACTGCAGCTCCGATGCAGACTATGTGAGGGAGGCACGGGAGCTGTCCATGCGATTCCGTGCCAGGGGATATCCCCATAGACTATTAAGAACATGTTTTAAAAAAGCCCTGGATTCCATGCCAGGGGACTTATTGAGAGTGAAGAGAGTCAGAAGAGGGGACTCCCCCTAAAATCAGCTTCATTGACAGGGCCGACTCCAAGGGCATTTGGTCTGATGTAAGCATTAAGGAGAGGAGGTTGTGAGTAGCGCTGGAAATAAGGTAGAATAAAGACGCTGCCTGTATTGAATGGCCAGACTCAAAATGAACAATGTGGATGAATTTTAACAGATACAAAGTCTGTGCTCATTTTGGAGCTCAAAACATCAATCCCTTATATCTGAAAAAAAAGGGGGGGACAAGCGCACTTATGGACGTGTGTGTTTGAGAGTCATTGTGCCCAAGACAAATGAGGTTTGGTGAGGCTATATTGGTCTCTCTGGATTACTTTTCTGGTGTTCCTCTTTAAACATCCCTCCCCCTCCCTCACTGCCTTTTGAATGTCGGAATTATCTAAAATGCAATATTCGCCAGTATTCATGGCCCGTTCCCCCCCCCCCCCTTAGCCGTCCCAGAGTGACGGCTACATGCTTAGCTGGCCTTACCTGTCGGTGTCTTCTCTTCACTCCTCAGATCTCGCTCTGAGTGTCATTGCAGCCTATGCAATGACGCTGCACGTGCGCAAGATCTGAGGGGCGGCGCGGTGCATGCCAGGATTTCAAAACGGCGCTGGCTGACAGAGGGCAACGGGGGAGCAGAGGGATGCCAAACGCACTGCGACTAGAGAGGTAAGTAGGTAAATTTTATATTTTTGTATACAGAAGGGGCTGGTGGGCCAGGCAAGCCAGGTCTGGGGAGTTTTTACTAACTTCCCATGACCTCAAATGTTCCTCTTTAATCCATTTGCTATAATTGTAAATTGTAATTTCTCAATTACTCAATTTTCCAATAATTTATAACTTAGAAGGTTTCACTCCTCAGAGGTGTAATAAGGGAGAGAAAAAAGGGACAAATTGTGCAAAAACATTTCCAAAAAGAAGAGCGCAGCCTGCCCTTTTATTAATACACTCATAGGAAGGACAATTAGATTGCATATGTAATAAGATCCAAATCCAGATCCAAAAAGGAGCAGGGAACTCCCACTTCACACTGCTGACTTCAACAAAGGCAGAAAGAACACACCACACAGCTAGGCTCTGGCCATTACCCTCACTGTTTCCTCCTTTCACATTCAATTTTGCTAGCATCCTAGCATCAGTGCTGCAGACTCCTCCCTACGTGTTTCGTTCGTAGGACTTGTGCACTGGAAAAAAAGGAGATCTGATAGCGCTCACTATATACTTTTAGGTTTCTGAGTTTAACGCTTTATATGTTATCAAACCAGGCAGCACTAAGTTTATGCTCCAAGGCAACGTGATTTGGCCTTTTTGTATGTTATTAGATCCAACAGTTCAATTCTACAATTCCATATTTTATTTTTATCCATTATATTACTCTGCCTGAATAAAAATATATAATACATTTAATATATAATATTAGAAAATATAGAAGATATATGTATAAAAATTTAACTAAATTATATCAATCAAATCATTTCATTACTTAAATCAGAGGTTCATCCGTTTCAGCCCATCCAAACAAACCATCAGATGCTGGTTCTTTTCATATGCTTCTTATTAGCAAGTCAATATTTCGCCACAGTAGCAGGATTCATATTATGTGGGACTCAATATCAACTGATTCAAAGACAGGCAAACTCACAATTGTTACAGTGAAAAGACATGGCATTATTCAGCTGTCCATTTATCCTTATTAGTGCACTAGGCTTATATTCCTTCTATCTATCTAACAGTCAGATTTTTTAATTGACTGCATAAAACAAAGGAATGTGATATCACAATTTGCACTGGTGACATTTTTCAAAATTAATTACGGATCCCCTTTGCCTATTTTTCTACCTGGTTAACAATGCTAAAGGTTGGTAATGTCATCCTCTGTAAACATTATAAAACAATCTCTTTGTTCTACTACCACTTTGTCTGCCGGGAAGTGTTCTGACATTAACACATAGAACACTAGAGACCATTGTGGAAATTAAAGCTTTCGTCTTGAAATATTGATTCTGGAGTTCATTAACAAACTTCACAACATCTTCAGGGAAATTATTTTTTAGCAAGTCAAAACAGCGTAAAGAGCACAGAACGTTTCCTAAATGAATTGTTAGAGGAAAAGGATAAAGATAAATATATGATCATAAATAAACCATAAGGGTCATATTCTCAGATCAATTATGATCAAAATAATGAAATCTGAATAAGCCATACTGGCCATTATAGATCTAAAACATGTAGAAAAGATTCTAGACTTTAGACTTAAACAAGCTTTTTTGATTAAAACTTTGTTACAATAATTCTAGAACAAAATGCAGTTTGGAAAAAAGTATTTTTAGTTACACTCTTCTTCAAGATCAGATGTCAAGGACTGCATCTCAGTCCGGCCCTGTGTTCTGACCTTGCAGGCTTCTGTATTGGACCCGGTGCTTGATCGCAAACACTGGTGATGCTGTTATTAAATATATGACTAATCACCTAGTGACGCTTGTCGTCAATACAGCTATTAGGTTTACAGCTTACTCCAGCCCCATTATCATGTTAAAACTAGCCACCAACTTAACCGCTGGTTATCTAGGAGCTACCAATTTTCCAATTACCTACCTGGTTCTGCTCTATAATGGCTCTGCAAACCCAGTGTGTGTCCACCAGTTCAGCCACACAGAAACCACAGTGAGAGTGAGAGTTCTGGTCTTGCTTCCTTCCAATCCTATTCTTGGTTCTTTCAAGGAAGGGTTTTGGAATCCTGGAGGTGCTGGTTTGTCTTCTTGGATACTACTGCTTTTGCTTTTGGACACCTCATTACCAACCTTGGCTTGAACTTTGACGCCGCTCTTGGATTTTCCCTTTTGGATTGCTTACTTTGGTTTTAACTTTAACTTTGGACTTTGTTTTTGAACCTGTGCTGCCAGCCCTCGGCCTCTCCTTGGACTTTGTTATTGAAACCATGCTGCCTGTCCTCATCCTTTAGCTTGGACTTTGTCCTGCCATCAAGACTCTTGCTCTGGCTTCCAGCTGTGTCTCCCTTACAGCCGTACCCAGGCCCTGTCATGCTGTACTGCCAGGTGGACACCCCATGGTGTTCCCACAGCCCAATCTTTCTCTTCTTGTGGGGGGAGCCATTGAATTCCAGGACACCTCATAGATTCTGGGACTGGGCAAGTATGGCTGTTCAGCTGTTCTACCTACTTGGGCTTTACCAGCTAGCACTACCTGATACATACATATAAGGAATTTCTTGTTGTAAGTTTACAAGTACATTGCATTTGAGAACAGGATGTAACAAAATATTACAGCATAGGTTAGGGAAATAGGAGGTGCAACATGAAGCAATCGACACAATCGTTAGGTTAAAGAATGAGAATAGGAAAAATACCTCCTTGCCCAGGAGCCATCTGCCCATGCAGCCATTCTAGGCAACACTTGTAGTAGGCATTGTCCAAGAACATCTACAGTTTAAGCCAAGGTTGGTAACAAGGCATTCAACATAATCAGAAAACAATGGACTGGGCCAGAGTGATCTGTGACAACAGAAACAAAATAGTTCTTTGCTAGTATGATGTTTGGTATTGGTAGTAATCGTGACCAATAACAGCTAAGCAACTGAACCTGAGAACAAGCCTGTTACACAGATCTTTCTACAACCCAAAAATATACTAATCTGCCCATTGTTTGGTAGCATGAGATGCAGGAAAAATGCCCATGTGGTTTACCTCTTACATTTTCTTCTGTCAGTTTCTTTGTTTTTAATGTCATTCACTGGAAACATTATAACTCAATCTCTTTGTTCTATCACAACTTTGTCCATTGGGAAATAGTTTGACATTATCATTGCAGAAATTAAAACCTGTATTGTATTAAGACTCTTAACAGCATCAGTTGCTGACTAAAATATAAATAAACCACCTCATGTAAAATTTTATTTGGGGACTGCAGATATATACAGTAATCTGAATGATGATCACATGAGATGGAATGATAATAATAAGAAATAAATAAATAAATAATATAATAAGAAATAAAAAAAATAATAGTGATATGGTCATATGGCAGATTGTAGTGAGAAAGGGGAATTCATGTTCAGGAAAGGCTATAAGAGATTTTTGTATGGGCTAGGTGCCAGGTAGGCTTGAGGAGCAAGGGTGGTAGCTAGCCAGAACTGCTTCAAGAAGACGTTAGACCCTAATGCCACTTTCTTTAACCTGAGGAATACAGTAGTTAGTGAAGGGATCAAAGTGTAAGACCCTTTAGGTGCTAGTGGGATCACTCTGGAAACGATTAGGGTCACTAGAGGTATCTGGAGACTTTAATGTACTACTTTAATGTTACAATGCGTTAATAGAGAAGTCCCTTGTGCTGCAATGGGTGTTTAACAGGAGTGTAACTACAGGGGGTCCAGAAGATCGGGGGCCCCATCATTGCTGCTCCTCCTCCGTATTTATGAGATTTGTGCTCATTTGTCATCATTTAGAGAATGGAATCACCATTTGTTTTTGCTGTTTCAGTCTGTAATTGTCTAGTTGCATCCAATCACATTAAAAGACAGAACAAAAAGTTTAGTGTATGTGCCATGACAGGGCCCCATTTAATATTTGCACCAGGGACCCATTACATCTAGTTTTGTCACTGGTGTTTTGTGACAGCCAATGTGGGCTAGGAACAGTTTGGAATAGCACCTGTCCAGGACAAGTGTATTAGTTCAGATCACGTGAGCGCTTTGCAAATGCATAGTGTTACAAAGGGCCTCTAGAAGAAGAGATGATTAGCATTAATTGTTGCTGAAAGAGGAACTAAGAAGAGGAGTGTTCAGCCCAGCCAGAAACGTGGAGGCTGATTCATTACTAACGCCAGGTATTGTCGGATGAGCGTCTGTATAGTAGCGCTTAGAGCGACCACTAGTAGACGCTGTAAGTGGGTATTGGCCGCTGTAACAGAGTGCCTCAGTCGTTATAGTAACCTGGCCGGCATTGATGAATGTGATGTATGTTGGGCGCTCTAGCACCAGTACAGCACTGCAGGAAGTGAAAGGTAGCGCCAGCTCAGTGCGACCAACTCTCAGTGCTCTACACCATACTTATCAAAAAAGGACACACACACAGCTGCGGTGCTCTGGATGTGGTCGTTATAGCATAGAGCACCAGACGCTGTGTGATTGAAGTCTGTATTTGAACTCATATACACATGTAACAAGGTGAAAACAAATGGAATGACATTGTTTTAACACTGGGACAATAACACTTTAGTGCCAGACCTGTAAATGCAATTCTGCATAAAAATATAAAAAGTCAAAAAAGTTTCTAAAAGTGTTTGTTTGCAGCCAGGAGAGGTCACACAATGTTTAAGCAACAACAAAAAAAAAAACGCTGTTTAACCCTTTCAGTGCCAAGCACGTAGATTCTAGACAAAGGTGTGCACTTTGTCTGCAGAGCTGAAATTTTCAAGTAAAATTACCATTATGCTCATGCTTTACTTTGGGGTGTTTGGCAACTCTTCCCTTGACAGTAGCTATGCATGTTGGGTATCGTTCTGTTGTTTTTTCAGATTTTACTTGTTTTCTCTTGTTTGTATATAGTTTTTTTAGGAAAACGTGGCTTTGATTTAGCTTTTTTATCCTTTTTTTAGGGAAACTCTTTGCAACCAAAGATTACATTGAGGTATTACTTCCAGAAAACTGTGGCCACATCAACAAGCCTGGTACACCTAGAAAGCTTGAGGTGTGTACTTCCAGAGAATATATAGTTTGTTGGGGGTATTTCAAATGTAACGGGTTGTTTTTCTGGAAAAACTTCAAGGTGCGCATAGCGCATAGCATAGTTGTATTTTATGTGAAAATCCCCTAAAGTTCTGTTTCAGTTTGGGGGAGTCTCCTGGACAGGAAAGGGTGTCTACCTATACATATGTGGTATCGCTGTAACCGGGAGAAATTGGGATTTCACACGCAATAAGATTTTATTGACAAACTTACATTTTTTTATTACAAAAAAACACAACAAATAGTAAAAAATAGATTTCTTTATTTTTTTTTCACATATTTCACCCAAAAATATTGAGAATACACCCAAAAAATGTCAAACAAGACATTTCATGTTAAAGCCCAGACTATGCTGAAAAAAACAATATATAATTTCCCTGGGAAATCCCTGAAAATCTCTTCAAAAATCACATTTGAACATGGGGAGCGCAAAATAGTGCAAAATGGTCTGGCAACAGAGTGTGACAAAAACTCCAGGTAGGCTGGCAGCGAAAGGGTTAAGCACAAGCAAATGGGCGGCCATTGAAATGTATGGGCAAGCGACACTGAGTGAAAGGTAATACCTGGTGCTCTGGAAGCTAGAGCGCCGGTGCTATACGCTGAGCCACCTGTAGTAATACATCAGTCGCTACATGGCGCTGTTAGAGTCAGTCGCCCGATTCACTTTCATAAATGTGGTTTTGCATACGGCCAGACGCTGCCTGCTTCTACGAGGCACTACCCGGCGCTATCCCTTTCTGAATAACCCCCTAAGTCTACTTTCAACTACGCGTCTGCACCAGAAAATTAAGTAGTTGAATACTTGCTACAAATCTGAGAAACCCACTTGCTACAAACAATAAATACCTTGTGATACAGAAAAACAGACTGGATACGGATGTATTTACTATATGTGTGTTTGTTACTATAAACAATACCGGTATATATATTGCTAAGCCTGCGGGACAGTGTCCCCTTAAGAAATATGTGATACAAGCATTATTACTATAAATGTACTGAGCAAACCAAGAGGTATCCCACCTTAGGGAAAACTCAGGCCCTTGCCCCCCAATTCTGACCCTACCAGAACAGGGGCAGAGCAAAGGCCATTTTCCCTCCCCCCCAAACATTTCTCTAGAAAATAGGGACCTCCATAAATAACAAGGTGCACCACTGAGGGAGAAAGGTAAAGAAGGTGCAGACATTCTTGCCTAATAGCACTCTTCTGGACCCCTTTCCCCCCCCCCCCCCCCAAGCATATCCCAAATCTGGATGCCATGCTGTGTGAAACCCCTCGGAGTGCCGGTATTCACTTACCTGTCCCTGGTCCAACAGCACATGCATAGGCTCCAATGAGAGCCGTCTGCTGTGACTATGTCATTCTGCAAATGGCTCCCATTGTTTTCATTCAGGTGCGTGCACGCCGCCAGGGATGCAGAGAATGCGGCAGTGAGCGATTCCCTTTAAAGTTGATGAGAGCTGTTTGCCAAATGACAGTCACAGCAGACGGCACTCATTGAGCGAGAGCCTGTGCATGCGCCATTAGACCGGGATTACAAACACAATCCAATTCAGCATGCCCTGGGGGAATGGAACAAAAGTCAAATTCCCGGGTTTTGTCCTGCTTTAAAGAAGCCAACATGGGGGCGTGGCTAGGCACCAAGGAAGATGGCTGCTTCCTCCTAGTGCTCGGCATCACGGAGCACAAAAACCACCTCTTAGCAGCTCCAAAAGCGCCTAGACAGCCAGCATTCAAGCAGCCGACATCCTGCTTACCTTCCCCGGCCCTCGGATGGGCAAGAGCGGAGCAAAATCGAAGGAGAGGAGGACGGGCAGAGAGAGGAGGAGCGCCACGTGCCCTCATCAGCCCGACATCATGGCGGGGCTCCGGCGTCAGGCCCAGACTGCCCAACACGTGCACCATGAACGGGACGCACAGCGCGAGTCCCCGCCGAATATACAGCCACAGCAGCTGCGGCTCCCACGATCATCTGCGCTGGAGGGGACAGGCCAGCCGACGGAACAGGAGGTAGGAGCTGTGTTGAGCCCCGAGCGCACATGCGGGAGACGGCCGTCCCCGCCACCGCCTTTGTCACCCGCCTTGCCCCCACTGCCCGACACATTAGGCTCTCCCCCGCTCCCAGAGATCAACATGGCCCGGGAGGGGGAAACGAGGGAGCCGTCACCACCTTTTCGCCCTGTACTGGGGACCTCGGGATCTCCCTCAACCACTCACGCTGCGCCCCAGGACACAACAGGGCAACCCCCCCCCGCAGTGGGCACGCGGCGACCCTCGCCTGAGAGAGAGGGCTGGCGACCCCTGGCCCACGCAGCACAGCTCCTGGACGCCTGGGGTCCCTGGAGGGGACTGAACCCCACATACAGGCTCACCTGGCCGCAGCGGCTGGGACCCAGACGGCTCGCCCCTGTCCCTCCCTGATGATGAGTTCCCACTGCTCCTCAGGGAAACCCCTGCAGCGATAGATAATAGCCCTTCCCAGATTTTGCTGGAGGATGCCCCAGAAGGAGATCGGCCGAGTGCACAAAATACTCCCTATCCAGCTGATCCAATCGTGCGAGATGAGCAACTGTTGGCTAAGTTTAAGCTTCTGCTGCAACAAGAATTGGCTGCCGCTGTAACTCAGCTTACCGCCAGCTTTACCAGCGACATCAGAGACCTGGGTGACCGAACCAATACTTTGGAAGAGAGAGTGGATGAAATTGTGACGGTCCTGGAGTCCAACAGGTCCGCCGCCGAAGCCGTGAGTGATGAAGTGAGCCTATTGCAGCAAAAATTAGAAGATCTTGAGAACAGATCCAGGAGAGAAAATGTCCGGATCCGGGGCCTCCCGGAATCTATGGAAGACGTTCCCACCACGGTCACGGCGCTACTTCAGGAACTGCTCCCTTCTCTGCCAATTGACCGCTTGGAACTGGACAGAGCACATAGGGCCTTGGGCCCAAAACGATCGGACGGCCGAGGGACATTGTAGTCAGGCCCACATTCTACCGTACGAAGGCCCCTCCCCCCCTCCTCTCTAGCTCGAGTTTTAATATTCTTTAGTTTGCTTCCATAGGCCATTTTTCACAACGAGGTGGTAATCTGTGTCTCCGAGAGATACCCCCCCATAAAACATGTTGGCTCACGCTGGGGTACCCCCGTCCCCAGCGCCTGAGTCGCTCCCTGCTGCGGCAGGAATTGGTTGGGCCGTCATGAGCCCGAAGTGTTGCACTGGACCTCTGTCCCTCTTATCTAGACTGTTTATTGTATATAGATTGTTTAATGTGTTAAGTTTCCTTTTCTCCCTTTTTATTAATGTTTCCCCTCCCTCCCTCCCCTACCCAAACCTCAGCTTCTTCCCTTACTCCCTCGTGCCTGGTCTGCCCTTTTCCTCACTCGTGAACCGACTCTGTCTGGATGGTGGGGCTTAACGTTAAACTACGTAGAAGTGCCTCGTAGAAGTAGACGCTGCCTGCTTCTACGAGGCACTACCCGGCGCTATCCCTTTCTGAATAACCCCCTAAGTCTACTTTCAACTACGCGTCTGCACCAGAAAATTAAGTAGTTGAATACTTGCTACAAATCTGAGAAACCCACTTGCTACAAACAATAAATACCTTGTGATACAGAAAAACAGACTGGATACGGATGTATTTACTATATGTGTGTTTGTTACTATAAACAATACCGGTATATATATTGCTAAGCCTGCGGGACAGTGTCCCCTTAAGAAATATGTGATACAAGCATTATTACTATAAATATACTGAGCAAACCAAGAGGTATCCCACCTTAGGGAAAACTCAGGCCCTTGCCCCCCAATTCTGACCCTACCAGAACAGGGGCAGAGCAAAGGCCATTTTCCCTCCCCCCCAAACATTTCTCTAGAAAATAGGGACCTCCATAAATAACAAGGTGCACCACTGAGGGAGAAAGGTAAAGAAGGTGCAGACATTCTTGCCTAATAGCACTCTTCTGGACCCCTTCCCCCCCCCCCCCCAAGCATATCCCAAATCTGGATGCCATGCTGTGTGAAACCCCTCGGAGTGCCGGTATTCACTTGCCTGTCCCTGGTCCAACAGCACATGCATAGGCTCCAATGAGAGCCGTCTGCTGTGACTATGTAATTCTGCAAATGGCTCCCATTGTTTTCATTCAGGTGCGTGCACGCCGCCAGGGATGCAGAGAATGCGGCAGTGAGCGATTCCCTTTAAAGTTGATGAGAGCTGTTTGCCAAATGACAGTCACAGCAGACGGCACTCATTGAGCGAGAGCCTGTGCATGCGCCATTAGACCGGGATTACAAACACAATCCAATTCAGCATGCCCTGGGGGAATGGAACAAAAGTCAAATTCCCGGGTTTTGTCCTGCTTTAAAGAAGCCAACATGGGGGCGTGGCTAGGCACCAAGGAAGATCTACGCTGCTTCCTCCTAGTGCTCGGCATCACGGAGCACAAAAACCACCTCTTAGCAGCTCCAAAAGCGCCTAGACAGCCAGCATTCAAGCAGCCGACATCCTGCTTACCTTCCCCGGCCCTCGGATGGGCAAGAGCGGAGCAAAATCGAAGGAGAGGAGGACGGGCAGAGAGAGGAGGAGCGCCACGTGCCCTCATCAGCCCGACATCATGGCGGGGCTCCGGCGTCAGGCCCAGACTGCCCAACACGTGCACCATGAACGGGACGCACAGCGCGAGTCCCCGCCGAATATACAGCCACAGCAGCTGCGGCTCCCACGATCATCTGCGCTGGAGGGGACAGGCCAGCCGACGGAACAGGAGGTAGGAGCTGTGTTGAGCCCCGAGCGCACATGCGGGAGACGGCCGTCCCCGCCACCGCCTTTGTCACCCGCCTTGCCCCCACTGCCCGACACATTAGGCTCTCCCCCGCTCCCAGAGATCAACATGGCCCGGGAGGGGGAAACGAGGGAGCCGTCACCACCTTCTCGCCCTGTACTGGGGACCTCGGGATCTCCCTCAACCACTCACGCTGCGCCCCAGGACACAACAGGGCAACCCCCCCCGCAGTGGGCACGCAGCGACCCTCGCCTGAGAGAGAGGGCTGGCGACCCCTGGCCCACGCAGCACAGCTCCTGGACGCCTGGGGTCCCTGGAGGGGACTGAACCCCACATACAGGCTCACCTGGCCGCAGCGGCTGGGACCCAGACGGCTCGCCCCTGTCCCTCCCTGATGATGAGTTCCCACTGCTCCTCAGGGAAACCCCTGCAGCGATAGATAATAGCCCTTCCCAGATTTTGCTGGAGGATGCCCCAGAAGGAGATCGGCCGAGTGCACAAAATACTCCCTATCCAGCTGATCCAATCGTGCGAGATGAGCAACTGTTGGCTAAGTTTAAGCTTCTGCTGCAACAAGAATTGGCTGCCGCTGTAACTCAGCTTACCGCCAGCTTTACCAGCGACATCAGAGACCTGGGCGACCGAACCAATACTTTGGAAGAGAGAGTGGATGAAATTGTGACGGTCCTGGAGTCCAACAGGTCCGCCGCCGAAGCCGTGAGTGATGAAGTGAGCCTATTGCAGCAAAAATTAGAAGATCTTGAGAACAGATCCAGGAGAGAAAATGTCCGGATCCGGGGCCTCCCGGAATCTATGGAAGACGTTCCCACCACGGTCACGGCGCTACTTCAGGAACTGCTCCCTTCTCTGCCAATTGACGGCTTGGAACTGGACAGAGCACATAGGGCCTTGGGCCCAAAACGATCGGACGGCCGAGGGACATTGTAGTCAGGCCCACATTCTACCGTACGAAGGCCCCTCCCCCCCTCCTCTCTAGCTCGAGTTTTAATATTCTTTAGTTTGCTTCCATAGGCCATTTTTCACAACGAGGTGGTAATCTGTGTCTCCGAGAGATACCCCCCCATAAAACATGTTGGCTCACGCTGGGGGAACCCCCGTCCCCAGCGCCTGAGTCGCTCCCTGCTGCGGCAGGAATTGGTTGGGCCGTCATGAGCCCGAAGTGTTGCACTGGACCTCGGTCCCTCTTATCTAGACTGTTTATTGTATATAGATTGTTTAATGTGTTAAGTTTCCTTTTCTCCCTTTTTATTAATGTTTCCCCTCCCTCCCTCCCCTACCCAAACCTCAGCTTCTTCCCTTACTCCCTCGTGCCTGGTCTGCCCTTTTCCTCACTCGTGAACCGACTCTGTCTGGATGGTGGGGCTTAACGTTAAACTAATTTCCCACAATGTCCAGGGCTTCAACAGCCCTGTTAAGAGGAATAAGGCTTTCCACTATTACAAGTCCTGCAAGGCGGATATACTTTTCCTACAAGAGACGAGGTTCTCAACACACTCCAGGCCGAAATACCTGAGCCATTACTACCCGGTGTCCCATATGTCATGCGCTAGAGAAAAGAAAAGGGGGGTGTTGATAGCTTTTAGTAAGAATCTCCCCTTTATCTGTTGTAAAGAAATTGTTGATCCGACGGGTAGATATGTGGTTCTTCAGGGGTCACTATACGACATTGACATCACTCTGGTCACATATTACACGCCTAATTCCTTCCAGACACGCTTTTTTAGACACCTACTGTCAGTAGTCCAGAACAACACTAAGGGTATCTTGATAATGGGCGGGGATTCTAATATGGTTGTGAACCCTAAGGTGGACAGACAGAGGACGGGACAACCTGCTACTGCGACGCAGGGTCTAGATCCTCACTCTACTGGCTTTAGAGACCTCCTGGACACCCACGGCCTTTGTGATGTCTGGAGGGAAAAAAACCCCACCGCCAAAGACTTCACATTCTATTCTAATCCCCACGGGTCCTTTTGTCGGATAGACCATATTTTTGTCCCACAGGCTATACTCCCGGCAATCATTAGCTCCAAAATCTACAACTCGACCTGGTCGGACCATAATCCTGTAATGGCGGTCGTTGACCTGCTGGTCCCAACTAAGCGCTCCTATAATTGGAGATTAAATGACTCCCTCTTGAGCTCTCAGGACACGTGCCTGAAGATCCAAGACGCCCTTAAGGATTATTTCGCCCTGAATGTCGACTCCGTCCGCTCCCCGATCACCCTTTGGGAGGCCCAGAAAGTGGTTATGCGGGGTAGCATCATAAACATTGCTTCCCTTAGGAAAAGAGAGAGGCAGAAGCGACTTAAGGAGTTGACGGTAAAATATGAGCAGGCAGAGGCACAATGGAAGAGAGCCCCGAACCCTAAGCATAAAAAGACCGTCGATAGGCTCAGGACGGAGCTCAACGTGCTCCTGGACGATCAAGCTGAAAAGCGGCTTCGCTGGGCCAGACAAAAATTTTACGCTAGGGGCAACAAGCCTGATACTATGATGGCCCGGAAGCTAAAAGCCACCGTCTTAGACAGACAACGGCCGGTGAAGCTTAGGCTTAGCTCGGGTTCCACAACGGCCAACCCGGACAAAATAGTAGCCGCATTCCGGGAGTTCCTATCTACATTATATTCGGCCCCCCCAAAGGCCAATAACGCCGACCTTGAGAGACTCTTTGAGCATGTTGAGCTACCGCCCGTCACCCCAGACCACATTGCCCTGATGGACTCACCTGTCACACCTCAGGAGATAATAACGGCCATTAAGTCCACCAAGACCTCCAAGACCCCGGGACCTGATGGCTTCAGTAACCTTTACTATAAAAAGTTTGCGCCCCTCCTGGCACCCCACCTGGCCAACCTCTTTAATGCCATGTGCGCAGAGGCTTCCCTGGGCCCTAGCTCCCTACTGGCAGATATTTGCATGATACCTAAGCCCGACAAAGATAGCCTGTCAATACCCAACTACAGGCCCATATCTTTAATCAATGCTGATGTGAAGCTACTGGCCAAAGTGTTGGCAACCAGACTGAATACGTTTTTGGAGGGCCTTGTCCATAGGGACCAGGTGGGTTTCGTACCATCTCGCCAGGCTGGGGACAACATCAGGAGGGTCGCTCACTTGGTCCACCATGCCCGGGCAAGAGACATCCCAGCCTTCCTACTGTCCCTTGATATACAAAAGGCTTTTGACACTATCTCCTGGGATTACTTGCTCTGGGTGTTGGAGAAGTGGGGTTTTGGGCAAAGATTTCTGGACTGGATCAAGGCCCTCTATAACGGCCCAACAGCACGGGTGCGGTACTCGTGCTTTACTTCCGAGACCTTCCGAATTTCTAGGGGTACGAGACAGGGATTCCCCCTCTCCCCGATCCTTTTTATACTGGCTTTGGAGCCTCTGGGTATAGCGATACGGCGAAACCCAAACGTTAAGGGACTGGAAGTGGCAGGAATCCACCATAAGGCCCTCTTCTTTGCGGACGACGTTATGATGGCAGTCTCGCAGCCCCTTACCTCCCTCCCAAACTTATATGCCATTCTAGATAACTTCACTCACATCTCCGGTCTGACCATAAATAGTGACAAATCCCAGGCCCTCAATATATCCCTGACCTCAGAGGTGGTGACACAAATTAAAAATAATTTTTCCTTTAAATGGGCGACAGAACCACTTCTATACTTGGGAGTACGCATTACGGCGACATACGAGGGCCTCTATGGGGCTAATTACCCACCCTTGTTTAATTCCCTAATACGGCTACTCGACACTTGGATGCCATACTCGCTCTCCTGGCTGGGCCGTATAAATGCAGTTAAAATGTCCATCCTCCCTAAACTCCTATACTTCTTTAGAACACTGCCAGTACCAATCCCATTGTATAGACTGCGCGCGATGCAGAGGAGAGTATTGACTTTTATTTGGTCTGGCTCACGCCCGCGAGTACCCAAGCGCACCATGTTCTGCCACAAATCGTTGGGCGGGCTTGGTGTCCCCAACATTAGTATGTATTACAAGGCCTCCCAGATAGCCCAGCTGGCCCCCATGCATTCTCCTTCAAAGCCTCCCCTCTGGACGTTTCTGGAACTCCCAGACTGCTCGCCGACCCCAGTAGATGGCTTGCTATGGATGGACCCGGCGTCCAGACCTACGACGCTTAGCCCCCTAATGAAACACTCACTTTCAGTGTGGGACTCTGAAATACTCTGCCTCCCTGATGTCTTCCCACACTCCTCTAGCACACCTCTGGGGTAACCCGTCCTTCCCTCCGGGAATGGAAAATAGCTCAACTTACAAGTGGTGGACGGAGCACGGGATAACTAGGGTGTTACACCTCCTGTCAGAGGATGGGTTCGTGCCTTATGACTCCCTGAGAGAAAAATTCGACGCCCCCCAGAGGGCCTTTTTCCAGTATCTACAGTTGAGGCACTGGTTATCACCTTTAACTAGATTGGAACAGCCCTTTCGGAGGTGTACCCCCTTTGAGGAGATCTGTAATGAAGACCCATTCCGTAGGGGGTTGATATCTATGTTGTACTCTAAGTTGAATAGTATGGGGGTGGGTGGGCATGCCCACGTGGAGAAATGGGAACGAGACTTAGGCCCCTGTCAATCAGATAGGGGATGGGCGGAAATTTGGAATGCGGCCTCCTCATGCTCCATGAATGTTCTGACAACTGAAACGGCTTATAAAGTTCTGTTTCGTTGGTATTTGGTGCCCAGCCGCCTCGGTAAAATGTTCCCGGGGCAGACCAACACATGCTTCAGGGGTTGCAGCGCTGAGGGTACCTTTATGCATACATGGTGGACCTGCCCCATGTTGACCCGTTTTTGGTCTCATATATTCAGGATGGCCAACAAAATATTCCAGACAAACGTCAGAAAGGATCCCTGGGTGGCCCTCCTCCACCGTAGACCTCCAGAGCTTACTAAAAAACAGAGCAAGCTGTTCATTTACTTGCTTCTGGCGGCGAAGCAGACCATCGCCAGGGCTTGGAAGAGACAGATTGTTCCGGTATCGGAGGTGTCGTCCAGAATGAATGGATTCTTGGTTAATTAGAGGCTCTCAAGCATTCTGTCCGACACCCAGGATAAGTTTTTCTCCATCTGGGAACCATGGATACAATATGCCTGGCCTAATGCTCCATTGGGATTGCTCCATTAGGCGATCGGTGCAGACCAGGTTGCGGGGATCCTCCCCCCTCCCCCCCCCTCGTCCCTCACCCCCTCCTCCCATCACGTCCTCCCTCCTTTCCCTCCCTTCCCCCCCTTTTTTTTGCTTTTCTTTCTTCTTGTGATTTTCTCCGCCTCTCGTCGTATGGCCGGGCTCCCGTCGATCTCCTGGGCCAAGGCCGGGGCTGGGCGACGGGGGGGGGTGGACTGCGATGAGACGCCAATATAGTTTGCATATAACGGCAGTTAATTGACGCAAGAGACAACGTGATTGACGATTGACAAATTCTGATGTACTAATTATTTATTCAAACTTTTGCCACACTGTAATTACATTGCCAATCATTTTCTTGTTGATCTGAAATGCTGCGTCTCGCTGATGGCCTAGATCATGAAAACTTGCTGTAACCACTGTGTTGTTTGCCTCCCCTGCGCGGGATGGACTCCTGTTTGGCTAACCATTTATTTTTTGTACTGCCTTCTTTGAATAAAATAAAAATATTGAAAGTAAAGAAGCCAACATGGCTGGTAGATGGTGGTATGACAGGAAGCAGGTCTCTTTTGCATTGGTACAAAGGCTTTTAACATAAATTTTCTTAAAGTGGACCAACACCCAGGGGTGATCGGCCCGGAAATCTATAAGATTCCCGGGCCGATCACCCCCCACCCCGCGGGACATCCGAGATCGGGATGTCCCGCGGGGTGAAACCCCCCAGAAACCCCAAAAACACCTTACCTGATCCGCCGCTGCTTCCGCCGCCGCCGCCTCCCGCGCACCCCTCCAGACGTGCGCGCGCCCGCGCCGGCCCTCTGTGAATGGCCGGCGGGGGCGCGCGCGCGCCGAGAGTGACGCGCGGGAGGCGGCGGCGGCGGAAGCGGCCTGGACGTTCCTGATCCCCGCCTGGACGTTGGCGGGGATTGGCTGCGGCGCTCACGTGGGAGCGTTGAGAGGTGAGTTTTTTGGGGTTTCTGGGGGGTTTCACACAGCGGGGCACCCCCGATCGGGGTGCCCCGCCGAAGTGGACCAAAACCCAGGATAGTCAAAATCCTGGGTGTTGGTCCACTTTAATTTAAACAAATGTTCAGCAGTATTTTCTCTGGGCAAGCTCTTACAGATATGTTCCTTCTAAGTGATGCCCTGACTTATATAAAGCGGGTCCCACCCAGTCCCCTTGGAGCTATATCTTCCAGAACAAGTTGAGTAATGTAAGGTTCCTTCCTAAAGGCCTATACTTGCATTAACTGCCTTTATTTTCACCTCGTGAACTTACACTAAATAGCTCACAGTTATTTGTTTCCCCAGCTTAGATGTTTCTGCCTTTGACAATTGGTCTATTTGGGGGAATTACCTCTCTGGCACTTTAATGCTAAAGGGGGTTCCCAATTTACTACTCAGAACAGTTTCTGACTATCATTTAGACAAACTAACTCACATCCACACTAACTGTCACCACAATCCTACCTCTAAGTGTTTATTGTTGGATTTTTGGGGGGTTGCTGAGACAGGGGTGGGCTTACCATTTCTGGGATCACATGCAAAGTTGTGTCGGGTTCTATTCAAAATTAAAGAGAAACAAAACCCAAGGATTCCAACTTCTCCATCCTGCTCCCAAATGCACCTTTATCTCCACCCTGCACCCTATCTTTGCCCTGCCCCCGCTGCACCCACATCTCTGTTCCCTCTATCTTGGTGAAGATAAACTGCACCAAACTGAATATTGTATAAAAGTAATTTAAATGGATGTGTCTTTACTGGATACATGTTTAAAACAGTGTAAACAGTCTCTAAATGTTAAATCATGCACTTGAGTAGAAGGAATCCCCTCTATGAGAATCATATGGGCAGTACTGTCTTAGCCAGAACTTCAGAAGAGAGGGGTTTATGCAATGATGAGCGGACATTGTAGCCAGGCAGTGGGGAAAGCAAGGTTGTGATACTGCCGTATAGATCCCTGATGAGGGAACAGCTTGTGGCATACAGTCTGCAGTTCTGGAGACCTTACCTACAAAAAGACATTATTCAAATAGAATAGGTCCAAAGCCGGTCAACAAAAATGGCGCAAGGACATAAACTTAAAACTCATCAGAAGAAAAGTAAAGTACTTTAAAGTGGACCAACACCCTGCCTGATCAGCCCGGGAATCTATAAGATTCCTGGGCCGATCCAATCCCTCCCAGTGGGGCATCCAAAATCGGGATGCCCCGCTGTGTGAAACCCCCCAGGACGCCTGCAAACCTTACCTGAATCCCGGTCCAACGGCGCATGCGCGGGCCTCGGCCGCATCTCGCGCTTCTCTCTAGCAGGGCACGTGCCTGCGCCGGCCATTTGTGAATGGCCACCGCGGACACTCTCCCTGTTAGAGGGAAGCGTGAGATGCGGCCGCCAGGGTGCTCGGAGCCGCTGAGCTTTGACGCGCATAGCTCAGTGGCTCCGAGCGTGCTGATTGGACCAGCGGCCGTGCATGCGCCGTAGGAGCGGGGTGAGGTGAGTTGAATCGGGCGATCTGGGGGGTTTCACACAGCGGGGCACCCCCGATCAGGGTGCCCCAGGGAAGTGGATCAAAACCCAGGATAGTCAAAATCCTGTGTGTTGGTCCACTTTAAGGAGGTGTATCGCGAAATTGTGTAATATTAAAAATCCTTATAAACATGTCGGCTAATGAGAGGAGGGATCACTTATACACCTGTACTGAAAAAACTCCTGCCAAGCTTGATGTTTTCTTCTCCCGGCAGGAATAAAATTCAGGGGTGCCAGGTTTGAGTGTATCGGGGGGATAGAGTCTGCCCCCCAATGTCCTCTTCCTTCCATTAAAAGAAAGAAACAAGCCTGGCTGGATATATCTTGATGCTGGGTGTATAAGTGACCCTCCTCCCGCCATCCAGCATATTTATATGGATTTTTATCATTAGGCCATCATTTCACAATAGTCCTCCATTAAGTGGTACAGCCTGGAGAAAATAAGGGAAAGTCCCTCATTTTGTGGATATAAATATAATATGATGACATGCAGTACATAGAAAGAGTTACTTTGCCTGTATCATTCGCAACAATAGGCCTGATTCAGAGCCGCTTTCACATGCACTTTCGCATGTGTCTGCGTATTTTTTGTGAGTTTTTGGTTGTTTTTTCATATTTTACGTTACTGTTTTCATGCGTATATGCAAAGAAACATAGCATGTTTCCAAGAAAATTCCCTTTGGACGTATATTTGGAGAAAGATGCATGCTGAATCTAACGGGACACGTAAAATCTTTGTGGGAAGCTACGTTGAAAAATGCTGAAAAACGGTAGTACACGAGGTTTACGGGGTAACGTATACGTAACCCTCGCCCTGTAGAGAACGCAACGAGAGGCAAAAAATGGCATTCTCGCTGGCTTACGCAGCTACAAACAGTCAACGGAAGGCTTACGATGGAGGCTCTGAATCATGAGTAAGCTCATACGCGAACGAAAAAAATGTGTTAAATACACAAAACGAGCCTAATACGACACGGTTTTGAGGCGGCTCTGAATCAGCCCTAATGTCCTATTGTTTCTCGTGTGATTTGCTGATCCTTAAACGATGAATATAAACAGCCACTGTAAATAGAAGTGCACATTTTATCCACAAACTGCATAGCCAGTTATAAGGCAAATTACCAGCGTGATAGCTTGACAAACAGCGCGCCATTATGTCTCTTTATCTTGATCAAGAAGGAAAAAGTAGAATCAATATGAGAAGATTTGGTTTCATTGTGCTTCAGTTACTGTAATTAGCTTCATTTCACAAGGTGCCTAGGAGGGCAGGAATATTTGGCATGGTGAATGGGACTAGTGACGGCCCCCGAGAGCAGAACAAACTCTTCAGCATTTCTTTCAGTAAGAATTACCAAGAACACTTTTCTTCATGTTCATTCAGCAGTCGCACTGAGCTGGGTGAAATGAAGGTTAAAAAAACTATATGGAACTGGATCATTATCATGTCTGATTGCAAAATTAGGGATATTACTATATTTTACTAGATTTAATGTCCCTGTCCCATCTTTTCCCCTGACAGTACAGAATTAAATGAGCCATTTCAATGCATCTCAAAATCTCTCTGAAAATATGTAAATACCTTGCATATTCTAAGTGAAGCTGCTCACTACCCACCAGCTCACTACCCACCAGGCCTAGGTGTGTGTGTGGGGCAGCACTTCTCACGCCCCCAAATTGTCTACCAGTGCTACCTCTCTGGGCACTGGCCTCCAACATTCACAGCCTCACAGCTCAGCGTCTGCAAATCTCCACACCTATTCTCACTTCCCGAGTCTATTATATATAGACTCAGAAACCAATCGGCATATGGGTGCCCAGTTCCCTAAACTGTGCTTAAACTTAACCCCCTGCAGCAGGGAGGCAAATTAGACCTATAGTGTCCCTGCTGCAGTCCCTAAGTCTAAAGCCTAACTACCTACTCTACTGAATTCTATCCAAAAATATTACCGCGTGTGGCAGCTAGTCCACCACCCTGTTACAAGTGTAGTATGTTTAAATGTCCTTGGACAGTCCCTTTAAAGTTCTTCAAAAATTTGTTGGCATTCCTATATGACCTGGATACATTTTGTTGTTTATTTGCTTTCATCAGAACACACAATCAGCATTACCATACAGTGGAAACATTTTTAGGGTTGGATGACTAGGCCAAAGTTGGGTAAAGCTGAGGAGCAGTTGGAACACACGTTGAGTCACAGATTTACAAGCTGGCAAAATATCAGAATACATGTGTGCAATATTTACTTAGCAGAACGATCCTCAGATATTCAGTGCAGTGCAAAGCAAATAAGCCATGATGTACCCTTTGGTGCCTATAATGTGTGTCTCCTGGAAATGTGTACCCGCTTCTTTTTTCTACCATACCAATAGGAACCTTTCTCAGGGGGTTCATTCTGTGCAAGTTCCTGTCCAGGCAGACATTACTTCCTCCTACCTTATCCCCCTTAGGAACGGTGTAAAGTAAGCCATTTCAAAGCATCTCAAAATCTCAGATTATATGTGAATACTTTATGTATTTTTTTTAAGTGACACCGCTTTCATCATTTCCTTCATTAGGGTCATTGCTGAGTTAGCAAGGGCTTGATATAGCAGTGCTTTATGAGTCTTGATCAAGTCCTGCTGTAAGAATGAGAAAGCTGTGGGACCACTGTGGATTTCCATGCTCACTTCCCCTGAGAGCCCCAAGGGACAGAGTGGCTGTTAAACCAATCTTTTGCATGATCCTTGAGGAATAAAATTGAAAAAAGGGCAAGGTTTGGAGCTCTGCTACAGCTTCTACCTTATGCTGCAGAAGATGGAGGAGAGGCACATGGGACAGGCATCAGGTAAGCTGCTACCTTATTTTTGCTTTTGGGTTTACTGTCCCTTTAAGTAGAACATGTCTCCCCCCACCCCCCCCCCCCGCCAGCCCTGCAGTTGGCTATACGTAACTGTTTCAGTGCAGGTCCCCAAGAGGCAGATGCCCATGATTGACAGCACAAACTGCGGCAGACAGCACCTTCCTCAAGTAAGTTTAAGTAACACATGACACTGCAATGCCTAGAAGTGTTGAAGGGGCTCCTGTCAAGTCTAATGCTACCTTCAAACTTTTTTTAGTTTATTGTCACAACATTGCCATTACCCATTAGCCCACAGATTGCCCACAATAAAAATCATCCTACCTTCACCTATTGTCTTTTCTGAGCCTTTAAACATCCAAGATGGCGGCTGTCTGCAGACAGGAAGTGTCTTCTGACTATGCTGAGTCTTCTGAGGCAAGATGGCGGCGCCCGTATCCTAGACTCCTGAACAGAGTTACAGCCCATTGGGGGAAAGAATAATAAGTAAGTGACTTGAAGTATATTAATTTTAGATGCTGGGAAATAATTTTTTGGGCTTTTCATTAAATGACGCTGAAGGTCTGGTTTAACTGACAACTTGGGACCACTGCTCTTTTCCCATCTGCTCCTCTAAATATGGCTACAGATTTCAGTGTGTATTACTTGTTCTTGCTATCTGCCTCCTTCCTCTCTTTCAGCAGCAATTTATGCACTGCCGTAAACATTTTACACCTTTTGCAGTAATGCCTAACATTTTACATTTTACTTGACAGATTAAAATTGCCATTTAGAAATCTTTAATGCATTGTGATATGTTTAATCTCAGTGGAGTAGTTTACACTCCGTACAGCCAAGTGGATTTCATTTACCTTTTACTGTAAAAAAAAAATCAAATAATTATTGTTTCTAAACAGCCAGCCTAACTTTCAGCCAGATTTAGGGCTTGCTTGTGTGATTCATGAAGATGGTTGTTCAGTAATTACTGATCCAGTTGGCAAGTACATTTTTCTATGATGTGTATTTCATATGGCAAAGCTACATTACTGGCAAAAAACTGAGACCTCCTGCTGAGGCTGAAACATGTGCAAGATTTCCTGGTTGCTTGTTTAGTCCCATCTCTGGCTGTCACCTATATTCCAAAGCAAAATGGAGCCATCTGAGGAGTGGGCACCGTGCCGCCCAAGCAGATGGCTGGGAAAAGAAGCAGACTTCTTGAAATCGTTTGAGGAGGGCAGGGATTACATTCTGCATGTCCAAAGCATATTCTTCTGGGTGTGTCAGCAATAATTTGCTGGTAAATAGACCAAACTGGAGGTCAGCTTTTTTTCTGAATATGCTAGAATTCTATAAATAATTTCATATAGGTTAAACGACCTCTCTAGGATTAAAGACCTTACTTTTTGTGTCATAAAGAGGAATCTTAGAATACATAGGTGGGTGGGGAAGAGCGACAAGCAAGGTATCACTAGCCACATTTTGTCCCGGTTTTGTTCCTACCTATCGCGAGGATAATGCTTGATTGCTTGATTGATTAATGGCTACTTCCAAGATATAAACCTTGAAGAGCAGTTTCCATTTTTGTTTTTTATATATTTTATACACTTGCATAGTTATTCTGGCCTTAAACACATTTTAATATTATAGTTACAGACAGTACAATGAAACACATGCAAGCACAAACTATGAGTGGATAAGCAGGGCCTTAACTTGATGAAGGCCGGGCCCAGGATGTCAGGGGCACCCCATCAATGTTGCTCCTCCACCTACCTTAGCCAGGCGAAGGGAACCGAGTGAAGGGAGCGCACTTATTGGCTGAGTGGCCCACACTCTTTCTCTTGTACTTAGGGAGAGCAACAGGAACATAAGTGAATGGGACGACCTGGGGGTGATACACAAAGCGGGGGATGTCGCTGCATAGAGGAACAACACCCCAAAGAGTCAAAATTTAATGGGCTGTTCCTCTTTAAGGTTTGCCCGAGGGCCTCGTCACATTTAGTTACGCCACTGTGGATACATTTTTTTAATTCTTGTTTTGGACATATATGGTCATTTAACCCATCCGTGTAGTGAGACAAACACAAGCAGTGAGTGTATGACAAACACAAGTAGTAAGTGCACATGTGTGCAGAGCGGTGGGCTAGCCTAGCCATAGGAAACAGTTGGGCGGTTAGGGGCACATAACACGTGCAGCAGAGAATACACATATTCTTACTGTCATAAATGTAGACAAGCTCTAAGCTGTTGCACAGTATCTCAAACACCCCTTCTCAACAGCTGAGGCTTAGTCTGTAAAACCCATCTTCTTTGTAAGCCTTGAGTGTCCTTCAGCAGTCAGGGGCTTTGTAAAGATATCGGCTGTCATATCCTCAGTAGGGCAAAAAAATAACTTAAGAAGTCAACGCTTTTGAAGATCCTCAGTCTTGTCTAAGTGCAGTTTTTTGTTTCATCCCCTTCTTGCTCAAAACAAACTAGGATATTGTCCACATAAATGAGCACATATGGCCTGATGCAGAGCCTCCCCTGAACTGACCATAAAACCTTCCGATTGTCCAGGGGTCCCGTTTGAATCGTGGCTCAAATGTGATGCAGAGCCTCCGTCGGAATGGGTCCCTAACTGATCCGTAAATTTCTCTTCACTCGGGAAGTTTTTTTTTCTCTCTCGGGAGCCTGCAATTTGATCGTGGCTTCCGTTCACGTTCACACGGGCGTTCCGTTTTTTCCTCCTTTTTCCTTTGTTTTTTAACGTACCTGCTTGCCTTCCATCTCATTTTTCACACCAATTTTGAAGTTTTTGCCAAGTATACTTACACCTCCATGGATTTCCTGTTGTCAATCTGGGTCCACGCCAGTGCACATCTCTAAACCTCCATGTAAATGTACATATGCCACAAACTGGCACTTTGACACATACCTAAATTTAAGCTTAACTTATTTTTGGTTTATTTTTCCTTGCCTTTAATGCTGACCTGAATCTCTGTTGGTTTTTCTTCCTTGCCTTTAATGCTTACCTGAATCTCTTTTTGTATTTCTTCCTTGCCTTTAATGCTTACCTGAATCTCTGTATCTCCTTCTGCCTTGTCTCTAATGCTTACCTGAATCTCTTTTCGGAATCTGTGTTTTCTTCTCCTTCTTCTTGCTATTCCTTGTCCCATATCCTTACCTTTTGGGACATGTAACAGTATGATGTTGTTGTGATAACGTACATTGTCACGAAATTAAACACACCACACTTCTTTGTAGTTTTTTTTGTTTTTTACTGTTATTTTTTTTGGTTTTAATGGTAAAATTTTGTAAAAACTGTAAAAATGTAACAAATTTAAAATTATAGCTTAAATGGTTGGCTCCTTGCTTAGTGTGGCCGAGTTCTTTGATCTGTGAAAGAAAAAGATCATCATTTGTAGTGTTTTTTTAATGTGTTTTTTGTTAGTTGTGTGGACATGAGTTTAAACTAGTTGGCCACAATTAAACTTCAACTTACATTGCTTTTGGCCAACAGGGCGTCTGGTGCGCCGGCTCCTCCCTGGGTCAACCAGTACGTCCGGCCCTGAAGCTGTTTGGTTCCAAAACACAAGTATATTAGTTACTTGTGCCTCCTGAATGTCAGATTAAGTTATGCTTCTATGCATCATTTCACTCACCTTCCCCAGCCACCTCTTCCTCTTGGCCACCTTCCTCGACTCCCCCTTGGGATGGCCCAGCGACGTCTGAATCTACAACTAACAATAGTGCACATGAGTATATGTATTTAATGCATGTATTAGCACATATCTAACTTTCTTCCCCTTACCGGAGTGAGGTTGTGGATCTGTGAAGCTGGACTCCCTGCCGTCAGATTCCCCCCTCCCCTGCATGCTGAGGTCCAGTGGCTCCTCATACTCACTGGTTGAGGAGGGGGTGGCCGTTGTCACTGGCGGTGAACCACCTATTCCTTCACCAGAATCGCCCAACACTGGGCTGCATGTTCTTGTCCGGGTGGGGCGGAGCCGCATCTTCCATTCATGGGCTGAAATAGAAACACATTCATCCATACGCGTCCAGCCAAGGCCAGTGTGATTCTGGCATGTCAAGTATATACACTTACCTGGAAAATGTTTGGCGAAGTACCGCCTCACCTGGGGCCTATGCCTCCTGTTTAAATCAGACCAGTGTTGGGCGATCTGGGTGAAGGTATAGGTGGTTTGGGTCCTTCTGGCTATCGCGTCCACCACCGCCAGCGACAACGTCCTCTTCTCGTAATCTGACGGCAGGAAGTCGTAGCGATTCCTCAGCATCATGCAAAATACACAATAACCCAGTATTAATTGCCAAAATACATGTCCAAGTTTCTTGCCCTACCTAAAGTCACTTTCTGAACCTCTTTCTTACTCACATTGGCCTAGTTCGACTATCTGCATGTAGGCTAGTTTGTCGCTGCGTACATGTCTTAAACTAAGGTGGGCTTGTATTTTAGGTTACAAAGTAAGTTGTTCCTCACTAATCTTGCGCTTTGTTTTTTTTAATTACATGTAGTGTATGCGCGCACATAAACGCACGCTCGCCTACTCACATCCATGATGATGTCGTCCTGCTCCTGTGTATATATTGCTGGCGCCTTTGATGTTGGCCCACAGAGGAATGCATTCCCAAAAAGCACGGAGCTTAAATACGGCTGGTGAGACTGCCCGTAAGTGAAGGCTTGGCGGCCCCGCTTTATTAGGGTGATTTCAATCGGAAATCAAGGCTCTGCATCACTGAAAAAAACGGACCAATGAACGAGGCGTCCGTTTTCACGGGAAAAGGCCTCTTGCGAGCCGACAATCGGAAAGGCGGCTGAGCACACACCTGAGCGCATAAACGCACACTAAAACCAACGTAGCACCCTTTCCTGACCCGATCACAGCCCAAAACCAACGGGAAAACGCACGGGATAGCTGAACGCGGAGGCTCTGCATCAAGCCAATAGATCCATCTGTCTGCTAATTTCTTTGTGTATAAGCACAACTCATCTGTAAGTTCCCATGTATACGCATTTATTTTCATATCCCATCCTCTGGCGGCTTGTTTTAGACCATATATACTCCTCTGAAGTTTGCATACTAGCTCTGGCTACTGTTCCATTTAGATGTCTTCTGTTAAGTCACCATGTAGAAATGCTGTTTTCACAGTGTTTCACTTGCATTTTCCTTGTGGCGGTTACTATCAGCAAAGTCCTTATTGTAGCATGACTACTGGACCAAAAGTCTCGTTATGGTCCTCTCCATATTTTTGAGAATATCCCTTGGCTACGAGTCTTGCTTTGTATCGCTCCACTGTGCGATCTGCATTGTATTTTACTTTAAAAGTCCATTTATAGCCTATGGCTTTCCTTCCAGGTGGTAGTTCTGTAAGTGTCCATGTTTTGGTGTCATGCATGGATTTTATCTCTTCCTTTGCAGCCTTTATCCATTTACTGGCTTCCCCTTCTGAAAGCTGAGATATGCCTTTCCAAATTGCAGGTTTATTAGTACTAAGACTGATTGCCTTGTATGAGAGTTGAAAATGTGGTTTACCTCTGTATTCTTTTGTTGTGTCTGCTCTTCAGTACTTCACTTCAACTGTTTGTTCAGAAGTTACAGACAATAATTACATAGTTAATATGGTTGAAAGACATATGTCCATGCTCAACCAAGCATATATACAGTTATTTTTAGGTTTAAGTTCTGGAAAAAAGCTTCTATCTCTTGTCATGTTACTGGTTGCTCCTGAGTCAATGCACCAGCCATGAAATGTATGGATGCCTGTTACTTTAAATGTGGCATTTCAGTTCCCTTCACATGGATCAGAGATTGTGGCTTTGACTTTCTGTTTAGTTTAACACTGTCTCATTTGCTCTGCTTTCCATGTAGTACAGTCTCTCATTATGTGTTCCTGTTTGTTGCATCTAAAGCACACCCTGTGTAACCTCATGTCTGTAGCTTTAGGAGCTGTTCTAGTGTTGGTTTGTATGGAGTAATGCTCTAGTTCCTTTCTTTGCTGATACTCATCTATGGTCTTTACAAATGCTAGTGTCAGATCTGTCTCAGGCGTTGTCTCCAGTGCATTGATCAGTGCAGTGTAGGTATCTGGTGAGCTGCACAACAACATGGCTGCAGTGTGACTGTCTGTTACATTCTCAACAACTGATCTGAGTTGTGCGATCCCTTCCAGAATGGCACTTATGTGCTCTTTCATGTCCTGCTCTCTGCTAATCCTTATTTTTCCTCAGCAGAAACAACTTGCTGTTTAAACTAAATCACCCATGCAGTCTTTTCAGTACATTCCACATGCCTTTCACTGTATTCTCACTGATCGTCTTCTACTAGTAAGATTATGGTGGCCTGTGCCTGTCTGTTTTTCCTGTCCCAGTCCTGATAATAGTCCTGTGGCCTCTCTGTAGTGTTAATGTCCCACAGGTCATCTGTGGATAACAGCATTTTCACTTTAAACTTCCATAGCTGATAACTGTCATTGTTCAGCTTGGCCACTGAGAGTATAGGCTCTGATCTGCTGGTCATTCTCCCTCCTTTATATATAAGAACAGTCTTACTTGTATACAGGATATGTCTCTGTGGAAGCTTCTATATGTCAATATCTGCATCGATCATGCTTTCTCCCATTCTGGGCTTTGCTCTGCCTGGGCTGCATCTGGTCACTTGACTTTATCTGGTCTCTGGGACTTCAATCAGTCACTGTGGTTTCATTCGGTCACTGGGGTCATAACCTGTTGTAGAGTCAAATCCAGATAGACATTAGTGGTATAACAGGAACTGGCTTTACTGGAATATGTGTGTAAAAAGACGTCAAGGAGCACAGCTCAAATGTACAGGAAATATATACAAAAGAGACTACACATAGTTATATGTAACAGCGCCATCTACGGTCATAAATGTAGACAAGCTGTAAGCTGTTGCACAGTATCTCCAACAATAATATCTTGTATTCTTACAGTGCAGGTTCAGCTGCAGACTCACTCGTATACCACCACGGCCTCTTACAGGGTGACTGGCTGCCACTCCCCTCCAGATCTACATGCTCCGTTCACTGCGATGTAGATCTGTTCACAGGTTTGCATACATATTGCAAGGCTAGATTTTCAGGTCATGTGAGCATTATACATTAAATCTGAACCCAGGCTGCTGGGGAGGAAAGGGGATTTACTATGTAAGACACGCTTGCTCATATAATGTTAAAAACAGAGGGCTCGGTCACACACATCTGCAGAAGTATGTTAAGCTGCACCACTGAATGCCACGGTGCCTCGGTGGGGTGCAGTCCTAACTCTAATCTATAAGTGCCCCCTTTGGGACATGCAATGCAATGGATACATTGGGTGCAGCCTACCTGAGGTTGAGTACTGCACATGTGGAGGAAGGTGCGAAAGCCTAACAGTACAACTTCAGACTCCCCAGGCCATGGACTTGCACAAAATCATAGAAAACAAAAGAGAGGTGGCAGCAGCTCAGACCAATTTATAACTAACCTGGGAGGTGCACATGAGCAGGGCAATTAGGATACACAAGTTTTAAAGGGGCCACAGCACTTAAACATGTTAGCTTGCAACCAAACTTTAGTTATAAATTAGCCTGAGCGGCTGACACCCCTCCATTGTTTCCCTTGATTTTGTGTAAGCACATGGGGTGGGGTGGGGGGCTGAAGCTGTACTGGGAGGTTTTCGACCTTTCCTCCCCATTTTCTGCTCTGTTTTAACCATATTTAGAGACGGATTATAGGTTTGGTTGCAAGCTAACAGGGTTGAGTGCTGTGTCCCTTTTAAGACTTGTGTATCCTAATTGCCCTACTCACTTGCGCCTCCCAGGTTAGTTATAAATTGGTTGGAGTGGCTGCCACTCCTCCTTTGGCTCCCTCTAACATAGCCTCCACAAATCTGGGAAAGCTTTCCTCTTGTTTCTAAGAAAATGGCTTCATGGATATGCACATCTCTGTGGAAAGGCATTTATGTTTGTAGTTGGGAACTATAAATTACACTAAGTAATGCACAGAAGACCCAATCCTTTGTTCTTATACCTCCAAATATTCCAGTTGGTACTGTGCATATGTAACACTACCAAAATTCTGGTTGTGCTCAGTGTCATATTGGTCTTCATACTCTATCCCACATCAATGTGTAAGCACATAAGATAGAGAATGATCCCTCTGCACTGATTAATCCAAAACAATCTGGGCCACTTAGCTTCAAATATTAAGTAACCTTCGCTTGCAATTAAACTAAGCTTTGTGTTTTTTTAGGTCTACTTTGAGAGCTGGAAATTTGACTGTAGGCAACATTTTGGGTTTCTTGAAATAAAATTGAGGAGTTGGGTTTTAGTCAACCTAAAAATCTAATAGTTGTCCAGGAAAAGATAAAATTGCTGTGATCAGCACTGCCATTTCCGTGCTGTAACATGTGCAACTTCTTCATGTACAGAGTAAAGTACAAATGTGGTTTCCCATTTATTTGCCAATTATAACAAACAAGAACAGCGCAAGAATATATGGTGCAATAATACAAAGTCTTAACATTATTTATGAAATGCAATTAATTACTGACTTTCCTATTTAAGGCCAGATCCTTTTTAAAGTCATAGGGCCTGATGCAGAGCCTCCTCTGAACTGCCCTTAAAACCTTCCGATTGTCCGGGGCTCCCGTTTGAATCGTGGCTCAAATGTGATGCAGAGCCTCCGTCGGAATGGCTCCCTAACTGATCCGTCAATTTCACTTTACTCGGAAAGCTTTTTTTGCTCTCTCGGGTGCCTTCAATTTGATCGGGGCTCCCGTTCCCGTTCACACGGGCGGCCCGGTTTTCCCTGATTTTTCCTGTCTTTTTGAACGTACCTGCTTGGTTTCCGTCGTATTTGACCTTCCATTTTGGTGTTTTTTCCAAGTATACTTACATCTACATGGCTCTTCAGTTGCCAATCAGGCTACACGCAAGCGCACATCCCTCAAACTCCCTTTTTTTTTGGTTTTTTTGTGGGGGTTTCCTTGTCCTTAATGCATACCTTAATTATCTAGTAGTTCCTTCTTCCTTGTCCTTAATGCATACCTTAATCTCCTTGCTTGTTCCTTCTTCCTTGTCCTTAATGCATACCTTAATCTCCTTGCTTGTTTTAAGATTCCGCAGCATCTTAAAATAATATATAGTAAGTTAGTAAGTTAGTCAATCAATTATTATTATTTCCCCCACTGGGCTGCAACTCAGTTCAGGAATTTAGGATACGTGCGCCGCCATCTTGACTCTGAAGCTGACTCTGAAGCTTACTGAGGAGAGGAGAGTGGGATAAGGTACAGGGGGTGGGTTATAGCTGTGCTTTGCTCACACAGAGCAGAGCTGTGCTCTGGAAAATGTTGGTAAGATGATTTGTAAGGTGGACAATCTGTATGTACAGGGTGTGGGAAATATTTAAGATAGACTCTTATTCAGACTTAAGGTCCGCTTTAAGTGCTTTTTTATAAAAATTAATTTGGAAATGTCTCTGAATTTTAGTTTTCAAATGTAATTGTTTGCTCATTTTCTTTAGTTTAAATAAACACCACTTACAAGGTTTGGCCCGCACATTGCGTCGGGGGCGGAGTCTCCCTTCATACTCCCTCTGTTGCTGTTGTGAATCTGTATGGATGACAAACACACTGATATTAGAGACTGTTGTTCTTTCATGAATAGAATATTAAGTTAGGCTTCTAGGTATCAATCTACTCACCTTCCCCAGCAACCTCTTCCTCCTCACCCCCTTCCTCACTCATCCCTTGGGATGTTCCAGCGACGTCTGAATCTACAACAATAGTGCACATGAGTATCTGTATTTAATGCATGTATTTCCACATATCTAACTATATTTCCCTTACCGGAGTCAGGTTGAGGCTCTGTTATGCTCGACTCCCTGCCGTCAGATCCCCCCCTCCCCTGCATGCTGAGGTCCAGCGGCTCCTCCGAGTCACTTACAGAGGAGGGGGTGGCCGTTGACCCTGGCGGTGGGCCGCCTACACCTTCACCGGTTTCGCCCAACACTGGGCTGCGTGTCCTGGTCCGGGTGGGGCAGAACCGTAGATTCCATTCATGGGCTGAAATACAAACACAATCATTAAACAACGCCCAGGCGATGCCAGGGTTATAGGTGTATTTACATTTTCTACACTTACATGGAAAATGTTTGTTGAAGTACCGCCTCACCCGGGGCTTATGCCTTCTTTTTAAATCAGACCAGTGTTGGGCGATCTGGGTGAAGGTATAGGTGGTTTGGGTTCTGCGTTCTATCGCCTCCACCACCTCCAGGGCCAACGTCCGTTTGGCATAATCAGACGGCAGGAAGTCGTAGCGATTCCTCAGCATCATCTGTTAATAAAAAATACAAGGACACACCATTAAGCTACCAAATACAAGTTTCCTGGCCTAACTCAAGTCACTTTATTAACCTCTTGCTGCCTCACATTGCCCTAGTTCTGCTATCTGCATGTAGGCTAGTTTGTTGCTGCGTACATGTGTTAAACTAAGGTGGGCTGGTATGTAACGTGACAAACGGGGAGGCCGATTCATTAATAGCGCCAGGTAGCGACAGATGAGCGCCAGTAGCGTGATTTTCACAGCGCCAGCTAGTATTCGCTGTGCTTGGCCGGGGTTTGCTTGTTGACAGCGACTCAGTCGGTGTGCGGTAATGTTGAATACGGGCTTAGGGTTCGCTGTTTCACAGGTTCAGCGTTGTATGGGTGCGCCTGACAACGAATGGCCAGAGCGAACGGCTTGCTGCAGATTCATTAACAAATCACGCTCCGAATTTTTTAGCGCTGTGAATTCCTTGTTTAAACCCCAGACCGCTGGCGGCGATGGATTTAAAATAGTTTTTAACCCCCAAACAACCATATTTTTTGATTGTAAAATTATACAAGTTTTTATAAACATTTTGTAATATCAATACATTAATATCAGACCTGTAATATCAATTCTGCACAAAATCATTTTATTTTTTTTTTACCTTAAAAAAAAATCCTAACATTGCAGAAGTGGTCACAGAATTTTTGACATTAAAAAAAAAACATTAATAGCAATTAATTATGATTATTTAAAGATTGCTCCATTGAAATGCATTGGACATCGCCAGGGAGCGACAGGTCATACCTGGCGCTGTGATGGGATTAGCAGCGGCGCTGTTCGTTGCAGTCGGCTACATGATGAATCCCGCGGTAGCTGTCGCTCTCGCCGGCGCTAGCCTCATTTAGCTTGATAAATGCGTCATCGTGGCCGACGCCGGGCGTGCTTGAGTCGGTAGCCGCCGTTAGCTGGCGGGACCTGGCGCTCGTCAGACACTACCTGGCGCTATCGCTTGATGAATAAGGGCATAAGTTGTTTCAGACTATTCTTGTTTTTTGTTTTTTTTTAATTACAAGGAATTTGTGCGCGCACATAAACGCACGCTCGCATACTCACATCCATGATGATGTCTCCCTGCTCCGGGGTAAAGATGGCGGGCGACATTTTGTCTTCTTTACAAAGCTAGATAGCTCTGACGTTCCCCCGCGTTGACGTGCGTGTGTGCGGCCGGGCGCGCACTCGCTGTTGTGCACGCCCACACGGGAAACATATTTAAAGAACAAGCCACTCCGCTCGGTATAGGATACCATATCAATATTGGCAGACCTAAAGTGAGAAAAAATAGGCAAGCAAGGCCAAAGGCACATAGCAGCCGCACACATGCCTCATTCCAAATAAAACAGAAGAGCAGGCACAACACACATGCAGAACATGCACCAACTTAAACGGTGGGTACTCCACAGACACAGACACATTCCCCAAAACGCAGGAGCAAGGAGACATTAACCCATTCACCCCCGCCAGAAAAAAACAAACAAACACACCAGGGTGCTAAATCTAGTAAGACCCTGCAGCATACTCAACCTCAACACACCAAGCAGACCCACAAAACCTAAGCACAAAGCATGGCTGTTGCCAATGCTGTTTGGGTACATTATGGGGTTCTGTCCGTCGAGATACTAAACAAATCAAGCAGACAGTTGTGGACCTGAAATCAGATAGTTGTCCAACAATGGACATGCGCCGGCAGCAGAGGTAAAGCCCAAATGCATTTAGAGTCGCTTTTGGACCAGCATGTAACACTTATTAGGTGTGATTTAATCTTCCCCAGTCTGCAGACAGGGGGTGGTTTCAAGAAAATACATTGGCCACAAGGTCGGCACGTATTGTGTGTGCTGTGCCACTTTGTGTACCAGAGTAAGGAGGGGGGTCTGCTCGTCAGAAATAGGTAAAGGTTCTGCACCCAGGTCAGTATATCGAGCAATCCTGCTTCTAATGGCAAGGTTGTGCAGGACCCCACAAGCAATAATTATTTTGATAACCTTGCCAGGCTGATACTGAAGAGAACCCCCACTCTGATCCAGACATCGGAAACGCATCTTCCACAACCCAAAGGCACGTTCCACCACAGAGCGAGACCTCATATGGGCTGTGTTGTAGCGCTCCTGTGCCTGGGAAGATGGGTGCAGGATGGGTGTGAGCAGCCATGGTAACAAGGGATAGCCTGAGTCACCTGAAAAAATCCAAAAGACAAACATAAGGTGGATGGCTAAAAAAAGGTTTAGGTGTGCATAGAAACATTAGCACACAGGTACAAATCGGTGAGCTAGGTATGGTGGTAGTAATTGACATTTTTAATGAGCCTACAAACACATGCAACCTGTACACTCATTAAAAATGTCTGTGTAATGCTACTTAGATAAGAGTGCCAAAACATAAACCAATAGTGGTGAATACTTTCACCCATTAATTTCTAAAAAAAATAAATAAAAAACATTTTCACATTTCAAGGAAAGGTCACACAGATTAGTGGGGTAGTGGCAAATCCACATTCAAACCTGGGGCCCAACTAATACAAATTTAATACACATACCCAGTAACCATCCTCCAGAAATATCTCCAGATTGAAACCGTTGATAGAGGCTGGAGTTCCTCAAAATGTGCGCATCATGCGTGGACCCAGGAAAGCCAGCAATCAGACTGAAAAATTGAAGATCAGGGCCCGCCACTGCCTGAACATTGATGGAATGGCCCATCTTCCTGTTCCTGCACCAAGCAAAACAACAGTGGAATTAGTGTGAGCCTTAAAAAATGTTGGTTAACCAGAAAAAAAGCAGAACCAAACCACATACCTGAACAGATATTCCTGGTCCGCAGGGGGGATGAGCGAGACATGTGTGCAATCGATTGCACCAAGGACGTTGGGCATGTCGGCTATGTTATAAAAGCCCAACTTAACCGCATTCCAGGCTTCCCCTGTTTGAGGGAAAAAAATGTACTTCTGTGCCAGGGTAGCCATGCCATCCAAAAACTTGGTTAGGCTGCGGCTCAGCGTAGACTGGGACATCCCCAGGGAGAAGGCACCCAGTCTCTGGAACGAGCCGTTCGCCAAAAATTGCAGGCAGCCAACCAATTTGGTCATACCCGCAATTGCATGCCCCTTTCTTGTGGTGGGGGCTAACCATGGCCGCAGCTCGCTATACAAGGCATGGAGAGAAACACGGTTAAGGCGGGTGAGCTCGAATAGGTCAACGTCACTCATGCCATCGATGTCCAAAGGCGTGCGCTGCAGCCTGGTTTCTGCCATACTCAGAAGTACCAGACGGCGTAGCTGGCGCCTTTGATGTTGGCCCACAGAGGAATGCATTCCCAAAAAGCACGTAGCTCCAATACGGCTGGTCAGACTGGCCGTAAGTGAAGGCTCGGCGGCCCCGTTTTATTAGGCTGAATCCAATCGGAAATCAAGGCTCTGCATCACTGAAAAAAACGGGCCAATGAACGAGGCGTCCGTTTTGCCAGCAAACAGCCTCTTGCGAGCCGACAATCGGAAAGGCGGCCGAGCGCACACCTGAGCGCATAAACGCACACTAAAATCAACGTAGCACCCTTTCCTGACCCGATCAAAGCCCAAAACCAACGGGGAAACGCACGGGGGAGCTGAACGGGGAGGCTCTGCATCAAGCCAATAGTCCAGGCTTTAAAAAAAACTATACTAACCTTTTGTTCCTCACAAGTGATTACTTCTAGTGTGGTGCTCTGTATCTAACCTAAATGACATATTGAGTCTCAGGTCTCGAAGAAACAATGAAGACATGGCTCTCACCCATCCATAGGTAACAATCCACTTCTGGTGCATGGGCTGGTTTTCCTGTTCCAGGTTAGGCAGTAGAAAAGCAATTGTTCCAGCTCACAGCAAGTGGTATAATAAAACCTACAATTTGTTGGAAATTCTTGCCTCTTATAGATGGGCTGCAGGGGAAGCCATGCTCACGCTGCCAGCCTTCATTCCATGGGTTATACGAGAATCCAGTAAAAATATCCATCTAGATTATTTATACATAAGCAATTTTTTGACATTTACCCCACATGGCCCTAATTTAATTTGTTCTATGGCTTGGACATAAAGAGATGCAGTAGAACCTCCATGTTGTTTTATGCAATGTTTAGCAATTTGGGATAACCGTGAAATGTATTCTTTTTTTGTATTCCCTAAATGTTCAGATGTTCAATGTTTCAATTTATGTGTGGTGCACCCTATGTACTGCACATTACATGCACCACAGGTAATCACACCCTAATCTACCCCTTTAGATTCACAATTAATACTTACACAGTTAATACGGTTGAAATAAGACATATGTCCATCAAGTTCAACCAAGGGTGTTGGGGTAGGGGAAGTTATTTTTTATTATTTATTTATTTTACTGATAACAGCTAATAGTAACTGTCAATGTCATTTTCTTCTGAATAAGCATCTAATCTGCTTAACAAAGCTACATGTTGAACACCTTGTATGGGCACATTTATGGTAACTTGTTGTGGCTAACTAGGTTTCCTTAATAGTTGTTCTAATCATGCTTGGTGCCAGGATGGACCCAATTGTTGACACCCCCCTGGCCGCTGTCCTAATACCTTGTTATATGTTCTTACTGAAAATGGGATCACAGCCTAAGATGGGTGAACTCCTCTGTATAATTTTTACAGCAATCTCATAATCTTCACTGTAAGAGGTGACAAAAGTTAATTTTTCTACTGAACCCTCCTTTTTAGAATTTAATTCTTTATCTTCAAGTAGTTTGGTCATGCTTTTATTGACAATTTTTTCTGCTCTATTCAGCATCCATACTAGATACTCTCGCTCTAGTAACCTCTTTATAACTTCTTTTGATGCTGTTTGATAATCTATTTCTTTGGAACAGTTCCACAAACCTCCTCCCTAGGTCAGGCCTTGACACGCTCCCTCCATTACAGTGAATTGCACCAGCCTAAGAGCAATCATCTGGGGCGGGTGGGGGGGAGAGGTGAGCGTAGCATTTTTTTAATAGCCTGGACAACAACTTAAATTTGATTGAGAGGTTGTTATAGTTAACCTATACTTCTAGAAACAAGCCTGCCTATGCAGCAGAACAAAACACTTTCCTCACCCACTGGAGGAAGTGCTGGCGGCTGGCATTGTGTTCTGTGTGGCATGTTTGGGTGGTATGGACCCCTAATCATAGCAGCGCCATGGTGTGTCACTAGACTTGATAGCAGGAGCCTAAGGCATTTGTCTTGAGCTAAAGGATCACTCACAAAGAAAGTGGTTAGGAAATAGGTAATTTAACAAGCATGAGCCCAAAATAATATGTGTGTCATCAGTCTGATACATTCAGTCACATGGAGTGCCATTTGCCCTATCTCAGTAGCTGTTGCAGATTGGTAATGCATAGCTAAATGAGAGTACCAGCGGTGGGAAAGAACCAGATAAAGAAAGTTAACCCTCTGCACACTCATACTAAAAACTGAAAAACCTAGCTAACACTTGTTAAGAACATGGACTGTTAGTTAACATAGATTGCAATGAATGTAAAAGCGACTAACAGTTCATGTTCTTAACAAGTGTTAGCTAGGTTTTTCAGTTTTTAGTATGAGTGTGCAGAGGGTTAACTTTCTTTTTTGCTTAGTGTGTGTGGTCACACCCCTCTAGCACCTCTTGACTGCTATATATTGACTGGATGAGCACATCCTACCTTCCTTTTTGCTGTTGCATTTGCAGGTCAGTGGCCAGATCTGCTGGATTGTAGCTCTCCCAATGTAACAGGGAGTCCAATTGGCCTCTACCTAAACCCTCTTTTTGAACTGTAACACTGTGCAGGCAAGTAAAGTATTTTTCATTGTGTGTGTGCAAGCAAGTTAAGTTATTGCAATGTCTTTAGACAGGCTGATTCATGTATTGCATTGCTTGTGCACACACAAGTAAAGTAGTAGCAATGCCTGCACAAACTTTTAAACTTAGTAATGTTAGGGACGGGGTACTAATTGGACGGCCTTGACGTGGCTACCTCGCTTTTACATTCATTGCAATCTATGTTAACTAACAGTCCATGTTCTTAACAAGTGTTAGCTAGGTTTTTTCAGTTTTTAGTATGAGTGTGCAGAGGGTTAACTTTCTTTTTTGCTTAGTGTGTGTGGTCACACCCCTCTAGCACCTCTTGACTGCTATATATTGACTGGATGAGCACATCCTACCTTCCTTTTTGCTAAAGAACCAGATAAAGACAGACAGACTAAAGGAAGATCTAAACCAGCTGAGGAATCTGCAGAGAGACGGGATGTGGCTAAAGGACTTACAGAGGGTGGGTGGGCCATGCCAGCACCAAATGTGTACCCAGGCAGGGAGAAGGACTTGTCTGCACTTATTTCCAGAGTAATGGGTTTTGTTCCCAGGCTGCAATTTAATGTTTGGCTTACCGACTAGTTTCTGGGAAAATGATTATAGACAAATGTCAGTCAGTGGCATCCCCCCTCCCATTCCCCATATAGGTAGTGTGGCATCCCCCCTCTCATTCCCTTTAGAGTCAGTGTGGCATCCCCCCTCCCATTCCCCATATAGGCAGTGTGGCATCCCCCCTCCCATTCCCCATATAGGCAGTGTGGCATCCCCCCTCCCATTCCCCATATAGGCAGTGTGGCATCCCCCTCCCATTCCCCATATAGGCAGTGTGGCATCCTCCCTCTCATTCCCTTTAGAGTCAGTGTGGCATCCTCCCTCCCATTCCCCATATAGACAGTGTGGCATCCCCCTCCCATTCCCCATATAGGCAGTGTGGCATCCCCCTCCCATTCCCCATATAGACAGTGTGGCATCCCCCTCCCATTCCCCATATAGGCAGTGTGGCATCCCCCCTCCCATTCCCTTTATAGGCAGTGTGGCATCCCCCCTCCCATTCCCCATATAGACAGTGTGGCATCCCCCTCCCATTCCCCATATAGGCAGTGTGGCATCCCCCCTCCCATTCCCCATATAGACAGTGTGGCATCCCCCTCCCATTCCCCATATAGGCAGTGTAGCATCCCCCCTCCCATTCCCTTTATAGGCAGTGTGGATCCCCCCTCCCATTCCCCATATAGGCAGTGTGGCATTCTCCCCCTACCATTCCCCATATAGACAGTGTGGCATCCCCCTCCCATTCCCCATATAGGCAGTGTGGCATACCCCTCCCATTCCCCATATAGACAGTGTGGCATACCCCTCCCATTCCCCATATAGACAGTGTGGCATCCCCCTCCCATTCCCCATATAGGCAGTGTAGCATCCCCCCTCCCATTCCCTTTATAGGCAGTGTGGATCCCCCCTCCCATTCCCCATATAGGCAGTGTGGCATTCTCCCCCTACCATTCCCCATATAGGCAGTGTGGCATCCCCCTCCCATTCCCCATATAGGCAGTGTGGCATCCCCCTCCCATTCCCCATATAGGCAGTGTGGCATACCCCTCCCATTCCCCATATAGACAGTGTGGCATACCCCTCCCATTCCCCATATAGGCAGTGTAGCATCCCCCCTCCCATTCCCTTTATAGGCAGTGTGGCATCCCCCTCCCATTCCCCATATAGGCAGTGTGGCATTCTCCCCCTACCATTCCCCATATAGACAGTGTGGCATCCCCCCTCCCATTCCCATATGCAATGTGGCAGAATTACCCCTGTGCCCCACCCCCCGGAGAAAAATAATAATAAGAAGAGCCTTGCACCCGCACCATGGACATTGGGAGGCCAGCTGATGGAGGTGCAGCATGCGGACAGGCAGGGTAAATGCCCGCTGTCCTACCCACTGTCCCCGCTCTGGCTTCCAGCGTTGCCACTGCTGCTGCCTCTCGGGCTGGCACGCACTGTCCCAAGCACCCGGGTCTGTACACACATCCAAGTGCTTATGTCAGCTCTCACTGGCCCGAGAGGGGGCGGCAATGCTGGAATCCAGAGCGGGAACATGGTAGGGTACATGTACCCGCCCGCTGCTCCTCCATCGACTGGCCTCCTGATGGCCGTGGCGCGGGTGCGAAGCTCATGTGATTTTTTTTTTCACATTCACCCGATAAGATGCACTTCCATTTTCCCCCCACCTTTGGGGGAAAATGGTGTGTCTTATAGGGTGAACAATACGGTACTTTAAATGTTTTACTCACCTTGTGCAAAGTAAAGTAAGAACAAGGTATATGTGTCTCAAGATGACCTGGCCTGTAATATATTCAGTTGCTTGCTTGTTCTCACATTTTATGCAATGGAAACATTACTTGGAGTGCTGCTTTTCCTGCAGACAAATCTTTTCCTCTGCTCCAGCTCATCTGTTCATTCAGTCAGCAATCACTTTTACATGTCATACTTGACGTGTTTACTCAGAATGAAAATGAAACATCACCTCAGTAGAGAACGAATTGACCTATCACTTGAAAACAACTAGCATTTCCTTTATGCTTGGAGAATTATGGCACTTGTCTTATTAATTTCCTTGCCCAAATGACATATGTTGTGTACAATCCAAATATCACTCAATGTGTAGCAAAGTATTTCATCTCGCTTTGTAACATTTTACACCATACACTTTTTATTTGCTTTGTCTCAGTGATGTAAAGTGGCTGTCAGAAGTTTCTAGGTTAGCAAGAAATGCGTGTAATGATATAGTCTTGACATCAGTTTTCAGAATAAGTTAAAGCAATCCAGGATTCATACCTCAGCTTTGATTCACTAACTAAACACCAACAAAATGTACATGCAGACGATCCTAAAAAACCTAACTGACAAGGTGATATAAAATCATAAAGTACAGTCATGTGATTATAAGCGCGAAGACAGCATGCACACGTTTCATTTATTTTATGAGCATGCTAAATACAGCTTGAATTGGATGACAGCACACAATTTCCTTTGACAGGGTTAAAGTGGATGTCCTGTCTGTAAGGAAACTTCCTGCCCTGCCCCCGTCTTTGGGTGCTGTGGCAGGATGTCACAAAAAACACCTTACTTCACCCAGAATCCAGTGCTGTCATTGGCGTTCAGACGCACAGAACAGTACCCCCGCTCTATGCACCTTCAACCCACCCATTAAAGTGAGTGGCTGGGTGGACGTGCACACAGAGCTATTTGTAGCCTCTCAAAGATGTCCAGGCCCAGGACCAGAAACACCAGGGGAACGGTCCTGGAATACAAGTGACGTAAGCCATTTTTTGTAACCACCCTCTAGTTTCAGCACCAAGGAAAGGGGGGGTGGGCCACACAAAGACTGGACAGAACACAAGATGCTGTCACTCACCACTCAACCCAACCATTGGTAATGAGGAATTATTTTTTTAACATTTTATTAACAGTCTGCTAGAATGGCACAGTTCTGAATTGGGCCACATAAAGTCTCCAGGATAGAGTCCCAAGTCTTAAAATACCAGCCTTAACCTTTCAACTTCCAGCCTACTATGGGATTTTTTCACCCTCTGTTGTCAAACAAGTTTTATGCATTTTGCAATATATATGTTTAACACTGATTTTTGAAGGAATTTCCTGCCCCCTCCTGATGTGTATAGGAAAAGTATACCAGCAATTGCAACTACCAGTGGCCAGTAAAGTAAAATAAAAAGGTGGCAACTTTAATGCATGATAAAGATTGATCCCTGGGCAGAAGAGACCAAAGAAGCCTTCAGTGACTTAGGGCAGGAGCTCTGACAAAATTAGGCAGAGAAGCCTGTTACCATATGGAAATCTGAACTGAATTTCCCTTTGTATCCTGTCTGACTGATGCTCAGAAGATCACAGGGTCATACACAGGATGCAAATAAATAATTTGTTACTTGCACCATACTGCATGCATGTGACAATTCTTAAAAAGACTGGATGGAAAAAAATAATTTTACAATTTTTGCGTCATTGTGTCTAACACTTACAGGCCTGCACAGCACAGAGGGATGGATTGTTTCTAGGGTACAGCGAGCAGGGCAATTGTCCTGGGCACCAAAGCCAATGTGGGAGCCTTTATTCCAGTAATCCTGTTTTCTGCAGTTGAGTCAGGGCCAGTGTTAGTGGTGCAGGCCATAAGACAGGCCCATCATCGCCCCATATTGGGATCAGTCTTGGGAAGGGGACACAGTCTGCTGCACAGTCTGCAGCAAAATGTATAAGTAATGGATTAAACCACCACAGGATGGGTGAGGAGGGCGCAATTTTTCCTGTCCGCGCTGAAAACTATTTTGCCTGATTGATATAAATGGATACTAAGAATAATATTAAAATATGATACGAAAGAATATATTCTCTCTCTCTCTCTCTCTCTCTCTCTCTCTCTCTCTCTCTCTCTCTCTCTCTATATATATATATATATATATATATATATATATATATATATATATATATATCCTAAATTATGATTGTTTTGTTTTTGTGTTAGAGTTTTAGTATCAGTGCCAGTTTGATGCACTTTTGCTGTCTATCTTTAACTCCTGATTAGTTACTGGAATTTCTACGTGTCATTCAGACAATATTGATCCTGCGCCAGGGACACCCTTTGGTGCCAATAATTCCCACGCCTATTCTGTGACATGAAATTTGTGTTTGATTTTTGCAGATGGGAATTAAGGTCGATTTTCAAAATCAAGTCCCAGACAACAAAACAGACGACATTGATTCTTTGCACCGTTGTATTCAAGACTAAATAAAAAGTGGACACTTTAGCTGGTTTTTAATTACATTTTTGAAAATGTATATGTTTGTGTGCCAAAATGATGTCCTCAGGGTGCTGAGCTTATCTAGTATTTTCCTTATGTTAGCAAATATGTGTTTTATGGAGGCAGTTTTCACTATCTGCAATCTGTTTGCTATTAGCAACTGTACACCAAGATCTACAAGAAGAGAGATGGGAGCCCTGTACACACAGAACACATGCTGCTGGGCATGTGTAAGTGGGAACGAGGCCCCTCCCCTCTGCAGTGGCCTCAGCAGCAGTGTTCTGTGTGTACAGGGCAAATTATTCTCTTCTTGGTGCACAGACTTGGTGAACATTTGCCAATAGCAGCAGAGTGCAGGTAGTGAGCATCTTGAGGACATCCTTTTAGCACAAAAATATACACTTTTGAAACTGGCATTAAAAGTTGACTTTCCATTTAAGCCCTATGTTAAAGTGTACGTCCAGCCAAAAATTGGTTTAAGTCAGGAATGCACAACCTGCGGTTCACACTCGCTACCTCTTGTACCCCTAAATCTAAATGTAAGGGAGTTGTAAGTTGAGTCTGCCTTGCCTGCAGTGCACACGGCAGTGCAGCGCTAACTACTGAAGCAGGAAGTGATGCAGCGATTAACTTCTCTGTAGAGGTGGGTGGCACAAATTTTGCTAATATGTTGCAGGGGACATATTATTTTCAGTTTTCATAGGTATTGCTGCAAACATGGCATCTAAACAGTGAGCAGAGTGCATGGAAAGGTTCTGAGCATTCTGTCAACAAGTCATAGCCCAAATCCAGGCAAATGTTTTAAGTAGGAAATAGCTTGAAACTAATAGTGCTGTCTGTGATCTGTGTGAAATGCCAGCTGCATCCCCGCTAGCCTCTATTTCCAGAATGCCTGCTGTGGGTACCCTCCCCAGCTAAAGGTAGAGCAGGATAGTCACTCTTTAAAGCAGAGCAACCCCCCCAAAAACAACTCAATCTATTTTACTCCCCCACCCCAGGTACATTACAGTTTGGATGTTTTCTGTCCTCAATGATGCTTTGTATTCCTGTTATAGTGATTTTCATTTTCATTTTCCCCAGCTATGCCATTAGTTTCTGACAGGATACCATTGCTCTACACTAGCTTAAGACCCCCTCATTCCCCCTCCTCACAATCTCATGCTGGGAGCCATTAGTGGCTATTGAAAATAGTGCTAGAAGAGGATTTAACTTTCCCTTAATTTTTTCTTTGAAGCCAAAATCAATGAGAGTATCTTTATCCAATCTATTACCAGGACACTAAGGGGATTTTATACTTTTTATTTAACCTTCCATAGCACGTAGTCGGTCCGCTTTAAAGTGGATATTCAGTCATGGCGGGGGGGGGGGGTACAATTAAAAAAAATCTCCTTACCTTGCACGGGATCTATTGCTGTACACCCAGTAATTGTGGGGCTGAGGGCAGCCAAGACATTATAGATCTGCTCCACAGATCCACTTACCAGTTCACAAATAGGTAAATGTAAAAAAGACACAGATACAGCAAAAATGTAATTTAAAGAAATGTCATTGTTAACTCTTTACTCACCAACACTGATCCAATGCCAATTGCTCTCTCCTGGGCTGTCACTGACAGCTGGTAGTGATTGGCAGAAGATGGGTGCGAGAGCAGGGGATCGGAGTCACTCACTCTTCCCATTCTCTTTGTACTATTCTGTGGTATTGCACAATATAGAGTCTAGCCCAGCTGGACTCCCCCATGCTCTTTTCTTCTTATTGCACCTTATGATGCTTGGGTTTTAGTGATTTAGCTTTAGTTATATTATGATTGAATATAGCATTGACATAGAATATTGTTATATTATGATTGCACACTGTATCAATTTAGAGTATTGATTGTGGTTAATGCATTTTAATAGCACAGAGTGCTTTTTGCACATTTAAACTGTTTGTTTAGTGATGTATAGCACATGGTCACTGAGATGAATTTATCTGATACTAAGGATACAAACTGTACCCTGCCCTGTTGCATTTATTGTGTTATACCTTGATATATTGTTGTCTGGTTTAGGGGTCAGTGCTGATTCTTTCATCAGTTGTTGTCCTGGATTTTATCTTTCATCTTTGTCTTTGATCAATAAAATTACTTTTTTTTTATAAATAAGGCAATAATATTTTATTATGCGCCTTTATAAACTATTACCAGTGTTCAAATGCATTGGTTAGAATGAGTTTACGCGCACCAATCCAAATGGCAACTACAACCACGCAGGCATTTCATTGATTCAAGGGCTAATGAAGCTAATACAACCAGCTGAGGACAAGTGTGTATAGCCTACAGTCAAGCATGTTGGTGGGAATGTCATAGTTTGAGTCTGCATGAGTGCTACCGGCTGTGGGGAACTACATTCCACTGAGGGAACCATGAATGGCAACACATATTGCGACATACTGAAGCAGAGCATGATCCCCTCCCTTCAGAAACTGGGCCGCAGGGCTGTGCTCCAATATAAACCCCAAACACACCTCCAAGACAACCATTGCCTTGCTAAAGAAAATGAGGGTAATGGTGCGGGATTGGCCAAGCATGTCTCCAGACCAAAATCTTATTGGGCATCTGGGTGCATCCTCAAACAGAAGGTGGATGAGCTCAAGGTCTCTAACATCCACCAGCTTTGTGATTTCGTCATGGAGGACAGGAAGGATTCCAGTGGCAACATGTGAAGCTCTAGTGAACTCCATGCCCAAGAGTGTTAAGGCAGTGCTGGAAAATAATGGTGGCCATACAAAATATTAACACAATTTGCCCGCTTTCAGTAAATTAGACATTATTAGCTGTGTGTTGAGTTATTTTGAGAGCAAACCAAATTGACAGTTATACACGCTGTACACTGACTACTTTATATTGGATTAAAGTGTCATATCTTCAGTGGTTTCCCATGGAATGCTATAATAACATATTTACAAAAATGTGAGGGATGTGCTCACTTTTGTGAGATACTACACAGCATATATAACACAATTTTCTTATTTTTTAATCAATGTCTACTTTAATAAAAAGTGTATTTAGAAATCAACCCCTGTAACGCTACCAGAGGCTGCTTACACATTACACTAGGATGCTGCATTACCAACTATATGAAGCCTGATGACACATTTTCCTTTTTAAATCAATGTTTGCTCCATTAAAGTATATTTAGAAATCACCAGTGATACACTTAAGGTTTACACTTGTTTATTTCCATAAGAAAACCCCTTTATTTATTTATTTATTTGCTTACAGCCATGGGCTATGACACACTTTTTTCTTCTGATAGAAGAAGCTCAATAGTTTTCTGACAGAGATCAGGCTCAGTCGAATCCTTTGTAATTCTACATGTTGAATCATGCTGATCGGCTTCTGCTTGCCTCTCCAGCTTCAGAATTCTAAGTGATAAGCATTGAGATCATACAGAACTCTTTAAAGTAATCCCTTCGGTTATAAAAAAAAGAGAAAAAAAGACTTTCCGAATGACATCTCAGTTTTGTGCTCTCTCTTCTAGTATAGCGTGGGATGACATTTGTTCCAAAATTGAAGGCAATACTTCTAAATAGCTACTGATGAAAGTATCGTCAGTGACTTACAGAGCCACTGTTTTCCCTGCAGGTGGACCCAGGGCAGGAGTGTATTGTCAGAAAGTGCTTTTATCAACCCAGATATCAAGCAAGTAAATGCTGTCTAAATCTGCTCTATGACTCTGATACACCAAGCTTCTAGACAAAGGCCTGCAGGAATAAATTAACTTCCCTCACTTAATAGAGAAATGAAAACTTCCGGAGCCAACAGTAAGGATCCTTCAGTCACAGCAATTTCATAGCGAACAGCATGCCAATTAACCCTTTAAACAATACAGAACCATTTAAATCAAACACTGCTCTTGGGGATATGGAGGTTTAAGGGAACTGCAAGCATGGTGCTGCTTCCACTGGAAAGCATGAAGACCCTAGATGGCATCTTGGTTCATGAGGATGGCTGACGGATACCCAGCTAAATCATTTGAGTTGGGGGGAGTTGTGTGACCTTATTTATAGCTGAAGGTCAATTTTACTCAGATCCAGGGTAGGAAAGGTATAGGCCATAATTTTTACCGTATTTGCCGGCGTATAAGACGACTGGGCGTATAAGACGACCCGCCCCCCAACATTTCCACTCAAAATATAGAGTTTGTTATATACTCGCCGTATAAGACTACTCCCTCTTCCGCACACCTTCCACACATCAAATAAACAACAAACCAAATAAACAACAACCAAAAAAACAACCTGAGCATGTTAGCAGGGCTCACCTGAGTAAAATGTCATAGCGACATCCATTCCTCTCCTCTGTGCTGGAAGCAGAAAGCCATTTAGCTGTCCCTGGGTCACCTCCACTCAAATCCCATCTACCAATAGGAAGAGGCAACAGCCTGGCTGCGCTTTCTGCTGGGATAGGGAGTGGGGGCGGCGAGAGCAACCCCTGCGGAGGATGCATAGCTGCATGGTTCTTTGTGCAGAGCACCACCTGCAAACAACCCCCTGACCAGTGGTCTACAGCATCATGGCGGACGCTTCCCTCTGGCCATGCCAGAGCCGAGCCACAAGAAAATGGCCGCCACTCATTAATAATAAACGGGCACAGGACGAGGCGACCACGCCCTCAACCCACAAACCATACCCACATGTTGCTCCATCGTCACATCCTCACTAACGGAGCTGGGAAAAGAGAGATGGGATGGGACAGAGCTGGGAAAAGAGAGATGGGATGGGATGGGACAGAGCTGGGAAAAGAGAGATGGGATGGGGCAGAGCTGGGATAATAGAGAGATGGGATGGGACAGAGCTGGGAAAAGAGAGATGGGATGGGACAGAGCTGGGAAAAGAGAGATGGGATGGGAATCATGGGACAAAGCTGGTAACAGAGATGGGATGGGACAGAGCTAAGAAAAAAGAGTTGAAGCAGGGAAAGGTGGGTTTTTACAGGTGCCCTGGGGGGGTTCACACAGTGGGGGCATCCCGATTCAGGATGCCCCAGAGAAAAGCTGACTGGCGATAAAAGGCGAGCTCAGTCATCTGCAACTATCCCAGGAGGCTGAGCAATGCACAATCATAAACGTCCTGCTTCATGCACTGTTTTATATCTAAAATTGATGTCAGTGATTAAATCAAAGACCCAGAACCGCGCTAAAATATTTAACCTAAAAAATTACAAAAGTGAAATGCTCAACGTGTAAAAGTCCTTATCTCAAAAAAAAGACCCAAAGTGTTCAAGAATTCAAGTAAAAAACACAGAGCACACAGTGACATAAAGATTCCAATTCTCACTTAGTGAGACATAAACTGGTCAGCCAAAAAAAGTCCAAAACATAAAAAATTAAAAAAGTGAAAAAAAGGCGGATATCCCACGGTGCATGCACTTCACATGAACATGTGCAAAAAGCCTCCACCAAACGTGCAAACTCTTACCGACTCCACAGCAAAAGAAAGCCTTCAAATGATATTATTCAACGTTGCTACCCCCAATGGGCTTCCGTGTGGATTAAAACTCAAACGTTGCTCAAACTTTATATGGTGATTCCAATTAGTAAATACATAAAAACACCGCTTCAAGGAGACCACGGTCTCAGTAATAGTCAAATTTGACTCAGATGGTGACAATTCATTTCATAGATGTAAAAAACAAAGAAAGAGAGATATGGTGTAGTACTGCTAAAAAATTCTCTCCTTTAATATAGACTCAAGAAATACACTCACATGATAAAAGAATAAAATAAGCATTGAACATGATAACGATCTCACCGGCGCTGGAATCGGACAGTCTCTCACTGCGTCCCAAATGCCTGGCAATATAATTCCAAATGGTAGATTAAAATGAAGAAATGATGATCCTGGATCCACCGCTCGCCACCGCCGACGCGTTTCGTTGCCGTGAGGCAACTTTAACTAGGCTCCTAGTTAAAGTTGCCTCACGGCAACGAAACGCGGTGGCGAGCGGTGGATCCAGGATCATCATTTCTTCATTTTAATCTACCATTTGGAATTATATTGCCAGGCATTTGGGACGCAGTGAGAGACTGTCCGATTCCAGCGCCGGTGAGATCGTTATCATGTTCAATGCTTATTTTATTCTTTTATCATGTGAGTGTATTTCTTGAGTCTATATTAAAGGAGAGAATTTTTTAGCAGTACTACACCATATCTCTCTTTCTTTGTTTTTTACATCTATGAAATGAATTGTCACCATCTGAGTCAAATTTGACTATTACTGAGACCGTGGTCTCCTTGAAGCGGTGTTTTTATGTATTTACTAATTGGAATCACCATATAAAGTTTGAGCAACGTTTGAGTTTTAATCCACACGGAAGCCCATTGGGGGTAGCAACGTTGAATAATATCATTTGAAGGCTTTCTTTTGCTGTGGAGTCGGTAAGAGTTTGCACGTTTGGTGGAGGCTTTTTGCACATGTTCATGTGAAGTGCATGCACCGTGGGATATCCGCCTTTTTTTCACTTTTTTAATTTTTTATGTTTTGGACTTTTTTTGGCTGACCAGTTTATGTCTCACTAAGTGAGAATTGGAATCTTTATGTCACTGTGTGCTCTGTGTTTTTTACTTGAATTCTTGACTGTTTTATATCTGCTGGGCAGCTGCAAACAGAACTATGCAGGGCGAAACTAATGCATAGCCCTGCTTGTTGCTTCCCGGAGGATATTAAGCAGTGCACTGCAGAACTTCTTTTAATTGAGCGACGCTCAGCCTCCTGCGATCGAAGCAGACAGCTGAGCCGGCTGCTCCTCCATAAATCACCCACCTGCTGTCTTTCCTCCCACCCGCCGTCTTTCCTCCCGGACTGCCGGCCCCGCCCGCTGCCTTCCATCCTGGCCGACGGCCCCGCCCACTGCCTTCCGTCATGGTCTCTGACCCTGCCCACTGCCTTCCCTCACGGTCTCTGACCCCGCCCACTGCCTTCCCCTCCACCCGGCCACCCGCTGCCTTCCCTCCCCGTCTTCGGCCCCGCGTGCTGCCTTCCCTCCCGGCCGCCGGCGATGATATCCAGCCGTGCACCCGGCGTATAAGACGACCCCCCCCCACTTGTAAGCATGTTTTTCAGGGGCAGAAAGTCATCTTATATGCCAGCAAATACGGTATGTACTAGCTAACAGAACTGTAGCTTTAGGTTAGATTTGTTCTAACTCTTGTTTAGGTTCACTGGTGACCAACCAGTGAGTGTCGCTCTCCAATAAGCTAACTTAAGGTATATATAAAAGCTGCAAGTTTGATGTTGAAAATGAAACCTTGCCATGTCTTTCTGATAGGCCCCTCTACCAGGCCAGTGGCAGAGGGTGTGAGGAGCAAGGGGCTTCTTTGCACATTGGGCGTGGTTTCACTTGGTCATGAGGTGTGGTGTGGGTGAGAGGCACTTACTCTTTAAGCTGTATGGGGGGTGAGATTTGGTACCAAACCACAGTCACAAGCAACCATGTGGACAGCTCTGTGTTAGGATTAATATAGGGGGGGGGGGGGCTCAAGAGACTAAAATTCTCTCTACTCTGTTTTAGTATTTGCCAAGTATCACCCCCCCCCATACAACCCAATAATTCTAGTCTTTTGCTGCTAAGGGCCACATGCCAGAAACACATGTCCACAAGTGGATGGTGTTTGGCTATATACATTTTAAGTAATTCCTTCTGAGTGCCTTGGATGGCCAGAAGATGTAAATAGATCATTTGCATGGCTCCGTCTACTCCAAGGAGTGATGGGTAAATCTATTATTCCTTGTGCTGGCCACTGTGTAAATACTTTTTGTTCTCAGAAAGGACCTATTTTTATTTACATTTTGTGTCTTTTGGTCTCTTTCGTCTCCCCCTTTATTAAGCCTAACATAGGTGTCTCCACATGGTGGCTTGCGACTGTCTTTAAGCTGATGAGTAGAGATGACTCCAATGAAGTAAACACAAGCATAATCTTTATTCCTTCTTCTGTAACAGCTTCAATGACAGGTTCAGCAAAATACTTCATTTGAGGTGTTACCTCCTATAGCGAATGTCACCCTCTCCACCCCCTTCCCTTAGCAAATAGGTGACCCAGGTCCTGTTCTAAGGATGCTTGCAAGCCTCCCACCCCGGGGGGGGGGGGGGGGGCTTCAAGGTTTCAAATACTATCCCCTTGCTATCTCACACTCCTGGCCAAGTATGGCTCGGCTGCCCTGAGCATCCCGTTCAAAGGTTTATTGGTGCCGACACAAACTGACAATAACTGGGCTGCTGTGTCCTTAGCACAAAGCCAGACACAGAATTGGCCCACAATGACGAATCCATGCATAGTTCATTTTTTTCAGTACTGAGCTCAAAACTTGGTAAAATTGAGCAGCAGAATACACAAGTGCCCTTGCTTGTGTTGTCTGCAGAAAATGCACACACGACAATCACACATTCACACACAGCACAGGAGATAGTGAAGAAGGTCTGTGCTGATAACACAAGAGAATGGCCATTTGCACATAACAATGATGAAGATCTCTCACAACACTCAATGTAAATTGTCACCTCTTTCGATTGAGCAATCGCAACCAATACTGGAGATGGCAAATCTCTTGTGTTGTGTGTGAATGGTCATTCTTCGGGCAAAACACAAGTGCTTGCGATCTTCTAACACCAGAGATGTTGTTTGGCGCACTCTTGGGTAATCAGCAGAGTCTTCTGCCAATAATAAAGTAATTTGAATGACATTCTAAATTCGCCAGCTTGCAAACTCCATCTCTGTGTCAGGGATTTTCCAACGGAGAAATCCCAATTGTAAAAAGTGACCAGAAATTGAGACTGAGGCAGAAATGGATATGGGGCAAACCGTGTTTAATAGTGAAAAAACCAGTGGTAACTAAAAAACAGTGGTAACTACACATCAAACACACTACAATCAAACAGAGTACAAATCACAAAGGGGAACATATATGTGCAAGGGAACTATACATATATACAAGTGACATTAACACGCTCTGGCTGTACATACACAAGATGGAGCAGGCAACAAGATGGAGTCCGGCAACAAGCATGCATAAGGATGAGAGAAAAAGTCCAAATCCCAAGGTGGAAGCACGGCTGGGATAGGGGGAGCAAACACAAGAGCTGAGGCAGGAGTCCTGGGTGCAAGGTTCAGGGGTACCTTGGATCTAGGTACAGCATACTGGGATAATGATGACATAACACAATGCTAATCCGCTGCCTGAATGGGCTGATCAGCTTATATAGGCTGAGGAGTTACAGGTGCTGGCTGATTGCCAGCAGCTCTGCAGGACAGAGCCATCTCCTGGTGGATCAGCACAATGCAGGGGAAGTTCCAGAGAAAGCCAGCCAGCAGTACACTCAGAAGCCTAAGGAGGAACTCCAACCCTGACATTACTCCCCCTCAAAAAAAGCGGGCACCGAACGCTTTAAATAACACCACTGGAGATGCTTCAATCAGCATACGAGAAAAAATCCAGAAAGGTAGCATGGGATCAGACATATGATCTGGATGGGTAAAATCGGCAAACATCCCATGAGAGGCGGGCCGGACAGGAACCAAGCAGGCAGAAATCCAGACAGTGGCAATGCAGGCAGAAATCCAGACAGTGGCAATGCAGGCAGAAATCCAGACAGTGGCAATGCAGGCAGAAATCCAGACAGTGGCAATGCAGGCAGAAATCCAGACAGTGGCAATGCAGGTGACTCACACCCGGGGAGCTGGCAGGCGGGAAGCTCACACCCGGGGAGCTGGCAGGCGGGAAGCTCACACCCGGGGAGCTGGCAGGCGGGAAGCTCACACCCGGGGAGCTGGCAGGCGGGCCCCGAAGCAGGCGAAGACTCAGCAGGTGCGGACCTCGAAGCAGGCGAAGACTCAGCAGGTGCGGGCCCCGAAGCAGGCGAAGACTCAGCAGGTGCGGGCCCCGAAGCAGGCGAAGACTCAGCAGGTGCGGGCCCCGAAGCAGGCGAAGACTCAGCAGGTGCGGGCCCCGAAGCAGGCGAAGACTCAGCAGGTGCGGGCCCCGAAGCAGGCGAAGACTCAGCAGGTGCGGGCCCCGAAGCAGGCGAAGACTCAGCAGGTGCGGGCCCCGAAGCAGGCGAAGACTCAGCAGGTGCGGGCCCCGAAGCAGGCGAAGACTCAGCAGGTGCGGGCCCCGAAGCAGGCGAAGACTCAGCAGGTGCGGGCCCCGAAGCAGGCGAAGACTCAGCAGGTGCGGCAGTCCCTTCAGGAACAAAATCAAGAAAGCAATGCCCAGGGGGACCGGGACCTTCACGGCAGCGCCCAGGGGGACCGGGACCTTCACGGCAGCGCCCAGGGGGACCGGGACCTTCACGGCAGCGCCCAGGGGGACCGGGACCTTCACGGCAGCGCCCAGGGGGACCGGGACCTTCACGGCAGCGCCCAGGGGGACCGGGACCTTCACGGCAGCGCCCAGGGGGACCGGGACCTTCACGGCAGCGCCCAGGGGGACCGGGACCTTCACGGCAGCGCCCAGGGGGACCGGGACCTTCACGGCAGCGCCCAGGGGGACCGGGACCTTCACGGCAGCGCCCAGGGGGACCGGGACCTTCACGGCAGCGCCCAGGGGGACCGGGACCTTCACGGCAGCGCCCAGGGGGACCGGGACCTTCACGGTCCAGGTTCTTAAGACAGCAACCTGTGCCCTTGAAACCTTTATCTGCGCCTGAGTAACCAAATTCAGACCTTCCTGTGACTTTAGGAAACCCTTCCAGATCTCCTTGAGCCAGCGGGACATTGAAAAAATCCCCATTTGCAACCCGAGGTGTTTCAAAACCACGAGCACGTGAGGAATCTTCATGGTCTTCTCTGAGATTACCCGAAAGATGGTGATCAGGTTCGGGCTTAGGGCAGATATTACTGGAGCCCTCAGGAGGGCACGCCGGTACGGAGGCAACAACTGGGCACGCCGGTACGGAGGCAACAACTGGGCACGCCGGTACGGAGGCAACAACTGGGCACGCCGGTACGGAGGCAACAACTGGGCACGCCGGTACGGAGGCAACAACTGGGCACGCCGGTACGGAGGCAACAACTGGGCACGCCGGTACGGAGGCAACAACTGGGCACGCCGGTACGGAGGCAACAACTGGACCGGACAAGGCAGGCACTGGCGTCAATGGCTCAGTCAAGGCAGGCACTGGCATCAGAGGCTCGGGCGAGGCAGGCACTGGCATCAGAGGCTCGGGCGAGGCAGGCACTGGCATCAGAGGCTCGGGCGAGGCAGGCACTGGCATCAGAGGCTCGGGCGAGGCAGGCACTGGCATCAGAGGCTCGGGCGAGGCAGGCACTGGCATCAGAGGCTCGGGCGAGGCAGGCACTGGCATCAGAGGCTCGGGCGAGGCAGGCACTGGCATCAGAGGCTCGGGCGAGGCAGGCACTGGCATCAGAGGCTCGGGCGAGGCAGGAGAACCAACCTCAGGCGCTCCTACCTCAGGTGAACTAGGAGAGAACTCGACAGGAGATATAGATTGACAAATAGACATTAAGCCGGGCTTACAAACAGGTAGAGGTTCAAACTCATAGGCAGAGAATGTGACGGGCTCAAAGACAGACATTGGGTCAGGGTCACAAACCGATTTAGAAGCAGACACACAGCCAGGTTCAGGCATGGGCTCACAGTGAGGTTCTGGTTTAATCACTAGCGTTACTGGCTCGGGTTGAATTATTGGGGTCACCGGTATGGTTTGATGATAGACATCAGACGGAGGCACCCTAGTGGACTGAACGGGGGACAGAACAGATGGATGGCGGTCATCCTCTGAAACAGATATATCAACTCCGGCATCAGACCCACTGTCATCCTCATCCTCCTCGTTAGACTCAGAGGCAATAGATTTGGCTGAAGTTTCCGATTTCTGGGCTGAACAAAGGGCAGTCAGATTCAGGTCAGCCTCAGGAATACATAAGTAAGATGTGGCAATAAATTTAAGGAACTCTACAAAATTCTCACTGAGGTGTTTACTATGATTAAGCCACGCTTCAGCCCAAAAAAACAAATCATCTTCGAAAAGAAAATAGGCCACTTGACGACTCCAGGTTGTCATAGGAGAGTGCTGGATGTAAGGCTCCTGTATTAACTTTAAAGCAGCCTGGAGAAACTGGGGGAAGGTAGCCAGAGTAAGCTCCTTATAACGAGGAGGAGGAACAAAGACATACCTATCTGTGGGACAGTCAGTGTTAATAGCAACTGCTGTCCTTGTGGACATCTTGGAACTTATACTAGACTTGCGTACGCTAGGAATCTCAATATGGACAGATTGAATCATTTTGACCTACCCAGGCGAGAACCTTCCCTGGGCATGCAGGGTGGTGAACTGACCAAAAACGAATATACAAGGACAGACAACCCGCCTGTGCCACCAAGGAGGCAAACCGCCGACCACGAGGGACGTAGGTGATCCGGCACTTGAGTAGCCCGTAATCCACCCACTTCTTCGACAGAGCTTCTAAAGGTGAAGTTGCACAGGCCCCAGGTAATCCCGTGGTGGTCACAGACTTGGGGAAGGGAAACACAGGAGAGACATAAACAAGACAAACAAAGAACTGGGCCCCAGTACTGACCAAGACGGGGCTGGGCCCCAATACAGACCAAGACGGGGCTGGGCCCCAATACAGACCAAGACGGGGCTGGGCCCCAATACAGACCAAGACGGGGCTGGGCCCCAATACAGACCAAGACGGGGCTGGGCCCCAATACAGACCAAGACGGGGCTGGGCCCCAATACAGACCAAGACGGGGCTGGGCCCCAATACAGACCAGAAGGCGTTAAGCCAAAATTTCAAAACAAGAAGGCCGGAGGCCCAACTAAGACTAGAGGAACTACAAGACCCAGGACAGACAGCATTACAGACTCTGCACAACAAATCCAAATCAGTCTTACGGTCTCCTGGTCTATGGGATTAGCATTCTGTCAGGGATTTTCCAACGGAGAAATCCCAATTGTAAAAAGTGACCAGAAATTGAGACTGAGGCAGAAATGGATATGGGGCAAACCGTGTTTAATAGTGAAAAAACCAGTGGTAACTAAAAAACAGTGGTAACTACACATCAAACACACTACAATCAAACAGAGTACAAATCACAAAGGGGAACATATATGTGCAAGGGAACTATACATATATACAAGTGACATTAACACGCTCTGGCTGTACATACACAAGATGGAGCAGGCAACAAGATGGAGTCCGGCAACAAGCATGCATAAGGATGAGAGAAAAAGTCCAAATCCCAAGGTGGAAGCACGGCTGGGATAGGGGGAGCAAACACAAGAGCTGAGGCAGGAGTCCTGGGTGCAAGGTTCAGGGGTACCTTGGATCTAGGTACAGCATACTGGGATAATGATGACATAACACAATGCTAATCCGCTGCCTGAATGGGCTGATCAGCTTATATAGGCTGAGGAGTTACAGGTGCTGGCTGATTGCCAGCAGCTCTGCAGGACAGAGCCATCTCCTGGTGGATCAGCACAATGCAGGGGAAGTTCCAGAGAAAGCCAGCCAGCAGTACACTCAGAAGCCTAAGGAGGAACTCCAACCCTGACACTCTGGTGTTGCCAGATCGCTAGCTCTTGTCAGTTGCCCTGTGATGGCCATTCAAACACAACACAAGAGCTGGCGATATAATTTGCCATAAGACGGGTGGCAGCCACTCAGACCATTTTATAACTAACCTGGGAGGTGCACGTTAGCAGGGCAATTAGGATACAAAAGTCTTAAAGGAGCCACAGTACTTAATTGACAGTGATATAATTTGCCATCTCTTGGGTAATTTGCAGAGGACTCTGCTGATTACACCCGAGGCGGCAAACTCCATCTCTGGTGTTGCCAGGTCGGTAGCTCTTGTGAGTTGTCCGGAGAATGGCCATTTGCACGCAATACAGGAGATGGCGAATTAGCTCGCCATCTCTTGTGTTGTGTGCAAATGGCAGTTATCTGGTGTCACCCTAAGTGAGGGCCTTATCGAATGGCATTCAAATGACCAAGCTCTTGTGTGGTCACTGTAAATCGCAAATGCCAACACGAGAGCTGCAGAGCGAAATCATCTTCTCCTGTGTTATGTGCGATTGTACATTCCCTCTGCTGTGCTTGTTCTAGAAATCAAAGTCAGCAAGAATTTATCATGATACTTGGACATTGCGCAGAGCTGTATTTGTGTGGCAACTTTTTGTGGCCTGTGTGCTAAGTTGCAGTATGGTTGTTGTGCCTTGATAAGAAGTGCAAAAACAGTTTAGGAAGTTCTATTTTTGGTACCCTTACTAAGATTTACAATGTTCTTGTAAGGGTACATTTGGGACAATTAGCCAAAATCATAAGAACACATGAGACTATTTATACAGTCAGTGTTCGGTACAGCTTCTTAAATACATTTTCGGACCGTCTTCTGTCTGGCTAAGGTACTGATCATTTTGTTGCAGAGTGTTGGGTGCAGCAGAGTCAAATCCAGATAGACATTTGTGGTGTAGCAGGAACTGGATTTACAGGAACATGAGTGCAGTAAGTGAAGATCACCTTATATGGTGGATAACATAGACAGGAAAAAGTCAGAGAGCTCAGCACAATGTACAGGAAATACAACACATTATAGAAAAGCATAGAGAGACTACAGATAAGTAAAAGCAACAGTTGCATCTTGTGCCATAATTGCAAACTGCAGTCAATCCAGCAGCAGTCACTCTAGCAATAGACTAAGCTGTAAGTTGTTGTATCTCCTTTTTAACAGCTATGGCTTAGTCCTTTCAAACCATCTTCTTTGTAAGCATTGAGTGTCTTTTAGCGGTTAGGTGCTTGGAAATGATATCTGCTGCCATATCCTTAGTCAGGCAATAAAGTAACTCAAGAAGTCCCTGTTCTTAACCCTTTAACCGCCAGCCACAAAATATTTACGTGGCTGCCTCTCTTACCGTTAAATACCAGCCACGTAAATTTTACGTGCCTGGCTCTCCCCCCTGTCAGTGGCCAAAAAAAGGGCTGACGGCTACTTACCTGACCCCTCCAACGATCTGGTATGGTCATCTCTTCACCCGGGGGGCTCTGATCCCCCCCCCCCCCGGCCATCGGGAGAGGGCCCAGGATTGCAGGAGTTGTAGTTTACTTGTAAATGTTATAAAATGCTCTTTTCTGTTTGGGAGGTCTCCTGGGCAGGAACAGGGGGATATCGATACATATGTGGTTTCTTTGTAATCAGGAGAAATTGGAATTTCACATGCAATATGGTTTTCTTTAATAAAATACATAAATGAGAAATTTTAAAAAACATATATTTTTTATTTTTTAAACATAGTGAAAAATTACCTGTCAACAGAGGGTGACAACATCTCAAATAGGCAGGCAGTTAAAAGTGTTAGAAGTACCAATGTATGTTGGGTATTGTTCTGTTCGGGGGACTTTGCACTTTCAGATTTAGGTTGTTTTTAGCTGGGTATGCCTAGAAAGCATAATGTGTATACTTTCATGGAATATCATGGTTTGTGGGGGGGTATTTCAAATATAAAGGGTTACTGTTACGTGCATGCTTCACTTTGGACTGTTCTAATCTCCAGTTAGGCTGGCAGTTAAAGGGGTAAAGATCCCTAAGTAAAGTGAAACTTCACATCACTATGCTTGATTCCTGAGCTAACCCTTTCCATCTGCGCAAGTCCAAGTCATCCTTGATCATCCTCAAGAAATTTTGTTGGCTCCAACTGTGGTTGCCCTAAGTCTGTTAACAGTTGCCACAGCCATATAACTTATTGGCTTGCGTGCAATGCTGCAACATACTCTGCTTTAGTAGATTATAGTGTAATAGAGCTGTTTTCTGCTAGTCCAACTGACAGCACCTCCTGACAGAAGAAACAAGTAGGCACTGGTAAATTTTCTGTCACTGGTGTATCTAGCCCAGTCAGCATCCACACATCCTGTGAGGATGCCATTACACTCACTGGTAACTTTAGCATCTAGTGTAAAGTCTCTTTAACATAGTGAATTACTTGCTTTACAGCATTCCAGTCCATCTGACTTGGTGTTGAAATCTTTCTGCATAGGATTCCAATAGCTGCTGCAATATCAGGCACTGTAGCAGTGGTAACGTACAGCAATTTCCCTTGCTTTCCTGTACAGTTGGTAGTGGAGTATCTTGGCTGTTTATGTTGGTTTTCATAGAAGATTTGACTGGTTTGGCATCTTCCATTCCAAACATTTCAATTATTTCTTGTATTGTGTGTTTTTGGTTCAGAAGAAGAAAGCTGCCATCTTCCTCTCTCTCAATCTGAATGCCAAGGTAATTCTGTATGTTGCCTCTACTACCGTTAAACACCAGCCACGTAAATTTTACATGCCTGGCATTCCCCCCGCCAGTGGCCAAAGAAAGGGCTGACGGGCTACTCACCTGACCCTTCAATCGATCCGACAGGGTCCCCTCTTCACCAGGGGGGCTCTGATCCCCCCCCCCCCCCCCCCCGGCTTCAGGAGAGGGCCCAGGATTGCAGGAGTTGTAGTTTACTTGTAAATGTTATAAAGTGCTCTTTTCAGTTTGGGAGGTCTCCTGGGCAGAAACAGGGGAATACCGATACATATGTGGTTTCGTTGTAATCAGGAGAAATTGGAATTTCACATGCAATATGGTTTTCGTGAATAAAATACATAAACGATACATTTTAAAAAACATATTTTTAAAATATTTTTTAAACATAGTGAAAAATTACCTGTCAACAGTGGGAGACAACATTTCAAATAGGCGGGCAGTTAAAAGTGTTAGAAGTACCAATGCATGTTGGGTATTGTTCTGTTCGGGGGACCTTGCACTTTCAGATTTAGGTTGTTTTTAGCTGGGTATGCCTAGAAAGGATAATGTGTACACTTGGAATATATGGTTTGTGGGGGGTATTTCAAATGTAAAGGGTTACTGTTATGTGCACGCTTTACTTTGGGGTGTTTGGCAACTCTATTGCTCCTGATTCCTGTACAGTTGGTAGTGGAGTATCTTGGCTGTTTATGCTGGTTTTCATAGAAGATTTGACTGGTTTGGCATCTTCCATTCCAAACATTTCAATTATTTCTTGTATTGTGTGTTTTTGGTTCAGAAGAAGAAAGCTACCATCTTCCCCTCTCTCAATATGAATTCCAAGGTAATTCTGTATGTTGCCAAGGCTATGCATTATTTCTTCGTCATCCCCTTCTTGTTCAAAACAAATTAAGACATTGTTCACATAAATAAGCACATAGATCCGCGCTCCTAAATCTTAAATAAATCTGAACATGAATTAAAATGCTACGACGTACCAGACCTTTATCCCTAGCAAGCCTCAAACAAATGGATGTATTAGGGTACAGAGCAAATGAAAAGCAATAAACAAACTCCTATAATGAAAATATCCTTAGCCCAATAGGCATCAGATATATACAATCAAATACATTTCAAAAACTTAACAATAGTATAATCGTGAGTCCATATTTATAAGTGTCCCAAAAACACATGCACTAATGCTAAAGTGCTGCAAAGAAAAAACTTTTTCGTGTTGATAAATCCGGTGGGTATCCCAAACACATGCACCCGTTGGCGGTGGTCACCCTTCACTCTGTGTGTGCTTACCAGAACAATGTATCAAACAACTCCTAATGATCAACTCCTTATAATCAACGTACTCCGTGAATTACTTCCATGGATTCAATATACTTCCATAAGTTCACTCCATAATGTTCAATGATCACATGGAAAAAGAACATAGACAATAGTGCAACCCCATCTAATTTATGTTCCACGTGTTTAATATTAAAAAATTTGCACTTACAAAAATCTAAATTGTATGCACAAAGAATAAAATCGAAGAGTAGTTCTCCTTCCCCTAGTCCACTATGGCCAGTAGTAGATACTGATGTAGTAAGAACTAAACTTATACTCCAATTAATGAACTTCACCTTAAAAATATAAGAAAAACTTTGCCGCTGCCCCGCCTAACGCGTTTCACTGTTAATACAGCTTTTTCAAAGGCTAGTGGCAGGGAGCAGAAAAGCGGCTTTCAGTGTCTAATCAATTTTAAAATATTCATATATTATAAACAAAGACAATCCTACCTTTTAAGATGGCGCGCTTGGTCCGCCGCGTTATGCAGTGGCGCATAAGAACCGCCACAATAACCAGCTCGCAGACTAGCACCCCTAGCAGATAGGGTATCCAGCTCGAATATCCACTTACTCTCCCGCTGGGATATTTCTCTGGTTAGGTTAGATCCTCTCCAGTTTTTTTCTATGTGATCAATACCCATAAAAGACATAAGTTGGGGGTCACTCTGGTGTTCACGTTGGAAATGGGCAAAGAGGCTGTGGGCCAGAAAACCACGTTTGATGTTATACACGTGTTCTCTAATTCTAGTTTTCAAATCCCTGGTAGTTCGGCCCACATAATAAAGTTGGCAGGGACACCAAATGAGGTACACCACATACTTCGTGTGACAAGAAATGAAAGTGGAAATCTCATACGTCTTTCCTAAGTCACTCAAATTAAAAACCTTTTTAGGTTTCTCAACCGGCTTGCATGTCTTGCACCCCATGCAGGAACCACATTTGTAGAAACCCTTTATGGCATTACCAGTTAATGAAACCCTCTTGGGAGGATCCACATAACTCTGGGTTATGAGATCCTTTAGATTCGGTGCCCTTCTAAAGACAACTCGAGGGTTATCAGGTAAGGTGGAGCTTAGCACAGGATCATCCTTCAAAAGGTGCCAATGTCTAGATATCAAATGCTTTACCTCCCTGTGCTGGACATTGAAATCAGTAATGAAAAGTGGGGATGTCATAACTCCTTTGTTCTCCTTTCCATCTCTAGTGCTAAGACAGAACCTATCCTTAGACCTCACTTCCTCCCGTTGACGTTCAATGGTTTGTGGGTTGTAGCCCTTCTCAACAAAACGATTAGTTAACACACTGGCCTGCCTGTCAAAATCACTCAAATTTGTGCAGTTCCTTCTAAGTCTCGAATACTGCCCTTTAGGGATTGCCTCCAACCACTTAGGGTGGTGGCAACTAGTGGCAGGAACATAACCATTGCGATCGGTTGGCTTGAAGTACGTTAAGGTGGTAACACTGGATCCTACTTTTCTAATGGTTAAATCAAGAAAATTTACAGACTCTGCACTACATTCCAGCGTGAATTCCAAATTAAAGGAATTATCATTTACCCTCCCAAAGAAGGCCTCCAGATCTGTTTGTGTGCCCTTCCATAATATCAGCACATCATCAATATAGCGCCCCCATGCGGCCAGTTGGGGCCACTCAAGATGGTTAATAAATTGGGCCTCCCATAGTCCAACATACAGGTTAGCCATACTGGGGGCAAATTTAGCCCCCATGGCAACCCCCTTGACCTGCAAGTAGAACTTATTCGAAAACCAAAAATAATTGTGCTTAAGGGCAAAAGTTAAGCACTCTAATAAGAAATCTATCTGTGCCTCAGGTAAACCAGATCCTAATACAAGAAAATGCCTAACTGCCAAGATACCCTTATCATGGGGAATCACAGTATAAAGTGAAGTCACGTCGGCAGTCCCCAGCATGTTCACTTCTTCCCAATCCTGGTTCTCAACCATATTTATGACTTGTGTGGAATCCTTCAGATACGATGGTAACTTAACTACCAGATTTTGTAAATATAAGTCAATAAACTCCCCTAAGCGACAGGTTAGCGACCCCACACCTCTCACTATAGGGTGTCCTGGTGGTTTCACAAGACTTTTATGCACTTTAGGCAGTTGGTATATCGTAGGAATCCTAACCGTCTGGGGACTAAGATATTTGTGCTCTTTTTCTGTAAGAAAGCCCCTAGATCGGCCTTCAGATAATAGATGGACAAGCTCAAGCCTATATTCCAAAGTGGGGTCCTTACTCAAAATTTCATAAGTCTCTCTATCTGCTAAAAGCCTATGCAACTCATCCAGATAGTCGGACTTGTTAAGTACAGCCGGTTTGACAACCACCTCATGTTTGTTTTCTAAAGTCTTGAAACCGTTAAAGAGGGCTGATGGCCATCTATTTTTCTTAAGCGTCAATTGTTTAAGGTCCCTTACTACTGCTGCTTTAAAGGCTTCAACTTGTGGGCCTGTTATAAAGGATGGATTAAAAAGTGAATTATTGGAGAGCATAGTATGTCGTATATTGGGTGGAATATCATTCAGTTGTGCACTCAAGGGAACTTGGCTTGAGAAGGCAGTCGCCTGCTCATCAGACCCATCCTTGGTCATAAAGATTTTTTTAACTGTGAGCTTCCTAACAAACCTCTGTAAGGCTACAAATACAGTGAACTTATCCAAATTTAAGATCCCTTTTCCTAATTCCGTCGTTGTTTTCTTATGCTTGGTTCCTCCCCTATTTCCTCGTCTAGATCTCCTTTCCTTTTTTGAGGGAGCCTTCTGTCTCCCATCAGGTTCCCTCCCCTGTCCTTTGGAGAAATTGTCTCCCAATTCCTCAGATTGGGTGATTGACCCATATGAAAAGGGGTAGGTGGCAAAAGCCTCGCCTCATACTGCCTGTGGTAGGATTTCTCAGGTGAATTATACCTCTGTCTATCCCCCCCGGCACATTGAGGGTTATATCTAGTAATGGGTTTCCTCCAATTGCCTTCTTGCATACCAACAGGACATGCACGTTCTCGTCTCCAAGGTAATCTATTTCTACGGGGAGAGTTAGCCCTAAAGCGTGAAGGTTGGTCACCCCTGACTACACCCGGTCCGCCATATGGCTTATCCCTAAATTTTGGTGTGCCCTCTAAGGGGTGACTATCACCATCTACTCCCTTCTTAGTTACAGTTGAGGTGGATTGCAAACTAAATACGTTATTCATGGCATAATCCCTGCAGTCCCGTTGGAACTTTTTTGACTTCCAACTTTTAATCATCTTTTCATCCTTACCCAGCCTATCTTTTAAATTGCTGGACAGTGTTTGGAATTCAGCTGAGTCCCCTAGTGGGGCCACCCTCTGTTTTATGGTTTCTTTATGTTCTTCCATGGTTATAAGTTGCCTCCTTTTCTTGGAAGCCAATCTTTCAAGGAGGGTCAAGCCGCACTCATTAAAGAAATTGAACCATTCAAGCTGCGATTCAGGTGTTTTTATTATCTGCTATATAGTTTTTATTGATCTTATTAATTCACTAACATGAATAATGTTGATTTTAAGTGGTTTATTATATATAATGGGATGTGGAGGAGTGGTTCCCCCTTCCCTGGGCCCTATGTGGCTAAAATCCCTCCCAAAGCAATATATGTTATATCATTTTTATTGCCGTCAGGTTTTTGATAATGTGGTTTAGCTTTGGTCCCCTTTAAACACAAACTCTGACATACAGCGGCCCGCTTTCCCCGGGGAGCAAAGTCGGCAAGTGGCGGCCGCTCCCGGGTTTCGCCGAAGATCTTCGGCCAGTGGGCGTGTCATCACCCAGTGTCAGTGAATGGAGTGCCTCCCCCTCCCCTCCGGAGTGAGCCGAGGTCTGTCTGCGTTTTCCGGCGGCGGCCGGGTTCGCGTCAGCCGGAGGGGAGGGGCGGGCTTTGATGCTGCGGCCTCTGATGTAGCGTTCGGGGCTGCTTCGTAGTTCACAGCTCGCTTGTGTAGAAGGGGGCGGGCCTAGAAGCGCTGGTTTGTGACGTAGGCAATTGGGTTGCCTCCTATGACACAGCCTGCACGTGGAGAGGGGGGAGAGTTGTGACGTCTCCCTCCCACATTGTTTATCTTCCGGCGCTAGTCTGCGAGCCGGTTATTGTGGCGGTTCTTATGCGCCACTGCATAACGCGGCGGACCAAGCGCGCCATCTTAAAAGGTAGGATTGTCTTTGTTTATAATATATGAATATTTAAAAATTGATTAGACACTGAAAGCCGCTTTTCTGCTCCCTGCCACTAGCCTTTGAAAAAGCTGTATTAACAGTGAAGCGCGTTAGGCGGCGCAGCGGCAAAGTTTTTCTTATATTTTTAAGGTGAAGTTCATTAATTGGAGTGGAGTATAAGTTTAGTTCTTACTACATCCGTATCTACTACTGGCCATAGTGGACTAGGGGAAGGAGAACTACTCTTCGATTTTATTCTTTGTGCATACAATTTGGATTTTTGTAAGTGCAAATTTTTTAATATTAAACATGTGGAACACAAATTAGATGGGGTTGCACTATTGTCTATGTTCTTTTTCCATGTGATCATTGAACATTATGGAGTGAACTTATGGAAGTATATTGAATCCATGGAAGTAATTCACGGAGTACGTTGATTATAAGGAGTTGATCATAAGGGGTTGTTTGATACATTGTTCTGGTAAGTGCACACAGAGTGAAGGGTGACCACCGCCAACGGGTGCATGTGTTTGGGATACCCACCGGATTTATCAACACGAAAAAGTTTTTTCTTTGCAGCACTTTAGCATTAGTGCATGTGTTTTTGGGACACTTATAAATATGGACTTACGATTATACTATTGTTAAGTTTTTGAAATGTATTTGATTGTATATATCTGATGCCTATTGGGCTAAGGATATTTTCACTATAGGAGTTTGTTTATTGCTTTTCATTTGCTCTGTACCCTAATACATCTATTGGAAATTATTGCATGGCTATTTTAATATGTAAATCTGAACCATCCACTGTGGGATCTTTTTGATACTTTGAAACTTTTGTATTAATGTATTTAGTAATCAACACACTGTTACTATCTGCTTAACAAGTGCACCTTAAGTGCATACTAAAGTCTTAAAGGAGCCACAGCACTCAACCCTGTTAGCTTGCAGGCCAGCCTATAATCTGTCTCTAAACTTCGTTAAAAACAGAGGACTCGGTCACACACATCTGCAGAAGTATGCTTAAGCTGCACCACTACGCCAAAGTGCCTCTGTGGGATGCAGTCCTAACTCTAATCTCTGAGAGCCCTTTTGGGACATACAGTGCAATAGAAAATTGGGAGCAGGCTTACCTGAGGTTGCCCTAAACCTCTCAAGTGCAAGCCATGGGGTGGAAGGGTCAAAGACCTTGCAGTACAGCCTAGACCCCACACACCATGTGCTTGCACAAATTCAAATATAGCACATACAGTGCAATAGATAAATTGGGAGCAGGCTTAACTGAGGTTGCCCTAAACCTCTCAGGTAAGCCTGCTCCCAATTTATCTATTGCACTGTATGTCCCAAATGGGCTCTCAGAGATTAGAGTTAGGACTAGCTGGCTCTGTTATATATGGTAACTATAACACATTTTTATCTATTGTTGGATTAACTGTGGTAAAGGAATAACTGCCTGTACCTATTCCCATGTTACAATTTCAGAGCTGAATTTATGTATACATTGGCTTAATTTTCTATATATTAATACTTGAACTGCAATTTTGGTGTGCACCTCAATATCTGGTTTAATTGCACATGTTTTAACCTCATGAATGGATTTTTGTCTCTTCCTTTGCAGCCTTTGTCCATTTACTGGCTTCACCTTCTGAAAGCTAAGTTATGTCATCCGAAGTTGCAGGTTCATCAGTACTGGCAATACGTGCCTTGTATGGTGGTTTACCTGTTTTTTCTCATTGAGCATCTTGGTTCTGTGTCTAAGCTTGATTGTGTCTTCAACTGTTTGTTCAGAAGTAACAGATGTTGGCTGATTGGTGTCTCTCTTCTTTTCTCTTCTGTTTTCTCTTCTGTTCTTACTTCCTCTGTTGTCATCACATTGTCTCTCAACTCTCAACTCCAACTAAAGTTATGCTGTTGCTAACAGTAACCATGTCTGTTTGGGGATTTAGGGTTCTGTAACCCTAACATTGTCACTGTATCCAGCAAATATTCCTTCAAATGCTCTGTTGTTTGGTGCGTTTTTATTCTGGAAAGTTGACGGGCACTTTGCATCCAAAAACCCGTAGGTGTTTTACACTTAGCTTCTCATTGTACCACAGTTCGTATGGAGTTTTCCATTCCATACCATACTGTCTCACCCCAGAGTCTGTCAGCATACATCTGATCATTTTAGTGAGAGTTCTGTTCTTTCTTTCAGCTACCCCATTGTGTATGGGACTATCTTTTGATGCTATATTTCATTCTGCTTTAGATACTTGTATATTTTATGTCCTATGAATTCACCCTCATTGTCACTTCAAAGTATGAGAGATTTTCTTTGAAACTTGTTACTTGTCTTTACTACAAAGTCCTGTAATTTGTCAAAAACGTCACTCCTGTGTTGCATTAGGTAAGTGAATGTGTGTCTTGAATATTCATCTATGAAAGTCAATATGTATCTGTTGCCTCCAGGTGTGGGTGGGTTAAGGGACCACATACATCACTGTGTACTAGTTCAATTGGTCTTAAAAATCAATTCTGACTGACTTTAGGAAGTGTTGCTCTTGTAGCTTTGAAATTGATGCAACATTCACACTTAACAGTAACTGGATGAAGGGATAATGTTAGATTATTTGTCAGATTCCTTTTTTGTAGTTCCTGTATGCATACTGAGTGTCTGTGACCTAAATGCCTGTGTGATATGTGTATATAGTCATAGTGTTTTTGGGTGTATAGTCTCACCTTTTCCATCACTGTGTTGAGGTGATACAGATGTTCATCCAGCTTGGCACTCACTATGGTCTGCTTGCCGCCTGGGATAGAACACTTGTCACCTTGGAATTTTACAGCGAATCTTGTGGCTGTCAGCCATTTCAGAGATAAGAGTCTCCCTTCTAGATTAGGAACATAAAGCATCTTTGTTTTGGTATGGCTAAATTGTGGCCTGCATTATTACTAGGGTTTAATGCCCATATTGATCTGCATGTATTTTACTTCCATTTGCAGGGTAAATAGTCTCTTGTGAAAAAGCTTCTATCACTTGTCATGTGACGAGTCACTGCATCAGCCTTAAAATGTATGGTTGCCTGTCACTTTAAATGTGGCTTTCCAGTTCCCTACACATGGACCAGAGATTGTGGTTTTGACCTTCTGTTTAGTATTAGAGGGACACTATCCCATATAGTACAATCTTTCTTTACATGTCAATTTAAGGCAATTAAAACAACTTCCTGGTTTCCTTTCTGTGTGTCTGTGTTTCCTTGTGTCTGCAGCTTTAGGAGCTGTTCTGGTGTCAGTTTCTGTAGAGTTATGTGCAAGCTATTTTCTTCACTGATACTCACTGATGAGCCTGGTCTTTAAAAATGCTAGAGTCAAATCTGTATAAAGAAAAATGAGATACTAATACTGAAAGCATCTGCTGCAGGGATCCTCGTCCTGTGTTTAATGCTGCAGGCTTTCAGGCCCAAGCCCTTCATCAGGTCAGTATGACCATTTTTCCATGACCAACTTTCCAGGCCCTTTATCAAATCAGCATGTATCCATTTTTGCCCCATTAAACACGGGGACCAGACCCCCTGCAGCAGACGCTTTTGGTATGTGTATCTCTTTTTTCTTTATACAATGTACCTAATGAGGATATTAAGGGTAGCCTGAAACACATACCATTATATGGTAATGTGGCACCTATAACTTTTTTTCTATGTTTTAGTGTCAGATCTGTCTCAGGCCTTGTCTTCAGTGCAGTGTATGTATAGGGTAAACTGCATATTAACATTGCTGTGGCGTGACTATTATATTCTCACCAACTGATCTGAGTTGTGTGAGCACTTATATGCTCTTGCATGTCCCTCCCTCTTCTAATCCTTATTTTGAAAAGTTTCCTCAGCAGAAATAACTTGCTGTTTAAGCTAGATCTCTCATGCAGTCTTTTCAGTGTATTCCACGTGTATTTTGCTGTAGTCTCGCTACGTATGTGAATAAGCTGATCATTGTCCACTAGTAAGCTTAGGGTAGCCTGTGCCTGTCTGTTTTTCCTGTTCCAGTCCTGATCCTGTGGCATCTCTGTAGTTATAACCTCCAACAAGTCATCTCTGAATAATAGCATTTCCACTTACTATCCAGGTACTGTTATAAACACAACATATATCATATATCATATATGTTTCCAAACCGCCAGAATTGTCACGCATTTTCGGGCTACTCAAAGTCAGAAATCTGTTTTAAGCATGTTACCTTTTAGTAATATTTGATTAGATATAACTATAAAAGAGGTTAATGTCTACTGAGCGTTATTTATTCTAATAATCACACATCAAGTAAAAAAAAAACTAGAAATAATCACACTGAACTGTTAAAAAAAAAAGGTGAAAACAGCAGAAAGCATCATACATTCTAAAAGATAAACACAGCTTGAAAGGCTCATCATCTATTCCTGTAAGGGCTTAGAAAAAGCAAATAAAAATATTTTATGTCCAGAGTGAAAAATGAAGAATGCAATAGCTGAGTACTTATATGTTCATTTATTTCTCGGCCTGGCAGCATAAGTCAAGGATGACACTTGTGATTTAGTCCTATAGAAGCTGAGTAAGAGCTAAAGCTCTCCTACATCTTACCATCATAACTAGGGATGAGCGAATCGATCCGGACGAACCCGAATTAGTTCCGAATTTCAGGAAATATTCGATTCTGAATGAATCCGAATTTCCCCGCGATTCGATTGATCGAAGTTTTCCTTTAAACTCGATTTACTTCAATTACAGGCATTGTAAAATGGTGGATGGACATGTCTGGACGTATCCCCTGGGGCAAGTTATCATGGGAAGGTCACATGCAGCCTATCAGCAGCCAGGAGCCCCGGTGATGTCACAGCGCTATATAAACGGCGGCCATCTTGCTGGTGCGCATTTCAGCCTTGTATTGCGGCCACAACGGTTCTGTTTAGAGACAGGGAGAGACTAAGAGAGAGTCAGGGAGAGTCAGGGAGACCCAGAGAGTGCCAGACAGAACCAGGGAAAGATAGGGAAAAATCGGGAAAGAACGAGGCAGGGACAGCAGAGAAAGCGACAGGGAAAGCTTTTTTTTATTTTCATTTCACTTCATTTGCCAGATCAGTTTTAAATTGCTTTTGTTTGTGCTGTAAAAAATCCTTGCCACTGTGCATGCCATGTTGGCAGTCGCATATTTAACCCTATCTGTTTTTGATCTGCTGCCAAAACACTAGGCCGCAGGGTATCCCAAACCGGCACGTAGCACACTATCTGTTATACTAAATAAGCGTTGTTCATCCTCAGCTTAATCAAGCTATTGCATTTTGAATTGTTTTTTTGTCTTGCTGTCAAAAAAACACCAGGCCGCAGGGTATCCCAAACCTGAACGTAGCACCCTATCTGTTAACCTAAATACCCTTGTTCATCCTCAGCTTAATCAAGCTATTGCATTTTGAATTGGTTTTTGGCCTGCTGCCAAAACACTAGGCCGCAGGGTATCCCAAACCTGCGCGTAGCACCCTATCTGTTATACTAAATAAGCGCTGTTCATCCACAGCTTAATCAAGCTATTGCATTTTGAATTGTTTTTTGTCCTGCTGTCAAAAAAACACCAGGCCGCAGGGTATCCCAAACTTGCACGTAGCACCCTATCTGTTATACTAAATAAGCGTTGTTCAGCCTCATTTTAATTCAGCTATTGCATTTTGAATTGGTTTTTGTCTGGTTTAAACGCACCAGCCCACATGGGCATCCCAAACCAGCACATGTCACCCTATCTGTTATACTAAATAAGCGTTGTTCATCCTCAGCTTAATCAAGCTATTGCATTTTGAATTGGTTTTTGGTCTGCTGCCAAAACACTAGGCCGCAGGGTATCCCAAACCTGCACGTAGCACCCTATCTGTTATACTAAATAAGCGTTGTTCATCCTCAGCTTAATCAAACCATTGCATTTTGAATTGGTTTTTGGTCTGCTGCCAAAACACTAGGCCGCAGGGTATCCCAAACCTGCACGTAGCACCCTATCTGTTATACTAAATAAGCGTTGTTCAACCTCAGCTTAATCAAGCTATTGCATTTTGAATTGGTTTTTGGTCTGCTGCCAAAACACTAGGCCACAGGGTATCCCAAACCTGCACGTAGCACCCTATCTGTTATACTAAATAAGCGATGTTCATCCTCAGCTTAATCAAGCTATTGCATTTTGAATTGTTTTTTGTCCTGCTGTAAAAAAAACACCAGGCCGCAGGGTATCCCAAACCTGCACGTAGCACCCTATCTGTTATACTAAATAAGCGTTGGTCAGCCTCATTTTAATTCAGCTATTGCATTTTGAATTGGTTTTTGTCTGGTTTAAATACACCAGCCCACATGGGCATCCCAAACCAGCACATGTCACTCTATCTGTTATACTAAATAAGCTTTGTTCAGCCTCATTTTAATTAAGCTATTGCATTTTGAATTGGTTTTTGTCCTGCTGCCAAAATACTAGGCAGCAGGGTATCCCAAACCTGCACGTAGCACCCTATCTGTTATACTAAATACCCTTGTTTAACCTCAGCTTAATCAAACTATTGCATTTTGAATTGGTTTTTGTCCTGCTGTCAAAACAGCAGGCCGCAGGGTATCCCAAACCACCACGTTGCACCCTGTTATACTAAATAAGCTTGTTCAGCCTCAGCTTTATTAAGCTATTGCATTTTGAATTGTTTTTTGTCCTGCTGTCAAAACACCAGGCCGCAGGGTATCCCAAACCTGCACGTTGCACCCTATCTGTTATACTAAATACCCTTGTTCATCCTCAGCTTTATTAAGCTATTGCATTTTGAATTGGCTTTTGTCCTGCTGTCAAAACACCAGGCCGCAGGGTATCCCAAACCTGCACGTTGCACCCTATCTGTTATACTAAATAAGCTTGTTCAGCCTCAGCTTTATTGAGCTATTGCATTTTGAATTGGTTTTTGTCCTGCTGTCAAAACACCAGGCCGCAGGGTATCCCAAACCTGCACGTTGCACCCTATCTGTTATACTAAATACCCTTGTTCATCCTCAGCATTATTAAGCTATTGCATTTTGAATTGGTTTTTGTCCTGCTGTCAAAACACCAGGCCGCAGGGTATCCCAAACCACCACGTTGCACCCTATCTGTTATACTAAATAAGCTTGTTCAGCCTCAGCTTTATTAAGCTATTGCATTTTGAATTGTTTTTTGTCCTGCTGTCAAAAAAACACCAGGCCGCAGGGTATCCCAAACCTGCACGGTGCACCCTATCTGTTATACTAAATACCCTTGTTCATCCTCAGCTTTATTAAGCTATTGCATTTTGAATTGATTTTTGTCCTGCTGTCAAAACACCAGGCCGCACGGTATCCCAAACCACCACGTTGCACCCTATCTGTTATACTAAATAAGCTTGTTCAGCCTCAGCTTTACTGAGCTATTGCATTTTGAATTGTTTTTTGTCCTGCTGTCAAAAAAACACCAGGCCGCAGGGTATCCCAAACCTGCACGGTGCACCCTATCTGTTATACAAAATACCCTTGTTCATCCTCAGCTTTATTAAGCTATTGCATTTTGAATTGGTTTTTGTCCTGCTGTCAAAACACCAGGCCGCACAGTATCCCAAACCACCACGTTGCACCCTATCTGTTATACTAAATAAGCTTGTTCAGCCTCAGCTTTATTAAGCTATTGCATTTTGAATTAATTTTTGTCCTGCTGTCAAAAAAACACCAGGCCGCAGGGTATCCTAAACCTGCACGTAGCACCCTATCTGTTATACTAAATAAGCGTTGTTCAGCGTCATTTTAATTCAGCTATTGCATTTTGAATTGGTTTTTGTCTGGTTTAAATACACCAGCCCACATCCCATATTGCCAATTTTCATAGTATCTGGTGCAGAGAAGCAGTTCCTCACTTTATTTAGCTTCTGCTTTTTAAAGTAAACACATTTTTTAAAGTACCTATTGCGCATTTCAAATACATAAAAATGTCAGGCAGACAAGTGCCAGGATGTTCAAAGAGGAGTGGCAGAGGCCAAGATTCAGCAGGCAGAGGTCGCAGCAGACTAGGGGCAAGTGGCAGCAGGAGTCACGGTGAGAGACCTGATCTGCCAGTATCTGCTAGCGGTCGTGTCTCCACCAGTAACGCATCTGCCGTGGTAGATTGCTTAACGCGGTCATCCACATCATCACAAGTTACATCTGAGACCCCCAGTCTAGGGTCGGTAGGTTCCTCTGACACAACTCTGAGTTGGCATGCCCCGAGAGCAGTCCCTGTCCTCCCATTGCCTCTGTCCTACACTGTTCCCTCCCCCAGCGACGTATCCTATGCTTTGGGTTCAGCTCCACTCTTTAGTGAGGAGGACGATCAGATAGAGGACAGTCAGCAGCTACTGCCCAGCCAAGAAAGGGAGGTGGCTTCTTTAGCTAGGCAAACAAATAGTGATGTGGAGAGTGTCGTGGGTGTTGCGAGCATTCCAGCTCCTGCGTCAGACGCTGTTGAGTTAACCGAGAACATCAGTGACGTGCAGCCACAACTCTGTGATGATGATGATGAAGAAGCCAATCGCACTTGGGAGCCGGGTGCAGAAGGGGCTTCATCGTCATCATCAGGAGAAGAGGGGCGCAGGTTGCCCCGGAGGCAGCAGCTGAGGCAGCAAGGTGTTAGCAGCATGGTTGGCAGTCAGCATGGGGGCACAATTGTAAAGCCTGGAGCCAAACGGGGCCGGAGCCGGGGTAGAGCACCTGCTGCATGGCAGGCTACCTTATCGGGAGGTAGTGGAGCAGGGGTTCCTGGAGTTGGCGACAGTAGCAGTGAATCAGTGCGGCCTATTGGTGGGAAAAGTAGCTACTCGGCAGTGTGGCAGTGTCTTGCTTAGGCGTAATTTATCTAAAATTCACAAAATATATTTGCAGCCCTCAAATATATAAGGGAACTTAAGAGCTCAAATACATGTATATCTCCAAAAATTACGCCTCGTTTGTCTAATAAGTTCAATTGCCAGTAATCTCCAAGGAAGATGATGCACTTTAAAGTTATTTTATATACCTTGCAAAATGTAGAAAACAAAAATACTACAATCTGTGTTACAACATAGAAAGCCTAACAGGGCAAAAGCATATGTATATATATTAAAACGGATTACTCATCTGTTTTAATTGCTCCACGCAGAAAATCCGCAGACCACGTCCATACAAGATGGCTGCTGTACTTGGCTTCACAATGCAGGTCCATCTACCCAAGGCAAAGTCCCATCATCGTCTGTCTGCAGGCGCACCAGCACGTTTTCTCCAGCTGCCCTCCAAAAGAAAAAAAAAAAAAAACTCTAATTTTGTGCACGGTTTCAGTTGGAAATTAGTGCAAATAACGGCACGAGCCCCCAATTGTCTTGCTTGGGCGTAATTTATCTAAAATTTACAAAATATATTTGCAGCCCTCAAATATATAAGGAAACTTAAGAGCTCAAATACATGTATATCTCCAAAAATTACGCCTTGTTTGTCTAATAAGTTCAATTGCCAGTAATCTCCAAGGAAAAAAAATTATGCACTTTAAAGCTATTTTATATACCTTGCAAAATGTACAAGTTACAACATAGAAAGCCTAACAGGGCAAAAGCATATATATATTAAAACGGATTACTCATCTGTTTTAATTGCTCCACGCAGAAAATCAGCAGACCACGTCCAAACAAGATGGCTGCTGTACTTGGCTTCACAACGCAGGTCCATCTACCCAAGGCAAAGTCCCATCTTCGTCCGTCTGGTCGCGCACCAGCACATGTTTTCTCCAGCTGCCCTCCAAAAGAAAATCTCCTCTCTCTCCAGCCTACTGTTTTTTATCAGGTGGACCCTTTGTTCCATTTTGAAATCTGAAGGTCGTCTGTGATTGGCCCAGGCAACTTGGTCTATAACAGGTAGCCAGCTTAATTTGCATGCAAATGCACACCTGAAACTCACACCCAGAAAACCAGTCTTCAAGAACAAAGGGGGTTACCAACCCTGCATCAAACAAAAGGGATTTTCCTATATATACAGTGATTGCATAAGATTTTTTTTTTTACAATTTCTATGGGAACAAAATATATAAAAACTATCATAGCTTCACAATCCACCCAGTTGTTCCCTATGAAATCTTAAAAATCGCCAACAATCAGTCTGACCAATGTCCCTTTCAGCTTCTGGTGACTGAAAAAAAACCAGCATAAAAACCACTTTGGAAAAAACTTCTGGAAAAAGTCACCAAATCCAAGTCCTTAACTCGTATCAGGGCCCCAGGCAAAGTCAGTAAGTCTTTCAAATGTCCCCGCCGCTGTAATTCGAATTTTCAAAGTTCCACCGCATCATCCAGTCAACCGTTGCTTGACGCCATTTTCTTGCCCATCTGGTCAGGCTGGGACTTATCACCTCATGGAAACGGCTGCGGGAACAAAGAAAAGTACAGCGGAATTACCTGTCCTTTACAAAGCATTCAGATCAGGAACACTTTCTGATATTGCCTTAGCTCTTATTTCATTATAAGGCAACTTTTGCTGCCTAACTGCACTTAATCCAAAACGAGAATTAAATCTGGCAGAATATGTATCAATATCACGTTTGGAAGTTGTGGGGTGTGCAACACATGTGCACTTCCGGCTGATTTTCTGCGTGGAGCAATTAAAACAGATGAGTAATCCGTTTTAATATATATATGCTTTTGCCCTGTTAGGCTTTCTATGTTGTAACTTGTACATTTTGCAAGGTATATAAAATAGCTTTAAAGTGCATAATTTTTTTTCCTTGGAGATTACTGGCAATTGAACTTATTAGACAAACAAGGCGTAATTTTTGGAGATATACATGTATTTGAGCTCTTAAGTTTCCTTATATATTTGAGGGCTGCAAATATATTTTGTAAATTTTAGATAAATTACGCCCAAGCAAGACAATTGGGGGCTCGTGCCGTTATTTGCACTAATTTCCAACTGAAACCGTGCACAAAATTAGAGTTATTTTTTTTTTTGTTATACCTTTTGTTGAGTAGAAAATGTTTCACAAGCTGTTTAAGAAGGCTGGGGTTAAGCATACTTCACAATGGGAAATTGAGGATTGTAATGTCCCAAGCTGGGTTAATCAGAGTCCATGGGTGTCCATTGCTAAAGAGTTTGGTAAATATGCTCCCCCTAGTGTTAGTTTGGGTGAGGGTAGCATTCATAGCCGTTTAGCTAAATTTAGTTTTAAACGTTTCCATCTCGATAAGCAAGCTAGAGTTGCAGTGGCAGAGATGGGGTGGCTACTACTAGAAGTTTTTCATGCTGAGATGGCGGAAAAACTCAAAGCTGATGAGGAAGTTGTATCTTTGAGAGATCAACTTGCAGTAGCTTTAGAATGCCACCAACACACTGCAAATGAGTTTTCTGAGCTGGAAAATAAGTACAAAGCTTTGTCTGTAGCCAGTAATACTTCCCAGAGTAGTGAAAGGAAGTCAGGCTCTAAGGTTAGGTCAAGCAAAGTTGTTGTATCTAGCTCAGTTGATGAGGTCAGAAATATAGTGAGCCAGCCTGCAGCAAGCCAGGTGGTTAAGCAGCCAAGCCTAAGACCCCCTCACGTGCACAAAGTGATGTGGGGCGGAAGTGCACATGTGTTGCACACCCCACAACTTCCAAACGTGATATTGATACATATTCTGCCAGATTTAATTCTCGTTTTGGATTAAGTGCAGTTAGGCAGCAAAAGTTGCCTTATAATGAAATAAGAGCTAAGGCAATATCAGAAAATGTTCCTGATCTGAATGCTTTATAAAGGACAGGTAATTCCGCTGTATTTTTCTTTGTTCCCGCAGCCGTTTCCATGAGGTGATGAGTCCCAGCCCGACCAGATGGGCAAGAAAATGGCGTCGAGCAACGGTTGAATGGATGATGCAGTGGAACTATGAAAAGTCGAATTACAGCAGCAGGGACACTTGAAAGACATTCTGACTTTGCCTGGGGCCCTGATACGAGTTAAGGACTTGGATTTGGTGACTTTTTCCAGAAGTTTTTTCCAAAATGGTTTTTTTTTTTATGCTGGTTTTTTCAGTCACCAGAAGCTGAAAGGGACATTGGTCAGACTGATTGTTGCCGATTTTTAAGATTTCATAGGGAACAACTGGGTGGATTGTGAAGCTATGATATTTTTGTTTTGTTCCCATAGAAATTGTAAAAAATATTATACAATCACTGTATATATAGGACAATCCCTTTTGTTTGATGCAGGGTTGGTAACCCCCTTTGTTCTTGAAGACTGGTTTTCTGGGTGTGAGTTTCAGGTGTGCATTTGCATGCAAATTAAGCTGGCTACCTGTGATAGAGATAGGGATGGGCCAGTATCACTTTGTGAGTTTTTGCCTGGGCCAATCAGACGACCTGCAGATTTCAAAATGGAACAAAGGGTCCACCTGATAAAAACAGTAGGACTGGAGAGAGAGATTTCTTTTGGAGGGCAGCTGGAGAAAACATGTGCTGGTGCGCCTGCAGACAGACGATGATGGGACTTTGCCTTGGGTAGATGGACCTGCATTGTGAAGCCAAGTACAGCAGCCATCTTGTATGGACGTGGTCTGCGGATTTTCTGCGTGGAGCAATTAAAACAGATGAGTAATCCGTTTTAATATATATACATATGCTTTTGCCCTGTTAGGCTTTCTATGTTGTAACACAGATTGTAGGATTTTTGTTGTGTACATTTTGCAAGGTATATAAAATAACTTTAAAGTGCATCATCTTCCTTGGAGATTACTGGCAATTGAACTTATTAGACAAACGGGGCGAAATTTTCAGAGATATACATGTATTTGAGCTCTTAAGTTTCCTTATATATTTGAGGGCTGCAAATATATTTTGTAAATTTTAGATAAATTACGCCCAAGCAAGACAGGCAGTTTTTCCTGAAGCATCCGCAGGAGGAAGATATGTAGGCAGAAGGTGAAGCGTGGCCAGGGCCCAAATGTTGGCACCACGGCCCCTGCGTCAACATATGATGCGTCACCATAAAGCGGCCTGGGAGAACCGAGGCTCCGAAGAGGTGGTCCAGCCTGCTTCCTCACCAAGTGGCACGCCGCTCCCAATTTCTGCCAGCCAAGGCTCCAGCACCTCAGCCGAAGGCAGCTGTGCGTCATACCCATCCTCTGTTGCTCCTGATGCTCCTGCTCCTCCTCCTCCAAGTCATGCATCCCGCCAGCAATCCATCAGCGAAGCCATGTCCAAGAGACAGCAGTATGCGCCCACTCATCCTACGGCGCAGAAGCTGAATGTGCTCCTGTCCAAGTTGCTGGTGCTGCAGTCGCTCCCTTTTCAGGTGGTGGACTCTGCACCTTTCAGAGAACTGATGACTTGTGCCGAGCCGAGGTGGAGAGTCCCAAGCCGTCATTTCTTTGCCAAGAAGGCAGTACCAGCGCTGCACACTTTTGTTGAACAGAAGGTGGGCCAGTCCTTGAGCCTGTCGGTGTGTAGCAAAGTGCATGGCAGCGCCGACGTCTGGAGCTGTAACTACGGTCAGGGACAGTACATGTCGTTTACGGCCCACTGGGTGAATGTGGTCCCTTTGCAGCAGCAGCAACTTGGACAGGTCACGGCGCTTCGGCCTCCGTGCTCCCTGACCGTTGTGCCTGTGACACCGTGCGACTCGGCCTCCTAATCCTCCGCCATCTCCTCACCCTCCACTGTAGGCTCAAGTCTCAGTGCCCCTCCAGTCTACCATGTGTGCAGGGCACGGAGGTGTCACGCTGTGCTTCACATGGTTTGTCTTGGCGAACGGAGTCACACAGGGGAGGGACTGCTTAAATTTATTCATCACGAAATCCAAACATGGCTAACGCCAAGAAAACTTAAAATGGGAATCATGGTTACCGACAATGGGAAGCACATTTTGTCTGCGCTGCGCCAAGGAAGCCTGACCCAAGCGCCCTGCATGGCTCACGTCTTCAATCTGGTTGTCAAGCGGTTTCTGAAGTGTTCCCCCCATCTGCAAGACATCCTAACAACTTCAAGGAAACTTTGCATGCACTTCAGCCACTCATACACCGCCAAACACACCCTTTTTGAGCTACAGCGTCAGAATGGTAGCCCCCAACATAGTCTGATTTGCGATGTTTCCACCCGTTGGAATTCCACCCTTCACATGTTGGACCGATTATATGAACAGAGAAAAGCCATCACAAATTTCCTGATGATCCAAGCGGATAGTGGGACTCCCCTGTGTAACTTCAATGTCAACCAGTGGCAGCTCATACGTGACACCTGCCGTTTGCTCAGGCCCTTTGAGGAAGCCACTTTATTTGTCAATCGGCAGGATTACGGGATGAACGTTGTGATTCCACTGCTTCATGCACTACAGCACATGTTGGAAACCATGGCTGGTCAGGGCACTGGAGACATGGCGTCTACATCTTACGGCCACATGAACTCCGTTGAACCTGAACTGGAGGAGGAGGAGGAAGAGGAGGAGGAGTGGCCCAGTGAAGCACAGTTTAGGCTTAGCGAAATGGCTGGTTTATCTAGTCAGCGGACAGGTGAGGAGGAGCAGCCAGAGGAGCTAGAGGGTTGTGAGGAAGGTGAGACAGAGGACCCGGACACACCGTGGCAGTATGCAGTGGAGATGGAGACAGGTAGTCCCTCCGAGTCACTTGCGCAAATGGCAGGAAGCATGCTCACGTGCTTGCGTAGTGACCCCAGAATTGTTTCCTTTTGTCGCAGGGATGATTTCTGGCTGTCCACCTTATTGGACCCTCGCTTCCGGCACAAAATGGGGGCATTTTTTAAACCCGCCGAGAGAGAGGACAAACTGAACTACTACAAAGACATTCTACGTAGTCAGTTGGCCGATGCCTATGTGCGCCATGGTCCATACTCTCACAGGTCTGACTCGGGGGGACCTCTGCGCTCACCTTCCACTGCCATGCCTGCTGGGGGGGTTGGCAGGAGCAGCAGCAGCAGCTCCATCAGCAGCAGCCTCAGTCTTCAGTCGCTAATGAGTAGCTTTCTACACCCGCATAGTGAGGCTACTCATGAGCAGCAGGAAGACCTGGAGCAGAACCTCAACCAGCAGGTCATGTCATACCTTGACATGACCATGCCAACACACCTTGAGGATCCGCTGGACTTCTGGGCAGCCAAACTTGGCTTGTGGCCGCAACTAGCAGAGTTTGCCCTGGAAAAGCTGTCCTGCCCGGCCAGTAGCGTGCCATCTGAGCGGGTGTTTAGTGCGGCGGGGGCCATAGTTACGGCAAGGAGAACTCGTCTGTCAACTAAAAATGTGGAGAGACTCACCTTTGTCAAAATGAATCAGGGATGGATCAGCCAGGATTTCCACCCACCAAAGGCTGATGCATGCGACTAGATTCAGCATGGTGCCACGTTTTACACTTTCCAAATGGTGCAAAACATATTTATGTCTTTAGGCCAATTTTTGGGCTCCTGCTGACGACAACTTCAGGGTGTGTCTTTCAGCCAATTTTTGGCCTCCTGCTGCTGCCAACTTCAGGGTGTGCCTTTCAGACAATTTTTGGCCTCCTGCTGCTGCTGCTGCCAACTCCAGGCTGTCTTTCAAGCAATGTTTGGGCTCCTGCTTCTGCTGCTTGCAACTCCAGGGTGTGCCTTCCAGCTAATGTTTGTGCTCCTGCTGCTGCCAACTTAATGGTGTGATTCACCCAATTTTTGGCCTCCTGCAGCCAACTCCAGTGTCTCTTTCACGCAATGTTTGGGCTCCTGCTGCTGATGCTTGCAACTCCAGGGTGTGATTCATCCAATTTTTGGGCTCCTGCAGCCAACTCCAGTGTCTCTTTAAAGTAATGTTTGTGCTCCTGCTGCTGCTTGCAACTCCAGGGTGTGATTCATCCAATTTTTGGGCTCCTGCAGCCAACTCCAGTGTCTCTTTCAAGCTATGTTTGGGCTCCTGCTGCTGCTGCTTGCAACTCCAGGGTGTGATTCATCCAATTTTTGGGCTTCTGCAGCCAACTCCAATGTCTCTTTCACGCAATGTTTGGGCTCCTGCTGCTGCTGCTTGCAACTCCAGGGTGTGATTCATCCAATGTTTGGCCTCCTGCAGCCAACTCCAGTGTCTCCTTAAAGCTATGTTTGGGCTCCGGCTGCTGCTTGCAACTCCAGGGTGTGATTCATCCAATTTTTGGCCTCCTGCAGCCAACTCCAGTGTCTCTTTCAATCTATGTTTGGGCTCCTGCTGCTGCTGCTGCTGCTGCTTGCAACTCCAGGGTATGATTCATCCAATTTTTGGGCTCCTGCAGCCAACTCCAGTGTCTCTTTAAAGTAATGTTTGGGCTCCTGCTGCTGCTTGCAACTCCAGGGTGTGATTCCTCCAATTTTTGGGCTCCTGCTGCCAACTCCAGTGTCTCTTTCAAGCTATGTTTGAGCTGCTGCTGCTGCTGCTTGCAACTCCAGGGTGTGATTCATCCAATTTTTGGGCTCCTGCTGCCAACTCCAGTGTCTCTTTCAAGCTATGTTTGGGCTCCTGCTGCTGCTGCTTGCAACTCCAGGGTGTGCCTTCCAGCTAATGTTTGTGCTCCTGCTGCTGCCAACTTCATGGTGTGATTCATCCAATTTTTGGCCTCCTGCAGCCAACTCCAGTGTCTCTTTCACGCAATGTCTGGGCTCCTGCTGCTGCTTGCAACTCCAGGGTGTGATTCATCCATTTTTTGGGCTCCTGCATCCAACTCCAGTGTCTCTTTAAAGTAATGTTTGTGCTCCTGCTGCTGCTTGCAACTCCAGGGTGTGATTCATCCAATTTTTGGGCTCCTGCAGCCAACTCCAGTGTCTCTTCCAAGCTATGTTTGGGCTCCTGCTGCTGCTGCTGCTTGCAACTCCAGGGTGTGATTCATCCAATTTTTGGGCTCCTGCAGCCAACTCCAATGTCTCTTTCATGCAATGTTTGGGCTCCTGCTGCTGCTGCTTGCAACTCCAGGGTGTGATTCATCCAATTTTTGGGCTCCTGCAGCCAACTCCAGTGTCTCTTTAAAGTAATGTTTGGGCTCCTGCTGCTGCTTGCAACTCCAGGGTATGATTCATCCAATTTTTGGCCTCCTGCAGCCAACTCCAGTGTCTCCTTAAAGCTATGTTTGGGCTCCGGCTGCTGCTTGCAACTCCAGGGTGTGATTCATCCAATTTTTGGCCTCCTGCAGCCAACTCCAGTGTCTCTTTCAATCTATGTTTGGGCTCCTGCTGCTGCTGCTTGCAACTCCAGGGTATGATTCATCCAATTTTTGGGCTCCTGCAGCCAACTCCAGTGCCTCTTTAAAGTAATGTTTGGGCTCCTGCTGCTGCTTGCAACTCCAGGGTGTGATTCATCCAATTTTTGGCCTCCTGCTGCCAACTCCAGTGTCTCTTTAAAGCAATGTCTGGGCTCCTGCTGCTGCTTGCAACTCCAGGGTGTGATTCATCCAATTTTTGGGCTCCTGCAGCCAACTCCAGTGTCTCTTCCAAGCTATGTTTGGGCTCCTGCTGCTGCTGCTTGCAACTCCAGGGTGTGATTCATCCAATTTTTGGGCTCCTGCAGCCAACTCCAATGTCTCTTTCATGCAATGTTTGGGCTCCTGCTGCTGCTGCTTGCAACTCCAGGGTGTGATTCATCCAATTTTTGGGCTCCTGCAGCCAACTCCAGTGTCTCTTTAAAGTAATGTTTGGGCTCCTGCTGCTGCTTGCAACTCCAGGGTATGATTCATCCAATTTCTGGCCTCCTGCAGCCAACTCCAGTGTCTCCTTAAAGCTATGTTTGGGCTCCGGCTGCTGCTTGCAACTCCAGGGTGTGATTCATCCAATTTTTGGCCTCCTGCAGCCAACTCCAGTGTCTCTTTCAATCTATGTTTGGGCTCCTGCTGCTGCTGCTTGCAACTCCAGGGTATGATTCATCCAATTTTTGGGCTCCTGCAGCCAACTCCAGTGCCTCTTTAAAGTAATGTTTGGGCTCCTGCTGCTGCTTGCAATTCCAGGGTGTGATTCATCCAATTTTTGGGCTCCTGCTGCCCACTCCAGTGTCTCTTTCAAGCTATGTTTGAGCTGCTGCTGCTGCTGCTTGCAACTCCAGGGTGTGATTCATCCAATTTTTGGGCTCCTGCTGCCAACTCCAGTGTCTCTTTCAAGCTATGTTTGAGCTGCTGCTGCTGCTGCTTGCAACTCCAGTGTGTGATTCATCCAATTTTTGGGCTCCTGCTGCCAACTCCAGTGTCTCTTTCAAGCTATGTTTGGGCTCCTGCTGCTGCTTGCAACTCCAGGGTGTCATTCAGCCAATTTTTGGGCTCCTGCTGCCAACTCCAGTGTCTCTTTCAAGCCATGTTTGGGCTGCTGCTTGCAACTCCAGGGTGTGATTCATCCAATTTTTGGCCTCCTGCTGCCAACTCCAGTGTCTCTTTAAAGCAATGTCTGGGCTCCTGCTGCTGCTGCTTGCAACTCCAGGGTGTGATTCATCCAATTTTTGGGCTCCTGCTGCCAACTCCAGTGTCTCTTTCAACCAATGTTTGGGCGGCTGCTGCTGCTTGCAAGTCCAGGGTGTGATTCAGCTTATTTTTGGGCTCCTGCTGCTGCCAGCTCCAGGGTGTGTTTTTCAGGCACTATAGGGGCCCCTCATAGTGATGCCTCTTTAACTCTCTGCAATTGTGCCGCTCTGCGATTCTATTAGCTATGCCTCTGATCTGCATGTGATAATTATTTACAGTATTATTTCACTAACCCAGCATGCATCCTATGCGTGTTACAGCAAGGCAGAATGGTTTACAATCCTATTGAGGCTCTAGGAGGCTCAGAAATAGCCCCTTTTTTATAGCGATTCGTCGCGAATAAATTCGGGTCGAGCCGATTTTTGTCGGAAAATTCGTCGAATCAGTCGAATTGAATTTTTCAAAAGTTCGCTCATCTCTATTATAACAGTTCTATTGCTACCCTTTGTTTTTCTTCTTCTTGTTTGTCACTAAAAATTACACACAGACACTGTTATTCTACAGTGTGTGCACTTACTTTTCTGTACATATATAGGTATAGGTACATTTATTGATTGAACAAAGTTTGACAAATTATGCACTTGCAATTCTTGTACATAACCCAACATACATAAAAGCAAATATGCCTCATTGTTCTCCAAGGGTGAGCAGGTGCTGGGGCACATTTAAAAGATCTAGAAATTGAATACAACTCAACTGTGTATACCTACATAACATATACTGGTTATAAAATACAAGTCATGTCTGCCCAGCTGTATTGCATTGACTTTGTATATAATACAAGTCATCTCTGCCCACCTGCTTAACATTTACTGGGTATATAATACAAGTTATCTCTACCCAACTGTATTGCAGTGGCTAGGTATATAATACAAGTCATCTCTGTCAATCTGCATTGCATATACTGGCTATATAATACAAGGCATCTCTGTCCACTGTATTGCATTGACTGGGTATATAATACAAGTCAATTCTGCCTATCTGTATTGCATCAACCGTGTATATAATACAAGTCATCTCTGCCCAGCTATATTGCAGTGACTGGGTATATAATTCAATTTATCTCTGCCCAGCCATATTGCAGTGGTTAGGTATATAATACAAATCATCTCTGCCCAGCTATATTGCAGTGACTGGGTATATAATTCAATTCATCTCTGCCCTGCCATATTGCAGTGGTTAGGTATATAATACGAGTTATCTCTGCCCAGCTGTATTGCATTGGCCAGGTATATAATACAAGTCATTTCCAACCAGCTGCATTGCAGCGACTGAGTATATAATACAAGTCATCTCTGAAAAGCTGTGTTGCAGTGACTGCGTATAAGTTTCAGGTAATCTCTGCCCAGCTGTATGGCATTCACTGGGTATATAATAGAAGTAATCTCTGTCCAGCTGTATTGAATTTACTGGATATAATACAAGTCATCTCTGCCTACCTGCATTGCATATACTGTGTATATAATACAAGTCATCTCTGTCAATATGCATTGCATATACTGGGTATATAATACAAGTCATCTCTGTCCACCTGCATAGCATCTACTGAGTATATAATTCAAGAAATCTCTGCCCAACTGTATTGCAGTGACTGGGTATATAATACAAGTCATCTCTGCCCAGCTGTATTGCAATAACTGGGTATGTAATACAAGTCATCTCTGCCCAGCTGTATTGCAATAACTGGGTATGTAATACAAGTCATCTCTGCCCAGCTGTATTGCAATAACTGGGTATGTAATACAAGTCATCTCTGCCCAGCTGTATTGCAGTGACTGGTTATATGATTCAGGCCATGTCTGCCCAGCTGTATTGCATTTACTGGGTATATAATAAAAGTCATCTCTGCCCAGCTGTATTGCATTGACTGATATATAATAAAAATCCTCTCTGCCCAGCTGTATTGCAGTGACTGGGTATATGATTCAGGTAATCTCTGCCCAGCTGTTTTGCATTTACTGGGTATATAATAGAAGTAATCTCTGCCCATCTGCATAGCATATACTGGGTACATACAGTAATACATGGAAAATCTGCCCAGCTATATCGCAGTGACTGGTATATAATACAAGTCATTTCTGCCTAGATGTATTGCATCAACCGCTGTATTGCCTTGACTGGGTATATAATACAAGTAATCTCTGCCCACCTGCATAGCATATACTAGGTATATAATACAACTCATCTGTGTCCATTTGCACTGCATTTACTGGGTATATATTGCCACTCATCTCTGCCTTTTGGCATTGCTTTAGCTGGGTATACAATACCACTGATCTCTGGCCATCTGCATTTCACTTACAGGGTATTTAATACAAGAACTCATTTCTGCCCAATTGAATTGCATTTCCTGGGACAGATTGCCTATACACTTTGTCCAAAAATGCAAAAAGCAGCAAATAAGGGACAGGGACATGGTGCTGCTGCTGGTGGTGATTGGGCTGGTGCTGCAGAGAGAGGATGTACAACTTCATCAGGTGCAAGCAGGTGCATGGACTGAAGGACATCAGAGTTTGGAGGAGGAGGTGGTGATCATGCAGCCCCAGGCAGCCTGCAGAAGAGGCCCAGAAAGGGTGCAAACAGCCAACAGCTACTGATGCCCCAAGTTATCAAGGTTTACACTTTCATTCACAATTTATCTAATTTCTTTCAGATGCACATGTGTGCATTCCCAACCCCCCCAGACCCACATGCACACTCACCAGTCAAATGCAGGAGGACTGCAGTTCCCGGTGTGAGGCACAGTCCCAGTGAGCTAGGTTAGGAAAGGCCGGAGGCACTGCAGCCTGATGTTGCCGGGGAGGGACACTGCTGTGCAGAGCGAACTGCCTCTTAGCACCGATCACACATAAAAATAACTATGATACATCAGCTGATCCTTGGCTATAACAATGTAGCACGATGTAACTCTCACCAGGGAGCAGGAAGACTTTTCAGGATGACTCATCATATTTGTTATAGTCACAGCAAGAGGGAGAGATTATCCATCCCAATATATAGCTTTGTGAGTTTTGTCACCTCTGTACTTCATTTATCGAATACATGTTTTTAAAAATATATCTTCGGGTGTGCTGGCTCACTATGTTCCTTGGATTAAAGCGGCACCCCACACTAAAGATGACCTACAGTAAGTTTGCAGTGGTGCATGAATAATAACAATTACAGACAGAGGATAGGGTGCCCAAAGAATTTGCTTGTAAATGATGGGCAATTACCCAATGAATACCCAGGTATGTGCACACTGCAGGACCCAATGGGTCAGTATTAGACTGCTGATCCACATGGACGTACCTGTGGATGATAAGAGGTATTTAACTTTTTTTTCTTCCATTTAATTTAAATCTGCATCCAAACAACAATTTTATGTAGGATATCCATTCACAACAAAAAGTTCTCCAGAAAAACCTAGACATCCTCATGAAGAGTATCTTCCATATTGCACATTATACCTCTTGTAAAGTATCCTAATTTTGAAAAAACAATTGGTCACTGTGACATATCCAGGAAGATTAACTACGTTAGGGATATATGAATTTAAATAAGCTACCTTAGGTAATCTTATTATCAAACTGATGATTGTCGCGTTACTAGGAACCTACAGACTTTCTGATGGTAAATTGGATACAGTTTAAATAATTAACTCAGAGACGGCAATTGAAGCACTGATTGCTTATTGGATACATTGAGGCCGATAATGAGAACTTAATCAGGTTTGGTCAGAATATGTTGCAGGGTTCACACCTAGGGAATATTAGACTGCATTACTTCAATAAGGCTGCTGCAATTGCAATTGATTTGTCCAGAAAATCCAAATGGTATTAATTACTTGTGGCATCCGGTATGGGAAGCTTCTGATTGAAAGAATAACATATTTATAAATTTGTATTTCATAGTAACTGTATGCAGTAAGTCAGATTATATTTCTATGAAAAAAGTAAAAGTAAAAGAAAACAAATTCCTAAAATGCAGCACCACTGTACATTTCTTTTCAGTTCTAAATGGCTTTTCCCAGGAGGAAAATTCACTTCTCAAGCAGCTGATCTAGCAGATCCGGACACCATGAGTGAAAAGTGACACTAAAAATAATGTGCTTAGAGATGGGTTTCAATAGCATTTTCAGCTCTCAATTATCCTGCTAGATTTTAAAAAAAAAAAATATATATATATATATATATATATATATATATATATATATCATTAGGTAATATCCTACATGCAGTATTCTGTACAACTATCCTCTTTTTTTAGTACAGGTGTCCTTAATTACAAGGTTGATTTATTAAAGGCGAGATTTTGCATTGCTACGGGCAATACAGCAAAAACACAGTCCCAATACACATTAAACCCATATTAAACCCCTAGGTGAGTTAGTGTCAGAATTCCTCCTGGATTTCTATGCAAACATCCCAGGGTGGCCTGGGGCCAGAAATCAGCCCAGAATTTTTTTGGCCCTGGCCAGCCCCCAGCCAGCTCATGAGTTGCTTAGCCCTGACCCCAAAGTGCTTCTCAGCTTATTAAAAGGTACATTCCACAGCTGAGGATATAGCATTGCAGGGACAGATAATATCTAGGGGATACTATGGTCTCTCTTAAACTGGACCTTTAGCATAATTTAATGAAAAGTAAAAACCCCTCAAAAATATTCCCCATCATGAATATATTTTATGTTTTTATTCTTTCTCCCACTGGGCTGCAACACTGTTCAGGACTCTAGGATATGGGTGCCGACATCTTGACTCAGAGGCATCACATATTGAGGAGAGGAGAGGGGGGCAAAAGTACGGGGGGTGGGGCTGTATCTGTGCTCTGCACAGACAGAGCAGGGCTGGGGTCAGTAAAAGGACAGCAATTCTAGAATGCAGAGCGGCACAGTCAGAAGACACTTCCTGTTTGCAGGCAGCCTGAGACTCCATGTGCTGCCATTGTGGATGTTTAAAGTTTATTTATTATATTAAAATTTAGTAGATGCAGGTTGGATGATTTTTAATGTGGGCAATCTGTATGTACAGGGTGGGGGAAACATACAAGATAGACTCTTATTCAGGGTGAAGGTCCAGTTTAAAGTGAAGGCACTGAAGGTTTAATATTGTGATGGCAGATGCTGTGTTAGGGGGTGGTATGTCCCCCTATGGCCAAGATGCTGAGGCGATAACATTGCAAGGGCAAAACATGGCTGGGGGTCAGAAGCAGACGTGCATATGCTTTGGGTGGGGTGTAAGAAGCAGCAGTGCAGACTGTGTATTGCATGCTGAGGGTTACACTCAGCTCAGGTGGTTCCAAAGCAGGGCATTTGACCACAAATTCACCCTATGCTCCCTATAGCCTGGATCTCATTCCAGCTGGCAGCCTGCTTCTGGGACTTTTGTTGCGCTCACTGATGATCAAAAGTAGCCCCCTGACATCATCACAGTGCTGATCTTCAGGCCTTTCTGTTTCTCAGTGCTCCAGAGCTTCCTGTGAATACCTGACTATCTATTGTGACTTGCCTTGACCACGCTCTTTGTATTGTCCTCATATTACTCAAGGTTAAAACCCCTGACTTTGCTAACTCTCCCTTGCCTTTACCCTCACTATGATCCCACACTGCCTGCACCAACATCTGACTTGTTGTTTGACCTAAACCTGTAGCACACTCTATAGACACATACCTATTGATGGTAGATGAACAGACGGGCAGATCAGACGCGGTCAGCAGACAGGATCGGCAATGGGCAAGTAGAACAGATGAATTTGGGCAGGCAGATTTGGAAACAGGCAAGCAGATCAGATGCAGTCAGGCAAAGGGCAAACATGGGTTAATCCAAAAAGCTCATGCAAGAGTCGGCAACAGATAGGGGAGAACAAAGTGCAGGCAAGGGGCTAGGGATCAGCAACAGATAGCCAGAGATAACAAGACCTTAAAACACAGGCTGAGTAGCAGGTATGCTGGCAAGATAGTCAGTGGTTTGCTACAGAATGGAAGGGGGGTTTGAAAAGCCCTGATCCATAGATAGCTACACCCCAGTATCAGATACTCAACGGATGTCCTGAAACGGATTCCCGGTCAAGGATTGGCCATGGCCTGTGCACTCACGGTTGGATACGAGAAGGTATTTTTTAAAAGGGACTCAGGGGGTTCACACAGTGAAGCATCCCAAATCGGGGTGCTCCAGGATGCTTTTGGCCCACTTTAATGTTTATTGTCTGTATAAAAAATTCAATAAATCAGCATAAATCCAATTTAAAAAATGCCATGGCACAAATCAAGCTTATGTAGGATAGCCCGTAATCATATAAATGGCACAAGCAATTCCCTTGGTGAGTGAAGGTTGCTAGGCGCAGTTTGGATAAATGTTATATTCCCTTGAGGTTGGCTAGGGATTCTCAATGAAGATTATTGTACCAACGTCCAGCATTTCAGTGAAATGACGGCTTTCTGACAGAAATATCAACTTTTGACTCTTGATTTGGCTTTTTGGCCACAGTTTCAAGTATACCACTTTTGGTCAGACTTTGGTCCCACCAGTTGTTGTCTGAGCAGAAGTGCTGGACATATCTGCTGCACCCTGTCGACCAGATCTTGAAGATCTTGAACAACACATCTTCTTTAAAGGAGGTGTATCGCAAAATTGTGTAATATTAAAAATCCATATAAACACGTCGGCTAATGAGAGGAGGTGGTCACTTATACATTCAAACTGAATAAAACTCCCGCCATGCTTGTGTGTTTTTCTCCTGGTAGGAATTTATAATGCACTGCATTCCGCTGCCTCAGGTTTAACTTGCCTTTATCTTGCTTTGCGCTGCCATAGACTTCTATGAAGCTGCGTTTGCATTGCATTGGAAATGTAGCATGTGGGACTTTTCCAACGCAAACTTCTAGATGTGAAAGGGACCTAAGGGTAGACCAGAACGGAGCTGTAACAATGAATCAGTACAAGTAACAATCAGATCATCACATGTAAAAATATTGATATAGCACCATTGGCGACAAAGGTTAAGGCAGAAAGTATACCAGATAAGAGACTGCAAGGTATCGTTACCTAACAGCCGTTTCGGGCAGCGTGCGCTTCGTCAGAGGATAGTGGCCATTATGTAAAGATAACTTGCAGCCTTTTTTTTTATCTATTAATACAATATTAGAATGACTCAAAACTGTAATCTGGTGTGTGCTTCAGTCTATTGTTTTATAAAGTGTCAGGCCCAGATGGTAGGGGGCCCCTGTGATGTAAGTTTCACTCACATTCTTTTTATCATTGATTTTTTGCTAGCTTATTTGAAATAGAAACAGAATGTGCATAACCAAACCTTAATTTCGAATCTCCTGAGAGGAATAAAATCCAGGGGTGCCAGGTTTAAGTGTATTGGCAGACAGAACCTACAACCCCCCCCCCCCCCGATTCCTCTTCTTTGCATTAAAAGAAAGAAACAAGCAATTTGAATATTTATTAATGCTGGATGTATAAATTACCCCTCCTCCCACCATCCCAGATATTTATATGAATTTTTATCATTGGGCAATTTTTTCACGATAGGCCTTCTTTTAATTTTTTTTTTTTATATATTCTTTATTTATCATTTTCAGAGAATTTACAATATTCACATAAGAAGAGAAAGACATTCCACATACAGTAAGTGCACAGGACTATTAGGCATGTACAAAATCAAACTATCACGTTAATCAGAGAGGCATCGTCACAGCCAGACTGTCCTCACCCGAACATCTGTTACGATCTGCGTGAGAGAGGAGGGTGGTCTCCGCGCCCAGCGATCACAACACCAGTCCCTTTTTTGGGGGGTATGGCGTGGACGCCTCTGCAGTGGATCAAAGGACCAGAAGAACTAGGATAGGGGGGGGAAGTAGGTGAGCTCGCACCCACTATTGATTGGCCTCCAATAGTGTCTTAAATTCCTGAGAGGTCGTAAAGATCACCCAGTTGGTCCACTTAAGGTGGTGGTCTTCTGAGGCTTCATTTTGTGCTGCGATTAGGCCCTCAAACCTCTCAATCTCTGCCAGCCTACTCAGCCACATAGATATGCTTGGGGGGGTTGGACTCCAGAGCGAAGGGATACATGCCTTTGCGGCATTAACCATCTGGCTAAGAACAGATTTCTGATACCTTTTGGCGGGCAGCCCCGACTGGTGGAGAAGGAAGAAGGCGGGTCCCCGAGGACCTCCCAGACCATCATGCACTGCATTGTATCCCTGACCTTATTCCAGAAGTCAGTCAGTTTAGGGCACGTCCAGAAGATATGCAGGAGATTGCCTCTATCTCCATTACATTGCCAACACATGGTGGAGACAGCGGGGAGCCATTTATGTAATGACGCGGTGACCCTGTACCACCTTGTCAGCACTTTATAATTACATTCCTTGTACCTAGTACAGGTAGCTGTTTTTATGTGCCAGGCGAATAATTCGCTTCCTGTGTTCAGACGAGAAGGTAACCCCCAATTCTCCCTCCCACTTTGTGATAGACGACAGAGGGTCTTGGTCCTGGGGATTCACCAAGATTTTGTAGGTAAATGATAACACGTGTTGGACAGGTCCCTTCTCTTCACAGAGCCTTTCGAACAGCGTAAGTTCTCTAAGCTGGCGAGCCTACTGTGTCATGGTGGACAGCAAATGGCTCAACTGCATTTGTTGCCAGTTGCTCCATCTCGGGAGTTACCCTGACTCTGCTGGGTTTCCTAAAACCGGAAACAGGGGAGAGAAGGCTGGCAACATCTCATCCCAGGGGAAATATTTGTGACAGATTTTAAGTGATGCTCCAATTGTCGGCTGTTTCAATTCTACGTTTAATGCCTGCCTTGGCAACCAAGGGAGCGACACCAGAGGGAGCGACGAACCCCCCTGCTTTATCTGAACCCATTGCTTATGCTGCGAATGCCTACACCAATCTACTATCCTAGTTAGGTGTGTAGCTGCATAGTAAAGGCTCGGATCGGGGATGCCTATTCCACCATTGTCTCTTGTCCTAGTTAGAAACTTCCTGTTTATTATTGGAGTTTTCCCTGACCAAATAAATTTAGAGAAGAGGGCCCCTACTCTTTGCAGGAACATGTTGGGGACAACCACCGGTAACGCTTGCATTATGTAGAGAAGGCGGGGAAGTATATTCATTTTAAGGGCGTTGCACCTCCCAAACCATGAGAGTTTTTTAAGGAACCAGGCATCCAGGTCCTACGAGAAAGTAGGGAGCAGAGGGGGGAGGTTTAAGGAATATATTTTCTCTAGAGAACTACTTAGCTTCGTACCAAGGTACGTAATGTACTCTTTAGCCCATTTAAAAGGAAAAGATTTCCTGAGACTCTCCTCCCTTACTGTTGTTATACTGAGGTTAAGCACTTCAGATTTCTGCATGTTCACCTTGTAGTTGGACAGATTCCTATATAGCTCCAGCTCTTTTATAAGATTTGGAAATGTCACCTCAGGGCCAGTTATGAAGAACAGTAAGTTGTCAGCGAATGCCGCAGCTTTATAGTGACCTGATGGGAAGGATATCCCTTGTATACTAGGGTTCTTCCTTACTCTGCAGAGAAATGGCTCCAGGGTCAGTATGAAAATTAAGGGAGAGAGGGGGCATCCTTGCTTCGTCCCGTTTCCAATGCCGAAGGGTTTCGACAGCGTGCCATTCACCCTCACTGAAGCCGTGGGCTGCTGGTATAGACTGGCAAACCAGGACCTAATATTGGTCCCAGACCAATATGATCTAGGACTCCGAACATGAAGTCCCATGCCCCCTGTCAAGCGCCTTTTCGGCATCGGTCGCAAGGAGGATTGAGGGTAATTTTCCCTTTAGGGCAGAATGGATGAGGTTTAGCGCCTTCACGGTATTATCCCTTGCCTCTCTATGAGGCATGAATCCCACTTGGTCCAGGTGGATAACCTGGTGTAGGTGGGGGGACAGGTGACTGGCAAGTATTTTAGCGAAGAGCTTAATGTCGGCATTAAGGAGTGAGATCAGCCTAAAACTGGAGCTTAAGGTGGGATCTTTCCCTTCTTTTGGTATTACAGAAATGTGTGCACGTAATCTATCCATAGGGAGGGTATTGTCTGCTTTCAGGGAGTTGAACACTCAGAGGAGCCTAGAGGATAGGGTGTCCATGAAAGTTTTATAGTAAAGGAGGTGGAGACCATCCGGCCGCGGTGACTTCCCATTGGCTGGTCTCTTAATGGCCAGAGCTAATTCCTCCTGGGTAATTGGGGCCTCCAGATCCTCCAGTAATGCCTGCGGGAGTTTGGGCATACACGATTGCTGAATATACTCTGTCCAGGACCCGGGTGGCTAGGAGGGATGTTATATAGCGATTTGTAGTATTCCCTAAAGACCTTTGCTATATCGTTATCTTTATGTACTATGTTTCCTTCCTGATTCCTAATTCTGGGGACGTACGTTTTAGCCCTTTCCCCCCTCAGAGCCGATGCCAAGAGACGTCCACACGTGTCCCCTGATTCATAGAAGACTTTCCTGCTTTTTATAAGCTGGAGCTTGTTTCTATCATTGTATATCCCTTTCAGTCGTTCTCTGAGGGAGGTCAGGGCAGCCAGGTGTGTCACAGCTAGCGACTGTTTGTGAAGGGTCTCTAATCTTCGGATTTCTCCGAGAAGTTCACATACTTGCTTAGATCTCTCCTTCTTGACTCTGGCCCTGTGTTGAATCAACAACCCCCGGGTAACACATTTGTGGGCTTCCCACACTATGGGCAGGCTTGTGTCAGGGATGGTGTTAATTGTGAAATGTTCCTGGAGATTTTTCCTCACGTCTTCCTTTATTGGATCTTGTTTGAGGGCACTGTTTAATTTCCAAGTCCAAGGCCGTGGCGCTTGGTCTTGCGTCACCAGCTTGAGAGACACCGGGGCGTGGTCCGAAATAGTGAAATTTCCAATTTTCGCGGATGCAACCCGCGGCAGCAGGTAATGCTGGCTTAGGAAAAAATCTAACCTCGAGTACATATTGTGCGGTGTTGAGAAGTAAGAATAATCTCTCGCACTTGGATTGAGGACACGCCACGGATCAATCTGCTGGTGGGAATGGAAACGTTTTTTAATCCTCCTAAGTTTAGGGTATGCAATATATGAGTGGCCTTTTGACGTATCTATCGTGGGTTCCAGGGTGAGGTTAAAATCTCCTTCAACTATCAGTTTGCCCTCGGCAAAATCAGCCATCCTGTCCAGCACCTCTTCAAGAAACGGACCTGTCCAGTGTTGGGTGAGTAAATATTTACAAAGGTGAACATTTCAGGCCCTATCCTCCCCTTAACAAATAACTTTCTCCGTCTCCACCACCCACCTCCTCCCACGGAATAGATCTGGCGAGCAGGACACTCACTCCCCTAGATCTAGAGTCCGGGGAGTAGCTATGGTATGATGTTGGAAATACCTTGTTCTTGAGAGACGGAGGGTTCGCGACCTTGAAGTGTGTATCTTGGAGAAGAGCTAACTGTGCCTTCAGTGCCTTGAGGTTATTCAGGACCAGAGATCTTTTTTTTCTGGGGTGTTCAAGCCCTTCACGTTAAAAGAGACCAAGTTAATCTCACGCATGGCTGTGGTAGCGAGTTAGCAGAAGGTGTGAGGTCAGAGGGGCACTTTAGGAGAGAGAGGTAGGGAAGGGGGGTAAGACAGAAACAGATAGGGAAGAACCTACGGAGGGAGGGGATGGGGGAAGAAACATAGAACAAAACTAAACCAGTACAGATGCCCAAGACTGGGCAGGGGGGTATGAACTATTTAGCAACTGCTCTAAGGTTCAGCTCTCCTCTAATCGGAGGGGAGTTGATACCGGCCTAAGTGGGGGACTGTGTCTAGCAATGAATCCGGGAGCAGTTGACGCCCGAGCCTTCCGGGCAAAAAGTTTTCTGAGCAATTGGTTCCAAGAGCCAGGGAAATCAAACACGAAACCATAACACTAAAGCAGACTTAACTTTCACATCTATTAGGACGGGTGGCCAACCACCAGTCCCGACTGACGGGCTCCAGCTGAGTCTCAGAACTCTCGCCAGCCCTCAGTGTATGGAGTCAGAGTGCACCCCGCCGATGTCCCGCCAGGCCCAACCCAGCCACCCCAATACCACCATCAACATACAAAACAAGAGAAAAAAAAAAAAGGGAGCTGGGAACTTCTAGAAACTGGAACTGAAAAGTCAGAGAGAGTTGGCGAAATCTTGCGTGGTCATGAGGTAAACTTTCAAGGCTCATTATCTGTTGGTCTCAGATGCCTCTCATTTCTTATCTTTGGTCTGGTCGCTCTAGCCCGGCGGGGAGGTCCCTCCCGGGGCCTCTGTAGGAAGGGCTCCACTGTTGGAGAGAGCCAATTGGGAGCCTTGATCGGTTAGCAACCCAGAAAGGAGAAGAGTCCCTCTAAATCACGGTACGTTTTGAGGAAGAGCATGTCACGATTCTTAGAAACTATCAGGTGGAAGGGAAAGCCCCAACGATATGAGGCACCTGTGTCCCTGATTGCATCCAGCACTGGCCTCAGCATTCTTCTCATTTGTAACGTACGCCTAGTGAGGTCCGGAAGGATTTGTATTCTGGCCCCATCAAAGTCCACTGGGCCATGTCTCCAGGCCCTGTGTGAGATTTCTTCTTTGACTTTGTAGAAATGCACCCTGCAAATCACATCTCTGGGGAGCGCCGGGTCCAGGTCGCATGGACCCAGAGCCCTATGGGCCCTATCGATCTTGATCGGAGTGTCAATGTTTCTCTCAAGAAGCGTGTTAAATATGGTGGTGATAATATTCTTTACGTCTTCTCCTGTTGATGCCTCTGGTATACCCCTGAGTCTTAGGTTATTTCTACGGTGTCTATTCTCCAAATCATCGTGTTGCAATTGGAGCTGAAGGATTTGTGTATTCTGTGCCTCAACGCGCTTTGCCAGATCTGCAATGGCCACCTCATTAGCTGATTGGAATCGAGAGCCTGGAGATGGCCCTTCATCTCCGCGATGTCTTTCTTGTAGGCCGCCTCATATTTGGTTATAAGTGCCTCAAAGTCCGCTCTGGTGAGAATGGATCTTAGGAATTAAAGGGTTTCCCTATGTATATTTCCGGCGTGTGTCACATCTCCAGCACCTTCTCTCGTATCTTGTGGTGAGGTCAGTGGAAAAGAGGTGGTCGGGGATGGAAGGGCGACCCTGTTCTGAGAGAGAAAACTCCTCAATATGTTGGGGGGCTCCTCATGCGCAAAGGACATCATGGTCGGGGGGCTGAGGGTGACTGAGCCTCCCGGAGTCGACCAAGCCATGGAGAGGTTGTATGGGGATTGTAGCGGGCTGAATGTTTGCCCCACGTGAGCGTCGGGTGCTGGGCCACTTCAGGGACCCCTCTCTCTCCCCGGCCTGGAGCGGCTTCTCAATCTCAGTTTTCTCTGTGGGAGGGCATCTGCAGGTGTTGGGTGGATAGTGTGGGGTGATTGCTGTGTCGCACTTGGGGACTTCTGACTCCCTGGGTCCCTTGTGCTGGGGACAAACGCAAACCTTCCCAGTCTGTCCAGGGCAGAATCTCTCCATTTCAATCCCTGAGTAGCCTGGGACCCAGGCTCGTGTGTGGGGGTTCTCATCTCGCCTCCTTCCCCCACATAAATGGACAGAGGTCTGTCTGCCTCCTTCCTCATGGGGGTTATGACGCCCCCCCACCGTACCTCAGCTCCTGCGCCTCGGGCATGATGCTGCTGGACTTCTTCCTGCTGCTGACGCCATTTTGTCGGGGCCCCCGTAGCCCTGTCTCGCTGCCATTTGAGTGCGGGGGATCCTTGGCACAGCGGACTCCTACACTGCAGCAGTGGGGGCTCGCGGTGGTCTCTGTACTGCCGGCGGTAGCGGGATCGCTCTCCGCCACAGAGTGCGTGCTGGGAGAGGTGGGGGGTGTCCGCTCCCCCTCGCTGCTGGTCGCCATCTTGACAGGAGGAGCTGTTTTCTCGCCGCAGGGCGCGTCGGGCGCGGCTTCCTCTCCTCCCACGGTCGGCGTCTCTGCTGGCCAGTCTTCACCACGCTCGCTCAGGGACAGGTAATCCTCCTCGCTAACTGATGCCCTCGATGAGGGGGATGACGCTGGCGTTTCCCCACGTTTCTTGCCTGCTGAAACTGTTTGACCGGCCGCCGGACCTCTTCTCATGCTGCCACTCGCTCGAGCAGCGCCTCTCTCCCCTTCTCTCTTCCTGCAATTCTTCCCAGGCATCTTAAAAGCAGTTCTGGTCGTCCAATTGCCTTGTAAATGTTGGAAAAGCCCAGATGTGCTCGGGAGCTTGCACTGCTGCATCTACTCCATTCGAGCGCCAGGCCACGTCCCTTCTTTTACATTTTTAGTCTCGGTCAGTCTGTTGTGCTGTGACAGGGTGTATAGTAGAAGGGTTAGCTGACAGACTGACAGATTGATGGTGAAATTCTGCTTACCAAAAGGCCATCTCAAGGTGACAGCCATTCTGATAACTAGAACTGTTCATGTCTATGTTCGTTCATTCATTTATGTTTTTCAGCAATTTCTGATTACAGTAGAACCAGATCTCAAATTAGAGAATTTCTCTGTATTTATTAGTAAGATTTAATCACAATTTAATTAGACAGTGTCTTGATACTGCTTGTCATCCAGGGACTTTACAGGTAAAACAGAAGAGGATCCCAAGAGTGGAATATATATATAACCCCCCCCCCATATTGTTTTGATGTGCAGCACCTAGACCTAGATTTTATCAAATTGTATGAGAAGATAGGACCACCAATTTTGTTTGAATTAACAATGCTAAATCATTATCGAATTGCCCATAGGAAATCTGAGCAACTTATTTATATACATAATTTATTAGATTAGATACGCTTAAAATATATATTTTTTAAAAAGACAATGAGACCTGTATCAGGCCAGAATCAAATCAGACAAGCTTGGATGTGGAGGCCAATTTATCACTGGCGCCACTTGAGCGTCTGCGAAAGGATGCTATTAACGACTCATCTGCAATGCCAACCACAAACAGATGACATGGTTAGTGTTTGCCGCTGCAGACTACCCGTCTTGTGTCTTGTTTTTTTTTCAATGGAGTTAGCAACAGGTAGCGCCGGTGGGGAGCGTCAGAAATAATTTGTATTTAACATATGACACTCTGAAACCACGATACCCAGGCATACTGCACCATATGCAATACAAAGGCTTTAACTGGGGATGGCTGCACAAGACCAAAAACACATGGAATGACATTGGGAACATACAAATGACATGACACATGATTGGCTGGCGTAAAAATGCTAATTAGCTGCGGGCACCCTAAAGTCAATAATGAATGAAAAAAACATTCAGTACTGACCAGGGATGCCGTGTCACCTGACTGAGCACAAAAAAATTTAAATACGCTAACCAGAAGTCACCCAGAAAAATGGGACTGGAATGAAAGTCTATGAGAGAACGACACTGAGCACCTGATGCGATGTGGCGCTGTAGGGAACACCACACCTGCGCTGACAAAGCACCCTGCCCTCTTGATACATATAACGCTGCATGGCGCTAAGAGGTGCTAAACATTTTTTTTCATCATAAATATAACTGGTGGCGTGCACAAAAAACACCTGCCACTACGTGCGTTTAAACATCTAGCTACTTTTTCTAAAATGATTACCTACAGTTTTGGATTAATCCTGGACTCAAATTCTCAGGTAATTTAGACCAAACTCTGTTTTATCCCAAATCACTTATCTCATCCCTCTAGCTCTAGTGTTATTAGTGACTCATACAAAGACAATGTTATTTTTAAAAAGTGGAATGCAGTTTATTAAGGTAGCTAAATTCTTCTGGGCAAATGCATAAGATTAGTAAACTTATATAAAAGGTGTGATTATATAAATTTGCTATTAGACCTTTCCACAGGACTGACCGCTAAACTGCAGCTATATCCTTGAGTTAGCAATGTTCCTTCATTTAGCAAAGTAGAATTAATTCCAGCAAACTGTGCAATTAGATGTGTCCTCGTGAGCCAGTTGCTGTAGTAATTTGTGACCTAAAATTACTTTTGTGTTCTCACATTAGCAATTTATGCAGCAAGCTTTTATTCTGATTATCACCCTAAACAGAAGAAGCTAAAACAGTTCTACTCGCTGCTCTTATAAAGTAATAGCAATATATTCTCTAAATGAATAAACAAATAAATACAGAAATACTTTCAAGGGCTTGTAAAGGCAATTAAAAAAAATCAATAACTACATTGGTCTTGTCAGTTCTTGCTGTGCACGCCCCTGCTTCCAGTCACAAGGGAGCAGGCTACCTCATTGACTGGCTCCAAGAGAGAGCACCATGTGACTGTCCACCACTGATATGCTTCTCAGTGGTGGATGCTCAAAAGTTCACTGGAGGCATGCAGTCAGCACCAGGGCTGAGAAGAACAGGACACATTCAGCCCACAGGACTCCAATAGATGGCCTGTGTGTGGCAAGTTAAATGTAGTACTTTTGTTTTTTGCCTTTAAAACCCTTTGAGTATCATCTGCCTAAACACCACCCACGTTCCTAGCTATGGTTATATAAAGCATAAGTAGTGCTGACAAAACATGACTACAATATTTTATGCTTTGGTAGATTTATTTACACGCACACTGCTGTAGTCAAGGTTAGTTACCCGTATGCAGTGTGAGATACATTTATATTCAAATGCAGGGGGTCCCAAACTCTCTTTCAATGTATTAGTATTATATTAATCTTAATAATATTTATTAGTTCTCTCAAGTAACATATGGGTGGTACCTATGGGTTGTCATTCACCTAAGAACTATGTTTAAAATACCATTTAAAGTACATTATTCCAGAAAAAAACCTTTTTTTTTCCTTGGGCAATGCAGCCACGGGCTCTGGCAGTTTGAGATTGGCTAATTGGCTAATTTCAAGGCTTCTGAGTGACCTGCGCCAGCCGGCTGGATGCATTTCTCTGTGGAGTGCACTCTCCAGTCCTATCTGAATGCCTGGGTGTGGGAGCACACACTGCTGCAGGGAAGTAACGGAGTCGCGGGAGCTGCTGGTGAAGGTACGTTTACTTGTGACCCCAGGGTTTTCCCCCCAGAGGGGCATCCCTGCTAGATAAGATTCCCCGGGGACAGGCTAGCGTCCAGCCCTGGAGTCTATTAGATTCCCAGACCAGTTGCAGAGGATTTGAGCCTCTTTGAATGCTCCAAAAAGATTTCATCACAATTTGGACCAATGAGGTTTGCGTAAGCTATAGATGGCAGCAGATCAGGTTTGCCTTGTTGTGTACCAGTTGATCTCACATGCCATCACTGCTATATGCACCACTGGTTGGGAACACCTTTTTGAATGTTCTTTTCCGGGATATATAACGTTGCTTCCTATGTGATTAATAGTAAACATTTACCAAAAATAATTAAAGCATACAAATGTGCATAGACTAAACTTGAATATGTTTGGTATATTTGCATGTGCCTACTGAAATTTGCTCTTTCGCCCATCACTGCATATAACCTTTCCGTAACCCTAACTGCAAAATATATGTAGACTGAAAGTCTCTAATCTGTTTTGCAGAACTTGATTTACCGTATTCCGACGCCCAGCTAGGCAGCTTATCCCGATGCTAAATCCAAAGGCCTCTAGCTTAAAACTGAAAGCAATATGGCACTAAAAGAGAACAACACTCTAGAGGCAGGAACATTTGTTAATACATTAATATATAATGCTCTTCTCTACCTAAAATATCTTCTTCTGTTGTTTCCCTCTGCAGTTTAACAAATACAAGAAACTAGATGTGCAGTTATTACTTACCAAACAAAATGTAACTTGTTATTGTTTATGCTGCCTCTGAATCTTGGGTTAAGAGCCCTTATGCTTGGTACCCAGGCTGGTTGCCTTTTGGGAGGGCCATACAAATTACAACAAAAATATATATAATTTAGTAGTAAAAAACAAATAAAACAAGCCCTCTGTCAGTTTCGTTCATTTTAGCAATGAAAACTAGTACAAATCACTGACAGTGATTGATTAAACTGTCATGCAAGTTGGATAACCACGTATTGAAGCGCAAATACTCACCATGATCTTGCTTCATTACACCCAAAGGAAAATATCCCGTAAGGGCCTTTGACTCATTCGAGATTTTGAGAATTAACACTGGACAGTTTATTTTCTCACAAAAACAGAATTTTACACAGGGGCTCTGAATCGACCCCATTGTCAGTAACAGATCAAAGGGTCATCTCTAGACAGATACGGAAAGAACAATCCAAAATCACGCACTTTTGTCATAAAACAGGAACAACATGGAACAGGAACAAAAAATATGTGTGGTGTCCCCACTCCTTCCACGGCTACTGACCCAGCTTCCAGGCATACCCCATGGCTCAGGGGCGCAACAGCTTGTATACCCTTCAGCATCGGTACAAAGGTCTACCAAGTGTTTGCTAAATATGTGAAATTGGTAAATTACTTGACCATCTCTGACCGACATGGAACCATCTGTAACACAGGAAAGGTTTGTTTTAGCAACACACTTATCCATGGTAAATTTGTCCTTAAAGTGGACCAACACCCAGGGGGGATCGGCCCGGGAATCTATAAGATTCCCGGACCGATCAGATCCCTCCCCGCGGGGCATCCGAAATCGGGATGTCCCGCGGGGAGGAACCCCCCAGGAGGCCCACAATCCTCACCTTACCGGCGATCCAACGGCGCATGCGCGAGACGCGGCCGCGTCTCTCGCTTCCCTCTAGCAGGGCGCGCTCCCGCGCCGGCCGTTTTGTAAATGGCCGGCGCAGGAGCGCTCCCTGTTAGAGGGAAGCAAGAGACGCAGCCAATGACAGCGCTCTGGTATGCGCGTCCAAGCGGCTTTGGACGCGCATACCAGAGCTGCTCTGAGCGCTGTCATTGGCCGGACGAGGTCACGTGGGAGCGGGGAGAGGTGAGTTTTTGCGGCGATCGGGGGGGTTTCAGACAGCGGGGCACCCCCGATCGGGGTGCCCCACCTAAGTGGACCAACACCCAGAATAGTCAAAATCCTGGGTGTTGGTCCACTTTAAAGTGGACCTTCAGCATCATTTAATGAAAAGCCCAAACCCTTATAAAACTATCCCTAGCATCTAAAATTCTTATATTTTAAGTTTAAAGGTGTTTACATATTATTCTTTCCCCACTGGGCTGCAAATGTTTTCAGGACTCCAGGATATGGGTGTCGCCATCTTGCCTCAGAAGCATCACATATTGAGGAAAGGAGAGAAAAGTGCAGGGCAGGGTCAGGTTAAAGTTGTGCTTTGCACAAACAGAGCTGAGCTGGGGTCAGAAAAAGGACAGCAATCCCAGAATGCAGAGCGGCATAGTCAGAAGACACTTTCTGTCTGCAGACAGCCTGAGACTCCACGCCATCTTGGATGTTTAAAGTCTCAGAAAAGGCAGGAGGTGCAGGTAGGATGCTTTTTAATGTAGACAATCTGTATGTACAAGGTGGAGGGAACATACAAGATAGACTATTTTACAGGGTGAAGGTCCAGTTTAAGACCCCTTACTTCTTCACAAGTACCAAACTTAAAATGGCCAATACCAGCCCTGTATTATCAGTATAAATAATTCCAGAATGGCTTCTTTAGCCCTTTGTCTTCATCCTCTAGGTTTTGCCTTGCTGTTCAGGTGGTTTGTGTCTGATTTTTATTTCTTCACCCAGTGCTGAAAAGAGAGAGAAGGAAAGCCCTCCTCCTTTTTATACAGGTTTCTAGCCAGGATCTATACAAGTATCATTATACTGTATGGTACAAAGCAACAAGAGGAGGTCTGGGAAAACACCTTTCCATGGTGCACTGAACCATATAGAGATACCCCCACCCCCAGCACAGAATCCCCAATCTCTGGTGGGAAAGCTTCAGGCATTTCAGTGTCTCCAGGATCCAAATCAGCTTCTCCAATCCTTTGAAGACAATAAGATGAGACTGACTGACAGAGAAAGAAGTTGAAGTATAGTTTTGGGGTGCCTGATTTTAGTTTCAGCTGTAAGTTTGACAATAAAATTATTTTGTAAGGTATTGCTATGTGTATTATGATGATTTAAGGTGGACCAAAACCAGTGATTTTTACTATCCTGTGTTTTGGTTTGTTCCCATGGAGTATATTGACTTGGGATGATTTGCCCACTGTGTGACACCCAGCCAATCGGTTGTTATACATATTTAGCTGGTGTTCCCAATCTCCTCCAATCAGCCTCTTTGGCCACGCATATTAATGTATTCCCTGCTGAATTGGAGCCTAGCCACACTTGCGATTGGTACACACCATCCCTTGCTAAGGCTGCCTGTGGCCACGCAAACCATTCAGTTACAGCAGGGACATCTGCAAATAGCCCCAGTAGGGTTGCCACCTGGCCAGTAATTTTCTTTTTTTACTTTATTGACCAATGGCCTGGGGGTGCCAGTATTTTTTTACAGGTAATTTCTGGTATACTTTCCCATCCTCAATTACCAGTAAACAAAATATCAGCACCCCCAAGCCATTGGCCAGTAAACAAAAATAACCCTAAGCCCAAGATATACTGTATGCTAGTAATGCAGCTACCAAGTGCACATTTGCTGTGGGCTAGTTGGCAAGGTAAGAATACTGAGCGGCTGGTGGGATTTCACATAATGGGGTTTCACAAATCGAGATTGCCTGAGGGGGTGGATTTGTAGCCAGACCTGGTATAGGGCTATAGTTGCTAACATTGATGCTAGAGAAATCTGGTTCTTTCATAGCACAGTTACAAACAACTAAAAAAGAAAAAAAATAACAGATACACTCAGTCAGCACCTTTAAGATGCCATTGAACATTGACTTTTCCTTGATTTGGAATATTCAGCTGTGTGGCAGCTCTTTGGTCCAACATTTACCTCAATCAGGTGATGGAGCACATGGATGGGCTTCTGCTGGCATTCTCAGCATCATTCGCTGCATGAACCCCAACAGATTTATCTAAATGCCTGGTGGCACACAGCCAGAGGGAGCATCCCAGTAGAGGTAGTAACAAATGCTGACTGGAGGCTCATGCAAGGATAGGGAAATCAAGATAAGGGGGGACTTTACACACAGGGACATCCTAAATTGTAAGTGAAAATCCTTGACTTTGGTCCACTTTAAATCCTTGCTTACTAGTGGTGAGATGGGGTAGGTTAGAATAGACCAGAAGTAAGAGGAACCGCCTGGTGGCGGCTCACTGTGTGTATCCCCCAAGATTGCTGGTAAACTTACCTCTTCCTCATTTCCAGAGCACATGTGTAGGCCACTCAGCCAGCCAGGCTTATCCCATTCAGATTTCCTTTGCCACCTTCAATTCATTTAAATGTATTGTTCGCCAAGTACATTGTGAGATGAACAAGGAATTATTTTTGGCATATACACAGTGCAACAGATAATTACAGTTTACATAGAAATTAAATACAAGAGATACAGACTACAATGAATACATTGAATACAGAGATACAGATGTTCTTACAAAGTGCAAGTGATACAGGCTGCTACAAACACTTTTGAACCTGGTCCTATGCCACCTGCCTTTTGTTCAGGGTGCGGATAGCCAAAGGAAAGAAACCATTCCTAAATCTAGAAGTCCTGCAAGTTGGTACCGCAAGGCGTCGCCCAGATGGTAAATACTGGAATAAGGCATGTCCAGAGTGGGAGTGGTCTACACTTGTCTTTTTTATTCCTCAAACCAGTTGATTTGTCAAACCAGAGGAAAAACATAGTACAGAACCTATGGCTGCATTAAAGAAGAGCACTAGCAACTTCTTTCACAGTCCCGTCTTCTTTAGTTGCCTTAGGAAAAACAGTCTCTGTTGTGCTTTCCTCAGTACAGCCAATGTGTTCTTTTCCCAGCTGAGGTTGTCGGAGATGATCACGCCAAGAAACTTCGTCTCTCTCGCTTTTTTCATTTCTACACCAGGGGGTGACATGGGCGCAGGATTGCTCCTGAAGTCCACTACCATCTCTTGAGTTTTTGATGAGTTTATTACCAGAATGTGTCTAGTGCACCAACTGACTAGCTCCTCCACTGCTCCTCGGTAGATTTCCTTGGTACCGTTCTTGACAAGACCTTTAACGGTTTTATCATCGGCAAACTTTACAATTTTCACAGAGTTAGCCTAGGAGGTGCAGTCATTGGTGTGGATGGAGAACAGGAGAGGTGACAGGACGAAACCTTGAGGAGCTCGGGTGTTAGTGTGCCTGGCACTGGACCGCAATGGTCCAAGCCTAACTATTTGGGATCTATCTGTTAGAAAGCTTTCTGTCCACACACAGATGTTTTGAGGAATGTTGAGTTTAGACATCTTTTCCACCAGCAGGTTAGAACTTATGATGTTAAATGCTCACCTAAAATCCACAAAAAGAAATCTGGTGTAAGTGGCTTGGTTATCCAGATGCTCTTACATACAGTGGTGGGGCCATATTAACAGCATCGTCAGATGACCTGTTCACCTTGTAAGCCAATTGCATGGGGTCCATTATACTGCCAGTGGTTGTTTTCAGGTATTCTAGCACAATCCTCTCAAAAGACTTCATGACCATGGATGTAAGTGCAACTGGTCTTGCAAGTGCAAGTCCTTCGTCTCAGCAGCCAATGTTATCTTTAGCATTGGGACAATGATGGATGTTTTAAGACAATGTGGAACTACATCCATGTCCATGTCGTTGCCTGCATACATGCTTCAGCTTCCAGCTGTGGGCGTGCTCGCACTGGCCTTTCAGAGTGAACATGCGTCTAGTTAGAAGAATGCTGGGGATACACCCAGAGTGCGGAGATGCAGGTGGTGCAGGCCAATTAAATCAGGCCATCCTGGCCGTTTCACACATAAAGCTGCCCCAAATGTCGTATAGACTCATAGGAGCTGGTTGTTCCTGTTTAATTCCCCACCAGTAAGTGTCAAATATTCTAGATATTTATATTTTCCCCATACTACGAAGGGGCCTTTGAACAGGAAGTATAAGATGTGCAGTGCTGCATCAGTATGGATGCAGGGGGCCTGGGTATAACTAGGACAATGTCAGTTAACTAATAAGAACCCATACATATAGAGTAATAAGACATTAAGCTCTTTTGTGGTTTCTACCCATGAAAGTTCATAGGCAGTGCAGTACCCTAAACTAAACTTAAGATGGCAGTAGTGGGTTTAGGCCATAGACTAAGATTGGGCCATAGGCTATAATGCGGATTGTTTTAGAAGGTGAGGTGAGAAGGGTTGTTAGTCATAACAGGATACAGAGTAGAAACATAGTTATAACTAGAAGGGTAGTGATTGGTTAGAGGGTTTGGAGAGCAACGTATCAGATGTCGGACATGAGGCCGAACATGTGATGGAATGTTCTGGAAGGTAGCTAGAAGGGATACAGGGAAGCCCCAATCCTAAAGTCACATGTGATTCACCATTCTTGAATTGTAACGTAGCAGGAGTAAAGACCCACTCTGACAGAGAGAGGAGGGAGAGATCCAGCAAGGGAAGAGTTCTCCTTGGGAAGTATACTTTCTACCTGTACCTGTGATTATGGACAGTACCCAGAACTGTAACTGGATGGATATATTGTACCTGTGCCATGTTTGTTGTTTGCCTGTGGATTAAATAAAGAGGAACTCTGCTTTGATCTCCTGGATTAGTGTTCATATTTTCAAGCAGCAACAGTGAGTACTTACCTCCCCTGCAACTGTATCTTAACCCTTACTCACTCACACACGTAGAGCACTCTGGGCCCAGCTCCTTGCTGTCCTCACAGAACACCCGATGCATGAGGGCTACACGTATAGAAACTTCTCACTCTCTGAGACAATCCAACCACCAGAAGCTTTTAAAACTTAGATTAGTTGCTGCTAATATTTGAACATTTAATACATGAATTATGTTTAAAAAGAGAAAGCTATAGTAGGTCAAGTTACTTCAATCAAAAATTCACACATTACTTTTTGGCATTATCTCCCCCTCCTGTGGAGGCTATAACTGAGTCTTATTTAAATGACTGCCTAGAACAGTACAGCAAATGGGGATATAATGATGCCTGCTAATGAGCTGGGCTAGACATACTGCAGCAGAGGAAGCCTTCCATGGGAACAGAAAAAAGCCTTAGCTAATACTCATTTTTAGTAACTATACATGAAACTTCAGTATACTGTGCAGTGCAGTTTTCAGTGTAGAGTGCAGCTATATACCATATGTATATTGTCGGCATGCAACTCCCCTTAGCTTCCTGGTAATGAATTGGATAAAAAATACACACAAACAATTTTGGCTTCAAAGGAAACATTGGGGACTCTAATGGCTTTTATCATGCAATTGTGAGGAGAGGGGCATAATCAGTTAGTTTAGAACAATGGCATCCTGTCAGAAACCAGTGGCATAGAAATGGGATACCTGGGGAAAGTAAAAATGAAAATCACTAAAGCAGGAATATCAAGCAGCACTGAGAGTAGAAAACATCCAAACAGTAGATGTGTAAGAATATTGATCATTTACAGGAACATTATATATATATGATATTTATGTGGCGGATTATATATGACCTTTCTTGTGACAGTTTAAATTGTCCGTTAATTTTGTTCAAAAGGCAATGAAGAGGTATATCCTCAGCCAGTGTCTGTTTAATAAACAAACAAGCTCTGAAACAGCAAACCATGGCCGAGCACAGCAACTTCTAGCGGTCGCTCTGAATGCCTCGCTACAGACGCTCATCTGTTGGTACCTGGCGCTAGTAATTAATCAGCCTGCCCGTGGATTGCAGCACTGCACTACTCGACCAATCAGAGACATTTGCCATGCTATGTGATACAGCAAAGGGATCTGCACTTTGTAATAGGGAACGCAAGTGGCTGCATCCCTGCATCTTTGGCCTGTGCACATGATCCCATCCAGGCATTCTGGGGGGCAGCACGTGCACTGCTAAAGAAGAAAAGAAAAAAAATAATGAGTATTGAATTTCACGATTCTTCCTCAAGACATTTTTTTTGTAATTAAAAAAGCTTTTAAGGACTTTGGTCAAACCTCTTGGTTAGGGATGAGCGAAACGATCTGGACGAACCCGGATTCGTTCCGAATTTCATGGAAAATTTGATTCTGAACGAATCCGAATTTCCCCGCGATTCGATCGATCGAAGTTTTCCTTTAAACTCCATTTATTTCAATTACAGGCATTTTAAAATGGTGGATGAACATGTCCAGACATACCCCCTGGGGCAAGGTTTCATGGGTAAGTCACATGCAGCCTATCAGCAGCCAGGAAGCCCGGTGACGTCACCGTGCTATATAAAGCGGCGGCCATCTTGCTTGTGCGCATTTCGGCCTTGCATTGCGGCCAGAGCACAGCTAGTTAGAGACAGGGACAGAGAGTTAGAGATAGGTAGGGAGAGTCAGAGAGGCAGACAGAGAGGTAGACAGAGCCAGGGAAAGATAGGGAAAGATAGGGAAAAAACTGAACCATCCAGCCAGGGACAGCTTAGAAGTGACAGTGAAATTTATTTTTTTTCATTAGCCAGATCAGTTTTCAATTCAATTTCAGTTTTTTGTGCTGTAAATCTGCCTTGCCACTGTGCATGCCATCTGCAGTGGCTTATTTAACCCTATCTGTTACACACAAGCATTTATCATAATATATAACTGGATTAGTTTAAATATTTTTTGGTCTGCCTTTAACAAAAAAAACACCAGGCCGCAGGGCATCCCAAACCTGCATTAGGCAGCCTATCTGTTATACTAAATACGCTTGTTGATCCTTCCTCAGCTGAATCAAAGTTTTGCATTTTGAATTGGTTTTTGGTCTGCCTTTAACAAAAAAAACACCAGGCCGCAGGGCATCCCAAACCTGCATTAGGCAGCCTATCTGTTATACTAAATACGCTTGTTGATCCTTCCTCAGCTGAATCAAAGTATTGCATTTTGATTTGGTTTTTGGTCTGCCTTTAACAAAAAAACACCAGGCCGCAGGGCATCCCAAACCTGCATTAGGCAGCCTATCTGTTATACTAAATACGCTTGTTGATCCTTCCTCAGCTGAATCAAAGTATTGCATTTTGAATTGGTTTTTGGTCTGCCTTTAACAAAAAAAACACCAGGCCGCAGGGCACCCCAAACCTGCATTAGGCAGCCTATCTGTTATACTAATACGCTTGTTGATCCTTCCTCAGCTGAATCAAAGTATTGCATTTTGAATTGGTTTTTGTCCTGCAGTCAAAAACACCAGCCCACATGGGCATCCCAAACCAGCACATCACCCTATCTTTTATACTAAATAAGCTTGTTCAGCCTCAGTTTTATTAAGCTATTGTATTTTGAATTGGTTTTTGTCCTGCTGTCAAAACACTAGCCCACATGGGCATCCCAAACCAGCACATGTCACCCTATCTGTTATACTAAATAAGCTTCTACAGGCCCTTTTTTATTTATTTTTTTTTTTTTATATAGAGCTGTAATAGATTATATAGTGAGGTAAATTCGCCATTTTGAACCATTATATAGAGAAGCCCACTGTGTAAATCTGAGGAGCAATAGTTTATACAGTATTGTGAGCTAAATTCGCTGTTTTGCACTATTATATATATCAACCTAAATCCCTGTGTAAATCTGAGGAGCAATAGTTTATATTGTGAGGTAAAATTGCCATTTTATAGAGCAGGCCCTGTCTGAAAATCTCATTTTGCAATCTATGTTATATTGTGAGCTAAATTCGCCATGTTGCACCATTCTTTAGAGTGGCTCTCCTGTGTAAATCAGAGCAGCAATAGTTTATATTGGACAATACATTTGCCCTGTTTTGCACCATTATATGGAGCAGCAATAGTTTATATTGTAGGTAAATTCATGGTTTTGCACCATTACATAGAGCAGTCCCTATATAAACCTGAGAAATAGGTTATATTGTGTGAGTTAAATCCGCTCTTGGTTTTGTAGCATTATATAGAGCAGCTCCTGTGTCAGTCTGAGGGGCAATAGCTTATACTGTGAGGTAAATTTGCCATTTTGCAGCATAATATAGAGCAGGCCCTGTGTAAATCTGAGGGGCAATAGCTTATATTGTGAGGTAAATTTGCCATTTTGCAGCATAATATAGAGCAGCCCTGTGTAAATCTGAGGGGCATTAGCTTATATAGTGAGGTAAATTTGCCATTTTGCAGCATTATATAGAGCAGGTCCTGTGTAAATCTGAAGGGCAATAGCTTATACTGTGAGGTAAATTTGCCATTTTGCAGCATAATATAGAGCAGGCCCTGTGTAAATCTGAGGGGCATTAGCTTATATAGTGAGGTAAATTTGCCATTTTGCAGCATTATATAGAGCAGGCCCTGTGTAAATCTGAGGGGCATTAGCTTATATAGTGAGGTAAATTTGCCATTTTGCAGCATAATATAGAGCAGCCCCTGTGAAAATCTGAGGGGCATTATCTTATACTGTGAGGTAAATTTGCCATTTTGCAGCATAATATAGAGCAGCCCCTGTGTAAATCTGAGGAGCAATAGCTTATATTGTGAGGTAAATTTGCCATTTTGCAGCATAATATAGAGCAGCCCCTGTGTAAATCTGAGGGGCATTAGCTTATACTGTGAGGTAAATTTGCCATTTTGCAGCATTATATAGAGCAGGCCCTATGTAAATCTGAGGGGCAATAGCTTATATTGTGAGGTAAATTTGCCATTTTGCAGCATTATATAGAGCAGCCCAGTTGCCATCTAAATCAACTACTGGCCGGGCAGGACAGCTTTTCCAGGGCAAACTCTGCTAGTTGCGGCCACAAGTCAAGTTTGGCTTCCCAGAAGTCCAGCGGATCCTCAAGGTGTGTTGGCATGGTCATGTCAAGGTATGACATGACCTGCTGGTTGAGGTCCTGCTCCAGGTCTTCCTGCTGCTCATGAGTAGACTCACTGTGCGGGTGTAGAAAGCTACTCATTAGCGACTGAAGACTGAGGCTGCTGCTGATGGAGCTGCTGCTGCCACCCCCCAACCCCCCCCCCCCCGGCAGCCATGGCAGTGGAAGGTGAGCGCAAAGGTCCCCCCGAGTCAGACCTGCGAGAGTATGGACCAATGGCGCAGATAGACATCGCCCAACTGACTACGTAGGATGTCTCTGTAGTAGGTCAGTTTGTCCTCCCTCTCAGTGGGTGTAAAAAATGCCCCCGTCTTGTGCCAGAAGCGAGGGTCCAATAAGGTCGAGAGCCAGAAGTCATCCCGCTGACAAATGGAGACAATTCTGTGGTCACTACGCAAGCACGTGAGCATGCATCGTGCCATTTGTGCAAGTGACTCAGAGGGACTACATGTCTCCATCTCCACTGCAAACTGCCACGGTGTGTCTGGGTCCTCTGTCTCGCCTTCCTCACAACCCTCTAGCTCCTCTGGCTGCTCCTGCTCCTCCTCTCCTGTCAGATGACTAGATAAAATGGTCATTTTGTCAAACCTAAACTGTGCTTCGCTGTGCCCCACCCCCTCCTCCTCCTCCACTTCAGCCCCCACAGGCTTCATGTGGCTGTAAAATGTATGCGCCATGTCTCTAGTGCCCTGACCAGCCATGGTTTCCAACATGTGTTGTAGTACATGAAGCAGTGGAATCTCATCGTTCATCTCAAAGTCCTGGCGACTGACTAATAAAGTAGCTTCCTCAAAGGGCCTAAGCAAACGACAGGTGTCACGTATGAGCTGCCACTGGTTTACATTGAAGTTACACAGGGGAGTCCCCCTATCCGTTTGGATCATCAAGAAATCCGTGATGGCTTTTCTCTGTTCCTATAGTCGATCCTGCATATGGAGGGTGGAATTCCAACGGGTGGAAACATCGCAAATCAGACTATGTTGGGGGATACTGTTATGACGCTGTAGCTCAAGAAGGGTGTGTTTGGCGGAACTCCTAGTTCCTGAAGTGCATGCAAAGTTTCCTTCCCGTTGTTAGGATGTCTTTCAGATAGGGGGAAGACTTCAGAAAACGGTTGACAACTAGATTGAACACGTGTGCCATGGCAGGACGCATGGCTCAGGCTTCCTTGTCGCAGCGCAGACAAGATGTTCTTCCCAGTGGCAGTCACCATGGGTCCCATTTGCAGTTTTCGTGGAGTAAGCCATGATTTCATGTATTGAGTTCTCATTTTTAGCAGCTCCTCCCATATGTGACTCTGTTGCTCAAGGCAAACCAAGTGAAGAACAGCGTGAAACCGCCGTCTCCTGCACACATGGTAGGCTGGAAGGGCACTGGGAAAAAAAAACAAAAATTAAAAAAAAAGAGAAAAAATATTTAGAAAAAAAACTAAAAAAAAAATTAAAAAATTAAAAAATAAATTTGTACAAAAATTAACAAAATATTAAAAGGCAATGGAAAAAAATATTAAAAAAAAAAATAAAAATATATATATATTTCTAAAGAATACAAGATATTAAAAAAAAAATAAAATATTAAAAAAAAAAAAATACAAAATTAACCAGAAAAAAATAAATGTTGATACATTTTATATGTTACTGTTATCTGTTATTATGTTATATGTTATTGTTGCTATGTTATATGTTATTATTATAAATATGTTCAAATAAGATAAATGTTAACTATCAATAACATGTAATTGACAATTTGCCACTTTTCTCTGTGACACCATTGCTAAGTGCAAGTGCACTGTCACAGGCACAAAGGCCTAGGAGCGTGGAGGCCACAGCGGAGGGACCTGTCCAAGTTGCTTTTGTGGTTGTGCAGGAACCACAATCACCCAGTGGTCCTAAAAGGATATTTATTGTCCCTGACCATAGTGACAGCTCCAGACGTAGGTACTGCTGTGCACTTCGGTACACACTAACAGGCTAAAGGACTGCCCCACCTTCTGTTCAACAAAATTGTACAGGGCTGGTACTGCCTTCTTCGCAAAGAAATGACAGCATGGGACTCACCACCTCGGCTCAGCACAAGCCATCAGTTCTCTGAAAGGTCCACCAACTCAAAAGGGAGGGACTGCAGCACCAGCAACTTTTACAGGAGCAAATTTAGCTTCTGCACGTTGGATGAGTGGGCACATACTGTTGTCTCTTGGACATGGCTTGGCAATGGATTGCTGGCGGAATGACTGACTCAGATTAAGAGGAGGAGGAGCATCTGGAGCGACAGAGGATGGGTATGACACACAGGAGGTGGTGGAGCCTTGGCTGGCTGGAACAGAGAGTGGTGTGCCACTGGGTAATGCAGAAGGCTGGACCACCACTTTGGAGCCAACTCTCCCAGGCCACTTTATGGTGACGCTGCAAATGTTGACGCAGGGCTGTGGGTCCAACATTGGGACCCTGGCCACACTTCACCTTCTGCCTACACATCTTTCACATAGCCATGTTAACCTCCTGCGGATGCTTGATGAAAAACTGCAACATGGGCTTGTAGCTGATTTGTCCTACCAACAGTCCTCACTAATTCACTGATGCTGCTGCCGCCAACTCCAGGGACCCTCTTCCATTACCTCCTGGGAAGATAGCCTGCCGCGCGAGTGGTCTACCCCGAGCACATTTGCCTCCATACTTTCCCCTTCTGCCACCATGCTGGCCGCTAAATCTGTCACTCTCCATCACTCCAAGCCTTTAAAAGTGCCCTCAAACTCACTGATGTCCTCCTCAGGTTCCTCAACAGAGTCGGCTTAAGGAGCCAAAACGCTTGCAACACCTCCTCCCACGACACTCTCCTTATCACTACTTGCCCGCCTAGTGGAAGAAGCGGCAAGTGTCTCCTCCACTTCTTGGCTGGCCAGTAGCTGCTGATTTTTCTGATTATCAGATCGTCCTAACTGAATAGTGGAGCTGTACCCAAAGCAAAACATATAACAGACAGTTGACTGGGGGTGTCAGATGTCACTTGTGATGCAGTGGATGATCGTGTTAACCAATGGATGACGGCAGATGGGTTGCTGTTCAAGACACGACCGCTAGCTGATCCCGGGAGATCAGGCCTCTCAATGAGACTCCTGCTGCTGCTCGCCCCTATTCTGCAGAGACCTCTACTTGATGAAATTAGGCCTTATATGTTACTAATATGTTACTATGTTACTAATATGTTACTAATATGTCACTCTCCATGTTTTTTTTTGAGAGACTGACCTGCGTGGAAATTAATCGGGCATGGATCAGCCAAGATTTCCACCCACCAATGCCTGATGCATTAGAGTAGATTGATGATGGGGCCAGACCAACACTAAAGAAATTTGGATCGTGCAAAACAGATTTAAGGCGCTGCTCTCCAGTTACAGACATTCCTCCGCATCAGACCACAAGTAATTATTGAGAAAATGCTTTACGTTAGTCTTACTTTTTATTAATATTCTTCGGATAAGATATATGTCCCGAAAATCTGTATGTCGAATGTTCTCTTCATGCTGCTGCCAACTCCAGGGTGTGTCTTTCTGGCAATTTCGGACTCCTGCTGCTGCTGCTGCTTGCAACTCCAGGGTGTGATTCATCCAATTTTTGGGCACCTGCTGCCATCTCCAGTGTCTCTTTCAAGCTATGTTTGGGCTCCTGCTGCTGCTTGCAACTCCAGGGTGTGATTCATACAATTTTTGGGCTCCTGCAGCAAACTCCAGTGTCTCTTTCAAGCTATGTTTGGGCTCCTGCTGCTGCTGCTTGCAACTCCAGGGTGTGATTCATCCAATTTTTGGGCTCCTGCTGCCAACTCCAGTGTCTCTTTCAAGCTATGTTTGGGCTCCTGCTGCTGCTGCTTGCAACTCCAGGGTGTGAGTCATCCAATTTTTGGGCTCCTGCAGCCAACTCCAGTGTCTCTTTAAAGCAATGTTTGTGCTCCTGCTGCTGCTGCTTGCAACTCCAGGGTGTGATTCATCCAATTTTTGTGCTCCTGCTGCCAACTCCAGTGTCTCTTTCAAGCTATGCTTGGGCTGCTGCTGCTTGCAACTCCAGGGTGTGATTCAGCCAATTTTTGGGCTCCTGCTGCCAACTCCAGTGTCTCTTTTAAGCTATGTTTGGGCTCCTGCTGCTGCTTCCAACTCCAGGGTGTGATTCATCCAATTTTTGGCTCCTGCTGCCAACTCCAGTGTCTCTTTCAAGCTATGTTTGGGCTCCTGCTGCTGCTGCTGCTTGCAACTCCAGGGTGTGTTTCATCCAATTTTTGGGCTCCTGCTGCCAACTCCAGTTTCTCTTTCAAGCTATGTTTGGGCTACTGCTTCTGCTTGCAACTCCAGGGTGTGATTCATCCAATTTTGGGCTCCTGCTGTGAACTCCAGTGTCTCTTTCAAGCTATGTTTGGGCTGCTGCTGCTTGCAACTCCAGGGTGTGATTCATCCAATTTTTGGGCTCCTGCAGCCAAATCTAGTGTCTTTTTAAAGCTATGTTTGGGCTCCTGCTGCTGCTGCTTGCAACTCCAGGGTGTGATTCATCCAATTCTTGGGCTTCTGCTGCGAACTCCAGTGTCTCTTTCAAGCTATGTCTGGGCTGCTGCTGCTGCTTGCAACTCCAGGGTGTGATTCATTAAGTTTTTGGGCTCTTGCAGCCAACTCCAGTGTCTCTTTAAAGCAATGTTTGTGCTCCTGCTGTTGCTGCTTGCAACTCCAGGGTGTGTTTCATCCAATTTTTGGGCTCCTGCTGCCAACTCCAGCGTCTCTTTCAAGCTATGTTTGGGCTGCTGCTGCTGCTTGCAACTCCAGGGTGTGATTCATCCAATTTTTGGGCTCCTGCAGCCAACTCCAGTGTCTCTTTAAAGCTATGTTTGTGCTCCTGCTGCTGCTGCTTGCAACTCCAGGGTGTGATTCATCCAATTTTTGGGCTCCTGCTGCCAACTCCAGTGTCTCTTTCAAGCTATGTCTGGGCTGCTGCTGCTGCTTGCAACTCCAGGGTGTGATTCATCCAATTTTTGGGCTCCTGCAGCCAAATCCAGTGTCTCTTTAAAGCTATGTTTGGGCTCCTGCTGCTGCTTGCCAACTCCAGGGTGTGATTCATTCAATTTTTGGGCTCCTGCAGCCAACTCCAGTGTCTCTTTAAAGCAATGTTCGGGCTCCTGCAGCTGCTGCTGCTGCTTGCAACTCCAGGGTGTGATTCAGCTAATTTTGGGGCTCCTTCTGCTGCCAGCTCCAGGGTGTGTTTTTAAGGCACTATAGGGGCCCCTCATAGTGATGCCACCTCAACTCTCTGCAATTGTGCCGCTTTGCGAATCTATTAGCGATGCTTCCGATCTGCATGTGATAATTATTTACAGTATTACTTTACTAACCCAGCACGCGTCCTATGTGTATTACAGCAAGGCAGAATGGTTTACAACCCTAATGAGGCTCCAGGAGGCTCAGAAATAGCCGTTTTTAATAGCGATTCGTCGCAAATAAATTCGGGTCGAAACGATTTTTGTCGGAAAATTAGGCGGATCAGTTGAATCGAGTTCGCTCATCTCTACTCTTGGTATTGGGCTAGGTTGAGTCATATTATTATGACCCCCGCTAATATCCAGAATAACCGCTATGTGCACCACAGACAACAGCTAGACAGACTGGGAGTGACTCAATAAGGTGCCTTTAAGTTGTCAAAGGTATCTTGAGTTATTCTGACTGCAGTACATCCCATAATTGCTGAAAGGTTCCTGGGGGGACCAAAGAATGAGCAAGATGATTGAGGTGGTCCCACAGATGCTTATTCGGACTGGGTGCATTGTGCATTTTCTTCCAAGCAATGTTGGAAATGTCTAGCCTTGTGTAATGTGGCATTGTCTTACTGGGCGATATCATCACCCCATGGAAGACGGTAGGCTGCAACCCGCTCACATGCCATGGCTGCGACAATGGGTGCCTGAGGGATCTTTGCCACCATGTGGAGTTCCAGCCTTGCTATGAGGCCAACCCCTCGCACATTCCATCCATCCCTTATTTTCCAGTTAACTAACTGTATGCACCCTCTCCTCACTGGAGAATAGTATACTAATCCTTGATACATTTCCACTGTTTCTGGGTTACTTTAATTGAGTTCCAGAAATTTTTTTTGAAGAATGACACAAGCCGGTTCAAGTTATTATTGGTTTAAATCTTTAGTTATGGTTCATTTTTTGGGACATTAGGGTCGATTAACAGCCTTCTAATTATTTCCTGTTTTTAACTCTCTGTGTGAACATTACACATGGCTTTCTTCAGTATCAGAGCTTTCACATGATTCAGGGCCTCCATCAGGAGCATCTGGTATTGTTCCCAATGATGTGAAAGCCATTGAGAACTCTGTGAGAATCTCTCTCAAAGCCAATTTCACAGACGAGGCTCTTGTGTATGTTGATGTGAAATTCTCACTCGTTGCGTTTTTAGAGAGTTTTTTAACGTATTTTGTGTGAATGTCAGGTGAGATTCTTCTAGTTTACATCGGAAAATTCCCATTATAACCTTCATTTAGGCCTTAAATTTCGTGAACTTTTCGTTTTTGTGAGATTTATACACAGACACTGGCTTTTTGGTGGATTCTACATATTTGCAAGCCTATTCTTTAACATTTCACATACCCTGGTCCTTCAAGCCCATTACTTACTTATTGCTGTGCCAACTTTCTTCTGTTCCAAACTACTTAGTATGCCGTGCATGCCATGCATTCTTCTTCTCCTAAAGCATACCATTTTAATGCATTCTTCTTTTTAATTCATAAATCATACCTTAACCACTTTAATGCATTCTTCTTTTTATTCATAAAGCATACCTTAACCACGTTAATGCTTGTCATGCATTCTTCTCTACTTCTTCCTAGTAGAATATTTGGGATGCCCACATGGATATAATGTAAAAATGACTGAGGTAATTCTACCTAGTGGCACGTAGCATCTGGTGAATGCTGGGCACTGTACGTAAAACCACATTTAATAAAGTGAATCTGGTGAGCGTCTTTAACAGCTCAATGTAGCATCACATGTATTACTACAGACAGCTCAGCAGGTTCAGGAGTGCCACATATTACCTTTCGCTCAGTGTCGCTCCACAATACATTTCAATGGGGTTTCATTTGTTGGTGTTTAAATAGTGTGTCGGGCATTTAAAATTTTTTTTGCTCAAATCATTGTGTGACCTCTCCTGGCTTTTGTAAACACTTTTGTAACAGGGTTAGGTATTTTTTCTTGCACCTAGGTAAAAAAAAAAAATATTTAAAAAATTAAAAAAAAAAATCTAACTCCCTGACCTGTTGCACCAGGCCCATGTTTCCCCCTGCTCCCCAGAAAAAAATCATTCCTACTTCCAGGCAAGTCACCTAAGCAGTGTGACCAAAATTTAAAATAAACAAATAGGAATAATTTGATAACATTCAAGCAGACCTTAAGAGTTGTATAAAAACATACATATATATAAACTATGAAATTATTTATCCTAATGTATTTTTATTTTTAATATTTCTAATATTTTGGGGGGTGGTTAATGTTTTTGAAAATGTAATTTTGTAAAATATAAAAGTAAAAAAAATACCTTATCAAAAAATAGGTCATTTTATTAAAAAATATTTAAAAATGTTTATTTTGGGAAGGGTTTAAAAGAAGGTGACAGCCTCCCAGTGCCTTAAGAACTCAATGCTGTTTTTTCACACACCACAAAAGCACAATCTCACCAACAAATAGTACCCAGAAGTGCCGTCAGAAATTTCCCGCTCTGAATCATGTGGAAGTCTCACTCATCACAAGTTTTACACATGAATGTGAAAAAAAAAAAAAACAACGCAATAACACACAACAAAAAAACTTTCACACACAACGAAAACACTAATACGATGGAAAAATCTAACGAGAAACTCACAAATGGCCCCAACCCAATGGAAAAAATCCACATACACATGCGAAAGTGCATGTGAAAGAGGCTTTGAATCAGCCCTATCGATTCAAAATGCAATGTCAGCATAGCGCATTAAACGTACTTAATTATTGTGCTCCGGATAAAATGCTATTTTAGTTATGAAACCCAGTCAGCTTCCAAGCAAACTTTAATACCAGAATTTAGCCCTGACATCTTGAAACAACACAAATCAGCAGATACATGGCTTAGCTGAAGGATGCTCAGCAATTCCTAAGGTTAATAAGCAAAACAACATAACCGGCTTTCCAACTAAAATCAATTACAGAAACGTATTAAGAAGTTCTTGTTAAGGGTCATTTAACAAGAAAGGGATTCACTCTCAAATATTCATTCCAAATGCGACCCATGCATTTTTGAACAACCAAACAATATATATAGTTTCCCTTAAAAGTGGATTTACACCCTCACCTGCAACTTTGTGTCAGGGAAGGGTCCTGGTTCACAGGGACACTAAACTACCCTAACCTACACCTGCATTAGAGAGATACTCAACTTTCCTAAAGTAGCTCTGTCCATTGGGGAAACAAAAGTCATTTTTAACTATAGGTTCTTTTTAAAGCAGCCTCTGGCCATTATCTGGGCATCCTGAATTGGTATGCCCCCCCGTATTAAACTCACCGTGTCGCTGATATTCACTCACTTGTCCCCTGTTCAATGGCGCATGCTCGGGCTCTCGTCCAATTAGAGCTGTTTGTCATGCCTATGTAATTCGGTAAAGGGCTCTGATTGTTTACAATGGGCAGCCAGAGTGGCCACATTCCAGCATCTTTAGGATGTGCGTACGCTCCCATAGCAGCTTTTCAGATAGGGGTGCGGCCGTTTTCACTCCCAATTGAAGCCTTTCAGAACCATTTGCCAAATTACATAGTCACAGCAAACGTCTCTGATTGTTCAAGAACCCACGCATGCACTGTTAGACCGAGAAGAGGCGAGTTGTACTGGGTGATCTGTGGGTTGTCAAACAGCGGGGTATCCCAATTCAGAATGCCCCTGAGCCACAGAACAAAACCCAGGATAGTCAAATTTTTGTTCCCCTTTAAGGGGGTCGCAGACAGCAAAACAATAGGAAACAATATATAGCTTGAATAATTTTCAAAATCTTGACAGAAGTAGGGATTATTGAAAATCAAATATTTCAATTCTTAGAATTAAAGTCACCAATACTGTATTTCTTAAAGCAAGCCTAATGTGATAAATCACTTAAAATCACTTTTAACAACTGGCTCAGCTGTTGCAAGTTTGGCCAGCTCTTTCCTGCCCCACCCATCTAATGCATCTCTACTAAGAAAATGAATCTCTCTAATGCTGTTGGCTTGAAGGGGTAGAGAGGTGGATTAGTGTCCTATGTACACCGGGACCTGCCCTTCAACATGGGGGAGATTAAACAAGGGCACCACTTGTGTGGCTCCCTGGTGGGAAACCAGGTCAGATGGGCATATGGGCTGGCAAGTCGCCAGGGGCCGGCCATTTGAGTCCTGGCCTGCTGCACTGGGCTGGGCCTGGGGCTGGCTTAAGGGGAGGGGGCGTAGGCTTTTTTTATTTTACATTTCTAAGTAAACAAAATAACATTTTTATTTAAAAGAAATGCGTAAATATGAAGAGTACTTTTACACTTGCTTCTGGCAGGCTTCAAAATTACAGTCATGTGCACAGGTGATCCAATAAGTGCCTAGAATATGTAAAATCAAAAAAGACTGTGCTGAATCACACAAACCTTATTTAGGCCCACACCCGTTTACTAATGAACAAATGAGGGATGCCTCTGTAACAGGCCTGGCCTTGACCAGCGGCCAGGAAAGATTGCCCACGTGACTGCCGGTGGCCAATCGGAGGACAGCATTCCAGCAGAGGATCAAGGTGCAGGTGTGGAATTCAGAGTGTGGGATCACTTTAATTGAATTCCTATCCGATAATTCCATGGTTATTATATTACTTCCAATAAATGGTCTTACTACTAAGATACCAATCTCTGCCTTTTAATATATATGATGCATATGTGATTGCAACTGTGAGCCAAAGTTGTAAGGAAACTCTACCCCCAGACTTTGCTTAAATTTTCCTATACGGACATGATTTTAATTTTTCCAGCATGATGTATATGTAGTTCTAAATAAAACGTGGTGGAAGCAGACAACACTAAGTACTATATTTAAAGAAAATAATTAGCAGATATAGTTCTGTTTGTAAGTGTTTCTTTCAAACAGGAATATATTATGTGGTTTAGAAATATGCAACACTGCTAGGAGATCCAGAGAGAATTTAAAGAATTCTGTATTATGCCTTGAATAAAGTATGCCCTTAGGCACTTACAAATAGCACAATGACTTTCTGAAAAACGTTGGTTGCCCAGGGACCATTTATTCTTTCATACAGGTACAAGCAATCTTTTATATTTATCTCAGAAAAAAGTGCTGGGATGCAACAAATAAATAATGTAAAACCTATTATAGCTGACCAGCTAAAATAGATAGAATAGGTAATGCAAGATATATACAGTGAACGTGCAAAAACAAATAAAAAATAGCTTGCTGTTTACCTATGGGTCAAGATGGTCCACAGCAGAATATAGATGGAGCTCCATTTATGCTTATTGCCCAGTGCTAAGCCATGCAAAATGTTAAGAGGCTTACACTCTGATATAAGACAATATGGCAGAAGCAAAGTAGATTCTCTCATGCCACCTACCGACACTTGCAGGGCAGCTCATTCCCCCTTGTAGATAGGAAATTTAATGAGATGTGAGACGTTAGTGCACATGAAGAGGGCCTTCTCACCCCATGATTGTTACAAGTAAAGTGAGAAATCATGACACCCCAACCTTCTATCTCCTTCCAAATTTGCACAAGAAGAATGTTCCAATTCTTATAGGAGGAACTTTCTAATGGAGGGGTAGCAAGGTTTAATGATTACTTGAAAACTGCTAGTGAGGTCGTTACTGTCTCTTGTTTTACATAGTGGGATATCCTTTGCAAGACCCACAAAGTAAAGGTTGAACAACAAGTTGGGTCATTTCTCCCAAATGATGTGGGAGCAGAGGCCACCATCTCTTGCCTGAATAAATGAAGCATAATAAATGAAGCCGTGGTAGTAAACTAGTAATCAAACTACTACTTGTCACCTTATAAATTAGAGGTATATGCACAAAGCCAAAGTCCATACAAGGTTCACGTGGTCCTTTGGGTTTAACATACAGATTCAGTTTTATTCATACTGAGGAGTTCTAAAGCACAATTAGAAAATGTGGTGACATACTTGAATGAAGTACCATACAACTTAGATAGGATGTTCACCTTGGACAGCTCCAGAGGACCTTGCCTAATTGCAGTATAGTTTAGCGCAGAACAAAGATACAGGATACTCACTGATAGACTTATTTTTGGACCTTGTACACTAATAGGTAGAATATATTGTATGGAAGGAGAACCAAGAAACAAGTCTATAGGGCGAAAAAGGATCAAAGCAAGATACAACGAATATGTTGCAGAGTGTGGGTGTTGGGTGCAGCAGAGTCAAATCCATATAGACGTAAGTGATATAACAGGAACCAGCTTTACTGGAACATGATGCACGTGTACAATGCACTAAGAGAATGCCACCTTAACACTGTGGCTAACACAGGCCAGAAAAAGGAGTGGTAGAGTGCAGCTGAATATACAGAAAATACAACACATCAGAAAAATGCATATAGAGGGACTACAGATAAGCATTGGTAACAGTGCCATCTACTATCATAACTTGTCATAACTGTAAACTGCAGTCAGTCTGGCAAAAGTACCAAAATCACATTCAGAGACAAGCAGAAGCTGTTGCAAAGTATGGTATCTCCAACAGAATAGAGATGTGAGGAAAAGAAAAATAAGAATTGAGGATTTGAATAGGCATATGATAGGCATAATAATAACATATTAGAGACATTACATCACAATAAGTCCAGTTGTAATTTATTTTTTGGGGGGTTGAGGAAAGCGACCGCCCTTAGTGCCAAGACCATTGTAGGGGGGGGGGTGTCTTTATCCCTGCCATCCTGTTTTATTGAAGTTTTATGGATCATACCCATAGGACCTCATTGCTTTGGAGCCAGTTGGGATGCTGCTTTTTTCCCCAGTGCTTTTTGCGTCAGTGACTGTACTGACTGCAAACAACAGGGAGGGATGAAATGTATTGGTGATTGGGGCCCTAGATAGGAATAACCAAAATTGTGGGGTGAAGCGCAATCTTTTTTTTAACCTTCTCTTACTGCCTTTAAGCAGACCTACACCGTAACTGGTATAAGGGGGATCCTGTCACTTTGTGTCACAGTTCACATAACTACCAGAGAAAGTTAACATTACTTTTCACTGACAATCTGATAGAAGTTATAGTATATCTTTCTCAACTGCCTTCTAGCCATTTTTCTAAAGTGTGGAAGATATTTCAGGTAATTATAATGCTGTTCTTTTTTGCCTTTCTCAGGTCTGCACTGACTGTAAGTGCTTCCCAATATCCTAGCAGCATGGCCAGCATTCCCCAGCATCCCTCTGGCTGTGCGGAAGTATACATCTTTCAGTACGCTTTATACCCTGAGGAAATTCTGCACCACCCCTAGCAGCCAGAGCAGTCTCCAGGGCAACTGGGGGATTTGCTCAAAGTCTTAAGTATGCAGATGTGTGTGAGTGTTTTTTGAATTAATATGGCATGTTTATTGACCAGTGGTTACCCTGACCACTTGCTGTCCAATAATTCGCCATCTCCCCCAATAAAGCTATTCCCTGTCCAAACCATCATTTTTAGACAAGAAAAAGAGTTAACCTGCACAGCATAAGTTGAATATCATATATCTAAACTGGATGCTGGCTATAGTGGACCTAAACACCCACAATGAGGCGAGTCTATATATACAAAGGACGGGCCTACCAGCTCATACCCAAGGTCCACCCCCTTAGCCGCTCAACAGAACCATCAAAGAAGAATATTAAATTTATAACACAATTTTATTCACTATTGGCCTAAACATATATAAAAACAATTAAAAACATGATTGCTGGAATAGGCAGTGTTTATGGACTAATTAGATGGTACAAGAATAAATGTATAATCAAATGCAAGTTAAAGACAAATTTATTAGATATTAGATGAAGGCCATATCATAGCCCACAAAATGGGTATCCAAATCTATTTATGCCCGGGAGTTTCATAGGAGCTGTGCAAGTGATGATTTATAGTGCATACAAGTTCAAAGCGAAGTGCATACCATTCAGATATGGATCTGAACAACAGATATAGATACAAAAAGAGAGTTGGATGAGTATCAGTACTCAATAATAGTCAGTAAGAGAAAAAGTGCCAAGTGCATAGAAGGTGCCAGTGCTGAAAGTGCAAGTGCTAAAGAGAAATGAAGCTCCAGGGCATATGTCCTATATTTCTATCAAGGCAAATAATCAGAATCACAATCCTTAGTAAATATTAGAAGTGACAAAGATCAATCTACATTACCACATAGTCAATACTGTAGTCCCACTCCACAATCCAGCATGCCACCACCACTGACGAGTTGCGTGGCGACTGCGATCTGCCACTTCCTCAGAGTCAAACCATCATTTTTAATACATCCTTAGTGAAGTGATGCAAACAGCTACAGGGGGTGTGTAAAACCTGCTGGATCCTGGTCCCCCCCTTCCACATGTCACACATGTGACCTGCAGAGAAAAGACACCTTGCTTCGTCTTGGCGGGATATTTACACCCAGGGTTGGTTCCTGCCACCTTCACCTGGGATCTCCTCCCCCTGGTTACTGCTGGTTAAAGCTAAACCTACTACGGATCCTAACTTTCTGTGATGAAGCTGTTTCTGGTGCCAATGGACACAGTTTGGTGCTCCGCACACTATTAGATCCATCACTATTCTATATGGCACCCGGTCCGAGTTCTCTGGATCTCTGCCCCTAAGTGTACTTGGGATGCCTGGTGACCCATGCATGCATACTGTATAAGCACCTGGTTTTGAAAATTGGGTCAGTTTGTGTGTCTTCATGGGGTTTTCATAATTCTACATAACCGTGAGGTGTCCAAATGTTTGTCCTTTTTGGAGTGTTGTGGTCGGAGCAGGCTCACAGCACGGAGGGCCATAGACCTCCATCTCCATTCTTGCTTAGTTGTAAATCAGTGGAGGGTCTTTTGAGAACAAGGCCCCCAGTGGGACACACTGGCATGGGTGTGCTATGCAAGATCAGCCAGAGGTGGAATACTATATTTCTATTTCTCACAAGGTATAACAAGCCTCTATTTGGAAATGTTAAACTATGAGCATCGCAGGGTGCTTAATAAATCTGTCATGTGAGTTCTTAGCTGTCATAAAACATTATAGCCACGATATACTCAAACCTGCTCTGAGATGTGCATCCTAGTCAAAGCAAGACTGGAAATGTGTGGAAAAACTTGTCCTGAGTTAAAGCTCATAGTACAGTAAATACCACATCAATAAATAATAATAATAAACAATGTGATTTGGGGTCTTACCAATGTATAGGACTTTGATCAAGCTGTGATTGAGTATAACAGTGTTATAAAATTCTAGCACAGTCAGCCATGCACACAAATGCACGCTCACATCACTAATTAATAAAAGTAAAAATGTTATTAAAATAGGGGTTTACATGTGTGGAATGACAATCCTGAAATACAATAAATCTGAGGGAAAACAATGGGTGTAATCCAAATGATATAGTCAAAGCTTACTTTTGAAGACCTTCTCTGGGACTTTTCTGGACATCTGTGCATGGGGCTTGAAAGAGCACTTTTCACTCACCATACAAGAAAAGTTAAAAAAAAAATAAAAAAAAATCTGCACCCTATTGGAATTAGGCTGGTGGAAGATCAGGAGCAATGTCAGAAATATTACCTTTCTAAAGGGTGGTTTATATGGTAAATATTCTATAATAATTAAATATAAACATCTGGAACAAACTTTCCACATATGTGGTAAGAAAAGTGAATTTAGACATGTCCGAGAAAAACACATCTTTCCTAAGATAAGGGGAATAATAATATAAGCTCAGATTAGATGGACCCTTGTATAGTTCTATGTTAATATGTGATTCCTTCAGTGTGCATGTGCACTGTGTGGACATTTCTAAAAGCTTTTCTAGGATGGTGTAGGGTAAGGTTCCCAATAAGCCTCATCCAGCCCCAGGTAACTTCTTGTACCTCATCAAGGACCCGGACTATCCATGTCTTTAAATAGTTTAAATATGTACACCAATGCCTTATGTATATTTGTTTTTTTCACAGACTTGACTAGTACATAGAAACTCCTGAGGAAGCCCCAGATAAGTGCAAAACACAGCGAGTTTGTGAAAACGTATCACCACAGGGCTGGCGCAAACCTATACATTTGCAGCCATATAGTTAGTGTTTTATTTTACTTGCTTTATTATTATATATATATTTTTAAATATCATTAACTGTTGTTAAACTTGTTATGACTCACCTTTGAATTGCTTATGTTTACCTGTTTGCATGGTCTAATAAAACACAAAATAATATTTTTAATCTAATTTAGGCCAAAATATTTTTAATAGTCCATGAATCCAGTCAATTATAGGTTGGCACAGCCTGGCATCTGTAATGCCTTGTGTACACCTCCCCAGCCTATTGACAGGCACCTGTATCACACAAAAAAAACACATGTGAAAATGCTTAAAAAGCTCAGTTTTAGCCATTTTTAGAGCTTGTGCTATTCAGTATAGTCCTTTTTTGGTCAGAGTTTGCTGTTTTCCGGGACTTTTCAGTTTGCAAATGTGAAAGTAAATATTCAAAGTATTATTGACCGAGTTTATGCGCTCCCGCTTTCGTAACTTTACAGATTTAGCCTGTGCTTACACATTATTCTGCGCCCTGATTTGGCCTTTGATGGGTAGTTAAAGAGGACCAAAACCCACACCCCATGGGCTCTGAAATCTATAATATTCCAGAGCCGCTGGATTTCCTCCCCCCAGCTGCATCGAGAATCGGATGTGAAACCCCCCAGATCGCCTGGTAACTCACCTTCTATCCCGGTCCAAGGGCGCATGCGCAAGCAGTGGCCGCATCCCAGCTATCCCCTTAGCAAGGCGCGTGCCCGCCCAAGCGTTTGTGAATGGCTGACGTAGGCATGCTCCCTGTTAGAGGGTAGCGGGGGATGCGGCCACCAGTGCCATTGGATCCGCTTATTAGACAAGCTCCTGGACACAGGGACTTGAGCGGATCCAAGCACTCTGGAAGAGTACTAGCATCTGCAGTGCTCACCTTGTACCTTCTGGAGCTTAAGCTTACCAACCGTCATCTGGACGTTAATTATATGTCCGATCAACAGGTGTTGAAATTGAACCGCCTTTTTCTTGTAAAGCTTTGCTCAGAGGTGCGGCCATGGTTGGCCCCACCACAAGAAAGGGGCATGCAATTAATAATATGACCAAATTGGTTGGCTGCCTTCAATTGTTAGCAAATGGATCGTTCTAGATGCTTGGGACACTGTTGGCATGTCCCAGCCTTTGCTCAGCTACGCCTTGACTACATTTACAGACAGCATGGCAGCCTGGAAAGCGGTGAAGTTGGGTTATTTCAATGCGAATATGCCCAATGTCAGGAGCACCATAGACTGCACACATGTGGCTTTGGTTGTCCTGTCGCACAGGAGTATATGTATAGGTATGTTTAGGTGCTCATTGGTCCTCCTGCTCCTTCTTGCCAATTCTCCTCTGTTTAGCCTAGCATTTGCTCTGCTCTCCTAAACTATGTAATCCTTGTTGCTCATTGGGCACACTGGTCCCTGTTTGCAAGTTGCCCACCTATATCCTTGCTCTATTCCTGCTATTGTAATGTTGCTAGTGTAGTAACCTGTGTTTGCTGTCATTTTCTTACAGAAACTACAAGATGGGGCATACGCTGAATGTACAGTGAACTCCAAAGGGGCTCGAATCCTGCCCACAGTGCGGGGGGTTGGAATTGGGAGGTGGCCTGGGTTCCCAGGGTGTTAGATTCATTGTTGGGGTCCACAGCCTATTGGGTGACAGATGCTGGCTCAGCTGGCCCTGGGACTCCTCTATGTTCAGTTTTGCTTCCAGGAGAGGTGGGTTCTGTGTGGCTAAAGGTAAACATTAGTGTTTGTTTGGGGCCACGGACAAGCACAGCAAATACATTACTTCATTTCCTAAGCCTGAGCCTGAGCCTACACATCCTCCATGTCCACTTACATAAGCACATTGCGGACACACACTTACCTCATTTTATGGTTCAATCCCCTCACTATGGGTCAGGATGGTTGCTGGTCCAGGTCTGGGTGTTTATTCCTGAGTAGCAAGTGGAGCCGGGGTCGCTGGAGGCCTGGCTGGTGGCTGGGTGGGTGCTGCAAGGGAGAACCAATGTAAGCTACACACATCCCTTAACTGCTCTCCTTAAGCTACTCAACATGGAGTACACACTGGACACCCAGCAACATGTGTCCACCACACCTGTGCTGTTCAGGATTGCAATTGTAGGTAAACCCTAGCAAGGGCTATACACTTGCTTTGCAAGTCAACTGTTTGTGGTTTCTGGCCTCCCGCCTTCCAAATTAAGCATTGGGGGGTAACTCTTACCACTGGTGGCCATGTGCCACCAGTCGGTCCCCAAGATACTCCTGGATAATATTCCTTAAGAAACCTTCAAACAGCTTGCCCACCACAGATGTTAAACTTATCAGTCTGTAGTTTCCGGGTTCGCCCTTAGACCCCTTTTTTAATTTCCTTTAGTATCTTGGCAAACATGTTAGGAAAATCTTGTGTATCGCAGTTTCTAGTTTTTTTATACAACTTTTGGACTGTGTGTCTTAATCATGGGCTGCCAAGAGGTTGCCTAAATCAAAAATTATTAATTAAATATCTATAATGTATGTATTTTGAAATATAATCCTTACCAAATCAAGAAGGTAGGGTTACCTCTAAAAACCCCTTAAGATTAAGTCCTAGGGACTAACAATTGCACTCACCACAATCTTAATTTAATTAATCATATTTTTATAGCTATTAAAAACCATTAAAAACATGTTGATGCCATTAGCGTGAATTGCCACAAGGGGGCGCTATCTGCCTAATTTATGAAAACAGTGCTCTAATAAATAAAATAAATGCTTCTCAGTAAATCTATATACAATAATCCATTAGTATAAATCCATTAATTTAAAGGGCAGGTGCTTAAACAGTGCATTGATTCCAATCAGAACATGTGCAAAAATACCATTTTGTGATTACTCTTCTGTAAAATTGTTATTACAAGTATGTCACACACCCCGCTTCCGAATATTCATGACACTTGGGTAACTGTCCTGTAGAGGGCGATCTTGCAGAGATGACATGAAAAAAAGGAGCCCCTCCTGGCCCATAAATACCTGGGACCTCCCACCATTACCCAGTATAAGACAGCAGTAAAGGGACCAGGAAGAGCCAAATGTAAACAGCAAAGAAAAAGGTTCACCAAATAAAGGATCCCAGAAAACCAAAAAAGGGCGGGATGAAGCGGGGTGTGTGACATACTTGTAATAACCATTTTACAGAAGAGTAATCACAAAATGGTATTATTCCCAGTATGTCACACACCCCGCTTCCGAATATTCATGACACTTGGGACATCCAATAGCAGTGCCCATAATGGGTGGGGATCCTAAAAAGGCAATAATGCAAACTTAACTACTGCAGCTTGCAGAACGTTGCGGCCAAAAAACAGCATCTGCTAAGGCCCGCACATCAACCTTATAATACTTGGAAAAAGTATGAACAGAAGACCAAGTAGCAGCCTTACAAAATTGTTCAACAGAAGCCTGATGCTGAAAAGCCCAATATGCTCCAACAGCACGAGTAGAATGAGCAGTAACACGAAAAGGGGGAACCTTCCCCTTGGCAGAATAGGCCCCAACAATGGCCTGTCGAATCCATTTACTAATGGAAGACTTAGCGGACGCCAGACCTTTTCTGGGCCCGGAGGGCACCACAAAAAAGGCGTACGTCTTACAAAAAGGAGAAGTAGCCACCAAATAATATTTCACACATCGAACCACATCCAAAGAATGTAAGGTCCTCTCCTTGTCATTACTAGGCTTAGGACACAAGGAAGGGAGAACTACATCCTGATTGAGGTGGAAGGCCGAAACCACCTTAGGAAGGAAATCCGGCTTAAAGCGGAAAACTACCTTGTCCAGGTGCCTCTCAAAGTAAGGAGCCTGAATAGACAAGGCCGCCAACTCAGAGACACGCCGAACAGAGGTAATAGCCACCAAAAAGGCAACTTTCTGAGTGAGCAGAGAAAGAGCAATATCATGCACTGGCTCAAAAGGGGGCCCCTGGAGAGCCGACAGAACCAAGTTTAAATCCCAAACCGGCAGCAAGGGCTTTCTAGGAGGCCGCACATGAGTAACCCCCTGGAAAAATGTCTTAACCAGGGGATGAAGGGCAAAAGACCTTTGAAAGAAAACTGCCAGGGCAGAAACCTGCCCCTTCAAAGTACTAAGCTGGAACCCCGAGTCCAGACCATGTTGAAGAAACTCCAGAATTCTGGGAATAGAAAACACCCTACAAGGCAAGGCCCTAGCCTCGCACCAGTTAATATAATACCTCCAAGTCCTATAGTAGACGTTAGAGGAAGATCTCTTCCTAGCTCTAACAAGAGTCTGAACCACCGCATCAGAAAGACCTTCCTCCTTTAAGATGGAGGTTTCAGCAGCCACGCCATCAAAGCCAGCGTTGATAAATTGGGGTAGCGTAGCTGACCCTGGGTGATAAGATCCGGAAGAAGAGGCAGATAAAACTGATCTACTGCCAGCCGCACGACGTCTGCGAACCACACTCATCTTGGCCACCTTGGAGCCACCAGAATTGCTGGTGCCCCTTCTAGAGTCAGCTTGCGCACCACTTTGCCCACCATGGAGAAAGGGGGGAACAGGTACAAAAACCCCAGTTCCCTCCAAGCCAGGGACATGGCATCCACTGCCAGGGCCAGAGGATCCTGAGACAGAGACACAAAGGCAGGAAGCTTGTGATTGTGACGAGAGGCAAAAAGATCCACCTCCAGAGTCCCCCACTTGTGACAAAGGGACTGGAATACCTTGGAACTGAGAGACCATTCTCATCGGCGAGAGGATCTCCTGCTCAGGGAATCCGCCTTCGTGTTCTCCCCTCCCGGGATGTAAATGGAGATGCATGGGACATTGCTCTCTGCCCAAACAAGGATCAGAGATACCTCCCTGAGGGCACTCCTGCTGCGGGTCCTTCCTTGGTGATTGATGTAAGCGACCGCCGTCCGATTGTCCGATCGGACTTGAACTGGCAGTCCCTGCAATAGAAGAGTCAAGCGAGACAGGACCAACCAAATGGTCCGTAGCTCCAAAACGTTGATAGGGGTATGAGCCTCCCAAGGCCCCCATAACCCCTGGAACTGATGTTCCCTCCAGAAGCCCCCCCAGCCCGACAGGCTGGCATCCATGGTGACCGTTTCCCAACAAGGGGTCAGAAAGGATCTGCCCTTCAACAGATTGCTTGACACTAGCCACCACTGAAGGGACTGCTGAGCCCAGGGAGACAGCAGACAAGACTGATCCAATGACAGTGGACACTTGTCCCAAGTCGCTAGAAGATGGAGCTGAAGCGTCCTCATGTGAAACTGGGCAAAAGAGACTGCCTCGAAGGAAGCCACCATCAGACCTACCAATCTTATCCCTAGCCGGATAGACGGGCGAGGATTGGAAAGCAGAAGCTGAACCAAATCTTGGATCAGAAGAATCTTGGGCTGAGGAAGGAACACCCTGGCCTGAAAGGCATCCAGACTCATGCCCAGAAACGAAACCTCCCTAGACGAGGAGAAGGAGGACTTGGAATAGTTGATCACCCAACCAAACCTCTCCAGCGTGGATACCACCACTCTGGTGTCTAGCTCCGCTTGGCTGAGAGAGGAAGCCAAAATGAGAAGGTCGTCCAGGTATGATACAATGCGAATGCCCTGGACTCTGAGGAGGGCCATCGCCCCTGCCAATACCTTGGTGAACACCCTCGGAGCCGAGGTAAGCCCGAATGGAAGAGCCACAAACTGAAAATGCTGATCTTCCAACACGAACCTGAGGAATCTCTGGTGTGCCAGGAAGATAGGTGCATGCAGATAAGCATCCCTGATGTCTATGGATGTCATGAAGTCCCCCTGACGAAGAGAATCGACGGCTGACCGCAGGGTTTCCATGCGAAACTTCCTGAAGCGGATAAACCAATTGAGGAGCTTTAGATCCAAAATGGGTTGAACGGAGCCGTCCTTCTTGGGCACCGTGAATAGATTGGAATAGAATCCCAAGCCCCTTTCCGCGAAAGGCACTGGGCAAATGACAGCCATGTCCAGTAGATAACTTACTGCCGCCCGGAGCCCCTGTGCGGCCAGTGGATCCGAAGGCACTCGAGACCTGAAGAATCTGGGAGGAGGCCGGATCTCGAATTCCAGCTTGTAACCGGAAGACACCACTTCCAGAATCCATTTGTCTGAGACCTCCTGGTCCCAGACCTGGAAGAAGTGCCGCAGCCGTCCCCCCACCCGCAAGGGTGAGGGCGCCCCCTCATTGCTGAGCTGGCTTAGCAGCGGGCTTGGGTTTGGAACTCCAATTGTGACCTGGATGGGCACGACCTCTGCCTCTACTCCAGGAATCACCTCTGAGGGTAGAGAAGGCCAAAACTCTGCCAGTTCTGGCACCACGAAAGGAAGGGTTAAAGGAGGCCGCCCCCCGAAAGGGATGACATTGCCTCTTACGCTGAGGTAACTTCCCTCCTTTCGTGACAGAATCTAATCTTTCTCCAAAGAGCCGCAATCCCACAGAGAAGTGCTGTAAGTGACTTTTTGGCCACAAAATCAGCCGCCCACTGGCGCAACCATACCAACCTCCGAATAGCTACAAGCAAGGCCGAGGTTCTACCACACATGACCATGGTGTCATCCAAGGCGGCAAGCACAAAGGACATGAACAATTCACACCGTTTAAGGGCGGCAAACTCATCACTAGCCGGGTCAAGCCTGGAGGTACTCAACAGGTCTCTAACCCCAGACCTGGTAGCCACTGCCAAAAGCGCCGAAGCACAAACAGGCTGCAAGGCTGAACCGACACTAGCAAACGTGTGGCAAGCCCTCTGATCAACGCGTTTATCCTCACCATCTTTGAGAGTGGTGGAGTCAGGAGAATGCAAAATAGAAGTATTGGATAACCCGAGCACTGGGGCATCCACCTCGGGAGGGGACGACCATCGTTTTACCACGTCCACCGGAAAGGGATACTTTTTATCCCAACCTTGAGGAATACCTGGAAGCCGAGTAGGCTTCTCCCATTCCTTAAGAATAATGCCATCAAAATGCTTTTGATTTGGGAACTCCAGGCGCGGCTTGGAAGTCCCAAAGGATTCCCCTTTTTGAGGAGCGGCCTCCTCAGGAGGAGAAATTGCCAGAACCTCAAAAAGGTGAGCCAAGACCTTCGGGGTATCCACAGCATCCCCCTGCCCTTGCTCAGTATCAGCACCAACAAACTGCTGATTGTCAGAACCCTCAGAACCCTCTTCTAGCGGGGAATAATCAGAGCAGTCAAGGAATTCATAATAATCAAACTCAAAGGCCGGCGTGGCTGGAGACAAATGCTTTCGCTTAGCCGAGGCCTTTCTGGCAGCAGAGCCAGAAATAAATTTCTCAATATTAGCCAGTCTGGCACATACATCAGATTGCGACTCCCCACCTGTGACAACATCACTAGGGATACGGATAAGGCAGGGTGGGGAAGGAGATGAGGCCGGGACCCCGGACCCAGATGCCTGGGCCCCCGACTGCTGCGTTATGGCCTGCTGAGCACAAGGTATGCAAACAAGTACATTATCCCCCGCAAGGAATGCCCCACAACCCACACACTGCCGGGGTTGCCCCGAGGGGAGCCCAAGCCTGGTCTCCTGAGAAGCCTCCATATGATGATTTTAATGTAGTCGCAATGACCAGAGGGATTTACGCTATTAAGCTACCCGGGATGCCCCTTCAGGTCCCAAATGGGAGGATTTTTTTTTTTTTTTTTTTACCAAGATTTTATTGAAGTCTTTCAAGTTAAATACAAAATATGTCAACATAGTGGTACCTATTGACAGGTAGGGGTGACCACCAAGACAGTTACAAATAAACAGATTCTGGATACAAAGCGAAAGAGATTAATTACAAAACAATTCCTATATTCTTAATCTGAAAGTGCTACGATATGTGGAAGAAGGTCACGATACAAGTCGCGGCCTTTCTAGAGGCATCATGGTATCTGAACTGGTATTCAGCATCTACTGGTCGCCATTGAAAGAATGGGAAGTAGACAGTGAATGAATACAGGTACACTTTAGAAGAGCAAAATAACGACATTAAAACCTAAAAACTTCATTTCTTAAATTTTTAAAGACAGAAACACAAGGGTTATGGGATAGGGGAGGGAAAGGTGGGGGTGGGGGAGGGGGTGGGTGCCCCAGGGCGGTCTTGGCCCGTGTGAGTCATAAGTTCTGCACAGAGTACAGGTGCTCGAGGGGACAGGAGTGGGGTCTCAGACAGGAAATATAGGGTCTGATGGCTTGATAGATATGTCCATATGCTCTATCCAGGGTTTCCAGATGGCATAAAATTTATCATAGGTATCGTTCTTGATGGCTGACATCTTTTCATTAACCATTATGTCCGAGATTCTGTTCTGTACCTCGCCCCACCCCAGTGAGGGTGACTTCCAGCTCCTAGCTATGGTCATTCGGACTGCAGAAAATACATGTTGCATCAGGCGCCATTCCTGTTTTTTATAGATTTGTGGTTTCAGGGCGAGCAGGGCCACCCATGGGTCGGTCACCACTAATATGTGGAGGATACTAGAGAGCACCCCGCACGCCTCCACCCACAAAGCCTTTGCCTGCGGGCAGTGCCACCATATGTGGGACATATTCCCCAGTTCTCGGCATCCTCTAAAGCAAAGGGGGGAGTCAGTGGGGGAGAACCTGTGGACTTGGTCCGGTGTATAATACCACCGGTACAGCACTTTATATGCGTTTTCCAATACGAGGGCGTTGTAGGATGTACTGCTCACGTTCCTCCACACACACTGCCAGTCCTCCTCCGACCTAGAAGCCCCCAGTTCCTGTTCCCATTTGAGCATGTAATTATGTTTTGTAGGGGGGGACCCCGAGATCAATGTCGCATAGATGCTAGAAATTAGCCCTCTCGCGAATTGGTCACGACAGCAGCGTTGCTCAAAGTCCGTCATCTTGTAGGTAAGGGCGATTTGCTAAGGAGGGTTTTCACAAAGTGTTGCACTTGTATTAGTCTGAAGACTTCTGAGGGAGGGGGATCTATCCCAGAATTCAGATCTCGAGGAGGTTTTAACCCCGAGGGGGCAAGGAGTTTATCAACTGACGTGAGGCCTTTCTTTTTCCACCATTTAAATCCAGATGACTCAGGAATGCCAGGAGGGAAGGAGGGGTTCCCGAAGAGAGGGGAGGCCGGGAGGTGCGGGGAGGAAAACAGGTGACTAACCCTGTCCCAAAGTGACAGGGTAAAGTTGAGGAAGGTAGGGAGGGCTTTTGGCCTCCTTGTTCTGGGGATCCATAATAGTGCCGCCGGATCAATAGGCTTACAACTTTCATAATCATTCAAAACCCACCAAGGTTAGTGGACTGGGGCTTGGAGCAAAACCAAAGGGGCTACTTGGGCTGCAGTGTAGTATTTATGTAGGGAGGGGAAGGCCAGTCCTCCCTGAGATTTTTTACAGTAGAGGATGTTCCTTTTAACTCTTGGTTTAGTCTTATTCCATGCAAAGGACATCATTTTCCGCTGCAGGAGGTCAAGTGTGCTCTTAGGAACCCGGACGGGGAGTACCTGAAACAGATAAAGAATCTTGGGGAGGAACGACATTTTCAATGCGGCTATCCTGCCTAACCACGAGAGCCTTACGAATTGCCAAGACTGCAACATCTTGTCCAGGGATTTAATCAGCTCTGGATAGTTAGCTTGGTAGATTTTATCACAGTCAGCCACTAGTTTAATCCCAAGGTAAGGTAGTTTGTGGGTCCACCCCCAAGAAAAGTTTTGTTGCAACAAGTTTTTGGTGTGGGCCGTGAGGGAGATATCCAGAGCTGTGGATTTAGATGCATTTAGGGAGAGGCCCGATATGTGACTAAAGGAGGAAAAGAGCGAAACTACATTGGGTGCTGAGATGTGTGGGGACGTGAGCATGAGCAGCATATCGTCTGCAAATAGCGAAACCTTGTGTTCTGTATTCCCCCAAGAGATTCCAGTAATAGAGGGGCTAGACCTCAGTTTCTCCGCCAAGGGTTCCAGAGCCAGGATGAACAATAGGGGGGACAGTGGGCAGCCCTGTCTAGTGCCCCTTTTGATCTGAAAACCCTTGGATGTGTAGCCTGCATATTTAATGGAGGCCGATGGGTTAGCATAAATGGCAGAGACCCAGGACATCAGGCCGGGGCCGAAACTCCAGTGTTGAAGGGCACTTTGGAGGTACTGCCAAGAGAGGGAGTCGAAGGCCTTTTCTATATCGAGGGAGAGCAGCATTGCCTCCTTTTTTTGTGTTCTGATTCTGTCTATCAGTTGGCAAATTCTTCTGACCCCATCTCCGGCCTGCCTCATGGGGACAAATCCAACCTGGTCTCTATGGATCAAATTAGGCAGGAGCTCATTTAACCTGTTCGCTAAGACTTTGGTGAGAATTTTTAGGTCTATATTCAAAAGTGAAATGGGCCTATAGTTAGTCCAGTTGAGGGAGTCTTTTCCTGGCTTGGGGATCATTACTACTGAGGCCCGGAGCATGTCCGAGTCCAAAGGATTTCCTCTCTTAACCCAGTTGTAGACTCTGACCAGGCGGGGGGCTATGATGGGGGCCAATTTTTTGTAAAATGAGGCAGTGAATCCATCAGGCCCCGGCCTCTTACCCGGCTTCAGTGACTTAATAACACCAAGGACCTCCTCGAGCCTAATATCCTCATCAACTTTCTGAGCTTGGGTTTCGTGCACGGGGGGGAGCTTAATATCTAGAAAAAAATCCCGAATCCGGGCCTCTGCCGGGGGGGCGGGGGCATCATATAGTTTACCCAACCCCGAGGAAAATTCCTCTACTATCTCAATGGGGTTATTGGAGATCTTCCCATTCCTCAGTTTAAGTTTAAGGGGTGTGGATATATGTTCCTGACATTTTAATTGAGAGGCCAGTAGGGATCCTGGTTTGTTCGCTGAGATATAATATTTGTTTTTGGATCTTCTGTACCTACCCTCTGCCTCTCCCGATTGCGAAAGATTGAGGCTAACCCTCGCCTGTTCCAGTCGGCGCAGCCCCCCGGGACTCGGGTTGGCCTTAAATGCCGCCGCTGTCTGCTCGTACTGAGATTGCAGGCTGCGAGACAGAGCCAGCCTGTCCTTATTTTTCCTGGAAGCAAGGGCAATAAAATGGCCCCGCATTACTGTTTTGAAGGCTCCCCAAACTGTAACAGGCGAGACCTCAGGAGTTTCATTCACGGTGAAATATTCCTGTGCCCTAATGGATGCTTCTTCAACCAGTGGTTTGGAGGAAAGAAGGGAGTCATTAAGTAGCCACGAGGATGGCCTTTGTTTGATAAAGAGGGCGTCACAGGAGATCAAGACTAAGTCATGGTCTGACCAGGGGATCGCGTGGATTTTGGCTCTCGACACCTGGGGGAGAAAGGTTAGGGGGACAAATATGTGGTCAATCCTGGTAGAGAGTCTGTGTGGGGCAGAGTAGTGTGTAAAGTCCCTTACGTTGGGGTTTAAGTCTCGCCAGGAATCTGCCATCAAGGCGGACTCTATCAGGCTAGCAAAAAGGCCTGCATCTTTAAGTGTTTGGGTATTCGGGGGGAGGGATCTGTCTACGTGTGGTTGTAGGGTGAGGTTAGAGTTTCCACACATAAAAGCTATCCCTTTTTTATGATCCTTGAGTAGAGAGCATATATGAGACAGAAAGGGAATCTGCTTAGTATTAGGGGCATAGTATGTCAGGATAGTGACCTCAGAGTCTTGCAGAATGCCCTGGAGAAGGAGAAACCTACCTGCTGGGTCTGCAATCTGCTTATTGCAGGTAAAGGGCACTCCATTTCTAAATGCTATAAGTACCCCTCTCTGCTTCTTCCTACTCATAGCCTGATAGAATTGGGAGTATTTGTGGTTGATCTGTTTCGGGAAGGAGCTAGGGGTAAAGTGAGTCTCCTGCAAACATACTATGTCCTTTTGTTGGGCGAGTTCAAGCCCTGTACATTAACTGAGGCTATGTTAAGAGACATCATTCATCCCTTCGGGGAGGTAAAGCATATTTGAAGGGGACCCAAGTGATGAACCATAGTTTTCAAGGAGGAAGTAAGGGCCAGGGCCAAGACGAGAGGGGGTGGGGGGTAGGGGGGGGGAGGGGTGGGGGTACAACAACAATAAAGCAAAATATAACATTGTAAACATCATTAAATCACAAAACATTTGTGAAGATTTTCCAGAAATCGGGGGAGTGGAAGCAAAAAGGTCTTCCCCTGACTGGAAACTAGAGGGAGCGTGTGGCGCAACGGGAGGCCAGATTTAAACATTCTTTTGAGGTAACGGAAACTATTAGCAAGCTTTACATATAAACAGTAAAAACAGTGAAAACAGGGACTCAGGGGGGCACCCACCCGAACCAAAAAGTTGGCCCAGGGGGCCCCCAGCCAACCAGGAAAGGGGGCCCAATCCCGCAACAACCTGACGGGTTAAAGGGGTGAATGAACACTTTAGGTGAGTGGCCGGCTAGCGGCTATTAGGGTACGTAGATTGGATTGTGTTCGGACATTATGGGGGGGGCATCCCAACCACGGCGATGCACAGTGGTTAGTTGGTCAGTGTCCTCAGTCCCCTCACACAACATTAAGCAGAGTCCGCCTGGGCGAACGTACACAGGAAATGGGGAGAGAAGGCATATATCACCAAGGGTCCTACCATCCTCGGGTCTACGGCCCCTGTCTAGGCGATGATCTCGGTGCTGTGTGGCAGGAAAAGATCCAGAGTCCCGGCATCCCATCTGGGGGGATGTTGCATGTTGGGTACGATAGGAAGGATCCGGATGTGAGATGAGGCGAGCAGAAGAAAAAAGAGAATTCGGGATTTCTGAACCGGATGGAACATCTGTGCCAGGAGACGCTTCATGGGCATGGATTTTTGTGGTGGATGCTGGGGTTTTGGGGATGGAGTGTGTAGCTTATTGTTCCTCTGACCGGGTCTCGGGGTGCGGGGTGTGGATGGCAGTGAGGAGGCCAGCACCTCCCCCTCCGAGACTTTGAGGTCCAGAGCTTTAAATCTGTCCGCTAGCTCCGTGAGGGTTGATACTTGGACCTGTCGACCCTGGTAAGCAAAAGTGAGCTTAAAGGGGAAGCCCTATCTGTAGCGTATGCCCTTTTCTTGAAGAATCTGAAGATAAGGCTTAAAAGTCCTGCGCTTGAGAATGGTGGTCTGCGATAAATCCGCGAATATGGAGTAGCCATGTGATTGGAATGAGAGGGGGGCTTTCTCCCTCGAAGCCCTCAGGACCGCCTCCTTCGTTTGAAAATGGTGGAATTTCACAATAATATCCCGAGGGGGGCCATCCGTGGGACGCTTGGTGAGGGCACGGTGGGCCCTATCCAGTTCCAGCCTCTCTGCAGGAATATCCAGGACGAGCTCTTGAAGGAGGGCTGTGATAGTGCCGGGTACATCCTCCAAGGTTTCAGGGAGGCCCCGGAATCTTAGATTGGAGCGACGACTGCGGTTCTCCAACTCCTCCTGCTGCCCCTTTAAGAGAGCTATTTCTTCCTGGAGATGGGTTAGGAGTCCTGGGTGTCCAAAACTGTAGTGACATCGTCCAGCCTTGATTCCAAGGCGTCTGTTCTGCCTCCCAGGTCCCTTATCTCACATAGCAGGGTGTCAGTGTGCTTAGAGGTCACCTCAGTCACCTCTTCCCTCACGATTGCTCTGAGCTGAGACAAGATGTCAGGGAGGATTGGCTGCCCCTGCGCTGCCGGCTGTGCTGTATGGGCTGGGGAGGTTGGGGAGCGGGCCCAGCTGTCCAACGAATCTGCTGAGCTCTCATCGAGCTTGTCTGCCCTCTGCTCTGTGAGCGCAGTATGCCCCCCCCCTCCCCGGGTCCCGGGCTGTGCACGCTGTCTCCTCAGACCTCACGTCCGCCATCTTGGCTCCTGCAGCCGCCGACTTGCGGCCCTCTCTTCCGCTCCTTTTCCTGCCGGAGGCGGCCAGCATCGCCTCCCCGCTGACACCCCAGGCGGTCCCCTCGCTCACCCGGTCGAAATGCTGCAGGTCAGACCTCTCAGTTGCTCGTCTGGTCGCTCGGGGCCTCCCGTCGCTGCGGAGCCGAGGGATCAGGCGTCCATCCGCTCGGGCACGCGCACGCGCTCCGGGAGGATTTTTTTTTTTTTAAGAACCCTAAATTAAACTCTAAGGGACCCTAGGACCGGGAGAACTCCCTCTTTAAACTTCAAAAGAAGGGATCCAACCTAGAAGACATGAGAACAGACATAAGTTTCAACATGCACATCACCCACCATATAAGACTACCATTAAAAATGGTGAAATAAATTAAATCCACTCACCGCAGCAAAGCAGCGACCGTCAACCCTCACAGCAGCAAGGGAATGAGAGGGAGAGCAGCAAAGCAGGCAGCGAGGCCGGAAAGAGTGCTTGAGAGAAGCCGGCCTCGAGGGGGGGTGGACGGGCCACAACGAGCACGCCGAGCGCCCGGCCTCGCCCCCTCCTTAACTGCACCTGTTGAAAAGTGAAACTGGCCCAGCAACAACGGCCGCAAAAACACATACAAACACACACACACACACACACAATCCACACACCTTTTGCCCCAAATAAAGTAAAACAACCCACAGGAGAAAAGGCCTCCCCCCCCCAAGGGGCACAGAGGGACACGGTAGGGGGGAGAACCCACACCAATAGGTGAAAGGGTAAGAGGGACGGGGCATCCCAAGCCGGGATCACCAACCCGGACACCGCCTACCCCTTTGCATGGGGTCTCACGGGGGAGATAGCTCCCATATACACCACAAGGCGCAGCCTACCATTGCCTGGACCTTCAGCCTAGGCTGGGAGGCATACTGCTATAGTTTAAATTAAAAAAAAAGGTTCAGGTAGCAATAGAAACAAAAGGCCGGGGGGGTTACCCCGACTACCTGCAAGGAGGAGACAACGATCTTCTGACTTGCTCGCCGACTGCAGAGACGAAAGACTGGGGAATGGTGGGAGGTCCCAGGTATTTATGGGCCAGGAGGTGCTCCTTTTTTCATGTCATCTCTGCAAGATCGCCCTCTACAGGACAGTTACCCAAGTGTCATGAATATTCGGAAGCAGGGTGTGTGACATACTGAGAATAATATGCTTCAGATTAAAAAGTAAGGTGCAACAGAAAATAAACATAGAACACACAATGCCATTAATCTTACATATATCCATGCAGCAGCATTCCCTGCGGCCAGACCAATGTGTTTCGAGACCACCTGGGGTCTCTTTTTTTCAAGGCACAAGTCACTTGTGCATGCGCCATAGGACACCCTCCTTCTGGTGAGTCCACAACCCCCGATATCCACTGCTTCTTCAGCCTTTAGATAAGCCCCCATTTGCCAGGATGCTTTATACGCCTCACCGGACACGGTTGCCCCCAGAACTTATATAGCACAAAGGATGTGGACTTACAGGGTGAAGGCGTATGGCGCAGAGGGGAGTAGCAAGAGAAGGGTTGAGGGTCAAGGCAAGGATCAAGAGGTCAGAGGGTTCTTGGTACAGAGGATGAGATGGGTTCAAGGTCAGGCAGGCGTAGGTCCAAAGCAAGGTCAGTAATGGATAACAATACACAGCAGAGGAACTATAACACCCAGTAGCATGCTGTCACTGACTGAGTGGCAATGACTGAGTGACATAGAAATAATTTTATTGGGCTGAGGTGGACAGGGTTGGCCAGGGGGAATTGGGCTCATTGGCCTGGATACAACCTACAGGCTGATTAGCCCACAGTAACCAAGGGCACCTTGCGCACAAGTAACACTAGGGCACGCTGTCTGCAGTGCTGCCAGAGGGCATAATCTGCATGTGCGCAAGGATGAGAAAAGAAGCCGGGCAAGGAGGAGGGTTGCACCGCCACTGCGGGTGTCCAAGACGCGGCGGCTGCGCGACAGTACGCCATCCGGGCCACTCGAGCAGAAGGCCGAGGATGCCACAGGACCAGGGTGAGTGGAGAGCTTTAAAACTCTTGCTGATACTGTGCTGTACAATGTAACAAGCAAACAAATGCTGTACAGTAAGTAACTAGCAAATTGGGGTTACAATGTAAAAGGCCAGCCTGGTCCCTGCGGTGTTACACTGTTAACCAGGAGTGTCAGAAAAAAATCAATTCTGTCAAGTATTGCGATATTTCATTCGACGATACTAGAATCGATTCTTTCTTTCTAGTATTGATTCCGACTCAAACCTTATCTTGTTGCTACTATTTCTTTCCCACAGTTAGCAGTGCCTGTTGGCTCTTTGCTCACCATGATCTGTTCTGCTTTTCCCTTATTATAAAGTCACATTTACCTATTTTGATTTTAAAATGACAGCATTGCTACCTCAATGGTACAATGTTTTCTAAGCTTTGTATATTCATTTGACTATATTAGACACTAAAACTGACTTTTAACTAAAGCCTTTAATAACTAAAAACACAATGACTGCTTCCTAATATTCAAATAAACTGAAGACTAGGTTGCACATTATGGATATTAGAAGTAAGCTTTTGTCTACAGTTAAGTCTTAGTCTTTTGTTTTTGTGAAAAGTTAAAATTGTTAAATATGCATACAGCAGGAAGCAGTGAAGCACATGAAATGTTTCCACCCAAATGTACTTTCTGTTCTAGACAATAGCACATTAATTATTCAAATATTCACACTGGATTCCTCTATCATAGTTCTAAAACATCCCTTTAGAGACTGCTTCTCCTCACTGGAAGCCATTACATACAGTACAATACAATATATATTTCGTATATATATATATATATATATATATATATATATATATATATATTGTGAACAATTCATCATTCCAAATATTTTTTTTATAATTACCAGTTCATATGACTTTTGTCCTGTTCTCTGCCTTCTGCAGGAAACAGGGCAAACATGGGGGCAGCTACAGTATGAAGGTAATGTGAAAAATGAGGAATATGTCTCTGGATCACTTCAGTTCAATATAATATAATATAATAACTAATAATGTATTTACAGACAGCATTATATCTGCTAGAAATAAGGGGGTTTAAAAGAAGAGGCCTGGAGAAACACACTATTGATGTGTGTTGTGGAGGCTGATTCATTACTAGCGCCAGGTATCGGCAGATAAGCGTCTGTAGCGAGGCGCTCAGAGCGACCGCTAGTAGTCTCTGTGATCGGCTATGGTTCACTGTTACCGAGCGCCTCAGTAGCTGGCTGCCATTGATGAATTTGATGTGTGAGTCGCTATAACACCAGTACAGCACTATATGGGAGCTGCCTCACACAGCGTTGGGTCGCTGTAGCCCAGAGCGCCAGAAGCTGTGTGATTAAAGTCTGTTTTTGAACACATATCCACTAGTAACAAAGCGAAAACATATGGAATTACATTGTTATTACATTGTGACATTAACACTTTAATACCAGACCTGTAATGACAATTCTGCATAAAAATATAAAAAAATCATAAAAGTTTTCAAAAATGACTTTTAATAGGCCAGGAGAGGTCACACAATGATTTGATTAAAAAAAATGTATGAAAATGTTGAAATGTATGGGAGAGCGACAGGTAGTGACAGATAATACCAGACGCTCTGGAAGCCAGAGCGCTGGCGGTATACTCTGAGCCATCTGTGATGATGAATCGGACGCTACATGGTGCTATTAGAGTCGCTTTGATAAATGTGGTCTTGCATGCAGCGCCCGGTGTTCACTGTTCGCTACCTGTCGCTACCTGCCGCTGCCAGTCGCTACCTTGCGCTATGGCTTGATGAATAACCCCCATAGTTGGAGAACACACAAAGGTTTCCATGTGTGCAGTGTATCAAAAATGGTGCAAGGTATTATTTACATGTGTCTTTACACACAACGGTATATATACCATGCATTATAATACAAAACATATGAACATATACACAAACATATTAGTGATAACATGTAGCACACTGGTCATTTGCTTCGAAGATTGTGATTTATGTCTCATGGTGTTTTCAGCAAGTAGTGGCTGATTAGTAAGTAATGAATGTCAAGGTTTAAAATATTCTAGGTTTTAAAGTGGACCAACACCCACGGGTGATCGGCCCGGGAATCTATAAGATTCCCGGGCCGATCACCCCCCACCCCGCGGGACATCCGAGATCGGGATGTCCCGCGGGGTGTAACCCCCCCAAAACCCCCGAAAAACCTTACCTCGCGCGCCTGCAGGCGTGCGCGCGCCCGCGCCGGCCGTCTGCGAATGGCCGGCGCGGGCGCGCGCGCGTCAAAAGGGACGCGCGGGAGGCGGCGGCGGCGGCAGCCGCTTAGACGTCCTGGAATAGAGCTTGTACGTTGGCGCTGGGAGCGCAGAGAGGTGAGTTTTTTCGGGGGGTTGGGGGGGTTTCACACAGCGGGGCACCCCGATCGGGGGTGCCCCATCGAAGTGGACCAAGACCCAGGATAGTCAAAATCCTGGGTGTTGGTCCACTTTAAAGATTTATTTCCCCCTCTCTTGACTCGTTTTGCCCTATATATATTTCTTCAGGAGAGAAATAGAGGTAGGTATCTGGGTAAAGACACAAAGTAATATAGAATAAGTTACAAACTGCGGGTACCACCCTTATAACATAGCCATTAGTACACATCTACTCCAGCCCCTGATCTTTTTCTTCTCTGATCAGATAAAATAAAAATGGGTCCAAGTAGTGTGCTAAAAGGTTAACAGTTACAAAATTCCCAATTCTCACACAGTTGCATGGTGCCCTCACAGTTCAACAGTCCAAAACTACCCCAAAGTCCAGGTTGTTCACCTTGTAGGAAAAGTTCTAAAATTAAAAAAATACAGCTCCATGTTTCCACTATATTTTTCACAGCATGTTAGTGGAACTTCTAAGATACGGAGCTGTATGGCAAACCAGAACCATACACAGGCTCAGACTGGCCCACAAGGTTACCAGGAAAAACCCCATTGGGCCCCTGGTCCCAGGGTTCCCCTTTGAGGATCTCCATCTCCAAACCTGAACAAGGTATAGCTTATTCCAAATGCACACCCTCAGACATTACAGGCTGGCATAATGTTTCTGTGCATGGGCCCTGAATGCAAGCTGGTATTACTTGCATCTAAATGTGGGGTGGGCCCCCAGAGTCTCCTGGTGGACACCCAGGCATCCGAGTCAGACATTCACCATATAAATGCCCTAGATCAAAAAATTAGATCCAATCAGTGTGACATCAAGAGGGAGCGACTTATGCATACAGGACCGGATTATGAGGGGGGCACGCATCCCAGGGCCTACACCACTAGCCCTGCAAAGGGGGCCACCACCAACTTTGGTTTATGGCCTGGTCCAGGAGGCTTTTCATTCTTTGGTCTAATGGGCTGCAGGGCTAGCAAAATCCACCACGCACAGCTGCTGGCAGCTCAATGCAGGGAACTGTTTTATGCTGGACCAGCTGGGAGACTACCCCCCCCCCACCCAGCATGGCAAATCAGGAGTTCCCAAGCAGCGCGCACTCGCACAAGGGTGTCACAAAGGCCCGCCCTGCATGCAGACCATGGCTTGACTTCAGAAGAATAATGGACACTATCTTAACTTTTGGCTCTGCAGGATATGTATAATATGTGACCATCTTTTCACTGGGGCCAAAAATCAGCCATGGATTTTACCAGCCCCTGGCCTGCCCGAGACATCCCCACTGAGGCCCGCCCAACCATGATGCCGGGGCTATAGCATTGGATGCTTGGGTTCCTTGGTTCGTGGGTACAGTAGGACTGGGTACAAGGGGCTGAGAGGGAGACTGGGGGGGAGGGGGGTGGCAGGGATTGAATGTAGGTGTTAAAAGCAGCAGCCCAACTGGCCCACCGGGCATTGTCCTGGGTCTCCCCATGGCCAGTCTGCACCTGGTAACAATCCTGTATAAGATTACGGGACCTTTTTCTCAATATCACACCACTGTGGTGGAAAAAAACTGCGTGACTCTTCTACCATCACACACTTGCGTACCAGATTATTACTTGGCATTTAGCAATGTACTCCATACACGCACAGACCTATTCCAGTTGTCAGCTCACATCAATATTTTTTTTTACTTTTTCAAGTACAGTGGTGTGATGTTGATAAAAGTTTTTGAAACAGTGCACTTAGATAAAGGGACATTGATTCATCATTGCGTTGTAGTATCTTTGGGAGACCTAGGGATCTTAATTTTCTCCAGTGTTGAGCCATCTAAATCCTTGGTATCAACTGATTTCATTTGCACAGATACCCTAAGTATTTTAACTTATTCTTTTTTTTTTCATCACAAACAAAAAATATATTTTAGCACAAAAAAGTATACAATAACTTCATGAATATCACATACATTTTATCTTGCCCAGTCTATTTGCTAATGTGTTTTTTGTCCTTTTTAGGGCTTCCTCGGGGCATCAAATTATATATGGGTTTATTTAAGAAACGCTAAGGCTATGTAACAGCAGGTGTTTTTCTTGAGCACCACCAGCAAGTCATATTTATGATGCCACAAAATGTTTGGCGTCTCTCTTAGGGCCGTGTATCGTTCCATGTATTAAGAGCACCAGGTGCTTTGTTAGCCCCAGCGTGGTATTCCCTGCAGAGCCACATCACATAAGTTCATTGTTGTTCTCTCATAGACTTCAATACGCCATTCCAGTCTTGTTTTTTTTTTTCTATGCCTTCTGGTTAGCGTTTTTTATTTTTTGCTCAATCAAGTGACACAGGATCCCTGACCTGTTCTGAATGTGTTTTTCATTCATTATTGTACTTAGGTTGCCCCCTGCTAACTTTTTCATGCCTGCCAATCATGTGCCATGTCATTTGTATGTCCCTAATGTCATTCCATGTGTTTTTGCTTGATCACTGTGCAGCCATACTTGAATATCATACAATAATACAAACAAATACCGCGCTAACACTAAAGCAAAGAGCTCAACGTGCAAATGAGAGTCCTTCTTCCTTTGTAATAACCAGATACAAACAGAATATGCACAGAGCTTATTAATGAAGAGTCATCTGCAAAGACATTCCATCCCGTAATGCATGCTCCACCACCTCGAGGATCGGTCACGGGGAGGCCGATTCATTAATAGCGCCAGGTAGCGACAGATGAGCGGCAGTAGCGTGATTTTCACAGCGCAAGCTAGTATTCGCTGTGCTTGGCCGGGGTTTGCTTGTTGACAGCGACTCAGTCGGTGTGCGGTAATGTTGAATACGGGGTTAGGGGTCGATGTTTCACAGGTTCTGCGTTGTATGGGTGCGCCTGACAGCGAATGGCCAGAGCGAACGGCTTGCTGCAGATTCATTAACAAATCACGCTCAAAAATTTCTCGCGCTGTGAATTCCTTGTTTAAACCCCAGAGAGCTGGAGGCGATGTGTGTAAAGTAGTTTTTAACCCCCAAACAACCATTTTTTTTAATGTAAAAATTATACAAGTTTTTCTAAACATTTTGTAATATGAATACATTAATATCAGACCTGTAATATCAATTCTGCACATATTTTTTATTTATTTTTTTTTTACCTTAAAAAAAATATCTAACATTGCCGTAGTGGTCACAGAATTTTTGACAGTTAAAAAAAAAAAAAAAAAAAAAACATAAACTCAATTAATTATGAATATTTAAAGATTGCTCCATTGAAATGCATTGGAGAGCGGCAGGGAGCGACAGGTCATACCTGGCGCTGTGATGGGATTAGTAGCGGCGCTGTTCGTTGCAGTCGGCTACATGATGAATCCCGCGCTAGCTGACGCTCTCGCCGGCGCTAGCCTCATTTAGCGTGATAAATGCGTCATTGTGACCGCCGCCGGGCGTACTTGAGTCGGTAGCCGCCGTTGGTGTCGGTACCTGGCGCTCGTCAGACACTACCTGGCGCTAGCCCTTGATAAATAAGGGCCCAAGTGTAATGCTCACACTCTTACCAGATAAATAATGGAGACAGCACCTTAATTAGCCCCTCAGGTTTCAAATCTCTTAATTTTCCATTACTTTCAACTTGTTAAATATATGCCGAGCTTGTTCAACTCAAAACGTGATGTTGGAGATACAGTAAGCTCAGATAGCAGATAAAGCAATGCTTTTCAATCTTCCAACTCGGCCCTCGTCACCACCTTTCCAGAGACACCACGGGTGGGTGAATTTAGCTCCACTTAGATACTCTAGGAATATCTTATATAATTTGTGTTTCCTGGATATTCTCTCTCATTAATTTCCAGCCAGTGGTTTGTTTAAAATCACTCAATTTTAATGTAGCACCACGCAGCAGAGTTTCACAGTAAAGTGCATTTATGATATACCCCAAGGGGAAGCAAAAGATCCCTCCACACCGCACTCCAGATACGGGTTCTGCCCGCCGCTTTGTTCCCCGGCCGTGGGAAGAGAAGCTCTGCTGGCGAGACAGCGAGAAGGAGAGAGAAAACGAAAGTGAAAATGCTGCCGTCCCCAGGCACGTTTTGTCGATTGATTTGTTCACTGGGCCCACCCGTGGTGTCTTTGGAAAGGTGGTGACGAGGGCCGAGTTGGAAGATTGAAAAGCATTGCTTTATCTGCTATCTGAGCTTACTATATCTCCAACATCACGTTTTGAGTTGAACAAGCTCGCCATATATTTAACAAGTTGAAAGTACTGGAAAATTAAGAGATTTGAAACCTGAGGGGCTAATTAAGGCGCTGGCTCCATTATTTATCTGGTAAGAGTGTGAGCATTACACTTGGTGACCGATCCTCGAGGTGGTGGAGCATGCATTACGGGATGGAATCTCTTTGCAGATGACTCTTCATTAATAAGCTCTGTGCATATTCTGTTCATACCTGAATATCGTGGTTTCACAGCCCCCAAGCAGGCGCTGTTCATTTACGTGTTAATTACAAATTATTTCTGGTCCTCCCCACTGGCGCTACCTGTTGCTATCTCCTTTGGAAAGAAAATTAACAAGACACAGCGCCATAGGTAGCCTACAGCGCCAAACCCTAACAGCATCTTTTGGCTGTGGCCGGTGTTGCGGCTAAGGCGCTAAAAGTATCTCTCCAGAGATGCTCAAGTGACACTAAGAAGTGCTAGTGATAAACTGGCCTCTGTATATAGATCTATCAATTACTAAAGGGCATTGGTTTTAACCCTTCTTCAGAAGAGTTTGGCTTTAACAGATGTTAATGGAGAACAATGACTTTATATTAAAGCATTTTCAACAACGAAAAATCATAAGACTTCTCTTCAGTGGAAAAGGGTGTGATTTATATAGAGCTTCTTTACCTCACTTATAAGCATAGCCCCCTCATTTACAATGTATTACCCAAAGTTTCAAGAACTTTACAAACTTAACACAAGATCAAATTGAAATCTCTTATACTTCTTTTATTGGGATGGAGAAACTGTTCAGTTTGAATCACTTTACTAAATAAACCCATTTAGGTTGCAGGACAATCCCCTCGATTCAAAGAGCAAAAGTTAATTGATTTCGGATCGAGAATCGTAAGTTTGGGTGGGTGTTAGTCATTTTTTCCTGTTTTTTTGGCCATTTACGACTCGCACGAGCCTACGTTCGAATGCGTATATGCTCTTACGATCATCGCAAGTTCGTTCCTAAATTTTAGGATCAAAACGTAAAACTTAGGATCAAATCCTAAAACTTAGGATGGAAACGTAAAACTTAGGATAATCGAATGGGTTTAGGTGTGATTCAGAGAACAGTTTTCAAACCTCTAAATACGTTTTAAAAGAAAGCCACTGCCGACACCTTTTAGCAGTCGGATTGCTGTTCTTGAACAGGTTTTTTGGCTATGTGGAGGAGTCTGCGCGTCTTGAGCTCCAATGAACTGCATGTATCAGCATGGCCGAGGCCATAAATTGTATGGCAATGCATACCTGATTCATGTATGCCTTATAAAAGCATTTTAATGTGGACCTTAATTAGTCCTTTGCATGTAAACCTTTATTTTGCAATCTATTTGCGTTAATTAAAGAAACTTATGTCCTTTGGTATTTATTTTTAAATTGAGGTACTAGAATAATATTTTTAGATTGCATTTATTGGTGTAGTTGTTTACCTTTGCTTTGTTTAATTATTTAAGATCTTTGGTCAGATGCATCACACATACTGAGGAGAGGAGAGCGGGATAAAGTGCAGGATGTGGGTTACTGCTGTATTTTGCACAGACACAGCAGAGCTGGGGGCACGGAAAGGTCAGAAATCAAAGAATCCAGAGCAACACAGTCACAAGGCCCTTTCTGTTTGCAGGCTGCCCGATAATACCTGAGCCGCCATCTTGGCTGTTTCTAGGCTCATAACATGCAGAAGTTGCTGGGTGTTTTTTAATATTTGAGAGCAATCTGTATGTAGAGGGTGTGGGTAACCACACACAAAATTTTAAGTTGTACCATTTGAAGCCTAAATATTAAAAATAAATCCACAAGTAAAAAATGCAAGTTAACTAAAAATTAAACAAAGTAAGATTTACTTATGCAAATGCATTCATTAATGGTTGGTTACTACAAAATGAATGAAATAAAGAAAAATAAAAGACCAAATATTTAGAATGCACTTTAATGAGGTAAGTTTGTAGTGCGGAGCCGCAAGATCAGAAGGATTTACGTCCAGACAAAAAAGGAAAAAGGGCAAAACCAATGTTGCAACCTGAGAAATGAAACGGAAAATTCAGGATGGAAACTGACATAGGTCTGATTCCCGAACTGCCATACGAACGGACGTATATTTTAGGATAGAAACGTATTTGCTTATAGAATCACTCGCAAGTTCATACGAACGCACGAGCGGACGTGAAAAATAGGATGATCGGCACCCAAATTCAAGCTGTTACATGTTTCTTTGAATCGACCCTATTATCTATTTAACTGGTACTAGGACGACCTCCGCTGCAGTATATACGAGGCTGATACCAATGTGGAACTTTGTAGAGTTGGTCTGACATGTAATCTACATATGAAGCAGTGAAAGTCCAAAATGAAGCCCACAAATCACAAGTCTCATATCATGACTGCAACAGTGTGAATCATTTATCAAGCATTAGTGCCAGTCAGTTCCACTCGGCGCCAATATTTAGCCACACTCAGTGTGTGATTCAACAAGCATATATCAATGGTCCCATATAGTTTGTGGTGACCGGCACTATTGTTTAAGCTGCACCAGATTATAGTGGTGTTTTGGGTTTAGATCCCATAGACCAGTGTTTCTCAATCTGGGGTATGCGGCACAGGCTGAGGTACACCATAGCCTCCTTCCTCATTTGGCCCTTGAAGACTCCAGCCCTGTTCTGCCCTCTCCATGCACTGTGTAGCAGTTAGACGCTTGCATGCTTTCAATGGGAAGAGCTGCTGTCCTCACATGTTGTGTGAGAGACACTGCCTCAGCATTTCTCTTCATAAGCTGGTGGAGGGCTGTTAGTTACATTGTGCGGAGAGATGGTGGGGAGGGGAGACAAGGAGACCATCAGAGGGCCTAATAATGGTAGGAAAGCCATCAGGCTTTCTACAAACAGGAAACCCAGCCCCACTCAGTGTCTGCTAAATGGCATCACTTCTCTCCAACCCCTCCCCTGTGTATAGATCCAGTGTGAGCCCCACGCCAGCAGTGGCTCCTCTTCCTGCTCCTCCTCACAGCACACAGAAGAGCTTCCATCTCACCAACAAGGCTACAGAGTGCTAGTATATTATGTACATTAGTCCACCCAGATGATAGTGTATGTGACTGTGTGCCCATGTGTGCATGTGTGTGACTCTGTGCCCCATGTGTGTGACTGTGTGCCCCTGTGTGCATGTGTGTGACTGTGTGCCCATGTGTGCATGTGTGTGACTATGTGCCCCTGTGTGCATGTTTGTGACTGTGTGCATGTGTGTGACTCTGTGCCCCCATGTGCATGTGTGTGACTGTGTGCCCATGTGTGCATGTGTGTGACTCTGTGCCCCCATGTGCATGTGTGTGACTGTGTGCCCATGTGTGCATGTGTGTGACTATGTGCCCCTGTGTGCATGTTTGTGACTGTGTGCATGTGTGTGACTCTGTGCCCCCATGTGCATGTGTGTGACTGTGTGCCCCTGCGTGCATGTGTGTGACTGTGTGCATGTGTGTGACTCTGTGCCCCTGTGTGCATGTGTGTGACTGTGTGCATGTGTGTGACTGTGTGCCCCTGTGTGCATGTGTGTGACTCTGTGCCCCTGCGTGCATGTGTGTGACTGTGTGCCCCCATGTGTGCATGTGTGTGACTGTGTGCCCCCATGTGCATGTGTGTGACTGTGTGCCCCTGCGTGCATGTGTGTGACTGTGTGCATGTGTGTGACCCTGTGCCCCTGTGTGCATTTGTGTGACTCTGTGCCCCTGCGTGCATGTGTGTGACTGTGTGCATGTGTGTGACTCTGTGCCCCTGTGTGCATTTGTGTGACTCTGTGCCCCTGCGTGCATGTGTGTGACTGTGTGCCCATGTGTGCATGTGTGTGACTGTGTGCCCATGTGTGCATGTGTGTGACTGTGTGCCCCTGTGTGCATGTGTGTGACTGTGTGCCCCTGTGTGCATGTGTGTGACTGTGTGCCCCTGTGTTCCTGTGTGTGACTGTGTGCCCATGTGTGCATGTGTGTGACTGTGTGCCCCTGCATGCATGTGTGTGACTGTGTGCCCATGTGTGCATGTATGTGACTGTGTGCCCCTGTGTGCATGTGTGTGACTGTGTGCCCCTGTGTTCCTGTGTGTGACTGTGTGCCCATGTGTGCATGTGTGTGACTGTGTGCCCATGTGTGCATGTGTGTGACTGTGTGCCCCTGTGTTCCTGTGTGCCCCTGTGTGCATGTGTGTGACTGTGTGCCCATGTGTGTGACTGTGTGCCCCTGTGTGCACGTGTGTGACTGTGTGCCCCTGTGTTCCTGTGTGTGACTGTGTGCCCCTGTGTGCATGTGTGTGACTGTGTGCCCATGTGTGCATGTGTGTGACTGTGTGCCCCTGCGTGCATGTGTGTCACTGTGTGCCCATGTGTGTGACTGTGTGCCCCTGTGTTCCTGTGTGTGACTGTGTGCCCCTGTGTGCATGTGTGTGACTGTGTGCCCATGTGTGCATGTGTGTGACTGTGTGCCCCTGCATGCATGTGTGTGACTGTGTGCCCATGTGTGCATGTATGTAACTGTGTGCCCTGTGTGCATGTGTGTGACTGTGTGCCCCTGTGTTCCTGTGTGTGACTGTGTGCCCATGTGTTCCTGTGTGTGACTGTGTGCCCCTGTGTGCATGTGTGTGACTGTGTGCCCCTGTGTGCATGTGTGTGACTGTGTGCCCCTGTGTGCATGTGTGTGACTGTGTGCCCATGTGTGCATGTGTGTGACTGTGTGCCCCTGCGTGCATGTGTGTGACTGTGTGCCCATGTGTGTGACTGTGTGCCCCTGTGTTCCTGTGTGTGACTGTGTGCCCCTGTGTGCATGTGTGTGACTGTGTGTGACTGTGTTCCTGTGTGTGACTGTGTTCCTGTGTGTGACTGTGTTCATGTGTGTGACTGTGTGCCCCTGTGAGCATGTAAGTGACCGTGTGCCCCTGTGTTCCTGTATGTGACTGTGTGCCCCTGTGTTCCTGTATGTGACTGTGTGCCCATGTGTGCATGTGTGTGACTGTGTGCCCATGTGTGCATGTGTGTGAGTGTGTGCCCCTGTGTTCCTGTGTGTGACTGTGTGCCCCTGTGTTCCTGTGTGTGACTGTGTGCCCCTGTGTGCATGTAAGTGACTGTGTGCCCCTGTGTTCCTGTGTGTGACTGTGTGCCCCTGTGTGCATGTGTGTGACTGTGTGCCCATGTGTGCATGTGTATGACTGTGTGCCCCTGTGTTCCTGTGTGTGACTGTGTGCCCCTGTGTGCATGTGTATGACTGTGTGCCCATGCGTGCATGTGTGTGACTGTGTGCCCCTGCGTGCATGTGTGTGACTGTGTGCCCCTGTGTGCATGTGTGTGACTGTGTGACCATGTGCCCCTGCGTGCATGTGTATGACTGTGCCCATGTGTGTGACTGTGTGCCCATGTGTTCATGTGTGTGACTGTGTGCCCATGCGTGCATGTGTGTGACTGTGTGCCCCTGTGTGCATGTGTGTGACTGTGTGCCCCTGTATTACTTTGTGCCACTGTGTGCATGTGTGTGAATGTTGTGTGACTCTGTGCCCCTGTGTGCATGTGTGTGACTATGTGCCCCTGGGTGCATTTGTGTGACTGTGTGCCCCTGTGTGCATGTGTGTGACTTGGTGCCCCTGTGTGCATGTGTGTGACTGTGTGCCCCCATGTGCATGTGTGTGACTGTGTGCCCCTGTGTGCATGTGTGTGACTGCGTGCCCCTGTGTGCATGTGTGTGACTGTGTGCCCCTGTGTGCATGTGTGGGACTGTGTGCTCATGTGTGCATGTGTGTGACTCTATAGTGTTGATTCAGAGAGACATAAAAAGATTTTAGTTTTTGTGTCGATCTGTTTTTTTTTCAGAATTTTTCCCGCTCGCGTATGAGTGTCCGAGTGATTCTAAGTATGCATGTCACGCTCGGGGTAACTCCAGCCCTCCAGATAAGCCCTCAACCCCCAATCTCCGCAACCAGCTTCACCTGTAGGAGCCCCCGCTTGCCGGGACGCAGAATACGCCTGCCCGGGATCGGTTGCCCCCAGGACTTCAATGGCTCAAAGGATGAGAGCTTATTGGTAGGAGGTCTGGAGAACCTAATGACTAGAGCGTTAGTAGCGGAAGTCCAGAGACAGGCCAGAGGTCGACAGCGGGAAGACAGAGAACGTGGTGGTACAAAGGATAAGGCAACTCGAGGTCAAGGTTCAAAGCGGAGGTCGGCAACTGGAGTTCAGATCGAGAATGGTCGGTTCAGGCGGTGGTCGGCAACAGGGGTTCAGATCGAGAATGGTCGGTTCAGGCGGTGGTCGGCAACAGGGGTAATAACGAATACACAGAGGTCAAAACTAGGTACAAGGCGCTATCACAGGCACTGGGTGAATGGCAGGGAAAGGCTTTATAGGGACAGGACATGATTGGACAAAGGAGACAGGGACATGATTGGTGCAACATAGAACTTAATATGGATTGGGTAAAAAACGGAAGGGGCGTAAAGGCAGCATCTCTCTGCCGGGGCTCATTGGCCCAAAATACAACACTAGGGCTCATTGGCCCACTAAGAGTGGAGAGGGAGGAGTCCCTCCCCAAGCTGAGCCCGCAGGCTCTTTAACTTCTCCTCCAGCGGGCGCGCAGAGAGTAGCGCTGCCGGAGGGTATAAGAGACACGTGCTCGCGCCCGCGCCCGAGCACCTCTACAGGAGCCGGGGCCGGAGCTGAGAGCGGGGGGCGTGGCCAAGCTGAGCGCCGCCGAAGCCGACGCCGCCCGAGCCGCGAGCCGGGAGCTGCGCGGCCAGCTGCCCGGGGACGGCGCGGGAGCGAGGACGCGGTGAGTGAGTTCCTGACAATGCATCGCAAGCCTTCAGTAAAGTTTTCGTCCGTTCGTATGCCAACGAGAATGTAATTTTTCAGCTTTCGTTTTCCGTTTCGGTTTTTGGCCTTTTTCCAACGTCGCCTCGAACGAATGATTTACATTTCCCGTTAGATTCTGAATTCCTTTTTCTATAAATAAACGTCCAGGCGAAAATCATTACGACCTTACGCCTGCGCACAACAAAATTAACTCATTAATGTGCTCGTCTACATATTTGTTCACTCACCTCTGCTACAATGCTTAGCTAAATCACATCGCGGACTGGATGCTGTAACCAACCCTTAATGAATGTATTTTGAACAGAAAATGACACAGAAACAAGTTTTATTTTTTTAATTTTTTAAAAATTTTGTTTTTCCTTGTTGTAAAAAATGTAAAAATTTTAAAAATATTAACAGTTTTTAAAAACATTTTAAAACAATAAAACTATATACAAAGCAATGGCAGGCCCAAGATAATTATTCTTCATCTGTGGTCCCCAACGAATCGCGCAGCTCCTGCATCTTGCCAACCAACCGAAACACTGTGGCCCTGATTTGTGCCAATCTCGCATGTGCGGTGTCTGTAAACAAAAGAAATTCAAATTATTGTTCTGCAAATACATGTTTACCAGCTGTGGAAGGAATGATTATTAGGTTGCAAGCTAACTCATGAGGCCATATGTCATTATGCTAAGGACATTGACAATGGATTGAGGTTGATTGGTGATCATGTTATTTTACACATACTCAAAATATTTACATTACAACTTACTTCAGTGGTGGGGGACCACCCTACGGTCTGCGGCCTGCCACTGCTGGCAATGTGAGGCTGTAGAGACATTTAAAATAGGCTCACTTCTAATGTCTGATTCAACAGTAAGCAAATGACACTTAAAATGTGTGTGATACATGCAATGTCTTGGAGCTGAAGGCGCTCAAACTCCTCCACATAGCCGCAAAACATGTTCAACAATAGCAATCCGAGGCAAAAATGGTCCCGTAAGTGGAGCAGAAATGAAACCGTTTTATAGGGCGGTGGACCATCGGCAATCAGCTCTCTGAATCAGACGCAAGCCCATCCCAATAATGTCAGTTATCTGAACGAATGCAAAATATCAGATTTTGATGCGAAAATGATCCAAACTAACGCAAATGATCAGATTTAGATCCGTCCATCGAAAGTGCATATACGCATTAGCGGGAACGAACATACGCATGGAAAAAGGAACTTAAAAACCAAAAAAAAAGGCCAAACAGACACAAAAACATACACAGACACATACGAAAGTCCAGACGTATCTGTCTCTGAATCGAGCCTTATGCCCCTGTGTGCATGTGTGTGACTCTGTGCCCCTGTGCGCATGTGTGTGACTGTGTGCCCCTGTATGCATGTGTGTGACTGTGTGCCCCTGTGTGACTGTGTGCCCCTGTGTGATTGTGTGCATGTGTGTGACCATGTGCCCCTGCGTGCATGTGTGTGACTGTGTGCCCCTGTGTGCATGTATGTGACTGTGTGCCCCTGTGTGCATGTGTGTGACTGTGTGCCCCTGTGTGCATGTGTGTGACTGTGTGCCCCTGTGTGCATGTGTGTGACTGTGTGCCCCGGTGTGCATGTGTGTGACTGTGTGCCCCTGTGTGCATGTGTGTGACTGTGTGCCCCTGTGTGACTGTGTGTGACTGTGTGACCATGTGCCCCTGCGTGCATGTGTGTGACTGTGTGCCCCTGTGTGCATGTGTGTGACTGTGTGCCCCTGTGTTCCTGTGTGTGACTGTGTGCCCCTGTGTGCATGTGTTTGACTCTGTGCCCCTGTGTGCATGTGTGTGACTGTATGCTCCTGTGTGCATGTGTTTGACTCTGTGCCCCTGTGTGCATGTGTGTGACTGTGTGCCCCTGTGTGCATGTGTGTGACTGTGTGCCCATGTGTGTGACTGTGTGCCCCTGCATGCATGTGTGTGACTGTGTGCCCCTGTGTGCATGTGTGTGACTGTATGCTCCTGTGTGCATGTGTTTGACCCTGTGCCCCTGTGTGCATGTGTGTGACTGTGTGCCCATGTGTGCATTTGTGTGACTGTATGCCCCTGTGTGCATGGGTGTGACTGTTATATAGATTATCCACCAGAAATGACCCCATATTTGCTTTTTATCAATGCAAACAATGCTTCTAATATGGGGCAGGGTGGCTTATGCCTGTTCTGCACCAAAATGGAGGAATTCTATCCCAGAATCCTCTGAGACTTTGCCCCTCCCAGGGTGAAGAAAAACAATGGCCACTAAATAGGGCTGTTCACTTTTGAATATGAACGCAATGTGCCTGGACATAGGTAAATGAATGACTTCAGCAGTTACCAGCTTTGGCCGCAGAGATTTACAGCAATGCATTGCAAAGGAAAATGAAGGGAATTAATGTTTTGGTACAGGATTTTGGTACTAGAGATACATAATGAGGTAATGACATTGCAATGGATTCCAGTACTTTTACAATATATCATCAGGCCTAAACAGAGCCAATTATTTTTCCTAGAAATTCACACAGGAAAACTGGTGTGAAGGTGTTTGCTTTCAACCAAGAGGATTATTGATCATACTTACTCTAGACAGAAACCAGATAATGTCCCTTGCTGACTAATGTATAGTCTAAGTCATAAAGCTTAGCAATACCCTGTGAAAAGACAATTCATTTCCATTTATAAAATAGTTTTTAAAGTTAAAGTTTTTGTTTAGGTATAATAATAAAGAGGTAGAGCCCCCTTGTAGTGGACAATGAGCCATTTCAAAGCACCTCAAAATCTCTGATTATATGTAGATTCATTTTCTATTCTAAGTGAAGCCACTTTCTTCACTTTAATTTCTGGGTCCTTGCTCAGCTGGGAAGGGTGTGTCATGGCGCAGCTTTATGAGTCATGAGCGTGCACTGCTGTGGTCAGAGACCAATGTGAGAGCTTCAAGAGACAGAGTGGAAGTTGGACCACAAATTTGCATGTACCTGGAGGGATGAAACTGAAAGAAGGCCAAAGTTTGGAGTCCTGCTACAGCTTCTACACAGGGCTGCAGGAAATGGATAAAAGGCACACGAGACATGCATCACATAAGCTGCCTAGTAAATAATGTGCCACATGCAGCCTTTTGACAAGCAACCCCAGAAGAGTTAAGCTCTAAAAATACACTGTCTATTATTCATGTCACCTATTCTGCTTGCATCTTGCACCCATAACTTCCAGCCCTACACTTCTGTTCCTTTGCCAGTCCTACTCTTCTGCTCCTTTGCCAGGCTTACCCTTCTGCTCCTTTGCCAGGCTTACCCTTCTGCTCCTTTGCCAGTCTTACCATTCTGCTCCTTTGCCAGTCTTACCATTCTGCTCCTTTGCCAGTCTTACCATTCTGCTCCTTTGCCAGGCTTACCCTTCTGCTCCTTTGCCAGTCTTACCATTCTGCTCCTTTGACAGTCTTACCAGTCTGCTCCTTTGCTAGTCTTACCAGTCTGCTCCTTTTCCAGTCTTACCAGTCTGCTCCTTTGCTAGTCTTACCATTCTGCTCCTTTGCCAGGCTTACCCTTCTGCTCCTTTGCCAGGCTTACCCTTCTGCTCCTTTGACAGTCTTACCATTCTGCTCCTTTGCCAGGCTTACCATTCTGCTCCTTTGCCAGGCTTACCCTTCTGCTCCTTTGACAGTCTTACCATTCTGCTCCTTTGCCAGTCTTACCAGTCTGCTCCTTTGACAGTCTTACCATTCTGCTCCTTTGGCAGTCTTACCTTTCTGCTCCTTTGCCAGTCCTACCCTTCTGCTCCTTTGCTAGTTGTACCCTTCTGTTCCTTTGTCAGTCTTACCCTTCTGTTCCTTTGTCGGTCCTACCCTTCTGCTCCTTTGACAGTCTTACCCTTCTGCTCCTTTTCCAGTCCTACCCTTCTGCTCCTTTGCCAGTCTTTCCATTCTGCTCCTTTGCCAGTCTTGCCATTCTGCTCCTTTGCCAGTCCTACTCTTCTGCTCCTTTGCCAGTCCTACCCTTCTGCTCCTTTGCCAGTCTTTCCATTCTGCTCCTTTGCCAGGCTTACCATTCTGCTCCTTTGCCAGGCTTACCATTCTGCTCCTTTTCCAGTCTTACCATTCTGCTCCTTTGCCAGTCTTTCCATTCTGCTACTTTGCCAGTCCTACTCTTCTGCTCCTTTGCCAGTCTTACCCTCCTGCTCCTTTGACAGTCTTACCCTTCTGTTCCTTTGCCAGTCTTACACTTCTGCTTCTTTCTACTTCTACCCTTCTGTTCCTTTGCCAGTCCTACCCTTCTACTCCTTTGCCAGTCCTACCCTTCTGCTCCTTTGCCAGTCAAACCCTTCTGCTGCTTTGCCAGTCTTACCATTCTGTTCCTTTGCTAGTCTTACCATTCTGCTCCTTTTCCAGTCCTACCCTTTTGCTCCTTTTCCAGTCCTACCCTTCTGCTCATTTGCCAGCCCTAACTGTCTGCTCCTTTGCCAGTCTTACCCTTCTGCTCATTTACCAGCCCTACCCTTTTGCTTCTTTGCCAACCCTACCCTTCTGCTCATTTGCCAGTCCTACCCTTCTTTTCCTTTGCCAGTCCTACCCTTCTGCTTCTTTCTAGTTCTGCCCTTCTGTTCCTTTGCCAGTCCTACCCTTCTGCTCCTTTGCCAGTCCTACCCTTCTGCTTATTTGCCACTCCTACCCTTCTGCTTCTTTCTAGTTCTGCCATTCTGTTCCTTTGCCAGTCCTTCCCTTCTGCTCCTTTGCCAGTCCTTCCCTTCTGCTCCTTTGCCAGTCCTACCCTACTGCTCATTTGCCAGTCCTACCCTTCTGCTTCTTTCTAGTTCTGCCCTTCTGTTCATTTGCCAGTCCTACCCTTCTGCTCCTTTGCCAGTCCTACCCTTCTGCTTCTTTCTAGTTCTGCCCTTCTTTTCCTTTGCCAGTCCTACCCTTCTGCTCATTTGCCAGTCCTTCCCTTCTGCTCCTTTGTCAGCCCTACCCTTCTGCTCCTTTGCCAGTCTTACCCTTCTGCTCCTTTGCCAGTCCCAACCTTCTGTTCCTTTGCCAGTCCTACCCTTCTGTTCCTTTGCCAGTCCTACCCTTCTGCCCCCAGGAACACCCAAGCCACTGTAGAAATTGTTTATATTTTGTAAATTAGCACAATGTTCCTGACACATTTGGTGGTCTTCCTATGCAATTTGGAGGAATAAAAGTAGGTTCAGCTATTTAAAAAAAAGAGATGTGAATTTCAGGTGAAGGCTCTAATGCCCATAAATTGCCTTCAGTGAACATACAGTGTTATACAGAATATAACAGAGAATACAGAGTATTAGCAGTTGAGTCTCTCCAGCAGGAACATTTTTTAATGGTTCTTAACAACTCTCATCATTTTTTAGTCACAGATGATACCTGTTGACCCAGCAGGATGGTAGATATTGTATTATGAGATGATGGATTATGAGTAGTAATGAGCAAGGGTGGGGTCTGTTTGGAATTCCTCCTGCCTGATAGTCCCCAGTATCCAGTTCACTACACTGTACATTGTTATAGAGGTCAACTAGACCCCTTAACAATTCATAAACTGTTATGAAACAAAATGCATTAAAAAAAAAGTTAATAAAAGTTTTTTATCCTCGGAAACTCCCACCATGTTTGATTGGGGCCAAAAATCAGCCCTGAATTTTACCTGCCCCTGGTCAGCCCAAGACGTCCCTGCTGAGGCCCCTACAACCATGATGCCGGGGCTATAGCATTGGGGCTGGGGTTCTTTGGTTTGTGGGTACAGTGGGGCTGGCTACACAGGGCTCAGAGGGAGGCTAAGCGGGACAGATTTAAATGTGGATGTTAATAGCAGTAGCCCAACTGGCTCTAAAGCAGGGTGGCCCACCGGGTCTCCCTGTGGCCAGCATTAGCTTGGCGGGCTGCCAAGGACGGACGAGATGGACCTGTTCTACTCTCACTACAGATGTCAGCATGGTGGCTGCCAGGCCAGGAGGCAGGCCCCAACCTGGCAGACCTGAAAAATGGAGGCTGCCCAGAAGGGTGCCAAGAGGAGGAAGGCGCCAAAACAACAAGAGTTATTTTGTTTGTTACTATAGGTGGTGGCCAGCATACCACGCAAGGGGGACCAATCAGGTGTTGCCATTTGGGGTGAATGGGTGGGTATTTATTATTTCATCTTACACACCTGAACTTTATTGTGATAATGGGTGGGCTATAAACAAACGGTACAGCTTAATGGCTGTATTCATTGTGGCAGTGGCATTTGCCATGGCACGCATAAGGTGGGGCGCAGATCAATGTTGAATCACTAATTAGGAGATGATACGAGGTAGTAATGATATTATGTGAACATTGGCTGTGTGGACCTTTTATACTTGGTGCCTTAGTGTTGTTGAAGGCTTTGTGATAGACAGGTAGACAAGAAGGCTGATTCATTACTAGCGGCAGGTAGCAACAGCTGAGCGTCTGTACCAGGCATTTCAGAGCGCCCGCTAGTAGTTGCTGTGCTCGGGCGTGGTTCGCTAGTTTAGAGCGCCCCAGTCGCTGTTCAGCATTGACGAATACGTTGTGGGGAGTCGCTATATGAGCAGTACAGCGCTGTATGGGAGCAAATGGTAGCGACTGGTCAGTGCGACGGACTCACACCATATTCATCAAAAAAACAGCCTCACACACCGCCAGCGCTCAAGAATGCTTCGCTGTAGCCCAGAGCTCCGGAGGCAGCGTGATTAAAGGCTGTTTTTGAACATGTATCCACCAGTAACAAAGCGAAAACATATGGAATTACATTGTCATAACATTAATGCCAGACCTGTAATGTCAATTCTGCATAAATAAATAAAAACTGAAAAACGTTTTAAAAAATGTCATTTTCTTGGCCAGAATAAATGTTAGAAGGTTTGTGTTTTTTTTTTTAGGGAAAAAAAATGTGACCAGGAAAGGGATTTAAGGATCGTCCATAGAAATGAATGGGAGAGCGCCAGGTAGCGAGAGGTAATACGCGAAGCTCTGCAAGGCTGAACGCAGGCGCTGTACGATGAGGCTGGTATAATGATGAATCGGACGCTACATGGCGTTGTTCTAGTCGCTCACCAGATTTGGCTTCCAAAATGTGGAATTGCATGCCGTGTCCGGTGTTCACCTGACACTACCTGTCACTGTACAGGCACTACCTGGCGCTATCCATTCATGGATAAGGCCCTAGGTTTTTTCTAACAACTGTTAAAATATACAAGGAATGGTCTCATCCTCCTCTGTTTCCACAGTAAAATCCATTACATATCACCTGCAAATGTGCTATAATAAACTATATCACCAGCATTGATTTTTCCTGTACTTTAGACAGAGCAGCTTATTCAATTTTGTCCAAACAATTACGCCAAATGTTTTCTGCACAGGCCATGGATATGAATGCAAATCTGCCAGCAAACAGTGAAATGTTATTATCTGTAGGTCTGCTCTGCCTGCGTGTGAGTATAGCAGACAAACACATTCTGTTCCCTTGCAGTTATTTTCATATTGCATAACTCTGCTTCCTCTACAAATGATTACATTTGGAGTGCAGTCATTGATCTGCATATTACTGTTGCACTTAGCTGAGAAGGCTACAGGGATTCACAAGCCATTACATTGACTTTTGGCTGTCAAGCAGAACAGCAGAAATAAAAAAAACACAAACTAGTATACCACTAATATTGATAATAAAATTCAAAAACTCAATCATTTTGGTTAATAACTGTCTGCATGGGGGTAATATGGATGACCCAATCTGGAGTTCTGAATAATAAAGAGTGCATGTAGGAGGACAGGGTGCAAGAAGGTTAAGACATAGCTGTCATTTCCGGCAATATAGAATTGAGGATATTGACCATGTTTACTGCAAAGTTGTATTCATATTTTATTATTTATTTTTAGTATTATTATTTTCTTCTTCCTCGTTTTGTCTCCTTGCCTCAACCACAATTTAATCCTAATGGGATTTACAGCTCATGCTTAGTTGCCACTGACTTGCCATAGTTAACAACATTTGTATGGCTTGTAAATGGCTGTGAAATCACTTACATTATGGGGGAGAGTCCCTCCTGCATTTTCTTCAGCTCTAGTTATTTCTGACATGCAGATTCAACAGATTTACAGTACATTTTGAGTTATAAGGTAATTACATTGCATACATACTATGAATTCACTATTGCAGTGAAGCCAGGTACAATAGGTTGGGGACTAAACATTAAGAAGCTGATTCATCATTAGCGGCAGGTAGCGACAGATGAGCGTCTGTAGAAGGCATTTTCAGAGCGCCCGCTAGTAGTCGCAGTGCTCGGCCGTGAGTCGCTACTTTATAGCGACTCAGTCGCTGTTCAGTAATGTTGAATACATTGTGAGGAGTCGCTATTTGACCAGTACAGCGCTGTATGGGAGCGCATGTTAGTGACTGGTCATAGTGACCGATTCACAACATATTCAGCAAAAAAACTGCCTCACAAATCTCTGGCGCTGAAAAATATTTGTTTGAAGCCCAGAGCGCAGGAGGCGGTGTGTTTAAAGTCTGTTTTCCAGCATCTATCAACTAGTAACAAAGCAAAAACATATGGAATTACATTGTAACAACATTGTAACATGAACACTTTAATGCCAGACCTGTAATGTCATTTCTGAGGAAATATATAAAAAATGAAAAAATTATGAAAAAAAAATGCTTTTCAATGCCGGAATTATGTCACTGAATTATTTGTGATTTTGTGATTTTTTTGAAAAAAAAAAACCCGTTTAAAGAGAAGAAAAGGATCGTCCATTGAAATGTATGGGAGATAGACAGGTAGCGAGAGGTCATACCTGGCACTGTGCAAGGCTGAACGCTGGCGCTGTTTGCTGAGGCTGTGAAAATTATGAATCAGACGCTACATGGCGCTATCCCAGTCGCTAAACAGATTCTGCTTGATAAATGTGTAATTGCGTGCCGTGTCCGGCGTTCACCAGTCGCTACCTGTCGCTACCTGTCATTAACCAGCCACTACCTGACGCTATCCTTTCTTAAATAAGGGCCTAAATAACTCTAGCAGAAATAGAATTATCTAATTAATCTATTCCCTTCTCATCTCCTGGTCTCCCCCCCCCCCTTATCCAAATCGGTCCCAGTAGCCACACGGGTACTTTAGCTATAGCTATTTTAAATTAGTTGTTTTATTTTGTTTACAAATGTTTTAGTAGTCTTTTAGAAAAGGGAACAAATTAAACCTCTGTACATTTAACATTGACTTGTGAAAATATATCCATACACTAATATGCAATTCTAGCATGACTAAATTGGGTTGACATGTCTAAAATGTCATTAAATAAAGGCCCCAGCCACTTTAGCAGGTGCCGCTGGATCCGCCTATTGTGGTACACAGCTATACCTGACCTTGCTTGGCATTATTAGCACTTGTTTTCTTTAAAAAACGTATAACTGATCATGTCAAAGTATGAAAAAAACGATTTTGTAAGTGTAGTTTTTCTATCCTCGTTTTTGCTTACCTAGTTCAATTCAATCCTTTGGGCAGTTCTATTCTCTTAAAGTGGACCAACACCCAGGATTTTGACTATCCCGGGTCTTGGTCCACTTCGGTGGGGCACCCCCGATCGGGGTGCCCCGCTGTGTGAAACCCCCCCGATCACCCTAAAAACTCACTTCTCCCTGCTCCCAGCGCCGACGGACAAGGGATTTGACAGCCGCTTGTCCGTGGCTCCTCCGCCGCCGCCTCCCGCGCGTCCCTCTTGACGCGCGCGCGCCCGCGCCGGCCATTCACAGACGCGGGGCGCGCACGCGGCGCGGGGGCGCGCACGCCTAGAGGGGCGCGAGGGAGGCGGCGGCGCCGCCGCCGAAGCTAAGGTAAGGGGGTTTGGGGGTTTTGGGGGGGTTTCACCCCGCGGGACATCCCGATCTCGGATGTCCCGCGGGGAGGGAGGTGATCGGCCCGGGCGAGGGTGATGGTCCACTTTAAACTTACAGAGCAGTCACTAAGCTGGGATAACTATGCCCATTACTTTAAGTTGGACAGTTCACACAGATGTGCTGTTTTGCTTCATGTTGGGAAAATGTTGCATTCCGCATTGTAAACATTAGCACATTTCAACAGACGTCGACACAACTCAAGCTTAACACAGGTAAAATGGAGTAGTCTATACCTGACCTGTGCTACACTTGTGTTGCTTTAGCAATGCAGAAGCACTTTAATAATTTACTTACTGTGGATTTTTTGTTTTATTAAGTGTTCTTGCATGGCAAGATCACTTATTGTTCTGGCTGATATATTATTCTTATTCCACCATATTTTGCACTGTAACTCCTCCCACAGTTTTTACACTACATAGACCATAATATACCAAAACGTGCGGATTGTTCCCGAATGGTGTGCTATTACTTCGTGGAACGTTTCGCCAAACGGTTTCCGAAATATTGGCGTTTTTCTGGTGCAATTTTCCCATAGGAATGAATGGGAGGAATGTTCAAAACTAGAGTGGGAGATGAGTGTGAAGTGAAAAATCAGGACATGATTTCTAAACTGCAACCTCTCCCTCATTTTTAAGCCCACCTACACAAATCTTATATCAAAACGTTCAGCTATCCCTGCTGCTGCTAAAAGGCTAAGCCATAGCCCTAACAGTTTTCACAATATGACCTTTTGTTTGCAACTCACACCTCCCATTGACATTCATTGAAACTCCACTCTACACACCACAAATTTGGCAATTTCTAAACTGCGACTGTGCCTTCATTTTTAATATTTCAGAGACATATAACACGTTGTAGGCCTGACTCTTGTTATTCTTACAGTATAAAGCTCTTTGCTGTAGGATGTATACTTTTTAAGCTACAGCCATTTGAATATGGCAACCACCAGTGCATTAGAAATGTGTTTTAATGTGCATTCTCTGGTTACCTCAGAGTGAGTTGCCATAGCAACACAGCTGCAGCCTGGCTCGTTACATTCATTTTACAGCTGCTCCGCCCACACAGCCAGTCTCAGGAAACTCCCCATGAAAACATATTATGGAAAACAGATTAGACAAATGACATAGTCAGTCATTTAGCAAGATAGAAATACTTCATCATTTAATGCCTACTATCTTTACTCACTCCAAACAATCCATATAGTTACTCTGCCCAGTCAAACCTTTCCACAGTTACTCCAGCCCCTCCAACCACACAACAGTTACTCAAGTCACTCCACCCAGTTACTGTTAATAGGTAGTGCCGCCCCTGGCTGTTTTTTTGTTTGGTTTTTAGAAATGTATGTTTTAATGTAACTGTTAAGCACTTTGAGCAACAACATTGCAAATAAATGTGCTATATAAATAAATAAAAGTTGAAATGCATTTCTCACTCTATGAAGCCTGCCATGTGCACTCTTTAAATTTGATCAATCAATTGGTTAATTTAGTGCTTACTATCTTTACTCACTCAAAACAATCCATAAAGTTACTCTGCCTACTCCATATAGTTACTCTGCTCAGTCAAACCTTTCCACAGTTACTCCAGCGACTCCAACCACACAACAGTTACTCAAGTCACTCCACCCAGTTACTCCAGTTGTAGAGAACTGGTGGAGGCAAGAACACTTCACGCAATTTCCCCGGAAATTGCACTTTGTCTAGTTTAGAAACATACAATGCAAAAAACTCTCCTCTGTCCAAACCTGACTCTAACCCCACTTCCCCAATGTAGCCAATACTTATTATTTTTACTTACTATTTTATTATTTCCTTGTTATTATCAATTATCCTTAAAGCGGCATTAGAGGGGAGGGGAGTTAGATGGTTAGAAATGGCAGCTCTGTCTTGGCCATGTTTAGCTTGAGGTAATGAAATGACAAGAATGAAGGAATAGCTGCAAGGCAGTTGGGTAGGCAAGATAGGGGAGATTGGGGACAGAGAGTTATATTTGAGTGTCATTCACATAGAAGTGGTATTGAAAGCCTATTGAAGTTATAAGTTTGCCAAGACCGTAGGTGTAGACTGAGAAAAGTAGGGGGCCTAGGCCAGACAAAGAATGAGAAGAAGAAACCATGTTAGAGTAGGATACACTTAAAGGTAGGAGGTAAGCGAACAAGAGAGTGTAAGACCTTGAACCCCAAGAGAGGACAGAATATCAAGAATTAGGAAATGGTCAACAGTGTCAAAGGCTGAGGAAAGGTCATTAGTGAATTTGGTGAGAGCAGGTTCAGTGGAATTAACAGGTGAAGCTGTGTCTGATGGAGTAAGCCAAATTTCTGTGACTACCTCAAAGGTGAAAGAGTGAAAGGTGAGAGAGAAACAGGTTATGGATATAAATTTATTGCACACCAAGCGTGCATTCCATGGTGCGCAGGTGACAGTGGCATGAAGATAAAGGGAGGGAGGGAGGGAGTATTATTAGATTAGATAGGTTGCGTACATTAGCAGGTTTAACACTGTTGCAGGTCTTTGGCTTTGATGAAGAGAAAAGCATGCAGGAGAGGGGTGGGATGGGTGGAACTGAATTAGGGCTGATGTCACCAGTGGCAAGTAAGAGCAAAAATTGAGAGAAGAGATAGCTATGGCTTTTGAAGTTGGCATAATGTCTCTTGTGCTTGGATACAGAGTGGGTGAGTGATTGTGCCAGTGAGAGGAATTCATTAATGGAGAGGTAGGGGGCTGAGAGCGGAGAGGGGTAGATATCAATGGACTTACCAGAAGCAGGAGGATACTGTGTGCTTAGGATTCTGAGAGTGAGAAGAAGTAGAATAATAAGGTAGTAGGTAATCATTGCTGATGATGCTGGGGTATATAAACATGCAGAATCTTGTGCAGGGTTAATTCAGGTTCAACTTGTTGTAGACAAAAAGATTCTGTCTGAAATGATTCTGAGCATTGCAGCCAAAAGTGGCTTGCAGCCATTAGCTCAGGCTCAGCAGCTGGGCCTAAAAGGCTGGTCTCAGGTCAGTCCTAAAAGTTTGGCCTGGGAGGGCAAATAGAGAAATAAAACTCCAAATGGAATGTAAATGGGTGCTCTGGGTCAGTGAGCACACAAGGGCAAAATTGGCCAACGGAAGTGTAACAGATATTATTAGATGAGCAGTACTGTGTTAGCCAGGACTTCGGAGGAAAGAGATTTAGGAATACGGAATACTGAAAGCTGCAAGATGAGTGGACAGTATAGCTAGGCAGTGGGAAAAGCAAGCAGGGTTCTCAGCTGCATAGCTCGAGGCATCATCAGTAGGAAGAGGGAGGATGTGATGCCGCTGTTGAGGCCACAACTAGACTACTGAGGTCAGTCCTGGAGACATGCAAGAAGACATCATTTAGTTATAACAGATCCAAAGGCAAGCAACAAAAAGGACTTAACCTTAAAACATATCAGGAGAGACTTAAAGAACTTAATTTGTACAGTCTGGAGGAAAGAAGGGAGAGGGGGGACATGATTGAGACCTTTAAATATGTGAAAGGATTGAATAAGGTTCAGGAGGGAAGTGTTTTTAAGAAGAAACTTAATGATAGAACAAGGGGGCACAACCTGAAGCTAGTCGGGGGGAAGATCAGGAGCAATGTTAGAAAATATTATTTTACAGAAAGAGTAGTAGATGCTTGGAACAAACTTCCAGCAGAGGTAGTTGAAAAATCAACAGTCACTGAATTTAAACATGCCTGGGATAAGCACACATCTATCCTAAGATAAAGAGTACATACAGTATACACATAAGGGCAGACTAGATGCTTCTGCTGTCAACCCTTTATGTTTCTATGTTTCTAGATAATAAACAAATATAGATCTGATGGTCTGGGGTAACAGAGGGGCAGTCAAAATGATAACATTTCATTAAGATATAAGCACTAGTAAGGAGGCAAAGAAAGGGTTATCATTATTAGTAGTGGATCTAACAAAAAGAGAGAGATGCAGCAGGATTTGTATGGACAGGAAAGGGTTAATTGTGGCAGATTGGCTTAATCAATGAATGCATACTGGTGATGTTGAGGAACAGTGATGTAGTCCTGGGTCCATAAAGTTAATTCATGGTTCAATTTGTTGTAGACGGGCAGGCTGATTCATTACTAGCGGCAGGTAGCGACAGATAAGCGCCTGCAGAGCGGATTTCAGAGCGACCGCTAGTAGTCGCTGTGCTTGGCCATGGCTCACTAGTTCAAAGCATCTCAGTCGCTGTGCAGCATTGATGAATACATTGTGGGGAGTCGCTATATGACCATTACAGAGCTGTATGGGAGCGAATGGTAGCGACTGGTTATTGCGACCGACTCACACAATATTCATAAAAAAAGCCTCACACACTGCCGGCGCTCAAAAATGCGTCGCTGTAGGCCAGATCGCTGGAGGCTATGTGATTAAAGGCTGTTTTTTTAACATGTATCCACTAGAAACAAAGTGAAAACATATGGAATTACATTGTAATAACATATGTGACATGAACACATTAATGCCAGACCTGTGATGTCAATTCTGCATAAATATATAAAAATTGAAAAAAAAAATTGCATTTTCAAGGCCGGGAGAGATCCCAACATTATTTGAGAATAAAAAAAAAAATAATAATAAAAACACCCTGTTTAAAGAGAAGTAAAAGAACGTCCATTGAAATGTATGGGAGAGCGACAGGTAGCGAGAGGTAAGACGTGGCGCTCTGCAAGGCTGAACGCCGGCGCTGTACGCTGAGGCTGGGATAATGATGAATCGGACGCTACATGGCGTTATCCCAGTCGCTTAACAACAACATAAATGTGTAATTGCATGCCTTGTCCGGCGTTGCTACCCGTCGTTTAGAAGGCGCTACCTGATGCAATTCCTTCATGAATTATGCCCTTAGAAAGATTCTGAGCATTGCAGCTAATACTCTATTCCTTAAGCCTTTTGCCAGGAGACCATGAAACAGCTACACACTGCAGAGCTGTGCACCTCCTGTTGTGTCCTGCTTAGATGGAGCTCCACTAAGAACAGTAAACACTGTACCTTTCTATTGCATAGAAGGTAGAAGGGGTAAGTTTAGTTTAGAGTCCTTACAAAGCAGAAAATTCTCTGACACAGTGTACCAAGGGAGGGTTGAAGTCAGCTTTAGATACTTTTTGGGGATTAAGTCCTTGTTTGGGCATTAAAATAAAAAGTCTATACTCACTTTTTGTCCCCTGCAGCTTATTTGTGCAGTGACTCCTTCTTCCTACTTACTGATACCAGAGAACCAGCAATTTCGGCATACAGTGCTGGGGAACATGTCAGCATCCAACAGACTGAGTTCAGGCCACCTAATACACATATTCCATTTATTGCAAAGTAGGGACGCGCCAAGGCAGACCTGTTTGAGCCCACCTAGGCCGTCTCCATCCATTGCAATGAATGGTTTAGGAGCAGGGGGAGAACAAGGTGCCCAGGATGCAGCCATAACAGGCTGCCACTCTGGAAGATGAAGCCACATGATCCCAGCCCACGGTAAGTATGAAGATGCTGGCAGTGGGCAGAGGAGCTGCCCACGCACACTGGAGCTACATGGAGAAGATGCAGGGGACAAATGGAGAGTACAGGCTTCCATATTCCATTTATTGCAAAGCAGGGACACGCCAAGGCAGACCTGTTGAGCCCACCTAGGCCGTCCCCATCCATTGCAATGAATGGTTTAGGAGTAGAGGGAGAACAAGGCGCCAAGGATGCAGCCATAGAGAAGATGCAGGGGACAAAAGGAGAGTACAGGCTTCCCTCCCCTTTTAGCCGAACATTATCTTTAGGGGCTGGATCAGCCTTACAGTACCAAGGACCTCCACTGGATAAAGTTTCTAGGCTAATCTGATAACACAAGCAACAAGTAAATAGGATCTGTAGGCACACAGTCCTCTGTGGAGGATCTGTACAGTGCTTTTACACTTAGGTGCTCTGTAGTTTCTGGCCTAATCTTCATATACAGCCCTGCTGGCCTCTTTAGTGTGGCCATGGTGTCATGGCTATTGTCACAGTAAGAGCGTGGCAGTTTGTTGCTTGTAGCAACTACATTGAATCATGCAAAATCCAAATATAACATTTAGGCCCTAATTTAACAAGGGATAGCGCCAGGTAGCGAATGGTGAGCGAACGGTAATGACGCTCACCGCCACAAGAACGCCGGCTCCCCTCCGCAATCACACATTTATCAAGCCGATCCTGCTTAGCGACTGAGACCCTTATTTAACAAGGGATAGCGCCAGGTAGCGAATGGTGAGCGGCCGGTAATGACGGGCACCTCCACGAGAACGCCGGCTCCCCACCACAATCACACATTTATCAAGCCGATCCTGCTTAGCGACTGAGATAGCGCCATATAGCCACTCATTCATCATTATTCCAGCCTCAGCCCACAGCGCCAGCGTCCGACCTTGAACAGCGACAGGTATGACCTCTCGCTACCTGGCGCTCTCCAATGCATTTCAATGGGACAATCTTTAAATATTCATAATTAATTGTTATTAATGTTTTTTTTTTTTTTTTTTAAATGTGAAAAATTCTGTGACCACTTCTGCCATGTTAGATATTTTTTTAAGGAAAAAAAAAATTGTGCAGAATTGATATTACAGGTCTGATATTAATGTATTCATATTACAAAATTATTTAAAAAACTTGTTTTTTTTGGTTTCCAAAAATATGGTTGTTTGGGGGTTAAAAAACTACTTTTAACCCATCGCCGCCAGCGCTCTGGGGTTTAAGCATGCATTTCACAGCGCGAGAATTTTTTGAGCGTGATTTGTTAATGAATATGGTGGGAGCCGGTCACTCTGACCAGTCGCTATCATGTGCTCCCATACAGCGCGGAACCGGTCAAATAGCGACTCCTCACCCAATATTCAACATTACTGCAAACCGACTGAGTTGCTATCAACTACCGAACAACGGCCAAGCACAGCGACTACTAGCGGGCGCTGTGAAAATACTGCTACAGTCGCTCAACTGTCGCTACCTGCCGCTATTAATGAATCGGCCTCTTAGAGTATCATATATATATCATATATATACTAGTGACCACAAGGCAGAACAAAACCAATTTCAGATAATTTAGTCTGATAAGATATTAGGTAGGCTTCTTCAGAGGCAGGAAGACACGCATTGAGATGAGCTTTATGAAAGCTGTTCTGTGCACTGCAATTTACCAGTTAATAATCTACACGAGGAAAGTCTCTCAATTATGCAATTTACTCAGCTGCTGACACATATTTCTCCACGACTGAATTAATTTCATATGAATAAGCCTCAATGGAAGGCAGTAAATGAGAAAATGATTCTCTTACATAATCGGCAAACTAAAAGCATCATTATACACTAAAAATACAATTAGAACCAGATTTTATGAGTCACTGCTAAGGAATGCCCACTAAACAGCATAATGGAGGACTCTAAATGGGTGCATGGCTAAAATACCAATTTTAGGGACAAGGCAGTATATATATATATATATATATATATATATATATATATATATATCACACACACACACACACACACACACACACACACACACACACAACTTTCACTTTCAAAACAGCATCAATTCTTCTAGGTACACTTGCACAAAAGTCAGGGAATTTGGGTTATATTCAAGTTTATTTGTCAACAAGTTAAACCAAACAATAATAATCCCCATGATTAATGATCCTCATTTTCATATGTGGGTTGAAACAAAATCATTGACAGTTGTGTTGGCAGCTTAAAACTGGGTGTGGAACAGCCAAACTCTTCTACGAAGATTGTGGAAGACATTTTATTTTACAGCTCATATACCATGGCAAGGCAGATCACAGCAACAAAATACATAGTAGTTATATTGCATCCACTGTGTCACAGTGATAAGATTTACAAGATGTACTCTTGGAGTTTTTTTTGAAGAAGCACAAGGAAATAAGCAATGTTGAGGACTGTAGATCCAGTGGCTCTCCAAGCAAACATAGTGCAACAGATCAGAGACACATCACTTACCTTCAAAACTGGAAGATGTCCAGCAATGCCATCGGTTCAGAACTGGCAGAAACCAGTGGGACCTAGGTACACCTACCCCTACATCTAGTGTTTAGAAAAGTCTGTCCAGATAGGGTCCTCATGGAAGAACTGCTGCTAAAAGTACATTTGATGTGGAAACAAGGCCAAGTGTCTCACAAATACACAAAACATAGGAGCTGAAGTGCAGAAAAGGCTGGATGCAAAAGAAGGACATTTGTTCACCAAGGGGTTGGTGTAATTATAATAGTAGTGTCTACAGCCCAACAGTGGTGGAGGTTCCTTACAAGTTTGGGGCTGCATTTCAACAAATGGAGTTTGTGATTAGGTCAGGATTAATGTGTCTTTAAACCAGACTAAGAGGAACCTTACAAAAGACAGTGCTCATATGTATCCCTCCAAGAGCAATTCAAATAGCTGCACATAAAAATCCTTATAGTCTTATTCTTATAAATACATTTTTGTAACTCCTGTCCCGGTCGTTTTTCCCCTCTCAATGGCATCCTATGACTCTTCCAATGGCCTGCAAACAGGAAGGACCACTGGGTTTCCTGTCACCTTGCATTGTGGGTTATGTCAGTTAAGTCCAGGCAGCAGCACATTGGGATGCTGGGAAAGGAAGAAGCCTTCCTGGGTCCCCAAGATGAAAAATGATTCAGTATCATGAATGCAGTTGTGGTAAATGTGCTCTGTGCAAGGCTGTTGGTCTGGTTTAACACTGGAAAATGCAGACAAATGTCCATTATGTGTGAGTGTGTGTGTGTGTGTGTGTGTGTGTGTGTGTGTGTGTGTGTGTGTGTGTGTGTATATTCAGTAAGTTTTCTACCCCAGTGTGTTCTGTCAGGTTGTCTGTGCTGGTTGAAACATGTCTGGACATGCAACACACAGTAGCAGTTCAGTCTGATGAAAGCACTGGTCTACAAAGAAAGTGAGGAATTGCATTCCTTACCAAAGGAGAAACAAAGCCTAGTGAAACCCTTAATGATTGTTGTATATGGTGATGATGCACCATCCTACTACAAAGTAAATTTTGGGCCTGGCAGTATAAATGGGATGAGTGTGTAGTGGAGTCCATGACTTAAGAAGATCATTAAGTCAGTGTTTTTGGCTAGTGTTGTCCATATGATGTAGAAAGAGGCCAGCCAAAGGTAAAATTTCCAACGCGTTATTCCATCAAGATTTAAAAGTCCATCCAAGGTACAGCGGTTAAAAAGACAATACAGAAGCTGAAGTTTTTGTCTACGCGTTTCAGACTGACCAGTCCTTACTCATGACTGCTGCTAGTGTTGGGCGAACTAGTACAAGTTAGTGTTCAGCAAGTTTGGCCGAACTTTGAACAAAAGTTGACCGGAGCCTGAACCTGGTCCCCTCTGAAATCAATGGGGAGCCGAGGTTTGGGACCCAAAAAGACAGAAAGCCCCCCTGGAGCCCAAGGAGCTCTGGTGGGCAGGTTTGGAGTGAGGGGGCAAGGGGGTCCCCAATACAGAGTGCAGCAGCAGTTATCGACTGTATAACTTATCTGTGGCCTGCGAACCGTCGTTTGGCATTACCACAGCACATACACGGACTCTCATCCAATCAGCGCTTTATACCGAGCATACTAACCTATGAAACACCCATATCAAAATTTCAATGCCTGGCCAAAGAAAAGGTTACCACCTGGATTTAACTAGGAAGATCGGTGAGAGGCTACGATTGGAAATGACTGCATGGGTGATAATGCTGCTGGCGACAAGTTATTTAACCCTAACTGATGCAATAAGTAGCTACTCATTTGTTAAGCAACTGTGTTGAAAGACACATCTTGTGGTCACGGAAAAGATATTAATTTGTTTCAGAAAGGTCAGATTATTTGCATGTATCAATCTAACTGGATTGCTGAAATGACTAAAATTGGGTTAAACCGGACCTTCACCATGATTTAATGAAAAGCCCAAACTCTTAAAAAACGATTCCCCAGCATCTAAAATTAATATATTTTACATTTTTGGTCACTAACTTATTATTCTTTCCCCCACTGGGCTGCAACTCTGTTCAGGAATTTAGGATACGGGCGCCGCCATCTTGACTCAGAAGCATCACACTTACTGAGGAGAGGAGAGTGGGATAAGGTACAGGGGGGCAGCTTATAGCTGTGCTTTGCTCAGACAGAGCAGAGCTGGGGTCAGGGAAAGGTCAGCAGTCCCAGAATGCAGAGCAGCACAGTCACTTCCTGTTTGCAGGCACTTCCTGTTTGCAGGCTGCCTGATAAAATGGCGGCTTCCATAAGCCGCCATCTTGGATGTTTAAAGGCTCATAACATGCAGTAGATGCAGGTAGGATGATTTTTAATGTGAGCAATCTGTATGTACAGTGTGGAGGAAACATATAAGATAGACTCTTATTCAGAGTGAAGGTCCGCTTTAAGGAGAGTGGGGAATGTGGTGGGAAAAAATATTTTGAATGATTGTGTTCAACGATTAATAAAGGCCCTTTTTTATGATGCGCACCTGTCATGCCCAGGGCATGATTATAGAACATACGTATTATGAGTGTATATATGTGTGTGTATATTTGGATATGGACCAGCAGCTTTCCCCTCCACCCGTGTGCCATAAAACACCCTCCTATATAAAAACAGGGCCATGCAGCGTGTACATTCCAACTTAATTAAGACTCTGTTTGTGATACTTCCTTGTATGAAGTCAGATCTCTTTGAAGTGCCAGGCTGTTGTCTTTGCTCTGGCCATAAACCGGCAATCAGATAAGGGGACCTGGGAAATAGAATTCCCCCCACCCCACCCTTAGGAATTCCATGGAAATGGAAGGTGTCCTGTTAAGCCATTCCCTCCAAATTCTGGCTAACAAAAAGCTAGGAGAGCTGACATGTTGGTGTGCATTACAAGCTAAGGACCTGGGAACATAACATCATCAACGAGCAACCACAGAAAACTCCAACAAAAGGACTGCATAAGGACTCTATTTTTGAACTGTTATTTGCTGTATACTCTTTCTGTATTTTTTGTATGTCATTTTATTGTTATAAATTACATCCAGCACTGTGATACCTTTTATCAGATTAAATGTTTAATTAATCAGCTCTAGTCTTTGACCTCTAAATAGATGAGCTCACCTTCCTGAGGGAAGCTCTGGTGATACACGTTTATTAGGGTTCATTGATGACTTGCTGGGACTAGTAGTCCCTGTCTGGGGGTCTATTGGCGTGTTAACCCTGGTACCATCACACTCTGTCTGGCGTATGGATAGAGCGTGATCGTGACAACTGGTGGCAGCGGCGGGACATATTTAGAGATTTTTAGTGCTTGCTGGATTTTACCCGAAAACCTTAAGCACTAAAAGAAATTTGCATACATCTTATTGTGTGTAAATTCCCAAAGACAGAGCTCAGTGCTGATCTAAGTGACATACCAAAAAAGAGTGCAAGACAGTTCTGTCCTTCCCATCTGTTGTTTTACTCCCTCTGCTTCATATCGGAAATATGGAGGCATATCGCAAGCAGTCCAAGCCCGCACTGGAGTTAATGTGCCAAGAAAAGGAGATCCCTACAGCGGGAAAGACCAAGGACCAGCTTATTGCCGATCTTGTGGAAAATGATGCCCGTGCAGCAGAGCTGAGTGATGTGAGGCTAAGTCCTATAGCGGAGAATGAGGGACACCACATTACTCCCCATCAGGACAGTACTCCACATGAAGCCTTGGACTCTTATATGCGGACTGCTTTACAACACCTTGGAGATGTGGATGCTAATATTAAACTCCAGTTGCTTCTTCAGTACCAGGCACAAGCTGCAGAAAGAGAGGCCCAGGCACGAGCTGCTGAGAGAGAGGCCCAGGCACGAGCTGCAGAAAGAGAGAGAGAGGCAGCAGAAAGAGAGGCCCAGCGCAGACATGAACTGGAGGTCCTGAGGCTGAGAGGGGACGCTTTATCCGCACGCAGTGATGTGCAGGGTGAAGGTGACTACAAACCCCGCTTGGAACATTTCCCCATGATGGAGAAAGATGGTGATTTGGACATATTCCTGAGAGGATTTGAAAAGGTTTGCCGGCAGTTTCATCTTCCTAAAGAGCAGTGGGGACGATATCTAACCCCACGGCTGCGAGGAAAAGCTCTGGATGTGTTTGCTTCCCTTCCCTCTGAAAGAGACCAGGACTATGAGGCAATAAAATCTGCCCTGCTAAAAAGTGCTAATCTGACTCCAGAAACCTATCGGAAGAAGTTTAGGACTTTACAACAGAGCACCACAGAGAGTTGCACTGAACATGCAGGTCAGCTAAGGACTGCATTCAGGCAATGGACTGGGGGCCTACAAGTCACCACTTATGAGGCCCTGGAGGACTTGATGGTTCTGGATCAGTTCCTCCAAACAAGGAGCTGTGAAGCCAGAGAGTGGATTTTGGACCGCAAGCCCAAGACTTTGCCAATAACCGTGCACCAACAGCGAAGCGTGGTCCTGCGCAAGCTGGATCAAGTACCTGGAAGGGAGCTGCCCACCCACAGAGTGCCAGTAGGTCAACTGGGAGATTCCTGCCGTCCACACCAAGAGCAACAGGAACCACATCGGGTCAGGGGGACACCCGCCGATGTTACAGATGCAACAAGATTGGGCACCTGAGTGCCACCTGCCCCAACAAAAAGAATTCTCCACTGGCAGTTGAAGGACACCCAGCCGTTTTTCTGGTGTCTGGAACAGTGGAGAAGAGAGCGGATAACCTGCAGAGCGTAACTGTGGGTGACCGGGTGACCGTGGGTCTACGTGATTCGGGGGCCTCCTTTACCTTAGTGCGGCCTGAAGTGGTGGATACCGAGGACATTATCCCTGGGAAAACCATGGCTTTAAAAGGAATTGGAGGTGTGCGCCCGGCTGTGCCCATGGCCCGTGTGTACCTGGATTGGGGTGCAGGCAAAGGTTTGCGGGAGGTGGGGGTCTCTGAGGACATCCCTGTCAGTGTTCTGCTGGGGAATGATTTGGGTCGGATGCTATGCCATTATGCTCCAGAGGACACTGCCTGCACACCACAGGGGCTAGGAGACAGCCCTGATCGTTCTGAGGTACTGTACGAGACTTTGGGGGACACTGTGAAATGTGATAACTGGGAGGGAGTGCAGGGGGCTGATAAATGTTTACCTGTAACTGAACCAGTTGTGTCTTCCAAAAGTGGAGTGGGGTGTATTGTGAAATGTAATGCCAATGAATTACCTGTGTCAAAACCTAGCGGAGATGGGCTAGGGGGAGGGGTTGGTGGGCCCCTGGTGACAGGTAAGGATGAGGGACCAGCAGTGAGTGATGTGTCCCCATCCTGTAAGCCGGAGATGGCTGAGGAGGAGGAGGGAGGAAGGAGTGATGTAGCTGTATATGATGCCTGTAACGTTGTTATGTCCGGGACTGAGGGGGAGGAAGGTAAACCCCAGGGAGGTATATCAATGGTGGCAGTGGTTACACGTCAGCAGTGTGCCAGAGCTGCAGCTGTAAAAAGAAGGGAGGATGGTGATGACTCACAAGCCGAAGCAGAGAAGGGTGGAGATGGTAGTTCACCTGAGGGAAATGTGTCCCCTGATGCCACGAGGTGGGGGGAGGGCAATGAACATTTCCGGGAAGCTCTGCACAGTGATCCTTCCCTTGAAGGGCTGAGACAGCGTGCTGAGCAGCCAGGCGCTAACTCAGATGGGTATCGGGTATATTGGGAAAACAATATCCTGAACTGGGAGTCCCTTTACAAAGACATGCTAGGGCCCCAGGAGAGAGAAAGGCAGTGGGCTGGGACAGGTAGCGCCACCTTGCAGCCAGCACTGCAGACAGACAACTCTGGGAGGCAGTTAGGAAGCCTAGCTTCCAGCTCCCCGGAAAAGCCAGGTGACCGAGCATTTGGGCCGAGTCAGGAGGGCCTGCGGCTAACCGCAGACTTCCTGAATCGTCCCAAAGCTGGGACTGTGGCAAAGGGAACAACCCCAGGCTCCTGGGATCTGCCACGTGATGCAGATCCAGGGCAGCCTGTATCAAAGCTGAGTGAGAGGCAGGAAGGATCAGGGGAGATGGAGCAAACTACGCATTGGCCTAACATGAGGGTCATTCCGGCCACATGCGGGCCCCTTCATCTTATTCACCAACATGTGGGAAACATGGCTGCTGGTGTCCCGATCACAGGAGTCCCTCTTTCAACACCTGCGTCAGGCGCTGGAACAGATGGATTTCCTGGGAACATGGACAGCCAAATCCCAGTGTTGCCCAATAATTCAGATGCAGAGGAAAAACATGCCCCTGGGCCCCTGTGCTTCTTACCTGGTGATGATGTGTCCCTACCTGCCTCGAGCACAGCCCCCCAGATGCCAACATTAGGCTTGGAAGCCCCAGGGCTTAGAAAGACTCCGCCTGCAGGCCCAGGCCGGCCTGAACCCACTACTGTGGATCCGGGTGGCACTAGGAACAAAAGCGACTGGGGACCTTTTCATCTCATCTTAGGTGTGCGTTTTGAGAAAAGTGACTGTGGGTCACTATTCCCAACTCGCCATCTTAAGGGGGAGGTGTCATGCCCAGGGCATGATTATAGAACATACGTATTATGAGTGTATATATGTGTGTGTATATTTGGATATGGACCAGCAGCTTTCCCCTCCACCCGTGTGCCATAAAACACCCTCCTATATAAAAACAGGGCCATGCAGCGTGTACATTCCAACTTAATTAAGACTCTGTTTGTGATACTTCCTTGTATGAAGTCAGATCTCTTTGAAGTGCCAGGCTGTTGTCTTTGCTCTGGCCATAAACCGGCAATCAGATAAGGGGACCTGGGAAATAGAATTCCCCCCACCCCACCCTTAGGAATTCCATGGAAATGGAAGGTGTCTTGTTAAGCCATTTTTCCCTCCAAATTCTGGCTAACAAAAAGCTAGGAGAGCTGACATGTTGGTGTGCATTACAAGCTAAGGACCTGGGAACATAACATCATCAACGAGCAACCACAGAAAACTCCAACAAAAGGACTGCGTAAGGACTCTATTTTTGAACTGTTATTTGCTGTATACTCTTTCTGTATTTTTTGTATGTCATTTTATTGTTATAAATTACATCCAGCACTGTGATACCTTTTATCAGATTAAATGTTTAATTAATCAGCTCTAGTCTTTGACCTCTAAATAGATGAGCTCACCTTCCTGAGGGAAGCTCTGGTGATACACGTTTATTAGGGTTCATTGATGACTTGCTGGGACTAGTAGTCCCTGTCTGGGGGTCTATTGGCGTGTTAACCCTGGTACCATCACACTCTGTCTGGGGTATGGATAGAGCGTGATCGTGACAGCACCATTTAGAATCTTTTATGTGGCTATAGCGCCAGTTCCAGAACTCCGGCGTTTTTGTCTCGTCTGGCGCTGCGCTGTGGACTACATTGGCGCTAGCAGTCGCTAAATTACACATTTGTCTATGACATCTAGGTCCTACGTTTGCATTACTGACAAGTCACAATGCAGGTTCTGTACAAAAAAATGTGTTCAATATGATTTTTAAACATAAAACACTTCAATCCAGGTCTGCCCATTGTGCTCTATGGGATCTTGACCTGTAACACCAGGTTTCATCTGGCACTGCATCAACCAGAGCACCCAGCGTTGTAAGCGTTTAGGTGCTAGTGGTGAGGTGCAGGCTTTGGTCCTTCCCCCTAAGGCATCCTGGTTTGGGGTGCTCCGCTGTGTGAAACCCCTCAAAATGCTGAGCTTACTCACCTCAACTCGAGCCCTTGACACAGACACATGCCACTCATCCAATCTGCTTCTCTTACCACTCATATTGATGTGTGGCTAGAGAAGCCAAATGGAATCCTAGCCGCACTTACGAGCGGTGCACGCCATTACTCGGCTCCCTTCAGCTGTACAAGGCCACACACGGCTATTCAGTTTGTGGCAGGCACAGCCGAGAAGGGCACCCTGGCAAGGCATCCCTGTTCTCATAGACTACAGGGTGGGTTTTGGTTCACTTTAAGTAAGACGCTACCTGGTGGCTGCATTGGCGCATTCATGCCACTGAGACAAAAAAAAAGTGACGCTGTGTGGCGCTGATGCTTGGTCAAATCAAATTGTAGAAAAACTATAGAAATCAGGGTTATGTTTAATAGTGAATGTTAGAGCATTTCCACATTCACAATGTAAAGTAAACTAAAGGGATTGGGACTAAACAGCATTGTAGCCTTAAACCAGACCAACAGCCTGGCACAGTTGGAAAAGAAAGGTAGCAGCCATTATGGAGTTTTCTCTCCCAGCATCTCAGCCATGCTGCTGCCTGGATTCAACTGACATAACTGACAATGCACAGTAACAGGAAGCCCAGCAGCACTTCATGTTTGCAGGCAGCATGCAGATGCATGAGCCACCATTTTGTTTCTAAAATTGACTACAACAGGAGTTAGATAAAGGAAAATATTTTTTATGTGCAGCAATCTGAACTGCTATGGAGAGGGGTGAGTATGAGCACTGTTTGTTGTGTTGCTCTGGTTTAAGTCATTTTTGACTGTTGGTCTGATTTAAGAAAACCACTTGTCAGAGAGGATAACTGGCAAACACGGCTTAAATTTACTAGGGAGCATAACGACTGGCCTTTGGAGCAATGGAAGAAGGTTATGTGGTCTGATGAGTTCAGATTTAACCGGTTACAGATTGATGGGAGCATCAGGGTAAGTAGAGAGGTGACTGTAGTGATGTACCCATCATACCTAGTGCCTACTGTACAAGCCTGTGGGGGCAGTGCTATGATCTGGGGTTGCTGCAGTTATTCAGGTTTAGGTTCAGCACCTTATGTGCCCAAAGAATGAGGTCAGCTGACTTATAACTGACTTGAGGACCATGTTACTCCAACAATGGATTTTTTCCTCTCTGGGGGCATATTTCAAGATGAGAATGCCATGATTCATCATGCTCAAAGGGGGAAAGAATGGTTCAGGGAAAGCGTTCCACGCATGGATTGGCCATTTATGACCTGAACCCCATTGAGAATTTTTGGGATATGCTGGAAGAGACTTTGGAGTGTGGTCAAAATCTCCCATCATCGATACAAGATCTTGGGGAAAAATGAGTGCAACTTTGACAGTAATAAATGTGAAGCTTGTGGGATTTATACCACAGTGAAAGATAAAGGAACTCCAATGAAATATTAAAGTGTGTGATCACTCAATGAATTTTGATTAGGTAGATATTGGGAAATCCAAATGAACTTGGAGTGGCCGATTTATAATATCCTTGAATTTTTTATAGGCAGCTGTTATTTTGTAACGTCTAAATGAAAATATCTATTCCATTGAAAATAATTAGCTCCTCACCTGTAGAACTCTCCTATAGCACGTGCAGGGGAGGAATAACAGAAGAATCATTTTACTATTTTAAGAGAATCCAATGTTGCTGGTGCACTCTTACACATCCATTATTAGTGGGTGCCTGGACCGTGGTGGTGCCGCTATAAATCCAAATTGATAAACTGGACCGGCACTCCAATAGGTATAGTGAAAATGCTTGTATTCAAAGCAAACCGTGTTCCATAACATACATAGAACAGAGAACAAATTCCGTATGATGACAAAGAACAGTCCTTATTAAAGTGGACCAACACCCAGGATTTTGACTATCCTGGATTTTGGTCCACTTCAGCGGGGCACCCCGATCGGGGTGTGAAACCCCCCAGAAACCCCCAAAAACTCACCTCTCCTCGCTCCCACGTGACCGCCGCAGGCAATCCCCGCCGATGGACAAGCGGGAGGCAGCGACGGACAAGAGAGCGTGCCAGCCGCCTCCCGCGCGTCACTTTTACAGGGCGCGCGCCCGCGCCGGCCATTCACAAACGGCCGCTGGAACAAGGATCAGGTAGGGATTTCAGGGTTTCTGGTGGGTTTCACACAGCGGGGCACCCCCGATCGGGGTGCCCCGCAGTCAGGGGTCTGATCGGTCCGGGAATCTTATAGATTCCCGGCCCGATCATGGGAGGGTGTTGGTCCACTTTAACGTTTCGGGGGTTAGAGGCCCCCTTTATTAAGGAAGACTGCCAAACAGTGTGCATGTAACCCCACTGCCAACAGTGTGCATGTAATTTTGAACTTTTCACTATATATATGTGTGGGATTACATGCACACTGTTTGGCAGTCTTCCTTGATAAAGGGGGCCTCTGACCCCCGAAACATTGGACTGTTCTCTGTCATCATAAGGACTTTGGGCCTTATTCATCAAGTGATAGCGTCAGCTAGTGTCTCAATAGCGCCAGGTATCGCCAGCTATCGGCGGCTACCGACTCCAGAACGCCAGGCTGCGAACCCAATCACGCATTTATCACGCTAAATGAGGCTAGCGCTGGTGAGAGCGTCAGCTAGCGCTGGATTCATCATGTAGCGGACTTCAACGAACAGCGCCACTGCTAATCCCATCACAGCGCCAGGTATGACCTCTCGCTACCTGGCGCTCTCCAATGCATTTCAATGGAGCAATCTTTAAATATTCATAATTCATTGATATTAATGTTTTTTGTTTTTTTTTTAAATGTCAAAAATTCTGTGACCACTTCTGCAATGTTAGATATTTTTTTAAAGGTAAAAAAAAAAAAAATGTGTGCAGAATTGATATTACAGGTCTGATATTAATGTATTCATATTACAAAATGTTTAGAAAAACATATTTTTTTTTTCTAAAAATATGGTTGTTCGGGGGTTAAAAAACTACTTTTAACCCATCGCCGCCAGCGCTCTGTGGCTATCTGGCGCTATTAATAAATCGGTCTCATAGTTCTCTGTTCTGTGTATGTTATGGAACACGGTTTGCTTTGAATACAAGCATTTTCACTATACCTATTGGAGTGTCGGTCCAGTTTATGAATTTTGATTTTACTATCATTTGGATAACCCTGTAAGTTGTATGTGAATGAAAGTAGTTATTTCCTTATAAAGCAAGCCTGCATCTCTATTTATAAGTTTGCTAGGTCACCCTTGTGAGCTGTGTATCAGTGCCATATTTTTCCTTTTGGTGTGATCAGCAAGAAACCCGTTCTTTAGACTGTCAGGCCTGTTATCAGCACCCTTGCACTGTTACTCCGTTCTTCCTGCTTACCCGCGAGAGTCCGTTGGTGTTGATGAGGCCAACACAGATTACGGAACTAGTGACGACAGATTACTGAACAAAGTAATTGTAGTAACAGTACAATAGAACAAAAACATTTTTTGACATTGTTAAAATAATTTAGCAGGTTTTTATAATCTTTACCCATATATTCTCACACATAAAGTTTACCCTCAAGCATCAGATACCTACACTTCACACCGGGTAGTCCCTGGAGAAACAGCTGCTGGTATTTTTCATAAAGCAATGAGTGCTTCCCTGCCTTCAGGGGATTTTCTCCTCCACATCAGAGGTGGCAATGCTAACAAGCAGCGCTTGAATCGATCAAGTATTAATCTATGTTATCAGCAGCACAATTAGAGCGTAACTGTGGTGAGAGCATTGGGCATTGTGAAGGACCCTGCCAGATGGCATGGTCCCACACATGTGTACGATCTCTCTAAAGTAATCAAATTCAATAAGTAAGTAATCAAACTAAATAATTAAATTAGAGGCTGATTCATTACTAACGCCAGGTATCGGCAGATGAGCATCTGTATAGCGACCGCTAGTATACGCTGTGAACGGCTATCGGGCGCTGTAACAGAGCGTCTCAGTCGCTATAGTAACCTGGCCCGCATTGATGAATGAGATGTATGTTGGGCGTTCTAACATCAGTACAGCATTGCAGAGAGCGAAAGGTAGCGCTAGCTCACTGTGACCGACTCTCAGCGACTCACATCACATTAATAAAAAACAGACACACACAGTGTAGGTGCTCTGAATCTAGTCGCTGTAGCATAGAGCGCCAGACGCTGTGTGATTAAAGTCTGTTTTTTAACACATATCCACCAGTAACAAAGCGAAGACACATGGAATGACATTGTTTTAACACTGTGACATTAACACTTTAATGCCAGACCTGTAATGACAATTCTGCATAAAAATATAAAAAATCTAAAGAATTTTCAAAAATGAAACTTTCTAGGCCAGGAGAAGTGACACAATTATTTGAGAGAAAAAAAAATAAAAACAAAATACCCTGTTTTTAACAGAGGAAAAGGAACGCCTATTGAAATGTATGGGAGAGCGACAGGTAGCAACAGGTAATACCTGAAGCTACAGCAGCCTGTAATGGTGAATGGTACGCTACATGGCACTGTTAGAGTCGCTCACCAGGATCGTTTTTTTTGTACAGCTCCCAGCCTTCACCAGACGCTGCCTGCCGCTACGAGGCACTACCTGGCGCTATCCCTTGAAGAATAAACAGTAATCAAATTAAATAATATACCCAAGTTTTGTTATATGGTATAGGAATCCTTGGCCCATACCTTCCTGTTGCACTCCGCTGATCTTAGTGAGGGAGAAAACAAAGAAGCCCATCCTCGCCTTTTCTTTCCTGCAGCAGTTTTCTTCTATGCCTCTATAGGGTTGATTCAGGACCACGAGTATTTTTTTTTGCTCACCTTTTCTTATGATTTTTTTCCTCTGAACAATTAAGCACCATATAAAGCTATGCAATTGCACAGCTAAATATGGTGCTGAATTGCAATGAGGGAAAAACTCAAGGTGAATCAACTCTAATGGGTGCTTTAAGACCTACTGTACCCATCTTCATTTGGCTGATATACAACCCAGAATGATTCAAGTGGACCTACACCATATGCATCACACTGAGTACAATGTTTTGTAGCTTTTAGCAGTGGTCAATAATAGTGGTGAACCCAAGTGTACTCTTCAGTTCAGCCAAATTTACCCTAGTATTGTCCATCCCCAGTATTCCCAAAGCTCAATCCAATTAAGGAGAGCTAAGATTTCGATTTAATGTGCATAGAAATAGAAATGTGCTTTGAATTCAAACTGTTGGTACATTTAAGCAGACTATTATCTTTGTTATATTTTGCCAGACACGACTAGAGGCAACATTCTAGATAAACTACAGCTCCTCCTTCAGAGCCACTACCCGACACAGGCATAGGGTCTGGTATTTCCAGGGATCTACCAGGCCTGCCACTTGTGTAGGCCTCATGCCTTACCCATACCCCCCAACCGTCCCGATTTTCCCGGGACAATCCCGATTTTTTCCAAGTGGTCCCACATCCCGTGGCGCATGCCCTTGTCCTGCGCCGTCCTCGCTCTGTACCGCGCCATTGCCTGTTGCTGGCCGGAGGTTGCCTCGGTCTCTCAGACGCCCACCTGCGCCGGCCCTGAGTGTGAGCACTGAGCTGCATACTTGGGGCCGGTGGCAGCGGGAGTCAGAGAGGCAGGTTTTTTTTCTCTTTTTAAACCTCATTGGTGGTTCAGTGGGTGGGGGCGGGGCTCCAGGAAGGAGCCTCGCTGAAGATCGTGCAGGAGCTGAACTGGTGAGTGTGTGTTGTGCTGTGTGTGTGTGCTGTGTTGTGTGTGTGTGCTGTGTTCTGTATGTGTGTTGTGCTGTGTGTGTGTTTGTGTGCGTTGTGCTGTGTTGTTTGTGTGTGTATGTGTGTTGTGCTGTGTTAGTGTGTGTGTTTGTGTGTGCTGTATGTTCTGTGTGTATGTGTGTTGTGCTGTGTTAGTGTGTGTGTGTGTGTGTGTGTGTGTGTGTGTGTGCTGTGTTGTGTGTATGTGAGTGGGTGTGTGTGCTGTGTGCATGTGAGTGGGTCTGTGTGCTGTGTTGTGTGTTTGTGTGTGCTGTGTTGTGTGTGTGCGTGCTGTGTTGTGTGTGTGTGTGCTGTGTTGTACGTGTGCTGTGTGTGTGTGTGTTTGTGTGTGCTGTGTTGTGTTGTGTGTGTGTGCTGTGTTGTGTGTGTGTTTGTGTGTGCTGTGTTGTGTGTGTGCTGTGTTGTGTGTGTGTGTGCGTGTGTGCTGTATTGTGTGTGCTGTGTTGTGTGTGTGTGCTGTGTTGTGTGTGTGTGTGTGTGTGCTGTGTGTGTGTGTGTTGTGCTGTGTGTGTGTGCTGTGTTGTGTGTGTGTTGTGCTGTGCTGTGTGTGTGTGTGTGCCGTGTTGTGTGTGTGTGTGTGTTGTGCTGTGTGTGTGTGCTGTGTTGTGTGTGTGTTGTGTGTGTGTGTGCTGTGTTGTGTGTGTGTTGTGTGTGTGTGTGTGCTGTGTTGTGTGTGTTTGTGTGTGTTTGTGCTGTGTGTGTGTGCTGTGTTGTGTGTGTGTTGTGCTGTGCTGTGTGTGTGTGTGTGTGTGTGTATGTGCTGTATTGTGTGTGCTGTGTTGTGTGTTGTGTGTGTGTGTGTGTGTGTGTGGTGTGTGTGTGTGTGTGTTGTGTGTGGTGTGTGTGTAGCCAGCTGGGAGCTTGGAATATTTGTTTTGTCCCCAGCCTGGGAGGATGAGCAACATACACTTACATAAGTCCTTTCCCCGGGGGAACCCTGATTGGGGGTGCTCCGCTGTGTGAACCCCCCCTCCCCCCAGGTCGCCACAGCAACTCACCTGATCGGGGTGCCCCAGGGAAAGGAACAAAACCCAGGATAGTCAAAACTTTTGGTCCAATTTAAGGGCTGGTAAGAAACTGCCAAAGCAGAAGAAGGACACCTGTGTGTGTGTGTCTGTGTTGCCCCTAACTGGCTATAATGCGGGATGCCCCTAACTGGCTGTAACAAGGGATGCCCCTAACTGGCTGCAATGAGGAATGCCCCTCACTGGCTGCAATGAGGAATCCCCCTCACTGGCTGCAATGAGGGATGCCCCTCACTGGCTGCAATGAGGAATGCCCCTCACTGGTTGTATTGGAGGAATGCCCCCCACTGTATTATTATCATTATTATTTATTTTTATTTAATTCTTAGGTGCTGTTTCCCTTTAAGGGTGTGGCTAGGGGAGTGGTTGGGGTGTGGGGGAGTGGTTGGTTGGGGGGAAAAATTGGGAGTTATGCATTACCCCATGCTGATGGAAACTAGGCTCTTTTTCTCTCCTGTGTCCAGTGGGGAGGTATCTGGATTTCAGGTGGACGCTAACTCTGGATAATGTGACGACATTTTATACTTCGGGTGTATGTCTGATAGTATCACAAGGATTTCTTAAAGGTGATTAGTGGCTTGCCAATACCGCCACTCGATTACCCACACACAGGGAAGGACTGGCCATAGGGAGACCCAGACAAATGCCCAGTGGGCTGCACTGCTTTGGGGTAGTCTGGTCTGCTACCTTTACTAACATTCCCATCTGATCCCAACCCCACCCCCTTCCCCACTCTATCCCCTCGTCCAAGCAACCCCAGCACATGTCCTCACCCTAATGATATAGCCTTGGAGCACACTGCTTGACTGGCCAGGAAGCAGCAGAGATGCTACTGGCTGGTCATGGGCATGCCAGGCGCTGGTAAAATCCCGGGCTGATTTTTGACCCCATTACATCACTGCCCACACACCCCTCCTGAGAACTGGAGGGGAAGGAAGAGGTACATCGGAATGAAGGCATCTGAGCTGTGCAGAAGAGCACAGGAGCTGGTATGCTCTGGACACTGGACTTCCACTTTAAAGTCACTTCCCTCCTGAACCATATTCAATCCTTTTCATATATTTAAAGGTCTCAATCAAGTCTCATCTTTCACTTCTTTCATCTAGGCTTAAGTTCTTTAAGTCTCTCCTGATGTTTTATAGGTTGAAATCCTTCCACCATATTTGTAGTACTCCTTTGGAACTTTTCCTTGTCATTAATGTGTAGGTGAAGTGTAGGTGAGGTCTCCAGAACTGCACACAGTTTTACAGCTGTGACCTAACCAGAGCTCTTTTCAGGGGCATCACAATTTCCCTCTTCCTATTAGTGATGCCTCTCGCTATGCAGCCCAGCATCCTGCTTCCTGACTGCCTGGCTACACTGCAAAATCTTGCAGCTTTTCTCTCCTCTCTTATCCTGGCTAACACAGTATTGTTCGGATTCCTATCCGGGGTCCACAATCACTTTGGGGTATTCTAGTTCAGTGGTCCCCAACCCTGTCCTCAAGGCCCACCAACAGGTCGTATTTTGAGGATCTCCACATAGCTGGCTCTATAGCTCTGCTGCTGCACTAATTACTCAACCCGTGCACTGTGTGGGGATCTGCAAAACCTGGCCTGTTGGTGGGCCTTGAAGACAGGGTTGGGGACCCCTGTTCTAGTTTATTGGATCATGAAAATCTGTTATTAAAGGGACTGTAAACCCAGCTTCAATAGAAAGTCAGCAAGCATCTCACCTGATGATTGTCCCATGTTCCTCTTCTTCATTTCCCACAGCACAAGGTAAAAGCCGTAGCAGGGCTTCAAAATGTGCTTTCAATTCTATTTCTCCATGAGCACAGCAAACCACAGTGGTTCCACAGCTGTATGTGACCACAACAGAGCGTGCTCAAGACTTATAAAGCTGCTTCATGACATACCGTTCCCAGTTCAGCCGCAACTTAGATAATGAGGCACGAAAGCAGCATCGCTTAGAATGCATAAGGTATTAATAAATAACCTGAGCTTTTGTGATGCTTTGAAATAGCACATTTAACACTGTTCTTAAGTGGATAAGGTGGGAAAAGCTAGTGCGTGCCTGGACATGGGCTTTAATGATGGACCCCTGTGGTGCTATAATTGAGGCCTATATGAACTGTAATGGAGACAGGCTGATATCCATAAACAGAACAAATTGCAGTCTGTAACAGTCAAAATAGTGCAATCAAATAGTCAAGGATTTGTGAATGTAATAGACTCCAAGATTTGTAAAGTAGGCACAGAGAGTCACAAACTGGATAATTCTTGCTGAATTTGGCAAATCAACATTTAAGATAACCTATGAACACTGTAAATATTGTTGAAAAAGAATGAAACTAGGATGCTTTACTGTTGCTCAAACCCACTGGGATTACCCAACAGGCCAATGACTTAACTAAATGCCTCTAGCCTGTGTTCATTTATGCTATAAACAATAATTGTAGCAATCAATGCACATATGACTCAGTAGTTCCTCATTACACCACTGTGAAGGTAATGGAACCCAGCATAGGTACACAGGCAACTTTCAGCCGACATTTTCTATAATAAGTAAGAACATACACTTACAATATATGTTAGTCTACAAGGCAGGAGTTTGGAATAATATAGGCTTACAAGTTGGGAGCTCCTCATTTCTTCCCCTGCAGCCTGATATTTATTTATTTATTTGACTCACCTGAATAAATATGTTAGTACGCATCAGCAGGCTATATAACTAGAAATTCCACAGTTAGCTAATATTATTGCAAAAAGTAGCAGCCATGTGTTAAATTGTCTCACTGCAGAATTTACGATTCCTCATTCCAGTTGTGAAAATGCCAACAGCTCTATCATTTGTGCTGTAGAAACAAAGATTCGCTTTGTAAAATGCTTTCAATTTGGTAGTAAAATCTAACTGAAAATAAAAGTAGCATGCTGGAATTTTAATGAAATACTTCTTCATTTTAACTACTTTCAGCAAATGTAGTCGGCGATTTTTTGTAGGTTAAAGGTCCCAGGCTATATGTGATCATCCCTTACATTTTTGCTTATAGTACTCACAGGTAACTTGCACTTTAGGTGATAATCTATATTTAACAGGTGTACCGCTCCAGACAAACTCCCCACTTTCCACTGTCCTCAGAGCAGGTCGCGTTTCTGCAGATCTGCGATCGACATCAGAACCCAAAAAGCCAGAACTCTACGGCCAACCAACATTTGGCTTCCTCCTATGCTATTGTTTTCCAACTCTCTTTAAGAGCCACCAACAGAGGGGTTGGGGAACACTGTACTATACCATCAACCTGACCTAAAACCTAACTCATCTAAATTCACTGACCTGATGCAGTAACTACTATGTACCATGTATCGTCACATGAATGTGGATGTGGATTTAATTATTGTAGCATTGTTTAAATCCCATAGATTGGGATGCCCCTAGTTGGGAGTGTTTAGTGGGTTGTTTATAAGAAACATACTTTCTAGTATTGAAGATTGGTTTGCTTATACTCTAATTTATTCACACATATAATAGACATAAAAAACACAACACACATTAAAAATTGTTTCTCATTATATGCTCATAGTGATATAGGACCGCCAATGTCCAATAGTCAGTCATAAATCTGCTGTCTTGCAGTTTGTAACAAGCGGTGTATTTATCCGTTTGGCAGTTTGTAGCAAGTTACTATTGTTGTAGTTTGTAGCAAGCACGAACAAGCTGTTTCTCCTCAGTTGTAGCAAATGGTTAAGATATATGCAAACGTTTCGCAGAAAGCTTCATCAGTGCACTTTCATTCTAATAATACACAACATAAACAGTTTGTAGCAAGCCTAATTTGTGCGTTGCATTGCTTCGTGTAACTATATGTATTATTTATAATATGTACCTTTAATATCGTAGAGGAGCGCTTATTAACCAGTTGCCCTAGGTTATGCTGCAGGCTTCTCCTTTGTCCTATAGACATATTATATTAGTTATGTGTGTAGATAATATCAGTATTTAGTATAGATTACCCTATCTATATTGCCACAAAATACCTCATAGTAAGTGGATCAGCATGGCAGTAGTCTTAAGTAGCGACGTTTAGCTGGTGCCAGTTTATATGGTAGGTGGCTATGAGTAGCTATCCCTTTAAGGGCTGTGAATCAAAATAAAAATGCAAAAGTGTCAGCGAGTACTTTTCTGCTTTATAGTTATTTACAGGGAACCTACTTCATAACAGCATGAACTTACATCCGTGTGTTAGTCTTTACCCGTTCTCCTATCTGGGGACGGGGGAGGCGGAATCCCTGCAACCGCAGCGCGCCCCGGATCAGCGCGCTGTTTATTTCCGGGCGCGACGTCCGTGCCTGGCTCCGCCTCCTGGGGCCGTCCAATGGCCTCCCCTGTGGCTCAAAGGCCAATCAGAGGGGCCGTTTCTCTGCCTTACCATGGCAGAGGGAGTGACTGTATGTATGTGTCACTTCCCTGCTGAGCGCCCCCCCCCCCCCCTGAGCTCTCACAGGAAACAAGTTCATGTGCGCCGCCATTTATTGTAGCATACCTGGCTGAAAAGTGCACTTTTTATATAAAAAATGTCATATCACTTGCCTTATCTATCTAGTGCTCAGTTCGGCTTCAGGTGTAAATATTGCACTAATTCATTTATTACCAAACTTTGTACTCTAAGGTGCACTTTTTGCTAAATCGACCCCCATATTTTTTTTAAATACAATTAATCACATTATAAAGACAGAACACCTAGAGGCTGATTCACTACTAGTGCCAGGTATTGCCAGATGAGCGTCTGTATAGCGGTGCTTAAAGCGACAGCTAGTAGGCACTGTAAGTGGGTATCGGGCGCTGTAACCTAGCATTGCGGTCGCTGTAGTAACCTGGCTGGCATTGATGAATATGATGTGTGTTGGGCAATCTAACAACAGTATAATGCTGCAGCGAGCGAGAGGTAGCGCCAGCTCAGTGCGTCCGGCACGCGGAGCTCCACACCATATTTAACAAAACACTACACACACACAGCATCGGCGCTCTAAAGCTGGGTGCTGTAGCATAGAGCGCCAGACGCTGTGTGATCAAAGTCTGTTTTTGAACACATATACACCTGTAACAACGCGAAAACTCATGGAATGACAATTCTGCATAAAAATATAAAAAGTCCAAAAAATGTATAAAAGTGTTTGTTTGCAGCCAGGAGAGGTCACACAATGATTTGAGCAAAAGAAAAGAAATTTAAATTGTTAAACACGCTATTTATACACAGCTTATGAAGCCCCATTAAAATGTATGGGAGAGCACTACAGAGCGACAGGTACTACATGGCGCTCCTGAGCCTAGAGCGCCGGCGCTATACGCTGAGCCATCTGGATTACTACATGTGATGCTACATGGCACTGTTAGAGGCGCTCACCAGATTCACTTTCTTAAATGTGGTTTTGCATACAGCGCCCGGCGTTCAGGTTACTGCCCTGCTGTGGTTGATAAAGCAGTTGGCTAACTGCCAGGCCTGTGCTAAGGTAAACCCTAATTCAGCCATTGTGATGCTTCAGTCAGTACGCAGTGCATATAAGACAGTTAATACCACTAATCACAATACACATTTTTAGTGTTTCATAAAATCTTTACACCACTTTCTTAGCTTCATTCAACTTTTTTATACCACTTTAGTACACTTACAGTATTTACGCTACTTTCTTAGTCAATAGTTAACAGCCTAGCAGTGGCAGTAGTGCTAGATAGCGTCGTGGGCCAGACTGTAGACTGTAGACTGGTTGTTATGGGGGTTGGGCAATCCGCAAGGAAGCTGAAGCTGGGACCTTGTGTGACAGGTCCGTTATCCAATCCATGTCTCAGTGATGCTGCACTGGCCTGTTACCCAAGTCCATCTGTCACTCAAGTCTATGCCTGCCATACAGAGCCCCCTCCCTCCACTGGCATCCGGGGAAGGATTGCAGCCATCAGTGGAGTGGTTTTTTTGATTTTAATACCCAAGTTGGGCTTAGCACAGGGGAAGGGAGGGAAGGCTAGGGGGCCACATAAGGACTTTTTTAACAGTAATAGGTGTAGGCATGCAGCTGGCAAAATAGCGGAAGACATGTATATCTCATCCAGGATGCTAAGCTGGGTGAGATAAAAGACTGTGCTAAGACTGGAAAGGGGGAACAGACCTGGTGCAGCAGTGGGGCCCTCACGTGTTCTGAATAGCTGTACTGGAATTGTACTGCTGGAACAGTTACTGTGGAAGTTGGCTCTTCAATATAGTGAGTGAACATTTCCTGGGAGGACACTTGACAACAAATGTATCTGTGCCACACATAGATAGAGAAGCCTGTGGGCCTAGTTTGCAAAGCGTCCACCCTACCACTCTACCCTGGCAGGACGGGGGGTTACTAAGAAAAAAAAACCTTACTTGACCCTTGGGCCACCGCTGCTCCTCCGGCCCTTTAGATACTTTTTATGTGTTAATTGCATTAAAATAAATGGGTTTAGCATAGCTGTGCTCGGCTACCAGCTAAGGTGGCTAGTAAAGAACCATATTTAAAGCGGAACTTCAGTCTATAATAACCCCCCCCCCCCACCACCACCACCCTACCCTGGTGCTGAGGCAGGACGGGGGTTACAAAGAAAAAAAAGCCTTACCTGACCCCTCAGGCCACCACTGCTCTGGATCCTGACCTTGCCTGAATGACACAGAGCCGCATCTGGCTCTGTGTGCACACTCCCCTCTGCCCATTTAAGTGAATAAGCCAGAGTGGCCAAAATGTGTGTCTTGTTACAGAAGGTGTGTCTTTGGGTTTTTTTATTCAAGAGGGGGCTGGGTTTTGTGGGCCTTTGGGAGACAGGGTCTCAGTGGCCCCATTTGTCACATCACTTTAATGCTCTGTTTGTAGATCTGGCATACAGAGTGAACCGCATGCCTTGTTACCTGATGCGATTCCACACCCAGCTTAAACATCTGGGCACTGGATCTAAAAGATTCAAGGGCCGCTTGTTGTTCCCCGTGGCATCAGGATGCCCTGCTGTGTGAACCTCTTCCCTCTTTCAACGGCACATGTGCATGCTTCCGTCCAATGAGAGCCATCTGCCATATTATAATTCGTCAATGGCTACAATGGGGAGCGACTCCCCACTCCTGGGAGCAACAACGAGAGCAGACTGCTGAATGTCATAGTCACATGTGCCGTTGGAACAAGGAAGAGGTGAGTGAATAACGGCATTCTGAGGGGTTTCACACACACAGGGGAAAAGCCAGCAGCCATTCCAGAGCCAGACCATATGGGTTTTGTTCCATTGTCACACAGTTGAGTAAGGTTTGTTCCCAAGGGGTGGAACCCCTGTGGCCCTGAAGTCTTTTAGACTTGAGGGCCTTAGAATTTCCCCTTAAAATGTGCAACAAAGCCAGTGAGTTACATATTTTGGAAACATTCATAATTAATCTCTGCCTTGGGGTTATTTGATTGTAACCGCTTATTGCTAGGGGAAACTTGGCATCAAAAGGTTGAAGATCACTTGCGTAGTAGTAGTAGTAGTAGTAGCAGCAGTAGTAGTAATGAATAAACTGCCAAAAATTAAAACTGCATGTTGTCCCACAGACTTTGATAGACCTTTTCTTGATACAACTTGATCTAAATGATATACAGTAAACTGACCAATCTGATTAATGACTATTAGGCAGATAAAGCATTTAAAATACTAATATTCTGTGATGTCTTATGTCTTGATTAGTCGATTACATAGTTGGGCAGGATGGAACATACTGCAAGAAGTTTAACCTAGCATTCCTGAAGTGACTGCTCTATGTTTGATTGCTACATGCTACAAGAAAGTGACAGGGCAGATGTTAGTCTGGTGACTCTGTGTCATCTGTTTTCCTTTACACTCAATGGGCGCATTATTCACAGGAGTCTATGTTGAAACAGACGTGCAAGCTGATTATAATTAGGAAGCTGAGATGGGTGGAGAGCACTGGGAGGAGAAACCAAAGAAACCATGGTGGTAAAATGGGTGGTGGGAGGTGGAGAGAGAGAGGGGGGATGAGTAAAAAAAGAGAATTTAACAAGGAACTGCTAACTCTGACCAGAGCAACGACCACAAGCAGCCCGGAGAAGGAGAAGGTATGGCTGGAATGACATGCAGCTTCTAATATCTCAACACAGCTTGCTTCATTGTAATTCTGTTGGTTATGAATATGCTCAGATCAGCTCATTTCCTGCATATTCATAGAATACTGCTGATCTTTAAGAAACAATATTGCTGGAAATGGAATGTGCTTCTCTTCTGTTATAATGCAGTTTGAATTGTTGAGGAACACTCTGGTTTGGCAGCAATACCATTCATGGCTATGGTTGTATGTTCTGATCACCTGAACTGAAAAGGGACCATCAAATAAGAGACATGTGTTTTTTTCAATAAAAGAGGCTCCCCTTATTCAAATAATGTGCTTTTAGAGTTAAAGGGGCATTCTGCTGAACTCCCATGCTGACTGTCATGGGCAGCATCTTTCATTCACCAGCACTTAGCATTTCCCGATAAACCCTATAGAACTTGCTTCCTTCTGCTGACTGATTTTTTTCAGTACCCAAAATCAATTCAATTCTGAGGGGACTGAGGCACTGAGACATGCATGGCTGAGGAAGCACTGCAGAAAGGTTAGAGACCACTAGGATTTATTAAAAGATTTTAAGCAGGCTAAATGAAAGATACAGAAAGAGCAGAAAGCAAGCTAATGTAAAGTCTTGCCTGCAATTTCCCTCTAAATATGTACATGGTTTTTAAACTGTATATGATGCTAGAAGTCTCCTTTAGAAAAATAATTAATTTAAGAGTGAAAGAAGAATACTTTTCCTAACTTTTGTCATTTCATTATCGGATAAGGACAGAGCACCTCTTTATCCTACTGTAAAAATATATAGTAAACCTTAATAATCTTTTCACTGTAAGCAACTTTTATTCTAGCAGTAGAAGTAGTAAAATGATATTTCAGGGCTGGGTTAGAGATTGCCCAATAATTGCCCAATTTGTGATGCCCTGCTTTGACCCACCATTTACCCGATACTCACCTGAATCCAAAGATCCCACAGTACACGCCCCGCCCCATTCATCCTTCTGCACTTAGCAGTTGGTGCACACAGCCAGAGGGAGTAGACATGCTACCAAGTGAAAAGAGCAGGGCCTGTGCATGCACCAGAGGATATCCATATTAAAGTCAGTAACAGGATAATCTATGGTAATTAGACAGCCGGGGTATCCCAAATTGATTAAAAGTTTACCACAGTTTCTTTTGCAATGAAAATACATGAGTTGACCTCTGCCATTGCTGGAACAAAAGAAGTCTTCTTTGGTTAAAGGAGATCCCTGATGTCTTACATTAGTTTAGGAGGGTAATCCTCTTCTTTCACTCTAAAAATGCATTGTTGTTAGAGGGGAACTCATTCATTCTGAAAATATGTAATTTTGTTGTAATGGAACCCTAGCATTATATACATACACAGACTATCTTCTTCTATAAGAACATACATTAGCTGCCTAAAAGGAACATCTGCCATTTTAAAAATTCATTCCTGGCTTTTAAAGGTTTCCTGTTAAAAACAAAACCAACTGAATTTCACCTGCAATTTACCAAAATTCTGTTCTAATCGAACAGAACTGAATCAGCAAAATTCTGGGAGATTTGACTTTCTGTCAAACCCAAACAGCAACACTGGTAGCAAGTAGGATAACCTTGAATCTGTGTTTCAAAGTCTCTACTAAATACCTAGCCACAGGGAGTACAGCTATATTAGGGCTAAGGTCAGACAGTCCCATTATAGCTGTTGCCACTCCTTATTTAGCAGCTATGTACATGCATTGATGGAATTACCCCTTTGGGCTTTGGTCTGCTTGCTCTGGGCATCCCCTGGTGCCCCCCTTCCATCCAGAGATGCCAAGGCTCTGGGTTCATGCTGCTGGAGGGAGGAAGATGTGCTGCTGGGTGCCGCAGTAATGATGAGTTTGGGTTTCCCAAATATATTTTAGAAGAGCTAAGTACAGTGTTATAGTTTTGTGCACTTTTCCCTGTGCTGTTGTGTCTTTCTTTAGCTTGAAGGGTTAATCTTTTTTGGGGGGATGAGGGAGGGATATCTGCATATTACATTTTTGTGAGGCAAACAGGGAGATCCATGCTTACTCTGTATAATAACCTTGGGCTGGAGGACTAGCTTACAAACATAATTGATTTTGGGGACTAATAGGGGATCCACTTGTATGCTGGATGGGATTTGCTTGTGGTTTTGGGACATTAAAAGGGTATCTATGTAGACTGAGGGGGCAATTTATTTTTGAGTGCCTGGTGCATGTATGCAGCCTATTTGGGCTTAGGTTAGCTTAGTGTACCTGTGGATGGGTGGGGACCTCTCCCTAGTAAAGTGGGGGGGAACCTCCCCAGTAAAGTGGCAAGGAAGGCTTAAGGTCCAGTTTAAATGGATTAATCGGCTTCCTGTGGGGCACTAAAGAAGGCCTAACAGCTTGTAGAATTAAAGTACAACTCCGAACCAGATAATGTTTTTAGTTTTGCAAAGAGAATAAAAGTGTAAAGATTGTAGAGTCTGCTCTACAGGATTCCCGGACCGATTCGATCCCTCCCCACAGGGTATCCAAAATTGGGATGCCCCGCTGTGTGAAACCTCCCAGGACGCCCCATTCACCTTACCTCGATCCCGATCCAACGGCGCATGCGCGGGCCGCGGACGCATCCTGCGCTTCTCTCTGGCAGGGCGCGTGACCGCGCTGGCCATTTGTGAATGGCCGGCGCGGGCGCACTCCCTGTTAGAGGGAAGCGCGAGATGCGGCCGCCAGCGTGCTCGGAGGCTCTGTGGTTGTACGTCGCTTGGACGTGTATACCACAGCGGCTCCAAGCGCGCTGATTGGACAAGCGGCCGCACATGCGCCGCCTGATATCATGCGTCGTCCCCTTTATCCACTGTATACTCCTGCTATCCTTTCACTGTATCTCTATTCCAGAACTCTCTGCAGGTACTGTAAGTGGCTGCACTAGTATATCTTAAAGAGAACAAAAAGTGTTCCTAGAGTTTATGAGACTCTAGGGGCGGTGTTTGGGTGGGGCAAAGAATAGCAGTTGCCAGGGGCTCCACGACAGGTAGGAGGACCCCAGGACACAAGCACTTTCCTCTACTTAATTGTGTCCAGATCAGGTCCAGATCGGGTCCCAGCATGCCGCCCGAAGCCACAGCACCATGCTTGGTTCCTGCTGCAGGTATAGGCAGCAGCCAGGGGGATGCTGGGTATACACAGCCAGAGCTGGGGGGAGCAGCCAGTGGGAGGTGCCCAGCTAGCTTTAATTTAGCTAATTGGCTACTAAAGCTACACATTAATATGCACAATGGATATGAAAGCTGATTAGAGTGTGAAGTAAGCATAGCAGGCAAACTGGAGGGTTTGACACAACAGGTCATCCCATATTGTAATGCTGGGGGGAGGAGGAACAAAACCCAGGATAGTAGCAATCCCTGGTTTTGTAACCTTTTAATGTCTGCTTCAGGGCCTAGTCAGATTCAGTTATGCCTTTGGGTAAGCACTACTGTGTATGCAGCTGGTCGGTTTGGTAATAGTAAACATCAGAGGCTTAGCATTGCTGTCATTGTGTCTTAAATGACTTGACCCAGGTTCAAACATTAAACAGGGCCCATCATAGCTCCTAGGAAGCCTTTTCCTGTCCCAGTCAGCCCTTGAGATGTCAAATATTCCATGTGTTTTACAGTCTGAGTATTCATTGCAGTCATTCCATGTTTATAACGTTGAAGATGCCCCCTAAAGGGATGCTGTAGCGTGTTTTTAGAAAGATGCATTTAATTAGTTGCTTTGGTTTATTACATGAACAGATTTTCATCTGATGAAGTCACATGTGGAAGCTGCAAAGAATGAACACAATAAAACATCAGAGCGTTCCTTAGCACAAATACCACATTATATAGACATGCTTAAGAAAAGAAATCTGTCTGTGTTTCTTAAACATGTTTTCAACAGTACAGAAAACAAGGCATTACATGCAATCTTATTTAAAGTGGATCAAAATTGGACCTAGCAGCCAGTGGCCTAACTAAATGTGATGGGTCCCTGGTGATAACATTAAATGGGGCCCTTTCATGGCTTATACAGTAAACCAATTTTTCTGTCTTTTAACTCAAATGGATGCAGTTAGACAACTAAAGAAACAGTAGAGACACATTCTGCTTTCTTTATCTAAGTTATGCCAAGTTATTATAAAAAAAAGTGGAAGAGCAACAATGATGGGGTCCCCGTCTGACCCACTGAGGTGGTTTTACCCCCTGAAACCCCTCAAATTATGCCCCTGCTAGCAGCTGTAAGACATGACCAAATAAGCGGTTTGCAGGAGAGCCGCACCTGCACCGGGGGAATGCTGGCAAGATATGTAGAGCTGGCGATCAGCAGGGTGTGGAGCAGCAGGGCATGCCAATATGGAAAAGACCAAAACCCAGAATAGTTAAAATTCCGGGGTTTTAGTCCACTTTAAAGCCTGTTACATACAGTAACAAATTGACCAAAGAGCATACACAGCAGCAATTATATACAAATTGATTGTAAAATACTCAGATAGTATCAGACGAACATCTAAAATCAATTAAAATCCTAAATGACAGAGCCCAGCATAATCTCATGATCTCATTTATATGCAATATCCTTCTGGTAAAACTAATAATTCAGACTGGCATTCTAAGGTAATAATAGTAAAATGACATAGCTGTCACCTGTGTGACATATAAGTAAGAAGGTGAATCTAAAACCAACAACCTGTTTGGCCATGGCATTGCACCGCATTGGGAGGATTCAGCCCCAGTGATTTTTGAGTCTTAGGTGAGCTGGTGCATTTGAAGGTAATAAGGCGATCGTTCCCTATGGAAAGTCTTGGGGCCCTTAAGGAATGCCAATTTGTGATCACTGCACCTCTAGCCAGGGCCATACTTAAGATTGACGCTGCCCTATGCGCTATTAATACTAAAACCCTTATTGGTCTTACTGCGGAACAAAACCCGGGAATTCGACTTTTGTTCCATGTCCCTGGGGCAGCCTAAATTAGGGTGCCCTGCTGTGTGAAACCTCCCAGTTCACCCAATAAAACTCGCCTCTTCTTGGTTAAATGGCACATGTGCGGGTGCTCAGCCCTTTGCAGCATTTACATCCTTTGGCAAAGGGCTCTAATTGTCTTTAATGGGGAGCACACACGCCCTGAGGTGTGGGTGATCCTGTCCCAGCCTGTCTGAATGGCTTGGGCGGGAGTACAAGCAGGTGACAGTGCACACTCCCCATTGTAAGCAATCAGAGCTGTTTGCTGAAAGGCTAACGCATCTGATTGGATGGGAGCCTGCGCATGCACAGTTGGAGCGGGGAAAGGTGGGTTATTATCAGCATCACGGGGGGGATTCACGCAGCAGGGCATCCTGATTCAGGATGCCCCAGGGGAAAGCCAACAGCTGGCCCTGTAATGTTTTAGATTCTAGGCTGGCCGCTGGGGAGTTTTGTTCCGCTTTAAAGCAGAACTCTCCCCCCTGCAGTTGGCTGCACTTCACTGATCCAAAGTGGGTCTCTAGGAGGCGAGCACTGGAAGACACAGCAATAACTAAGGAATGGAATAGAGAAGGAGAGAATGTGGAATAGAAAGAAAGGTGGGGACTAGAGAAAGAGGGAATGTGGAGAAGAAAGTAGAAAAAAGAGAAAATAAGAAAGGGGCAGAGCAAGAAAGTAGGCAATGTGGAAAATTAAGAGATGGGGATTAGAATGCAAAACACAAAGGGTAAAATGGAAGGATTGAGATGAAAACCTGTGTTTTACATACAAATGCTGCACCTGACTGCCCAGTTCCAGTACCTGTTGATGCTGGGACTTGGATTGAAGTTGCAAAGGATGGAGTTTGAATGAGGTGCTGTCCCAGACTGCCACACACAGCCTGACATTCTGCAATCTGAGCCATACTGTCACGGGTACTTCCTTACCTGTCCTCCGGTCCCACGACGGCTCTTCGTCCGGAACACAAGTTGGGCGTCCTCTGCGACGGGCGGCGGGCCGGCGTCTGCTCCTCCCGGCCGCCGCTCGGCTGTTTCCGCCGCGAGCAGCCGCTCGGCTCTGTCCGTCGCGAGCGGCTGCTCGGGCGGCTTCCTCTTCGGCGGCGTCGGCCGCGTCACTCCCTACTCGGTGCGCTCCCGGCGCGCTGCCTCGTGTACGCGCGCGCGCGCGTCTGGCTGCTGTTTATGCCCTCCGGCGGCGCTATGCTCAGAGCAGCCGCCGGAGGTGATTTGTTCTGGGCCAATGAGCCCTAGTGCGTGATTTGTTGCACCAATCACATCCCTTCTTTGATCCCTTTGCCCCTATAAAAGTATTCCCCCTGCGGTCAATCCTTGCCCGTTATAGCGTGCTACTGGGTGCGATTTTGGATACCGTTTTCCCTGTGAATCTTGCTGTGTTTTGACCATCCCTGATTGCCGCCTGGACCGACCTTGCCTGTTCTTTGACCACGATTCTGCCTGCTCCTCTGTACCGCGAACTTCTGACCTCCCGTTGTGACCCTTGGCTTGCCCTGACTACTCTTCTGTCTAAACCCTACTGTACCGTGCCTCCTCGGATTGACCACCCGTGTATGACCCCTGTCCGTTTATTGCTACTCAGTCTAGTTCCTGGTTCATCTGCCTTCCCCTGCATAAGTCAGCATCCTTTGTGCTAACAAGACCTGGGGGCAACCGTGTCCGGGGAGGCGTGTCTAGCGTCCCGGCAAACGGGGGCTTACTATAGGCGAAGAAAGCAGCGGAGATTGGGGGTTGCTGATTTATTGGAAGGTGGGTGTCCCACGGGACCTGACATTATAACGGGCCAAGTACATAACTTTCCTAGATGAAAGAACTAATACAGCAGGTTCAAGCTATGGCCACCGCCATCAACCAGCTGGCCCAGCGAGTGGCAACTCAGGAGAGTCGTCAGATTCCTGCGCCAGTGGAACCTGGCCCAGCCATCGAGCCCAAGATTCCTCTTCCGGAAAAATTCTTCGGGGATCGGGCGAAGTTCTCCAACTTCAAGAACTCTTGCGAACTCTACTTCCGCCTTCAACCCCACGCGACTGGATCAGAGTCTCAACGTGTCGGCCTGGTCATTTCACTTCTCCAGGGTGACCCTCAGACCTGGGCATTTGGTTTAGCTCCTACTGATGAAGCTTTACAGTCGGTCACTTCATTTTTCTCAGCTATGGAACTCTTATATGCTGACCCAGATCGGGCTGCAACAGCGGATTCTAAGTTATGGAATCTAAGACAGGCCAAACGCTCTGCGGAGGAGTACAGCGCAGAATTCCGGCGATGGGCTATAGATTCCAAATGGAACGATCCAGCTTTATGTAGTCAATTTAGGATTGGACTCTCTGAGAATATCAAAGATATCCTAGTAAATTATCCTCTGCCTAAGAGTCTGGATGAGTATATGCAGCTGGCCATTAGGGTGGATCGACGTCTCAGAGAGAGACGCCAGGAAAGAGGCAAGGACCAACCTTGGGGATCCTCACGCCAAGAGCCAAGCTTTAAGGGGGCAGCCGTTTCCTCTTCTCCCTTGTCACCTGAAGAACCGATGCAGCTTGGAGTAACTCATCTCTCTCAGGCAGAGAAGGTTCGGCGCAGATCCCAAGGCCTCTGCCTCTATTGTGGAAATCCTGGTTATTTTGCCAAGAGCTGCCCAAACAAGGCTCCGGTGGCGGGAAACTACAGCGCCTAGATCCTGCTGAGGGACTTCGTCTAGGCGGTCAGGTATCGTTCCCTCTTGATAATCGAGTACTCCTACCCGTTATACTCTCTTGGGGTCCTTCCAGGACTATTACCTCCGCCTTCATTGATAGTGGAGCGGCTGGCAATTTCCTGGATAGATCACTTGCCACCACTCTTGGAATTCCGTTAATTCCTTTAGAAAATTCCCTTCGGGTCCTGGCGGTCAACAATAAGCCCATTGAGGGGGGGTTGGTCTCCTACAAGACTCCTTGGGTAAATTTAACCGTAGGATCTGCCCACTCGGAAGAAATAGAGTTTCTTATTATTGAAAGTCCCGTATCCCCTATTGTATTGGGATTTCCCTGGTTAAAGGCCCATAACCCAGTGATAGATTGGAGGTCTGGGGACCTTGTAAAATGGAGTCCTTCCTGTCAGGATCATTGCTTCTCCATATCCCTTAGATCCACACCTATCGTCCTTGATGGTTTACCTCCAGTCTACGCAGATTGGGCAGATGTATTCTCAGAAAAGTCCGCTGATATTCTTCCCCCCCATAGGGCCTACGACTGTCCTATCGAGTTACTCCCAGGTACTATGCCCCCTAGAGGGAAAATATATAATCTCACACGGTCTGAAGAGCAGGCTATGAAAGATTATATTACTGAGAACCTCCAGAAGGGATTTATCCGTCCATCTACCTCTCCTGCCGGCGCCGGGTTCTTCTTCGTCGAGAAGAAGGACGGCGGGTTACGCCCCTGTATAGACTATCGAGGGTTAAATAAGGTTACTGTAAAGAATAGGTATCCGCTACCTTTAATCAATGACCTTTTTAATCAGGTCTCTGGAGCTCAGGTCTTCTCCAAGTTAGACCTTCGAGGGGCATATAACCTTATTCGCATTCGTCAGGGGGATGAATGGAAAACAGCCTTCAATGTAAAGGATGGGCATTATGAATATTTAGTGATGCCATTCGGTTTATGTAATGCTCCTGCTGTGTTCCAAGATTTTGTCAATGACATATTTCGTGATTTTCTAGGTCAATTTCTGGTGGTCTATTTGGATGACATACTGATTTTTTCCCGTTCCCTGGTGGAGCACCGTCAACATGTTAAAGCGGTGTTGCAGAGATTACGGGAGAACCGTCTGTATGCTAAAATCTCCAAATGCGTATTTGAAGTGTCTGAAATTCCGTTTCTAGGATATATAATCTCCAAGCGTGGGTTAGTGATGGATCCCTCCAAAGTATCTGCTATAATGGAATGGGAACAACCTAGAACCCTAAAGGCGCTTCAGAGATTTTTAGGATTTGCGAATTTTTACAGACAATTTATAAGGGGTTTCTCGTCCATAGTGAGTCCTTTAACAGATCTCACTCGTAAGGGCGCTTTTGTTGAGGAGTGGCCTCCCTCAGCAAAAAACGCCTTTCAATTACTAAAAGAAACCTTCACCTCCGCTCCCATTTTGATACATCCCGATACCCAGCTTCCATTCCTGTTGGAGGTTGATGCCTCGGAACTAGGAGTAGGAGCGATCCTCTCTCAGTATTCTGGCAGTCCTGAGAAACTACATCCTTGTGCGTTCTTCTCTCGTAAATTCTCGCCCGCTGAACGCAATTACGATGTTGGGAATAGGGAACTATTGGGTATTAAACTGGCCTTTGAAGAATGGCGTCACTGGCTGGAAGGCTCCCTACACCCCATCACTGTATATACTGATCACAAGAATCTAGAATATTTAGAGGCCGCTAAAAGACTCAACTCCTGTCAGGCTCACTGGGCACTCTTCTTTTCCCGATTCAATTTCATTATTACCTATAAACCAGGGAAGAAGAATGCCAAAGCAGATGCTCTATCTCGTAACTTCGGGGATTGTAAGGACCAGGGCGGTCCTCCTGAATCGATTCTACCTTTAGGTTGTGTTGTGGCCGCCCTTCTCCCTGACTTGTCTAGCTCGCTAATGCCATTCCAGGTTGATTCCCCTCCTGGCAAACCCTCCGAATGTTTATTTGTTCCATCTCACTTACGTCTTGCCGTTCTACAAGAACTTCATGATGCCAAGTCTGCCGGTCACTTAGGTATTCGGAAGACCTTGGCCATCGCTAAACGCCATGTCTGGTGGCCCACCATCAGACGTGATACTTCCGCCTTTGTCGAAGCATGTCCTGTATGTGCCCGGAGTAAGACTACCCATGGGTCCCCAGCGGGATTATTGGTTCCTTTAGAAATCCCCAGTGAGCCATGGTCTCACATTTCCATGGACTTTATCGTTGATCTTCCTCCGTCGCAGGGGAATTCTGTAATTTGGGTGGTGGTGGACCGCTTTAGTAAAATGGCACACTTTATTCCATTGATAAAACTTCCGTCGGCACCAGATTTAGTACAACTATTCATTAAACATGTTTTTCGCCTCCATGGTCTACCGCGGAATATTGTTTCGGATCGAGGAGTTCAGTTTGTGTCCCGTTTCTGGAAAGCTTTCTGTAATCGTTTAGGTATTAAAGTTTCGCTCTCTACCGCCTATCACCCTCAGTCTAACGGACAGACTGAACGGGTAAATCAGTGTCTAGAACAATATTTACGCTGTTTCGTATCCGACCGCCAAGAACAATGGGCGGAATTCATCGAATTTGCGGAATTCGCCTTTAACAATGCGCCTAGTGAATCTACTAAGTTTTCGCCTTTCTTTTGTAATTATGGTAGAAATCCTAAGGCATCATCCTTCTCTGGTCCTTCCTCCAACTTGCCGGCCTTGGAGGAATGGCTACGGGAAAGGACTAAGGTGTGGTCTGAGATACAGACAAACTTAAAGAAAGCCTCTAGAACTTATAAAGTATTTGCGGACCGACATAGGTCACTAGAACCACCATTTCAGGTGGGTGATTGGGTCTGGGTTTCTACAAGAAATATTGCCCTTCGACAACCCTCGTCTAAGCTAGGGCCTAAATATATCGGTCCTTTCCCTATTATTAACAAACTAAGCGAGGTTACTTTTAAGGTCAAATTACCTTTAACCATGAAAATTCCGTCGACCTTTCATGTTTCTTTGTTGAAATCGGCCAAGAATGTTCAGGTGTCATCTCCTCCCCCGGTCATAGTGGGAGATGAGCTTGAATATGAAATTAATAGAATACTCGACGCACGGGTGCTTCAAAACTCTTTACAGTATTTAATAGATTGGAAGGGTTTTGGTCCTGAGGAGAGGTGTTGGGTACCGGCCAAGGATGTCCATGCCAAAACCCTAATTAATAGATTCCATCGTGAAAATCCAGATAAGCCTGGTAAGGGTCCAGAGGCCCCTTGTGAAGGGGGGGGTAGTGTCACGGGTACTTCCTTACCTGTCCTCCGGTCCCACGACGGCTCTTCGTCCGGAACACAAGTTGGGCGTCCTCTGCGACGGGCGGCGGGCCGGCGTCTGCTCCTCCCGGCCGCCGCTCGGCTGTTTCCGCCGCGAGCAGCCGCTCGGCTCTGTCCGTCGCGAGCGGCTGCTCGGGCGGCTACCTCTTCGGCGGCATCGGCCGCGTCACTCCCTACTCGGCGCGCTCCCGGCGCGCTGCCTCGTGTATGCGCGCGCGCGCGTCTGGTTGCTGTTTATGCCCTCCGGCGGCGCTATGCTCAGAGCAGCCGCCGGAGGTGATTTGTTCTGGGCCAATGAGCCCTAGTGCGTGATTTGAATGGGGCAATCCCCTTAAGTTATGTTGCACCAATCACATCCCTTCTTTGATCCCTTTGCCCCTATAAAAGTATTCCCCCTGCGGTCAATCCTTGCCCGTTATAGCGTGCTACTGGGTGCGATTTTGGATACCGTTTTCCCTGTGAATCTTGCTGTGTTTTGACCATCCCTGATTGCCGCCTGGACCGACCTTGCCTGTTCTTTGACCACGATTCTGCCTGCTCCTCTGTACCACGAACTTCTGACCTCCCGTTGTGACCCTTGGCTTGCCCTGACTACTCTTCCGTCTAAACCCTACTGTACCGTGCCTCCTCGGATTGACCACCCGTGTATGACCCCTGTCCGTTTATTGCTATTCAGTCTAGTTCCTGGTTCATCTGCCTTCCCCTGCATAAGTCAGCATCCTTTGTGCTAACAAGACCTGGGGGCAACCGTGTCCGGTGAGGCGTGTCTAGCGTCCCGGCAAACGGGGGCTTACTATAGGCGAAGAAAGCAGTGGAGATTGGGGGTTGCTGATTTATTGGAAGGTGGGTGTCCCACGGGACCTGACACATACAGGGAGAGGGGGAGAGGAGGCTGCAGGGAACTAGGAGCTGTGATGACCATGAGGAGGAGGTCTGTCACCCAACCACCCCTTCCCATCAGCGTATGAGAAGTACAGAGCGTGCCAGCTTCTAGATAGCAGCCTCTCTTTCACTGCCCTCCTCCAACCTTCTGCATAGTGTAACATGTGGCAGTGAAACCCCCGTCAGTCTGTGTCTCCTGCTTCTATCAAGCCGAGCTGAGGCTGTGCCTGCAATAGTTAGCTAATACACTGAGAAGGAAGATGAAAGTGGGTCTCGGAATGGGGGGGGGGGGGGGGGAAGCAGGAGTGACAATACAGATTACCGTGCAGTACTTTGGAGTTCTGCAGGGTCCCTGCCCCCCTAGAAGTCTGACAGTGCCTGCAACACCTCTGCCAGGCCCACTCCTCCCCCTCTGTCCACCCTAGGCCGGTGCCTAGGTGTGCCTAATGACAGATACGGGCCATCCTTTAGCTGATTTACTTAGCCATTCCCCTTTTACAGGTGAGGTCCCTGATTATTGGAATATGGCAAAGGTTGTACCGTTCCAATTGTAGGACAAAAAGGAAGCCATTAACTACAGGCCAGTAAGCTTGTAGTGGTGAAACTAATGGAAACTCTCCTAAAAGTCAACAACTTGTTACTAACATAGTGGATCATGTCAGTCTAATCTTATTGATTTATTTGACAATGTCACCAAAGTCATGGATGCAAGTGGTGCTGTGGATATTGCCTATCTGGATTTCAGCAAAGCTATTGATACCGTTCCACATAAAGAGCTCATAGATAAGTTATTGAAAATTATACTTAATCCATGGATAGGTCGGTGGATTTGCAGATGGCTGAAGGATAGTATCAAAGTGCTATTGGTAATGGTCTGAAATCTGAAGAATGGGGTGTTACATGTGCTGTACCGCAAGGCCCTGTCCTGGGCCTCATTTTTTTTCATATGTTTGTAAGTGACATAGGAGAAGGCTTGGTAGGTACGGTTTGCCAGTTACCAGATACAAAGGTGTATCATCGTCTTACTGACAATGTGTAGAATAAACTAGCTTGAAAAATTAGACCTAAGACTAACCGTAGGTTGTCTTCCGTAGTTCGCTGGTCTTGACTTGCAGAATCTCTACTACTTTATGAACCAGGAATGTATCTAATCTAATCCATGCTGATTATACAACCACGGGGATTAAAAGGATTGACAACCCAAATAAAAAAACAAAAGCTTACTCCCCTTTTTTTCCCGCGCATCTGATCAATCCTACTTTGGTGTTAAGCAATCTCACCCAACCACAGAATCGATTCCTGCACCGGCCAGGCCCGAATCCCAGTCACGGGGACATCTATTTGAAAACTCATGTCGCCATCCGTCACAGGGGGCTTCCACACCCTCTCCTTTCACTATAATGGAGCGTGCATCACAGGCCTTGGCACACCCCCTCTCTTGCAGTGAATGGAGATGATGTGGCAGAGCCTCTGTGACCAATGACTGAGGGGCACAAGTCCGGCATGGAAGTACCGGTGACTGGAGTTCGAGCCTGGCCGGCATGGGATGCAGTCTAGCGATCTGGTGTGTTGCTGATTGCCGGAGCAGGACCAATGCTGCTGTGAATAACAAAAGGTGTGTACCCCTTTGTTTTTTTATTTGGACAGTCTATATCTTTATCTTAGGGCTACTGCATCTAGGGTTAATGTATGTATAGCTGGCTGGTGTAAGAATGTATAGACCAGAGCTGGCTTTGGTTTAAAGTGGACCTCCAGTCAATGATTCAGAATTTAGTAAATTGCTCTCCTTAGCCCCCTCTCTCGCAATCAGTGATGTAAACTATTTGAAAGGGCTTATCTCCATGCAGATGTTTTGGAATACCATGCAGGTTCTATGCTACTGAACTGCAAGGGGGTGGCCATCTTGCCACAATTTTGACAGCCCTGCTTCTAAACAAACAGCCCTCTAGTCAGAATTACACTAAATCTCTTCAAAATAATGCTTTATTTTTAGCCAGGAGTAAAATGCTGTCAGCTGTAATGGCTCAGCACTGCTCAGAAAGCTTTTAAAACATTGTACTAACATTGTAAACAACTCTGCGGCACCAGAGGCCATTGACTTTCATTGATACAGAGTTACACTCATCCCCTTCAGCAGCTGTCGATTAACACCCATGTGAGTGTGTGTAACATGACCGACATGCTGATCCCTTTTTTGAGGTAAAACTCTGTTTGATGTTGTTTGCTTATAGCAAAATCCCCATCAAAATCCAGATACCCAGTCCTGTGTGGAGAAAAAATATGACACAGGTAAAATGCAGCCATGCTGCATCAATGCTACATCAAAAAAGCTGGCTAGAGAAGTTCTTTGTGGTAACAGATAAAATCTCTATCTTGTGGGGCTAATCCCAGCTCCCAGCTCAGTGTGTCTGAGTGCTAGCAAAGGCTCTACCCAATCCCATATTCGTGCTCATGTGCAAGCAGAGCTCTCAGGTGTAATTCAAGATGGCCACTCCCATGTAATTCTAGGAGCGCAGCTATTCCATAACATCTGTATGGGTTTATGCCCTCTCAAACAGCATACACCACTGATTTTAACCTTTATATATTTATTATATATTTTCTTGACTGGAGGTCCACTTTAAACATTACCCTGTCCAAGATCTCAGGATGGTGCCCCCAAGATGCCTTCACCGTGAAAGAGAAAGATACTGTATGGAGGAAATGTAGAAAACAGCCACAGGGAACTTGCGAAATAGAAAGAGAGAGAAAAATTACACGACTGTGTGATTAAAAAAAGGATATGGGGCACAAAGATAACAGAGAGATATAGCAAGAGTTTGTAAAAGAGAGGATAAAAGAAAGTATAATGAAATGACGGGAAGGTAAAGGAAGATGTAAAGAATGAATAAAGACAGGCAGACTGAATGTAAAGTGCTGTGGAATATGTTGACACTAAATAAATGAAGACAATAATAATAATAATAATAAGTAAGGTGGAAAGAGAGAGGGATAAGGGCAAAGACAAAGAGCAGTAAAAGATGAAATGTGGAAAAGAGAAGGAGAACAGAATATGGAAATGAGAGCAAGATGGGGGGGGAGAGGCAAAAAAAGAGAAGCTGTTTGGCAAGAATTTGCTAGATGACACATTTACGTTGAAACTCTAACACACACACACACACACACACACACACACACACACCGCAATGTAAAAGCTCACAGATGTTTTATTCTAAGCCCATTTGCTCTTATTCCGAATTGTAAATGTCATTTGCTCTAACTCTGAATTCTTGTATTCCAATATACAAACAGAAAACAATGTCCACCTGACAGCTTGGTATTCCCATGTAAAAGAAAAGCTCTTTCCAATAATTCATTTTTGCTTTTTAGCAATTGCCATAATGTCAGAAACTAAAGTAGAGAAGAAGAAAGGTGCTGCCAAATTTGCCGGTCGTAGAGCTGTTCCACCCAATGTGTCTAATGCTGGTGAAGATGAGATCCCCACAATGGAGACTTTTGGAGTCCTCCCTCGGGGGGTCAGCATGAAAGGTAAGCATTGATTTTCACATATAAGCCACACTTATAAAGTGACACTATAAACTTAAACACAAAAAATGACCACCCTACCTACATGCCTTTGGTCTGGTTATCAGTGCTTACCTGCTTAGGAGATATAGCACCAGGCTCCAAGTCTGCTCCCTTCAGCCCTTTCTGGAAGTAGTCCCTCGATTAATTCTTCGGTTGCACAGGGTTTTCCTAAAAAAAGAATAAAAAAGAAGAATCAAAGCCACATTTTCCTAGAAAAAACAATATGCAAAAAAACAAGTTAAATCTGAAAAACAAGGTCCCCCGAACAGAGCAATACCCAACATAATTTTACTTAAAAATGTCAGCTCTACATAGTGCACACCTTGCACTTTTTCAACCAAAACAACCCTTTACATTTAAAATATCCCCTGCAAACCATATGTTCCCTGAAAGTACACACGTTATGTTTTCTAGGCAGACCCAGCTTGTTGTAGTGGGCAAATGTTTCTGGAAGTAATTCCTCGAGGAATTCTTTGGTTGCACAGGGTTTATCTAAATAAGGTTTAGTTGATCAGACTTATTGCCCCAGCACCATGTGTACCAGGACTCCACACACTTTACTGTGCCTGGAGCTCCGCCCAGTTAATAAAGACACATTTTTTGATGTTTTGGATGTTTTTCTATTTACTAGCTTAGGGGGTTACAGTTGTTCCAAACCTCTCCTGCTCTATTTGTAAAGATAACATTTGACTCAGAATTAACCTGTTCCATGTACCAACCCTCCATTTACTGCCATGTGCTGTAGATGCTGTAGCATATCTTCCTTGTTTAAATTCCATTCACATGACTGCCCCTGTCCCTTGGTACTTTCAGTGTTTGTGAACCTGGCAAACATGACTACTGCGACTTGTCAGGCTCATTCATTCTGAAGGTACACCTCACCTTCACCCCATCCACTGCTCTCATCTTGCGCTCATGCAAGAATTCATGTGGCCAACATGCAAGAACGTGATTTGGATTGTGGGATACATCAGGAAACAGTGGGCAGATATGGTGAGTTGGTCATTGATGATCATCCAGTGGTTTACATGCTTATCAATAAAGTTTAAGAATTTAAATATTAAAAAATAGCTACCGTATATACTCGAGTATAGGCCGACCCGAATATAAGCCGAGGCACCTAATTTTACCACAAAAAAATGGAACAAGTTATTGACTCGAGTATAAGCCGAGGCGGCTTTTTTCAATTGGAATTGGAGTTGACACACAGAAAGAGAGACACACACACACAGAAAGGGACACACACACAGAAAGAGACACACACAGAGAAAAAGACACAGACACACACACACACACAGAAAGAGACACACACACACACACACACACATTGTGGGTACCTGCTGCTGCTGCTGCCGCCGCTCTCAGACGCGCAGGTGTCGGGGGTCAGGGTTTGGCCGAGGTTACCCTGCAGAGGGGCAGCGGGGTCCCCTTCCCCTCCTCAGCAGCCCGCAGCCGCCAGCCGCCGCCGTTCTCACACACACACCAGCACTTCCTGGCTGTTGCGCGCTCGTCGTCGGTGGGCGTGCCCCATATGGCAGGCGTCCAATGAAAACATTGGACGCCGCCCATTGATGACCAGCGCGCAGCAGCCTGGAAGTGCCGGTCAGTGTGTGAATGTGTGTGCGTGTTTGTGTGTATGAGAGCGGCGGCGGTGGCAGCAGCGGGTACAGCAGGGACCCGCAGCGGCCGCCCCTCACTCTCCAGCATCTGTTGGGTTCAGGGTTGCGCCTTCCCTGGCAGTCCGCCCCTGGACTCGAGTATAAGCTGAGGCAGCTTTTTTCAGCCCAAAAAGTGGGCTGAAAAACTCGGCTTATACTCGAGTATATACGGTAGTACTTTTGAAGTGCCTAGTATGGGGCAGCCATATGACCACATTTTTGCATGGTCATGGACAACAAACAAGGGACAACATTTGAAGACCTGTTACAGCATCTATAGTGTGCTGAAGGAAATGGAGAAGAGGCATATGAGACAGGTGACCTCCTCTGCCTAATTACTGCCATTACCTGGAAAGTCCCTTTCACACTTTTACAACTGTATATTTGAACGATCAGAAACATTATAAATCTTTTGTCAAATATATATATATATATATATATATATATATATATATACTTGTTCACTATCTGGGAAGCACTTTGGAGACTGAGATCTGGGATATCATGGGGGGTCATGCTAAATATTTGGTGAAGCCAGTGTGATTTGCAGTGTGCATTGCAGTGTAGATTGCAGCCTGCATCTCCATGAGCATTTTAGCGTTTATACAATAAAAGTGCAAAACAATTGTATTTCTATCTTGTACTTTAGATGGGACATTTTACAGGTGAGATAATAATGCATTATTTATGCATGCATGCAAAGTATGCATAGCCCATAGAGTGCTGTTATTTACAAACTTTAAAATAAATATCCTTACATCACTGGAAAATTAATTTACATAAACTCAAAAAATGTGCCATCACATGTAAAGGAGAATTTAAGGGTTTGTTTGCACATTTTTGCTACAAACCAATGGGATGCAGGTAGCAAACCACATTGCAAGTCACACTGGCTCTATCGAATATTTAGCATTACCCCATGGGCTAGTCGTGGTCTGGTAAAACCCGAGACTGATCCAGTCCTTATTTGATAATAAATATAAGCTAACTGTATGAGGAATACGAATATTAGAAACACAGAGGAATATATCAGTTGCAAACCTAATTGAGGTTCATCATAAACAGTAAACACTATGTTTTTTGGACTTTTGCAGATTACCTGGAAGTTGAACATATTGAGTTGTATAAGCAGCAATATGAGAAAAATAAAAAAGAGCATCACACAGACCGGTACTACAACAACAGACTCATCATACGGCGCGGACAGACATATGATATCAGGATTAACTTTAATCGGCCATACAATCCTGAAAATGACCGGTTTTGGGTGGAATATGTTATAGGTATGTTTACACATAATTTGAAAAAATATCTAGTGTCTCATATGCATGATTCTTCTGTGGGTTTGCACATGAAGGTCCAGTGTATCTGTCTGCATAGGGCTATTTTGTACATTGATTGAAAAAAAGGCATGTAGGCATGTGAAATTCTTGCCTTTCTTTTAGCAGCCATAACTAGAACATTCAGGTCACCATAAAACCTAAATGACTCCTTCCCTTATACCACCAAACTCTAGATGTTACAACTCAAGGATGACACCCATGTAACAAGATGGTCACAAATAACATGGCCAATACTCAGAAACAATGTCTGTATGACTATAAGTTCCCCAAAAGTCAACAGCACTGCTTTGGGGCCAACTGAGCTCAATACAGACCTCAGCATGCAGTCCACCTCACCCAGAACTTGTTGCAGAATTAACAACAACACTGTACTCCAGTCTCCTTTCCAGATCTCATCCCAACCCCTTCCTTTGTACTCACCCTTACTATACCCCCAGCCAAGACATCCCAGTTCATGATCTGCCCCTGCAAAGCTATATTCTAAGCATCAAGACTGTGGGAGGCATAGCTACTCGAGCTGCAGTATCTGCCCCTTCTATACTAAAGCTTTGGTACCATCATTTAAGAGTGCCACATCTACCCTTGACCATAATCTGTCCCTGTAATGCTATAACATTAACTGCCAAACCCTCCTGCTGACTGGCTGGAAAGCATATTGGGAGTGGGGCCCAGCAATTTGGGACTAGTCATGGGCTGGCCAGGTCCAGTAAAATCCAGGGATGATTTTTGGGTCCAGTACCAAATGGGTATTTCCTATCCAGAATCCTGAATGCTGATGATTCTCTACTGTTTGGGATTAGACGTTATACCATACCATGACCAGACCAGTAGTAATGGTACATTCAGGGGTGGCTAGGCACACTTTACACTATGCTTTTGTTTATATCAGATTTGTATCACACTTTGTCTAAGAATATGTTTATGGCCAGCGCCTGCATACTGTTTTATGCATTATGTAGAACCACTAAAATAGTTTTATTTGTGACTGATTATGAAGTTTTCACTTCCACAAGTGATCAAATGGAAAAAATCTAGCATCAAAAGCCATGTTATCACATCGACCAGCGTGCTTATGCACTTTCAATCCTGATGACAATTAGTTTTGCCTGATAAGACAATGCAGATTTATTTAATTCAGCTGTGCATTTTGCTTCTTGCCTTTGCTTCAGCTTTAAAGTGTCCCCAATCCACTCTTATCAAAACTACAAAGACTTTATTTTTCATGAGACTTCACTTTGATGATCAACCTTGCTTTTAAATGCAGGGCAACCAGGTACCCTGACAAATGTTCTTGGATAGAATTCCCTTCCTCACCCTATCCATTATGACAAAAGGATTTTGTTAGAATAATTCCTTTTTGTACAGAATGAATGATTCATTATAATCCACAATTAATGAAAGATTATAGTGATGTCATCTAGACATTTTTCCATAATGATCATAGATCAGAGGATAGCTCATTCCATTTTTGTAGGTGCGTTTTGTCTAATCATAAGCACTTCCTCTATCCTGAGTGTGGAACTGTCAGACATTAAATTGCAGGATGTATGTACAAAATGATATTTACTGACAGTCAGCATGCAAAATTGAAAGTATCTAATTAAGTTATAGAAGTGACTAATGCAACCAAACAAGCCATTTCTACAAAGCCTGGAATACAAATAATATCTCTACTGGACATGAAGGTCATAACTGTGATATTAAAGTAAGAATGTGATTAGATCGGCTAATGTGATCATCTATCTCAGCTTTAGTGAAAGGTTCTAAGAACATCTGTAAATATTATATATGCTGATGCTTTTGTGTCATAGGCTAAGGGTATAAAAACATATGCATTAATCATAAGGAGAGCAGAATATATAAGGCATGTATTAGCTAAACCATACAGAAATCATTTCAAACCACTTGTTTCTTGTTTCTAACCCAATATGTAAAAAGCATTAACATAGGGAGATGATTCCCTGGAAATTCATGCCATGTCTAAAGCGCCACTCCTAGAAAGACAATTTAAACAGGACCCATAGCATACAAATGCTTTAAGTAATACACTTTGAAATTTAACCCCTAAAGCCTGCAGTGACTGCCCATTATCAAATTAGAGTAACATAGGCTTAATTTGTTATCATGTATAGTATCGTATTAAGTCTGGATTGTTACAGTAATGAATCAAAATAAACTCTGAATGGGGTGATATTGGAAAGTCCAGTTATTTGCACATACAGTAAGGAAAGGCCATAAGTGGGTTGCACTTGGGGCTGACTGGGGCTGGTGTAGCCACATTCCCTCCCCTTGATCTATCCCTGTGATACTGTAGCATTAGCCATGAAGTTGACAGGCTGGGAGGCTCAGTGGGGATGTCAAAGGCTGGTAGGGGCCAGGCGCCAATATATACTGTCGCAGGTGATTAATAGAGTTTGCCAGTTATATAGGAAATTTTACATGGTGGGTGTAGTTTTACTTAATTTGCACCATGATGTAGTTATATCAAAATTAGAGATGAGCGAACTTTTGAAAAATTCGATTCGACTGATTCGCCGAATTTTCCGACAAAAATCGTTTCGACCCGAATAAATTCGCGACGAATCGCTATTAAAAACGGCTATTTCTGAGCCTCCTACAGCCTCAATAGGGTTGTAAACCATTCAGCCTTGCTGTAACACGCACAGGATGCGTGCTGGGTTAGTTAAATAATACTTTTAAGAAATATCACATGCAGATCAGAGGCATCGCTAATAGAATCGCAGAGCGGCACAATTGCAGAGAGCTGAAGTGGCATCACTATGAGGGGCAGAAGGAGCCCAAATATACACTGGAGTTGGCTTCAGGAGCCCAAAAATTGGATGAATCACACCCTGGAGTTGGCAGAAGTTGGCAGCAGCAGCAGCAGGAGCCCAAATATACACTGGAGTTGGCTTCAGGAGCCCAAAAATTGGATGAATCACACCCTGGAGTTGGCAGGAGTTGACAGCAGCAGCAGCAGGAGCCCAAATATACACTGGAGTTGGCTTCAGGAGCCCAAAAATTGGATGAATCACACCCTGGAGTTGGCAGAAGTTGGCAGCAGCAGCAGCAGGAGCCCAAATATACACTGGAGTTGGCTTCAGGAGCCCAAAAATTGGATGAATCACACCCTGGAGTTGGCAGGAGTTGACAGCAGCAGCAGCAGGAGCCCAAATATACACTGGAGTTGGCTTCAGGAGCCCAAAAATTGGATGAATCACACCCTGGAGTTGGCAGAAGTTGGCAGCAGCAGCAGCAGGAGCCCAAATATACACTGGAGTTGGCTTCAGGAGCCCAAAAATTGGATGAATCACACCCTGGAGTTGGCAGGAGTTGACAGCAGCAGCAGCAGGAGCCCAAATATACACTGGAGTTGGCTTCAGGAGCCCAAAAATTGGATGAATCACACCCTGGAGTTGGCAGAAGTTGGCAGCAGCAGCAGCAGGAGCCCAAATATACACTGGAGTTGGCTTCAGGAGCCCAAAAATTGGATGAATCACACCCTGGAGTTGGCAGAAGTTGGCAGCAGCAGCAGCAGGAGCCCAAATATACACTGGAGTTGGCTTCAGGAGCCCAAAAATTGGATGAATCACACCCTGGAGTTGGCAGGAGTTGACAGCAGCAGCAGCAGGAGCCCAAATATACACTGGAGTTGGCTTCAGGAGCCCAAAAATTGGATGAATCACACCCTGGAGTTGGCAGAAGTTGGCAGCAGCAGCAGCAGGAGCCCAAATATACACTGGAGTTGGCTTCAGGAGCCCAAAAATTGGATGAATCACACCCTGGAGTTGGCAGGAGTTGACAGCAGCAGCAGCAGGAGCCCAAATATACACTGGAGTTGGCTTCAGGAGCCCAAAAATTGGATGAATCACACCCTGGAGTTGGCAGAAGTTGGCAGCAGCAGCAGCAGGAGCCCAAATATACACTGGAGTTGGCTTCAGGAGCCCAAAAATTGGATGAATCACACCCTGGAGTTGGCAGGAGTTGACAGCAGCAGCAGCAGGAGCCCAAATATACACTGGAGTTGGCTTCAGGAGCCCAAAAATTGGATGAATCACACCCTGGAGTTGGCAGAAGTTGGCAGCAGCAGCAGCAGGAGCCCAAATATACACTGGAGTTGGCTTCAGGAGCCCAAAAATTGGATGAATCACACCCTGGAGTTGGCAGGAGTTGACAGCAGCAGCAGCAGGAGCCCAAATATACACTGGAGTTGGCTTCAGGAGCCCAAAAATTGGATGAATCACACCCTGGAGTTGGCAGAAGTTGGCAGCAGCAGCAGCAGGAGCCCAAATATACACTGGAGTTGGCTTCAGGAGCCCAAAAATTGGATGAATCACACCCTGGAGTTGGCAGGAGTTGACAGCAGCAGCAGCAGGAGCCCAAATATACACTGGAGTTGGCTTCAGGAGCCCAAAAATTGGATGAATCACACCCTGGAGTTGGCAGAAGTTGGCAGCAGCAGCAGCAGGAGCCCAAATATACACTGGAGTTGGCTTCAGGAGCCCAAAAATTGGATGAATCACACCCTGGAGTTGGCAGGAGTTGGCAGCAGCAGCAGCAGGAGCCCAAATATACACTGGAGTTGGCTTCAGGAGCCCAAAAATTGGATGAATCACACCCTGGAGTTGGCAGAAGTTGGCAGCAGCAGCAGCAGGAGCCCAAATATACACTGGAGTTGGCTTCAGGAGCCCAAAAATTGGATGAATCACACCCTGGAGTTGGCAGAAGTTGGCAGCAGCAGCAGCAGGAGCCCAAATATACACTGGAGTTGGCTTCAGGAGCCCAAAAATTGGATGAATCACACCCTGGAGTTGGCAGGAGTTGACAGCAGCAGCAGCAGGAGCCCAAATATACACTGGAGTTGGCTTCAGGAGCCCAAAAATTGGATGAATCACACCCTGGAGTTGGCAGAAGTTGGCAGCAGCAGCAGCAGGAGCCCAAATATACACTGGAGTTGGCTTCAGGAGCCCAAAAATTGGATGAATCACACCCTGGAGTTGGCAGGAGTTGACAGCAGCAGCAGCAGGAGCCCAAATATACACTGGAGTTGGCTTCAGGAGCCCAAAAATTGGATGAATCACACCCTGGAGTTGGCAGAAGTTGGCAGCAGCAGCAGCAGGAGCCCAAATATACACTGGAGTTGGCTTCAGGAGCCCAAAAATTGGATGAATCACACCCTGGAGTTGGCAGGAGTTGACAGCAGCAGCAGCAGGAGCCCAAATATACACTGGAGTTGGCTTCAGGAGCCCAAAAATTGGATGAATCACACCCTGGAGTTGGCAGAAGTTGGCAGCAGCAGCAGCAGGAGCCCAAATATACACTGGAGTTGGCTTCAGGAGCCCAAAAATTGGATGAATCACACCCTGGAGTTGGCAGGAGTTGACAGCAGCAGCAGCAGGAGCCCAAATATACACTGGAGTTGGCTTCAGGAGCCCAAAAATTGGATGAATCACACCCTGGAGTTGGCAGAAGTTGGCAGCAGCAGCAGCAGGAGCCCAAATATACACTGGAGTTGGCTTCAGGAGCCCAAAAATTGGATGAATCACACCCTGGAGTTGGCAGGAGTTGACAGCAGCAGCAGCAGGAGCCCAAATATACACTGGAGTTGGCTTCAGGAGCCCAAAAATTGGATGAATCACACCCTGGAGTTGGCAGAAGTTGGCAGCAGCAGCAGCAGGAGCCCAAATATACACTGGAGTTGGCTTCAGGAGCCCAAAAATTGGATGAATCACACCCTGGAGTTGGCAGAAGTTGGCAGCAGCAGCAGCAGGAGCCCAAATATACACTGGAGTTGGCTTCAGGAGCCCAAAAATTGGATGAATCACACCCTGGAGTTGGCAGGAGTTGACAGCAGCAGCAGCAGGAGCCCAAATATACACTGGAGTTGGCTTCAGGAGCCCAAAAATTGGATGAATCACACCCTGGAGTTGGCAGGAGTTGACAGCAGCAGCAGCAGGAGCCCAAATATACACTGGAGTTGGCTTCAGGAGCCCAAAAATTGGATGAATCACACCCTGGAGTTGGCAGAAGTTGGCAGCAGCAGCAGCAGGAGCCCAAATATACACTGGAGTTGGCTTCAGGAGCCCAAAAATTGGATGAATCACACCCTGGAGTTGGCAGGAGTTGACAGCAGCAGCAGCAGGAGCCCAAATATACACTGGAGTTGGCTTCAGGAGCCCAAAAATTGGATGAATCACACCCTGGAGTTGGCAGAAGTTGGCAGCAGCAGCAGCAGGAGCCCAAATATACACTGGAGTTGGCTTCAGGAGCCCAAAAATTGGATGAATCACACCCTGGAGTTGGCAGAAGTTGGCAGCAGCAGCAGCAGGAGCCCAAATATACACTGGAGTTGGCTTCAGGAGCCCAAAAATTGGATGAATCACACCCTGGAGTTGGCAGGAGTTGACAGCAGCAGCAGCAGGAGCCCAAATATACACTGGAGTTGGCTTCAGGAGCCCAAAAATTGGATGAATCACACCCTGGAGTTGGCAGGAGTTGACAGCAGCAGCAGCAGGAGCCCAAATATACACTGGAGTTGGCTTCAGGAGCCCAAAAATTGGATGAATCACACCCTGGAGTTGGCAGGAGTTGACAGCAGCAGCAGCAGGAGCCCAAATATACACTGGAGTTGGCTTCAGGAGCCCAAAAATTGGATGAATCACACCCTGGAGTTGGCAGGAGTTGACAGCAGCAGCAGCAGGAGCCCAAATATACACTGGAGTTGGCTTCAGGAGCCCAAAAATTGGATGAATCACACCCTGGAGTTGGCAGAAGTTGGCAGCAGCAGCAGCAGGAGCCCAAATATACACTGGAGTTGGCTTCAGGAGCCCAAAAATTGGATGAATCACACCCTGGAGTTGGCAGGAGTTGGCAGCAGCAGCAGCAGGAGCCCAAATATACACTGGAGTTGGCTTCAGGAGCCCAAAAATTGGATGAATCACACCCTGGAGTTGGCAGGAGTTGACAGCAGCAGCAGCAGGAGCCCAAATATACACTGGAGTTGGCTTCAGGAGCCCAAAAATTGGATGAATCACACCCTGGAGTTGGCAGGAGTTGACAGTAGCAGCAGCAGGAGCCCAAAAAATGGCCTAAAGACATAAATATGTTTTGCACCATTTGGAAAGTGTAAAACGTGGCACCATGCTGAATCTAGTCGCATGCATCAGGCATTGGTGGGTGGAAATCCTGGCTGATCCATCCCTGATTCATTTTGACAAAGGTGAGTCTCTCCACATTTTTAGTTGACAGACGAGTTCTCCTCGCCGTAACTATGGCCCCCGCCGCACTAAACACCCGCTCAGATGGCACGCTACTTGCCGGGCAGGACAGCTTTTCCAGGGCAAACTCTGCTAGTTGCGGCCACAAATCAAGTTTGGCTGCCCAGAAGTCCAGCGGATCCTCAAGGTGTGTTGGCATGGTCATGTCAAAGTATGACATGACCTGCTGGTTCAGGTCCTGCTCCAGGTCTTCCTGCTGCTCATGAGTAGCCTCACTATGCGGGTGTAGAAAGCTACTCATTAGCGACTGAAGACTGAGGCTGCTGCTGCTGATGGAGCTTCTGCTGCTGCTGCTGCCAACCCCCCCAGCGGCCATGGCAGTGGAAGGTGAGCGCAGAGGTCCCCTCGAGTCAGACCTGCGAGAGTATGGACCATGGCGCAGATAGGCATCGGCCAACTGCCTACGTAGAATGTCTTTGTAGTAGTTGAGTTTGTCCTCCCTCTCGGTGGGTTTAAAAAATGCCCCCATTTTGTGCCGGAAGCGAGGGTCCAATAAGGTGGACAGCCAGAAGTCATCCCGCCGACAGATGGAAACAATTCTGGGGTCACTACGCAAGCACGTGAGCATGCTTCGTGCCATTTGCGCAAGTGACTCGGATGGACTACCTGTCTCCATCTCCACTGCATACTGCCACGGTGTGCCCGGGTCCTCTGTCTCTCCTTCCTCAAAAACCTCTAGCTCCTCTGGCTGCTCCTGCTCCTCCTCTCCTGTCCGCTGACTAGATAAACCAGCCATTTCGCCAAGCCTAAACTGTGTTTCGCTGGGCAACTCCTCCTCCTCCTCTTCCTCCTCCTCCTCCTCCAGTTCAGCTCCAAGGGGGTTCATGTGGCCGTAAGATGTAAACGCCATGTCTCCAGTGCCCTGACCAGCCATGGTTTCCAACATGTGCTGTAGTACATGAAGCAGTGGAATCACGTCGTTCATCCCGTAATCCTGCCGACTGACAAATAAAGTGGCTTCCTCAAAGGGCCTGAGCAAACGGCAGGTGTCACGTATGAGCTGCCACTGGTTGACATTGAAGTTACACAGGGGAGTCCCCCTATCTGCTTGGATCATCAGGAAATCCGTGATGGCTTTTCTCTGTTCATATAATCGGTCCAACATGTGAAGGGTGGAATTCCAACGGGTGGAAACATCGCAAATCAGACTATGTTGGGGGATACCATTCTGACGCTGTAGCTCAAGAAGGGTGTGTTTGGCGGTGTAGGAGTGGCTGAAGTGCATGCAAAGTTTCCGTGAAGTTGTTAGGATGTCCTGCAGATGGGGGGAACACTTCAGAAACCGCTTGACAACCAGATTGAAGACGTGAGCCATGCAGGGGGCATGGGTCAGGCTTCCTTGGCGCAGCGCAGACAAAATGTTCTTCCCATTGTCGGTAACCATGATTCCCATTTTAAGTTTTCTCGGAGTAAGCCATGTTTGGATTTCCTGATGAATACATTTAAGCAGTTCCTCCCCTGTGTGACTCCGTTCGCCAAGACAAACCATGTGAAGCACTGCGTGACACCTCCGTGCCCTGCACACATGGTAGACTGGAGGGGCACTGAGACTTGAGCCTACAGTGGAGGGTGAGGAGATGGCGGAGGATGAGGAGGCCGAGTCGCACGGTGTCACAGGCCCAATGGGCAGAGAGCGCGGAGGCCGAAGCGGCGTGACCTGTCCAAGTTGCTGCTGCAAAGGGACCACATTCACCCAGTGGGCCGTAAACGACATGTACTGCCCCTGACCGTAGTTACAGCTCCAGATGTCGGCGCTGCCATGTATTTTGCTACACACCGACAGGCTCAAGGACTGGCCCACCTTCTGTTCAACAAAAGTGTGCAGCGCTGGTACTGCCTTCTTGGCAAAGAAATGACGGCTTGGGACTCTCCACCTCGGCTCGGCACAAGCCATCAGTTCTCTGAAAGGTGCAGATTCCACCACCTGAAAAGGGAGCGACTGCAGCACCAGCAACTTGGACAGGAGCACATTCAGCTTCTGCGCCGTAGGATGAGTGGGCGCATACTGCTGTCTCTTGGACATGGCTTCGCTGATGGATTGCTGGCGGGATGCATGACTTGGAGGAGGAGGAGGAGGAGCAGGAGCGACAGAGGATGGGTATGACGCACAGCTGCCTTCGGCTGAGGTGCTGGAGCCTTGGCTGGCAGAAATTGGGAGCTCACTTGGTGAGGAAGCAGACTGGACCACCCCTTGGGAGCCTCGGTTCTCCCAGGTCGTTTTATGGTGACGCATCATATGTTGACGCAGGGCCGTGGTGCCAACATTTGGACCCTGGCCACGCTTCACCTTTTGCCTACATATCTTGCATGTGGCCATGTTACCCTCCTGCGGATGCCTCAGGAAAAACTGCCACACTGCCGAGTAGCTACTTTTCCCACCCCCTGGCCTCACTGATTCACTGCTGCTGTTGCCAACTCCAGGAACCCCTGCTCCACTACCTCCCGATAAGGTAGACTGCCGCACAGCAGGTGCTCTACCCCGGCCCCGGCCCCGGCCGGCTCCAGCCTTTGGAATTGTGCCCCCATGCTGACTGCTACCACTTTGCTGCCTCAGCTGCTGACTCCGGGGCAACCTGCACCCCTCTTCTCCTGATGATGACGATGAAGCCCCTTCATCACCCGGCTCCCAAGTGCGATCGGCTTCATCGTCATCATCATCATCATCACCGGGTTGTGGCTGTACGTCACTGATGTTCGTGGATTCGTCAACAGTGTCTGGCGCAGGAGCTGGAACGCTCGCAGCACCCACGACACTGTCCACATCACTATTTGTCTGCCTAGCTAAAGAAGCCACCTCCATTTCTTGGCTGGGCAGTAGCTGCTGACTGTCCTCTATCTGATGGTCCTCCTCACTAAAGAGTGGAGCTGAACCCAAAGCATAGGATACGTCGCTGGGGGAGGGAACGGCGTAGGCCAGAGGCAATGGGAGGACAGGGACTGCTCTCGGGGCATGCCAACTCAGGGTTGTGTCAGAGGAACCTACCGACCCTAGACTGGGGGTCTCAGACGTAAGTTGTGATGATGTTGTTGATGAGCGCGTCAACCAATCTACCACGGCAGATGCGTTACTGGTGGAGACCCGACCGCTAGCAGATACTGGCAGATTAGGTCTCTCAGCGTGACTCCTGCTGCTACTGGCCCCCAGTCTGATGCGAGCTCTTCCTGCGGAATCTTGGCCTCTGCCACTCCTCTTTTCACTTCCAGGCACTTGTCTGCCCGACATAGTCTAACTGGCGTGGTAGTAGGTGATATTTAAAAAAACCCCGGGCAGCGGTGGGTCTATATGAAACAGAATATAATGCACACCAAAAGTGAGCAGTAACACTCAGCCTCCAACAGGCCTGCTTAGTGTAAATAAGAGAGCTGCTTAGTGTAAATAAAGAGGGGTATGCTATGTTACAGAATGGGATGCCTCAACAGAAGTGCACCTGGCAGGCAGCAGTAAGCCTATGCCCAGCAAAAGTGTCTTATAATATAAATATAATAAGAGCAAATGCTTATATGGTCTTAAACAGAGGCTGCTTTAGTCACAGAATGGGATGCCCTGGGCAGGAATCGACCTGGCAGGGTCCAGTAGGGCTTTGGCCAGCAAAAGTGTCTTTATCAGGCCTAATTTCAAATATGATAAGAGCAAATGCTTATATGGTCTTAAACAGAGGCTGCTTTAGTCACAGAATGGGATGCCCCGGGCAGGAATCGAGCTGCCAGGGTACAGTAGTGCTTTGGCCAGCAAAAGTGTCTTTATCAGGCCTAATTTCAAATATGATTAGAGCAAATGCTTATATGGTCTTAAACAGAGGCTGCTTTAGTCACAGAATGGGATGCCCCGGGCAGGAATCGAGCTGCCAGGGTACAGTAGTGCTTTGGCCAGCAAAAGTGTCTTTATCAGGCCTAATTTCAAATATGATTAGAGCAAATGCTTATATGGTCTTAAACAGAGGCTGCTTTAGTCACAGAATGGGATGCCCCGGGCAGGAATCGAGCTGCCAGGGTACAGTAGTGCTTTGGCCAGCAAAAGTGTCTTTATCAGGCCTAATTTCAAATATGATTAGAGCAAATGCTTATATGGTCTTAAACAGAGGCTGCTTTAGTCACAGAATGGGATGCCCCGGGCAGGAATCGAGCTGCCAGGGTACAGTAGTGCTTTGGCCAGCAAAAGTGTCTTTATCAGGCCTAATTTCAAATATGATTAGAGCAAATGCTTATATGGTCTTAAACAGAGGCTGCTTTAGTCACAGAATGGGATGCCCCGGGCAGGAATCGAGCTGCCAGGGTACAGTAGTGCTTTGGCCAGCAAAAGTGTCTTTATCAGGCCTAATTTCAAATATGATTAGAGCAAATGCTTATATGGTCTTAAACAGAGGCTGCTTTAGTCACAGAATGGGATGCCCCGGGCAGGAATCGAGCTGCCAGGGTACAGTAGTGCTTTGGCCAGCAAAAGTGTCTTTATCAGGCCTAATTTCAAATATGATTAGAGCAAATGCTTATATGGTCTTAAACAGAGGCTGCTTTAGTCACAGAATGGGATGCCCCGGGCAGGAATCGAGCTGCCAGGGTACAGTAGTGCTTTGGCCAGCAAAAGTGTCTTTATCAGGCCTAATTTCAAATATGATTAGAGCAAATGCTTATATGGTCTTAAACAGAGGCTGCTTTAGTCACAGAATGGGATGCCCCGGGCAGGAATCGAGCTGCCAGGGTACAGTAGTGCTTTGGCCAGCAAAAGTGTCTTTATCAGGCCTAATTTCAAATATGATTAGAGCAAATGCTTATATGGTCTTAAACAGAGGCTGCTTTAGTCACAGAATGGGATGCCCCGGGCAGGAATCGAGCTGCCAGGGTACAGTAGTGCTTTGGCCAGCAAAAGTGTCTTTATCAGGCCTAATTTCAAATATGATTAGAGCAAATGCTTATATGGTCTTAAACAGAGGCTGCTTTAGTCACAGAATGGGATGCCCCGGGCAGGAATCGAGCTGCCAGGGTACAGTAGTGCTTTGGCCAGCAAAAGTGTCTTTATCAGGCCTAATTTCAAATATGATTAGAGCAAATGCTTATATGGTCTTAAACAGAGGCTGCTTTAGTCACAGAATGGGATGCCCCGGGCAGGAATCGAGCTGCCAGGGTACAGTAGTGCTTTGGCCAGCAAAAGTGTCTTTATCAGGCCTAATTTCAAATATGATTAGAGCAAATGCTTATATGGTCTTAAACAGAGGCTGCTTTAGTCACAGAATGGGATGCCCCGGGCAGGAATCGAGCTGCCAGGGTACAGTAGTGCTTTGGCCAGCAAAAGTGTCTTTATCAGGCCTAATTTCAAATATGATTAGAGCAAATGCTTATATGGTCTTAAACAGAGGCTGCTTTAGTCACAGAATGGGATGCCCCGGGCAGGAATCGAGCTGCCAGGGTACAGTAGTGCTTTGGCCAGCAAAAGTGTCTTTATCAGGCCTAATTTCAAATATGATTAGAGCAAATGCTTATATGGTCTTAAACAGAGGCTGCTTTAGTCACAGAATGGGATGCCCCGGGCAGGAATCGAGCTGCCAGGGTACAGTAGTGCTTTGGCCAGCAAAAGTGTCTTTATCAGGCCTAATTTCAAATATGATTAGAGCAAATGCTTATATGGTCTTAAACAGAGGCTGCTTTAGTCACAGAATGGGATGCCCCGGGCAGGAATCGAGCTGCCAGGGTACAGTAGTGCTTTGGCCAGCAAAAGTGTCTTTATCAGGCCTAATTTCAAATATGATTAGAGCAAATGCTTATATGGTCTTAAACAGAGGCTGCTTTAGTCACAGAATGGGATGCCCCGGGCAGGAATCGAGCTGCCAGGGTACAGTAGTGCTTTGGCCAGCAAAAGTGTCTTTATCAGGCCTAATTTCAAATATGATTAGAGCAAATGCTTATATGGTCTTAAACAGAGGCTGCTTTAGTCACAGAATGGGATGCCCCGGGCAGGAATCGAGCTGCCAGGGTACAGTAGTGCTTTGGCCAGCAAAAGTGTCTTTATCAGGCCTAATTTCAAATATGATTAGAGCAAATGCTTATATGGTCTTAAACAGAGGCTGCTTTAGTCACAGAATGGGATGCCCCGGGCAGGAATCGAGCTGCCAGGGTACAGTAGTGCTTTGGCCAGCAAAAGTGTCTTTATCAGGCCTAATTTCAAATATGATTAGAGCAAATGCTTATATGGTCTTAAACAGAGGCTGCTTTAGTCACAGAATGGGATGCCCCGGGCAGGAATCGAGCTGCCAGGGTACAGTAGTGCTTTGGCCAGCAAAAGTGTCTTTATCAGGCCTAATTTCAAATATGATTAGAGCAAATGCTTATATGGTCTTAAACAGAGGCTGCTTTAGTCACAGAATGGGATGCCCCGGGCAGGAATCGAGCTGCCAGGGTACAGTAGTGCTTTGGCCAGCAAAAGTGTCTTTATCAGGCCTAATTTCAAATATGATTAGAGCAAATGCTTATATGGTCTTAAACAGAGGCTGCTTTAGTCACAGAATGGGATGCCCCGGGCAGGAATCGAGCTGCCAGGGTACAGTAGTGCTTTGGCCAGCAAAAGTGTCTTTATCAGGCCTAATTTCAAATATGATTAGAGCAAATGCTTATATGGTCTTAAACAGAGGCTGCTTTAGTCACAGAATGGGATGCCCCGGGCAGGAATCGAGCTGCCAGGGTACAGTAGTGCTTTGGCCAGCAAAAGTGTCTTTATCAGGCCTAATTTCAAATATGATTAGAGCAAATGCTTATATGGTCTTAAACAGAGGCTGCTTTAGTCACAGAATGGGATGCCCCGGGCAGGAATCGAGCTGCCAGGGTACAGTAGTGCTTTGGCCAGCAAAAGTGTCTTTATCAGGCCTAATTTCAAATATGATTAGAGCAAATGCTTATATGGTCTTAAACAGAGGCTGCTTTAGTCACAGAATGGGATGCCCCGGGCAGGAATCGAGCTGCCAGGGTACAGTAGTGCTTTGGCCAGCAAAAGTGTCTTTATCAGGCCTAATTTCAAATATGATTAGAGCAAATGCTTATATGGTCTTAAACAGAGGCTGCTTTAGTCACAGAATGGGATGCCCCGGGCAGGAATCGAGCTGCCAGGGTACAGTAGTGCTTTGGCCAGCAAAAGTGTCTTTATCAGGCCTAATTTCAAATATGATTAGAGCAAATGCTTATATGGTCTTAAACAGAGGCTGCTTTAGTCACAGAATGGGATGCCCCGGGCAGGAATCGAGCTGCCAGGGTACAGTAGTGCTTTGGCCAGCAAAAGTGTCTTTATCAGGCCTAATTTCAAATATGATTAGAGAAAATGCTTATATGGTCTTAAACAGAGGCTGCTTTAGTCACAGAATGGGATGCCCCGGGCAGGAATCGAGCTGCCAGGGTACAGTAGTGCTTTGGCCAGCAAAAGTGTCTTTATCAGGCCTAATTTCAAATATGATTAGAGCAAATGCTTATATGGTCTTAAACAGAGGCTGCTTTAGTCACAGAATGGGATGCCCCGGGCAGGAATCGAGCTGCCAGGGTACAGTAGTGCTTTGGCCAGCAAAAGTGTCTTTATCAGGCCTAATTTCAAATATGATTAGAGCAAATGCTTATATGGTCTTAAACAGAGGCTGCTTTAGTCACAGAATGGGATGCCCCGGGCAGGAATCGAGCTGCCAGGGTACAGTAGTGCTTTGGCCAGCAAAAGTGTCTTTATCAGGCCTAATTTCAAATATGATTAGAGCAAATGCTTATATGGTCTTAAACAGAGGCTGCTTTAGTCACAGAATGGGATGCCCCGGGCAGGAATCGAGCTGCCAGGGTACAGTAGTGCTTTGGCCAGCAAAAGTGTCTTTATCAGGCCTAATTTCAAATATGATTAGAGCAAATGCTTATATGGTCTTAAACAGAGGCTGCTTTAGTCACAGAATGGGATGCCCCGGGCAGGAATCGAGCTGCCAGGGTACAGTAGTGCTTTGGCCAGCAAAAGTGTCTTTATCAGGCCTAATTTCAAATATGATTAGAGCAAATGCTTATATGGTCTTAAACAGAGGCTGCTTTAGTCACAGAATGGGATGCCCCGGGCAGGAATCGAGCTGCCAGGGTACAGTAGTGCTTTGGCCAGCAAAAGTGTCTTTATCAGGCCTAATTTCAAATATGATTAGAGCAAATGCTTATATGGTCTTAAACAGAGGCTGCTTTAGTCACAGAATGGGATGCCCCGGGCAGGAATCGAGCTGCCAGGGTACAGTAGTGCTTTGGCCAGCAAAAGTGTCTTTATCAGGCCTAATTTCAAATATGATTAGAGCAAATGCTTATATGGTCTTAAACAGAGGCTGCTTTAGTCACAGAATGGGATGCCCCGGGCAGGAATCGAGCTGCCAGGGTACAGTAGTGCTTTGGCCAGCAAAAGTGTCTTTATCAGGCCTAATTTCAAATATGATTAGAGCAAATGCTTATATGGTCTTAAACAGAGGCTGCTTTAGTCACAGAATGGGATGCCCCGGGCAGGAATCGAGCTGCCAGGGTACAGTAGTGCTTTGGCCAGCAAAAGTGTCTTTATCAGGCCTAATTTCAAATATGATTAGAGCAAATGCTTATATGGTCTTAAACAGAGGCTGCTTTAGTCACAGAATGGGATGCCCCGGGCAGGAATCGAGCTGCCAGGGTACAGTAGTGCTTTGGCCAGCAAAAGTGTCTTTATCAGGCCTAATTTCAAATATGATTAGAGCAAATGCTTATATGGTCTTAAACAGAGGCTGCTTTAGTCACAGAATGGGATGCCTCACAGCAGACTTAAGATCAGTTCAGTATATATGCACAGTTAGTTACTATAAGCAGCCTGAAAACGCTAACAAAGGCTGCTGTCAGCCAGCTCAGTTTTTCCTACCTTTCCCTGGCTTTCTGTCTGTCTCCTGTCTGTCTCCTGCCTGTCTCCTGCCTGTCTCCAGCCTGTCCCTGTCTGTCCCTGTCTGTCCCTGTCTCCAGCCTGTCTCCAGCCTGTCTAACTGCCTCAGCTACACAGCGTTCTGTCTGTCTGTCACGAATGCAATAGAGAAATGAGGAAAAGCAAGATGGCCGCCGTTAAATACCGCTGTGTGACGTCACCGGGCTTGCTGGCTGCTGATAGGCTGCATGTGACTGCCCCAGCTTGCACTGGCGCGGGATACATGTCCAGACATGTCCCGCCCGCCATCTTAGAATGCCTGTAATGTAAATGAATGGATGTTAAAGGAAAACTTCGAGTGATCGAATCGCGGGGAAATTCGGATTCGATCCGAATCGAATTTTTCCTGAAATTCGGATCGAATCCGGGTTCGTCCGGATCGATTCGCTCATCCCTAATCAAAATCCTTGGACTGCCACTAAATAATATATGACTTAGAATGAACCTAAACCATTCTGACCATTAGCGATTAGGGAATCTTATGACCAGAAGGTTGCAGATCTCAGCTGGGGCATGACTGAATTGCTTGAGCAAGGCACCTAACCATCAACTTCTCTTGGCACGTGTGTACACTCACACTGCGGTGTTTGTTATTCTGAATACACAGATAGGAAAAATGCAGAGCATGAATTCTTAGGTATGGGCAAGCATATAATATTTACAAACGCATTATCATTATCAACTATCTTAGCCCCCAGGCATCCATGTTAGGTAATATACATTTGTACACATTCTGCTCCAAACATATACAGTTTGTGTTGCTTTAAACTGTTTGCTGCAATGATTGCAAAACTGACCAAATAATATTAATTTTGTCACAGGTTCTTATTTATTAAAATCTTGTTTGCCCCTACCCCAGGCTGTAAGCTGATAGAGCTGCACTGCTGTCATTGTTCAAGTAAGACACTATATAGAGTCTGTCCCAAGGAAATTGTGCAAACATATGTCCTTTTCATCTTTGTGCTGACACAATCATAATTCACCAGTTGGGGCTGAAGTGACACTGCCTTTCACAATCGTTAGCAGAACAGTGTTTGCACAATTGTAAGTACACAAAACTAAGACCACAAACATGGCAAAGCATGCCATATGCATCCATTGATCAATATTCTGTTCCTATAATTGTACTGGAAATACTTGTATACTTACTTCTAACTAAAATGTATTGAAACTAAAAATTAACTTCCTTCATCTGGGGCTCTTATGAACACGACATTGTGACCTGAGGGTTGCAGGTTCAATTCCTGGTCGGACAATGCACCTAATCCTGATTTGCTTTCTTGGTGCGGTTTCTAGGGAAGCCTATCAGAGGAAAAATTCCCATGGATGCGGAAGAATATAGGACAAAAACTCCCACAAAAAGAATATATCTGTAGACACCACACCAAGGCTTATACCATGCTGAGAAACCGACACCTCATAAGTATATGAGAACTGGCTAGATTCCTTAGCTGTGTGTGCAGGTTAAAGTGCTCACCAACACCCCTATATTAAAATAATTATGGTCTTTCTAAAATGGCAGTCTTCCTTTTTGCTATATGATAGATACAGAGGTTTTTGACTGTGATAAAGTTCCCTCTAAGCCAGATGTTGAGTGGAGTTGTTAGGGAACTGCTAATTGCTTGGTTTTAAGTGGGCAGCCAGGAAATGCAACATAAAAACAGTGACGCATCTTTAGCAAAAAATCCAAAATAGCCTTCCTCTCACCTGTGGTTGACCCCAACTACCTGTTCCCCTATCACACCCGTGGCTTCCACAGTTCCTTGCTCTCCCACCCCACCCATGGCTGTTCCAGCTCCCTGCTCCCCTATCTAACCAATGGCCACCTCAGCTTTCTGCTTCCTATGCCAACTGTGGCTGCCCCAACTTCCTGCTGTCAATGCCACCTGTTGCTGACCAGCTCCCCCATCATACCAATGATTGCCCCAGCACTTTGCTTCCCTTCTTTGGCTGCCCCAGCTCATCTGCATGCTCTACCATACTACCTAGATGTCCTTAAAACTTATAAAACATTATTCACAATAAAAGCAAGTGCCATATGTGCAAATATTCCTATGGATTTAGTGTGCCCATGACCAAATGAACAAGCTTACCACATGATTTGCCAATTACCATTCACATGAGGTCACATCATCAGAACCAGTCTGATGCCACCTTATCTCCAGCTCACTGTTTGCTCTGTAGGAGCATTAACCCAGGGGGGCTTACAAGCATCCACACATGGGCCAATCTAAAACACTACACATAGCATAATCCTATTGGCTAAAAAGATCATTTAATAAAAAGAATAGGCACCACAGTTGTCCTTTGTGAAATCCATGGCAAATTCAGTGTAGTGTACCACATGCCAATCAATACGTCACATAGATCAAAATAGATCACAAGTTCAGTCCAGCGTAGTGCAGAGCAGAGTTGGCGGCAAAGTAGCCACTGAAGAATTGTTCACCTGACTGCCATATCACAACCACATAAAACTGTCTAGAATTATAGGAAACCAGCATTGTCGCTCTCGTAGCACTGTATTTCTTTCAGTGGTGTTTCTTTTTTTGTGGTGCCTTGCCATAGGCATAATAGCCATTGCAGTATGGGTACAAAATTTATACTATTTCATCAATTTTTTACTTGTACTGTTTTTAGCATTTTAAATGAACACTGGTGGTATTCCAAAAGCTTAACTTTTTCTACAGCCTTTCTTAGTGTTTAATAATATATGAGCTTGTCCACAGGCTGGCACAGTATTTCCCTGAATTTAATTCTCCAATATTTCTGCGTTTACTCATTGGCTTCTGGATTATGATGTGGCATGCTCTGTAAACAATTCATAAAAAGTGGTTTAAGATGCCTGCTGAGTTCAGAATATATATGGGGCTTTCGTTTATTGCAGCCACTCATCCACCACCATATCCCATGTTCATGGATCATCGTACATGGTTCAAATAGTTTATCTAGACCTGTTGGAAAATCAAGTTATTAATTTTCTAACTCCCCTTATGTCTATTATTTTTACAGCTGTAAAATTATGTAATTCAACACAGAATATTTAGCACTAATTATCTCCAATAACACAATTTAAAAGACAATAACTTCTGTACAAATAAAATAGACTAACTGTAAATTCCAGAATTGGTATAATGTATTGCTTAAATGGGGATAAATTAAGACCCAAGTCCCAAAAGATACTTGCACAGTGCATATTTCAAACTGACACTTTATTTCAAATGGTTTTCTGAACTGCAACTATGTATCTCACAACAGCAATCCAGGGACTGCCTACTGATTCAGACTTTGAAAGTACAGTATATGAGAGCATGAATGAGAGGTTTTCTTTGTGAAAGTTATGGGGGCTGCCAGAAGGGGACATGTTAATTATTTGGTGTAGCAAGTTTAAATTTGGATGTGCTTTTGGGTGTAAACTTAAAGTCCCTATCCAGGCACACCCTAACTTCCTCCCACCTTATTCCCCATGAAAACAATGTAAAATAAGCAATTTCAAAGGATCTCAAAATTTAAGATTATATGTAAAAAAAAACAAAAAACTGAACCAGTTAAAAAGCTTTGTACTCGTCCTTGACTGATTCAGTGGGAGGGGCGAGTATGCCTTTATGTTGAGCCTATAGGCATTGCAGGGGCAGAAGATGGGCTGGGGTGCCTTGTCTTGAGAAAGGGTAGAGTGGGGCCTGGCATGGAATAAAGGGTTGGGGGTACATGGCAGTGTTCCAGGGCAAACCTTCATATGGTATCTTATTATTTTACAAGTGAAACCTAGTCCCTTCTTGCTTTAAAAGTGAAACAAAGCCTATGCCCTATTTACTATTTATAATGAATCCCCCCCCCCCTTTGGGGTACTTGTTTGGAACTTGTCGCTAGGGAGTACTTGGTGTAAAAAGGTTCAGAACCACTGCATATTTTCCAGTTTCTATGACAAGGAAGAATATTAGTTTACAAGGTCTGTAGGACTGGTATTTGTTTTAAGGTTTGCTGCACATATATACTGCTGCATTCTTTCTTTAATCATAACATCATTGTAAAAAGTCTTAGCAGGATATTCCAATATTAAGACTTTCGCCTACTGGGTTTTGTTTTGTATTTTGCAATCATTTCTAGGTTCAGAAAAATGCGCTTTGAGCAGATTAATGTCTTCTAATTTAATTCCTCATGCAAAGTTTTGTATTATAGCCTAAAATTCAGGAGCTAATGTGGCAAAATACAAAGATTTCTATACATTTTATTTTCCATTTACCATAATGATGTGTTATTTATTTGCATTTTTTTCTGTCTGCATACATTTCTTTCTCCGGTTATTTCCTGCATTAGACACAGCTCCTGAGTATTTATTGCTGATATAGTAAAGTTGAAAAATAAAATTTTTCTAATAATGTAACGTGTTTGTAACCTTCATCATTGAAGGCTCTCCTGGCCAAGAGAAGGGGGGATGCTCACCACGTCTGACCACTTTGGGCTGGGCTAAGGCTGACCAGAAGTGTCATGGTGGTGGTCATCCTAACTAGTGTAGGTGGGAGGCAAGTCTGTCATTAGCGTTGGCAGCTGGGCCTTGGGGGGGGGCTTCAGAGGCTGTGATTGGCACATCCCCCCTGTGCAAATGCAAGGCATCAGGTGGCTCCAGCGCCAGGATATGTGGACAATATGGTGTAATCCAGTCTCTACATTAGTCGCCCCTCACATGAGCTGCCACTTCCTCTGCCAACGTCCTGTTTTCATGTGTGTTGGGCTTGAAGTCATACCTATGCTCCTTGAAAATCTGCAAAGATCAAACTAATTTGCATTATTAACTTATGTCCTTATCTGTTTGGGTCTCCTTTAGGTACACATACATGCCCCTGCCAAAGCCTGCTAAACGCTAGGGTATGCTTTTGCCACCTAATCCAGCTCTCTCATCCCACAGTAGTACCGGATTGCAAGCGCAGGCTCCGCCTTTCATCCCACAGGCACTCCCATGCCGATACCCACACTAGCCACTCTGGTCAGCCATCAGCAGCGGGAGTCACACAACCAGGGCTCCCGCCACAGCCCACCATGGACCAACCAACGGTCGGAACACTGTAGGGGGCTCAACTGCGGAGTCCACAGCAGAGTCCCCTGCAGAGCGAACAGCGGAGCCAAAGACTGATCAGCACTGCTGCAGCTAGACCTGCTCTTTCTCCAGCCAGTAGCCTGAAATCCATCCATTCCATTAATGGGAGTGGACTTATTGGCTCCCTTTTCAGCCAAGACAACACCCAGCAGACCCCTGCATCGACCGCTCATTCTGGGTGCAAACTAACAAGGGGCAAGTTGAGTGATTTAATGATGCCCAGCTGGAGGTTCTGCTGGATGGTGTTTCCCAAAATTATGATCGGCTGGCTGGGTCCCAGTCCTGGTCAACTCCCAAAGGGTTACGGGAGGAGTTATGGGTGGAGATTGCCTGCAATGTGATGAGGCAGGGCTAGAACCCAAGGATGGTTCCCAGGCCAAGAGAAAGTGGGACCTAAAGGTGGTGGTTCAGTGTAAACTCAGCGCCAAAGGGGTAAGTGTTGATCAACCAGAGGAATGTTTGTGGCCAACTCTCTAAAGCCGAACTTCCCTTTGTTTAACGCTAGGTTCAAAACTGGTAGGGCCTCCCCAAGGCTTTGCAATTTACCAAAGCTGAGGAGTGGGGCAGTGTGGAGGAGGATGGTGATCACCTTGAAAGGTTTTGGGCCATGTTGGCTGTTTGTTAACATTGAGCCAAACAAGCACTATTGTTAACCTTTCTCCACACAGACGGCACCTCTCATGGCTGTAATTAATGAGCTGGATATCATCTGCATGCCACCACCTGCTGCTGGCACCAGGGACACTGGGCATCACCACTACTCCCAGCATCAAGATTACTTCGGCCAGCTCAGCTCCACCATCTCCCCAGAGCACCCAGGAGGAAGTCAGCCCCAGGGGAGACAGGGGGCACCAGTCTCTAATGAGGCAGTGTCAAATCATGGAGGCCAACAGCACATCTTTTAGGCAAAATGCCAACAGATATTTTAAAGTGGTATGACGGACCACCATTTTGCTCCATGAAGATCTGGCTGCAGTGGTTGTGGAACAGCAGCGCCACCACCAACAGATTGAGGCGCTGCTTGGGGCTATTATGGAGGCCAACCAGGTCGCCATACAAAGACTGGTCAGGCTGAAGGCCAACCAGGTCACGCGCAAAGGCTGGACAGGCTGTAGGCACAGCAAGTAGCCAACAGAGTAAGCCAGGCAACATCGCCCTAAGGGGCAGTGCTGGACTTTGGGGTGTGGAGGTCCACAAACATTTTGTAAGCCAGACAGACACAGAATTGTACCATAACCCAAGAACTTATGACCCTTAACACAATTCTCTACTATAAATTACAAAAATATGAACTTGGCTTCAATGTTTTTTAAACACACCCAGAAAATCCAAAGGTGTAGACGAATTGTAAAATAACATAAGGGGACAAAATACTAAAAAAGTAAGAGAAAGAGGAGTCCACCAAATGCTGGTGAATGCTTTGGGCAGCACGACTTGGGTTCATCAAAAAAGATGACCTGGGATCAGAAGCAGAGGTTGCCTCCCTCTCTGTCAAGGCAAAATTATGGAGAGCAATGCAAGTAATGATATTGACGACCTTCCCCGGCTTATATTGGAGGGCACCCTCAGTGTGGTCCAGACATCGAAATCTGGCCTTCAAGAGGCCAAAGGCACATTCCACTATTGTCCATGTGCGTTGATAGACCCGATTATATGCATCCTGACCAGCAGTCTGGGGCCTTAAAAAGGGCGTCAGGAGCCAGGGATGCAAGGGATAACCAGAAGCCCCTAAAAGTAACACGAAACAGAATATTAACATCCTCACAGGTAACCCAACAGCAAGACAGGCGAAACAAAATAGTACATATTTGGACAGAGTTGGCAAATAATGCTAAAGGTAGGCAGGATGCTGGGACCAAGCATTTGTAACAGTGACAGGGAGAATGGGGCATTAAAAGAGGGGCATGAACACAATAGAATTGGGCAGGGAAATAAATTGTCACTTGGGTAAAAATCCAAAAGGGCGCACATATTTGACATGCAAAAAACAGTTGCTAATGCAATAACAGCAATAGACAGGCAGATCAACAAAAAAAATCAACTGACTTATACAGAAGCCAGCTGCCAGTCGGCTCGCCACTCTCAACTCCTCAAGATGAATGCGTCATGGGAGGAGCCAGGGAAGCCAGCCAAAAAGTTGAGAAGACAAAGATCGGTCCCACAACGCATTGGATGTTAAGAGAGTGGCCCATCTTGCAGTTGCTGAAAATAATGGCAAAAAAATAAAGTGTCACTAGACTGCCAACACAAAAAACAGGCAAAATAAAAACAAAACAAGGGCCAATTGTGACAGAGGGAAGCTGGTTTAAGGTAGGTGAAGCAAGGCTAGCCTAAAGAGAGGAGAGTGGACAAGAAGAAGGAGCAATGTGGACCTAAACATACTGGGAATACAGGGAAGCTGGTTTAGGGTAGGTGAGGCAAGGCTAGCCTAAAGAGAGGAGAGTGGGCAAGAAGGTGGAGCAATGTGGGCCTAAACATGCCAAAACATATACTTCTGAGAAGCTGGGGGAACCAGGGCCACATGCGGGAAATCGATGGCACCCATGACACTCGCTATTTGAAAAAAGACCAACCTCACTGCATTCCAAGCTGCCATGCTGTCAGGAAAATAGATCTATTTCCCTTGCAGAAAAGCCATGCCATTGAGAAATCTAGTCAGGGTGTGGCCAACATGCCAACAAACAGGGCCCCTAGCCTCTGGAAGGAGCCATTCTCTAAAAATTGGCAACCAATTTGGTCATATCTCCAATTGCATGCCCCTTTCTTGTGGCAGGGGCCAACCATGGCTACAGTTCTGAGTAAAGCTTTTCAAGAAAAAAGGTGGTTCAGTTTAATCACGCAAGGGGATTTTCTAAAAAAATTATTTTTAACTTTATAACTTTATTAGATTTCGAGTGAGAATGCCTCTCACTTAAGAGTTTCAAAGGCTATTTGTGCTGACCAAACGATCTAGCAGAAATGCCAGACAATGGCCCCCATAGATTGTTCTGGACGCCACCAAGTACAACTTCTTATTTTGGTATCCAAAGAGGAAGGGGGGCAGAAATTCTTCAAAAGGAACACAGGCAACAAAAAGAAAAGTAAAATGGTGCTCCGTCATATATGAAACTAAAATAAATAATTAATAAATATGTATTTTACTTTAGCCAGTTGAAAAAGATTTCTTTTATGTAATCATTGCCCGTTTCCTCTTGCAAAATCATATTTCCTCCACTTCCACACAAGGTGATTTATTTTCCATTCTATCCACAAATTGTCTCTTCAATGTAATTCATATTGATGTTTTTCATGCAAGTGATGTACACAATGGTTTGAACTATTTTTATCATATATTGTATACCAGGTCTGCTAAAAATCAATCAATATTGATCTAAGTCGGGTGCATTTCCTGAAGTAAATACAATGATAAATTAAATAATCACCAACTATGGAGGAACCACTTTACAAGTGTTTCCAAAAATATTTTATAAATGAGGTGTAATTCAGTATTATGCCATTAAACATTTTGATGAAGTAAAAAAGAGACATGTAATTTTAATGGCCTTGTTAAAATCAAAAGATATGTTACTTACAAAAATAGTGAATTTAAATTAGTATTATTGGAACTATGAACATTAAAAACATTATATTGGCAGATGTCTATGGCCAGTTGACAATTTTCTATTTATATAAAAGTAGTCCAGTTTGCAATCTAATTCCTCTTAGAGGTGCAGAAATGGCCTTATGTATGAATAGTCTAAAGAGAAGTCATACATTTGTCTGCCAGCAATGACGTTTGATGTAGACTGCCCCTTGTTGCGGATTCTAGTTCGCCAGTTAGATGAACATGTGAGATGCACTCAGGACATTCTGTATCAACATTGCAGCTGTGGGACAGACTTTGGTGCCGACAAGCCCTTAGTATATAGTGAAAAAATTCAAGTGGAGTTCAAATTTTAAAACTTTTGGGGCACTATTGTCCATGGCACCTGTAAAGACAAAACAAAGGCAGGTCAACATTTGCTTGAACAAATGTCTCATGGTTATCCCTGACAAATTCTCCCAATTGCTCAGTACTTACTGCAGCCCTGTCATTTACCATTTTAGGGAGACACCCACAGCCTTGGCACCATGACTTTGTCGGGGTCTGTAAGGACAGATTTCAGAACTAGGCAAATGTGTGATGTTAGGCATGCTCCTGGAGACAGCAGCTTGTCTTTTAGTTAACCCACCTGAGTCGTAGTCGTAGTCCTGCCTTGGGTGGCCCCATTGTTGCCATTTCTCCCAGGTATGTGACGCCGTAGGGACAGAGAAGCACAGAACACTAGCACTTAGCAGTCTCCTCCTCCGTTTGCAGTCTTCTGAGGTGTCACCTTACACGCACACCCAGTCTTTGGCAAGGCACTAGTCAGACCCTCCTGATGGGCTTTATTCTCTGCCAGAATTCCGACTCTGTAACACAGCTCTGCGTTAGTGGACAACTTATCTATGTACCAGCCACTTACCTGGGACGTTCTGGCAGAAAAAACGCTTCAATGCAAAGCTAACTCTAGAAATGCAGAAAGGCAACACTAATACACACATTTACCCAAAAGCCGATCACCACTCAGATCACCAGTCTCAAAGCAGAAATACAAGCTGGCGCTCCTAAAAATGAATGTGTCATGGGTGGAGACTGGGCAGCCAGCCAAAATGCTAAAAAAACATATGCCCACCACACACTGAACATTGATTGATTCCAGTTCCTGTAAGAAAATGACAACAGACACAGGTTAATACACTAGCAACATTATGGTAGTAAGCAAAGAGCAAGCAGATACATGGGCAACTTGGACACAGGGATCAGTGTGTCCAATGAGCAACATGGATTAGCTAGTTTAGGGAAGAGGAACAAAGGCTTAGGCAAAACATAGGCTGCTTGGCAAGAAGGAGCAGAAGGAGCCCCTAAGCATACCTATTCATATACTCCTGCACCACAGGAGTCACCAACGCCTCATGTGTGTAGTTGATCGCGCCCATGACTTTGGGCATATTTGCTATATTGAAATAACCCAACTTCCAGACTGCCTAGCTGTCAGGAAAACAGGTGTATTTCTCCTGCAGGGCAACCATGCCATTGAGGCTGGGTCATGCTAACATACAGTGCCCCCAGCCTATAGAAGGCGCCATTCGCTAAAAATTAAAGGCAGTCAACCAATGTGTTCATGCCACCAGTCACAAGCCTCTTTCTTGTGGTGGGGGCCAACCATGGGCGCAGCTCTAAGTTAAGCTTCTCAAGTAAAGCAGTTCAGTAGGGTCAATTCAACACATGTTGATCAGACATACGATCAACATCCAGATGATGGCAGGTGTGCATAAACTCTGGCAGTTAAAGGGTGAGCAACCCACAGCACTGCAGAGGTTCCATCCCCCGAGCCGTCCAAACTTCTGCCAACAATCTTGCTAGCAAAAAGAGGGTGTAAGATATGACTAGCAACTTCTAGCAACAAGCGCAGGCAAAATCTGTAAAGTTATGAAAGCGAGAATGCATAAACTCACTAATACACTTATTAATACACTTATATAATGTTGGCCCAGCACACAATCCCTGGGGATTCAGACTCTGCAGAAGAAGGACGGGCAAGACAGGCTGTGGTCCAGAGGTGTCTGCTGTCCTTGTCCCTTGAGGGAGACCAGTAAGGGGTCCCCGGAGTGTGAGTTGCCCATGGAGGAAGGAGATAGTGCCAATGGTGTGGCACTGAGCTTTTCCCTCAAGGTGTACTGTGCAAAGTATCCCTGGGGTTGACCCCACCTGCCAGAACCTTGAGGAAGAAGGACCCCTGGAAGGTGAAACATGCAGTCCTCAGGAAAGTGCTAGGCAAAGCCGGAAGTTAAAGAGATTGTACTAATAAAAAGGCGCCTACCCCCGTTAAAGAAGCTTTTGGACTGTGTGTTTTCCTTCTGTGGATGCCCCGAAAGACTGAACCCATATGGAACCGCGTCGACTGTTGGGAATTCTTAGTGAGTAGTACCACCCCCCTTCCCGAACCATTTAGTAACATCCCCATGGAACTGCACTCCAGCTCCAAAAGCTCCCCAACCCCCTTTTAGATGGAACCATATCCCCGTTAGGGGCATCCGATAGTGTGTGGTTGCTCCCGCTACAATGTGGCATCACAAACAGGATACGGCATGGATACTGGGACACCTGCAGCACCATTGGCACCACAGGCACTGCTATATGGGAATACAGCCCTGTTACACCCCTTTGGAAAAGGTTTGTGGCACAACTGCGTGAGGCTTTGCTTCTGAGTCAGGCAGAGACTTTGAGTAGCCTCTCGCCACCAACCCATGCATGGACCCCTAAAACTGCAGCAGATGTAGTCTGCTGGCATTTCACCTGGAACTGTCTAATGCCTCACCCCCTACGACGTGGGGGCACTATTTGGGGGTAAGGTACCAGGAGGTAGGACTGATTGGGTGAAAGAGAAACTCTCAGATCCTGTGGTAACTCCCATGTACGCTGTGTGTCAAGTCAAGGTTCCCCTGATCTAATGTTAGACAGAATTGGCCAAAGGAATCTCATAAGTTGTTAGACCAATGAGTCAGTTGCGTATCAAAGTAAAGGTTCTGTGTAGGTGAATATGGTTCCTCAGCTGCCCCAAATCACCTGGCAGGTGTTACTTTCCCGGGAAATGGCTTGGCGGGTGGTGTCCCAGGAACAGCAGTGTAGAGATCACTGGACCAGTGGAAGGTCCTAAAATTCTTGCTGGCCTGGTTTTAAGCCCACATGTTGTGAATAGAGAGTGGGCTGGAGGTATTTGCTCTCAACCTACCTATAGCATCCAGTGGGAAGTTCCTAAGGGGGTGCTCCCAGCGCGGCTTGCTACCCCCTCCAGCAGCAGCTAGCCTGTACGAAACAGATAGTAGACCAGGTTATGGTGGAAGAAAGACAATGCAAAGTCCAAGGTTCCCCCCATCAGGGGGGAACCTGATGGCCCACATGTCCTTCCTAGCTGGGTCAGGAAAAAGAAGACCAATTTTTATGCCCCAGTCACCCAGCATATAGCTCCTGACGATCCTCCTGTCAATGATTGGGGAACTGAGCCTTGGTCCACACAGCTTTCCGCCAGCCAGCCTAGACGAGAAAGGCACTATGATCTTCCCCGCCAGGTTAATAGTATGAAGGGGAATGCCAACAAGCATAGTAATTCTCTATGTATGTATAAGTCACGAGACCCGCCATGTCCCCTTTGGTTACAGAATAATGTATGCACCAGTGTCATTACACGTAATTATGCAAAGCGGTGTGAAAGATTGAGGTGCTAATTTTTGTGTGGGGGTGTAGTACAGAGGTGTCTGCTGTCTTTGGCCCTCAAGAGAGGATCAGTGAGGGGTCCTTGGAGTGTGAGTCACCCATGGAGAAAGGAGGCAGTGGCATGGCATTGTGCTTGTCCCTCAAGGTGTACTGTGAAAAGTATCCCTGGGGTGTGCCCCACCTGCTGGAACCTTGGGGATAAAGGACATCCATGCAGTCCTTGGGAAGGAGCTAAGGAAAGCCTTCAGTCGTATGCATTTTCTTGCATTTCCCTCCTCTTGGAACAGAGGTATACAACTAGAAGACAATCTAGCTACAACTTGTTTTTTTGAATCATTAGAATTATTATTGACATTTGACGTCATTATTGCTACATAGACTTATTGGAACATCCATTTAATAAAGAATCACATTATTCTATATTTTATTAGTGGGGTTATTCTGTAACAAATGAATGTTCCAATATGTAACAATGGTCAAGTCAAATATCGTGAATTTTAATGTGAAAAAAAAAGTTGTAGTCAGATTATCCTCTGGTCAGACCTCCTTTACAAGAGGAGGGAAGTACATAAATACTATTGAAAACCTACCCTAACAGCAGTCTCCCAGAGGAGGCAATCAAACCCAACAAATTATTTTTGTTCGTATCCTAGTATCCCATGTTGTCCCAGTCTATTCCCACACTAGGCAATTCCCAGGTTTTTCAGAGTGCTTGGATTTTCTATGTACCTTATCCACAAAACTTGTGTCAATAGTTTTGTATTAATTAATACACTCCTAGTAGACCAATGTCATCATTAAGTTATTATTTCTATATTTAAGTACACTAAAAATTAATTAAGGGTGGGGCTCTCTCTCCAATTGTGCCCTACTCTTTTGTAATGCCTTTTTGCATTTGTTCTGCCATTGCCCTTGTACTATGTTTTACCCTGTTTGTAATTACTACATTGTAGTACACTGTCACAGAAGAAGACGGCCTATTTAAAAAAATAATGATAATAATAATAAAAATCAATAGGGGATTGATGGCAAATCCTTTCAGAAATATAGCTGGTGTCCTGCTTATAGCAAATATTAGACACTAGTAGTTATATATAAGCTGCTAGTATTTGTGAAAGTCATCACATATTTCTTACACTATAATACGGTATATGTAAACACAATGTAGATATCTATAAAGAACTGCTTTCATGTTCCTAGCGCTTGGACATTTCTTGCTAAATTTAATATTTTTATTGTGTTTTAATTGTAATAGCGCTGTCTTTTGAAATGAGTTATTTCAAGAACAGAGATATAATACAGTATACATTGTAAGTTCTAATGATCTACCTTTCATGTAATTTTACCAACAAGTACATAAGCAATCCAAGGTTTATTCGTATACCCGTCTAGCTTTGACTTTTCCAGCCTGTCACTTTATGTGGACCCTACCAGAAGAGTATCTTGCTGAGCTAAAGGTCCAGGACTTTGTCAATAAGTGACCATTATTTTTGGTATAAGAACTTGAATAGTATGCATGTATCCCAGGATAGAATTTAGATTGCTTTAAAACATTAGTTGACTAAACTTTGTCTTTACAAAGTTTCAGTGTAAGCTTTCATTTTATGCTTTATCTTTTTTAGGCCGTTATCCTCAGCAAAGCAAAGGCACATATATACCAATTCCTATTGTGGAGGAGCTGGAAGTAGGAAAATGGGGTGCGAAAATTACTCTCATTGAAGATAATTCTGTCAGTTTGACTATACTTTCCGCACCTGACTGCATCATTGGCAAATTCCGCATGTATGTGGCTGTTTTAACTCCATATGGAATTTTAAGGACACCTAGAAAATCTGACACTGACACATACATTCTTTTTAATCCATGGTGTAAAGGTAAGTGATAAATGGTTAAATGCAAGTCAAAACATTCAAATTGCTAGTTAATTAAAATGAAGGGAAAATGAATAAAAGACAATAAAATGCATAAAATCCACTTCTAATGTCACATGTGTATGTAGTATATAAGAAGGAAACCTTTTTGTTTACTAAGATCTCCAGGTATAATAACAAAATCCCCTTTAGAAGAAGATGCTCTATCTCCAGGAAGGTTAAGGTTAAAGCCCAAATCCTTAAAACCATTCCCCAGCATCTAAAATTAGTGCAAACCTGGGCATAAATACTTTCAGATTTTGACATTAACTTTATTACAGTATTGTTAGAAATGTTATTTTCAGTTTAAGGTTTGGGATAGTAGTCAGGGAGGGGTTAGGGTTTCAGAGTCAGGTTAGAGTTATGAGGGAAGCTTTAATGTTAATTTATGACTAGGGGTCATTTTAACTTTCGTGAACTTTCCCATCAGACATCAGATCAGGGGTGCCCTCGGGCATGAGACAACCTATTTATTCTCCATCTGTTTCCATGCTGTACATCTCAAATGGCCTCAATACGACGCTTTCCTATTGGGATCAATATACAACAACACAACAGGCATTGATCTCAATGGGAGTGCACAACAAAAAAGTGGACTTACAAAAGTGGAACAACAGTCAAAAAGGAATGCTGCTCCTTTGAGACCTGAAGCAAAGAGGTGGGGGCACACTGCAAGCCAGACAAAGGAAACCTTTATCCCCCACTCTGATACTTCTGCAATTGCATTTGCTGGCCTCTGGATCGCAATCCCATGTGACCGTTGACCAGTATGGGGTTGCTGGGCTGTCATGTGGGGGCCATGAAGATACTTGCAGAAGTACATTTTTAAATAGGTTGTGTATCAGTAAGTGGTGCAGTATTTTTGACTATTGTTCCTCTTTAAAGTTTGCTTGCAACTGATGTATTGGTGTTAAACCAGACCAACACCTGTTTTTCTTTAATGGGTATTGATCCCGCAGTCAGCTAATTTAAACAAGCTTGGGGGACATCCAGAATGTTGGAGTCCCCCCCACAACCCCCAAGAATGCCCGTAATCCTCACCTTCACTATGAGACAGCTCCGGGAATGGGTATCTGCAATTGGCCGCTGGACGGTCAGTTAAGCCATGGCCGCGTCCCTGGCGCCGGTCACCGGAACAACCTGCCCGCGTGACCGACCACCGACCGACTCCTTTCCAGGTGCTGGCTCGTAGTGAAGGTGATCCAGCATCCCCCCCCCCTCCCAAGCTTGTTTTAATTAGCTGACTGCGGGACCAACACCCGTTAAAGAAAAAACAGGTGTTGGTCCGATTTAAGATAGTCGCCTATTACACCATTATCCAGGTTCTGCATAGTACTGCCGAATGCTGAACACCGGCACATCCAGGTTTTATAGCACTACCTCTTTGGCTAAGACCAAGAGAATTTTTATAGTCAAAAGGCACCGCCTGGCTTCACAGTGGCCACTAATGATGCACTTTTGCTCTTTTCCCTGTTCTTCATGTCACGTGCTACTTTTGTGTGCTTATACATGGAACAAGGGGGTCTGGCTTCTTATGGTCCCTGTCATCTAAGTCCCAGGGGAAAAATGGAAGAGGAGGGTTGGTACCCTTGCCTCCCAGGACTCAGGAGCCTCACTCCTTGCGGGTAGGGCCCTTTCTCTTTTAAGTGGAGCCAGTAGTATGAACACCGTTATTTTGTGCAGTTAGACACTTTTCCCTGATACCTTAAAAGCTGATTACAATGCAACACACAAAAGTTCATTAGCATGGATGTCTAAGCTCCCTTTAAGCTCTATTTAAAATAATAGAGGCTTTCTATTAATATTTTGAGAGGCTTTCTTTAATTTATGAGCACTTCTTTCAACTCAACATACAAAAAAGTGCAAAAAGTAAGTGTTTTGTATCCCTTGTATTCTGATTGGGGGTTGTAATGAAGCAGTTCTCTAAGTGAGGTCCACTTAATTTTAAATTTTTTAAAGATGATAAACTGTTAGGAGCTCTGCAAATTTGAATTCCCCTATACAATGCTGTTATTTCTAAAATAGTAAAATGATCAACCTTACTGAAAAAATACTGCACCCCACCAGTAAACTTGCTCAACTCAATCAGATAAAGGGGGTTGGAAAGGAACGATGTTGAGTTGAAGAGGTTCTCAGAAAAGTGCCCAGGATTAGAAAGGCTCTTAAAGCTTTTTCACATTTAATGAATTTCCCCATTGTATTTAGGCCCGCAGTGCAGCTTCCTCTGTTATACTACCTGCTTTTAATGGAGGAAACCACAAAAGTGCATCCTTAGTCTTATTACCACAAAGCAAGAGCAAGGCGTGCAATTCAATAGCTTTGATCATTTAAGATGCATGCTTATTCCAGGCATATGACTGTGTTAGCAGTGAAACTGGAACACAGGGGCGGCAGTCAGGCAATCAGGTTTAGAAGCTGGTTTAAGACACCTCTGCCACCAAATGTGACACTTTTTTTCTCTCAAATTAGAATATTTTATACATGTGTATATCAGAGCCTTCTTGGTAACAGATTCATTTTAAGTAGTGACATTTTAGCAAAAGACTAAGAGGTAGAGTTAATTTAATGCAGCACTATTTTAAAAAAAAAAAAAAAAGATACAGCCTTTTGGGTGCTCCAAGATGGCCGCGAGCAGGAGAATATTGGTGAGTATGTTCTTACACATAAAGGTGGAACAAGTACATTTAAAATCCTTCCACGCCTGAGTCTTCTTCCAGTAATTAAAAAAAAAATCTTTAATAGGAAACCTTATATTGTTGGGTAAATAAGTCATCCCTCCTGTTCATATTAATAAATACTAGACAGTTTCACAATAGAACTCAAGCTTAGTTTAGAAGTTAATTTGGGGCTAATTTGAGGGTCAGAATAAATCCTTGGGTTAAGTTTGATGGTAAGGTTATGTGTTAGGTTAACATTTAGCGGTTGGGGATTAGCCCTTTAAATGCCAAGCCCATAGTTTCTATGTGCTTGCTTCTCCTACCGTTAAGTGCCAAGCACACGGTCTCCAGGCCTGGATCAAGTGCTGAGGGTCACCTCTTCCCCTGGGGGGCATCTGATTCTCCCCTGGGGTCTTCATCAGGGCAGAGAACATCCACCACAGGGAGGGGCATATTTAGGGGGGCAGTGAAATGATGTCATCCACTCTTCCTATATAAAAGGATCTTCTGGTAGGGCAGGTAGGATGTGGTAGTGATCAGTGCGAGGAGGGTGCGAGGGCAGGGGACTCCAATCCTCTGGCCCCGCACTCACCACCAGCTGTCAGTATCAGCGGGATGATCTGTGCGGGACAATGATTGGTGCGATACTAGATGTAAAGAAAAAAGAAAAAATGACATTTCACTCTGCTGTGTTTTTTTCCCATTTAACCATTTGTGAACTGGTAAGGGGTCCATGAGACACTTGCAGCAAGTGGATGACTTGCCATTAACCCCCAGCCACATTACCTGCCTCCAGAAGCTAAGGGGGTTTGTAGCCTTCAGGGCCAGGGGCCACCCAGGCTGGCCCTGGTCTACAAACCCCCATAGCTTTTTCCCCAGCTGGTTATAAAGGGAAGGATGGACACCGCGCCTGGGTTCACCCCCCCCCCCCCACAGGGGACCATTTTGATTTCTAATTAGCCCTTGATATCCTGTCACTCAGCTGGCATATAAGGCTCCTAGCAGAAGGAGTGAGAGAAGAAGCCAGCATGTTATGTGTTGTGTGTGAGACAAAATGATTAGGGATAGATAGGAAGTAAGTATAAAAACAAATCCATGAGACCCTTATAATACTAGTTCACAGGGCGGGGGGGGCAAGCAGGTGACTTGCCATTAACCCCCAGCTCCATTACCTGCCTCCCCAAAGCCCAGGGGGAAGAATAGCCCATGGCCCATGAGATTCTATAGGGGCTTGTAGCCTTCAGTGCCAGGGGCCACCTAGGCTGGTCCCCATGCCCTGGTCTAGCTGGTGCTGGTTTTACTGGGCTAGTTTTACTGGGAAGTGGGGGGACCCCACGCCATTTATTTTAAATTTTTAAGAGATTTAACCAGAAGAGCAATAGCCAGAGTGATCAGGGTAAGACACAGGGAACAGGGCTGGATCAGAGTTAAGAATAAAAAAAACTTTATTCTCTTTTTTTATATTTAACCCTTTGTGAACTAGTAAGTCGAACAACAGTCAAAAAGTAATGCTGCTCCTCTGAGACCTGCAGCAGGGAGATGGGGGGACACTGCACTCTGATACTTCTGCAATTGAACCCACGTTTACTGAAAAAGGGTTTTTAACCCTTAAAAACTAAAAATAGCCTGCATCCCCCAAAAGTTACATTTTTTAAAATGTAACTCCTCTTGATATGTCATAAAGCACTCCTTTTAGTTTGGAGGGTCTCCTGTTTCCTATGGTTTTCTTTTTCGTTAAAAAATGTAAAAATAACATAAAATTATTATGAAAGCACAGAAAAAAATAGCACTAAATTTCCTGCACAAAAAAAACTGCCATGACAAATTTTGAAATCAGGGCAAAATCTTGTCTACAGTAGCATAAGTACAAAACACTATATTCTTATTCTTATAACTATTTGTGGCCAAATCAAAGATGCTATTGAATGTGGATATGTACTAAGCCTAATAACAGTGCGTAATTAATGTATCCGTTACAAAAATGTCTGAAAAGTAAGAAGGTTTTATTACAAATATTCATCATCTGGAGATCACATCCATAGTTACCCTTTATTTTGTGTTTCTCTATATAGAGGATGCAGTTTACATGGATGACCAGAGAGAAATTGAAGAATATGTTATGAATGATGTTGGTGTTATCTTTTATGGAGAGATTACAAATGTTAAGAAACGCCCCTGGGTGTATGGACAGGTGAGAGCCTTTGGCAACCAGTGTGCTTATTGTTATAAATCCAAGGTCACTAAAATTATAAAGGGAAATTAAGAAAAAAAAAATATTCTGCACGAAAACACCGCCCCTCCTCTCACCCGTCCTCAGGTTTGCACACACACACAAGTCTGTGAAACGGATGGAGCAGGCCATGCCCACCCACCGAAGCGTTTGTGTGGGTGAGAGCATGCCAGGCACAGAAGCGGCGCTGGTGCATAGAGCGGAGACTCTCGCTGCCCGTTCCTCCAGCGTCTGGCTTTGGCAGGGAGCAAATGTTAATGTAAGTTTTTTTTTATAACATACACCTGATAAGCCACACTACATCCCCCCCCCCCCACACACACACACACTTTAGGGCCCCTTTTGCATTTTTTTTTCTTATGTCAGCAAATGTATGTTTTATGACGGCTGTGTTTACTACCTGCAATCGGTTGCTAATTATAAATGAATTCAAAAAAAGAGGAGTCATGTACACACAGAATACTGCTGCTATCGCCGCTGCTGATGTGCAAGCTTAAACAACCTTACACATTCTAAGCGGCAGCATTTTTCAGGCTTACAATATAAAGTATAAGGGGTAGAGGCTAAAGGTAAATCACAAGTAGTATGTACTAGGTAGATGTCAGTTATTTAGGTCACATTATAGACTTGTCTGAATAGGTTTTTAAAGGCTTGAAGGCTTGGGGAATGGCTCATTTTATGTAGGGCATTCCAGAGTAATGGGGTTCTAAACGTAGGAGGAGGAGGTCCTGGATAGAGCAGAGATTGCATATAGGTTGGTATTTGTTAATAAATGAAGAAATGTAGGCAGGAGCCTGATTGGAGTGTGCTTTGTATGTACACCAAGGTTCTGATAGATCTTGTACAGTTGCCAATAGCAACGATATGTAAGTAGTAAAAATGCTTCCATAAAATACAGATTTGCTAACAGAAAATTAAATAGTTTAGCACCTTGAGGGCAACATTTTGACATGCACAAATATACACTCTAAAAATGCCATCAAAAGTGGACTGATTGCACTAGTTAGAGAAATGATCAAAGTCCTTTTCTGTGTTTCAATTTTAAGCATAACAGAAAGTAGAAGTAAAATCTCCCCCTCCCGGCCTTCCTACTACTGGCGACCAGTCGAGTTCACAGGGTCAGCTACTTTTTAAAGACCAGTAAAGTCCTCAACACTTCTATGGTGTACGCGCAGATCATGCACAGATCGGCTTACCCTGTGCGCTGCTAGCCTCCCCCATTCAAGTGATTGGCGGATGGGGTTTAGCTCTATGGGGGTTATTTAAGATGGCGCCAGGTAGTGCTTCATAGCGGCAGGCAGCGTCTGCTGAACGCCGGGCGCTGTACGCCAAACCACATTTAAGAAAGCGAATCTGGTGAGCGACTGTAACATCGCCATGTAGCATCACATGTATTAATCCAGGCGGTTCAGCGTATAGTGCTCTAGGCTCAGGAGCGCCATGTAGTGCATGACGCTTTGTAGAGCTCTCCAATACATTTGATCACACAGTATCTGGCGCTCTATGCTAGAGCGCCCAGCTTTAGAGCGTCGTCGTTGTGTGTTTAGTTTTTTGTTAAATATGGTGTGGAGTGCCGAGTGCTGGATGCACTGAGCTGGCCCTACCTGTCGCTCTCTGCAGTGCTGTACTCTTGTTAGAGCGCCCAAGACACATCACATACATCAATACCAGCCAGGTTACTAGAGCAACCGAGACGCTCTGTTACAGCGCCCGATATCTGCTTACAGCGCCTACTAGCGCTCACTCTAAGCGCCGCTATACAGACGCTCATCTGGCAATACCTGGCGCTAGTAGTGAATCAGCCTCTCTAAGTGAAACATGACTATGTACTATGTGGAGATTTCATTACTCCGGTGTCCTTGAGAGATACAAGCTGTCTTTATACAATATCAGTTTTGATAAAAGCAAGTGATCATAATGAAAACCAATTTTATCTGAGCAGGAGATCCAATTAACATTTAAGCCACTTTACATTTCTCTTTAATATTTTTTTAGTTTGAAGAACAGATACTCGATGCTTGCCTGTATTTAATGGACAGAGCGGAATTAGATCTCTCAGGAAGAGGCAACCCTATCAAGATCAGTCGTGTTGGATCAGCAGTGGTAGGTGCCACCATTTCTTTTTTAATTATATCACTGTGTAATTGCACTGTCATGTTTTTTCCAAACCTTCCAATGATCCCCTTTTCAATTAATCTCTTGTGTGTGTTTGTGTCTCTTGACATCACTTCCTATAATCTTGTCATTTTTCATAAAATAGCATAGTTTAAGCACACTATTTTTTTTGTATCAGTCTAACTTTACCAAGGTGATCTTTACTTAACTATTGTGTGCTTTGCACTTTCTGTTTTTCTCTTTGCAGTCATTTCTGAATAACCACTGTGTCCTAGTTTGTGACATAAGGTCCTCGATTTAATAAAGCTCTGCCAGGGTTTGCCAGTTCACTGCAGACAAAGTTGATTTTACTAAACCATCCAACCTCACCACCACTGGCACACGCGCACGCTGAAGCAATCCCTTATTTACTACTCTGTGGACAGGTCGGCCAGCTCGCATGCTTGTGGTGCATGTACATTTTATGCTGCCTAAGCCACAGCTAGCATCTCCGGCTTCCCTTTTGCTGAGGCACTCCAGCACCCAGCAATTTAAAAAGGGTGGAGAGAAGAGTTCCAGCAGGCTTGTCACAACAGCCATTCAGCAATCTCAAATCTACCATCTGTGCATGGCTACAGCTGGAAAAAAAATGTTGTTATCTTTGTAACTGTGTCGCCACTGAGCCTACAGCATTGCCGCATGGGGGTAGTGGGCGGGGGGGGGGGGGGGGTTAAAGCATTTTGGGACGCTTAAAGGGGCAGTTAACTTTTTAGTTTTCAGTATTCATCCTGCTTGCTAAATTTTTAGTGATTGGCTGACCACCAATCTCAGTCCCTAGCTATTTGAATCCTAGCATAGTATCCTTCTTTCCCTACTTGATGTTCTGTGTAACACAATCATCATGTTTGCTTTATAGACATTATGTAGATAATAATTAAAAACACATATAACAGCTTCAATCAAATATGTAAATGTGGGTTGAAATAGTCTAGGGCCTAAGTACATATTGGTATAGAGGGATCCTATAAGGGCCATCAGAGTATATTCCTCAGACAGAAAGCTTGTAAAAGACTTTGTAAATGAAGACCCTGGTTACCAGGAAAACCATTTCAGCTTTGCAATTCTATTCTATATAAATAGTTTTATGTGTAAACAAATTTACCTAATTAAAAGATAATATAATAATAATAGATATTGGCCAATGGTGTAACTAATTATTTTATACATTTTATAAATCACACACACATATATATATATATATATATATATATATATATATATATATATATATATTATAGTTCACTCCTGCCAGGCTTAAAGTGATCCTATTCCCAGAAATGTCTTCCGCATCTATCCCCAGCCCAGTGCCCACAAAATAGCCCGTGTTTCTTTTTTACTAAAGCCTTTTCCCAATATTCTTAACAACACGAGCTGGATGCAGTCGGCCATATTGCTCTCTGGCTGAGTAGCCCCACCCCTTGATGCTTTCCAGCGATGATGATACAATAAATTATAGTACACACAGCTCAGCAATAGGAGCAGTATCCCGTTCATAGGCTGGAAGGTGACAGCATAAACTTCCTTTCTGGTTATAGGATCACTTTAAGCAAATTATGTAAACAATTTAACCAACTATGTAATGCTCTGACTTTGCCAAATGAATATGTAAATATTAATAAGTCAATAAATATCTATATCTCTCAATCAATGGATAACAGATGATTGTAGGTTCTGTTCCTCGATAATTTGGAGTCTCAAGACACTCAAGAAAATTCAAATATATTGAATACACATTACAAAGCACAATTCAACCTCTTATAAAACAGCTTAGTTTCTACAGAAAGTGAAAATAATTCATTAACCATGCACACAGAGAACAACCCATCAGTTATTATGCTGTGACGAAACAACTACCTAAAGGAAAGGTTAGTGATAGCAACAACAATGATAACAAGGAAGAAGTAGACAGAGGAGGTGAAAACAGACCTCCAGGCCTGCTTTGAAAGCCCCAAAAGAAAGGTATTTAAAAATGGCAGGTCCCATCCAGCATGAGCTGACTGTGTGACCTCTGACATTAAATTTGTGCCAACCAAGACTTACAAAACATACAGCAACAACATAGTGATCAAAAAGAGATTATGCTAGGGTGCTGGAGGAAAGATTCTTGCAGATTGACACCAGATCAGCATGGATAAGCCTAAAAGGCATCACAAACTACAAGAGCAGAACTCTGTGAGTTCTACTGCAGGTTCAAAGAGGAAGCAGCATAACGAATCGCAAGAACAGAAAAGAAATGGGATACATCCAAGCACCAGCCCTGGCTGCTTCGCCCAGACCAAACCACGCCCTACCTGAGGTTAATGAAACTAGTATAGTACTGTTAGGGCTAGCGCTGCGGAGACGCCTCATGGCGCTTCCAGCCGTCCCTCTCCCGGGGCGAGAGCCGCGCTTCCTCCCCGCGGCTTTCCCCGCCGGGTCTCCCCTTGCCCGAGCGCTGTGTCCCTTCCTGGCAGTGCCCCTCGCTTACCTGGTGTCCTGCCCTCCGTCCGGCGTGGCTGCCGGGGCCTGCGGGCGGCTCCCTCACTTCCTTCTTCCTCCTTGCCTCTCCTGCGCGCACGTCCCCGGCCACTAGGGGGCGCACGCTGCAATACTGTGGAATTTAAAGGGCCAGTGCATCTCTAATTGGTGTCCGGCCGTCCAATCCGGTAATATCACTTCCTTTTTATTCTGGCCAGCCCTTCCTCCCTTTGCCGGATTATCGGTGTGTTTCCGTGATTGTCTGTAGTTAAATCTGTGGCTTTTTTCGTGTATGACCTCGGCTTACCTTTTTGACCACGAACCTCCGCTGCCTGTCCCGACCTCGGTCTGTCTCTTCGTCTGTGAACCTCCGCTGCCTGTCCCGACCACGGCTTGTCTACTCGCTGCTGAACCCTCGCTGCCTGCCCTGATTCTGGCTACTCACCGTGACCATCGTTTATCTCTGCTGTACAATACCTCGGCAAATTGTGGAACTGTGCCGCCGTTGGGGGGTAGCGACCTGGGAGTCATCAGCCGCACAAGACCAACCTGCTTCGCGGCGGGCTCTGGTGAAAACCGGTGGCTCCTTAGACCCCGCTTCCCTGACGCGGTACTCACCAACAGTTCCGCAGTTCCAGTGGGTCCACGCTTCATTGGTTTCATCCGGTTGTAACAGTATAATCCGGCCATGGATCCCGCCGAGGTGCCATTGCCAGACGTCTCTGAACTACCTGCACTAGTCGCCATGCAGTCACGGCAGATCAATCAACTTACGGCCATGATGCAGCAACTTCTGTCTATGCAGCAACCGCAGACGCCACCGCCTGCTCCGGCTGTTCCACCACAGTTTCCGGTGGCTTCCTCCGCGAGGATTCGTCTCTCCTGCCAGCTAAATTTGAAGGAGACGCAAGACTTTGCCGTGGGTTTCTTGCCCAATGTTCCCTGCACCTGGAGCTATTGGCTGACCAATTCCCTACTGAGCGCTCCAAGGTGGCCTTTATTATCAGCCTGCTCTCTGGGAAGGCCTTAGCCTGGGCTACCCCATTGTGGGACCGCAACGACCCCGTTACCCTCATGGTTCAAACTTTTGTGGATCAGTTTCGCCAGGTTTTTGAGGAACCTGCCCGGGCGTCTTCAGCCGAATCTGCCTTATTGAATCTGGTTCAAGGTGATCTGTCGGTGGGAGAATATGCCATTCGCTTCCGAACTTTGGCAGCCGAGCTAGCTTGGAACAATGAGGCTCTCTGTGCCTGCTTTAAGAAAGGTCTCTCTAGTAGGGTCAAGGATGTTCTTGCTGCCCGGGATCTCCCTACTTCTCTTTCTGAACTAATCCAACTTGCCACACGTATAGACATTCGTTTTACAGAGAGGCGGGATGAATTCCGCCAAGATTCTCTGCGTGCCAAGAGGGCATTCCGTTTGGCCCCTACGTTTCAGAACCCTCAGTCTACGCTTTCGTCTCCGTCTGAAGAAGTCATGCAAGTGGACCATACTTGCTTGACTCCCCAGGAAAGGTCGCGCCGGAGACTCGAAAGACTTTGTCTATACTGCGCCAGCCCAGAACATTTTTTGAAAAATTGCCCAATCCGCCCACCATGCCAGGGAAACGGGCGCACCTAGAATCGTTTGGAGAGGCGTCTCTGGGTGTCTGTGCTTCCTCTCCTAGGTTCACTGTGCCGGCACAACTTCACTTGGGCTCCACTTCCGTCCTGAACTTACCGGCCTTCTTGGACTCTGGTTCGGCGGGCAACTTCATCGAGGCCTCCTTGGTCACTAAGTATGATATAGCTGTCTACCGTCTGGCCAAGCCACTATTTGTCGCGGCCGTTAATGGGGACAGATTGAACTGCATGGTGCGCTACCGCACCAAACCTCTACTTCTGAAGATCGGCCTCTTCCATCAGGAATTTCTGGAATTTTTCGTATTACCCCACTGTACCTTGCCGCTTCTCTTGGGGCTTCCCTGGCTCCAGCACCATAACCCTACCTTGGATTGGTCCACTGGGGACATCAAGTCCTGGGGCGCAACATGTGTTAAGAACTGCCTTACGTCTTTGCCAGTCCAAATTACTGCTCCCACGACTCCATTACCGGGTCTACCTGAAGTTTATCGGTCTTTTTCCGTCGTATTTAGCAAGAGGCAAGCTGAGTCACTTCCGCCTCATCGCCCTTACGATTGCCCGATTGATCTTCTACCTGGCGCCACTCCTCCTCGCGGACGCATCTATCCGCTGTCTGTCCCTGAAACCCAAGCAATGTCGGAATACATTCGGGAGAATTTACAAAAGGGGTTCATTAGGAAATCCTCTTCTCCTGCTGGAGCGGGCTTCTTCTTTGTACAGAAAAAGGACGGGTCTCTTCGGCCCTGCATCGATTACCGGGGCCTCAATAAAATTACGGTAAAGAACCGTTACCCATTGCCCTTGATCTCCGAACTTTTTGATCGTCTTCGCGGAGCTAAGATTTTTTCAAAATTGGATCTGAGAGGCGCCTATAACTTAGTCCGCATTCGAGAGGGTGATGAATGGAAGACGGCCTTCAACACGCGAGACGGTCATTTTGAGTATCTCGTTATGCCCTTCGGCCTCTGCAATGCCCCCGCAGTTTTTCAGGAGTTCGTTAACGACATTTTTCGGGACCTGTTGTACACCTGTGTTGTGGTCTATCTTGACGACATTCTCATCTTCTCCTCGTCCCTCGAAGAACATCATCAGCACGTCAGACAAGTCTTGTCTCGTTTACTGCAACACCATCTTTATGCTAAGCTCGAGAAATGCCTTTTTCATCAAACCGCATTACCTTTTTTGGGGTACATAGTTTCTGCTCAAGGTCTCCAGATGGATCCTGCCAAGTTAAAGGCGGTCCTTGAATGGCCTCGACCAGTCGGTCTTCGTGCAATCCAGCGATTCTTGGGGTTCGCGAACTATTACCGCCAGTTCATTTTACACTTTTCCACGACAGTAGCCCCCATCGTGGCCCTCACCAAAAAAGGAGCCAATCCCAAGGCATGGTCTCCGCAGGCTGAAGCAGCCTTTCTTGCATTAAAGAAGGCCTTCGCCTCGGCACCGGTACTTTCCAGACCTGACCCGTCTCGTCCTTTCGCTCTTGAGGTGGATGCCTCTTCCGTCGGAGCCGGAGCAGTACTTACGCAACGATCCTCGTCCGGCAAAGCTCGAACTTGCGGATTCTTTTCCAAAACCTTCTCTCCTGCCGAGAGGAACTACACCATTGGAGATAGAGAGCTATTAGCCATCAAATTGGCGCTGGAAGAATGGAGACATCTCCTCGAGGGATCTATCTTCCCAATTTCCATTTTTACTGACCACAAGAACCTCTCTTATCTGGAATCCGCACAACGCTTAAACCCTCGTCAGGCCCGTTGGTCACTCTTCTTTGCACGCTTTAATTTCCAGATCCACTTCCGTCCAGCTGCAAAAAACATCAGGGCAGACGCTCTCTCCCGTTCCTCGGATGTCTCGGATAAGGTCTCTTCTCCGCAGTTTATAATTCCACCCAATCGTCTGGTTCACTCTGCTCCCGCTGCTCTAGAATCAGGTCCTCCGGGGAGGACTTTCGTACCTGTCTCTCGTCGCCTTTTAATACTAAAATGGGGTCATGCCTCCCATACTGCTGGTCACCCTGGAATCAAGAAGACCTGCGCCATCATCTCCAGATACTACTGGTGGCCCACGTTAGCAAAAGATGCCGCAGAATTCGTACAAGCCTGCACCTCGTGCGCGCGCAACAAGACCCCTCGTCAACGTCCCGCAGGTCTTCTCCAACCACTTCCCATTCCGGACATCCCCTGGTCTCACATCGCCATGGATTTTATCACTGACCTTCCGCCTTCACAGGGCAATACCGTCATCTGGGTAGTGGTGGACCGATTTTCGAAGATGGCGCATTTCATTCCGTTGCCTGGATTACCTTCTGCTCCCCTTTTGGCAAAGAATTTCCTTAAACACATCTTCCGTCTACATGGGCTCCCAACCCACATTGTCTCCGACAGGGGAGTTCAATTTGTATCGAAATTCTGGAGGGCTCTCTGTAATCAATTAAAGGTGAAATTGGACTTTTCTTCCTCGTATCATCCCCAATCCAATGGCCAAGTGGAGAGGGTAAATCAAACTTTGGGGCTGTATCTACGCCATTTTGTTTCCACTCGCCAGGATGACTGGGTGGACCTGCTGCCCTGGGCAGAGTTTTCTTATAACTTTAAGGACTCTGAATCCACCGGAAAATCCCCTTTCTTTATAGTCTATGGTCGTCATCTCCTTCCTCCTCTGCCTTTACTAACGCCCTCCTCGGTACCTGCGGTCGATGACCTTTCGCACCAGTTTTCTTCCATCTGGCGTGAAACACAGCATTCACTGGAACAAGCCGTGTCTCGTATGAAAATCCAGGCTGATAAGAAGAGAAGGACTCCTCCTTTATACTCTCCGGGGGATAGGGTATGGCTTTCGGCCAAGTATATTCGTTTTAAAATCCCCAGTTACAAACTTGGTCCTCGCTTCTTGGGACCTTTTAAGATCCAACAACGTATCAACCCTGCCTGTTACAAGCTGCATCTGCCACCCTCTCTCCGCATAACCAATTCCTTCCATGTCTCTCTGCTCAAACCGGTGACTGTTAATCGTTTTTCCCCCAAATTATTGGAACCTAAGCCAGTCGCAGGTACTGAAGATACCTTTACGGTCAAAGAGATACTTGCTTCGAAGATCTCCAGAGGAAGACGCTATTTCTTGGTGGATTGGGAGGGCTACGGCCCTGAGGAGAGATCCTGGGAACCGGAAGAAAACATCCTTGATCGGACCCTTATTTCGGACTTCCTTGGTCTTAAGAAGAGGGGGAGACCTAAGGGGGGGGGTACTGTTAGGGCTAGCGCTGCGGAGACGCCTCATGGCGCTTCCAGCCGTCCCTCTCCCGGGGCGAGAGCCGCGCTTCCTCCCCGCGGCTTTCCCCGCCGGGTCTCCCCTTGCCCGAGCGCTGTGTCCCTTCCTGGCAGCGCCCCTCGCTTACCTGGTGTCCTGCCCTCCGTCCGGCGTGGCTGCCGGGGCCTGCGGGCGGCTCCCTCACTTCCTTCTTCCTCCTTGCCTCTCCTGCGCGCACGTCCCCGGCCACTAGGGGGCGCGCGCTGCAATACTGTGGAATTTAAAGGGCCAGTGCATCTCTAATTGGTGTCCGGCCGTCCAATCCGGTAATATCACTTCCTTTTTATTCTGGCCAGCCCTTCCTCCCTTTGCCGGATTATCGGTGTGTTTCCGTGATTGTCTGTAGTTAAATCTGTGGCTTTTTTCGTGTATGACCTCGGCTTACCTTTTTGACCACGAACCTCCGCTGCCTGTCCCGACCTCGGTCTGTCTCTTCGTCTGTGAACCTCCGCTGCCTGTCCCGACCACGGCTTGTCTACTCGCTGCTGAACCCTCGCTGCCTGCCCTGATTCTGGCTACTCACCGTGACCATCGTTTATCTCTGCTGTACAATACCTCGGCAAATTGTGGAACTGTGCCGCCGTTGGGGGGTAGCGACCTGGGAGTCATCAGCCGCACAAGACCAACCTGCTTCGCGGCGGGCTCTGGTGAAAACCGGTGGCTCCTTAGACCCCGCTTCCCTGACGCGGTACTCACCAACAGTTCCGCAGTTCCAGTGGGTCCACGCTTCATTGGTTTCATCCGGTTGTAACAAGTACTAGTACTGAGTATAGACATCAGAACATCAGAAAGGCACTTGGCTGGATAGCAACTCGCCATTATGCCTCCGTCTACAAAAAATAAGAACAGCAGAAAAACGAATAGCTGTCTCCTTGCCTGTACTTCAGAACTTACTCAAAATTCGAATCAGGTCACGAGCAGTGAAAATCCAGAACCTATAATCTAAGTTCATATAGCCTAAAACTCTCAAACTTGTCCCACCTGGTTCTGCGAGAACTTTCATTTTGTCTCTGAAACCATGAAAGCTCTTTGCCAGATTCTGTGCTGAAACTTCTCTGAATTCCATTTTTTCACTCTAGCAGTTTATGCTAGCACCAAAATGGAGGGATACTTCTTAGTCCAGAATACTGTTTAGCTTACCTGCCCCAGGTCTTCCCACAAACTTTTGGCTAACTTACTTTCAATGCCATGCCATAATACTTATAATATATAAAACACACCAATTTATGTCATGCAATCATCACTGTATATTTACATAATGTAAAACAATATACATTTTCTATTAAGGCCCATTGTTTACAATGTACTAACTTTAGATCACTCAGCAAAGCTAATTTTTGGTGAAAAAAATATCTTGGTTTTAAAACAATTCACTTTAGGTGGAAAAAATGTCACTGTTGCTGAACAACCAGCTAGGAAGACAATGGAAGGCAATGGCACTCTTTACTCCTAAGAAAAGTAGTGAACTTTTAATACCTTTTACACTGTAGTAAATAGTGCCATTCCCTCTCATTTTCCTCCTAGCAATTGCAATTCCTAGCACTGTCCTACAGCAACAGTGATGTTTTTTTACTACCCAGAGAACTTTTTCAACTCCGAACCCCATGTCTACTGTGAATACAGTTTCCAACAATTTCTTAAAACAGCCCTTCTTACCATTTTGATGGTGTTAAATAAAGGGTTTGGAGAGAAGATAAATGTGCCGTTAATAATATTTAATAAACTATTTTCCCCTGGTTCCAGTGTCATTTATAGGTTTTATGTGCCAGCGATACCTTTCTGCTCCCAATCCTCCTTAACCCTAATATCTCTACCTCATTGAAATACATCTGCACTTCACCTGGAAAACGTCCCCGTCTCAAAACATATAATACAGTGGGATTTAATGTTAACAATTATATATTTTTATCATTAATGGCTTTGAATGCTAAGCTTGCTAAACTGAATATACAGATATATTCTATAGTTAAAGGAGGGCTTTTTAATTGTTTAATAGATGATGGTGTTTTATTATCTACCGATAAATAATTGGTAATACATGTTTTCTTTTAATAAAAATAGGGCTAGCAGGATTTCAAAACTGCATTTAACTTTTACTCACAAAACAGCAACACCTCTGGACCTGAAGTGGACCTAAACCTGAGATTTTGACCTTCCCGGTTTTAGGTCAATTTTCCTGGAGCATCTGAGTTTGGATGACCAGCTATGATAAAACCACTGTGATTGCCCAAAAAAAGTACCATTCTCAACTAATCAGCTGATAAAAGCACAACACACAGTGCTGCTTTGAGACAGATCCTGGCATAACTAAAGGGGAGCAGCCGCATCTCTGGTTTTCCCTGCTGTCTGCCTATTTGTATGGGTGGGCGCAAGATGCTGGGGATTTGGCCACAGGCTGCAAATGTGCAAGGGGACCGCAGGAAAGGTAAGTGTTTTAGTGATCCAGGGGGTTTCACATAGTGAGGTATGCCAAGTTGTGTGACCCCAGGGGTAGAAAAGCAGCCAGTAATGGAGTCTTTTAGCCACACAGGGTGGTTGGCCCACTTCAGGAACAAAGGGCATGGTCTATTGTAGGACATTTTTATTGTTAATATTCTGTAAGTTAGCATAAAAAATATTCTGTAAATTAGCAAATATCTCCCATGAGTGAAAAACATTCAAGACAAGTAAAATGTATCTTTAATGTCACATAAAAAATCTCTTTTATACTATGTAGAATAAAGCTGTACTGGCAGAAATAGAAAATGATTTTTAAGGACTCTTGCTGTATGTATAAGAGAAGAAGAAGGTTATTAGGATTTCAGTCCATCATGATAGAAAGTGGCAGGCCAGTATCTGATATGCAGCAATAAGTCATTTACAGTCATTGACAGAACAATGGCAAAGTATTATTATTTGTGGCATCAAAGACACAGAGGGGCTCTAGGGAAGCCATACACGTTGACTTGGGACCTAAATGAGAGGAACGTTTTCACACTGTTTCAAAAGCATGTATAGTAATAGATAGTAATTTATTTAAATGAATGGATGTGAACTACAAATATCATTAATGAAGCTTACATAAATGTAAATCCTAATAAATACCACCCAAACATTTCACCTGGAGTTAACAAAGCATTGCTAACAAAGTCATTTATCACAAAGGAAGCCCACTAATGAAACAATTACCTAGGTAATTTAAAGTGGATAAAAACCCAGGATTTAACCAGCCCAGGTTCCGGTCCGTCCCCATGAGGCACCCCGGTTTGGGATGCCCTGCTGTGTAAAACCCCTGATCACTTTCATAACCTTTCCTCAAGCCACGTGCACATGCATGGCGGGCAGTGATATTACTCACATCCTTTTCCCGCTGTGTGCAATAACAATCAGAATAACTGAATGCCATACACAGCGGGATGCCCCACAACAAAATGCTGCACCACAATAGAATATCAAAAATATACAAAATGTATTGAAAAAGATAAAGATACACAAATGAACACATTAAAAACTATTTAAAATACAAGCATAACACAAAACAATACACAAAGCCATGACCGGGTGATAGCAAGATCACACAATATAATCTAATATTCTCGTCCATGAGCTAACATATCAAAAAATCTACCTGCCAGTTGATCTGGATCAATGTAAAAATTAACTAAATATATCCAACACCAAATAAATTAGACCTCAATGCAAAAAATGTGTATTCTAAGTAAACACTGAATAGTTATAAGCCAAATAAGTGGTATTAAATAAGACACAATTAAGAGTAAAGTGGCAAAAATTCAAAAGAAACAATCAAACCAATATCACCGGACAATGGCAGAGCCATCATGCATCAACCTGTCACAGACCCCCATGGCTGTGCATAGCCACTCACAGCCGAAGGATGTGAGTAATGCCGAGCAGTGCTCATGTGTGCGGCTGGGATTCCATTCAGCTTCTCCAGCTGCACATTAGGCCTGGAGAAGCTGATTGGACGAGAGCCGCACCTGCACTGTGGGCTCGAAGATCAGTAAGAAGCAGGGTGCCAAATGGGGGTTGGACCAAAACCCAGGATATTGAAAATCCTGGGTTTTGATCCACATCAGTCATTGGATGGTCACCACCAGCTACATGTACTATGGTCAGACACATCTGTTGGGCCACTGTAACTTACCATGCCTACTCTTGCTAAGAACATTGTTGGGCAGACTGGCTGTTGGACCACTTTTTAGAGTGGTCCTGGAGGAATGAAATTGAAAGGAGGGCAAACTTTAGAACCCCGCTATGGCTTCTACCAGACACTGCAGGAAATTTGGAGAGGAGCGGTACATAGGACAGGCATCAGGTGAGCTGCTCCACTATTGCTGTTGGGTTTCAAGTCCCTTTAAATAAAACCCCCGCTGCGCCAAACCTATGGCAGACAAATATGTGACTTACACTAGGGGAAAGAACTCAGTAAGTAAACACATTAAGTATATTATGAATGCAATAGTATGAATTTGGATTGACAGGGGGAGAATTAAAAAGGGTGGGAGGTTAAATTACACTTCTTATTACTGGAAAGCTGCTTTAAAAAAGAACCATATCATATTTTTTCATTAAGAAAAGCAGTCAATTGAATGGGTTTTTTTTTTTAAGTTCCCATTGTCACTGTCTCATGACAAAAACAAAAGATGTAATAACACTATAGTTTGTGCTGTAATTTTCGTACTTGTTGCACTGTGTAACATACACAAGAATAGACATTGTTTTAATGTATTGTATTGGGCAATGTCTAGCATTTAGAAATACAGGCATGTTTTACTTTATAAATGTGTGCAGATTTTTTGCCATCAGACTAAAAGGTAAAAAAGGCAATATACCCAAATATTCACAATGGGGACTATTCAGAGCCTTGTGAGAAAACTCCCATCTTTTTTAGGAGAGAAAATTGCCATTTACTTTAATTGTCTACCAGGTGTAAATTTTCACCTTTCTCTGAATCAGTCCCAAGGTAGAAAATGAAAGTGAATTGCAATTTTCTCTCCTAAAATAGTTTTCTCACCAGATTCTCAATCAACCCTATGGTATGACTATGTAACTGCTAAAAAGTAAACGTATTGGTTGTATTTTAATATAAAAATGTTTGTGCATTAGTGATGTCTGATTCCTTTATTTAATTCTTTTTCTATGTGTGCAGATTAATTCCAGAGATGATGAGGGTGTTATCGCCGGTAACTGGAATAATGACTATATTCTTGGTGTTGCCCCATCTGCTTGGACTGGCAGTGAAGAGATATTGCTGGAATACCACAGTTCTGGCTTGCCAGTGAAGTTTGGACAGTGCTGGGTCTTCGCTGGTGTATTTAATACATGTAAGTAGGGATTTATACACTTTGTTTTACAGAGTTAGGCCTCTTATTAAATCTGTCTTGTTGAAATGCAAGGCTTTGAAGGGATTAATGTATTTAAATTTAGGGTAATTTTTTAGGATTTTGTAGGGCTCTTCACTAGAGATGAGCAAACCAAACAAAAAAATCAGGTCGAACTTTGGGACAAATTTTTGTTCAGAGTGGTCCTGAGTTTCCTGCCAGTTCGTTCAGACAAACTCATGTTTTTCTTTGGCTGATAACATTGGATTTGTGTGCCAGGAAGTGACAAGAACAAGGGAGCAGAAAGCAGGCGATGCAGTGGTTGCAGATGTTGCAGGGCAGCCGAACAATCCACTGCTAGCCATTTCACAAGCCACCCCCTTTCACACCATGCTCTGGCAGTAGATTTTGTGCAAACCTTGGCATTTCTGCTTTTTGATTGTTGACTGGCTCCTCAGCAAGGGGCTTAGACAAAGATAGGGAAAGCTGTCAGAGATAGATAGTGTAGGGGGACTCCATTCTATATTCTACAAAGGTCCAGCCACTGCCTGTGCTACTCTGCAGGAGGACACTTAGGGATATTCTCAGCTGTGTGCTTTTTGTTTCAGAGAGTAAAGTCTGAGTATCCCTGTTTTTTTTTATATGGCAGTCACCTACCAACCCACTGCTCATTTTTCTAACCCTACACCTTTTATTAGGGTCTGCAGATTGCACTCTTGATACTGAGCTACCTACCACTTACTTACACTCTCTGGGGTGGTGTTGCACCAAGGGTTGTCCTAATTACAAAAAAAGTTTTTTAAGTTAACCTATCCCTATCCTACGGTCTGTTGATTACACAGTTGACACTGAGCTACCGAGCTACCTACCTCTTACTTATACTCTGTGGTGGTGTGGCAGCAAGTGTTGACTTAATTAAAAAAAAGTTTCTTAAATTAAACTCTACACCTTTTTGGGGGGTCTACTGATTGCACTGTTGACACTGAGATACCTACCTATTCCTTATACTCTCCGGGCTGGTGTGGTACTTTTTTACAAAAAAGAATTAAACAAAACCCTCTGTGTAATCCAATTTCATAAAAGGCACTCACAAATCCAAAACGTAAAGGGTCTGGCTGTACAATGGAAGTGGCAGTGGCAAGACAACCAGCCCAAGTGGGGCAAACAGTGCCAAAAGGACTGGTGGTGTTGTCAGCAGTAGTCATGACAACAGGATTGAGCTCCCTTTATCATCCGATGGTCATATGTTGACCAATCACTCAGCAATCTTGGATTTTTGCATCCTCCACCTCCTCCACCTCCTCCTTGTCCTCCTGTTTGTCAAGAATTTGCAGGTTTCAGGTTTCATACCACCAATGCCAGGCCCATCATTGTCATGTGATCCTTTACCTGGTGATCCTCGGTCACAACAGACATGAACTAACATGTTTTATTGGGTTCAAGCAGCTGCTAAAAATGTTGTGCAAACTGTTCACAGGCAAAGAACACCCTCCTGAACCTGAAAAGGCAGCATTGCCTACCACAACATTGCATGCTCTGCGGCGTGCTGATCTGCTGGATCTTCTCCCTCCATATGTTGGACCATCCGTATGAGCAGAGAACAGTGATTAATGACTACCTCATGCAGCAGCCAGGTAGATTCACACTGCAGTGCAAATTCCATTTAAGCCACTGGCAAATGATGCATGATGTCATTTGCTGAGACCTTTTGAGGAAGCCTCTCTGCTCATCAGCCAGGAAGTCTACAGTCTTAATGATGTCATTCCCTTACTTCATGTTCTGGTGGATATTCTGCAATGTCCCATTGGCAAGGGGACCCAGCCCAGTGCTCACATGCAGGAGTGCACCTATAATGTGGTCATGTGAGGCAGCTGCCGCAGGCAGCACTGTAGAGGGGGGGGAGAAGAATTGCTGGACCTCATCTCATTAGTGGTTTAGTGGAGATCAGGTGCACTACTGCACATGGCAATGTTTTTATAGTCAATAATTGGTGATTGGCGACCCCTCCACTATGACAGCAAATCACAGCTGCCAAGAAGAGCACATTATGTGGAGAGGCAACTTTCTTTAGTCTGCCTTAGACAGCAAAGAGGGTAGCTTCACCCCTGCTCACATGTATAATGTTCAACTGAGTCTGGTGCTGAATGAAGTGGTGGAGGAGGAGTTCCATGCTCACAACTTCAGGTGGCTTATCTGGCAAGGAGGAACCACCAAAGCTGGAGGACTATGAGGTGGATGAGGAGGACCCGGCACCCCTTGGCGGTATATCTGTACAGAGTGCAGACAGGGTCTCAGAGTTGCACGTGGAAATAGCTGCATGTCTGCTGGTGTGCTTGTGCAGCGACAACTGGCTACTGGCTGGCCACACTGGTAGACCCTTGGTTCCGCAGCAAAATGTTGCTCTGTTTTACACCTGCCAAGTGGCATACTACTGTGAGTGTCACGATACTGGTGAATACTGCTGGAGTCCAATGGCAGAGACTAGGCCAAAGCGCAGAAGGTCAAAGTCCAAACAGGGAAGCAGATCAAAGCGGAGTCAAAGTCCAATCTGGGTCAGCAACAGGGAAGCAGATCAAAGCGGAGTCAAAGTCCAATCCGGGTCAGCAGCAGGGAAGCAGATCAAAGCGGAGTCAAAGTCCAATCCGGGTCAGCAGCAGGGAAGCAGATCAATGCAGAGTCAAAGTCCAATCCGGGTCAGCAGGTAGCAAGGATTTGCAGGGTAAACCGCAAGTGGAGGAACAAACCGGAGAGTAAGTTCCAGGCCAGAGAACTGCACAAGCAGGAAGTCTAACACAATACTCAAGCACTGAGCAACAGGCCTGAGAGGTTTATATACATGACAGGAAGTAAGATGGCACCCAGCTGAGACACAATCCGCCATCTTAACTAAGGGAAAACTTAAGGGAAACAGTCCAACTAGACAGACGTAACAAAGCTATTCCTGACATTACTCCCACCTCAACAGCGGCCTCTGGACGTGACCTGCCTCGGCCTCCCATGATGTCTTTGGTGAAACTGTCTGATCAGTCGGGGAGCATTAATATTACTCACAGGTTCCCAAGAATTTTCTTCAGGCCCATAACCTTGCCACTTAATGAGGTATTGTAATTGGTTCCTAAAGATTCTAGAGTCCAAGATTTCCTCTACAATAAACTGTTCTTGCCCATCTACCTCCACTGCATCGGGAGGAGAAGGAATACGTTCTGGAAAAGGGTTGAGCACAACAGGTTTTAACAGAGACACATGAAACACAGGATGAATCTTCATGGACTGTGGGAGTTGAAGCTTAACAGCTACAGGACTAGTAATCCTGATAATCTTATAGGGCCCAATAAATTTCTGTCCCAGTTTTGGTGAAGGCAACTTGAGTCTCAAATTTCTGGTGGAAAGCCATACTTTATCTCCCACTTTAAACATTGGTGCTGGCCTACGAAATTTATCTGCCGCCTTCTTGTAATTTTCTTGAGCCTTCTCCAACGTTGTCTTGATTAGTTTCAAATTTTGCTGTAATTTAGAGATCCTTTCCGCAACTGCAGGCATAGGTAAAACAGCAGGGAATTTGGGTAGAATATTTGGATGATACCCCAAGTTTGCAAAGAAGGGAGTTTGCTTAGTGGAGGCATTTTGGGAGTTATTGTAGGAGAACTCAGCCACCGGAAGCAGATCGACCCAATCATCTTGTAAATGACAGATATAGCATCGTAAGTACTGTTCCAGGGTCTGATTTGTGCGCTCAGTTTGTCCATTAGTTTGTGGGTGAAAGGCGGTTGATAAGTTAACCTCAATATCAAGTGCTGAACAAAAACTCCGCCAAAATTTTGACGTAAACTGTACCCCACGATCCGAGATGACTTCATCAGGAACTACATGAAAACGAAACACATTCTGAACTACAAGGTCAGCAGTGTCTTTAGCGGAAGGTAGGCCGGTACATGGAATGAAGTGTGCAGCCTTGGTGAGCCGGTCAACTACAACCAGAATTGTATTTTGTCCTTTAGAGGTAGGTAGATCTACTATAAAGTCCATGGAAATGGAACCCCAGGGACGAGAGGGGATCGGCAAAGGCTGTAACAAACCCAAGGGTGAAGAACGTGGAGTCTTGCATCTAGCACAAACGTCACATGACAATACATATTTTCTTACGTCCTGTTGATAATTGGGCCACCAAAAGAAACGAGATAGGAATTCCTGTGTCTTCTGCACTCCCTTGTGACCAGCAATCTTAGAATCATGGACTAGCTTTAGAATTTTCAATCTTACTGTTTCTGGTATATATAGCTGCTGCCCATGGATCCACGTCTTGTTCTTAAGCGTTAAGTGCACCTCATCAGATGGTTGAGACAGAAAGGAATCGGTGTTATAGGCCTCTTTTATCTCTTCCAGCAAGTCCTTATTTTGGATTACTCCAATAAAATTAGACTCAGGAACAATAGTTTTGGGTGGAATAATAGAAGTGGAATCTTTGGAAAAAATTCTAGATAGAGCATCCGCTTTGCCATTACGAGATCCAGGCCGATATGAGATTACAAAGTTGAATTGGTTGAGAAAAAGACTCCAACGAGTTTGGCGAGGAGATAGACACTTGGCTGATCTAACAAACTCCAAGTTACGGTGATCAGTTAGAACAATTATTTGCTGTGAGGTTCCTTGAAGGAGATGCCTCCATTCTTTAAATGCTGCAATGATGGCCAACAGTTCTTTATTACCCACATCATAATTCTTCTCAGCGGGTGATAAACGGCGAGAGAAAAAGGCACAGGGATGCAATAACCCCTTGTCTCCTGTTCTCTGAGACAGAATAGCCCCTATAGCACAGTCTGAAGCATCTACTTCCACAATGAAGGCGCATTCTGGGTCGGGATGGATTAGCACTGGGGCTGTAGTGAACTTGGACTTTAGGAGACAAAAGGATTCTTGTGCTTGAGGAGACCAAGCAAAGGCATGTCCTTTCTTAGTCAACTGTGTAATAGGAGTTATGATCTCCGAGAAATTCCTAATAAAACGTCTATAAAAATTGGCAAAACCTATGAAACGTTGAACATCCTTTATGTTTTTTGGAGTAGGCCAGTCTACTATTGCTTTAATCTTGCTAGGGTCCATGTGTAAACCACGGGGTGAAATTATATAACCCAGAAATTGTATTTCAGTTTGATGAAAATCACATTTTTCAATTTTAATGTAGAGTTGATTCTTCCTTAGACGATCCAGAATCAATTTCACATGTCTCTGATGTTCTTCCATAGAGTTGGAAAAAATTAAGATATCATCCAAATAAACGACTACAAACTGGTCCAAAAGATCTCTGAAGATATCATTGACAAGATGTTGGAAGGTAGCAGGGGCGTTGCAAAGACCAAAAGGCATCACAAGATATTCATGATGTCCATAACGTGACCTAAACGCTGTCTTCCATTCATCTCCGGGTCTTATACGGACCAAGTTATAAGCGCCACGCAAGTCTAACTTGGTGAACACCTTTGCATGTCGTACTCTCTCCAAGAGCTCAGGAATCAATGGTAGAGGGTAGCGGTTCTTGATTGTAATTTTGTTAAGTTCCCTGTAGTCAATGCACGGCCTTAGAGAACCGTCCTTTTTTTTGACAAAGAATATGGGAGCCCCCGCAGGTGAAGAAGATGGGCGAATGAACCCCTTAGCCAGGTTTTCTTCTATGTAGTCCTTGAGGGCTTTTAGTTCGGGGTCTGCCAACGGGTAAATGTGTCCAAAGGGTATAGGTGCACCAGGAAACAATTCTATGGGACAGTCATAAGATCTATGTGGGGGAAGCTTGTCTGCATTTTGTTTTTCGCACACGTCCGCATAGTCCTTGTATACAGAGGGTAATTCTACCATTTTATTATTTTCAACTGGTTCCTTAGAATCTTGTTCAGAGTACCCTGTCGAAAGACCATCTTCCCCAGGGAAGCTTATTTCTTTAGTTTCCCAGTTGATGACAGGGTTCTGTGCTTGCAACCATGGTAGGCCTAAAATAACAGGAAAATGTGGAGACGAGATCAACAGGAAAGAGAGGACTTCACGGTGCTGGGGTGTTATAATGACCTCAAGTGGCTCCGTCTCTTGATCCACAGGCCCTGAGCTCAGTGGAGATCCATCTACGGTTTCCATTACCAAGGGTGAGAGTTTTTTGTTAAATCTGACCCCATGCTTTTGGGCAAAAGAAAGGTCCATGAAATTGCCACTAGCCCCAGAGTCCACCATAGCAGAGGCAGAAATCCACTGAGAATTAGTCAGAAACTTAATGGGAAGAAAGCAATGGGAGTCTTTATTTTCTTTCTTAATATGAGGGGCCACCGATGAGATGGAATGGATAACTGCTTCCTCAGATAAGTCTGTTTCGGAAACAATTGATTCTCTGTCCGAAAATTCAGGATCCATAATAGCTGCTACCAATCTCCGAGGGCGGCTAGGGCAGTTGATAAGGAAGTGGTCAGATTTTCCGCAGTAGAAGCATAAGCTTTCCCGGAGCCTGTGCTCTCTTCTGTCAACGCTTTCACGCCTTAGTATGGAATCTACTTGCATCGGCTCACTGCCCGATTCTCTTTGAATCTTTCCTTGCGGTTCCTTAGAAATAGCTACAGGAAAAGAAGGGTACTGCTTAGTATCAAAATTCAAGGTAGCCCATTTCTCTTGTCGTCGTTCAGATAGTCGGGTGTCAATTCTAATACAATGGTTAATAAAGTCGTCTAAGCCTAAAGGGGCCTCTGCACGGGCAAGTTCGTCTTTTAATGCGCTGGAAAGTCCTTTCCTAAAAAAAGACATTTTCGCCGCGTCATTCCAATCAGTGTCGATAGCCCACCTCTTGAACTCCATAGCATACTCGGTGACGGGGCGTCTGCCTTGGCGCAAAGCTAGTAGTGCTGCTTCAGCTGTAGCACCTCGATTGGGATCATCAAACATTTGACTCATGGCGTTGATGAAGTCTTCAAGGTTGTTCAGCCGGGGGTCTTGGGTCTCAATTAATGGACTAGCCCAGGCTATGGCTTTATGTGTCAGCAACATGATGATACACAGGACTTTAGACCGGTCAGTAGGAAACTGGGTTGGATTTGCATCAAAGTATAGCCTACATTGATTGAGGAATCCCCTGAATTTGTCACGGTCTCCGCCAAATCTGAACGGTGGCAACTTAGGACTCATGGCAGGCACGGAAGTAGGTAGTACAGAAGCTTGAGCCTCCAAGTGAGCCATCCGGTCAGATAATGTCTGCACCGTCCCACGTAGCTCTTGAATTGTTTGTCCATAAATATGGACATTGTGAGAAGTCTGTCCTTCAAAGGCATCATATTTGTTTTTCAACGTCTGCATCTCGGCGTGCATATTAGCCAGAGTAGACTGCAGCTGGTTAATGCGAACCTCCAAACACCCAGTCCCAGCGGACTCCATTTTTGGCTTGAGTATCCTGTCACGATACTGGTGAATACTGCTGGAGTCCAATGGCAGAGACTAGGCCAAAGCGCAGAAGGTCAAAGTCCAAACAGGGAAGCAGATCAAAGCGGAGTCAAAGTCCAATCTGGGTCAGCAACAGGGAAGCAGATCAAAGCGGAGTCAAAGTCCAATCCGGGTCAGCAGCAGGGAAGCAGATCAAAGCGGAGTCAAAGTCCAATCCGGGTCAGCAGCAGGGAAGCAGATCAATGCAGAGTCAAAGTCCAATCCGGGTCAGCAGGTAGCAAGGATTTGCAGGGTAAACCGCAAGTGGAGGAACAAACCGGAGAGTAAGTTCCAGGCCAGAGAACTGCACAAGCAGGAAGTCTAACACAATACTCAAGCACTGAGCAACAGGCCTGAGAGGTTTATATACATGACAGGAAGTAAGATGGCACCCAGCTGAGACACAATCCGCCATCTTAACTAAGGGAAAACTTAAGGGAAACAGTCCAACTAGACAGACGTAACAAAGCTATTCCTGACAGTGAGTTACTTTGTAGTTGCTAGTTTGAGACCTACTATTGTGATCTGGTATCGTCGCTAAGAGGTCATCAGGTGGACCCTGTGTTCACTATCCACTCCTATGTCTGCGGAGGAGGCAGGGGTGAGGGGCAGCAGCAGCCATATCTGAGAAAACCATTTAAGCCTGGAGCATTTTAATGCAGAATGGCATCCCAAAGGGTATTTAGTGTGGTGGGGGCTATTGTGACCCCATGGAGAACTTGTTTTTTGTGCCAAAATGTGGAGATCCTTAAGTTCATAAAGATGAATCAGGCATGGATAATGCTGGATTTCACCACCCCCATGCCTAGTGCCAGTGAGTAGAGCATTGATTCCTGCTGCTACCCTACCCCTAGCCTGTCTTTCACAGGCCTTTAGTGACTCAGAGATACTACTGCTACCCACCTCCACTGGCTGTCACAGGACTTAGGGGCTCTATGAGGCTGCTGCTGCTACTAACGCCCCCACTGACTTTCACCTGTCTTAGGGACTTTATGAGACTGTTACTGCTTTTAACACCCTCCACTGGCATTTATTGGCCCTAGGGACTCCATGAAGCTGCTGCTGTTGACAATGATGCTGTTGTTAACCTCCCCCACTGGCTTTCACAGGCCTTAGGTAATTACTGTTGCTGTTACCCACCTACTCTGGCTTTTAAAGGCTTTGGGCGCACAGTGAGACTTCTGCTGTAGTTACTCACCTCTTCTGGCTTTCAAAGGACTCAAAGATACTGCTGTAACCCCCTGTACTTGCTATCATGGGCCTTAGGGGCTCAATAAGACTGCTGCTGCTATCACCCACCTCAACTGGCTTTCACAGGCCTTGGGCACTCAGAGGTATTTTTGCTTCAGTTACCCACCTCCACTGGCTTTCATGGGCCTTAGGGACATTATTAGGCTGCTGTTACCCCTCTGCACAGGTTTTTCCAGGCCTTTAGGAGCCCAGTAAGACTATTGCTGCTGTTACACACCTACACTAGAGTTTAATGTCTCTAAATGCAAAATCATGCACTTGGGTATAAGGAATCCCTGCTCTGAGTACCGTATGGGCAGCACTGTGTTAGCCAGGACCTCGGAGGAGAGAGATTTAGGGGTACTGATTACTGAAAGCTGCAAGATGATTGGACAGTGTAGCCAGGCAGTGGGAAAAGCAAGCAGGATGCTCGGCTGCATAGCTTGAGGCATCACCAGTAGGAAGGTGAAGATTGTGATGCCGCTGTATAGAGCCATGGTGAGGCCACAGCTAGAATACTGTGTGTAGTTCTGGAGACCTTACCTGCAAACCGTCATTATTCGAGTCCAAAGGCGGGCAACAAAAACGGTAGAAGGGCTTAAACTTAAATCAGGAAAGACTTAAAGAACTTAATTTGTACAGTCTGGAGGAAAGAAGGGAGAAAGGGGACATGATTGTGACCTTTAAATATGTGAAAGGATTCAAAAAAGTTGAGGAGGGAAGTATTTTTATGAAGAAACTTAATGATAGAACAAGGGGGGACAACCTAAAGCTAGTCAGAGGGAAGATCAGGAGTAATGTTAGAAAATATTATTTTACAGAAAGAGTAGTAGATGCTTGGAACAAATTTCCAGCAGAGGTAGTTGAAAAATCGACAGTGAGGGAAGTTAAACATGCCTGGGATAAGCATACATCTATCCTAAGATAAAGAGTACATACAGTATACACATAAGGGCAGACTAGATGGACTGTATGGTCTCCTTCTGCCGTCAACCTTCTATGTTTTTATGTTTATATCCCTATAGCAGAATGTGTGACAGAATAACCCCCATCATCCCTATAGCAGACTGTGTGGCTGAACAACCTCCATCATCCCTATAGGAGGCCCAACATCCAATAGCAGCCTGTGACAGAATCCTCCCATCAACCTTTTGCAGACTGTGTGGCAGAACAACCCCCATCATCCCCATAGAACACTGTGGGGCAGAACAACCCCCATCATCCCTACAGCAGAATGTGCAGACCAACCTGATTGGCTGCAGGGATGGCTATAAGTAGAGTGATGTTGATTTAGAAGAAAGATTTGCAAATAGGCCAAACCAAATTTTTGGTAACATTTGTTGATCTCTACTCCTCACATTTTTTAGAACATCTCCTATCTTTAATGAATACATGCATGATAACTATCTAGAGCCTTTCCAACTCAGCACAGAATAAAGTGCAAACAATATTTTTATATTTCAAAATGTAATGCTTGTAAAGCATGGTAGAATATATACATTGTTATTATTGTGAATATTGTATTTTACAGCATAAGAGAGAAATATTATAAGCAAATCTTTGCTATTTTTTCATATATCAAACAAAAGCAAAATGTCTTCCAATGTTAATTTCTGTAAACTAAAAATAAATCAAATTAAAGAGAAGAGAGTATGGAGAGAAAGAAAGCAAAAAAGAAAAAGGGGGTCAAAAGAAAAGGAATCCCCAAAAATGCTCATAGGCCAGACATCTTTAAGACGGCAAATGAAATAGTCAGGGCAATTATCAAAAGATATATATAACATAACTGTCTTTAAATGAGGAATTTGTGGGTTAAATGAGACCTCCCCCCATTATCCAAAGATAAATTACTGACATTAAATTTTAAAAGAAAAAGGAATCCCATCACCAGACATTAAAAAAGCATATTATATTCACCTTTTCTTGCTCACAGCACCTCTGTGCAATGCCTGCATCTTTACAATTACCAATAAGGGAAATTGAGTGATTCCCTTCCTTCCAAGACGTCCACCAGGCTAGCTTCACACATCTACTAAATCTATTGCAATGGAGAAGGTATGCTGAGCTAGCCTGGCGGAAACAAGGTCCCATGGAGGCCACAATGAGAGGCCGTCTGCGTAGGAAAACCTAATCACTGGATCCTCACCCTCTGAAACTTTGAAGATGCCAACGGTAGCTGAAGGAGCTGCAAGGGAACATTGGACTCACACAGAGGAGTGGGAAAATTTGGCTAAGAGCAGCACCTAAGCAAACCAATAGATAATAAATTAAAGTAATTGACTGGGTGGTCAATACAATCCATGAATTACTTTTTTTTGTTTTTGCCCAAATTGCGGTGTTATAAATTAGGTAAATTAGTGAGATCTATAATGAGATCATTTATTTTTTATCTTTGAACTTCTCTCTAGTTTAACAGTGACTTTCAAATTCTCTGTAACACTTATGTGATTAGCATCAACAATTAATCTACAGTTAGGTGACCTTATTGGATTTATTTACAGCATCCATGCACTCTCACCTAGCTGCAGGGCAAGGATACCAGTCTATCAATATGTTGATGCATTAAATTAACAAAAGGAGAGAGATAAAAAAGGACAGATTTGGAAAATACACACATATATATATATATATATATATATATATATATTTATATTGTGTCTACATGGCAGATAACCTCAGCTTCACAATTTTATACTCTTTTTCTTTCACGGGCAACTGAGATTAGCTGTGAGGACATCACCTTCAAACAGCTGTGTGCCCTGATGCCTGTCTGAATATCCTGCCCATTTCTACGACCAACACAAAACTGCATGGTTACCTGTAAAACCTCCACCATTGGGAGCTTGCCTAAAGAAGCAAGTTGCTTACAATCTTTCCAGTCGAGTACTAGGCCTTTCATGTCCCAGGAGCTTGGCGTCTTGTCTCTCTAGTGAGATAGTGTGTCTTTGTGTCTATGTTCCCAGTCTGTTACACTACCCACATGCTCCTAGTTTGTGAATCAGCCCATCTGTTCCGAGTCCATAACTCAGTTCTCCTGTTCCCAGACTATGACTGACCTATTCCTAGCCTGTCATTCTGCTCATCTGCTCTCAGCCTGTGACTGTGCTCACTTCATCCCAGCCTTTGACTCCGTCTGCCTGTTTTCATAAACTGACCATTTTGTGGGGGGGGGTGCAAAGTGAGACACTTTTCTAAATCTGGTCATTTTACAATGTAATGGATGTGGCAAATGTGTAGCTCCATCAGCAGGCTTATGTGGAATAAAGATCCACCGCATTCCATGCTAATCTTCTATGTGTAAATAGGTGTAGCCTTTACCCCCAGTCACATGCTTAATGCACAACTTAGGAATCTTCATTTGGTAAAGGATGTTGACATTGACCTAACATTCAGCCAATCTATACATTTCCACTGTTCAGTCAATAAGCTGGTGCAGGGTCCAAGTTGTAAACTTACCAGATGTCCCAGGTTCGATAGGACAGTGAGACAAAATGCCTAAAAATGGGCCTGCCCCACTGAAAGTGGTACAGCTGGTCCGTTTAAATGCTTCTGCCTGCTTGCCTGTTCCTAGCAGCTAACTCTGCCTGTTATTCGTTCTTTAGTTTGCTTGTATTCCAAGTTCAGTCTAGCAGCTGCTTTTGCCCTGCAGGTATTTCCCAGTTTGGTTAGAAATGTAAGTACTATATTGGATAGTACTTAAACCGGACCTTCACCATGATTTATTGAAAAGCGCAAACCCTTATAAAACGATTCCCCAGCATCTAAATTTCATATATTTTAAGTTTTTAGTCACTTACTTATTATTCTTTCCCCCAATGGGCTGCCACTCTGTTCTGGACTTTAGGATATGGGCGCCGCCATTTTGGCTCAGAAGCATTACACTTACTGAAAAGAGGAGAATGGAATATAGTACAGGGGAGCAGGTTATAGCTGTGCGTTGCTCAGACAGAGCAAAGCTGGGGTCAGGAAAAGGTCAGCAATCCCAGAATGCAGTGCAGCACAGTCAGAAGGTACTTCCTGTTTGCAGGCTGCCTGATGTTCCATGAGCTGCCATCTTGGATGTTTAAAGGCTCATAACATGCAGTGGATGCAGGTAGGATGATATTTAATGTGAGCAATCTGTATGTACAGGATGTAGGAAACATATAAGATAGACTCTTATTCAGAGTGAAGGACCGCTTTAAACACTCCCCAATTATAATTATTTCTTCCTTCCTGGGAAAGGATTCCTAAAGAGAGCCCCTGCAACTGGGAACAAACTCAAGCATAGGGGATTCTGTTAAACTGTGCGTAATTTAGCAAAGAAAATATGGATCTGCTTGTGGTGCTGAGAAGGATCTAGGATACACCACCTCACCTAGTAAACTGAAGCCTATATCTCATGACCACATGAGACCCATTAAAACCAATAAATAGGCATATGCAAAAATATTCAAAAAGCAGTTGTAGTTTATTAAATGAAAAGCTGTAGTAGAAAGCCCATTAATATATACAATAAATATCTAATATACAAAATCCTAAGCTAAGATGCTCTATAAAATGTAAAGAAAAAAGAATGCTCTGATTTGAAAATCTCACATAACCATATGTTATTTAACAAATCTCAAAAACGTGGGGACAGGGTAAACAAAAGGATGGAAAGTGGTACTAGTGAAAAAAAGGAGGGGTGCTACACAAGGGTAGACCTGGCCCTGTCCCCACATTTTATAGAAGCTTTCCTGCCTTCAATTTCTAAATGAATTCTAAATGAATGTGCATTTCCTATAGGTGGAGGACATGTTGCTTTATTGATTTGCACTGGTGGATTTTATTTAAAGTCTTTAATATGACATCTTTTTTTTACCATGTAAAAAATGTTTGAATTTCTCCTTGGTTATGTAATAAATGAAATGGAAAAATGGCTACATTTTAACTGATGCAGCTGGTAAAATAGGTATTGAACACGTCACCAAGTAAATATATTTCTGAATGCGCTACTGACATGAAATACTCACTACATACCAGATGTCAGTAACAACCCATTCAATCCCCACATGCAAAGAAATCAAAGCCTAGATATCCATTAATTAATGTATGTGTAATAATGAGAAATGACACAGGGAAAAAGTATTGAACATGCTTACTGAAATGTATTTAACCCTTTAAGTGTCAGCCTACCTGGAGATTTTGTCACCCTTTGGTGCCAGACCATTTTTTACAATTTTGCGCTCCACATGTTCAACTGTGATTTTTGAAGGGTTTTCCAAGGATTTCCCAGGTAAATTATATATTGTTTTTTTTTAGCAGAGTCTGGACTTTAACACGAAATGTCTTGTTTGCCATTTTTTAAGTGTATTCTCAATATTTTGGAGTGAAATATGTTCAAAAAAAATAAAAAAAAATCTATTTTTTACAATTTGTAGTGTTTTTTTTGTAATAAAAAAGTAAGTTTGTCAATAAAATCTTATTGCATGTGAAATCCCAATTTCTCCCGGTTACAGCGGTACCACATATGTATTGGTAGACACCATTTCCTGCCCAGGAGACTCCCCCTAACTGAAACAGCGCTTTAGGGGATTTTCAGATAAAATACAACTGTGCTAGGCCCTATGTGCACCTTGCAGTTTTTCAAGAAAAACAACCCTTTACATTTGAAATACCCCCTAACTATATATTCTCTGGAAGTACACGCCTCAAGCTTTCTAGGCATACCAGGCTTGTTGATATGTGTGCATTTTCCTGGAAGTAATCCCTCAATGAATTCTTTGGTTGCACTAAGTATAATAAAAAAAGAATAAAAAGGCAGAATCAAACTCACATTTTCCTAAAAAAAAAACTATATACGAACAAGAAAAAACAAGTTCATTCTACAAAAGGCAACATCCCCCGAACAGAACAATACCCAACATGCATAGCTACTGTCAAAGGAAGAGTTGTCAAACACCACAAAGTAAAGCATGCGCATAGCAGTAATTTTACTTGAAAATTTCAGCTCTGCAGACAACCAAAACAACCCTTTACATTTAGAATATCCCATAAACTATACATTCCCTTAAAGTACACATGTTAAGCTTTCTAAGCGTACCCAGCTTGTTATAGTGGGCTCATCGTTTTAGAAGGAATCCCTCAAAGAATTCTTAGGTTGCACAGGGTATCCTTAAAAAAAAAAAAAAAAAACTAAAAATACATTATTCCAAGTATGTCACACACCCCGCTTCCAATATTCATGACATATGGGTTATGTCCAGTGGAGGGCGAACTTCTGCAGAGATGAAAGGAAAAAAAGAAGCCCCTCCCGGTCCATAAATACCTGGGACCTCCCACACATTCCCCAGTATTCTCTGCAGGAGTCGGCGAGCAAGTCAGAAGATGGCTGTCTCTTCCTTGCAGGTACGCCGGGTTCACACCCGGCCATATTTGTCCCTATTTCTGCCCGGACCTTGTAAATTTAAACCCCTATGCCTCCCAGCCTAGGCTGCAGGTCCGGGTGAGGGTAGGATACACCTTATTAGGTGTACTGATAGGAGCCTTGCTCCTCCGTGAGACCCAATTACAGGGGGTAGGTGGCTACCAGGTTGGTGACCCTAGTTTGGGATGTCCTGTCCGTTTCCCCACTAGCTTCTATTGTAGTTTGGGACTTCCCCTTCCATTACTCCCTTTCCCGCAATGGGGGAGGGGGGGTGGTGTCTTTTCACTTTGGTCTTCTTCCTTGTTTTATGTATATATGACTGTGTGTAGTGTTTTTACTGTGCCAGTGTTTGCTCTGGCGCCGCCGCGCGCCTGGAGCCTTCGGCTCCGCACTCCGTGGGGAGAGCTTCATCCCCTCCAGTTGGTCCGGGGAGGGGGCGGGGCCGGGCGCTCGGCGCGCTGGTGGTGGCCCGTCCCCCTCTCTCTCTGGCGCCCTTTGCGGTGCCTGCCATTGGCCGGGAACCGCGTCTATGGGAAAGGGGCGGGGCCAGCTGCGGCGCGCAACCCGCGCTGGCCCGCCCCTTCTTCTCCCTCTGTGGTCTGCACTGGCTGGACGGAGGTGCCATTACGGATTTGTGAGTGCCCCGAGGGGCTACCTTTACTTGATCAATCGTATAGTGTGCACATTGTCTAATGCGGCTGCTGCCATTATATTACAGTCTCAGTACACAGTGTTTTTATCATTTTACTGTCTGCAAGCATGTTTGTTATTGAAAGTGTGCCTTGCTTACGGGGTTCCCCCTCTCCCTCTTATGTCTTTCAGGAGGACCCTGCTTAGTTGAAAGGGGGTTCTTCCGGTCCTAGGGTCCCTTGGAAAAATTGGGGGCAATATTATTAATTTTATTAAAATTATTGATATTATTATTATCATTGCAAAAATCCTCCCACTAACGGACTTAAGGGGCATCCCGGATAGCTTATTAGCACAATTCCCTCTGGTTATTGCGACTACCATAAAAAATCACCATATGGAGGCTTCCCAGGATACCCGGTTCGGGCTCCCTTCGGGAAAAACCCGGCAGTGTGTGGGTTGTGGGGTATCCCTTACGGCGGATAATGTACTGATTTGCATACCATGTGCTCAGCAGGCCATAACGTGGCAGTCGGGGTCCCAGGCCTCTGGGTCTGTGCCACCGGCCTCATCTCCTACTCCACCCCGCCTTATCCGCACCCCAAGTGACACTGTCATTGGCGGGGAGTCGCAATCTGATGTATGTGCTAGATTGGCCAACATCGAGAAATTGATTTCTAGCTCTGCGGCCAGAAAGGCCCCAGCTAAGAGAAGACATCTGTCTCCGGCCGCACCAGTTCTGGACTTTGATGACTATGATTCCCTTGACTGGTCTGATTATTCCCCACTTGAGGAGGGGGAATTGTTTGCTGAATCTGATGCTGAGGATCAGCAGTTTTTTGATGCTGATATTGGGCAGGCGCAGGGGGATGCCGTTGATACCCCCAAAGTCCTGGCCCATTTATTTGAGGTGCTGGATATTTCTCTTCCAGCGGAGTCCCCTCCGCAGAAAGGGGACTTCTAAGCCTCGCTCAAATCAGAATCATTTTGAAAGCATGATTCTTAAGGAATGGGAGAGACCTAGCCGGCTCCCCGGTATTTCTCAGGGATGGGATAGGAAGTATCCCTTTCCGGTGGACACGGTGAAGCGCTGGTCGTCCCCTCCCGAGGTCGATGCGCCCGTTCTGGGATTGTCCAACACCTCTGTTGTACATTCTCCAGATGCCACCACTCTTAAAGATGGTGAGGACAAGCGCATTGACCAAATGGCCTGCCATGCCTTCGCTAGTGTGGGTTCAGCCTTGCGGCCTGTTTGTGCGTCTGCGCTCACGGCTGTGGCTACCAGGTCTGTGGTTAGGGACCTGTTGAGTGGTCCCCAGCTTAACCCGGCCAGTGATGAATTCACAGCCCTTAAGCGGTGTGAATTGTTCATGTCTTTTGTTTTATCCGCCTTGGATGACACAATATGCATGTGTAGTAAAACCTCGGCGTTGCTAGTGGCTATTCGACGATCGGTCTGGTTGCACCAATGGGCGGCTGACATACCCTTCCTGGGTATGCGGCTGTTTGGAGATAAGTTGGATTCGGTGGCAAAAGGGGGAAAGTTACCACAACGTAAGAAGCAGCGTCGCTCCTTTTGGGGGGCAGGCTCCTTTAATCCTTCCTTTCGCGGTGCCAGAGCAGGCAGAGGTTTTGCCTACTCTACCTTCAGAGGTAATTCCTGGAACAGAGGCAGAGGACATGCTCGTCCTGGACCTGCCTGGGGTTCCAAGCCCAAGCCCGCTGCCAAGCCAGCTCAGCAATGAGGGGGCGCCCTCACCCTTGCGGGTGGGGGGACGGCTGCGGCACTTCTTCCAGGTTTGGGCCCGGGAGGTCACAGACAAATGGATGGATCCATAAGACCCATTCTGGGTCTAAAGCTTCTCAACAGGTTAATTCGAACCAAGAAGTTCTGCATGAAGACTTTGCGCTCAGCCATTCTTTCTCTTCGTCAGGGGGACTTCATGACGTCCATAGACATCAAGGATGCTTATCTTCATGTACCTATCTTCCCAGCACACCAGAGATTTCTCAGGTTTGTGGTGGGAGATCAGCATTTTCAGTTTGTTACCCTCCCTTTCGGGCTGACCTAGGCACCAAGGATGTTCACCAAGGTGCTGGCGGGCGTAATGGCCCTCCTCAGAGCCCAGGGCATTCGCATTGTGCCGTATCTGGACGACATCCTCATTACGGCATCCTCTCTCAGTCAGGCGGAGCTAGACACCAGGACGGTGGTGACAACGCTGGAAAGGTTCAGCTGGGTGATCAACCATCCCAAGTCTTCTCTATCCCCGTCAAGGGGGGATTTCGTTTCTGGGCATGAATCTGGATACCGTTCAGACCAGGGTGTTCCTACCTCAGTCGAAGGTACAGATGGTTCAAGATCTGATACGTCTTCTCCTGTCCAACCCTCGCCCGTCTATCTGACTAGGGATGAGACTGGTGGGATTGATGGTGGCTTCCTTCGAAGCAGTTCCCTTTGCTCAGTTCCACATGAGGTCGCTTCAGCTCCATTTGCTGTTGGCTTGGGACAGATGTCCGCTGTCATTAGATCAGTCATTTCTGATGTCTCCCCTGGTTCGGCAGTCTCTTCAGTGGTTGCTGGAACCGAGGAATCTTCTGAGGGGTTTCTAGTAACAGGGGTGCACCAGACAATACCACTGAATATAAACATGTGCTCACTCACATGAACCAAACAAGACTGAAGTGGACGTGTCCAATTACAAACCTTTCTTCAAAAAGGAGCACCAATATCAATATGGATACAAAATTCTTTATTATGAAAAAGGAGATACTATTAAAATACACAAAAACACACTGGACAATTAAAATCACATGGATGACCCCATGGTCACAATAATATTAATGAAAAAAACCCCTAAGGGGAACAATGCATCAAAAGACCCTATGTGCGCTTATTAGATCCTATTATAACAGTTATTTTATGCCGGCATAAAAATTGTATGTGTAAACCCTCAAAGTGTACAACCCCTAATAAATATCAACTCTTAACAACAATACCTCATATGTGAAAATGAATAAAAAACTAAATTCCACAGAAAATATATTGGCAGACTCGCTCAGTTCAAACAGTTATAAGTGAATGGAAACAATAAAGATATACTCAAAGTGCACGTGTGCGTGCTAAATGACACCAGCAAACCTGAATATTCAAGAATAAAGAATGGCACATAGAGTCAGCATCACAGGGTCATCAAATATAAATCGCCGCGCCCGCAACTCCCATGTTGCTTCAAGGTGAGGGTTTTTTTTCATTAATATTATTGTGACCATGGGGTCATCCATGTGATTTTAGTATAATCAACTTTATTGGTTTCAAAAAGCATAACAAGGGGTGGGGAGGATACAGAAAGGAAGAGGAAGGGGAGGGGGAGGCATAACATTTACATTGTGTTGTAAATAAGTTCACAGGAGCAGCCATTTACTAAAAGTGTACATTTGTTAAGAGCTCATACCATGAGGCAAACAATTATACCACCTTAAGCCTATGGCGGGGCACAGGACCCTCGCCGAGACTCTTAGGCAGAAAATGCATCAGCGTTGCAAGCACCAGCAGGGACAAAATCCTTAGGCTCACTTCCGGATGTGGGGAGCGGAAGGAACCTGATGAGGTATGAACCTGGTATCAAGCTTAGCTAAATGTCGGTTAAACCTCCAGGAAGGTTCAGGGTATAGAGAGGAGGTGAGTGAGAGGAGGAGAGAAGGAAGGAGAAGGAAAGGGGAGAGAAAAAAAAAAAAGGGGGGGGGTAGAGGGGTATCATAGAAGCTTGGGGGGTCCAGACCTTCATCATCCGACATCGCCTGAAGAATGAGGAGCATGTCATATTGGTGCTTAGGTGGATGAATGATGAATGCACCGAACTATCAATTTGTTTAAAGTAGGGAAGGGAGTCGGGAGTCCCGGTAGATAATCCAGCCCGACCAAGACCGCAGGTATAGTTCATTGGTATCTTTCATGTCTGAGGTCAGTTCCTCCATGCGACGAATTGATTCTAACTCCTGCACCCACTCCATCAGTGTGGGCACATCCTGCGACTTCCAATGCCTGGGAATGATAGCTCTCATGGCTGAAATAAAGTGTCGTAAAACTCCTCGCTTAAGAGCAGACAGGGGACCAGGGATGAGAGACAGAAGGGCCACCTGTGGCGTGTTGTTTATCCTATCGCCAGACACTTGCTGATAGATAGTTAGGATAAGTTCCCACAGAGCATTAATCGCAGGACATTCCCACCAAATGTGGGTCATGTTGCCCGTTGCTGTCAAACATCTCCAACACCTGTCAGACTGGGAGGGTGCAAATCGGTTGATATCCGCTGGGCATCTATACCACCTAGAAAGAACCTTGTAGTTTCGTTCCTGTGTGGTACAGGCCGCGGACATGCCATGGGTGCAAGCATAAATTTTGGCAAGGTCAGTCTCAGAGATCTGGACCCCGAGCTCCCTTTCCCACCTCTTGACAAACAGAGGAGGGGAGGTCTGGCCCAGCCTGTTAAGAAGTGAGTAAAATATTGATATCATGTGTGTAGGGGGAGGTGATTGGGTGACTAAGGCCTCAAACTCTGTTAGGGGAAGTTGAGAGGTTACCAGAAGATTATTTGTTGTGACGAAGGCCCTAAGCTGTCTATGCAAGAGCCAGGAGATGCGGCTACCTCTTGCCTCCCTTTGGAGATCCTCCAACGAGGGAATTCTCCCTGATTTCAATATATGACCCATTGTGACATTGGAGGAGGCTTCCCATGAGAGGAAACTGTCAGAAAGCATCCCCGGTTCAAAGGCAGGGTTACCAAATAAGGGGGTGAGGGGGCCAGGACGGTGAGCTAATTCATACTTGTCTACAAGGGGGTCCCATATGTCCAGAAAATGTTGTGCAAGGAAGGGGGTAGTAGCCCTCTGGGATTTGGAAAGTTGGGCAGCCCACGCAACTGATACTAAATTGAACGGGGAAAGGGCCTTCTCAAGCTGGACCCATAACTTATCGTTGCTTCTGTGGGCCCAGTCTACTACCCGCTGAAGAATAGCGGCCATATGGTACCGTTTTAAGTCAGGAAGACCTGCGCCCCCCTCTGATTTACTCCTGGATAGGGTAGAGAGGCGGATTCTTGGCCTGGTAACCCCCCATACAAATTTAGAGAAAGCAGCCTGAAGTTTGCGAAAGAAGCCACTAGGAAGCTTTATGGGGGCTGTCTGGAAGAGGTAGAGGAACTTTGGCAGGATGTCCATCTTTAAGATATTAATTCTGCCGAACCATGAAAATGGTTTTGTTGTATATTTGTCCAGGTCGCTCTGTATCTTAGTAACAAGGGGTTTATAATTCAATTCATATATTGTAGACAAGTCACTAGGAATCTGGATACCCAGGTATTTGATGGCATGGGGTTGCCATTTAAAGGGAAAGTTAAGTTCTAATTGTTTGACTTCTCTTGGGGGCAAAGAGAGGTTGAGGGCCTCTGACTTAGAATGGTTGATTTTGAAGTTGCTTACACGACTGAACCGATTGAATTCTGCCAGTATAGATGGGAACGATGTTAGAGGTGAGGTTAAATGTAGTAGCAGATCATCCGCAAACAGCGATGCTTTGTGCTGACGATCTGCCACCTGTATTCCTTTTATACTGGGGTTGTTCCTAATGGCAACAGCCAAATGTTCCATAGTGATGACATAGAGGAGAGGAGACAAGGGACAGCCCTGACGTGTGCCGTTACTGATTGGGAACGAAGCGGAAAGGAACCCATTGGCCCTGACCTTTGCTGTTGGGTTGGTATAGAGGGCAAGAATTTTGGAGAGGAGGTTCGGGCCAACACCAATTTGTTGGAGTGATGCTTTCATGAACGCCCAGTTGACCCTATCAAATGCCTTCTCTGCATCACAAGAGAGAAGGCAGGCCGGGGTCTTTGTTAGGGTGATATGTGAGATTAAATTGAATAATTTGTTAGTGTTGTCTCTGGCCTGCCTCCCTGGGACAAACCCCACCTGGTCCAAATGTATCAAATCAGGTAACAGAGGTTGAAGTCTCAAAGAGATGATCTTGGCATAAATTTTAAGATCAACGTTAATTAAGGAGATGGGCCTGTAGCTGCTACAGAGGGATGCGTCTTTGCCTGGTTTGGGGATAACTGATATGGTTGCTTCTAAGGACTGTTTCGGAAAGGGGCATTCTTCATTTATTGCGTTGAAAGTTTTCGTTAGGAAAGGAATCAATTTTGGTCCAAAATGTTTATAGAATTTAGGGGAGTAGCCATCTGGGCCAGGACACTTGCCGGACGGCGTGTCTTTGATTGCCCGGGCTATTTCTTGCTCAGAGAAAGGCATTTCCAAATTTGTGGATTCTGGCCCTGGTATAGTAGGGAGGGGGGTGGCGGCTATATAGTCAGATATTTCCTCCGTGGCCCCCGGGAGGCTAGTAGAAAATTGAGAGCCCTGCAGGTTATAAAGTGATGTGTAGAAATCTCTGAAGGTATCCGCAATGTCGGATGGGGTCTGAGCTATTGTGCCATCGTGTCGCTGGAGACTAGGGATGTGCGTTATCATTGATCTAGGGTGTCGAGATCTCGCCAATAGACGGCCACACTTATTGGCAGACTCCTAAAGACGGGCCTTGCCTCTGTCCCTGTATCTCAAATAGGATTGGTCGTACAGTTTCTGAAGCTTTTCTCTGGCTCTCGTCAGGTCTAGTAACGTTGTGTTTGTCTGGTTGGCTTTATGGTCAGCTTCTAGGCTCCGAATCAGCTGCAAGGTCTGCTTCACTAGTGAGGCACGTTCTCTTTTCAGCCTAGATCCATGCTTAATGAGCTCCCCCCTAATGACACACTTCAGTGCCTCCCATTGGTAAGGCAAGGGAGTATTGTCCCCTTTGTGGTCATTGAAAAAGTGCTCTATTGCTGTTTCAATAGCCGAGGAGCAGACCGCATCGCCGAGCAGGTTGTCATTGAGTCGCCAAGACCAACAGGACGGGGATAGACCCGGGAGCTGAATCGACACAAATATTGGAGCGTGATCTGACCACACTATCGGGCCAGTCCATGCACTTGGATCCCAATCCAGAGCATGATGGCTCATCAGGAGATAGTCTATCCTGCTGTACGAATTGGCAGCATGGGAATAAAAGGAGTAATCTTTTTTGGAACCATGCAGTGCTCTCCAGGTGTCTACCAGCTGAATGCCCAACAGAGCTTTTTTCAGCTGCTTAATTTTGCTCAGCGGCACAGCCGATCTCCCGGAGGAGGTGTCAAGGGAGGGATTAAGCGGGATGTTGAGGTCTCCCCCCAGAAGCAGAATTCCCTCTGTAAAATCCCCAAGTAGTCGAAGTACCTTAGTACAGAAGTTGACCTGGTCAGAGTTGGGGGCGTAGATGTTCGCCACTGTATAAGTTCTGGTAAAGAGTTTGATTTTAAGGAAGAGAAACCTACCTTGAGGGTCAACCTTTGATTCAATAATTTCGTGGGGGAGAGATTTATGAAGGGCAATTGAGACCCCCTTTGATTTGCCTATGGGGTTGGGGCAGTGATGCCATGAAGGGAAGTATTTGTTGCGAATCTTAGGAATGTGGTTAGCTTTGAAATGGGTCTCTTGAAAGAGAGCAATTTTAACCCTTTGCTTATGGAGGTTGTAAAGAATTTTAGACCGTTTCTCCGGTATGTTAAATCCCTTAACATTAAAGGAGCATACTGTCAGGTCTGCCATTGGAGGACTCGCACGTGGACCCCCTAATGTAACAGAAAAAGGGAAGTTAGGAGAGGGGGCAGAAGAAAAAAAGGAGGCAAGGGGGAGGCTGGGAGGAGGAGGTAAGAAATTGGGAAACAGCAAGGAGAGACGGTAAGGGGAGTGCGGTCTAGGGGTGCAAGTGAGGGGTTGTAGAAAGTGGGTGACAGAAAAGAAAAAAAAAAAACGTTTGAACAAATCCTATGCGTAACTAATTACACTCTTCACTCAACCAATAATGGGTGTAGAAGAGGGGCCTATGTCGGGGGAGTGGAGTGCTATAGCCAGAGAGAAAGAGATGCGCTTTCCTTATGGCTATAATCTGATGGCCACCCGGAGCCGAGCCGTGAGAACAACAACAGCAGATATGCCCGCCAGCCGCGGCCCTAGCCAAGAGCAGGAGGCCCCAAGCATCAAACACCGTGCCAACAAAACCACAGTCCCCAGCCAGGCACCGGGGAGCGGGTAAACGGGTCAGAACCCGAATCGAGCATATAGAACAGAGCATTAACATAACTATCAGTTAAACAAACATGAGTCGTAACCAACATGAGCTATAACCAACGTGGGGGAGGGGGCCAGAAAGCTCCAGACATCTCAGAGATAAAGAATAACGTTTATAACTGCAACATTTACCAAACCATATAGGCCCAGCCGAATAGGCCCACCAGGGACAGCATCCAAAAAACTGGGCTGCTCCCAAGCGAGGCCCAGCCGGCCAGGCGCCGGCCGCGCCAGGGCCAGACCCCGCCGCCGCCAGCGCCGACCAAGCAAAAAATATATATATGGCGCCCGCGTAGGCCAAGGCCGACCCTGGAAGGCTGGTCAGCACCTTCGGCCCACCCGGGCGCCCACACGGCGTCAGCAGATATTGCGAGGCCCTCCTCTGGGAGGCTGCTCGCACGTGTTTAGCGCTGCAGTGGGGTCGACAGACCGCAGGGCCCCGCCCCCCCACGTGACATCCTCAGCCCGGAAATAAGTAACCCGACCCGACCGGTGACCAGAGCACTGCCAGTAGCACCGGGCTGGCTGACCGAGTCAGATCGGGCGCCAGCCAGGCCAGGCAAGCAACACAGGCCAGCAATAGAGTTCAAGTGTCAATGGCTCCAATGGCCGGGTGCCACATGTCAGGGGCAGGAGACAAACATGAGGGGGCGCACCGCCCCCATCAGAGGCAGGCATATTTATGGAGCAGGGGACAAAGGGACTCGGGCCTGTCGGAGGTCAGATTGGTTTGGGAACTCAGATCCGTCTGTCCGGGTTCTGGCGCCTTCTTCTTCCATTGTCGGGCCTGCGGGGTCGCTGATCGCCTTGCCCCCAGGCCGGGGGCGCCCCATCGTTGATCCCAAGGTCTGGAGAGAGCCAGTCCTCTATGGGGATAGCAGGAGCATCCAGGAAGTCGAAAAGGCCCGTCAGCTGGGAGGGGGACCGTAGGATAAAGGTGCGGCCCCCTCTTGCAACTATTAGGTGAAATGGGTGCCCCCATCTGTAGGTAGCTCCCACCGTTTTAATGAGCTCCAGTAGGGGTTTGAGGGTCCGTCGCATTCGAAGGGTGCGCCTCGCCAGGTCCGGTAGAAGCATGACTGATGAGCCGCGGTAGGAAGAGGGGCCCCTCTCCCATGCCCTCCTCAGGATCTCTTCTTTAACTTTATAATAATGAATCCGACAGATAACATCCCGAGGCCTGGACGGGCCCGCCGGCCGCGGTCCAGGCGCCCTGTGGATCCTGTCGATTTCGATATGCTCGCCCAGGGGCCGACCCAGCAGTTCATTGAAGATAGCAGTAGCGGTCTCCCCCAGATTGCTATTCTCAGGTGACTCGGGGAGGCCCCGGAGTCGGATGTTGTTACGCCTTCCCCTGTTCTCCATATCATCCATGTGAAGTATTGTTCTTATGATATGCTGCGTCGATGCGGCTTGGGCTGTCTCCAAAGCAAGTTTCCCTCTTTCCAGAGCCTCCAAGCGTTGGTCTGTGGAGATTTGGGTTTGCTCCAGGACCTGGACTCTGTCTGCAACCTCTGAAACAGATTTTGTGACTTCTTCTATCTCTCGTCTGAACAATGTTTCCATCCTATTGGTGTAGTTCTCGAAATCCTTTCTAGAAGGTAGGAATCGTAGCAGGACATCAAGGTTATATTGCGCAGAGGGGATTGGCTCCGGGGTTGGTGGCCCCTCCGAAGCTGAGGGGCTGGGCCAGGTTGGTTGGGAGACTCCCAGTTGCGGGCCGGCCCGAGTGGATCCCACATTTATATTTGGAGAAGCACTCCGTAGGGGTGCGACGTCGCTGCCACCAGGCCACGCAGAGGGCCGCAGGGCACAGGTCCCTGGGGGTGGGGCATCCCGTAGGGCGCCAGCATCCAGCTCAGTGGATAGCGGGTAGGCCTGGCGAAGGCCTCCCTCCGCGATGGCCCAAGCATCTCCGCCGCCGCCTCCAGGCACGGTGCAGGCGAACGCCTGATCACATGGAGGGTAAGTCATTTGGTACTGTCGTGGGGAGAGGTGCAGATGCACTCCTGGCAGTAGAGGGGGTGGCCCCCCGCCGGGGACCCCCACTCCGGGGGATGTCTCAGGGGAGTGCGGATGACCCAGGCTGTGCATGTGGCTCTTTTGGGGTGGTTCCAGGGCTGACTGCAGCAAGGTCACATTATTCTTAATGTTAGTGTTAGCGGGGCCCCCTACAGGTTCCGTGGGGCTCTGTAACAGGGGAGGCAGCACCTCCATCTGAGTAGAAGACCATCCCCCTCTGGGGTCTATTTGGCTGTGAGGGGAAGGTGTGCCCAGATGGGTGGGCATAGCCAAGCCAGGAGACCCACTGAGACCTACTCCTCTTTCGGGTTCCGGGGAAGCAGGGGGAGAAGAGGCCATCTGCGATCCAGGTGAAGGGTGCCAGCCCTGGACCTCCTCCATGGATGGGGCAGGCGAAGGGGTTGTTTCACCCCGCAGCCCCACCTGATCAGCTCGGCTGGGCTGCAAGGTCCGTGCTTCACCCACCGATCCCCCACCGCTCATTTCCGGGCGGCGGCCCGCACTCACCACTGTCTGCCAGTCCGCTCTAGGCACATTAAACTCCGCGGTGGATTGCTGACATGCAGGGGAGCTTCCTCCACGCTCCTCATCTGGCTCCCGCCCTGCTGCGGCCACAGCCGACACCGCGCTCGGGCGGCTCCTCCGCCGCTCACCCGCGCCCCTCCTCTCTCTCTCCGCCGACAGCTCATCTTCACTCCCGCGCCCGGGCATCGGGGCGGGAGCCGCAGCAGCCGAACAGCCATCCTGCCGACTCTCCCGATCCGCCGCCATGATGCCGCCTGCCTCCTCTGACGGCGCAGGGATCACAGGTGAGGTCCGCCGCTCCATCCCGCCACTGCCTGAATCCTGGGGAGCAGTCCGTCCACCCGCTCGGCCAGCCGCCCCCTCCATGTCGCCGTCATCATCCTGGCCCGTGCCCCCTCGGCCCTCCGCCATGACAGGGCCCCGGCCTTTCTTGCCCAAGGAACCGCTGGGGTGGAAAAAATTTTGTATTCTTGCAGTGCGGGAACCACCAGCAGTCGCCCGAGTCTTTCGCCTCTTCGACATCGAAGTTTCTTGCTCCGGTGACCTCAGTTTAAGGGTAATCTGTAAAGTTAGGCGCAGAGCTCTCTAGTAAGCGTCTTCACGCGGCCATAGTCAAGCCACGCCCCCATCCATGTGATTTTAATTGTTCAGTGTGTTTTTGTGTATTTTAATAGTATCTCCTTTTTCATAATAAAGAATTTTGTATCCATATTGATATTGGTGCTCCTTTTTGAAGAAAGGTGTGTAATTGGACACGTCCACTTCAGTCTTGTTTGAATCTTCTGAGGGGCAGGTCTTTTCTGACCCCTTGTTGGGAGACGGTCACTGCGGATGCCAGCCTGTCGGGCTGGGGGGGTTTCTGGAAGGAACATCAGTTCCAGGGGCTGTGGGGTCCTCGGGAGGCCCACACCCCCATCAATGTCTTGGAGCTGAGAACTATGCGGTTGGTGCTGTCACGCTTGACGCATCACCTGCAGGGTCTACCGGTTCAGGTTCGATCAGACAATTGGACTGCGGTTGCTTACATCAATCACCAAGGAGGGACTCGCAGCAGGAGTGCCCTCAGGGAAGTTTCTCTGATTCTTGCATGGGCGGAGAGCAATGTCCCATGCATTTCAGCGGTGTACATTCCGGGTGTGGAGAACACGGAGGCGGACTCCCTGAGCAGGATTCTCTCGCCGAGGGGAATGGTCTCTCGACCACAAGGTATTCCGGTCCCTTTGTCACAAGTGGGGGATTCCGGAGGTGGATCTCTTTGCCTCACGTCACAATCACAAGCTTCCTGCATTTGTGACTCTGTCTCAGGATCCTCTGGCCCTGGCAGCGGACTCCATGTCTCTTGCCTGGAGGGATCTGGGGTTCCTGTACCTCCCCCCTTCTCCATAGTGGGCAAGACAGGTTTGGTTCACAGACGTCGTACGGCTGGCGGTAGATCAGTACAGGTTGCCTCTGTTTCCGGATCTGATCACTCAAAGTCAACTTTGTTACCCCAATTTACAAACGCTGGCTTTGACGGCATGGCTGCTGAAACCTCCATCTTAAAAGAAGAAGGTTTGTCTGATGCTGTGATTCAGACACTTGTTAGGGCTAGGAAGAGATCTTCCTCTAACATCTACTAAAGGACTTGGAGGTCCTATATTGATTGGTTTCAGGCTAGGGCCTTGCCTTGCAGGGTGTTTTCGATCCATAGGATTTTGGATTTTCTTCAACACGGTCTGGACCTGGGATTCCAGCTTAGTGAAAGGGCAGGTCTCTGCCCTGGCGGTCTTCTTTCAAAGGTCCTTTGCTCTTCATCCTTTGGTTAAAACTTTTTTCCAGGGGGTCACTCATGTGCGGCCCCCTCGAAAGCCTTTGTTGCCTTTTTGGGATTTGAATTTGGCTATTACCTCTGTTCGACGTGTCTCTGAGTTGGCGGCTCTTTCCATTCAAGCCCCTTACTTTGAGAGACACCAGGACAAGGTGGTTTTTCCTTTTAAGCCAGATTTCCTTCCTAAGGTGGTTTCTGTCTTCCATCTCAATCAGGATGTGGTTCTCCCTTCCTTGTGTCCTAAGCCTAGCAATGACAAGGAGAGGGTCCTGCATTCTTTGGATGTGGTTCGTTGTGTGAAGTACTATTTGGTGGCTACTTCTTCCTTTCGTAAGACGGACGCCTTGTTCGTGGTGCCCTCCGGACCCCAGAAAGGTTTAGCCACTAGTAAATGGATATGTCAGGCCATTGTTGGGGCCTATACTGCCAAGGGGAGGGTCCCCCTTTTTAGAGCACTGCTCATTCTACTCAAGGCTGCTACTTGGTCTTCTGTTCATACTTTTTCCAAGTTTTATAAGGTTGATGTGCGGGCCTCAGCGGATGCTGTTTTTGGCCGCAAGGTTCTGCAAGCTGCTGGTTTAAATTTGTGCATTGTTGCCTTTTGGGATCCCCACCCATGTTGGACACTGCTATTGGATGTCCCATATGTCATGAATATTGGAAGTGGGGTGTGTGACATACTTGGAATAATACCATTTTGTGATTACTCACCTGTAAAATGGGTATTATAAGTATGTCACACACCCCGCTTCACCCCGCCCTTATTGTATTCTGGATCCTTTATATGGGGAACCTTTTATTGTTAAATTTTTTGTATTTGACTCTTCCTGGTCCCCTTACTGCTTTCCTATACTGGGGAATGTGTGGGAGGTCCCAGGTATTTATGGTCCGGGAGGGGCTTCTTTTTTTCCTGTCATCTCTGCAGAAGTTCGCCCTCTACTGGACATAACCCATATGTCATGAATATTGGAAGCGGGGTGTGTGACATACTTATAATACCCATTTTACAGATGAGTAATCACAAAATGGTATTTTCTTAAAATATCAATATGCAAACAAAAAACAAGCTAAATCTGAAAGCCCAAAGTCCCCTGAGCAGAACAATACCCAACATGCATAGGTACTTTTAACCTTTTTAATTGCCCGCCTACTTGAAATTTTGTCACCCTCTGTTGAAAGGTCATTTTTCACCATATTGGTCCATGTTTAACTGTGATTTTTGCTGGAATTTCCAGGAATTCTATATATTTTTTTGTTTTGTTTTGAGCCCCCTCCTCACAGCAGAAGAGCACGGGGGGCAATCAGAAGCCCCCCCCCCCCCCCCCCCGGTGAAGAGGAGACCCGGCCTGAGGTATTGGGTACGAAGGTGAGTAAATGTCTATTTTTTCATACTTAGCAGCAGCGGCTGCCGAAGGGGGGGCTATTTGTTGCCAGAAGAGCCCCTGGGGGTAATCAGATACCCCCAGGGTGAAGAAAAGACCCAGCCAGTTCGAACGAGGGGTCTGTTTTTTTTACATTTTTTTTTAACTAGCAGGGGGGAAAGCCAGCCCGTAGGTACGGCTTGGCACTTAAAGGGTTAATGCTACTGTACAAAAGCCTTTGTGGGTGATGACATTTTTAACATGCCAACTGTGGGCTCCTCCTGTGAGCTCTGAGCTTTAGTTCCTTCTATAGATTTTCAACTGGATTCCAGTCAGGTGATTGGTTGGGCCATTATAGCAGCTTTATTTAATTTCCCTGAAACCAACTGAGAGTTGCATTGGCTGTGTGTTTGGGATTATCATCATCCTCCATCAAGAATGTCGCAGTACATTTGTCCATTCATCCTTCCTTTAAATATTTGTGATAATGCCATATTCTGGAAAACAGACCCACGCTATGATGTTCCCTTCTCCAAACTTTCCTGATTTTATGGTGTTTTTATGGTGATATGCTGTGCCTTTCCACCTCCACACATGGTGTGCATTCTGGCATCCAGAGAGTTTAAAAGGTCACTCCAGCCCTTTTGGTAAATAATTGCAAACCCCCTCCCCGCTCTCTGGATAAGGAGTGAAGGTGAGTGTCTTTTTATTACATGTGCATTTTCGCTAATAGGAGGGGGCAGGGCCGGGGGTATGTAATTTTTTTAACAGTCAACTCTGAAAAACTGCATTTAAAATAGTATATGTACCGTATGTTTCTACCCTGTCTGTAATTACTACTTTGTAAAGCGCTACGGAAGATGATGGCGCTATATAAATAAACAATAATAATAACAAAGGGTCTGGAGTCGCCCTTTAATTTTGGTCTCATCTTACCAGACTATATTTTCCCAGTATTTCAAAGGCTTCTCTAAATGCTGCTGAGCAGCTTTATATGTGCTTTAACATGCTTTTTCTTCAGCAGTGGAGTCTTGCATGGTGAGCATGCATATAGGTCATGGAGGTTGAGTGCGTTAATTATTGTGTGAAACAATTGAAACTGCTGATTCCAGGTATTTCTGTAGCTCTCCACAGGTGGTCCTTGGCTCTTGGACAACTCCTCTGATAATTCTTTTCAATGCTCTATCTGCAAACTTCCAGGGGAGCACCTGGTAGTGGCCAGTTTATTATGCAATGATTTTCATACCATTTCTGGATTACAGCCCCAGCAGTGTTCACTGGAACTGTTAGTAGTTTAGAAATTCTTATGTATCATCAGTATGTTTTGCATCAATAAGGTTGCAAATGTCTTGAGAGAGCTCATCGGTTTTACCCATCATGAGATGTTTCTTATGTGGCACCTTTGTATAAAGACGCCTTTTTATAGGCTATAAGTTGAACCAGCTGATATTCATTTTGAACAAAGTGACAGGATTTCTTTCTATTTACTGATAAATTTCAGCTGGTATCATGACTTTTTCTGACATGACACCAGCACAACTTCTTTTGCTTTGCTTTATGCACCTCTCTTGTCTCTGTGTCATTTCTCATTATTACACATGACTTTATTTTTTAAAGACATCTATGGCTTAATTTATTTGCATATGTCGGTTGGATGGGTTGTTAGCAACATCTGTGAGAAATGCATGTCTATAGAAATATGTTTATGGTAATCAATAAGCCTGAACCCACCAATAAGTGATACACAAAAGTACATAAATACACTTAATAGTAATTATTAGGATATCACTAAATGTGAAGTGAATAGATGTGCTGATTACATAGTATGTTAATAACAAATGTGCGAATGCCTCATTTAAAGTGGACCCCAATCGGAGTGCCCCGCTGTGTGAAACCCCCCAGGTCGCCCCAAAAAATTCACCTCTTCCCGGTCCTATGACAAATGCGTGGCCGCTCGTCCAATCAGCGCGCTGGCGGCTGCATCCCCCTCTACCCTCTAACAGGGAGCGTGCCCACACTGGCCATTCACAAATTCCTGGCATGGGCACGTGCCCTGCCAAAGGGATAGCGGGAATGCGGCCGCTGCTCGAGCATGCGCCGTTGGACCGGGAACGAAGGTGATATTTTGGGCAACCTGGGGAGTTTCACACAGCGGGGCACCCCCGATCAAGGTGCCCCAGGGGGAGCGAGTATGCCTGCCCTGGAGTCTCATAGACTCCAGGCTGGGTATTGGTCCTCTTTAAGAGAAAACTAGAAACAACTCCATTTACCAGTAAAGAAAGGAATCAGCCCTCAAAAATGTAACAGCATTATTTTTAGCTGAAGGAAAAAACTGTACCTAAGCGTGTGGGTAAACCTGATGTGCCAGGAGTGATGCAATGTATGTAGGGGTGGCAGAGAAGCTGGGTGGTGAGCAGATATCCATACACCATGTTTTTTTTACCTAGTACTTTATGTTCAGTAGAAGAATTGTTAACAGCATTATTGGTATCAGTACTTTATTTTACACATCATACTGTTTTGTAAAAGTTCTCAGCCAGATATTAATGATCGGCAATTAGAACAGGTGCCAACAGAGCACACTATGATTTAGATCTATAGGTCGTTTCTGGCAAACGAAACAAAATCTACTGAGAGTAACATAAATCTTTTTATGCCACAGGCCAACAGCTCAGTTGAATATTGTCTCATGCTGGCATCCTGTGCGTCTTGCAAATTATTGTAAACAAGGTCCAGCCAAACCATGCTGGGTTGCATTGGAGTAACTATAACGCTGGCTGCCTATATATTACCTTTACAATTATTCCATTATTTCATTTGTTTTGACCATTCGTCTCAGTAAATTAAAAAACACAAAATATGTTATTCCTTTAATATCTATACCTTTAAAATGAGTATTTAATATGGTAGATACATGTATTTACAATAATTAAATCCTGGCGTCTGTGTGGTTATGTCTCTACAGCTTTAATGCTTACCAGTCACTCCTGTGACAAGTTAGCTTAAAGGGAAAGTCTAGTTTGGTGGACTTTTCTACCAGACCCCAGACCAGGAGTCTCACTGCTCTTATACCTAAGTATCTTTCCTCAAAAGTTACTGGATGCCCCTGTGTTGTAGTTACATAGTCCTGAGTATAAATGGATCATGGGACAGATCTTTGTACTGACCCTGGATATATTTATACATGGTTATTATATCACCCCTCAGGCATCTCTTTTTCAATAAAACTAATTTTTACAGGCTTTCAGGGGAATCCAGTATCCCCTTTTCATTGATTTAGTTGTGCTCCAGTTCTGATATGTACAGAATTTTACACAATATTCCATATGGGATCTGACCAGTGACTTATAGTGTGGTAAAATGGTGCTCTGGTCCTGCCATGCTCCTCTGGATGCACTCTACTATCCCGTTGGCTTGGCAGCTGCTGCCTGGCATTGATCACTACAAGTTTATTGTTAAATAGTACCTCTTGGTTATTTTCCATTGTAGTTTTACCAAGCATTTCCCTATTTAGCGAATAATCAAGGCACAAATTGCTCTTTCCCATGTGCATAACCTTACATTTATCCGTATTAAATTTCATTTGACAATTATCTGCACAGAATTGCAAATTATTCAAATTTATTTAAATCTATTTGTAGCAGGATGATGTTCTCTTTTGTGTTAATTACTTTACATAGCTTAGTATCACCTGCAAAGATTGATATTTTACTGTTGAATCCATTCCCAATATAATTATTATATAAATATTAAAGAGAATTGGGCCCAGCCCTTCCTGGTTCCTGTGAGCTCCAGTATCTCTCTGATTTCCTGGCTACCCGTTGTGACCCTGCTTTGCCTCAACTATTCACTTTGAATTGCCCCTGTGTTCCTCACTCCTTGCTGGCACTTATTTACAAACACTTTGGACTTTTTTTTCGGCCTTGGTCTAACCCTCACTACGAACCTTGTTGCCTGCACTGACATTTGGCCTGTTACTCGATCTGAAACTGTGACCCTTTGGCCTTTTCAGCCACCCGCCTGTGCTCACCCAGCCTAGCATTTTTGCTGTCTATAATGTAGTTTCATGAACTGGACCTCGCCTGCAGCTCATTCTATCCTCCCTTGCAGGGTGCTGTCGTGATGGCAAAGGATCTCAGATTCTAGCTTTCCAGGTTGAATGTTCTGTTGGTTATGCCTTGTTATCTGGTTTAGGTTAAATTGTCACCATACAGCACTTCTGTCAGCTCACAAGGGGTTTCTTTGCTCTTCGTACTCACCCCGCTCATCAGCCTGACAGGTGCACCTGGAACCTCGGGGGAAAGACCAGGCCCAAACCAATGGGCAATGAACTCTTCGCATCCCTGGTCAATTGAAACATAGGCAAGTAGAGGGACAGGGAGTTGAGGTCTGGAAATCCAATCAATAACTCACAGTCCACAGTGAGGCACAGTCACTAGAGAGGAATCTCCTTAGGTATATAAGGCTGCCTCCTTGTGGGCCTGCTATTACCACTGGCAGGATGCCAGGGTGGAAGAATGGGCTACCTTTGTACCCAGAACTCCAAATGCTGGCTGTACCCCAAGGAAACCCTGGGATGTTGTTGGGTGAGTACAGTTAATTTAGATATATTAAATGTGTTTCTTTTACCTTGGTGTGGTGGGTTTAGTTTTCGTTTTAACTCCCATGGGAGTTAGGTAATGAGGGCTGATGAGCCACATGGCGTGCCCATACCCCCCATCTAATTACCATGACCCCTCCTGGGTGTGGTACAGACCTGGTGCCCATTGCCATTGGCCGGCTGTTCTTAAGATATTCACATATGATCTTCACATAGATATTCAGTTCTAAATGAACCAAACCCAAAATGATTTTCATAATGATTCTGCTGGTTGCCTACTGATCCTTATTTTATATGTATCTGAAGACCTCATTATATGCATAGCCCTACATAACATATTTCTATTAAGTGATTGTTATTTCTGCTGCATTTACTGGCGGACTTGTTTCCTGGTGTTTGCATAGCAGTTGACAAAAGATAATAAAGCTATACTGGTGTTCAGCCCTCTGGATAGTGAGTCGTCTATTAAAAATGTATAAGGCTGGTGTTAGAGAAAGCTAGTAAGCTGTTGCACATTCCGAGATGTGCCAGAGGATCCAATAATATCAGTTGCACATATGACTGCGAACTGAAAATTATCTGATTGATCATAGCACATTTTTAATATTGCAAATGTATTATAGTGTGAAAGTCCTTTTTTGTTAACTTCATACAATCAAGTGCCTAATTTCTATAGGAATTTTGGTGATGTACTAGGCTGGGATGATCAGTTCATTCCCCATCAATGCATGTTTACTAAGCTTGAGGTACAGGAAGTGATTGGATCTCTATAGGAATGTGTCAGTTTTCTACAAAACAGTACTACAAGACATAGGAAAGTCTCAAAATAATCAGAAAGTGTGCTTGTCCTGAATTAAACAAGCTTTCACTCACATAAAACTAAACAAAATAAGGGCAGCCTGTTGGTCCTCATCAATTAAAGATCAACACCATACTGTATATCTCTTTCTAACAATATGTAAATGAAGGAATTGATTGTAGCAATTAAATGTGGTATACGGCTGTTACTTTGCTAACCATTACCATGTGGACATCTTTTAACAACTGCCCCTCTTCTCCTAGACTTCTGCATTTATAAAATATCTAAAAATGTAAAAATAAAAAGCCCACTATCACTAAAAAAAATAGGGTATACACGATAGAGCTGGCTATTTTGAGAGTTATTTTCTGTATTCATAACTGTAGACAGGAGATGGAATAGAAAATTAGATGCTGCGTGAATCTGAATCAGTCTTGCGAATATGAGGCTGTACTGCAACTGGTAGAGCCTGACCTCAGTGCAGCAATGACAATTCATAAAATGAAACTGCCTGAATCTCATCAGAAGTCAAGTTAAAGCATTTGACTAATACATACAGACAGGAAATCTACCCAGTATGTAAATGGTCCGCTCAAATGGTAGCTATCTATTTTTTCATCACAGTCCCTCATTGCGATTTAAACCTGGAGAACCAAAAGTTCAAAACATATTTATTATATTTCCTGCATGGTAAAAAAAGAAAATGTATACTGCTTTGGAGTACATTGGTGTCATACTCCTGAGGTTCTATGTTATCTCATTTCAGTTTCTTCTGTGTACTCATTCTTTTCTTTACATCAAATTATAAAAGTTTACTAAAACAAACAAATCCAGGCCTGGGAATCCTTTCAACGCCCACTTTGGGGACACCCATGACAGTGTTTGGTTTATGACAATTGGGTTGTGTTTGCTAAAAGGTATAGACTGTATAGGTATAAGTGTCAAGTAGACATTTCAACAAAATAAATTGTCAAGGATTTTCAAATGAGTAGCAACATGTCTTCAAGAATATCCACCATGTTTTTTTTATTGTGAAGCTCATTCTCACATCTTAGAAGCTTGAGATTGCTTGAAGTAGAACAGGGAAGACAACACTACTGACTCAACATCTTGCTGGTATCTTTTTTTGCATTGCCCTGCATAAGTGATAGCCAACAAAAGGCTGAAAGCAAAGGATAAAGCTGATCTAAATTCCACTTCAAGAAATAAAACGGACCTGGTCCAGGATAATCAGCCATTCACTCAGCAGTGGCTAAATGCTGTAATCCTGGACCCTGGGGATCGTGAATGAAAGTTTTATTACCCAATCAAGACAGCAGCAGTCACTCATCATCCCCAGACACCCACCGAAGACCTGCAAAGACTCAGGACCACTATAGCGGGAGAGGGCAAAAAGCCATGATCGGGTTTTCTTTCTGGGGGTAGCAATAGGAGGGGGTTAATCAGTTTCTTATATGAAGGTGCCACCAATTAATCCCTTTAAAGAATATCACAAATATAAAAGTGTGGGATTTAACCCTTTTAGTGCCAGCCTACCTAGAGGTCAACCTCTGTTGTTCAAACCAGAGTTTGAGCTTTGACATGACATGTCTTGTTTGTAATTCTTTCGGTGCTTTCCTAATATTTGGGGGTAAAAAATGAAAAATAAACAATACATGTTTATTTAAAGAATTTTAAATAACAAAAATATTTTTTTATAAAAAAACATATTGCGTGTAAAAGCCTCATTCCTCCCAATTGCAACAGTAACACATATGTATCAGTAGGCATCCTTTCTTGTCCAGGAGATCCCTCAAACTTAAAAGAGCGCTTTATGTCTTTTAAAAATTAAAACTATCTATAATGCACACTATCAAGGGTTAAATTCAAAAACAAAATTAGTGTGCCCCCCCCTCTCCAGTGCTCTTTTTTTAAATTTTTAAGGTTTAAATCCCTGACCTCCAACAACCGGCTTCTGACACTCACTCCTGCTGTCGGGAGCAGCCTTTTATACCAGCAGAGTGAGATGACATAATCTCATTCCCGATATAAAACTGTGGCAGCTGGTGAACTGTCAAAAGCCACCACATGGGACAGGGAGTGGACATTCTCTGCCCTCCTGAAGACTCTGGGGGAGGATAGGAGGCCCCCCCGGGGGAAGGAGTGACCTCCAGAGCTAGAACCCAGATGAAGGTGAACTTTTTGGTAGCAGGGCAAAATGCCAGGCACGTAGAATCTAACGGTAGGAGAGGCAAGCAGGTAGATTCTACCTGCTTGCCATTGAAAGGGTTAAATGGCAGGAATAGCAAACACTATTTACTCTACTGCACTGTAGGGGTACTTCACTAAAATATGCTGAGAGATTGTCATGCATTAATGTGATTTCACTGCCTCATGTGCCAAGTATTCTGAGTTGTATTCACACAATGAAGTGCAAAAAATCCTGCATACTAATTGGGTTTGAGGGCGGAAATTCCCCAGGTGAGATACGGAAGGCTTACAGCACAGTAGAGGCTTTTTCCAAAAATAATTGACTGCCCCCTATGAGGTATTCAATAAAGTGTGGAGAGTTCTTCAACTTACAGTAAGGCAGTAAGCTCTCCCACATAATGAATTTCTCTCCTCTCTCACTAATCACAGAAACTAAGCAGTTAAATCTCTCATTAACACAGAAGAAACATTGCTCCTACAGTAAAGGAGGGAAACCCTGAAATGTTTCTTTGTGCCTTGTAATTTTTTAGCTATATTTTCCAAATCGAATCAAGGCCTTGTTTTCTCAGCTGACTATGGCCATTTCTTTATAATTCTCAAGCTAACCTTTGGTATCTGTTACATAATTGAATTCCAAAACTTGGCATTAAATTGGAATAAACCATTTCCAGTAAATAGCATGACTCACTCTGAAGATATGTGCGTAAAGTGATATGACATCTCTAAAAAGATTGAATTTATTAGTCATTTTTTTCTTCACAGTCCTGCGATGTCTTGGAATTCCTGCTCGACTTGTTACCAATTATTTCTCTGCCCATGACAATGATGCTAATCTTCAAACAGATGTCTATCTGGATGATGATGGGAAAACTAATACCTCCCTCACGTTGGACACTATCTGGTAGGTTATGTTTAAAGGAACTGTTTAAACAACTGTAACAGTTATGTATAGCCCTATCCAGCTGTCTTAGACAACTCTTACTACACAAGTCGAGAAAATTAAAAAATGCCTCTGTTAAAAAAATTGCTCATCCCCGGGGCATTCTGATTTGATCTGTTCCTACAGTTAAAAAACAGTAGACAGCCCCATTGAGCAAAAATACTCTCACTTCTGCCTTGCATCAGCAGCAGCCACACCTAGCCAGTGCTCCTGTGCCACACTTGTGGTTCCCCACTGTGCTGGCAACTAATAGCGTTGGATCTTGCGACTTATTTTACTTGATTTCAGGTTTCATTTTACTTTTTAACCAGCAGGGCACCCCAGATTGGTTCACTGACATGGACGAGAGCAGTTTCAGTTTAGTAAACAGTACTACCAATTGTTTTCGCCTAGAAAAACACATTCCAGCATAGATGAATTGGTGAAAAGGGTTGTTTTTTTCAGTACTGAAATAGTAGTAATAACTAGAAATGAGTAAATGAACAATTCAAACCAGAGTTTGGGTCAAACTTTCGGCCTGAGTTCGGCCTGAGTTTCCTTACAGTTTCTTCAAATGAACTAATTTCATTGGCTGATTAACTTGGATTTGGGCACCAAGGAAATGAGAAGAAGAAAGGCACGGGAAGCAGAGGACACAGGTGTCACAGATGATACACATACGCCAGCATTGCTGCTCCCTGATTGCTGACCAGCTCCTCAGCATAGAGGCAGCGATAGGGAAAGCTATAATGTAAGATACATAGTGTAGGGGGAATCCATTCTTTTTTCTACAGGTTGCCAGCCACTGCCAGCTCTACTCTATAAAGGGCACTTGTGGTTGCCAAAATTGTTACTAAATCCCCAGACACAATATTTAGGTCCACAGAGAGACAGCTGCCCTAGACCCCAGTGTAAGGTTGAGGGTAGACCTTAAAAAACCTTTTTTTATTGCAATAAAGACAACTGTTACTGGCACATCCAGTTGCTTTTTCTCAGCGAAAATAATAAATCCTACTATAAAATAAACAAATAATTAAAAAATCTAAAAAACTGGCACACTTGGGATTAATGATGTTTCCCACCAGCTGTTTGCTGCTGCTAGGTTGTACACTCCCTGCCAGTGCAAGCTAGTGTAATCCAAAGTTTAGGTCACCTGGTTGTACAATAATTCATACATGGACAGATTCTTCCAAAACAGGGGCCGGTGCAATTTATTCAGCCATCTACACAATACAGTTAATGGTACAGTCACAAATTACGGTTCCAGCCTCCAAATAATAGCATTTCAGTTACTCGGTAGTAATGTGCTCGGGGCGATCTGCCACCCCACGTTGATCTAAGCACTAACTCTCTCTCTCGCAGAATGAAACAGGACAAAAAAACACAAGACAAGGGAGAGCCTCTTCACTTCCAGGGCACACAATCACAAGAATGGGTTACTTAGGGTTCTTTTCTCATAAGCACATCCACAAGTTTCTCCTCTCGACAGTATTGCCACCATGGGATCAATATCTCCATTGGGCTAGAGGTCTTTGGACAGGGGCCGCCAAGCCTTACCGGAGTCTAGGTCCCACGTTCCTGTCACTAGATTTACTGGAGTCCACTCCTTCCGTAGGGGCACCTTGTCTATTCCCTCCACACTTGGGCCTCCTTGGGCTCCATACCACTAGAACATTCCTCCCGCGATGTATACCACTGCTCTCTGTTTGCTTGGCACAATTTCTTCTGCGCCACAACACTGATTTCCCACCCTACTGCCCACTTTAGTTACTCCTAAGCCTGCCCTCTTCACCCATATTTTTAAGGATACTCCACCCCTTCATCCTCTTATTAAAAGGAGACTCCACCTTTTTCTCTGCTCATAAGAAAGCTCCACCACCTCTATGTGGTTACAAGAAAGCTCCCCCTACTGTCAACCTGGTATAGTAAAACTCCACCCTTTGCCCTCACCTCTACCACCCAGATGGTGGATTGCAGAGAAGAGAGAAGAGGGCTCTGTCCAAGCGTGGCCCGTGGTTCACAGCCCCATCCTCCCATCATCTGAACCCCAGTGGTTGGAAATCCCAGCTCTCCAGGCATGAACAAACATGTCCCGCTGGACCAGGCCAGACCAGTTTGATGGTGGGGAAACCACCCGCCACTCCACACGGGACACAAGGACATGGAGAAGGAGACCGCCACCAGGGAAATCTACACTCTCTTTACCCATCTACTGGCCAAGGGCACTACTGTACCTCCCTACTAAACTTCTCCCTCTAACTACAGAAGCGGACCACCACCAGCCCGGATCTGGTGTGGATGTCTGGGGACCCTGCAGGGCATCCCAGAACGGCGAGGGCTGTACTCCTTTCCCAGGAGCACACGTGAAAGGATTTTACAGCTTCCTGGTGTGGGCCCATATTTCCCTCACACCACCTACCTATTACTGTAAGAGAGAGATGCCTGGATAGAACACTAGATCACTTCCCCAGTAACTAAATCCCATTTCCTTTCCTTTCAGGCATCTGCATCCCCCAGTATTCCCCACTCTCAGGCGTAATACCCCAGGAATCATTATCTATGCAGATTTCGCTCTATCTATGCAGATTTTCTCTCTACCAATTGCCTGGCACAGTTTTCCCTTGGCTCCACTTGAATGTGCTGTTCCCTGTTGGTATGAAACCAGAACAATACTATGCTCTGGCAAAAAATAAAAAAAGACAGTCATGGCCTAGTGTTAAAGAAGCAATCCTGTGACCGAAAGGTTGCAGGTAGCTCCATCTGAATGTTCCCTTCCCTTGCTCTTATGATTAGTGTTTTGAGGCCTAGCGATCCCTCATGATCACTGCTGGCCTCCAACCGCTGACTATCCTCCCAACTTTCTTTGTCGCTTAAAAGGAGAGGCCTGCCAATATCTTCCAGGCAGATGTTGCAGCAAATGAGAGAGGTAATTTAAGGACAAAAGGCCCAGAGGAATGTGGCTGCCCTTGACATGGAATGGTGGTGTCTGAGGAATCACCCGATGCCTGGCTGCGTGATTGGCTTCTGTCTACTGTGGACAGAGTGATGTCAACTAGTCCAAGACTGATGGATGATTGGTCAACACATGAGCACTGGATGTTAAAGGGAGCTGTTAGGGCAAGCGTCGCGCACCCATGTCACGGCACTCTCCGCTCTCCCGCCTTACCGGCTTCGGGCGGCTGGTCGCCGGCTTCCGGGCCGTCCTCCGCCTCGCTCTGTCTCCTCCCTGGTGCGCGCACGTCCCCGTCTACTAGGGGGCGCGCGCCGTTTTTTAAAAATTTAAAGGGCCAGTTCACCTTTGATTGGTGGCCGCTCATTCCACTTCCTCTATCTAAAGGGGCACTTCCTTCCTTCTAATGCCGGATCTTGGTCTTCCTATGGTTACTGAACGTCAGTTGTTTCCTGTATTGCTCACCCGTGTACCGACCTTTGCCTGTCCCCGACTCTGAACCTTCTCTGCCCGTCCCGACATTGGCTACTTACCTTCGACCTCCTGATTGTGCTGCCAGCCCTGACCTCCACTTGAACTTGACTTCGCCTTTTTGCCTGCCTCCTCGGTACCACGCATTACCTCAGCTGACTGTGTGTCTGAGCCGCTGTTGGGGGGTAGCGACCTGGGGGTAACTCGCCGCTACAAGTCCCACCTGCCTTGCGGCGGGCTCTGGTGAATACCGGTGGCCTCTTAGACTCCGCTTCCCTGACACAGTACTAGCTATCAGTACACAGCCAAAGCGGATCCACACCTGTGCCACCACATCCTGCTCGTGACAGGAGCTCTACCCTGTTTCCACGACTGCTGCTGACAACACCAGTCCTTCTGCTACTGCTTTTCCCCATTGACCTGGTCACCACTGCCACTAGACATAGGGTCATACCCAGTGGTGTAACTAAATGTGACGGGGCTCTGGTGCCAATATAAAATGCAGCCCTGTCAAGTCTTTTAACTAAGTTAAAGGCAGCTAGATGACTAAAGACTCAAAAAGCAGGAGCAAATTGTGCTTCTTCCTCTAAATGCTCCAAGTGAGTAGCAACAATGATGGGGCCCCACTGACCTCTTGGTCCCGGTGCAGTCACACCCCCTGCACCCTCTATCAGTGGCGTAACTAAATGGAATGGGGCCCTAATGTCAGTATGAAATGGGGCCCTTTCAAGGCAGTCTTTTAATTTATTTAAGGGGAAGCTAGATAACTGAAAAAGCTGAGACAAATTATGCTTCCTTTCTGTCAATGATGCCAAATGAGCACAAATACGATAAATCAGATGGAGTAGCAACAATGCTGGGACCTAGTGCAGTGATGCAACTAAATCAACAAAATCAACTGTCAAGGCAGGCAGTTAGACAACTAAAGACTGAAAATGCAGAGACAAATGGTGCCTTCTTTTTATAAATTATGCCAAGTAAGCACAAATGGGATAGATAAGGTGGCAGAGCAACAATGATAGCTAAATGGCTCTAAGGCTAGCCAATCAAGCCCACCTGGGTCACCCTGATTCGGGATGCCTTGCTGTGTGAAGCCCCCAATAGCCCCAAAACGACTAACTTTTCCCAGGGATCCCATGACTGCGGCCATTCAAATAGGGTGTGCATGGGAATGTGTTGCTGAACACAGGGAGGACTGGGATGTGTTTGCTCCCACTCCCTATCCCGGAGCTCTGGCTGAATTAGCGCTGACTGGATGAGAGCCCACGCATGCAGTATGGGAATGTCGGAAAGGTACATTTTGTTTTGTGGGATGATTCATGGTGTTTTACAAAATGGAAATCATGGGTTTTGGTCCACTTTAAAGTAAAATTTGAGCTGTGAATTTCTCAGCAGCTGGCCCAGAACAATGATTTTTTTTCTTGTAAGGTTTTCTAGGCAACTATCACTATTTCCAAATATTAATTTCTGAATAAAGCAGTATTTTTGCACTGTTTAAAAAATTTAAGGTTTGCAGATAGGTTGCCTTAAATAATTCTTTTCCTTTTCCAGTGCCTCGTTATATTTCTTAATTGACAAGTTTTCCTTGATCTGAGATTTATTCTTGCTTTGAAATAGCTGGTTAGACAAGCGTTAGATTTTCCCCACTTCTGGTTTCTGTTTTGACCTGTTATTAATGAAATGGTCAGAGTTTAACTATTCTCTTTTTTAACTGACATCTTTATTGCTGATACAATTTAACAGATCAGGAATGTTTAAGTGAGTACTTGAATTAAATCGCTACCATCATTCTTGGTAGCGTGCTGATTATTTAAAAGGCAAAGTTAACGGATATTTGCAACAGACTATCACATACATTTGATGTATAGTAAATGAATACATAATAAAGGCTCACATTTAACCTTTCACCACTGTTGGCTAATTTTGGTAACCAATATTGGTAACCTCAGTCTCTTTTTTATCCTAGGTGGACCCAGCTTACTGATCGGATACCACTGGGTCATGCTCTGTCTGCCAGTAGTATCTAATCAATCAGTTGTGTCCATGGCTGTGAAAGACTGCAGGATGGGGCTCCTCCAAGACAAAACAGTCAGTGTGCCCTCCAATGGACCCCCAACCCCTAAAATATAAATTTGTCAGAGGTGAGCAGGTGGGGCCCATCTTTTGGGGGCCTCAAATTGGGACAGCTTAATAAACCAGTATGTGGTTGATGGCCATGGTGGGGCATGGTTTAGGGGAGTGTCTAATTTACATGTTTTTGAGGAACAAATATCCACTTTGCTACTCATGTGTCTAAGTAAGTGTAGCCTGTCCCCAGTCACATGCTCCAGGGATCTTTGGTCTTATAAAGATGTTGTTGATTGAGCCAATGCTCAGCCACTACTTCCATTCAGCAGTTGTGAACCGACTTGATGATGGGACATTATTCTCCAAAATGTCAGCAAAGTGGGACTGTCCCACCAAACATTGGTCACCCCGTCAATTTACACTTAACCCCACTTGTCCCACAAAAAGCAATCTGCAGATCCTGAGCTGAGATGGGGGATTGCCCCTTACCCCCCAGACCTATTCAAAAATTACATGCAAGAAAAAGTCTGGCACCCCATTGGAGCTAGGATGGTGGCCTACTGTGTCGCCAATCCATCTGAACACCCCAAAGGCTGGCCATGATTGTGTTTCCTATAGAACTCAAAGAAACAAATTTAATAGTAAGCGTACCAACTCTCATACACAAATGTCAGCACCCTGTCTGACCTAGGTCTCTCATTGTTTTTCAATGGGAGCATGTGCTGCTGCACACCCAGCATCAGTGTTACCTATAAGAATACAAAATATATAAAGATAAAGTACGGGGCAAGTGGGAGGAAAGCTCTGCTACTGTGCATGTTAAATGAGCACTGGAAAGCTATGGAGTAATGTGTATCTGGATATATGTTTTGCAAAATGTCTCCTTGGGGGTACTAGTAGTGGGGTTGGTGAATTCAAGTTCATGGAATAGTTGATACTACATAATAACAAAAGAATACTATATAAGAATGGTCATTTGATTCATTTAAACGTATATCTGAAAATTGTAAGTAACATAAGCCAATGCTGTATCCAGTGGCGGACCGGGACCAAAAAGGAGCACTGGATTTTAAAAGCCCCTGGCCAGCCCATGACAGCCCTGATGAGCTCCCTACAACCATGATGCCGGGGGTATAGCATAGGGGTCTGGGGGTCCTTGGCTTGTCGGTACATTGGGGATGGGTACAGGAGGCTTAAATGAAGACTAAGTGGGGCAGGCTAAAAGTAGCAGCCTAACTGGCCCCAAAGCAGTGCAACTCATCGGGCATTGTCCCGGGTCTCCCTATGGCCAGTCTGCCCCTGGTTGTATGTGAATTTTAATATAAAAAGTGTTGAATATCAGCTGGTTCTGATTCAAACCAAACTGATTGCCTTTAAAAAGGTTTAATTACCAAGGTGCCACACAGCAAACATCTCATGATGGGTAAAACCAGTGAGCTTTTTCAATACCTTGCAACCTTATTGTTGACAAAGTATACATGAAGACTCCGCAGTGCCAACCTCTCAAGTCCCGTTTCCAAGATCTTATTTGTGGAATCCAGTTATATATTGTGGAAATCAGGTCTTTGCTACCACTACTAGGCAAAAGTGTTCCTTTAAACGTTACTCTCTGAGCACCTCATCCTATCCGAACAAAGTCCCACCTTGTAATAAGAAATATATATACGCAAACAAAATTTAATGAGCTTACCCTTGTTCTGGGTCTCCTAGGTGTGCATGGAGACCCATACTTTCTTTCCGAGACTTTTCGTGATGGCTCTCTATCCCGCTGGTTAGCTCTTCTGTACCTCTAACAAACCGTCCGGTCAGTCCAAGCCCAGTTCTGGTCAGGGTATGCCTATTGCAAAAGATTACGAGTTCCTCACTCCAAGGTCATCAAATAAGGCTGATTTTTATTTTCAATTAAACCATTAGCCCAAAATGTTCTTATAAAGGTCTGTAATTCATAAAAGGTTATTAAAATAAATGATGCAATCTTCAAATACTCGTGGCAATTTTCATGTATACTGAACCGCATCAATAGTCCAGTATTTATATTCATTAAGTTATATGTGTTGACCTGTTGGACTGCGGGTCATACTCTGCTGTTATACATATGTTTGTCTGCATAGTATCATTTTACTTCGAGTATTTATTTCTATTACTAATTACTAATATATAATTGTATGTATTTTGGTCTAGTCTAGTGCGCACATTGCAAGTGATTGGGATTAAGTAAGTGTGCAGAATCCCCCCATTATATGCAGTGTGCAGAATCCCCCATCACAGGCAGTGTGCAGAATCCCCCCATCACAGGCAGTGTGCAAAATCTCCCCATCACAGGCAGTGTGCAGAATCTCCCCATTACGGGCAGTGTGCAGACCCCACCATTACAGGCAGTGTGCAGAACCCCCAATACAGGCAGCATGCAGAACCCCCCCCCCCAGTTCCTCAATTACAGGCAGCATAATCACCCCCCCCCAACGCCAGACAATGGTGAAGCAATGGGAAGGCAAGGGAAATGACCCCTGTCTGACTTCAAGCGACCGCTGCTTCTGCCACTTACACACACATGTGCACACACACACACACACACTGAGAATCTTACCGGCACTTCCTGTATTGCTGCTGCTCTGAGCGGCGGATGGTTATGGCCTGTGTCTATGGCCACCACCCATTGTGTTCAATGGACACTGGCCATACAGGTTGCACCCACCGCCCACCCAGAACCTGCACTGCAGGAGCAGCAACATGGGAAGTGCCACTAAGGTTGTTGATGTGTGCGTGTGCAAGTGTGAGTGGTGGCAGCCGCTTCACCATTGACCGGCATCCGTGTTAGTGTGCATCTGCGGCGTAAGAAATGCGGGAGTAGGGGCTGCATGAGCGGCGGTATAGTAAGTTGTCTTTTTCCCCCCTTTACATTCGTTCCATAAGACACATTTTCTGTTGGGGGAAAACATACATCTTATGGAGCGCAAAATGCAATATATATATATATTGTAAGGGGTTAGGTAGCGGGTTAGTCGTCTCCTGGGTAGACGGGCACACTTTCAGAAAGCACAAAGTCCACAGAACAAGGAAGAATCATTTAACTGACCTCAGCCAGTTTTATTGCCAGCTTGTGGTATAAAGTAAAACAGAACTAAACAAAAGAAATCCTATGCCTGTCCGGCTCTAACTAAACATTAGGTGCTCCTGACTAACCCAGTGCCGGCCTAGTACCGGGCACCATAACATAGCAGATCATAACATACCACCGGCAATGCTCCCACAGGCTCATAGCAGATGTCCTGCTCCCAGGATGAGAGAGCCAGAGTGTGTGTGACCTCCCTCCTTCTATCAGGCAAGCACACCTTGGACTAATCAGACAGCCCAAGACCCGGACTGTCCGGGTGGAGTGGGGCCCACCCTCTCTTCCCCACTCCAGCAACACAGGCCCTGTACATGGGTTTTTTCTCAAACCCTAAACTAGAGATCCTAGATCCCTAGTTTCTAAATTCCTGGTTGCTTTTAGCTGACAGATACAAGAAATCTTGGGCAGATATACACACCCTCTATGACTTGTCCAGACACTCTGTCACACATCCTCCCCCCCTGTTTCAGACCCGGGGCTGGAACACAACTGGACATCATACAATGGACCCGAGATAAGGCATCAGCATTTTTCATTTGGGTCCCTGGCCTGTGTTTTACTGTAAACCTGTATTCCTGTAAGGCCAAGAACCATCTTGTAACCCTTCTATTCTTTTCCTTATTTTCACACATCCACTTGAGGGGAGCGTGGTCCGTAACCAATTCAAACTGACGGCCAAGCAGGTAATAACGGAGGGCTTCTAGGGCCCATTTAATGGCTAGGCATTCTTTTTCTACAATCGCATACTTTGTCTCATGATCATTTAATTTTCTACTTAGGTACAGCACCGGGTGTTCCTCACCATTCCGCACCTGTGACAGTACTGCCCCCAGTCCCACATCAGATGCATCCGTTTGAAGGACAAACTCTCTCGTAAAGTCTGGCGTTATCAGCACCGGCTGAGCACACAGTAGGCTTTTAAGGGTCTGAAATGATTTTTCCGCCTGTGGCGTCCACTTAACCATGACAGAGTCTTTGCCTTTCGTCAGGTCAGTTAAAGGGGCCGCAAGAGAGGCAAAATTAGGTATAAACCTTCTATAATAGCCTGTAATTCCCAAGAAAGCACGGACTTGCTTCTTGTTAATGGGCTGAGGCCATCTTTGTATGGCTTCAATCTTGTTTAGTTGGGGTTTTATCAAGCCACGGCCTATGTTGTAACCCAGGTACTTAGCCTCCTCCAGTCCCATGGCACATTTTTTTGGATTGGCTGTAAATCCTGCCTCACGCAGAGAATTGATAACAGCCTGTACTCTAGGTAAATGGGAATCCCAATCTGGACTTTGGATGATTATATCATCCAGATAGGCTGCTGCATACTGTCTGTGAGGCCTCAAAATTCTATCCATAACCCTCTGGAAGGTGGCAGGTGCCCCATGCAACCCAAACGGCAAAACAACATAATGAAACAACCCGTCCGGAGTGGCAAAGGCAGTTTTCTCTTTGGCCTCATCTGTTAATGGTATCTGCCAGTACCCTTTGGTTAGATCTAGGGTTGTTATATAACGGGCATTTCCGAGTCTATCAATGAGCTCATCCACACGTGGCATTGGGTAAGCATCAAATTTAGATATGGAATTAAGCTTACGGAAGTCATTGCAAAACCTCCAGCTGCCGTCTGGCTTGGGGATCAGAACTATGGGGCTGGACCATTGGCTATGGGACTCTTCTATTACCCCAAGTTCTAACATTTTCCTCACCTCCGCAGAGATAATCTCTCTCCTGGCCTCTGGTATTCTGTAGGGCCTCAGCTTAACCTTTTCACCTGGTTCAGTCAGAATGTCATTTTTAATGAGAGAGGTACGACCTGGGGTATCAGAGAAAAAACCCCTGTTCTTAAAGAGGAACCCCTGTACTTCTACTTTCTGTGTATCTGCAAGGGAGTCGGGTACTGTTACTTCTGGCAACAAGGGCTTTGCAGAGGCCAACTGCTTTGGTTGGGATGAGGTGTCTGCAGCAAGTGACAGTCGATCTTTCCACGGTTTTATAAGATTGACGTGGTACACTTGCTCCGGCTTCCGTTTACCTGGCTGGCGGATTTTATAGTTCACCTCATTTACTCTTTCTAATACCTCAAAGGGCCCTTGCCATTTAGCCAGAAATTTACTTTCTACTGTAGGGATCAGCACTAAAACCCGGTCACCGGGTGCAAAGGTACGTATTTTGGCACTGCGGTTATATACTCTTTGTTGTGCCTCCTGAGCATGGGCCATATGTTCTCGCACAATAGGAAACACGGCCGCGATTCGATCCTGCATTTGGGCCACGTGTTCAATGACACTCCTATAGGGGGTAGCTTCTTCTTCCCAGGTTTCCTTTGCTATATCTAGAAGGCCCCTCGGGTGATGGCCATATAGTAATTCAAATGGAGAATACCCTGTAGAGGACTGAGGGACCTCACGGATGGAAAACATTAGGTAAGGGAGAAGGAAGTCCCAATTTTTCCCATCTTTGTCCACCACCTTCCTTAACATGGCTTTTAGGGTTTTATTGAATCTTTCTACCAGTCCATCGGTCTGGGGATGGTAGACAGAAGTACGCAGCTGTTTCACCTGGAATAATTTACACAGCTCTTTCATGACCCGGGACATAAAGGGGGTACCCTGATCTGTAAGGATCTCTTTTGGTAGTCCTACCCGGCTAAACACGTGCACCAACTCTTTAGCTATAGCCTTGGATGACGCATTGCGTAGGGGTATAGCTTCCGGGTAACGGGTGGCATAATCCATAATTACAAGAATATGCTGGTGGCCGCGGGCAGATCTTACAACGGGCCCCACCAAATCCATTGCTATTCTCTCAAACGGCACCTCAATAATTGGTAGAGGAACCAGGGGACTACGGTAGTGTGGCCGAGGAGCTGAAACCTGGCACTCTGGGCAGGAATCACAATAATCTTTTACGTCTTTGTAAACCCCCGGCCAGAAGAACCGTTGAAGGACTCTATCTATAGTTTTCTCTGTCCCCAAATGCCCCCCCATAAGGTGACCATGTGCCAGATCTAGCACAATCCTTCTATATGCCTTAGGGACCACTAGTTGATCCACCAGATCCTCTCCCCTTTTTACCACTTGGTATAGCAAGTCATGTTTTACCGCCATGTATGGATAGGACAGTCTGGTGTCAGGCTCCACCAGGTTACCATCAATCATTTTAACATTTTCCCGGGCTCGGGTAAGAGTGGGATCTTTCAACTGTTCAGCACCAAACTGATCCTTCCGCACCTCAAGATCAGGCATACTGTCACTAGGGGGCTCTAGACTGCTATGACCCTCTGGGGACACCACATTGTGGGGTTCAGCTTCTTCCCCAGCCATAACCGAAAAGGGGAAAGTTTCCTCCTCAATTAGGGCCCCACTTACTGGCAGTGTATTTGAGACCCTCTGTTCCCACATCTTCCAGAAATGTGGGAAGTCCCGCCCCATGATGACATCATGCATTAATAATGGCACTATCCCCACCATGAATTTTACTGCACCAAACTGTGTATGTATGTCCACTACAGCCGTGGGGTAATGTCGAGTATCCCCGTGAATACAAGTAACCCCAATAGTTTTCACCCGACGGGTTATTGGAGGCACCAAATCTGCGTTTACCAGGGTCACTAGACTACCTGAGTCTAACAGTGCATTTACAACTTTACCTTCGACCGTAATAGGACACATGTGTTTCTCATCCCCAGCATTTGGTAACGCTACACACGCAAGCTGAGTATACAGTGATAAGCGGCGGTTTATGTAGGAGACATCACATTGCATGGCATCATCATACATTGGGCAATTGGCAATAATATGACCGGGCATTTGACATCGAAAACACTTTATAACGTCCTTACTGAGTCTCTTATAGGCCCCCAACTTCCCTGGCATGGCTTGCCAGCTTCTAGAGCCTGGGCCTTCAGTCTCTCCACTTGCATGCACCAACCCATCAGATCTACCAGCCCCCTTTTCCCTTAGAACAGTCTTACCAGGAAGTCCTGGAGATCTCCGCTGTGGGACTAGGGGGCGCTGTGGCAGACTCATCAGTTCCTCAGCGGCTTTGTACCTCTCCACCATCTCCACCATTTGGTCAGCATCTTTAGGGTCTCCATGGCTCACCCACTTGCGCAAGGTAACGGGGAGGGATCTTAAGTACTGGTCCATCACAACCCGTTCCACCATCTGGGGGCCTGTCAGGACCTCTGGCTGCAACCACTTCTTGGTTAGGTGAATGAGGTCATGCATTTGAGAGCGTGGAGGTTTGTCCATGCTGTAGACCCAGGTGTGCACGCGCTGTGCATGGACAGAAACTGTGACTCCAAGGCGTGTTAAAATTTCCTTTTTTAGCTTGCCATAGTCCATAGCATCCCGGGTTTCCAGGTCAAAATAGGCCTTTTGAGGTTCTCCTGAAAGGAAGGGTGCCAAAAGACCTGCCCATTGTTCCTTTGGCCAACACTCTCGCTCGGCAGTCCTTTCAAAGGTTGTCAGATAGGCTTCCACATCATCAGCTGTGGTCATTTTTTGTAGGAAATGACTAGCTCTTATGGAGGCTTGAGTAGCGTCTGCAACACCTGGGGCCCGCTCAGTGACACTGGCTAGCTGCTGTAGAACAACTTTTAAGGTGTCCCGGTCTTTTCTTTGCTCTTCCTGTGTCACCTCCAGTTGAGCTGTCAGCCTGCGGCTTGATTCCTCAAGTGCTCTTTGCTGCACCATGGTAGCCTCCTGCTGCACTCGGGTAGCCTCCTGTTGAGATGCCACAGCTTGCAACATAGCTTTAATTACATCCTCCATTTTCCAGATGCAAAGAAACAGTCTGCAAAAAAAGGGACTCCGGCCCTTTAAATTTCCAGTTTTGTTTTCTTTTGCCAAAAATTAGTGCCTAAATCATCCTCCACCACTTGTAAGGGGTTAGGTAGCGGGTTAGTCGTCTCCTGGGTAGACGGGCACACTTTCAGAAAGCACAAAGTCCACAGAACAAGGAAGAATCATTTAACTGACCTCAGCCAGTTTTATTGCCAGCTTGTGGTATAAAGTAAAACAGAACTAAACAAAAGAAATCCTATGCCTGTCCGGCTCTAACTAAACATTAGGTGCTCCTGACTAACCCAGTGCCGGCCTAGTACCGGGCACCATAACATAGCAGATCATAACATACCACCGGCAATGCTCCCACAGGCTCATAGCAGATGTCCTGCTCCCAGGATGAGAGAGCCAGAGTGTGTGTGACCTCCCTCCTTCTATCAGGCAAGCACACCTTGGACTAATCAGACAGCCCAAGACCCGGACTGTCCGGGTGGAGTGGGGCCCACCCTCTCTTCCCCACTCCAGCAACACAGGCCCTGTACATGGGTTTTTTCTCAAACCCTAAACTAGAGGTCCTAGATCCCTAGTTTCTAAATTCCTGGTTGCTTTTAGCTGACAGATACAAGAAATCTTGGGCAGATATACACACCCTCTATGACTTGTCCAGACACTCTGTCACAATATATATATATATATATATATATATATATATATATGGGAGTAGTTTAGTTTCCAGGAATACATACAGCTTGAAAACAATAAACATCTTAGGAGCAATTTTGTTTTAGACTGTTGTGTGATAAATGTATTCACCTTGTTTTTTTCTGTCTACAACATAGGTCATCACAAGGTAGAATTCTGTCTTTGGTGGCTGATTAAAAACAGACAAGTTTCTGTGCTAATCATTTTTGTGGATTGCAACCCCCACCCTCCTTTTTTATAATAATTTACAGGTTCGACTAAGAAGAATACCCCTGAAAACTAAAGCAATGCAATATGGCATTCTGTTATGTAAAAAGGCAATAGAAAAACAGCAAGAGCTCAAGATTTTTGCATATACTGTAACTTTTACTGAACATAAAAGCAGTTATCTGTGCTGACCTATCTGAGGATGTGTTTCTTTCATTTGCTTTCTACGCGTTTGTATAATATTTGTGCACAGCCTATAAACGTGTAATTTGAACAATGCTTTAATATGTTTTAGGAACTATCATTGCTGGAATGAAGCCTGGATGTCCCGCCCAGATCTTCCTGTTGGTTTTGGTGGATGGCAAGCAGTAGATGCCACCCCTCAAGAGACTAGTGATGGTATGGTTTCTATTTCTGTGCGTTGCTTGTATCGTAAAATGTAACTGTGAACAAGGACAAATTATTTGGTGTAAAGAAAGTGTTTATTTAGCAGTGATAGACTGTGCTTCTACTTTATGTTGCCTAATAAGGCAATAATTCTTGCCTGGATATAGAGATGTAAATAAATCTGACGAGACTCCAATGTAGACATTAAATGGGCCCCAATACAGCTCATATAATAGAATTACTTCAAGAATTTGGTACAATTTGACTACTAAAGACTGAAACAGAAGAAGAAAATGACAAATTCCGTACATGATGCCATGTGAGCCATGTGAGCAACAATACCCTAAGGGAATCCTATGCGGTTGCTACCTTTACACCACCTGTAGTTGTGCTGTCTCTAAAGCAACAATAATTCCTTTAAAAGGTAAAGTCATGTCACTTTTATGCCATTATCCTAAGCAGTGAATTAACCTTACTCCCCACATCTTAAACATAAAAATCTAAGCACTTGCATGAGAACCTAAACCCTCCCTTAAAACTCCTAGATCATAGGAACACTAAACTGACCCAACCTCATGCAATGGAGTCCAAGACATCCAAGTAGATTCTGCATGCAAGATTCTAGTTTGGGGAGAGGGTGTTGTTGTGCTCATAGTTTGGCTATGTGATTTTATCTCAGATTGACATCCCAGTGACATGGTAGATGAGATGACCTGATGAACTGATGCTGGAGCTAAGTAGAGATCTATGATTTATTGCATTTCATCCTTTGGTACCTAATAAACCACCCCCATTACAATTTTTGGGTAAAGTGGCATATAGTGTAACTGCACCCTTAAATCAAGCCTGTGACATAGTCTTTCTACCCAAACTAGAATTCTTTTTCGCCACTGGTTGAGCTGTCGGGAGCCATCCTCGTTTACAGCGGTGCAATAGATAGTGGAGTGGACACTTTCACTGGCCACTGATAATATGACTGACTACCCCAGCAACCCTGCAGTAGGACCTGTCAGCCAGCCGCATCACCAGGAAGCCAGCATATCCTATTAGGGTTGATTCAGTGGCATCTTTTTTTTACTAGTTTTTTTAGATAAATGCTTTTTCTTATGATTTTTCCCTCAGTGTAATTCAGCACCACATTTAGCTGTGCAAATTTGAAAAAAAATCACAGCTAAGTATGTTGCTGATTTGCACCAAGGAACAAAAATAGCATTTTCTCAAAAAAAAAAATCAGTAAAAATTTTTTTGTGGTGCTGAATCCACCCTATTGTAGCTTTGTTGCTTTACCAAAGAGGGAGGATTACTAGCAGCTAAGCCAGTGGGGAACTAAGAGGGTAAATGTCACTTTTTTCATTTTTGGGCTGTATGTCTGCTTTAACCAAGTTTCTAGTGTATGGCCAATAGACTTTCTAGCATTACTTGACCTGTTGACCTTTTAGTAAAGTAGTTTCAGTGAATTAACTAAAGAAACACTATGGCCAAGATAAATATGAACCTCCACAGACATTTGTAGGAAACACATTTGTTATATATTTATGTGGTGAAAAACCTCACTTTGTCACTTTCAATGCAATATTAAAAATCCAACATTTTTCTGGTGATAAAGAGGTTAAGCGAGCCATGTCTTTCTATTGTAGCCGGTGAGTTGACTTATTCCAGAGAATAAAGAGAAAAATCAATAGCAGAATCCAGACAGTACTGGATAACAAAAATAGCAGGGACACTGGGGACACATATCAGAACACTTTCTGATACTGAAATTCTTTCTATTACCTCTGGTTTGTGTTTTAGGAGTTGACAAACCAAATGAGTGACATCTTCATTGTTGGCGAAGTGAACTTGCTTTACCTTTAGCAGAAGCTTTCTTTTTTTTACTTTCCTCCACATCAGAATTGATGAGTGTAAGAAACACAGGTTACTGGAGTGACTATCAACCAATCTTGGCCATGAACAAAAAGCACTGGTTGAACCATAGCTGTGTGTCTAATCAAGCAATATTTAAAAACAATATGTAATTTAAAAATGGAACAATCTTTTAGATTCTGGGTCAGCCACTGCTGGGTTTTGTTCCCTTTAAGGATCGTAAGCACAGTTAAAAATGCTAGCATGCAATATCATCCACTATGTTACTGCAAAAAGTAATTAGAACTTTTTTTTTAACAATTTGACAAACAATAACGGTGTGGGGTTGCCTTTCCATGGGCTACCAGGCTGGTACATCAAGTGAGTGGGCTTCTATCTCCATGGCATAGGCGTGTGCTGATATAACCTTTTTTTCCCTTCAGCATTGGCTGTACTCTGATTTTCACTATCCAGGGCTTTTTTCCTTTTGCCTGGGACATCCCATACTGGGATGCTCCACTTAGGGCAGTTTTCAGGCAAAATAGCTCTCAGTGCAGGAAGAAAACTACCGGTATTCTGCCCCTTTTCAACCATACTATGGGGCTGCTTTTGTACCATACCAGTATGTGCCATGTTGTACCTACTCTGCATGGTTCAACCCAATATGGGGGGCTAACTGGTCTGGCATATGGCTGGTACAATTATCTGTAGTCCTGACCCATCTGCAAAAACGGGATTGCTGGGATAAAGGTGTTGGTGAAACTGTACAACAGACTTCTAGCTTAGTCTATGCTTGAGTGACTTTTGCTAGGTTTTATTGCAATTTGCAGCTATTGCAGGTTGTGACACTAGATGTCGCTGTTACCAATGTGCAACTGTATTTTTCTGCTGTATTGTTATTTCCTGCTAATCTAGCTGTAATCTATCACTGCACGTTCTTCTCTTCCTGTTTTGTTTTTTTGTTTCTAAGCCACCATGTAAGGTGACATTCTCTTACTGCATTCATGCTCGAGTTAAGCCAGTTCCTATTATACCACTATTGTCTATCTGGATTACAACTCCGCTGAGCCACATGCGCCATTTGTTTTGTTTGTTTTCCCTCCCCTCCCACCCGGGTGTTTTCCCTCCCCTCCCATCCCACCTGGGTGTTTTCCCTCCCCTCCCACCCAGGTGTTTTTCCTCCCCTCCCACCCAGGTGTTTTCCCTCCCCTCCCACCCAGGTGTTTTCCCTCCCCTCCCACCCAGGTGTTTTCCCTCCCCTCCCACCCAGGTGTTTTCCCTCCCCTCCCACCTAGGTGCTTTCCCTTCCCCCCCACCCAAGTGTTTTCCCTTCCCTCCCACCCAAGTGTTTTCCCTCCCCTCTCACCCAGGTGTTTTCCCTTCCCTCCCACCCAGGTGTTTTCCCTTCCCTCCCACCCAGGTGTTTTCCCTTCCCTCCCACCCAGGTGTTTTCCCTTCCCTCCCACCCAGGTGTTTTCCCTCCCCTCCCAACCAGGTGTTTCCCCTCCCCTCCCACCCAGGTGTTTCCCCTCCCCTCCCTCCCCTCCCCTCCCACCCAGGTGTTTCCCCTCCCCTGCAAAACATGGGCTACAACAGGGGCTACAGTATGATAGCCACCCCCTAAAGTGAGCTGCCAGTGTCCTCACTCATGGGGGCATCTATCTTACTGTAGTCCCTGCCATAGTCCATGCTGTCAGATTAGAAAACACCAGCTATTAATTACCAGCATGGGAAGGTATTTCCAAATTAACAAGATACATTTCCTAGCATAGAAAAACCTGACATAATAGAGACTTCAATGCATTATCCCCTGAGATTGGTTCCACAACTCAGCAAAGACATTTGGATCTCTGCTACCACTTCTGCAAACATTAAATATTTCTTACTTTTTACCTCACAAAGCATAATCTTACATGCTGCATCAAGTGAAAAATGCAGCTGTTTCTATGTAAGAAAATAAAATAGGACCCTTGCACTGCAAAACAAGCTATGACACAGAAGCAAATAAATGAATGACAAGGTGGAATCCACCTTTTAATAATTTGTCATATTGATTATTCCTAGGCATGTTTAGATGTGGCCCTGCATCTGTTCAAGCCATTAAACACGGCCATGTCTGCTTCCAGTTTGATACGCCTTTCCTTTTCTCTGAGGTAAGTTTTTCTTCAATCTCTTCATCAAGTGAATTACTTCAGAAAAATCCACCACATATAATATCTTGTTTAGTGTTCTGTATTATCCGGCTGATTTAAAAAAAATCTTCATCTGAACCTGCAATAAAAACAATATTTTAAAACAATAAAAAAACTATATTTTATTTTTCTACCGTGTAATGTACTGTTTTATATTCAATGGTTAACTAACATTGAGTGATACCAGAAAAATAGAAAGCAATCCTTTACTCTTTCATTCACAGTGTTCATTAATTACCATACTATTTTTTATGTGGGGTGTTAAAGAGTTCCAACACGCATTTATGACCCCCCCATGTGCTTGCAACACCCGACATTATCCTTTAATTCGCCATCAGCAGTCACATAGTCCGGAGTGGCATCCGACTTTCCCCCCATTGGTGGCGAGACGGAGTATGTGATCATGTGATAGGGGTCTCTAGAACCCCTTACCAGTTCACAAATAGTTATAAGTAAAAAACACACAGACACATAGAAAAAGGAATTTATTCATTTTTTTTTACCTCAAATCCTGATGTCCCATGGCATTCACCACTGACCACTGACAGCCGGTAGTGATCGACTGAGGCCGGGCATGGGGGCAGGGAATTGGAGTCCCCTGCCATCGTACCCGTCTTCTGACGATCACTCCTAGCTCTGCTCGCCGACCACCCCCCTGAGTGGCTTTTTATAATGGCATCTCACTCCCAGTATAAAAGGCCCCTCCCTGCAGCGGGCAGTGATATGCCAGGAGCCAAGATGCGTGGCAGGGAACGGGGCATTCTCTGCCCCGCTTATGACCCCGGACTGGTGATCAGAGGCTCACCAAGGAAAGAGGAGACCCTTGACGGTGGATCCAGGAGCTTTTTTAATTTTTTGGGGTACTAACGGGGGAAATTGCCAGGCACATGAAGTTCACGTGCTTGGCACCTAATGATCAGACAGGCACCCACGTGAATTTCAGGTGCTTGGCAATTAAAGTGTGAAAGGACATTCGTCAGCTATTCTGGCATTGGACTGAATATACTTTCATTACAGACAATTCTTCGCCTCTCAGCCTATAAATCAGTTACATTCTACTAGTGCAAAGTAAACACAGCTGCCTGTAGTCCATGTTCGAGTTTGGGTTTGGCCCGAACACAGAGAAGATGGTTGATGGGCTGCTAAGCAGCCCCCCAACCCAGCTTACCTATGAAGAGTGTGCAGCAGGAAGCAGCTGTAACTTACTCTACCTCTGCAAGCGAGTCGCTGGTCGGTGGTTGGCGTTCCAGCTGTCAAATGGACTACAGCTGGGGCTACAGAAAGATGGCCGCCACACCCATGAATAACGACACTGGCACTAAAAGTGCTGGCACTAGGAGCGTCCTCACTCATGAGAGTGGCAGCCATCTTTCTGTGGCCCCCGCCATAGCCCATTTGACAACTGTAATGCCAACCGACAATCGCGGAGCTCAGGTAAGTTACAGCCACTTCCTGCTGCACACTCTGCACCCCCTCCCCCACACACATGCCATGATTTTTTTTTCTACAGCCCACCATTCTGCCTCTTTTTTCAAAGTTGGGCCGATCCTTGGGGACCCCACCACTATTTATAAGCTGAGAAGCAGATAAGTGTCTGAGACGTTAATATATTCAGCCCAACGCAAGACTAGCTGGCAAATGATACTAGTATTTTATCTTATCTGTGTATTGCAACTAAATACAACATGGTTATGTTAAATGTTTGGTATATTTAGTTATTTCTTGTTTTTACAGGTCAACAGTGACGTTGTTTACTCCAAGGCAATGAAAGACGGATCAAAAGTGGTTCAATATGTAGACAAAACACATGTGGGGCAGAAAATATTAACTAAAGAGATTGGAGGAGATGGTGCACATGACATAACTGACCTTTACAAGTTCTCTGAAGGTACAGTTTTCTACTCAATCCCAGAAAACCAAGTTTTCTCTAAGAAAGTAAATTGCCCAATGAATGCCCAGTGCGAGTGTCTATAGCAGAGATGCACAACCTGCATCTCGGGGGCCACATGCAGCCGGCAGCGTCCTTAGTTGTGGCCCCTGGCACCCCACCCCTATATTTCAGATTTGTAAGGCTGAGATTGCCTTGCCTGCAGTGCACGTTGCTGGCCACTGGAGACAGTGTAGAGCTAATTTCTGAAACAGGGCCTTCCTCTGCTCTCAGCTCTTCCTCTGCTCACCTCACCTCTACTTCTACTTACCTCTTCCTGCCTCACCTCTGCCCACCTCCCCACTTTTTGTTACCTCTCCCCACCTCACTTCTGCTTAGCTTTTCACATCACATAACCTTTGTCACACCTCTTTCCCACCTCACGTATGCTTGCATCATCTCTTCTAACCTCTGCCTGCTTCTAACCTCTTTTTGCTGCATCTCTTCTCAACTCATTTTTTTCCAACTCATCCCTGCCGACTTTTTCCCGCCTCGTCTCTGCTTGCCTGTCCTAACCTCTGCACTTTTACCCATCTCACATCTGCCTACCTCTACTCACCTCTGCTCACCTCTTTCTGCTTCACCTCTTACCACTTCTGCTCACTTCACCTTTTCCTACCTGAACTGTATTTTCTCTGCTTCCATTTTATTGCTGCCCCTTGAAGTAAAATATTAAGACAATGCGGCCCCTGGATTCAAAAAGTTGTACACCCCTGGTGTGTAGCCACCCGGATTTTCACCTGAATGCTCCAGGCATACAGTAGGTCAGCATAGCATACACTGCAGTCAAGGTAGTATGCCCTAAGCTGTATTGGCCTTGTGCTCACACACTGAAGGAATTCCATACTGACTACAGAAGCTGGGACCTTGAGTGATAGCTCAGTCACCCAAACACACTTACACAAAAGAATATTATTTTTATCTTTATCCCCCCCCCCCCCCCCATGCTTATCTTTAATCCATTGCTGGTCTCCGCACCAGTGCCGCACCAGTGGAGGAGAGACATGCACTCAGCTTCCGACGCCTCTCCACTGTCCATTCCCCGCTGCAGGGAGAGGCTACTTATAGTAAGAGGGAGTTGGGATGTCACAACTTCCTCCAAATAAAAAAAACCCTCCCTGAGTAGCAGAGAGATGCCAGGAGTGCTGGATTCTGCAGAAACCGGTGTGAGACAATGAGAGTGGCACAGGACAGTGGTGGGGCAACGAGAGAGCAGGTGAGGGAGGATTTCAGAGAAAATTTGGGACTTTCCTTGAAATTCAGGAAGAATCAGGGTTCTGCCGGCTTGGTTCTCTCATCTCTATTAAAAACAACTGGCCTTTATTCTATACTGTGTGTGTGTGTGTATATATAAATATATATATATATATATATATATATATATATATATATATATATATATATACATTTATCTATATCAGCATGTACTGCCCTCTTCTGACTCACATGACTTACATACTTGTATGTAAGTCTTTTAATAAAATGTTAAGGTTTGCCATATTTATCAGTATTGTACTGCCTATAAAGTGGTAGGGATAAGTGTGTTATATTTGTCCTGGTCTGTCACTCAAGTCCAACTGTCACTCAAGCCCATGCCTACCTTACAGAACCCCTCCCCTTTGCTGGGAGGATTCAGGCAATCGAGTGAGTTTAATTATTATTATAACTCCTAAATTAGGCTTAGTACAAGGCAAGAGAGGGGTGGCTGGGGGTTAAAAAAGACTCAATTCACTTGAATAGGCTGTGTTGCAGATCAAAGATGGCTGCCCCCCCTCCCCGGCTGGAATCAGCGCTGGATCCTGGACGAGGTAAGCTGTTTTCTTCTTGTAACCCCCTCCCCATCCTGCCATGCCTCAGCACCAGGGGACGGAGGGCGGTTCTAAGCCTTACTATTCTTGAACTGGATTTTACCTTGGTTATCTTGATGATAGTTTGCTAAACATAATCCCTTTTAAATAATTTGTGTAATGGGCAGGACAAAGGAGAAATATAATAATAGAGCAGCATCTGGCTGTCACCACACTCAGTGATATCTGCATTACATTGAGTTCCGGCAAAGGAACTGATTTCTTAAAGCAGAACAATACCCAAAGTGGCCTGCCCTGGGATGCCACATGGGGCAAGGAACAAAATCCATTAAAAATCTCAGGTTTTGTTCCACTTTAAGGTTACAATAGTTTAGTAAGCAACAGTGTCAACATGCTGCTCAGTTTACGGCATATGTTAATGTAATGAGGTTAGTTCTTGCTGCATCTAGTATTTTAGATTAAAAAAAAAGAAAAACAGAATCTCAAGAAAACGCTGCGATTGCTGCTAAAAATAATGTAAACCAACAAAAGTTAAATGCAATCATAGTGATGTCTGCTTGTAATTTGAATCTACAAGTAGTCTGGTTAGTAAATATTTTAACGTTTATGGCAGCTTTGGAAAGGAAAGGGAGAAAATTGGAAAAAAGTCCAGTTAAAGGATGCATGTCAGTGATCACTATTAAGGTTTTTCAATATTTAATGGGAGGTCTATTTGCCATGCAATCCCTGGGAGATTTGTAGTGTGAGTACTGCTTGGTTGCTTAGCTACTGGATCCCGAGAGGACGGATGTAAAGATAGGTTGTAGAATGAAAACCGCACAGTTAACAGAAGTGTAGAGAAATGGCATAAAATAAGAACAGAGAAACTGTCATGCACAACCTCAGTTCAAACTAAGCGCAAAGCCATACAGTGTGTGTCATTAAGACTGTGGTGGGTCAGTGCTGAGGAAAATGAAGCCTAGGGGGTCTTTACATCACAGGCAGAATGTCAGTGTAAGTAGAATATCACTGTTCCGTTTCATCTTTTCTATTCCTCTTTGTCTCACTGGTTTGTATTCTGTGCAGTTGGGCTTAGCAAGATGGCACTCTAGGGATTTTTTATATTCCAATAAAATTAATAAAACATTCTGGCATTGAGCTTTCTCTCTGGGGGTTAAAATCCCCAAAGCCTTTTGGCATTTAAAGCAAACCTGTCACTATTATGAGTATATGTGTCTTGTAGATTGCACTTACAACGGTCTCCAAAGGCCAGGCAAACACCTGAACTGCAAAAATGGCCAGTTTGGACCACAAGACTATCATGTACATGCAGTATTGCACAGGGTTTGCCATATATTGTGGGTGGTTCCAATGCTCTGACATCTTCCCTTGAGGGGGAAAGTGCAGGAAAAAGTGACCACCCTAGCACCCACAACACTGAGTGACTGTGATTTTACCACTGATAGAAACTGTTCAGTCCACATTTTTCAGGTCCAGGTCAAGAGGTAAGAAGCAGTGAGATAAAAAACACATTACTTGGAAACATAGGAAGCTATCACACAACTACAGTATCTCCAACCGCATCCATACACAATATATAGTCAGGGGCGTAGCTAGGGGGGAACAGGGGGGGGGGCACATGCCCCAGGTGCAGCAGGTCAGGGGGGTGCCAAAGGGGGGCCTGAGAACAGCCTATAACACTGCCTATATGGGGGATGGGAGGGGGGAATGCTATGGGGGATGGGAGGGGGGAATGCCACACTGCCTGTTCGGAATGGATGGAATGCCAAACTTCCTATGGAAAATGGGAGAGGAGAATACCACTCTGCCTGTAATGAGAGGATTCTGCACCTTGCCTATTATTTGGGTATGTTTGTGAAGAACCAGCACTCCTTGTTAAAGTTCAAAGCAAATAATTGTATTCTTTACATCAAAAGCAAATGTCACAGGAAATGTTCTCCTCTGGTGCATGTGGTGGGTTCTGACGAAGGGGGCCACAGCGCACCCCGAAACGTTGACCCAACTCCACCGCTGTGACATTTGCTTTTGATGTAAAGAATACAATTATTTGCTTTGAACTTTAACAAGGAGTGCTGGTTCTTCACAAACATACCTGGATATATGCGGCGTCTCCGCGAACCGTGCACCCACGCAATACCACTGCGTTGAGGTAAGAGTGCGGCTGTTCCCAGAACTGTATCTTGCCTATTATTTGGTTCTTGGTTTGGGATGGTGTTTTAGCAAATTTGGTTCTGAATATTTTTTTTCTTATTTTCCTCCTACAAATCCTAGGTGTGTTTTATGGGCAGGTGCGTCATATATGGAGAAAAATAGTATTATTGTTATTAATAAAATAGTATTATTTAACAGGCCCAATCGGGGCTTGGAGTAAGTAGTGTTTCTTTGTACATCAATACTTTGACAGTAGAAATGCACAGAGCGTGGAAACAAATGTTATGTATATGAATGTTTTTATGGTCAGATTCAAATAATCCCCTTTGCATCATTTTATATCTTGTACAATTGCTGAGATCATTGTGTATTTTGTTCTCTCTCTCCCAGGCACTGAGGAAGAAAGACTGGCACTTGAGGCTGCTCTCATGTATGGAGTCAAAAAGGAAATCCGAGACGAGTTACAGCTACACTCTACGCTTGACACTACAATGGACTTTCAGGAAGATAATGCAGTATTTGGCAGTGACTTCAAAGTCATTTTAACATTCAAGAACCAAAGCTCAAATCTTTACACGGTGTCAGCCTATCTGATTGGACATATTGTATTTTACACTGGGGTCCTAAAGTCTGAATTCAAGAACAGAACATTCCAAGTAACTCTGGATCCCTTGTCTAGTAAGAAAAAATATTGCTTTTTATTTGAAGACTGGTAACATGATACAGTAATAGAAATATGCTTCATTTATCAGAGTCATTTTAACCATAAAATCTGAGGATCCTAAAACGCCTCAGAAAGAAAAGCAGAGTGTGTCTCAGGTTATTCAAATTCATTGCTTAATTTGTTTCCTACCAAATGGGGGGGGGGGGCATCTAGATTACTGGATCCCCCCCATGCATCAACCCTCCAAAATCCTTACCTTGACCTCAATCCTCGGCCGAAATTCTGTCCCAGCGATTGGCTGCTGGTGGCCGCATTGACCATTCAAGGGACCACATTTCACATGACTGATTTAACATGTGAAAATGACTACAAAATCTTGTTCTTTAGATATGCGCATAACTCATTTTTTGTACATGGAATATTCTGTAGAAGAGGCATGATGATCCCTCTTAAAGTGGACCAACACCCAGGATTTTGACTATCCTGGGTCTTGGTCCACTTCGGTGGGGCACCCCCGATCGGGGTGCCCTGCTGTGTGAAACCCCTCCGAACCCCAAGAAAAACTCACCTCTCCCCGCTCCCAGCGCCGACGGACAAGCCGCGGACAAGCGGCTCCTCCGCCGCCGCCTCCCGCGCGTCACTCTTGAAGATAAGGAGTTTGGGGTGTTTGGGGGGATGTCCCGCGGGGAGGGAGGTGATCGGCCCGGGAATCTTATAGATTCCCGGGCCGATCACCTGTGGGTGTTGGTCCACTTTAATCTTAAAGTGGACCAACACCCAGGATTTTGACTATCCTGGGTTTTGGTCCACTTCGGTGGCTGAGGTAAGGTTTGTGGGCCTCCTGGGGGGTTCCTCCCCGCGGGACATCCCTATTTCGGATGCCCCGCGGGGAGGGATCTGATCGGTCCGGGAATCTTATAGATTTCCGGGCCGATCCCCCCTGGGTGTTGGTCCACTTTAAAGGAACACTATCACGAAAACATGGTCCAATGTTAAAAAGCTATATACATTTGCTGGATGTCAGTTATACACCCGGCATCAAACAATATCAAGTCAAGCTTGTTTCTTTCATGTAATGGAAGGAAGAGGGAATCTGTCTGTCTACACTCTAACCTGGCACCCATGGATTTTATCAGGAGAAGAAAACCACAAGATTGGCAGGAGATTTATTCAGTTTAGATGTAAAGGGTTTTTATTATTGCATAATTTCGCAATATAGCTCCCTTATAGACCATGATGCAGCTGATTGCTCTACATCCCCCCATAGCTTTACCATTGCCCTCATACATTTTGGTGCAAAAGCAGAAAAGAAAATAATGCTTGGTACTAGTCTTATGTTTCAATGTGTAATACTGCCACGCTATGTTAACGACAGCCAAAGCTTATTTTTTCCATTTGTAAAGGGGCACATGCTAACCTTGCTAACACAAATGTCCTACCTCCTTGTCCCTGTAAATTGATTTTAAGGCATCTCAAAACCTTGTGTTCTAAGTGTAGCCCCTTTCTTTGCTGTCATTTCTGTGTGCGGTTAAGCTGGAAAGGGCATGTCATGGCACAGCATAATGAGTCGTGTATGCACTCTGCTGTGGTCAGAGACATTTATGGGACCAACTGGAGCTTGCTATGCTCGCTCACACTGAGAGCATAAAAGGATACAGTAGCTGTTAGACCATTTTTGTGTGGTGCTGAAGGAATGGAATTAAAAGAAGGGAAAACCTTAAGTCCTGTCGAAAATGAAGGAGACGCGCATGGGCATCAGGTGAACCGCTTGCCTATTACTTCCATTGGGTTTACTTCAAGGTTGATTTAGATTAATTTTGTTCCTAAGCACTGTTCCTCAAGAACTAGCCTCATTGAATCAGCTGACCACCCTTGAATTAATTGCTTTTTGAAGTTGTGGCTAGAAGAATTTCAAGAACTCATGTCAACTAACAAGCAATATTGTAATTATGTAGCTTATGCAGTAACAATATAGATCAGACCTGGGCATTGTAAGGCCCCAGGGCCACATACGGCCCTTTGATTGGCTCTGACCGGCCCACGACCAGCATTCCCTGTAAGGTGCGCGTCCGCACCCTGCAGCCACCCCTGCCACTCGCTCCCGCCCACTGTCCGCGCAGTCTTGACAGAAAAGATAGTGCCGGGTTTGAACAGCACTTTTGCCCCTCTGTAGTGAGTCTAATGTAGCGGGGGCGTGTGTGAATTAGAGCCTGCTGTCCTATTGGACAGCTCCCTCCTGTAGGATTGGCTGTGGGCGGAGTTTCTATTCTCGCCCTTGGCCTGTACTGTGTGGCATGTGTCAGTCGCTGCGGAGCTGACACCGGAGATGGAGGTACCCAGCCACTTGTCTGTGCCTCACATCGCAGGCTGCTGGCACTTGTAGTCCACACCAAATGTGTTACATGCCGTACGTAGCGCCTGATGGTGCACTGGCTCTCGTAGTCCATTTCTGGCCACACCAATGCCTTTGGGAGGGTGGGGGGCATGCTGCAAGGTGGGAAGGGTTTCACACAGCCTTTTATTCAAGGCCGGCCACTGGTCTCCCCCCTGGGTATCCCAGATCAGGATGCCCCACTGTGTGAAACCCTTGTTACTTAGTAGCAACTTGACAAATGGTGGACTCCCCCTTGGCGGGAAAATGAACCCAGAGCGGCCACTGGTCTTCCACCTGGGCATCCCAGATCGGGGGTTTGTTCCACTTTAAGGGAGGGAGTCTGCCATTTTTCATGTTGCTACTGAGTAAAAAGGGTTTCGCACAGTGGGGCATCCCGATCTGAGATTTCCAGGGGGAAGACCAGTGGCAGCTCTGGGTTTTGTTCTGCTTTATGTGAGGGAATCCACAATTTTTCACATTGCTACTGAGTAAAAAGTGTGAGCAGCACTGTGTTACTTTAATAATAATGGAAAGGAGGTGGGTTATTCCATCCTAACCTGATTTGGTCATGTTTTAAAGCAGACCAAAACCCATGTAATCCAGCCCTTTGGAGTGTGACAGAATCCAGGGCTGGGTTACAGGCATCATGCCTCTGCTGTGTGAGACCTCACTGGACACTGGACTGGATTTAATAAATTACATTTTTAGGTAAGGAAACCTAAATGTTTCATTGTTTAACTATAAGATATACGCGTACCAGCTTGTCACAACAATACTATTTACTGCTTTTTCTAAAGAAATACAAATAATATTATGCTGAATTGAGTTGGCCCTCTAGTTTCTCATGTGGCCCCATGGAAAAAATAATTGCCCACCCCTGCTATAGATTATAGTCAGGAATATTGGCCCAACTGTATTTAAACAATGCACCAGGTAGTTTCTTCCAATGGTTTTGGACAAAATGTGGATCTGATTTTTACATTTGTGTCCACATCTACTTCCAGTGCCCAGAACTGCCCATCCAGAAAACCCCATCCAGAAAAAATAAATGAAGTAGCCCTCCCCATTTAAGTGATTCTATACCCAGAAAGAAAGTTTATGCCATTGCCGTCTATCCCCAGCCCAGAGCCCCAAAACAGCCCGTGTTCCTTTTTTTATGAAAGGCTTTGCCCAATATTCATAGAAACACTAACAGGATGCTCTTATGATGATCGAATGGCAGACATATGGCTCCCTGGCTATCCAGAATTCAGGGTCAGCCTTATCACTTATAATAATTGCAATAAATCTGAAAACACTACAATCTCTACTGCCACATACACCTCATGTGTCAGCTCATAACTCATGTATCATGTATCATCGCTGCTGCGCAACCAGGGAGCCATGCAGTCACCATTCAAACACCATAACTGCATCCTGTTAGTGTTTTATGATAGGGGGATGATGGGGATAGAAGGTGATGACATAATCTTCCTTTCTGGGTATAGGATCTATTTAACCAATATTATGTCTATTCCTTTAGTCATCTCCCACCAGCAGCTATATATACATAAAATGATGTACTCCCCTTTCTCGTCCATCCCCCAGACAGCAATGTAAATGAGGCCTAATTCCCCAGTCCAGCCCTGGGTGATGCATAGGTTAAGAAATTAGATACAGCTTGAAAAATTGGCTAGTGAAGTAGAATAGTTGCAGAAATATAATTTTTAAAAATAATGACCCTGCATTTGCTAATTATTTTATCAATAAATAGTTCACCGGGTCATCAGGCAAAATGCTAACATACAGCTTTAAAAGCAAACATGCTGACATGTATTTTGGAAGACAGTAACATCTTTATGTATTATTAAGCCTACTGGAGGATATATTTTATGCAAAGTGTAGCTTTCAGACAATGGCATACAATCGATATTTATTGCCGTCATCATTCCTCGCAGTAACAGGAGTGTCAATAGCATGTTTTTCCAACAAACAACATTCACACAGCAGAATTGGTTCCCCAGGATGAAATAACGCTCACTCCTCTATGACTTTCCATCTCTGTCATAGAAAATCCTTCTTCTGATTACCTCTGGGAAACAGGGTTATGGGCAGGTCGTTGTGGCTTTATAGCAAATCCTGCCATATTTCAGTCATTCAGCTTCACAGGGCTATTACACATATCCTAAATTATAAAAGACACACCAGGGTAGTGAAAGAATCTAGCAAAAAGAAATCACAAGCAACACAATGGCTTAAAAATAACAGATCATTATTACCTACAGTTATTGTTGTCAATAAAGCTTAGTAACATATTATAGACAATTTAACTAATGATTTAGCTCTGTAGTTAATTGTGGAATTGGAGAAAAATGATTTTGCATGGTGGTGGTATATATAGGCCCTGACACTCCCCAACATTTTTCTCATATTGTGGCTTGCTATTTACATGCCCCATGATGATGCCGTGATCTATGCTTGTACCCTTTTTATAAGTATTGGTATGCTAATAGTTATTACACTTGGTGCTTGTAGGGTATTACCAGGGTATAAGTAGGGTATAAGCAGGGCAATTCCATACAAAGTAGCCTGTCTTCTGGCAGTGGCCCTGCTCATCTGCGGGAAACAGTTTTAATGGGATGAAGGCACCTCCTATGGCCTTGGCTTCCTGATCACCCTGATCACCCTGCCTGCCTCCCCTAAAAACAGCCCTGGGCATAAGGAAGTAACAAGGGAGAATGGTTTATAGTTTTGATGTATCTCAGCAGGATATCCAGACATCATCATAATATGTAAACTTGCAAGATTAGTTTTTTGTGTGCTAATGAGAGGTACATAAACGCATGTTTACAGGAGCGTACATAGCCCTTATGGAGCCCTGTAGCAGGGCCTGCACAGGCCCGCATCAGCTCCCCCTCCCTGAGGTGGGCACTCACCACAAACTCAGGCAGCATGCATGGGGGCATGGAGGTGTGCACTGGGGTCGAGGCAAGGCTGGACAGGAGAAGCCGATGTGAAACAAGGAAGCGGCATTGATGGCTAGGTAAGTATGAAGCTCTGCTGTCGGTGGTAACAGGCATACATACTATAGAAGCGGAGCGGCAGCTTGCTCTGGCCTGCCTTGTGCCATGGGCTTGGGGGCACCTGCCTTCTTTGCCCCAATGGTATGTACACCCCTGCATGTTTAGTTTTGCTATTTTGGCCGTAGGATCTGATTTACTTGAGCAAACTATTATAACGTTGGAAGGTTTTTGAGGAACACATTTTTCCAGTACCATAGTACAAATATGATGTAAATAATTGAGACATAGACCGTAGCTGTTATATTAATATTTCAGAAGACTGGAGAGTAAAGGCTGATGGCATACAGTAAGGGTAGTTAGTATAGTTACAGAGAGAGGTGAACTACTGCTATTGTTTTCCTCCCTTCATCGCCCTGCAAGCTTTTAACTGTCCCATGCCCAGCAGTTGGCACCACCAGACATGCCAAGCAAGTGTTGCTAGTGTCCAGTAAATCGAAAAATAGGTTGAAATGAAAAGGGAGTCTGAGTCAAGGCAATGGCAATAACAAGGATCTCACCTGAAATATGTCCCATATACTTCTCCTCTATTACCTGCAATGCGCTATAAATAATTTAGCAAGTCCCCAAAGTTTGCCTCTCCCTTTCATTCCTCCATGACCACCGGCAAATGTAGTCACATGGCCACCCCTTTTACTCACTGTTCTCTGTTTAAGGGAATCCAACAGGCCGCAATGGGTGTGCTTGCCAGAACCACTCACACTGGGAGTGAAGATAGACAGAGGAGGCTGTGTGACCACATTTGGAGGTGGTCATGGACAAATGTAATGGAAAAGAAGGGAAAAGAAGACATTTCTACAGCATCTACAGTACTCTGCAGGAAATGGAGGGCACATTTGACAGGCCTCCTTACTGCCTTACTGACATTACCCAGATGATATCTTTAAATTGGACCAATAGTGGACTCCAGGACCAGCCATTCAAATCCCCCCTGGGGCATCTGAATCGGGATGCCCCGCTTTGTGAAAACTCCCAACCCCTGCAGAAAGCACTCACCTTTTTGGGTTTCCCATACCGGATTCGAGAGCCACAGCCGTATCCCTGGCCTACCTGTAGTTGAGGCACCCTCCAATGCTTGCCCATTCAAATCAACCAGGAATGGAAGCACAATGCACACTGCAGGGAAACTGGGGATGTGCCCACTCCCTCCTGCAGGGCTCTGTATCTATACAGGGCCATATGTTGGCTGTTGATTGGATGAGAGTCCATTAATGGGCCATGGAACCAGGAAAAGGTGAGTTTTGGGGGCAAACTGGGGGCTTTCACACAGTGGGGCATCCCAAATTGGGATCCTGGGGTCAAGAACCAAAACCGCGGACAGTGAAAGAACTGTGCAGGGTGACAGGACGAAGTGGTATAAAACTGGGTATCACCCTTTACTGTGGATTGACTTTACAAATCTCCATCCACCAGCAATGAAATGGTCTTTTACCAATGCAGAAGAAAAAGTGTATAAAGATAAATATATAAATACTGTATTATAGGAATGTTATTGCATTTTTATCTGTAATACATATATTCTAATATTTAATAAGGAATGTTATATCAATCTCACATGAAAAAGAATATCTGAAAGTTTTTTGTTATCTTAGCTTTCTTAAAGTGGACCAACACCATCCCGGATCTATAAGATTCCCGGGACGATCCGATCCCTCCCCGCGGGGCATCCAAAATCAGGATGCCCCGCTGTGGGAAACCACCCAGGACACCCAGGAACCTTACCTTGATACCAATCCAGTGGCACATGCGCGGGCCGCGGGCGCATCTCGCGCTTCTCTCTAACAGGGCACGGCGCGGGTGCGCTCCCTGTTAGAGGTGTGGTTGTACGTTGCTTGGATGCGCATACCACAGCGGCTCCGAGCGCGCTGATTGGACGAGCAGCCGCGCATGTGCCGTAGGAGCGGGGTGAGGTAAGTTTTTACGAGCGATCAGGGTGGTTTCACATAGAGGGGCACCCCGATCGGGGTGCCCCGGGGAAGTGGACCAAGACCCAGGATAGTCAAAATCCTGGGTGTTGGTGCACTTTAAATTTGCCAATCGGAAAATGCTACTGAAAACTAAATAAATACACAAAAAATGCCATTACATGCTGATTACAGGGCATGTAAGGGTTGGGGGTCCATATATATTAGATTAATATTCATACCCCTAGTAGCTAGGATAACTAATAAAATAAGGACCAAGAAAGAAATAGACCCTTCTCCTATTATAGCCATGTGCCATAGACTCGCATTATCAGCGTGTGAGGGGGGAGGGTTCCAATAATCAATTTTAATTTCTCTGTGGCTAGTATCACCGAAAGGAAAATGTGGGTTTTATCACTGGCTACTTGCTGTATTTTTCACTTGTCATTTACTACCAATGCCAGAATTATGCATAGCCAGTCTGAAGCGCTCTGAACTTCAATGACCTCTAACTAAGTGAAAGGTATTCAATAATAAAGAAAGAAAAACTGGTTCAATTGACAGATGTGCCATTGACACCTCTCACTTGCTCTAGTGATAAAGACCTTCTATGTTTACTTAACCATATGAGGTTGCCTAAAATGCATTTATACAGGCATTTTTGGAAATTGTGGACATCTGTAGGCATTAACAAAAAAGTAGGACATACACCTTACCTCCCAATGCTCCTAGCCCAGTGCTTTAAAAATTAAACTACACTTCCTGAAGATCTGAGCAGTCTTTGGGCCTGCACCCCCTGACACAGCAAAGGGAAAATGCTGCATGCATCATTCGCTGTGGCCATGGCAGGTGGCAGATTTCCCCTCTTAGCAGACAGACGGACTTAAAGAGAAAGTCAGCATACAGCATGGTCCGCACATAGGCCCTTATTTAACAAGGGATAGCGCCAGGTAGCGAATGGTGAGCAAACGGTAATGACGCTCACCGCCACGAGAACGCCGGCTCCCCTCCGCAATCACACATTTATCAAGCCGATCCTGCTTAGCGACTGACAGAGCGCCAGATAGCGAATCATTCATCATTATTCCAGCCTCACCCCAGAGCGCCAGCGAGCGACCTTGAACAGCGACAGGTATGACCTCTCGCTACCTGGCGCTCTCCAATGCATTTCAATGGAGCAATCTTTAAATATTCATAATTAATTGCTATTAATTTTTTTTTTTTTTTTTTTTTAAATGTCAAAAATTCTGTGACCACTTCTGCAATGTTAGATATTTTTAAGGTAAATAATAATATTTGTGCAGAATTGATATTACAGGTCTGATATTAATGTATTCATATTACAAAATGTTTTGAAAAACATGTTGTTTTTTTTTTCTAAAAATATGGTTGATTGGGGGTTAAAACACTACTTTTAACCCATCGCCGCCAGCGCTCTGGGGTTTAAACAAGCATTTCACAGCGCGAGAATTTTTGGAGCGTGATTTGTTAATGAATATGCTGGGAGCCGTTCGCTATGGCCATTCGCTGTCATGCTCTCCCATACAGTGCGGAACCTGTCAAACAGCGACTCCTAACCCCGTATTCAACATTACCGCACAACGACTGAGTCGCTATCAACAGCCGAACAACGGCCAAGCACAGCGAATACTAGCGTGCGCTGTGAAAATAACGCTACTGGCGCTCATCTGTCGCTACCTGGCGCTATTAATGAATCGGCCTCTAAGTATCTGAATTGATTGCAGATACTCACGTATATATATCTATACAAATATTTTATTATGTATGCTGTAAGACTGTTAATTCCGTTCAAATGGTTTCATTTGTTTATATAATATCTTAAACAGGTTTTCTTCAGCACAATTTCAATGTCAAGTATGTTAACATTGGAATGGTTTTGTAGTAGTTCTCTTGGCTTCTTGGCCTACTTCCAATATCTGGGCACTTTTGCCCCTAGAGTCCATGTTCCCTGCACCAGGCTGTACTTTTCCAAGCCTCCCAGTGGCTCCACATGTCATTGGTACATGCTCTGCTGCAGACCACACAAATCAACTGCGCTACTCTGCAGCTAGTCTGTATGTGCATCCTGCACCTCATCGGCCCATTCACCAATAGCAGCCCCTGTCTGAGGCTCATCAGCCTCTATATAGACTATCTGTACTAGATTCCTTTTTCAGAAATGTTTACTGAATAAGAGCTGTTGTGTTTTTGTTGGGATGCAGGGACATACATAGGTTTCACAGGGCCCCATAGCATGGGCCTCCCCCAAAAAAGACTTAGGCCCCAGGATTAAATGATCTACAGGGAAGTAGTAGTAGTAACTGGCCCATCAGGTTACCTGGTAATCCCCTAGTATTCCCCTGAACTGAGGGGCTCTTTGGGGGCCCCACCTCCAAAAGACTCGACTTACTATGTGATAGCAAATACTGTGTTGTTCATTTTTTATAGGGTAGGAGCAGTAGGTAATGTGGGATGTCGCTGTTCTATTGCAGGAGAGCACAGATTTTCTACCCATGCACAATAAATTTAGGTTTAATGGCTGTGTTCATGGGTCCTAAAAAAAAGACAGTAATATTTGCATGTAACTGTAAGGTTGGCCCCATGGCTTTCCAGTCCAATACTTGTAGGAAATTGGAGTTCTTGGTAGTTTTGCTGCTGTTGGGCTTGAGTTGGTAAAGCCTGTTGATGGCCGTTTCTTCCTGGGTCCTTGTTTCCCTGAGTGCCCTATACAAAGAGTCTCAGGGGAGAAACAATGCACTGGCATTATAATTCCACCTTGCAGAACCTACGTTGCTCCTTATAGATAGTACGCAAACACTCAGGGGTGGACTGGTCATAGGGAGACCCGGGACAATGCCCTGTGGGCCGCACTGCTTTGGGGCCAGTTGGGCTTCAGCTTTTAATACCCACATTGAATCCCTGCCCCCTAGTCTACCTCTCAGCCACCCTGTACCCAGCCTCACTGTACCCACAAGCCAAAGATCCCCAACCCCCAATGCTATAGCCTCGACATTATGGTTAGCCTCAACAAAGATGCCTCAGGTCTGCCACTGCATACTGCTGTGGCCCTAGTCCGATGCAGTTCCCACAAGTACTGTTCAGTGGGGGGGTCATCTTGCATGGGGCCCCTTCTGCCATGGGCCCAAAAGCAGAAGCCTCCCCTGTCTCTATGGTATGTACGCCCATTTGGGGTGAAATAAACTTTCCCTCAACCTCTAAAGTCTGGACAGAGGAAGCAAGCCACATAAGGGAGAGACCCATGTTAGGCTTTACAGTAGACAAAAAGAGACCCAAAATCCTGCTATTCAAGGGTGCTAGGTAAATAATTTCTCAAAATAGAAAGTATATATATGGCACATACAGACCAAGAATAACAGGATTCACCCATAATTCTTAGCAGCAGGCAGAGCCATGCAAACCATCTCTTTTCATCTATGTGATATGGCAAGCACACAAAAGGAGTTGCAAATTGCAAAAAGAGAGCAATGGTCGAGTACTGTATCTCTTCTAATACTTACACAGCCATCATTACTGGAGATGAGTAAATTTCTTAAAAATATGATTCAGATGATTTGCCAAATTTCCTCAAGAAATTAGATTATTCCGAATTGAATTTTAACAAATCGCTCAAAATAAAAAACAAACCAACAAACTCCCTCACTACCCTCTGACAGGGGTGTCCCCCACCGCCCCCTGTTCTGCAGCCAGGCAGAGGACATACACCTCTGCCTCGCTAGCTTGCCTTCCAGTGCTCCACACCGCAGGTAGGGGCCCTTTATACCCCGAGTAGTGAGCCGTTGGTGGAAGCCCTCACACCCCCATTTTTTAAAACATTTAAACCTGAAAAGTTAGAAAAAGAAGGGGAGTCCCCCTCTTTGGCAAGACTAGCCTGGAGACCAGCTATGTGGGCTTGTAGCTGAGCAACCAGAACCGTCCCTAAAGACTGCCAGCCCACATAGATCACATGGGCAACAGGCTTTTCTGCACATCCCTGCTGATGGGGATGCAGGTATTTTGGTGAGGGTTTTCACTCGCTTGCTGACAGGTGTCTTGCCGGTCCCTCCTGTCCTTTGAACTGGTATAGAGGTCTCAAGAACTCCTTACCAGTCCCCAAAGTGTTAAAGTGAGAAAAAAAAATACCACACACCAGAAAAAGTCTTGCAAGATTGCAGGGTTGAGGATGTGAGTTTGTTGGTTTGGTTTATTTTTAACAATTTCAGGGAAAACTTCAGTTGGATTTAATCCCTATAAATTTGGCTTTGTGACAAATGTATTTTTCCCTGAATTTCAGAGCGTATTCCAATTCATCCTTTGCTTGTCTCTAATCATCAACTATTTGTGGACACATTTTTAAGTTTCCATCTGCTCTGGAAATACTAGAATGTGTGCTTGGTACCATTACACTTCATAGAATATTATACTGAGAAAAAATAAGGGTAGGAAAACATTCAGACATCATTTTAAGCAAGGAGCGTTACTGGAGCAAACAGAGTCTCGACTTCTGAAACAAAATGTATTGAACCCTCCTCAGTCTAATTAAAGTGTATTTTTTAGAAGGGGATTGTGTTCTTGAAAGACACAACATGACTAAGAAGGGTCCTTAGAGCTTGTATACTACTGGAGTGTGAAGAGGTGGAATTTGTGCAAATTACTGTTTAGCTACTTTCAACAGACAGAATGAGCAATATCTAATATTTGATACAGATAACTGCAATTCAAATGACCACTTCAAATTGTAAGTGTTTTTTTCTATTTTCTATTTCCATTAGCTAAAACAGTGGAGGTTAATATAAAAGCCAGCGAGTACATGAGCCATCTTGTGGAACAGGCATCTCTACATTTCTTTGTTACGGCTCGCATCAATGAAACACAGAAGATAATGGCCAAGCAGAAGATTGTGGTGCTGCAAGTTCCTGAGTTGCGCATTAAGGTCAGACATGTGTCTTATAAAATGAGATCAGACTGATGGTAATGTACATAAAGATCCTTAGGGTGAACTTTACAGGGGCCTTTCAAGTGCTGACAATCATAACAGGGCTTAGTGGCTCTTTGTAAATAGGAAACACAAATTATAAACTAGAGTGGGAAATAATGAGGTTCTTAAACAAACGCAGTCATATGATGTTTTTTTTGTGTAATATTGCTAGTGTGGTACTATTTCAAAATCTGTCGGTTTTCTTTTAGCTTTATAAGTACACACGCACAACCATGTTTGGTCATTAATTATGGATGCTGTGCTTACTGCTAGCAAACATTGATTGTGCCTGACTGCTTCTGGCTCATTGCATGTCTAGCCTATAGAATGCATCCGGATGACTCCTAAAGATCTGTTAGCAGTACATAATACCCTGTAGTAGGCACATTTTTATTTTATTCATCTTTGCATTTATTTTCTTCAGCATTTTCCTACAGAAATTTGACATATTATAGGTGAAATCTCTTAGGCATCATGTTGCTGATGGACAGATTTGCCCAGCATCCCCATTTACGATGCCCATCTGTTTAAAATACCCTGGAAAATAGCGTGAAACCTACCCTCTGTGCTCTGCAAGTAGTAAGCAAGGAACCTGGCTTCCAGGATTCAGTTAAAGGGATTGTCTTTACCTTCTCCCACTCTCCTGTAATGTTTTTTAGTGGTGCATGGAGAAATGTCACCCAGCCGCAGCGCCAGCTTCAGATGCTGGCCACTCTTGCTTCTCTTAAGCTGTACGCAGGGGCGGACTGGGACTAAAAAAACGGCCCGGGACTTTTTGGGGCACACCGGCCCTGCTTTACTGTTCCTAGCCCAGTATAGTATATTATTGTCACATAATTTTATATAAATATATATAGCAGATCAGATTTGGAGACACAGATCAGGAGCAGATCAGATTTGGAGACACAGATCAGGAGCAGATCAGATTTGGAGACACAGATCAGGAGCAGATCGGATTTGTAGACACAGATCAGGAGCAGATCAGATTTGGAGACACAGATCAGGAGCAGATCAGATTTGGAGACACAGATCAGGAGCAGATCAGATTTGGAGACACAGATCAGGAGCAGATCAGATTTGGACACAGATCAGGAGCAGATCAGACTTGGAGACACAGATCAGGAGCAGATCAGATTTGGAGGCACAGATCAGGAGCAGATCAGATTTGGACACAGATCAGGAGCAGATCAGATTTGGACACAGATCAGGAGCAGATCAGATTTGGAGACACAGATCAGGAGCAGATCAGATTTGGAGGCACAGATCAGGAGCAGATCAGATTTGGAGGCACAGATCAGGAGCAGATCAGATTTGGACACAGATCAGGAGCAGATCAGATTTGGAGACACAGATCAGGAGCAGATCAGATTTGGACACAGATCAGGAGCAGATCAGATTTGGACATAGATCAGGAGCAGATCAGATTTGGACACAGATCAGGAGCAGATCAGATTTGGAGACAAAGATCAGGAGCAGATCAGATTTGGAGACACAGATCAGGAGCAGATCAGATTTGGACACAGATCAGGAGCAGATCAGATTTGGAGACACAGATCAGGAGCAGATCAGATTTGGAGACACAGATCAGGAGCAGATCAGATTTGGAGACACATATCAGGAGCAGATCAGATTTGGAGACACAGATCAGGAGCAGATCAGATTTGGAGACAGAGATCAGGAGCAGATCAGATTTGGAGATACAGATCAGGATCAGATCAGATTTCGGCACAGATCAGGAGCAGATCAGATTTGGAGACACAGATTAGGAGCAGATCAGATTTGGAGGCACAGATCAGGAGCAGATCAGATTTAGACACAGATCAGGAGCAGATCAGATCTGGAGACACAGATCAGGAGCAGATCAGATTTGGAGGCACAGATCAGGAGCAGATCAGATTTGGAGACACAGATCAGGATCAGATCAGATTTCGGCACAGATCAGGAGCAGATCAGATTTGGAGACACAGATTAGGAGCAGATCAGATTTGGAGGCACAGATCAGGAGCAGATCAGATTTAGACGCAGATCAGGAGCAGATCAGATCTGGAGACACAGATCAGGAGCAGATCAGATTTGGAGGCACAGATCAGGAGCAGATCAGATTTGGAGGCACAGATCAGGAGCAGATCAGATTTGGAGACACAGATCAGGAGCAGATCAGATTTGGACACAGATCAGGAGCAGGTCAGATTTGGACACAGATCAGGAGCAGATCAGATTTGGAGACACAGATCAGGAGCAGATCAGATTTGGAGACACAGATCAGGAGCAGATCAGATTTAGACACAGATCAGGAGCAGATCAGATCTGGAGACACAGATCAGGAGCAGATCAGATTTGGAGACACAGATCAGGAGCAGATCAGATTTAGACACAGATCAGGAGCAGATCAGATCTGGAGACACAGATCAGGAGCAGATCAGATTTAGACACAGATCAGGAGCAGATCAGATCTGGAGACACAGATCAGGAGCAGATCAGATCTGGAGACACAGATCAGGAGCAGATCAGATTTGGAGACACAGATCAGGAGCAGATCAGATTTGGAGACACAGATCAGGAGCAGATCAGATTTGGAGACAGATCAGGAGAAGATTAGATTTGGACACAGATCAGGAGCAGATCAGATTTGGAGACACAGATCAGGAGCAGATCAGATTTGGAGACACAGATCAGGAGCAGATCAGATTTGGAGACCAAGATCAGGAGCAGATCAGATTTGGAGACACAGATCAGGAGCAGATCAGATTTGGAGACACAGATCAGGAGCAGATCAGATTTGGACACAGATCAGAAGCAGATCAGACATCAGGAGCAGATCAGATTTGGAGACACAGATCAGGAGCAGATCAGATTCAGACACAGATCAGGAGCAGATCAGATCTGGAGACACAGATCAGGAGCAGATCAGATCTGGAGACACAGATCAGGAGCAGATCAGATTTGGAGATACAGATCAGGAGCAGATCAGATTTGGAGACACAGATCAGGAGCAGATCAGATTTGGAGACAGATCAGGAGAAGATTAGATTTGGACACAGATCAGGAGCAGATCAGATTTGGAGACACAGATCAGGAGCAGATCAGATTTGGAGACACAGATCAGGAGCAGATCAGATTTGGAGACACAGATCAGGAGCAGATCAGATTTGGAGACAGATCAGGAGAAGATTAGATTTGGACACAGATCAGGAGCAGATCAGATTTGGAGACACAGATCAGGAGCAGATCAGATTTGGAGACACAGATCAGGAGCAGATCAGATTTGGAGACACAGATCAGGAGCAGATCGGATTTGGAGACACAGATCAGGAGCAGATCGGATTTGGAGACACAGATCAGGAGCAGATCATATTTGAAGACACAGATCAGGAGCAGATCATATTTGGACACAGATCAGGAGCAGATCAGATTTGGACACAGATCAGGAGCAAATCAGATTTGGAGACACAGATCAGGAGCAGATCAGATTTGGAGACACAGATCAGGAGCAGATCAGATTTGGAGACACAGATCAGGAGCAGATCAGATCTGGAGACACAGATCAGGAGCAGATCAGATTTGGAGACACAGATCAGGAGCAGATCAGATTTGGAGACACAGATCAGGAGCAGATCAGATTTGGAGATACAGATCAGGAGCAGATCAGATTTGGAGATACAGATCAGGAGCAGATCAGATCTGGAGACACAGATCAGGAGCACATCAGATTTGGAGACAGATCAGGAGAAGATCAGATTTGGACACAGATCAGGAGCAGATCAGATTTGGAGACACAGATCAGGAGCAGATCAGATTTGGAGACAGATCAGGAGCAGATCAGATTTGGACACAGATCAGGAGCAGATCAGATTTGGACACAGATCAGGAGCAGATCAGATTTGGAGACACAGATCAGGAGCAGATCAGATTTGGAGACACAGATCAGGAGCAGATCAGATTTGGAGACACAGATCAGGAGCAGATCAGACATCAGGAGCAGATCAGATTTGTACACAGATCAGGAGCAGATCAGATTTGTACACAGATCAGGAGCAGATCAGATTTGGAGACACAGATCAGGAGCAGATCAGATTTGGAGACAGATCAGGAGCAGATCAGATTTCGACACAGATCAGGAGCAGATCAGATTTGGAGACACAGATCAGGAGCAGATCAGATTTGTACACACAGATCAGGAGCAGATCAGATTTGGAGACACAGATCAGGAGCAGATCAGATTTGGACACACAGATCAGGAGCAGATCAGATCTGGAGACACAGATCAGGAGCAGATCAGATTTGGAGACACAGATCAGGAGCAGATCAGATTTGGAGACAGATCAGGAGCAGATCAGATTTCGACACAGATCAGGAGCAGATCAGATTTGGAGACACAGATCAGGAGCAGATCAGATTTGTACACACAGATCAGGAGCAGATCAGATTTGGAGACACAGATCAGGAGCAGATCAGATTTGGACACACAGATCAGGAGCAGATCAGATCTGGAGACACAGATCAGGAGCAGATCAGATTTGGAGACACAGATCAGGAGCAGATCAGATTTGGACACAGATCAGGAGCAGATCAGATTTGGAGACACAGATCAGGAGCAGATCAGATTTGGACACAGATCAGGAGCAGATCAGATTTGGACAAACAGATCAGGAGCAGATCAGATCTGGAGACACAGATCAGGAGCAGATCAGATTTGGAGACACAGATCAGGAGCAGATCAGATTTCGACGCAGATCAGATTTGGAGACACAGATCAGGAGCAGATCAGATTTGTACACACAGATCAGGAGCAGATCAGATTTGGAGACACAGATCAGGAGAAGATCAGATTTGGACACACAGATCAGGAGCAGATCAGATCTGGAGACACAGATCAGGAGCAGATCAGATTTGGAGACACAGATCAGGAGCAGATCAGATTTGGACACAGATCAGGAGCAGATCAGATTTGGAGACACAGATCATGAGCAGATCATATTTGGACACAGATGTGAGGTGGCTTTGTAGAAGTTTTCTCATTGGTCACACTGGCCACCCAGCCTCTCTCCTGTTACAGGGCTGTGAGAGGCTCCATTTAGCAGACATATAGTATATGAAGGACCTGAGAACACAGGGACAGGCAACATGGAGCTCTGCACAGCCGAGTCTATGGACAGCACATGGGACACTGTTTGTATTGTAAAAGGGGGTTGAACATCTAAACTTTCCTTAATAAGCTGCCAGGAGGGAGGACACACAAAGGGAAGCCTTTACCTTGTGGCAGAAGGAGCAGCACTTCCCTGCAGCCGAGTTACAAATGGCAGAACCTAGTGTGAAGCATCCACTGACCTCCAGCTCCTGGGACAGGCTGTCACTAGGGGGCAGCAGCGTGCGCACATATCCTGCTCTGTCACATGACACGCTCCTCTGCTTCCCCGTCCATGTAAGTGTAATTGCTGAGGCCGAGCCTGCGCGGAGCCAATGTTCTAACAGCGGCCGATGCCCAGAGCAGTGTAATGGGTGGAGGCTGCTCTGCCCGCCGCTGCTCTCACACACACACTAATGTTTACACGCAGATAATCTGGGTGTGTGTGTGTGTGTTACAGCGGAGGGCAGTGCGGCCTCCACCCGTTACACTGCTCTGCTCATCGGCCACCACCTGCGGCCTTCCCATGTGCCGGCCTACCGGGATTCTGCCCGGTACGCCCTATGGCCAGCCCGCCCCTGGCTGTACGTGTGCGCGCATGCTCGCTTTATGCCCTCTCAGGCTGTGTGCTGCCAGTGGCAAGCTCCACAGGACCAGGGTGAAAGTTTGAATAGGCCAACAAGCCCTGGCTTTATTGTGGGACTATTATCCCTTATTGTTTTGGTGTTAGCTAATCAGCCCCAGGAATATTGTGAGCGTATGAGGCCAGGGTTCTGTTGGCCATTTGTCTCCTCATTGCCTCTATAAAGTTTACCCAGTCTATTTCACTATGCCCATTATAGCAAATTGTTTGAGTGTGTTTCCTTGTGGGCTACCATCCTGTGCATTGTATGACTGTCTACCCGTGTATGACCTTGGCTATCCAGGATTACCTGTCAACTCTTTCCCAGAGTAGTCACCAACTTTTGGTCCCAGAGCTCAGGGGATATTGCTTGAGGCAACTGAACCCAGGTAGGCGTTTCTAGTGTCCTGGCAAATGGGGACTTGTGCCCTAAGGGTGAAGGCCGTAAAGATTGGGCAATATCCCTCTGATCTGGGTTCCCCATTAGACCGAGCCTTACACCTATAATTCAGGTAGAGGTGACAGCTCTGAAGGAGCTCTAATTAGGACAATGCTGGAGGCATTGCTGTAGAACTGGGGCAGGAACCTGCTTCTGAGAAAGCAGATCAGAAAGAATAAGCTGCCTGAAAGGCATTGTAAGTATGCTTTGATTATATACTTAGCCCTTTATAAAAGTGGGTCACTAATAATTCCTTCTTAAACAGGTTTTGAATGCAATAAAATGTTCACTGCACAGCACATAAATACTGTACTGCAGTACATTTGATTAAATTAAAAATTCCATGCATGTTTGTGTTATGTCATTATATGGACCTACACCTTCGGAAGTGAGTAACTCATCACATTAAGCTAAATTAGAATGGATTTTAATGGAACACATTAATACAGCAATTATATCATTGTTTAATCCATAATGTAATTTGCTTATTTTACGCTTCACATGATCTGATATAGCAATACAATTATCTGTGTATTAGCAAGCCAATGACAAGTGTATCTGCTTTACAGAACTAATATTAACAATACCTAGATTTAACAATCTAATACAAAATACAATGAAAGTACATTAAAGCATGATTTCAATACTTTTTTTGTAAAATGTAAAGGTTGTCCTTTTGTGTCCCCTGGATGTAGACTCGCTAAAGGCTAAAAATGACATGTGACAGCTTTCTGTAGCTGCAACATTCCCTTCTGCACAGTACACATGATTAGTGTAGAAGTGATGTAATAGTAGAAGCTGAGGAGAAAACTGCTTTTACAGTAGAGCAGACCTATGCCCAATTAGGTGCTGAGTGAAAGATTGTTGTTGCATGACAGGCTAACCCCTTTGAAATTACCCCTCTGCCAACTGCCCCCAGCCACTCTAAAGAAACAGATTCTCTTTGAGGCTCTGTCAAATGGGTGGCAGGGAACCTTTGAGCTTAGTGTACACTGTTTTGACTCAAGTAACAGAAAAGTGCCAACCATTGTAGTGTGCTGCGGTTTCTGGTTCCTAGTCTAATAAAAATTAAGGAGTGAGTTACTCTTTATCATGGTAAAGAGGGCAGAGACAACAATTCAGGATACCCCAGTTAAGCGTATCATGAAACAGGGGCGTTTTAAGTGAATGACCTATCTCTTGTGATCCAACAAAATGCAAGGCTAGATCTAACCAAAGGGGTCACAGGCAGAAAAGCACTGATGCCACCATACTTTATGTAAAGCTGAAAAGGTTGACTGAATATGAGCGTACAAGCAAATCTTAAGGGCTGATTGAGCTGTCTTAGAGTAAAAAGTTCACTTCCTTTTTGTTTTCTAATTTTTACTCCAAAGTGCACATTTTTGTTTCTTAAAGTAGCCCTGTGTAGCATAAAGAAAGTCATTAAAGTATTGTTTGGGCAAGTAAGAAAGAATATATACTCAACCTTCTCCCCCAGAACAGTTTTATCCTAGTCCAGCAATATAAAATACACCATTCTCTGCATCCAGAATACGGTATGTTCACTCAATGGACCCAGAAGAAGGTGCTTCAGGGGAGGCATAGGTGAGTATGATCTTTTTTTTGAGGCTAGACAGGACTTTTTAGATTACTAAAGGGACATTCTAGTTTACTTACATATTCCTACCTTTGTTCACAGACTGTTGGAGAGAAAAGTGTTGGAAAGGAAATGACTGTGGTGGTGGAATTTACTAACCCACTCAAGAAGAAGATCCAGAATGTTGTCTTGCGTATAGGTGGACCAGGTCTTATGAAAACCAAAACTCAAATTTTCAGGTAATGGTACATTATCAGAATGGTTTTGTATGTCTGTCCTATTATTGTTAAAACAAACGCTGGATTGGTAAATGTAAATTATTGTTCAACAGCAAAGCTGAAAGTGCGCCAAATATGTGCAAAGCTACAATGCCCCATGTTTGTCTTTTGGGTGTTTTTCTCTCTTTATAAAAACCCTCACCCCCAGCATTCTGCCACCTGCAAGGGACAGTTAGGTATACTATCCTTATTCACTATAGATAGTCTGGCCCATTGGTACGAGCAGCTTTAACAAGCAAAAACTGCAACTTCCCATGGTCGCTTTTTAGTATAATCAAATCTTATTGGTTTTCAAAGCAGAGGGAATAGGGGGTACAGAAGGCAGAATGGGGGGGGGGGGGGTAAGGGTAAAGAGATACAGCATGTATATTTCACAATTCATTACATTGACCAGTTCTACATCCCACCAACCTCCACAATTCCAATCACGTCACTTGATGCTATCCAAACAATCGGTATAAAAAATCAATGTTTACAACAGTAGGTTATGGAGCTTATACGGGTTCGCTGCAAGTAACCAGTGGGACCAATTTTTACCTACACCCAATCATTGTCAGTGGCCAGCTGTCAACTGCTATTTAATATTCTAATTCTGCTTGGGGGATTGGGAACCAGCTAGGCATGGGGAAGGGGATTATTAGAGGATTATTAGGGTTGAGTGATGCGTGAAACGCAACACCTTACGATAGAGCCATTGGGGTGGCAACTGGCTCCAGAGATTAGGATGAGAGATATCTCACGATCACATTTTGCCCTGAAGACCTCACCTGCAACTTGGACGTCCTGATCATCAGTGCTCGGGGGAACTCCCAGGTCTATAGCGGGGCACCCCCTACATGAATCCTGGATTTATCCATTAGATTATAACAGGGATGAGAAGCACAAATTCCGGTAATCTAACCCAGTGGTCCCCAACCCCGGGCCGCGGACCCCTACTGGTCCATGGCTCAAATGGTACCGGGCCCTGAGGCTATCGCGCCCCATGCTCCAAACGAAAGCAGCGGGCGGGGCCGTCGGCCAGAATGGAAGGCAGCGGGCGGGTGTGCGACGGGTAGGAAAGACAGCAGGTGGGTGATTTATGGAGGAGCGGCCGGCTCAACTGTCTGCTTCGATGGCAGGAGGCTGAGCGGCGCTCAGTTAAAAGAAGTTCTGCAGTGCACTTTCCAATATCCTCCGGGCTGCAACAGCAGGGCTATGCATTAGTTTCGCCCTGCATAGTTCTGTTTGCAGCTGCCCAGCGGATATAAAACAGTGCATGAAGCAGGACGTTTATGATTGTGCATCGCTAAGCCTCCTGGGATAGTTGCAGAGGGCTGAGCGTGCCTTTTATCATCAGCCAGCTTTTCCCGGGGGCATCCTGAATCGGGATGCCCCCACTGTGTGAACCCCCCCAGGGCACCTGTAAAAACTCACATTTCCCTGCTTCAGCTCTCTTTACCCTGCTCTATCCCATCCCATCTCTCTTTTCCCAGCTCTGTCCCAACCCATCCGATCTCTCTTTTCCCAGCTCTGTCCCATCCCATCTCTCTTTTCCCAGCTCTGTCCCATCCGATCTCTCTTTTCCCAGCTCTGTCCCATCCCATCTCTCTTTTCCCAGCTCTGTCCCATCCCATCTCTCTTTTCCCAGCTCTGTCCCATCCCATCTCTCTTTTCCCAGCTCTGTCCCATCCCATCTCTCTTTTCCCAGCTCTGTCCCAACCCATCCGATCTCTCTTTTCCCAGCTCTGTCCCATCCCATCTCTCTTTTCCCAGCTCTGTCCCATCCCATCTCTCTTTTCCCAGCTCTGTCCCATCCCATCTCTCTTTTCCCAGCTCTGTCCCATCCCATCTCTCTTTTCCCAGCTCTGTCCCATCCCATCTCTCTTTTCCCAGCTCTGTCCCATCCCATCCCATCTCTCTTTTCCCATCTCTGTCCCATCCCATCCCATCTCTCTTTTCCCAGCTCTGTCCCATCCCATCTCTCTATTCCCAGCTCTGTCCCATCCCATCTCTCTATTCCCAGCTCTGTCCCATCCCATCTCTCTTTTCCCAGCTCTGTCCCATCCCATCTCTCTTTTCCCAGCTCTGTCCCATCCCATCTCTCTTTTCCCAGCTCTGTCCCATCCCATCTCTCTTTTCCAAGCTCTGTCCCATCCCATCTCTCTTTTCCCAGCTCTGTCCCATCCCATCTCTCTTTTCCCAAATCTGTCCCATCCCATCTCTCTTTTGCCAGCCTTGTCCCATCCCATCTCTCTTTTCCCAGCTCTGTCCCATCCCATCTCTCTTTTCCCAGCTCTGTCCCATCCCATCTCTCTTTTCCCAGCTCTGTCCCATCCCATCTCTCTTTTCCCAGCTCTGTCCCATCCCATCTCTCTTTTCCCAGCTCTGTCCCATCCCATCTCTCTATTCCCAGCTCTGTCCCATCCCATCTCTCTTTTCCCAGCTCTGTCCCATCCCATCTCTCTCTTCCCAGCTCTGTCCCATCCCATCTCTCTTTTCACAGCTCTGTCCCCTCCCATCTCTCTTTTCACAGCTCTGTCCCATCCCATCTCTCTATTCCCAGCTCTGTCCCATCCCATCTCTCTATTCCCAGCTCTGTCCCATCCCACCTCTCTATTCCCAGCTCTGTCCCATCCCATCCCATCTCTCTTTTCCCAGCTCTGTCCCATCCCATCTCTCTTTTCCCAGCTCTGTCCCATCCCATCCCATCTCTCTTTTCCCAGCTCTGTCCCATCCCATCTCTCTTTTCCCTGCTCTGTCCCATCCCATCTCTCTTTTCCCAGCTCTGTCCCATCCCATCTCTCTTTTCCCAGCTCTGTCCCATCCCATCTCTCTTTTCCCAGCTCTGTCCCATCCCATCTCTCTTTTCCCAGCTCTGTCCCATCCCATCTCTATTTTCCCAGCTCTGTCCCATCCCATTTCTCTTTTCCCATCTCTGTCCCATCTCTCTTTTCAAGCCCCTTCCCATCTCTCTTTTCCCAGCTCTGTCCCATCCCATCTCTCTTTTCCCAGCTCTGTCCCAACCCATCCGATCTCTCTTTTCCCAGCTCTGTCCCATCCCATCTCTCTTTTCCCAGCTCTGTCCCATCCCATCTCTCTTTTCCCAGCTCTGTCCCATCCCATCTCTCTTTTCCCAGCTCTGTCCCATCCCATCTCTCTTTTCCCAGCTCTGTCCCAACCCATCCGATCTCTCTTTTCCCAGCTCTGTCCCATCCCGTCTCTCTTTTCCCAGCTCTGTCCCATCCCATCTCTCTTTTCCCAGCTCTGTCCCATCCCATCCCATCTCTTTTCCAAGCTCTGTCCCATCCCATCCCATCTCTTTTCCCAGCTCTGTCCCATCCCATCCCATCTCTCTTTTCCCATCTCTGCCCCATCCCATCCCATCTCTCTTTTCCCAGCTCTGTCCCATCCCATCTCTCTTTTCCCAGCTCTCTCCCATCCGATCTCTCTTTTCCCAGCTCTGTCCCATCCCATCTCTCTATTCCCAGCTCTGTCCCATCCCATCTCTCTATTCCCAGCTCTGTCCCATCCCATCTCTCTATTCCCAGCTCTGTCCCATCCCATCTCTCTATTCCCAGCTCTGTCCCATCCCATCCCATCTCTCTTTTCCCAGCTCTGTCCCATCCCATCTCTCTTTTCCTAGCTCTGTCCCATCCCATCCCATCTCTCTTTTCCCAGCTCTGTCCCATCCCATCTCTCTTTTCCCAGCTCTGTCCCATCCCATCTCTCTTTTCCCAGCTCTGTCCCATCCCATCTCTCTTTTCCCAGCTCTGTCCCATCCCATCTCTCTTTTCCCAGCTCTGTCCCATCCCATCTCTCTTTTCCCAGCTCTGTCCCATCCCATCTCTATTTTCCCAGCTCTGTCCCATCCCATTTCTCTTTTCCCATCTCTGTCCCATCTCTCTTTTCAAGCCCCTTCCCATCTCTCTTTTCCCAGCTCTGTCCCATCCCATCTCTCTTTTCCCATCTCTGTCCCATCCCATCCCATCTCTCCTTTCCAAGCTCTGTCCCATCCCATCCCATCTCTCTTTTCCCAGCTCTGTCCCATCCCATCTCTCTTTTCCCAGCTCTGTCCCATCCCATCTCTCTTTTCCCAGCTCTGTCCCATCCCATCTCTCTATTCCTAGCTCTGCCCCATCCCATCTCTCTTTTCCAAGCTCTGTCCCATCCCATCTCTCTTTTCCCAGCTCTGTCCCATCCCATCTCTCTTTTCCCAGCTCTGTCCCATCCCATCCCATCTCTCTTTTCCCAGCTCTGTCCCATCCCATCTCTCTTTTCCAAGCTTTGTCCCATCCCATCTCTCTTTTCCCATCTCTGTCCCATCCCATCCCATCTCTCTTTTCCAAGCTCTGTCCCATCCCATCTCTCTTTTCCCAGCTCTGTCCCATCCGATCTCTCTTTCCCAAGCTCTGTCCCATCCCATCTCTCTATTCCCAGCTCTGTCCCATCCCATCTCTCTATTCCCAGCTTTGTCCCATCCCATCTCTCTTTTCCCAGCTCTCTCCCATCCGATCTCTCTTTTCCCAGCTCTGTCCCATCCCATCTCTCTATTCCCAGCTCTGTCCCATCCCATCTCTCTATTCCCAGCTCTGTCCCATCCCATCTCTCTTTTCCCAACTCTTTCCCATCCCATCTCTCTATTCCCAGCTCTGTCCCATCCCATCTCTCTTTTTCCAGCTCTGTCCCATCCCATCTCTTTTTTCCCAGCTCTGTCCCATCCCATCTCTTTTTTCCCAGCTCTGTCCCATCCCATCTCTCTTTTCCCAGCTCTCTCCCATCCGATCTCTCTTTTCCCAGCTCTGTCCCATCCCATCTCTCTTTTCCCAGCTCTGTCCCATCCCATCTCTCTATTCCCAGCTCTGTCCCATCCCATCTCTCTATTCCCAGCTCTGTCCCATCCCATCTCTCTTTTCCCAACTCTTTCCCATCCCATCTCTCTATTCCCAGCTCTGTCCCATCCCATCTCTCTTTTCCCAGCTCTGTCCCATCCCATCTCTCTATTCCCAGCTCTGTCCCATCCCATCTCTCTATTCCCAGCTCTGTCCCATCCCATCTCTCTTTTCCCAACTCTTTCCCATCCCACCTCTCTATTCCCAGCTCTGTCCCATCCCATCTCTCTTTTCCCAGCTCTGTCCCATCCCATCTCTCTTTTCCCAGCTCTGTCCCATCCGATCTCTCTTTCCCCAGCTCTGTCCCATCCCATCTCTCTTTTCCCAGCTCTGTCCCATCCGATCTCTCTTTCCCCAGCTCTGTCCCATCCCATCTCTTTTTTCCCAGCTTTGTCCCATCCCATCTCTCTATTCCCAGCTCTGTCCCATCCCATCTCTCTTTTCCCATCTCTGTCCCATCCCATCCCATCTCTCTTTTCCAAGCTCTGTCCCATCCCATCTCTCTTTTCCCAGCTCTGTCCCATCCCATCTCTCTTTCCCAAGCTCTGTCCCATCCCATCTCTCTATTCCCAGCTCTGTCCCATCCCATCTCTCTATTCCCAGCTTTGTCCCATCCCATCTCTCTATTCCCAGCTCTGTCCCATCCCATCTCTCTATTCCCAGCTCTGTCCCATCCCATCTCTCTTTTCCAAGCTCTGTCCCATCCCATCCCATCTCTCTTTTCCAAGCTCTGTCCCATCCCATCCCATCTCTCTTTTCCAAGCTCTGTCCCATCCCATCCCATCTCTCTTTTCCCAGCTCTGTCCCATCCCATCTCTCTATTCCCAGCTCTGTCCCATCCCATCTCTCTTTTCCCAACTCTTTCCCATCCCACCTCTCTATTCCCAGCTCTGTCCCATCCCATCTCTCTTTTCCCAGCTCTGTCCCATCCCATCTCTCTTTTCCCAGCTCTGTCCCATCCGATCTCTCTTTCCCCAGCTCTGTCCCATCCCATCTCTCTTTTCCCAGCTCTGTCCCATCCGATCTCTCTTTCCCCAGCTCTGTCCCATCCCATCTCTTTTTTCCCAGCTTTGTCCCATCCCATCTCTCTATTCCCAGCTCTGTCCCATCCCATCTCTCTTTTCCCAGCTCTTTCCCATCCGATCTCTCTTTCCCCAGCTCTGTCCCATCCCATCTCTTTTTTCCCAGCTTTGTCCCATCCCATCTCTCTATTCCCAGCTCTGTCCCATCCCATCTCTCTTTTCCCAGCTCTGTCCCATCCCATCTCTCTTTTCCCAGCTCTGTCCCATCCCATCTCTCTTCTCCCAGCTCTGTCCCATCCCATCTCTCTTTTCCCAGCTCTGTCCCATCCCATCTCTCTTCTCCCAGCTCTGTCCCATCCCATCTCTCTTTTCCCAGCTCTGTCCCATCCCATCTCTCTTTTCCCAGCTCTGTCCCATCCCATCTCTCTTTTCCCAGCTCTGTCCCATCCCATCTCTCTTTTCCCAGCTCTGTCCCATCCCATCTCTCTTTTCCAAGCTCTGTCCCATCCCATCCCATCTCTCTTTTCCAAGCTCTGTCCCATCCCATCCCATCTCTCTTTTCCAAGCTCTGTCCCATCCCATCCCATCTCTCTTTTCCCAGCTCTGTCCCATCCCATCTCTCTTTTCCCAGCTCTGCCCCATCCCATCTCTCTATTCCCAGCTCTGTCCCATCCCATCTCTCTTTTCCCAGCTCTGTCCCATCCCATCTCTCTTTTCCCAGCTCTGTCCCATCCCATCTCTCTTTTCCCAGCTCTGTCCCATCCCATCTCTCTTTTCCCAGCTCTGTCCCATCCCATCCCATCTCTCTTTTCCAAGCTCTGTCCCATCCCATCTCTCTTTTCCCAGCTCTGTCCCATCCCATCTCTCTTTTCCCAGCTCTGTCCCATCCCATCTCTCTTTTCCCAGCTCTGTCCCATCCCATCGCTCTTTTCCAAGCTCTGTCCCATCCCATCTCTCTTTTCCCAGCTCTGTCCCATCCCATCTCTCTTTTCCCAGCTCTGTCCCATCCCATCTCTCTTTTCCCAGCTCTGTCCATCCCATCTCTCTTTTCCCAGCTCTGTCCCATCCCATCTCTCTTTTCCCAGCTCTGTCCCATCCCATCTCTCTTTTCCCAGCTCTGTCCCATCCCATCCCATCTCTCTTTTCCAAGCTCTGTCCCATCCCATCTCTCTTTTCCCAGCTCTGTCCCATCCCATCTCTCTTTTCCAAGCTCTGTCCCATCCCATCTCTCTTTTCCCATCTCTGTCCCATCCCATCTCTCTTTTCCCAGCTCTGTCCCATCCCATATCACTTTTCCCAGCTCTGTCCCGTCCCATCTCTCTTTTCCCAGCTCTGTCCCATCCCATCCCATCTCTCTTTTCCAAGCTCTGTCCCATCCCATCCCATCTCTCTGTTCCCATCTCTGTCCCATCCCATCTCTTTTCCAAGCTCTGTCCCATCCCATCTCTCTTTTCCCATCTCTGTCCCATCCCATCTCCCTTTTCCCAGCTCTGTCCCATCCCATCTCTCTTTTCCCAGCTCTGTCCCGTCCCATCTCTCTTTTCCCAGCTCTGTCCCATCCCATCCCATCTCTCTTTTCCCAGCTCTGTCCCATCCCATCTCTCTTTTCCCATCTCTGTCCCATCCCATCCCATCTCTTTTCCCATCTCTGTCCCATCCCATCTCTCTTTTCCCATCTCTGTCCCATCCCATCTCTCTTTTCCCAGCTCTGTCCCATCCCATCCCATCTCTTTTCCCATCTCTGTCCCATCCCATCTCTCTTTTCCCATCTCTGTCCCATCCCATCTCTCTTTTCCCAGCTCTGTCCCATCCCATCTCTCTTTTCCCAGCTCTGTCCCGTCCCATCTCTCTATTCCCAGCTCTGTCCCATCCCATCTCTCTTTTCCCAGCTCTGTCCCATCCCATCTCTCTATTCCCAGCTCTGTCCCATCCCATCTCTCTTTTCCCAGCTCTGTCCCATCCCATCTCTCTTTTCCCAGCTCTGTCCCATCCCATCTCTCTTTTCACAGCTCTGTCCCATCCCATCTCTCTATTCCCAGCTCTGTCCCATCCCATCTCTCTATTCCCAGCTCTGTCCCATCCCATCTCTCTATTCCCAGCTCTGTCCCATCCCATCCCATCTCTCTTTTCCCAGCTCTGTCCCATCCCATCTCTCTTTTCCCAGCTCTGTCCCATCCCATCTCTCTTTTCCCAGCTCTGTCCCATCCCATCTCTCTTTTCCCAGCTCTGTCCCATCCCATCTCTCTTTTCCCAGCTCTGTTCCATCCCATCTCTCTTTTCCCAGCTCTGTCCCATCCCATCTCTCTTTTCCCAGCTCTGTCCCATGCCATCTCTATTTTCCCAGCTCTGTCCCATCCCATTTCTCTTTTCCCATCTCTGTCCCATCTCTCTTTTCAAGCCCCTTCCCATCTCTCTTTTCCCAGCTCTGTCCCATCCCATCTCTCTTTTCCCATCTCTGTCCCATCCCATCCCATCTCTCCTTTCCAAGCTCTGTCCCATCCCATCCCATCTCTCTTTTCCCAGCTCTGTCCCATCCCATCTCTCTTTTCCCAGCTCTGTCCCATCCCATCTCTCTTTTCCCAGCTCTGTCCCATCCCATCTCTCTATTCCTAGCTCTGCCCCATCCCATCTCTCTTTTCCAAGCTCTGTCCCATCCCATCTCTCTTTTCCCAGCTCTGTCCCATCCCATCTCTCTTTTCCCAGCTCTGTCCCATCCCATCCCATCTCTCTTTTCCCAGCTCTGTCCCATCCCATCTCTCTTTTCCAAGCTCTGTCCCATCCCATCTCTCTTTTCCCATCTCTGTCCCATCCCATCCCATCTCTCTTTTCCATGCTCTGTCCCATCCCATCTCTCTTTTCCCAGCTCTGTCCCATCCGATCTCTCTTTCCCAAGCTCTGTCCCATCCCATCTCTCTATTCCCAGCTCTGTCCCATCCCATCTCTCTATTCCCAGCTTTGTCCCATCCCATCTCTCTTTTCCCAGCTCTCTCCCATCCGATCTCTCTTTTACCAGCTCTGTCCCATCCCATCTCTCTATTCCCAGCTCTGTCCCATCCCATCTCTCTATTCCCAGCTCTGTCCCATCCCATCTCTCTTTTCCCAACTCTTTCCCATCCCATCTCTCGATTCCCAGCTCTGTCCCATCCCATCTCTCTTTTTCCAGCTCTGTCCCATCCCATCTCTTTTTTCCCAGCTCTGTCCCATCCCATCTCTCTTTTCCCAGCTCTGTCCCATCTCTCTTTTCCCAGCTCTCTCCCATCCGATCTCTCTTTTCCCAGCTCTGTCCCATCCCATCTCTCTATTCCCAGCTCTGTCCCATCCCATCTCTCTATTCCCAGCTCTGTCCCATCCCATCTCTCTTTTCCCAACTCTTTCCCATCCCATCTCTCTATTCCCAGCTCTGTCCCATCCCATCTCTCTTTTCCCAGCTCTGTCCCATCCCATCTCTCTATTCCCAGCTCTGTCCCATCCCATCTCTCTATTCCCAGCTCTGTCCCATCCCATCTCTCTTTTCCCAACTCTTTCCCATCCCACCTCTCTATTCCCAGCTCTGTCCCATCCCATATCTCTTTTCCCAGCTCTGTCCCATCCCATCTCTCTTTTCCCAGCTCTGTCCCATCCGATCTCTCTTTCCCCAGCTCTGTCCCATCCCATCTCTCTTTTCCCAGCTCTGTCCCATCCGATCTCTCTTTCCCCAGCTCTGTCCCATCCCATCTCTTTTTTCCCAGCTTTGTCCCATCCCATCTCTCTATTCCCAGCTCTGTCGCATCCCATCTCTCTTTTCCCATCTCTGTCCCATCCCATCCCATCTCTCTTTTCCAAGCTCTGTCCCATCCCATCTCTCTTTTCCCAGCTCTGTCCCATCCGATCTCTCTTTCCCAAGCTCTGTCCCATCCCATCTCTCTATTCCCAGCTCTGTCCCATCCCATCTCTCTATTCCCAGCTTTGTCCCATCCCATCTCTCTTTTCCCAGCTCTCTCCCATCCGATCTCTCTTCTCCCAGCTCTGTCCCATCCCATCTCTCTATTCCCAGCTCTGTCCCATCCCATCTCTCTATTCCCAGCTCTGTCCCATCCCATCTCTCTTTTCCCAACTCTTTCCCATCCCATCTCTCTATTCCCAGCTCTGTCCCATCCCATCTCTCTTTTTCCAGCTCTGTCCCATCCCCTCTCTTTTTTCCCAGCTCTGTCCCATCCCATCTCTCTTTTCCCAGCTCTGTCCCATCCCATCTCTCTTTTCCCAGCTCTCTCCCATCCCATCTCTCTTTTCCCAGCTCTGTCCCATCCCATCTCTCTATTCCCAGCTCTGTCCCATCCCATCTCTCTATTCCCAGCTCTGTCCCATCCCATCTCTCTTTTCCCAACTCTTTCCCATCCCATCTCTCTATTCCCAGCTCTGTCCCATCCCATCTCTCTTTTCCCAGCTCTGTCCCATCCCATCTCTCTATTCCCAGCTCTGTCCCATCCCATCTCTCTATTCCCAGCTCTGTCCCATCCCATCTCTCTTTTCCCAACTCTTTCCCATCCCACCTCTCTATTCCCAGCTCTGTCCCATCCCATCTCTCTTTTCCCAGCTCTGTCCCATCCCATCTCTCTTTTCCCAGCTCTGTCCCATCCGATCTCTCTTTCCCCAGCTCTGTCCCATCCCATCTCTCTTTTCCCAGCTCTGTCCCATCCGATCTCTCTTTCCCCAGCTCTGTCCCATCCCATCTCTTTTTTCCCAGCTTTGTCCCATCCCATCTCTCTATTCCCAGCTCTGTCCCATCCCATCTCTCTTTTCCCAGCTCTGTCCCATCCGATCTCTCTTTCCCCAGCTCTGTCCCATCCCATCTCTTTTTTCCCAGCTTTGTCCCATCCCATCTCTCTATTCCCAGCTCTGTCCCATCCCATCTCTCTTTTCCCAGCTCTGTCCCATCCCATCTCTCTTTTCCCAGCTCTGTCCCATCCCATCTCTCTTCTCCCAGCTCTGTCCCATCCCATCTCTCTTTTCCCAGCTCTGTCCCATCCCATCTCTCTTCTCCCAGCTCTGTCCCATCCCATCTCTCTTTTCCAAGCTCTGTCCCATCCCATCTCTCTTTTCCCAGCTCTGTCCCATCCCATCTCTCTTTTCCCAGCTCTGTCCCATCCCATCTCTCTTTTCCCAGCTCTGTCCCATCCCATCTCTCTTTTCCAAGCTCTGTCCCATCCCATCTCTCTTTTCCAAGCTCTGTCCCATCCCATCCCATCTCTCTTTTCCAAGCTCTGTCCCATCCCATCCCATCTCTCTTTTCCCAGCTCTGTCCCATCCCATCTCTCTTTTCCCAGCTCTGCCCCATCCCATCTCTCTATTCCCAGCTCTGTCCCATCCCATCTCTCTTTTCCCAGCTCTGTCCCATCCCATCTCTCTTTTCCCAGCTCTGTCCCATCCCATCTCTCTTTTCCCAGCTCTGTCCCATCCCATCTCTCTTTTCCCAGCTCTGTCCCATCCCATCTCTCTTTTCCAAGCTCTGTCCCATCCCATCTCTCTTTTCCCAGCTTTGTCCCATCCCAACCCTCTTTTCCCAGCTCTGTCCCATCCCATCTCTCTTTTCCCAGCTCTGTCCCATCCCATCTCTCTTTTCCAAGCTCTGTCCCATCCCATCTCTCTTTTCCCAGCTCTGTCCCATCCCATCTCTCTTTTCCCAACTCTGTCCCATCCCATCTCTCTTTTCCCAGCTCTGTCCATCCCATCTCTCTTTTCCCAGCTCTGTCCCATCCCATCTCTCTTTTCCCAGCTCTGTCCCATCCCATCTCTCTTTTCCCAGCTCTGTCCCATCCCATCTCTCTATTCCCAGCTCTGTCCCATCCCATCTCTCTTTTCCCAGCTCTGTCCCATCCCATCTCTCTTTTCCAAGCTCTGTCCCATCCCATCTCTCTTTTCCCATCTCTGTCCCATCCCATCTCTCTTTTCCCAGCTCTGTCCCATCCCATATCTCTTTTCCCAGCTCTGTCCCGTCCCATCTCTCTTTTCCCAGCTCTGTCCCATCCCATCCCATCTCTCTTTTCCAAGCTCTGTCCCATCCCATCCCATCTCTCTGTTCCCATCTCTGTCCCATCCCATCCCATCTCTTTTCCAAGCTCTGTCCCATCCCATCTCTCTTTTCCCATCTCTGTCCCATCCCATCTCCCTTTTCCCAGCTCTGTCCCATCCCATCTCTCTTTTCCCAGCTCTGTCCCGTCCCATCTCTCTTTTCCCAGCTCTGTCCCATCCCATCCCATCTCTCTTTTCCCAGCTCTGTCCCATCCCATCTCTCTTTTCCCATCTCTGTCCCATCCCATCCCATCTCTTTTCCCATCTCTGTCCCATCCCATCTCTCTTTTCCCATCTCTGTCCCATCCCATCTCTCTTTTCCCAGCTCTGTCCCATCCCATCCCATCTCTTTTCCCATCTCTGTCCCATCCCATCTCTCTTTTCCCATCTCTGTCCCATCCCATCTCTCTTTTCCCAGCTCTGTCCCATCCCATCTCTCTTTTCCCAGCTCTGTCCCATCCCATCCCATCTCTCTTTTCCAAGCTCTGTCCCATCCCATCCCATTTCTCTGTTCCCATCTCTGTCCCATCCCATCCCATCTCTTTTCCAAGCTCTGTCCCATCCCATCTCTCTTTTCCCATCTCTGTCCCATCCCATCTCTCTTTTCCCAGCTCTGTCCCATCCCATCTCTCTTTTCCCAGCTCTGTCCCGTCCCATCTCTCTTTTCCCAGCTCTGTCCCATCCCATCTCTCTTTTCCCAGCTCTGTCCCATCCCATCTCTCTTTTCCCAGCTCTGTCCCATCCCATCTCTCTTTTCCCATCTCTGTCCCATCCCATCCCATCTCTTTTCCCATCTCTGTCCCATCCCATCCCATCTCTTTTCCCATCTCTGTCCCATCCCATCCCATCTCTTTTCCCATCTCTGTCCCATCCCATCTCTCTTTTCCCATCTCTGTCCCATCCCATCTCTCTTTTCCCATCTCTGTCCCATCCCATCTCTCTTTTCCCAGCTCTGTCCCATCCCATCTCTCTTTTCCCAGCTCTGTCCCATCCCATCTCTCTTTTCCCAGCTCTGTCCCGTCCCATCTCTCTTTTCCCAGCTCTGTCCCATCCCATCCCATCTCTCTGTTCCCAGCTCTGTCCCATCCGATCTCTCTTTTCCCAGCTCTGTCCGATCCCATCTCTCTTTTCCTAGCTCTGTCCTATCCCATCCCATCTCTCTTTTTCCAGCTCTGTCCCATACTTATTTTTTTCAGTAACTGTATTTTATTTCGAAGGCATGTTTAAATACTTTAACATTAAAATGATTGAATCAAAACAATATTAACAATCAAAGCCGCTGCACCGCCCCCAGCCACACCCCAGCCCCTTTTTAACATGTATCCTGCCACCTGGAGACCCACAGTTAGGTATACAACACTATTCCACTGTAGGTACTGTGGCCCACTTGCATGAAAAGGCTTAGCAATGAATAGGGCTTTAATTGAGTAATTAATCCCTAAAATAGCTCCTGAAAATAAGGGCCATTTTATGCTTTATTTCACAATAAGGAATACAGTAAAATAAGGTGTAATTCAAAGAAGAGAAAGCAATACAGAAGATTATAAATACTTAAAAGTGCTCATATTTTAGTAATTAACATCTAAGAATGCTTTGGGACAGTTAATAAGAGCTACTGACTATGAACATTTACTGAAGATTTGGAACAAAATACGTAAAAAAATACTCAGAACCAAATGATTTGCTAACCCCCCTCCCAAGAACCTAATAACAAGCAATGGCAGAGCCCCCCCCCAATACTCTATAACAGTCAGTGTGATGCAGAATCCCCCCCAATCCCCTATAACTAACAGTGTGGCAGAATCACCCCAATACTATAACAAGTTGTGCGGCAGAATCCCCCCAATCCTATAATGGGCATTGTTGCTGAATCCTCCAACCCTATAATGGGAAGGGTGGCATGCAGCAGATATCTAGATGTTATTTAACCCCCCCCCCCCCCATAACCCTACAGCAGCTGGCTGCGGCACAAGTTGGCTTGCACAGCTGACAGTGCAGTCGGCTCCCCCCCCTCCCCCGTGCAGGGGAGGAGTGGGGAGCCGGCAAGTCAGCTTCTGTCGCTCACACTAGATCCAAGGGTGGCGCTGGAACGAGGATGGTGGTGATTTTTTTTTGTACCCACTGCCCGAGGTGCCGGTGAATTTCAGGAAAAATTCGGTCAGCGCGAACCCCCAAAAATTCGGTTTCGTGCCAAATCGAATTTTTCCTGATATTCAGAGCGAACTTGGGTACTGACGAACCAGTTCGCTGATCTCTAGTGATGCCCACCAGGGAGACAAATATAGGATGGAGGGAGTGGTCTTGTTTTGCATAATTCATGGCAAATACAAAAGCTGAGCCAGATTAGAGCAGCTTTCTGTCTGGACCCCAAACAAGACTCTTTTGTAGTTCTGGCCTTGTAGTAACCCTGACTGTTGGAACATAAAAGACATTGCCAGCATGTCAAAAAAGTTTTAAACCCATTATATATAAAACATCCAGCCAAGGTCTGCTTTGGTTTATATTTAAGGGTTATTTTGCTCATTTTTGTAGAGTTCAGGGTATTCAGAATGATGGATCAGCATGTATTCAACCTCAGCTTTATATTAAGTGAATTTTCTTCCTATTCATCGTTTAGCCTGCGGCAAAGTCAGTCTGTTGAGCCACCTCTGCCATTTTAGGCATTAATGTCATGAAACTTTGTTTTATGTTTCTTACTGCCTCTCAGCCCATAGTTTAACACCTCGCTGGAAAGATACTTGCCTAAGTAAAGCTGCAGGCTCTGCAAATGCAAAAGTATAAGAAAGCAATGGGAGTTGTTTATTTAAATAATAATCCCATTTGTGAGCAGAGATTCAGAATGATAAATAAGACCTTCTGATGGCTCAGCACATTATTTAGATGCGTTTATCACCAGATAACTTTACCAGCAGAAAGGATTATTTCACATTTAAGCCCTTTTTTAAATATAGAGAAATGTATCGCACTCTTCTATTTACCTTTAGCTGAATGTTATTGCCAGTTGTGTCAGCAACTTTTCTGTAATAGGCTAATCCTGCAATGTACAGCTAATAAATTGTGTTGATCGAGATGTTAAAAGGGTATCATTTCTAAGACATTCCGTTTCACTCTTGCAAAAAGATCATACGTCAGAACCTATGCTCCCTTGAAGTTAAACTCCCATCAGAACATAATGACCGCATCTCATTCAGCACAGATTTTTGCTTTCATGTAGTTTTCCTGATCGAAAACATCCAGATAAGAACCTTTGATGAATGCCCAGATACAGCTTTTTCTGTCCTCTGCATTGTCCTAACACTATGGGGGTTTTACATAAGGTATGGTTGTCTGAGTCATTTATGCCATTATGTGGAGACCCCATAGCCCATAGAGAGACCTTTATATTCGGGGATCACTTAAGGCCACACACTTGGTTTTGGAAAGAATGGAAAATAGTTAATACTTGCTGTTTATGACTTGAAATGTAATCATTACCGTATTTTTGCCCCATAAGACACACGTTTATTCCCCCAAGAATGAGAAGGGAAATGTGTGATCCCTGGTCGCTGTCCCCACTTCTGCTGTCTCTCAGTATGGTGCACGCACACATGCAAGCACCCGGCTCCCTGCAGCGGGTGGGCATGGCCTGCATCGGCGCCTCAATGGACACTTTGCGTAGGCCATGCCCACCTACTGCACAGTGCCAGTTACCCTGTCCGCTCGCCACTCCTCCATCTTCTGGCAGCCTGACCAGCAGCGTGGGCACAGGTGAGTGTGTTTTCTTTTTTTTTTTTTTTTTCCTGCCTATGGAGAATGGGAGTGGGGGAATGCAACACTGCCTATGGGGAATGGAAGGGTAAAATGCCACACTGCCTATGCGGAATTGGAGGGGGGAATGCTACACTGGCTATGGGGAATGGAAGGGGGGAATGCCACACTGCCTATGGAGTATGGGAGGGGGAATGCCACACTGCCTATAGGGAATGGGCGGTATGCCACACTGCCTATAGAGAATGGGATGGGGGGATGCCACACTGCCTATGGGAAATTGGACGGAGGAATGCCGTGCATGGCCTGCATCGGCGCCTCAATGGATGCTTTGCAGGCCATATCCAACCGCTGCACAGAGCCAGGTGCTGCTGTGTGAGAGCTGTGCCAGAAAAGCAACAGCGACGGCGCTGATGGGGCCAGTAGGCAGGGATCAGTTACCCTGCCCGATCAACGCTCCTCCATCTTCTGGCTGCCTGGCCAGCAGCATGGGAGTGGGTGAGTGTGTGTTTCCTATTATTTTTTTAGTTTTTTTTTCTGTCTATGGGGAATGGGAAGGGAAAATGCCACATTACCTACGGAGAATGGGAGGAGGAAAGGCCACACTGCCTATGGGGAATGGGAGGGGAAAATACCACACTCCCTATGGGGAATGGGAGAGGGAAAGGCCACACTGCCTATGGGAAATGGGAGGGGGGAATGTCACACTGCCTATGGGGAATGGGAGGGGGAAACCCATGCTGCGTATGAGAAATGAAATGAGGGGAATGCCACACTGCCTATGGGGAATGGGAGGGGGGAATGCCACACTGCCTATGGGGAATGGGAGGGGGGAATGCCACACTGCCTATGGTGAATGGGAGGGGGGAATGCCACACTGCCTATGGGGAATGGGAGGGGGAAATGCCACACTGCCTCTGGGGAATAGAAGGGGGAATGCCACACCGCCTATGATGAATGAGAGAGGGGAGGATGACACACTGCATATGGGGAATGGGAGGGGAAAATACCACACTCCCTATGGGGAATGGGAGAGGGAAAGGCCACACTGCCTATGGGGAATGGATTGGGGGAATGCCACACTGCCTATGGGGAATGGATTGGGGGAATGCCACACTGCCTATGGGGAATGGGAGGGGGGAATGCCTCACTGCCTATGGTGAATGGGAGGGGGGAATGCCACACTGCCTATGGGGAATGGGAGGGGGAAATGCCACACTGCCTCTGGGGAATAGAAGGGGGAATGCCACACCGCCTATGATGAATGAGAGAGGGGAGGATGACACACTGCATATGGGGAATGGGAGGGGGAATGCCACACTGCCTATGGGGAATGGATTGGGGGAATGCCACACTGCCTATGGGGAATGGATTGGGGGAATGCCACACTGCCTATGGGGAATGGGAGGGGGGAATGCCTCACTGCCTATGGTGAATGGGAGGGGGAAATGCCACACTGCCTCTGGGGAATAGAAGGGGGAATGCCACACCGCCTATGATGAATGAGAGAGGGGAGGATGACACACTGCTTATGGGGAATGGGAGGGGGAATGCCACACTGCCTATGGGGAATGGATTGGGGGAATGCCACACTGCCTATGGGGAATGGATTGGGGGAATGCCACACCGCCTATGGGGAATGGGTGGGGGGAATGCCTCACTGCCTATGGGAAATGAGATGAGGTGAATGCCACACTGCCTTTGGCGAATGGGGGATGCCACACTGCGTATCAAAAATGGGAGGGGGGAATGCCACACTGCCTATGGAGTATGGGAGGGGGTATGCCACACTGCCTATAGGGAATGGGATGGGAGGATGCCACACTGCCTATGGGGAATTTTACGGGGGAATGCCGTGCATGGCCTACATCGGCGCCTCAATGGATGCTTTGCAGGCCACGTCCAATCGCTGCACAGTGCCAGGTTCTGCCGTGTGTGCGCTGTGCCAGAAAAGCAACAGCGGCGGCGCTGATGGGGCCAGTAGGCAGGGATCAGTCACCCTGCCCGATCAACGCTCCTCCATCTTCTGGCTGCCTGGCCAGCAGCATGGGAGTGGGTGAGTGTGTGTTTCCTATTATTTTTTTATTTTGTTTTTTTCTGTCTATGGGGAATGGGAAGGGAAAATGCCACATTACCTATGGGGAATGGGAGGAGGAAAAGCCACACTGCCTACGGGGAATGGGAGGGAAAAATACCACACTCCCTATGAGGAATGTGAGAGGGAAAGGCCACACTGCCTATGGGGAATGGGAGGGGGGAATGCCACTGCTTATGGGGAAGGGAAGGGGGGAATGCCACACTGCCTATGGGGAATGGGAGGGGGGAATGGCACTGCTTATGGGGAAGGGAAGGGGGGAATGCCACACTGCCTATGGGTAATGAGATGAGGGGAATGCCACACTGCCTATAGGGAATGGGAGGGGGAAATGCCACACTGCCTATGGGAAATGAGATGAGGTGAATGCCACACTGCCTTTGGGGAATGGGAGGATGCCACACTGCATATGGGAAATGGGAGGGGGGAATGCCACACTACCTATGGGGAATGCGATGAGGGGAATGCCACACTGCATTCAGGGGATGAGGGGGAATGCCACACTGCCTATGGGGAATGGGAGGGGGGAATGCCACGCTGCCTATGGGGAATAGGAGGGGGAATGCCACGCTGCCTATGATGAATGAGAGAGGGGAGAATGCCACACAGCTTATGGGGAATGGGAGGGGGGATGCCACACTGCCTATATGGAATGGGAGAGGGAAAGGCCACACTGCCTATAGGGAATGAGAGGGAAAAATACCACACTGCCTATGGGAAATGAGATGAGGTGAATGCCACACTGCCTTTGGGGAATGGGGGGATGCCACACTGCATATGGGAAATGGGAGGGGGGAATGCCACACTGCCTATGGGGAATTGGAGGGAAAAATGCCACACTGCCTATGAGGAATGAAAGAGGGGAGAATGCCATACTGCTTATGGGAATGGGATGGGGGAATACCACACTGCCTATGGGGAATTGGAGGGGAAAATGCCACACTGCCTATGAGGAATGAAAGAGGGGAGAATGCCATACTGCTTATGGGAATGGGATGGGGGAATACCACACTGCCTATGGGGAATTGGAGGGGAAAATGCCACACTGCCTATGAGGAATGAAAGAGGGGAGAATGCCATACTGCTTATGGGAATGGGATGGGGGAATGCCACACTGCCTATGATGAATGAAAGAGGGGAGAATGCCATACTGCTTATGGGAATGGGATGGGGGAATACCACACTGCCTATGGGGAAGGTGAGGGAAAATGCCGAACTGCCTATGGAGAATGGGATAGAGGGATGCCACACTGCCTATGGGGAATGGGATGTGAGAGAATGCCACACTGCCTATGGGGAAAAGGATGGGTGAGAATGCTGCACTGCCTATGGGAAAATGAATGGGGCAATACTACACTGCCTATGGGAAATGGGAGGGGGAATCCCACACTGCCTATGGGGAATGGGAGGGGGATACAACACAGCCTATAGGGAATGGGAGCGGGGAATGCCACACTGCTTATGGGGAATGGGTTGGAGGGATGCCACACTGCCTCTGGGGAATGGAATTGGGGGAATGCCACACTGTTTATGGGGAATGGAATGGGGGAGAATGTCGCACTGCCTATAATGGGGAATGGGAGGGGGGAGAATGCCACATTCCCTGTGGCGAATGGGAGGTAGGAATGCCACACTGCATGTAATTGGGGGATTCTGCATCTTGCCTATTATTTGGCTCTTGGGGGATAGTGTTTTAGCACAACATTTGGTTCAAAATATTTTTTTCTTATTTTCTCTATCAAAATCCTAGGTGCATCTTATAGGCCGAAAAACAGTAAATGCAGAAGCATTGCATAGGTGAAGGGTGACCAATCTGTTACTGTTGTGAAAATAGACATCACATTTGATTGTAAGTGGAAGGGATCCTTGCATTATGGTATTTCAGACCAAGTACAGAGAAGGGATGTAAATAAAATTTAGCATGGAGTATGGCTGTCGGAGAAGCAATAATGTTATGTTATACAAAAACTCTGCTAACATTATGTCTTACAAACTGGCAGCTTGCACTGGGTGTTATAAAGCAGTGTCCCCCATACAGGTAGGCCTTTCAGCGGAATGTCACTCGATTTGCATTTTGGATAGACTAAATATGTAAAGACTTAATTTAGAGTTCATTTTGTTGTTCCCACATTGTGTTTTTTTGTGTTTTTTAGCCTCACTCCCTACCTGTATTGACTGAACAAGAAATTCATCTAGTACAAAACCTATTGCTATCACATGCAGCAGGGGTATCACTAATACAGGTGGAACAGGACCCTCCCTGGCAAAAAGGTTTAAACTAGGATTTCAGTGCATCATTCAGTTTTTAATTATATTAAGTAAATATCAACAGATTATACAGTGAGGGCTTTCGTGTGATAACTGTCATAAACATTTTATTTTGTATAGCCACACATTAATTAAAATAGAAAAAAATGTTATTATAATAGAAAAAAATACACCTGTAAGTAAAAAACAATGCTAACAAAAGTACAGTTTTTCTCAGTTATCTGGGAGATCAAAGCAAGGTCTCAACTGTCAAATGAATTTCTCTGCAACATGGCTTTCCAGCTAATCTTCCTGAAAACTTGTAAATACTAAGCCTAATTTCTAAACAGAAGTGTGGTTGTGACTGATGTGATCAATGTTCCGTTATTTATGTAGAGCTTGCTCCTGAAGTGCTACATAAAGTACCAATATAGCAATCTTGTAATTGATTGTACTACAAGCCCTGTCAAAAAAATCTGGGATTTAGCATCAACTATGTACAACAAAAAAAGAGAAATAACAATTTCTGTTTAAACTATACAGAACCAAAAACAGATTTACATCTGAAAAAAACACCGCAGTATATAGGAAAGGGCTGTACTCTATCTTTTATATGTGTGCACATGACTAAGGTTTTTTTACAAATAAAGATATACAAATAATTTTTCTACTTAAATTTTTTTTTCTAGTGAAGTGCCGGGACATACAGTTCTAACTTGGGAAGAGAAATGTACTCCGAGAAGAGCTGGTGCCAGAAAACTCGTTGCGACTCTAGATTCTGACACAGTTAGACATGTGTACGGAGAGCTGGATATAGAGGTTTTGAGTGAGGACTTGTAGTGAAATAAATGTGTTCTTAATAAAAGAATGCGTCCAAATGACCAAAACATTATGGATACATGTAAGGAGTTTCTGTAGACATTATCTGTTTTTGTCCTCATTTGAGTTGTTAACTTTTCTTTGGGCTGTGCTGTCTTTTCTTGAGGGTGAGATAACATTTCCATCAAATATTTGTATACTGAATTATGAAAATGTACACTTAGTGGGTAGGCAAATTAAAAGTAATCTACCAAGAAATAGTGTTAAATTATTAAATTCCTTACCTAGAGGTTCCTTGTGTCAGCAACATTATTTCTTAATTACATTTTTTCTGCCATTATTGGTTTTTAATTACCCACACTTACCTTGGGGATAAGGACCCATCTAATACGTGCCGGGGCTATGGCCAAGCCTGTATTTTTTTATCCTGCTAGCATGGCCAGCTTGAGGTGTCTCACCTACACAGACTATGCAAATTGCTCCGTGTGTGAGTGTCTGCCAGGATGTGCCAGCATATATATTGCCTGACCTCAGTGACATCACTCCCCTGGCTTATTCAGCAGCAGTGGTGAAGATGTTGGCTACAGTTGTCCTTGTTGGTGCACCTCATGTGTAATGTTCTGTAGCCTAAATAGAAGCTAGTACAGGTGGGTGAGGTATTGACATGGTGGTAGCCCATGCAGAAAAATGATTGGTCTTTGTCACCCCAAGCAATTGTCAAAAGCCCTGGGCACCACCACCACACAGGTGTAAGCGCAGACATGTCTTGCAGGCATTTGCTTGCACATAAGCATTTGCCTATAAATAACTGCAAGCCCTTGGATGAGAAACCTCTTGGTCTTTGTTTCTTCGGAACCTGCAACCCTAAATTCTTCTGTGTATGATCCAGCTGTTCCCGAAACTTGACCTCAGCCTGCTTACTCAACTACATTTCTGATCTGCCTACCCATGACCTCAGCATACTTCATCTATGTTCAATATGTATATACCTGCCACTAACATAACCTGTACTTTGGACTCGGTTTTCCAGCCATACCTAACCATATACTCAGCTTTGGACCTGTAACCCCAAACTCCGCTTGTCTTCTGCATTCCGTGGTTTGGAGATTCCCTGCAGCTCAGTCTCCACCATTGGGGGCTCTAGCGAAGACAAGGGTTGCTCTTAGACTTCAGGCTCTCAGGTCTACTTAGAGTTGTGAGAGTAAGTTTAAGTGCTGGTGAAAAGCACATAAAATATTTCAAGAGTGACACACATCAAAAAGGAAATGGCTAAATCATAAGGCTGGCACAGGGGCTTGCAAGTAAGGACTTTGATCTGTCATTATGTATACACTGTTTTTTGTGACTTATCTGCTGCTATTGCCACTACGTCAAGAAAAATTATTATTATGACAAAATGGTAGCCAGTGACTGAAAAACTCCAAGTAGAATAAAATCAAATATATCTCTTGCAATCATCACCAAAACGTCTGAAGTTTTTGTATTTCAGTATTTCCTCTCTGCCAGCACCAGCCAAATATATCCAGTTGTGCATGAGAATGCTCAGAGAATAGCTACAATTTATTTTTCTAAGGAGAAAAATCTCCAGCACAGAAATTTTCATTATAGATGATTCATGGCTATGAATCATGTGAAGTCATAGAGTTCAGAAATACCTTGTAGCTTTTTGTTTCATAGAAGGATTTATAAAGTCAAAGGAGAGCAGACAAGTATACAGAACATTAAACCCCTTGCTCCTGGGTAGGAAACCACAAATTAACCACCTTGCTTCTGTCTACAAAGTCAAATAGAAATTCAGCTACAAAAAAATAATATAAAATGCCATCATTTATATACTAATATTGTATGTATCCATCCAAAAATCTGCATTTTCTGTTAGTGGGCATTTAAAAACTTTTATAAACTCTTTGTATACACATACTGGTAGAAAGCCACAAACTTTTTATATGCATGCATTACGTCAATCAATATTCAAATGTACTGCAGATTTCTTGTTATTAATAAAGTACCTTACATTAGATACAGTGGTGTCAATTTGTACATTTTGTCAGATGTTGAAAACGAGTGATAAAGGGATGGATGCAAATGTGTGTTTCGGATTGATTGAGCTTTAGGTCATGAACTGACAGGCAGACATTGTACTTCACGTTTTTTCCTATAGAGAGCAAGTTGTTGTACCATGTTAGCCATTGATGAAAGCAGGAAATCCAAGGTTAAAGTAATACGCTTTATTCGCTAACTCATTAGACTGAAGAGGGAAGCTTTTTACAGATTTGTATTATGTCTCAAGAAGAAGCTTAAGATTTTACTAGCCTGATTGTTGCCCCATTGTCTTGAGCTACACATTGCATTGTTCCAAACTTCAATCTATTTTCAAAAAGACCCTGTAGTTCCTAAGTTATCTTTAATCCTTTCAGTGCTAGCCTACCTAGAGATTTTGCCAGACCATTTTTTACTATTTTGCGCTACACGTGTTCATCTGTGATTTTTGAAGGGATTTCCAGGAATTTCCCAGGAACATTATATATTGTTTTTTTAGCAGTGTCTGGGCTTTAACATTAAATGTTACAACTTGTCTAGTATTTTGTAATAAAAAAAATGACCTTTTCCAATAAAATTATATTGCGTGTAAACGCCCCATTCCTTCCAGTTACAGCGGTGCCACAAATGTAGTGACACCCTTTTCCATCCACGAGACTCCCCTGTAATAGAGCTTTTCAAATAAGATACAACTGCTATGTGCACCTTGCAGTTTTTAAAGAAAAACAACCCTTTACATTTGAAACATCCCCACCAAACCATCTATTCACTGAAAGTACACACAATAATCTTTGTAGGCATACCCAGCTTGATGTAGAGGGCTTATCTTTCTGGAAGTAATCCCACGAGGTATTCTTTGGTTGCACTGGATTCCCTTAAAAAATTTATAAAAAGCAGAATAAAAATACATTTTCCTGAAATATTAATATGCAAACAAGAAAAAACAAGCTAAATCGCAAGGTCTCCTGAACAGAACAATACCCAACATGCATAGCTACATTTAACTCTTTTAACTGCTAGCCTACTGGAGATTTTGCCACCCTCTGTTGACAGGTCACTTTTCACAATTTTTCACCATGTTTAACTGTGATTTTTGCATGAATTTCCAAGAAAATATTATTTTTTTAGTGGCAGGGTTTAGGCTTTAACGTGAAATGTCTTGCTCAGTTTTTTTTCTGTGTTTTTTTAAATATTTTAAGCGAAAAAAGTAAAAAAAAAATAAGAATTAGTTTTTAAATTAAATTTTAAATTTTAAATAAAACTGTTATTTTATTAAAGAAAATCATATTGCATGTGAAAGCCCCATTCCTCCCAATTTCAATGGTACCACATATCAGTAGCCCCCTCATTACTGCCCAAGAGACCCCTAAACTGAAAAGAGCACTTTATATCATTTACTAATAAAAAACTACTATTCAAAAAAGTGTTACATTAAAAAAGAAAATGGCATAGGGTCCCCCCTACCTAGCATAACCAGATGGAGACCAGATATAGGGGCTTGTAGAACAGGGCACAAAGGCCAGCCTCAGTGGCCCCCGTCCCGCAGGCTACAAGAGCACTTTATAACATTTACAAATAAAAAACTACTATTCAAAAAAGGGTTAAATTAAAAATGAAATTGGCATAGGATCCCCCCTACCTAGCATAACCAGATGGGGACCAGATATAGGGGCTTGTAGAAAAGGGCACAAAGGCCAGCCTCAGTGGCCCCTGCCCTGCAGGCTACAAGCCTGCATAGGCTTTGTGGCCCCGGGCTCCTCTGCCACCCCCCCCGCCCGGGGTTTTGGGGAGGCAGGTAATGGTGGGGCTGGAGGTTCATGGCATGTCACCTGCTAGTGCAGTGCCTCCAAATGCTTCCTCTGTAGGAGGCAGTAGGAGCAGATCAGAATTCTAGGGGACCCTTTCCCAGAAACCAGAATGATTCTGAGCACTGGACTGGGGAGTAGCTGCTTTGGGGGATAGCTGGTAAATATCCTTTTTTTTAGCCTGGACAGTGACATTAAAAAGCAAAAATGTGAAGCAAAATGCTTGTATGTACTGTAGGACTTAGTAAAAAGCGTGATAGTCAACTGATGTGTGAAACCTATTGTTTAAAGTCTCTTCAGCATGCAAGGTATAACATTCTACAAAGAAGCAAATCTCTGCTGAATCCAGTGCTGCCTTAAAGCAGTTGGGAATGAGAACAAAATGGCTGTGATTGCTATTCTACTTTTAAATATCCTGAATGGAGAATGTTATGAATGTTAAGTCCAACTCCAAATCAAAAACACTATTCCTCTGCGTTTTTCCTTTCCCTGGTTTGTAAAGTAAAAGCACTTTTCTCCTTTGAGTTGCGTAATCCCAGGTTGGACTAGAGACGCTGGAACAAACATTTGCTTAGCTGGGCTTTAAAAAAGGGGACTCATATCAAGTTCATATCACTTGTCTACCTAGTAGGTGATTCTACGCTGCTGCATTTCCCTTTTATCTTTCATCTAAAGAGCACTTTTTACTCCAAAGTAAACATTTTTGCATATGATGCTGATTCAACCCCAATGTCATATATAGGAAAGAGGTAATAGAGCATTTAGGGTTCAGCAGTGCAAGTAATTGTTGAACATGAGAAGAGGGGGTGAGTATTTGTATTACTCAAACTGGGATAAGTAGAGCAGGGGCTGTATTAGCTTGTCTGAAGATGGGTTTTAAAGACCAAAACCTACCAGTGATGCAAAACCAACTTAGCACTCTCCTAATCCCTTACCTTATTATAAAACCTGTTTTTGGCATTCTACTTCCAGGCTGCTACGTCATCAGATCACAGCCAAAAATGGGCATTGCATAATAATGAGAAAGGACTGAGCTCCTCAAGATTTGAACAATGGCATGTTCAAACACGGGGCGCTAAATCATGATAAGATCCGGCAACTGCTGGTTATATCTCTACCAGCAATTGAGATCTATTTCTGGGAAATAAGAGAAGACAGAATAGTGAAATCATCCAAAAGGTACTGCCAGTAGGTGAGGGATGTAGGGTATAACAGTCAAAACGAAAGTTTTGGGATTGTTCAAAGGTCAGATTTACTACACAGCTAGTCAACATTTCAACTACCACTCTCCAATCTTTATGTAGGTCAGATATTTGTACCTAAAGAAGCACATTTTTGTAGGGGGTCGGCAAAGACAGCACCATACATTTTATTATTGCAAGTTATGAAAGATAGAAAAGGAACTTCAGCTGTTGTTTATTTATTTATGTACAACTTCAGAAAACTGGGAATGAGAAAAAAACAGCATTGCACCACAGAGAGAATGATATTGGGTCACACAATTGTTACAGACTATGGTCTTGAAGCAAGACACGTTCCCAAAAACTTTGATAAAATTAGGCATGAGTTAAAATGAGGGAATACGACATTACACAAGCTATTTATTTTATATTGAGAAAGTCGTTTTCAACAAAAATACAGAAAGTCCATTTACTTTGATTGATTACAAGAGTTCCACCATGATCTGGATGAAAAAGAACCTTCACAGATATGCACTGCTGAATTCAAGCATCTGCAACATTCTTTCAGATTTCAGAATGACATTAAATGGACCTGGGCACATTAAATTAGCATGGACTGCTGAATTAAAAGTGTCAGGAACCTGTTGACTGCAGTGAGTCAACACAAAGCTAAAATAGCTAAGAAACCATGAATGTCACAGAGGCCTGAGAGTGTCACCCCATGTATTTAGCTGGTCAACACCTCCCAGTTCCAATAGGTTCACAGACTGCAAAAAAGGACAGTGGAGTGGTCCTTATCCTGGGATGGGGTTCAGATTTTTAACAATAGGTTCCTGATACATAAAGTTATGGAGTTGTATAGCACAATTTCACACATTTAGATTTTGCCATTAAAGTCCCTGTCCAGACACATACCGTACTACTACCTACCTACCTACCTACCACCCTATCCCCATGGGAACAGTGTAAAATAAGCCATCTGAAAGCATCATAAAGTCTCATATTTTATGTAAACAATGTATGTATTGTTTCTTGTATGTTATTGTAAGCCAAGCTGCTTTCTTCGCTTCAATATCTGGGTTACGCTGAGTTGGGAAGGGCATGCCATGCAGCAGCCTTATTAGCCATGAAGATGTGATGTGGTGGTCATAAACCGCTGTGGGACTACTGTGGCTTGCTGTGCTTACTTGTACTGAGAGCACCCAGGAACAAAGTGGCTGTTAGACCACTTTTTTGCATGGTCCTGAGGAAATTACATTGAAAGGCAAACTTTGAAGTCCTGTTACTGCTTCCACCCTGCACTTCAAGAAATGAAGGAAAGGCACATGGGACAGGCATCAGGTGAGCTGCTTGCTCCTTTAATAGTGCCATTGGGTTTACAGTTTTTTTAAATGTTTGCATACAATCGGCACATTGAGTAATGTATAGACATGTAGAAGCAATATTAGGAATTTTACTACTTATTTGTGTCAGTTATTTCTTGGTTCTGAGAACTGGCTGCAATTTCAGCAACTGGTTCTGTAGTACTGGAGATACCTTCTGAATCCTACCTCTGTTTATCCTCTTCCAGGCCATTGGATAAAGTAAGCCTTCAGAATGCAACACTCATTATCATGTGGCAAACCTCTACTTCTCACCACTGCTGTAAAGGCTCAGACGCATCAGTCCGATTTCTGTGGTATATACTTTTGTTGGGCTGAAGGCTGGCCTGTATTTCCCACTAGGCACTTGAGGACTTGTGCATAGGGTTATATTAGGGGTCTGGGTGGTAGGCACAGGTTGCCAGTCACCGAAAACCCATGTACCCATGTAAAGTGCAGAAATCACACACATAATACACATACATAGTTTTTCAGATGTGAGTAAAGTACAGATGGCAGAGGATCAGGAGTACAGGACAGTCCACAGCCTTGGTGAGTACCACCTGATAGGATCTCGAACACCACCAGTGGCACTACTACCACTGGCTGGGAATCCCTGGTATAGTTGAAATCTTAACTATGGGTTATTTTGTTTTTAGATTTTACTTGTCTTGCCCCACTAAAAATGTGCAATGGAATCTAGTACCAACATTGAAAGGGTCATCTGGCTGACAGAGCAGAAAGTCAGAGGTGAGCCCTGTAAAAGTCGAAAGTTTTTATTTAAAAAAAAAAAATCTTTTTTTAGTAAAAAAAACAGTGTTTTTCCACATAGGTTACATAAATACCCCCCCCCCCCCCCCCGGCTTATGAACTAGCTTGTTTTTAACATTGCACATTTAAAAAAAAAAAACTCGACAAAACTCACTTTCGCCATCTGCATGCATGATGCTGAATCATTGTCAGCACTTACATTTGCTCCTGCATCCACTGAATCCTGCATTCCTGAAATGCCACCTCACTGATTTTCTCCTGGCATCAGACATTTTTGAGCTTTTGTGCTGCTGCTTGAATTTAACTGACATAACCCCACAATGCACAGAAGCAGGAAACTTCCTCTTTTCAGGCGGCCTGCAGCTACATGAGATGTCATTTTGTAAATTTGATTCATAAGTGCAGTAATCTGAATTGCCCTAGGGAGGGATACATATGAGCACTGTTTCTTGTAAGTGTGTTGGTCTGGTTTAAGTGCCAGAAGTAGAGCATCAAAAGGGGTAGCTGAAAGAAAGATAGAACCGAACTCTGACTGAAATGTTCAGATGTATGCTGACAGACTCTGGACTACCACAAAAGTACTGGGGTGAGGCAGCAATGGCAGCCACTTATTTGTAAAACAGTCTCTTTTAAAACAATGGAGAAAACTCCATCTGAACTGTGGCATAATGAGAAGCCAAGTGTAAAACACCTAAGAGCTTTTGGATGGTAAGTGTTCATCTACATTCCAGAAGAAAAACGCACCAAACTCCAAAACAAAGCATTTGAAGGAGTCTTTGTTGGCTACAGTGAGAATGTTAAGAGTTACAGAATCATGAATCCCAAAATAGACACAGTTACCATTAGCAATATCATTATTTTTGTTGAAGATTTGAGGGTCAATTTGATGACAACCGAGGAAGTAAGAACAGAAGGCATCATCTGTAACTTCTGAACAAACAGTTGAAGTGAGCGCAGAACCTACCAGTACTGAAGAGCAGACACAAGCAAGTTCAGACACAGAACCAAGACACTCAACAAAAAAAAAAAACTAAACCACCTGTATGTCCCTCATACAAGACAAGCACTGCCAGTAGTCCTGAACCTGCAACTTGGGAAGACATATCTCAGCTTTCAGAAAGGGAAGCCATTAAATGGATAAAGGCTGCAGAGGAAGAAATAAAATCCATGCTTACACTAAAACATGTACATTTACAGAACTACCACCTGGAAGGAAAGCCATAGGCTATAAATGGACTTTTATAGTGAAGTAAAATGTAGATGGCACAGTGGAGCTATACAAAGCAAGACTAGTATCCAAGGGATATTCTCCAAAATATGGACAGGACTATGATGAGACTTTTGCTCCAGTAGTCATACAAGCTGCAATAAGGACTTTGCTGACAGTGGTCACCACAAGAAAAATGCAAAAACACTTTCATGTGAAAGCAGCATTTCTACATGGTGAGTAAACAGAAGAACAAAATCTACATGGAACAACCATGAGGGTTCAAAGATGAACAAAGGTCAAACATGGTATGCAAACTTCAGAGAAGTATATACAGTCTAAAACAAGCCGCCGGAGCATGAAAAATGAAAATAAAAGTGCTTACACCTGAAGACTTTCAGAGGGGAAGACCCCTGCTTATACAAGAAAGTGTGCTCATTTATGTGAATGATATCCTGATTTGTTTTGAGCAAGAAGTGTATGAAGCAGAAATAGTACAAACCATAAGTCAGCATTTTGAGACCAAGAAGTAAGTTCAAGAACAGTAATTTCTTGAGTCACTTTATTGCCCTACTGAGGATATGACAGCAAATATCCTTACCAGGCCCCTGACTGCTGAAAGACACTCAAGGCTTACAAACGAGATAGGTTTTACAGACTAAGGCTCAGCTGTTGAGAAGGGGTGATTCGAGCTAGTGTGCAACAGCATAGAGCTTGTCTCTATGTGATCTGCATCTATATTGCTAGGTTAATTTTGCAGTTTACATTTATGACAGTAGATAGTGCCGACTGTAAGAATTTAAGATATTGTTGTAAATACTGTGCAGCAGCTTACAGCTTGTCTACATTTATACCAGTAGGCACTGTTACATATAACTATGTGTAGCCTCTGTTGTACATTATATACTGCATGTTGCCTGTACATTGAGGTGATCTCTATGACTTATTTTTCCTGTCTATGTTGTCCACCATAATTGGTGACCTTTTCTTACTGCACTCATGTTCCAGTAAAGCCGGGTCCTGTTCCATAGAAACATAGAAGGTTGATAGCAGAAGGAGAGCATACGCTCCATCTAGTCTGCCCTTATGTGTATACTGTATGTACTTTTCATTTTTAGGATAGATGTATGCTTATCCCAGGCATGTTTAAATTCAGTGACTGTTAATTTTTCAAATACCTCTGCTGGAAGTTTGTTTCAAGCATCTACTACTCTTTTTGTAAAATAATATTTTCTAACATTGCTCTTCCCGACTAGCTTCAGTTTGTGCCCCCTACATCATTAAGTTTGTTCTTAAAACACTTCCCTCCTGAACCTTATTGAATCCTTTCACATATTTAAAGGTCTTAATCATGTTCCCTCTCTCCCTTCTATTGTCTAGACCAGTGGTCCTCAACCCTGTCCTCAAGGCCCACCAACATGTCATGATTTTTGGATCTCCAAATAGCCAGCTCTATTGCTCTGCAGCTGCACTAATTACTCCCCCTGTGCATCTTTGTGGAGATCTGCAAAACCTGGCCTGTTGGTGGGCCTTGAGGACAGGGTTGGGGACCACTGGTCTAGACTGTACAGATTATGTTCTATATGTCTCTTCAAGTTTAAGTCCTTCTACCATTTTTGTTGCCCACCTTTGGACTCGTTCTATTTGAATAATGTCTTTTTGCAGGTAAGGTCTCCAGAACTGAACACAGTATTCTAGATGTGGCCTCACCAGGGCTTTATACAGTGGCAACACAACCTCCCTCTTCCTACTGGTAATGCCTCGAGCTATGCAGCCAATCATCCTGCTAGCTTTTCCCGCTGCTTGGCTACACTGTCCACTCATCTTTCAGCTATCAGTAATCAGTACCCCTAAATCTCTCTCCTCCGAGGTCCTGGCTAACACAGTACTGCCCATACAGTACTCAGACCAGGGATTCCTTCTACCCAAATGAATATCTCGATTTGACTCCGCTGCACCCAGCATTTAGGCTCTGCAACAACCAGCAAGCTGGTGCCCATGCCAACAAGCTTGGTATGCCTAGAAAGCTTGAGGTGTGTACTTCAGAAGTGTCTCCTGGGCAGAAAAAGCTATCCACCGATTTATATGTAGTTAGTTCCATTGTAAATGGAAGGAATGGGGCTTTGTAACTGGGAGGAATGGGGCTTTTACATGCAATATGATTTTCATAAAACACTTTTTATTTAAGCTACAAATGTAAAAAATAACATTTTTTTCTATTCCACATATATTTACACAAAAATATTGAGAAAGCACTATTTCAACATTCCTTCAACAATGACAGTTAAACATGTACAGTATACCCCAAAATGGAAAAATATGGTAACAACATTTCTAGGTAGGCTGGCAATGAAGGAGTGAACTATCCTCGAGTAACACTACAGTGTACAGAATCTTCACACTACTGAATAATCACATTCTTATGAATGTTCCTTGTGAAGGGGTTTTGAAGTGCCGTTGCTTTGGCATTTAAAATCTGTAAATGTATAGTTACTGTCTAGAAGGAAATACAGCTACAATAAGTAAGCTTCAAATGCCAACTTTCATTGGAAATCATTTTAATTATAGTAAAGAACGGACCTGTCCTAAATGTCACAGCAACACTAAGATAATTTAGGTTCTGGTCTAACAATGGAACTGTGAAAAGGAAAATGCAACACAGTTGAATCAGAATCAGTTAATGTTCGCCAAGTACTTTACATACAAGGAAATTAGCTTGACCCGTGGTTACCATGAATGAGAAGGATGAACGGGAACAAGGATCAACTCGGCAAAGTACCCAAAAAGTTAAATAAAGTATCAAAAGGCTTCTTGGAATTTAAAGTCACCCTTAAACCGGACCAACAGCCTGGTACAGTTGGAAAAGAAATGCAGAGGCCTTTTTGGAGCTTCTTCTTCCTGCATCTTAGCCATGCTGCTGCCTGGATTCAACTGACATAACTGACAATGCACAGTAACAGGAAGATAAGCAGCACTTCCTGTTTGCAGATGGCCTGTAAATGCATGAGCCGCTATTTTGTTTATAAAATTTACCACAGTAAGAGTTAGAAAAAGGTAAATTAATTTTTATGTACAGCAATCTAAATTGCCCTGGGGAGAGATGCATATGAGCAGGGCCAGCTCCAGGTTTACATGGGCCCTTGGGCGGCATGGTCTCAGTGGGCCCCTTTGTGGTCGCCTCACATCACTGAGGGATGTCCCAAATCTGGATGCCCCCAAAGGATCAAAAGAAACGAAAAGAAAGCTTCTTTAAAAAAAAAAAAACTTACCTCTACAGTGCTTTCCCTCCCGGCATGCACACACGGTCTCCTTGTTGCCTCCTGCTGTCTGATCGCCCGCCGGTACGCCTGTCACATGTTGTGGAGGCCCCTTCCTCTCTCCCCAGTGGGGAAAACACAGGCAGCAGCAGAACCTTATTGCTGCATACTGTTGTCCCCGCCTGGCGAGTTGTACCGCCACCTTGGACATCACTGGCACGCCGCGTAAAGATGCGTCCCAGTCTGCTGCCGGTGCACACCCCAAAGGCAGTCCCTGTCAGTGGGCCCCCCTGGAGGCCGGGGGCCCCCAGCAGGTGCAGTGCCTATGAGCACTGTTTGTTGTGTTGGTCTGGTTCAAGTAATTTTTTGACTGTTTGTCCTCTTTAATGCCCCACTGACAATCACGATAGTCCAGCACTCAGACACTTGCACTTACCAGATCGCCATAGCCCCCACCATAGTCAAGCCACTCTCGTCTATTCAAAAATTGTTGGACCGACCCATGCCATCATCACAAGAACTATGGTATGCCCCCCTGCATTCACTGCAATGGAGGGGGCGGCCCATCAGGTGGTAAATGGATGAAATCGGCTTGACAATGATGGTGGCTGCATGGACGGCACAGGACTGGGATCGGCCAATCCGGTAAATGAGTGCTGGACTATTAGCAATCGCCTACAGGGGATGAATAAAAAAAAAATTAAAGATGAATATACTGAAAAAAAACAAAGAAAAAACCGCGCTATCTTCAGGCAACCTAGCTCAACGTGCAAATACTGGAATCCTCCACCCAGAAAATAAATAAAACAATATGCAAGAAAAAACACAGAGCTATATAAAAAGTCTTTGAAAGTCCAATCAAATCAGGGAAAATATTAATTGATGATTTCTTGAACAGATTGTGTGATTATCTTCCAAACTTAAATTACACCACGTGATTGTCATCAATTCCTGTGCAAATCCACCACCTGTTAAATGGGAGGCTTACCAAATGTAAATCATGGAAAGGCTTTCTTAACACTGTAGATCCCAGGATAATGGCACATCACCTCCCAGAGGAAAATATGGAGCAGGCAGAGAAATAATTTTCAAATCCACTCAACCGAGAGCCCCAGCTCATCATCCAAAGGAGTATGGGGGAAATAAAAGGATGACATATAGTGCAACACCGCTAATACTAAAAAGCGTTTAATTAAAACAAGATGCACTCACATGTTAACAATAAAAATGAAACATTGAACAAAGTTTGAATGTCAGCGACTCTCACCGCCGGGTTTTCCAAGTCCAATGTAAATAAGTAAAAACAAGGATCCTATATCCAATAGCTGCTACCCAACGCGTTTCGCCCCCACTGGGGCTTTAACCAGGTTTGCAGCTTGTAATGGAGAATGGGCTTATATCCCCAATATGTCACTCTTTACCCGGAAGCATAATGAGTGCTTCCGGTTTTGCTAAAACGATCTCCAAAGTTTAATATTCAACCAGTAACCCATACATCCTATCTTGCGCAGCCCCACTGATAAAAGGCATGTGAACGCCTCTTGATTAAAAAGAGAAACACTTACCACTATGACGATATGTGCTGCGTTGCCCCCGGAAGTACAATAACTACCTCCGGTCTCTCAGAATGGGTCTCACTGTGCAGCCGCCAGTCTAAAGGCACCTGTGATTGCCAATGCGCAGGCGCCGGCCAGTCCGAGGCAGCTCTCACTGCGCACGCGCCAACAAAAAACCTCCGGCGAGGCCACAAACAGTGACGTCATCTCGGTCGCCCGGCAACCCGCTCATACACACACGCGCACGCGCCAACCCAGGGCACTAACGGCCTCCGCACCCGCACCATTCATTATTCCATAGCAGTAATTACAGGCAAAGCGCATGCGTCTAATAATGATGATATATCAAATCTTATGCCCTGGAAGCTGCTGCAACCAATAGCAAGGATATCTCTCGCTATTGAGCATATGAAAAACTGTTCATAAAGGCAAACCAGGTACAAATAAAATACACAGATCCTTATAATAATCTGGAGAGGTATATCGTTATTAATAGAATGAAGCCTAAACCAAACTCCAACTCCCATAGGGGAATGTGGCAGCTCGTATATAACTCTCTCTGAGCTAGCAAAACTAAAATTCCCATAAGCAGCTAGATAAAAACTATTTAATTGGTAATCTAATAAATCAATTAAAAATCTAGGACTGAAAAGACCCATAAGCGAGAGTCACGACTAACAACTCACAGTAAATCCATTCCAAAGACCATGGTGGATCAAACATGTATGTATTATGAATAAAACAGACTATAGACCTTAACACAGTTAACAAGAACAGATCATATAGAATATATAAATTTTAAGAGTCATCGATAAAACAATTTAAATCGTATTCGATATTCAGGCCACGCGGAGTCAGGGTGTTAAGATTATATATCCATCGACTCTCCATCCGTGAAAGTTCCCTCTCCATATTATTTCCCCGCCAATGTACTTTCGCCTTATCTATCCCCATAAAGGAAACCGAGCTGGGATCTGAGGCATGAAACTTCTTATAATGGGCTGACAAACTATGCCCCTCATACCCCCTTTTGATGTTATACAAATGTTCTCTAATCCGGGTTTTAAGAAGTCGGGTGGTCCTCCCTATGTAAATCAAGTTGCATGGACACCAAATGGCGTATACCACAAATCTGGTACTGCATGATATAAAATCTTTGATCTTAATAGAGTCAGCCATTCCTGGTATTAGGAACACAGGCGAGGATTTGTTTAATTTCAATCCAGTTCTACAACCATAACATGATCCACACCTAAAAAAACCGGTCGGGGGACACTTAACCAGAGTGATCGGTTTAGGTGGATCTACAAAGCTCCGAACAAGACGATCCTTTAGGTTAGGAGCCCTTCTAAAAATACATATTGGTTTATCTGGTAATACGGGACCAATTACTGGATCGTCCTTTAAGATGGGCCAGTGTTTATTCAAAATATTTTTAACCTTCCGGTGTTGCAAATTGTAACCCGTCAGAAAGGCAAAATCAATTCCTTTTGAATCCCTCTTTTGGACATCGCTCCGTTTTCCCAGGAGTGAGGATCTATCCATACCCCTCACCTGTTCTTTCTGTTTTTCAATTTCAGATCGGGGATAACCTTTCTCCTCAAACCTCTTCTGTAACTGAAGGGATTGCGTATCATAATCGACTATATTGTTGCAATTTCTCTTAATCCGAACAAACTGACCCTTGGGTATGGCCCGGAGCCAGTTAGGATGGTGACAGCTGGCTCTAGGGACATACCCATTTCTGTCGGTAGTTTTAAAATATGTACAAGTACTCAGCCCGCTACCTTCCCGTCGGATTTCTAAGTCAAGGAAGTGGATTTTTGCTTCGTTCATATCTACAGTAAATTCCAAATTATAATCATTGGAATTCACAGACTCAAAGAATTCTTCTAATGATGTTCTTGACCCTTCCCAAACAACAATTACATCATCGATGTAACGACGCCATAGCTTAAGGGACGGTAGAGTTTTCCCAAAAATGTAATTCTCTTCCCACAGCCCCACAAATAAATTGGCCATACTTGGGGCAAACTTCGCCCCCATCGCTACGCCCTTGATTTGTAAGAAAAATTCACCTCCAAACCAGAAATAGTTATGTTCTAAAGAGAACTTAAGGCATGCCAAGATGAAATCAATCTGTTGTGGTGGGAGACCTGACTGTTGTTCCATAAAATACCTGACCGCCAGCATCCCAAGCTCATGTGGGATCACCGTATAGAGAGAAGTGACGTCTGCTGTTGCCAGCAGACAACCATCATTCACCTCAATATCTTGGCAGATAGTAAGGACCTGGCCTGAGTCCCTTAAATATGCAGGTAATTTTATAACCAATGGCTGTAAAAAATTATCAACATATTCGCCTAGGCGGCATGTTAATGAGTCCACCCCACTCACAATGGGCCGCCCCGGAGGCTTCGTTTGGTTTTTATGAACCTTCGGGAGTTGGTATATTGTCGGAGTCCGAGGCTTTCCGATATTAAGGTATTTGAATTCCTTTTCATTTAAAATTCCTAATTCCCGTCCACCTTCTAAAAGGTCTAGCAATGCTCGATAGTACTCCTTGAGTGGATCTGATTCAAGTTTAATGTATGTATCAGTGTCCGAAAGCAAGCGAGTCAACTCTGCAATATAATCCTGTTTATCCAAAATCACTAGGCCTCCGCCTTTGTCGGCGGGTTTTATCACAATTTCTGTATTTTTCTCTAAACTTTTAATGGCCTTAGAATGGGACAGTAAGTTGCGATGTTTTTTTACCTGAATCTTTCTTAGATCATTGATAACTGCTCCCTTAAAAACTTCCAATCTTGCATTACAAGAGTTGAGGGGGTTAAAAACCGACCTATTCTTTAACTTTGTATGCTTAAAGGTCGTAGTTCCAATAACTCCACCTATACCTGGCATTACTTCGGACACAGGGGGGTCTTTAGGTCCCATCCCTGCATTTTCTTTATTCAAAAAGAATTTCTTTATGGTCAGCTTACGCATAAACCTTAAGAAATCAATATGAACATCAAACTTATCTATGTCCCTAGGGGGCGCATATTTTAATCCATAATCCAGAGCTCTAAGTTCATCGTTGCTCAGTTGGAAGGAACTTAAGTTAAAAATCCCTTGCCCTACCGCCACCGGGTTCTTCTTATGTTTTGCCCCTCCTCGCTTGCCCCTTCGTCCCATCCTTTCCTCTTTACTGATCCCCTGCCTATTGGGGGGCTGTTTAGTTTCCACCTGTCTGTAACCATTGGTGTATATTGTGGATGGTGGGACATGGGGCCTTCCACACGAAAAGGGGCCTGCTCACCTTGCCGTTCATTCCGCAACATTTCCTTACCTCTTCTCAAGAAGGGATCCTCCCTTAGCATAGGGCGGGAGAGGTTTTTATCCCTCCACGTTGGGGTACGCTTTCGCCAACTGACCCCTTTATCTTTTAATCTATCACCAGGATTTCTCTGTATGGTCCTATTAGGAGTGGGGGAATTATAAGAGTGAGGGTGACCCCGCCTTTCAACTCCAAACCTTCCCCTCAAAGGAGTTCGTATGGATCTGGGGTTGGGAACCCCCTTTATTTGTAATTCAGGGTCCTTTTCTTTTTCTGAGTCTACCCCCCCCTCCTCTTCTAAAAATTGCCATTTAAACACCTTCTTGGAGGCATAATCCACCGCATCCCTATGGAGTTTGCGTATCTTTCTACTCCGAATTTGGGCCTCATCTTTCTCTAACCTAGTCTTCAGAGTTTCTGATTTCCTAGAAAAAAGTTCTGATGTGCTTAAGGGATCAAGTCGTTTTCTCGTCTCTTCCTTTATACATTCCAATCCCTTTAATTGTATCCTCTTCTTATTTAACAATTTTTCAATCAGCCTTAGACCACAATCGTTGAAAAAGTGGAACCAATCCTGTTTGGATTCCACAGTCTCATCTCCATCTTGTATAGATAGTGACCACCTTAATTGTTGTGGGACCATTTTTTGATCCAAATATCTCTCCAATGTGGCAATATCCCATTTAAGTCTAATTTCCTTATTAAACATCTTATACATTTCCTTAAACTCATTTTCTAAATTAAGCTCCACAGGTGCACTGGGCATATCGCTGCCACTAACCCCAAAATCAATGCCTCTCTGTGAACTAAAGTTAAATATATCCATTTTTCAGGATACCAGACAGCAGCAGGTGTTTGGAGAATAAATGTGATATACTGAAAAAAAACAAAGAAAAAACCGCGCTATCTTCAGGCAACCTAGCTCAACGTGCAAATACTGGAATCCTCCACCCAGAAAATAAATAAAACAATATGCAAGAAAAAACACAGAGCTATATAAAAAGTCTTTGAAAGTCCAATCAAATCAGGGAAAATATTAATTGATGATTTCTTGAACAGATTGTGTGATTATCTTCCAAACTTAAATTACACCACGTGATTGTCATCAATTCCTGTGCAAATCCACCACCTGTTAAATGGGAGGCTTACCAAATGTAAATCATGGAAAGGCTTTCTTAACACTGTAGATCCCAGGATAATGGCACATCACCTCCCAGAGGAAAATATGGAGCAGGCAGAGAAATAATTTTCAAATCCACTCAACCGAGAGCCCCAGCTCATCATCCAAAGGAGTATGGGGGAAATAAAAGGATGACATATAGTGCAACACCGCTAATACTAAAAAGCGTTTAATTAAAACAAGATGCACTCACATGTTAACAATAAAAATGAAACATTGAACAAAGTTTGAATGTCAGCGACTCTCACCGCCGGGTTTTCCAAGTCCAATGTAAATAAGTAAAAACAAGGATCCTATATCCAATAGCTGCTACCCAACGCGTTTCGCCCCCACTGGGGCTTTAACCAGGTTTGCAGCTTGTAATGGAGAATGGGCTTATATCCCCAATATGTCACTCTTTACCCGGAAGCATAATGAGTGCTTCCGGTTTTGCTAAAACGATCTCCAAAGTTTAATATTCAACCAGTAACCCATACATCCTATCTTGCGCAGCCCCACTGATAAAAGGCATGTGAACGCCTCTTGATTAAAAAGAGAAACACTTACCACTATGACGATATGTGCTGCGTTGCCCCCGGAAGTACAATAACTACCTCCGGTCTCTCAGAATGGGTCTCACTGCGCAGCCGCCAGTCTAAAGGCACCTGTGATTGCCAATGCGCAGGCGCCGGCCAGTCCGAGGCAGCTCTCACTGCGCACGCGCCAACAAAAAACCTCCGGCGAGGCCACAAACAGTGACGTCATCTCGGTCGCCCGGCAACCCGCTCATACACACACGCGCACGCGCCAACCCAGGGCACTAACGGCCTCCGCACCCGCACCATTCATTATTCCATAGCAGTAATTACAGGCAAAGCGCATGCGTCTAATAATGATGAAAAACAGAAAGAACAGGTGAGGGGTATGGATAGATCCTCACTCCTGGGAAAACGGAGCGATGTCCAAAAGAGGGATTCAAAAGGAATTGATTTTGCCTTTCTGACGGGTTACAATTTGCAACACCGGAAGGTTAAAAATATTTTGAATAAACACTGGCCCATCTTAAAGGACGATCCAGTAATTGGTCCCGTATTACCAGATAAACCAATATGTATTTTTAGAAGGGCTCCTAACCTAAAGGATCGTCTTGTTCGGAGCTTTGTAGATCCACCTAAACCGATCACTCTGGTTAAGTGTCCCCCGACCGGTTTTTTTAGGTGTGGATCATGTTATGGTTGTAGAACTGGATTGAAATTAAACAAATCCTCGCCTGTGTTCCTAATACCAGGAATGGCTGACTCTATTAAGATCAAAGATTTTATATCATGCAGTACCAGATTTGTGGTATACGCCATTTGGTGTCCATGCAACTTGATTTACATAGGGAGGACCACCCGACTTCTTAAAACCCGGATTAGAGAACATTTGTATAACATCAAAAGGGGGTATGAGGGGCATAGTTTGTCAGCCCATTATAAGAAGTTTCATGCCTCAGATCCCAGCTCGGTTTCCTTTATGGGGATAGATAAGGCGAAAGTACATTGGCGGGGAAATAATATGGAGAGGGAACTTTCACGGATGGAGAGTCGATGGATATATAATCTTAACACCCTGACTCCGCGTGGCCTGAATATCGAATACGATTTAAATTGTTTTATCGATGACTCTTAAAATTTATATATTCTATATGATCTGTTCTTGTTAACTGTGTTAAGGTCTATAGTCTGTTTTATTCATAATACATACATGTTTGATCCACCATGGTCTTTGGAATGGATTTACTGTGAGTTGTTAGTCGTGACTCTCGCTTATGGGTCTTTTCAGTCCTAGATTTTTAATTGATTTATTAGATTACCAATTAAATAGTTTTTATCTAGCTGCTTATGGGAATTTTAGTTTTGCTAGCTCAGAGAGAGTTATATACGAGCTGCCACATTCCCCTATGGGAGTTGGAGTTTGGTTTAGGCTTCATTCTATTAATAACGATATACCTCTCCAGATTATTATAAGGATCTGTGTATTTTATTTGTACCTGGTTTGCCTTTATGAACAGTTTTTCATATGCTCAATAGCGAGAGATATCCTTGCTATTGGTTGCAGCAGCTTCCAGGGCATAAGATTTGATATATCATCATTATTAGACGCATGCGCTTTGCCTGTAATTACTGCTATGGAATAATGAATGGTGCGGGTGCGGAGGCCGTTAGTGCCCTGGGTTGGCGCGTGCGCGTGTGTGTATGAGCGGGTTGCCGGGCGACCGAGATGACGTCACTGTTTGTGGCCTCGCCGGAGGTTTTTTGTTGGCGCGTGCGCAGTGAGAGCTGCCTCGGACTGGCCGGCGCCTGCGCATTGGCAATCACAGGTGCCTTTAGACTGGCGGCTGCGCAGTGAGACCCATTCTGAGAGACCGGAGGTAGTTATTGTACTTCCGGGGGCAACGCAGCACATATCGTCATAGTGGTAAGTGTTTCTCTTTTTAATCAAGAGGCGTTCACATGCCTTTTATCAGTGGGGCTGCGCAAGATAGGATGTATGGGTTACTGGTTGAATATTAAACTTTGGAGATCGTTTTAGCAAAACCGGAAGCACTCATTATGCTTCCGGGTAAAGAGTGACATATTGGGGATATAAGCCCATTCTCCATTACAAGCTGCAAACCTGGTTAAAGCCCCAGTGGGGGCGAAACGCGTTGGGTAGCAGCTATTGGATATAGGATCCTTGTTTTTACTTATTTACATTGGACTTGGAAAACCCGGCGGTGAGAGTCGCTGACATTCAAACTTTGTTCAATGTTTCATTTTTATTGTTAACATGTGAGTGCATCTTGTTTTAATTAAACGCTTTTTAGTATTAGCGGTGTTGCACTATATGTCATCCTTTTATTTCCCCCATACTCCTTTGGATGATGAGCTGGGGCTCTCGGTTGAGTGGATTTGAAAATTATTTCTCTGCCTGCTCCATATTTTCCTCTGGGAGGTGATGTGCCATTATCCTGGGATCTACAGTGTTAAGAAAGCCTTTCCATGATTTACATTTGGTAAGCCTCCCATTTAACAGGTGGTGGATTTGCACAGGAATTGATGACAATCACGTGGTGTAATTTAAGTTTGGAAGATAATCACACAATCTGTTCAAGAAATCATCAATTAATATTTTCCCTGATTTGATTGGACTTTCAAAGACTTTTTATATAGCTCTGTGTTTTTTCTTGCATATTGTTTTATTTATTTTCTGGGTGGAGGATTCCAGTATTTGCACGTTGAGCTAGGTTGCCTGAAGATAGCGCGGTTTTTTCTTTGTTTTTTTTCAGTATATCACATTTATTCTCCAAACACCTGCTGCTGTCTGGTATCCTGAAAAATGGATATATTTAACTTTAGTTCACAGAGAGGCATTGATTTTGGGGTTAGTGGCAGCGATATGCCCAGTGCACCTGTGGAGCTTAATTTAGAAAATGAGTTTAAGGAAATGTATAAGATGTTTAATAAGGAAATTAGACTTAAATGGGATATTGCCACATTGGAGAGATATTTGGATCAAAAAATGGTCCCACAACAATTAAGGTGGTCACTATCTATACAAGATGGAGATGAGACTGTGGAATCCAAACAGGATTGGTTCCACTTTTTCAACGATTGTGGTCTAAGGCTGATTGAAAAATTGTTAAATAAGAAGAGGATACAATTAAAGGGATTGGAATGTATAAAGGAAGAGACGAGAAAACGACTTGATCCCTTAAGCACATCAGAACTTTTTTCTAGGAAATCAGAAACTCTGAAGACTAGGTTAGAGAAAGATGAGGCCCAAATTCGGAGTAGAAAGATACGCAAACTCCATAGGGATGCGGTGGATTATGCCTCCAAGAAGGTGTTTAAATGGCAATTTTTAGAAGAGGAAGGGGGGGGTAGACTCAGAAAAAGAAAAGGACCCTGAATTACAAATAAAGGGGGTTCCCAACCCCAGATCCATACGAACTCCTTTGAGGGGAAGGTTTGGAGTTGAAAGGCGGGGTCACCCTCACTCTTATAATTCCCCCACTCCTAATAGGACCATACAGAGAAATCCTGGTGATAGATTAAAAGATAAAGGGGTCAGTTGGCGAAAGCGTACCCCAACGTGGAGGGATAAAAACCTCTCCCGCCCTATGCTAAGGGAGGATCCCTTCTTGAGAAGAGGTAAGGAAATGTTGCGGAATGAACGGCAAGGTGAGCAGGCCCCTTTTCGTGTGGAAGGCCCCATGTCCCACCATCCACAATATACACCAATGGTTACAGACAGGTGGAAACTAAACAGCCCCCCAATAGGCAGGGGATCAGTAAAGAGGAAAGGATGGGACGAAGGGGCAAGCGAGGAGGGGCAAAACATAAGAAGAACCCGGTGGCGGTAGGGCAAGGGATTTTTAACTTAAGTTCCTTCCAACTGAGCAACGATGAACTTAGAGCTCTGGATTATGGATTAAAATATGCGCCCCCTAGGGACATAGATAAGTTTGATGTTCATATTGATTTCTTAAGGTTTATGCGTAAGCTGACCATAAAGAAATTCTTTTTGAATAAAGAAAATGCAGGGATGGGACCTAAAGACCCCCCTGTGTCCGAAGTAATGCCAGGTATAGGTGGAGTTATTGGAACTACGACCTTTAAGCATACAAAGTTAAAGAATAGGTCGGTTTTTAACCCCCTCAACTCTTGTAATGCAAGATTGGAAGTTTTTAAGGGAGCAGTTATCAATGATCTAAGAAAGATTCAGGTAAAAAAACATCGCAACTTACTGTCCCATTCTAAGGCCATTAAAAGTTTAGAGAAAAATACAGAAATTGTGATAAAACCCGCCGACAAAGGCGGAGGCCTAGTGATTTTGGATAAACAGGATTATATTGCAGAGTTGACTCGCTTGCTTTCGGACACTGATACATACATTAAACTTGAATCAGATCCACTCAAGGAGTACTATCGAGCATTGCTAGACCTTTTAGAAGGTGGACGGGAATTAGGAATTTTAAATGAAAAGGAATTCAAATACCTTAATATCGGAAAGCCTCGGACTCCGACAATATACCAACTCCCGAAGGTTCATAAAAACCAAACGAAGCCTCCGGGGCGGCCCATTGTGAGTGGGGTGGACTCATTAACATGCCGCCTAGGCGAATATGTTGATAATTTTTTACAGCCATTGGTTATAAAATTACCTGCATATTTAAGGGACTCAGGCCAGGTCCTTACTATCTGCCAAGATATTGAGGTGAATGATGGTTGTCTGCTGGCAACAGCAGACGTCACTTCTCTCTATACGGTGATCCCACATGAGCTTGGGATGCTGGCGGTCAGGTATTTTATGGAACAACAGTCAGGTCTCCCACCACAACAGATTGATTTCATCTTGGCATGCCTTAAGTTCTCTTTAGAACATAACTATTTCTGGTTTGGAGGTGAATTTTTCTTACAAATCAAGGGCGTAGCGATGGGGGCGAAGTTTGCCCCAAGTATGGCCAATTTATTTGTGGGGCTGTGGGAAGAGAATTACATTTTTGGGAAAACTCTACCGTCCCTTAAGCTATGGCGTCGTTACATCGATGATGTAATTGTTGTTTGGGAAGGGTCAAGAACATCATTAGAAGAATTCTTTGAGTCTGTGAATTCCAATGATTATAATTTGGAATTTACTGTAGATATGAACGAAGCAAAAATCCACTTCCTTGACTTAGAAATCCGACGGGAAGGTAGCGGGCTGAGTACTTGTACATATTTTAAAACTACCGACAGAAATGGGTATGTCCCTAGAGCCAGCTGTCACCATCCTAACTGGCTCCGGGCCATACCCAAGGGTCAGTTTGTTCGGATTAAGAGAAATTGCAACAATATAGTCGATTATGATACGCAATCCCTTCAGTTACAGAAGAGGTTTGAGGAGAAAGGTTATCCCCGATCTGAAATTGAAAAACAGAAAGAACAGGTGAGGGGTATGGATAGATCCTCACTCCTGGGAAAACGGAGCGATGTCCAAAAGAGGGATTCAAAAGGAATTGATTTTGCCTTTCTGACGGGTTACAATTTGCAACACCGGAAGGTTAAAAATATTTTGAATAAACACTGGCCCATCTTAAAGGACGATCCAGTAATTGGTCCCGTATTACCAGATAAACCAATATGTATTTTTAGAAGGGCTCCTAACCTAAAGGATCGTCTTGTTCGGAGCTTTGTAGATCCACCTAAACCGATCACTCTGGTTAAGTGTCCCCCGACCGGTTTTTTTAGGTGTGGATCATGTTATGGTTGTAGAACTGGATTGAAATTAAACAAATCCTCGCCTGTGTTCCTAATACCAGGAATGGCTGACTCTATTAAGATCAAAGATTTTATATCATGCAGTACCAGATTTGTGGTATACGCCATTTGGTGTCCATGCAACTTGATTTACATAGGGAGGACCACCCGACTTCTTAAAACCCGGATTAGAGAACATTTGTATAACATCAAAAGGGGGTATGAGGGGCATAGTTTGTCAGCCCATTATAAGAAGTTTCATGCCTCAGATCCCAGCTCGGTTTCCTTTATGGGGATAGATAAGGCGAAAGTACATTGGCGGGGAAATAATATGGAGAGGGAACTTTCACGGATGGAGAGTCGATGGATATATAATCTTAACACCCTGACTCCGCGTGGCCTGAATATCGAATACGATTTAAATTGTTTTATCGATGACTCTTAAAATTTATATATTCTATATGATCTGTTCTTGTTAACTGTGTTAAGGTCTATAGTCTGTTTTATTCATAATACATACATGTTTGATCCACCATGGTCTTTGGAATGGATTTACTGTGAGTTGTTAGTCGTGACTCTCGCTTATGGGTCTTTTCAGTCCTAGATTTTTAATTGATTTATTAGATTACCAATTAAATAGTTTTTATCTAGCTGCTTATGGGAATTTTAGTTTTGCTAGCTCAGAGAGAGTTATATACGAGCTGCCACATTCCCCTATGGGAGTTGGAGTTTGGTTTAGGCTTCATTCTATTAATAACGATATACCTCTCCAGATTATTATAAGGATCTGTGTATTTTATTTGTACCTGGTTTGCCTTTATGAACAGTTTTTCATATGCTCAATAGCGAGAGATATCCTTGCTATTGGTTGCAGCAGCTTCCAGGGCATAAGATTTGATATATCATCATTATTAGACGCATGCGCTTTGCCTGTAATTACTGCTATGGAATAATGAATGGTGCGGGTGCGGAGGCCGTTAGTGCCCTGGGTTGGCGCGTGCGCGTGTGTGTATGAGCGGGTTGCCGGGCGACCGAGATGACGTCACTGTTTGTGGCCTCGCCGGAGGTTTTTTGTTGGCGCGTGCGCAGTGAGAGCTGCCTCGGACTGGCCGGCGCCTGCGCATTGGCAATCACAGGTGCCTTTAGACTGGCGGCTGCGCAGTGAGACCCATTCTGAGAGACCGGAGGTAGTTATTGTACTTCCGGGGGCAACGCAGCACATATCGTCATAGTGGTAAGTGTTTCTCTTTTTAATCAAGAGGCGTTCACATGCCTTTTATCAGTGGGGCTGCGCAAGATAGGATGTATGGGTTACTGGTTGAATATTAAACTTTGGAGATCGTTTTAGCAAAACCGGAAGCACTCATTATGCTTCCGGGTAAAGAGTGACATATTGGGGATATAAGCCCATTCTCCATTACAAGCTGCAAACCTGGTTAAAGCCCCAGTGGGGGCGAAACGCGTTGGGTAGCAGCTATTGGATATAGGATCCTTGTTTTTACTTATTTACATTGGACTTGGAAAACCCGGCGGTGAGAGTCGCTGACATTCAAACTTTGTTCAATGTTTCATTTTTATTGTTAACATGTGAGTGCATCTTGTTTTAATTAAACGCTTTTTAGTATTAGCGGTGTTGCACTATATGTCATCCTTTTATTTCCCCCATACTCCTTTGGATGATGAGCTGGGGCTCTCGGTTGAGTGGATTTGAAAATTATTTCTCTGCCTGCTCCATATTTTCCTCTGGGAGGTGATGTGCCATTATCCTGGGATCTACAGTGTTAAGAAAGCCTTTCCATGATTTACATTTGGTAAGCCTCCCATTTAACAGGTGGTGGATTTGCACAGGAATTGATGACAATCACGTGGTGTAATTTAAGTTTGGAAGATAATCACACAATCTGTTCAAGAAATCATCAATTAATATTTTCCCTGATTTGATTGGACTTTCAAAGACTTTTTATATAGCTCTGTGTTTTTTCTTGCATATTGTTTTAAAGATGAATATAGCTGTTTTTTGTTAAAGTACCTGCATTGCACTTGCATTACCATAGATTTCCATTGACCTGCCCTAGCTTTGCATACTGACCTAGCACATTGAAATCTATGGGCAGTGTTTTCTCTGTGTTGTGACTGTGTTGCATAGGTGTGAATAGAGCCTTACCAAATGTATTATATTATTATATTACAAATTTGTTATATTCAGTGGGAGTGGCTCTCAGATTTTAAATGTAATATTATTGAGCTTTCCCAAACTGCTTTCACCCTGATACACATGGCAAACTGTTTGAAAGTATCCTGGGCAATCTAGGTAAAAATATAATGGCCTTTCTGACTGAATAATTGAGTGGATTGATTAGATTTGCCTTCATTGTCTTGTGGTTGCTCAAAGGCGCTGACCAACATAAGCTGGCTGATATTATTTCCTCTTTGACGGATTTTTCAATTTAGCGAAGTGCAGAGGATATTTCCTTTAATGTATAGTTTTAATAAGAATATCTCCTATCAGACTCACTTCATTGCTCTTTTGAAAGTCCAAATGATGCATTTTTGGTGTTTACTTTATTTACTAAATTCCACCTATGGAAACCCTTTACTATGTTTGATGAGCCTTTGTCACCAAACACACAATAAGGTGAAAAAAAATATTAATAAAATTATTTCCTGCTCCAAATGTGTTAAATGGAAAAAGAAAACTCTACCTCATTGCAAAAAAGGAGCCTAACCTGGAGAATTGGCCCTTTACAATCAGGGGCAGGAGATTTTTTGTTTTGCACAAAATTGTGTATTGAGTATAAATGGTTTTGCAAACCCAGTGCAAAGGTATTCAATGACAATCAAAAAGACGTTCTAAAAGTCAAGCCAAGTCAAATTATATTGGATTACTCCAACCTATGTATTGTTGTTATAGTTGTCTGATATACTTACATTGTTAATGTTACATTTGTTAACGACCACTAGAACATGATGTTACTATATAATTCAATAATAAAATTAATAAAAATGGGATTTTGCAAAATAAAACATTTTTGGATTTTTTAATTTACTGCAAAAAAAATGTACGTAAAATATAGTATTTTTTAATTTATCATTTTTTTTGGAGCTTCTGTGTAAAGAGTCTACGGCTAACCCGCTACATCTGTATTTAGCATGTATATTACCATGTGTATCCTGTTAGGGGAGGTAATGTTTGGATTGGAGGCAAGAAGTCAGTGGACCATAAAGCAAAGCATGACCTATTCATCAATGGTGGTGTAGAGACCTAACAAAACATTGCTTCTTATAATGGTTGAGTAGTCAAGATTGATTTTCCACTTAGTGTGCACAGTCCCATCCCATACTTCACAATTAGAACCAGCAGCAAGCAGATGCCCTGTAAGATACTGGCCACACAAACACCGGTGCCTCGTCATCATATAATGACAGAGGGGGACTGCTTTCGAAAATCGCCAACAAAAGAACCCAGAAGTGCACTTGGGCTGGTCTAATAAGCTTACAATAGCTATTTAAATTGGCTGTCAGTATGTTAAGACTGCATCTTCAGTTTAAGGGGTCCTTTTTAAGTGGATCTTTATCGTCATATACCTCAGCACCCCCTCAGCACCCCCCCCCCCTCAGCGCATTACAAATCTCTAAACATTAGGAGAGCATGAGGCTCTAGAGAACACTACATTTAGCAGCATGCTTAACATTATGGTGGAGGCTGTATATTAATCAAGTATTTTATATATCTATGTTTTTCAGAAATATGCTATATGGTGATACATGGTAGAATATAGTGTTTTTAGTATAGCATAGTTTTTCTAGTAAAATGTCAATATTTGTACACACTAAGCAGCATAAAAAGTGCACTTTGGAGTAAAATTTATGTAAATAATATGTAATAAAATATGTACTTTTACACCTGTGCCGAATCAACCCCCTAGGAAGAAGATGATATTGAAAAATGGCACTTTTTACCTAAGTACAAAAACTTCATTACCTTTTTTTAAGCAAAGTACCCTTTTATTGGAGTCATGCTAATTATTTGGTGAAGCAAGGTGTACTTTGGGTGTGCCATTCGGTGTTTAGTACAATTACAAAAAAATGTTTTTTGTACTTTTTGGTGTGTTACATTTAAAAAGCTTACCGGTAAGATACAGGTTGCAGTTCACACCCAAAGTGCACCTTCCTTCACCAAATAATTAGCATGACCCATAATGTCTACCCAGGGGGTCGAATAAGTGCAGGTGTAGAAAGAGCTAGTCTTTTTTATTATTTCACCTAGGGTGCACTTTTTTGCACTGGGTAACGAAACGGCCCTAAATGTAAGCTTTTAAACACCACTTTAAAATGTGAAAATTCATATTCCCTCCACACATGTACCTGTTTTAGAGGCTCTCAAGCCTCTCCCTGTCTTCTTTAGTATGTGTACCATAGAAGCCCCCCATCCTGCTACCCTACCCTGGCGCTGAGGCAAGATGGGGGTTACAAAGAAAAGAAAACCTTACCTGACCCTCGGACCAAAGCTGCTCCTACAGCGCTCTGGATCCTGGGCACTGCCTTTTTGTCAGAATGGCACAGAGCTGCATTCAAGTGAAAGAGTGATGGAAGCGCGTGGAGCCAGGGTATGAGGCTCTGTGTGGTTTTCAATGGTGGCCACATGGAGACCGGAGGAGAACTGCTAGCCCGAGCATAAGGTTTTTTCTTTGTAAGACCCCATCCTGCCCCAGGGTAGGGTGGCAGGGTGGGGGGTCAACTTTTGACTAAAGTTGCACTTTAAAGCAGCATGCACTGACAGCAGGAAGGGGAACGAGCACCTAGCCCTGGCCCGGAATGCGACCAAAATCTCACAATAGGCCGAAAAAGAGCTGAAGCACGAGCCTAATTTGCATTATACAGATCATAACAGGGACTTATGGTGGCACCATCTGCACACCATCTGAGGTATGTCTGCTAGGCCCTGGGCCTAGTTATCAAATAACTGGTGGCTGTTTCAAAACTTCCCCCCTTAAATGGTATAGTTTCTGGGGCTTAATTACAATGACCCCATGCTGTATAGTAACTGGACTTACATGTTAAAGTGGACCGACACCGAGAGGTGATCGGCCCGGAAATCTATAAGATTCCCGGGCCGATCACCTCCCACCCCGCGGGACATCCGAGATCGGGATGTCCCGCGGGGTGAAACCCCCCAAAAAACCCCAAACTCCTTACCTGATCTTCGGCGGCGGCCGGCCGCCGCCGCCTCCCTCGCGCCCCTGTAGGCGTGCTCGCGCCCGCGCCGGCCGTCTGCGAATGGCCGGCGGGGGCGCGCGCGCGCCGAAAGTGACGCGAGGGAGGCGGCAGCGGCGGCAGCCGCTTGGACGTTCCTGATCCCCGCCTGGACGTTGGCGGGGATTGGACCGTCCTGTCACGTGGGAGCGGGGACAGGTAAGATTTTGGGGCTTTCTGGGGGGTTTCACACAGCGGGGCACCCCCGATCGGGGTGCCCCGCCGAAGTGGACCAAAACCCAGGATATTCAAAATCCTGGGTGTTGGTCCACTTTAAGCTCATTGGAACCTGGCATTCTAACTTTGGATCTATTTATTATGTCTTATTATGTATATGTCTTTTAATAACAGATAGATAATAATAGCCAATAACCTTCAAATGCTCATCTGCCCCCCAACACCCCACCCTCTCCACCGATTCTAGTATTGAAATATTCTTGGCAGTGTTATGTTTATTTATGATTATTACATGAATATTTAACTGTCCATTAATAACAAATAGATAATAATAGGCAATAACCTTCAAATGCTGATCTGCCCCCCACGCTCGCCACCGATTTTGGTATAGAAATATTCTTGGTAGTTCTTGGTGATCTTTTTCAGGCCTTGTAATGTGAAAAGGTGGATCTGCATCACAATGAACCTAATTGAGCAGAGAAATGATATTGATTTCCTACTCAGCTTTCTCTTGCGCCTGCAGCACGGGTGTGCTGGTACTCTTCATTGCTGCCTGGCCGACAGATAAAATGGAAAACAAATGTAACCGTTTTAATGTGTGTATTAGACCTGCCCCTAATTCCTGCTGGCTCTTTAGCAGCAAATGTTTGGTCATAAGAACATTGTAAACTTGCTTTCATGTGTGAATAACATTCAGCAACATACGCTGCAGTTCACCCAAATGTTTTGGAATATTCTGTGCTTTTTTTTGTATGGGGAAAATCTGGTTGTGTGTTCTATTCTCTGGAAAGTCACAAAGGCCGCCAAATACCTCAAAGGAACATTGCGATACAGTAATTAAAGGCACGTTAAACTAAGCTATTGTAACCTTTATACTCTCACAGCAGCTGGTGTGGTGTCTGGCTTTTTAAAACGTACCTTAGAGATGGATGTGATGGAGATGCAGGTGCGGCATCCACCATTTTCAAGAAAACAGGTGGACAGGATACCGTCACAGTAAATGAAGCCATTCTCTCTATTCATTAAGGCAGTGGCATGCCAGGCTTACTTACAGCTCACCCCAGCACCAAACTCAAACCCAGACAAGGACACTCATTCTCTTTTGCTCTGCGAAATGCCTTGCTGCAGATTGGTTGCGTTTTTGGAACTCTTGCCCTCTAGTCTGCCACATCAGATACTCACATGGCTACAGTGCTCTTCACAGTCTGGCTATAGGTGCCCCTGCCATAAGCCTACTTAGCAACAGCTCTTCTCTGGGGCTTGTCAGTAGGCTTATAGTATTTTTGGATTGGGCTGCAAATTACCACAACCTCTATAGCCTTATAAAGCCAGGCTAGGTCTCATGGAATATGACTGAAGGAAGGGGAGATGGACACAGAAATTTCTAGTTCCTTCCAACTTTTCTCTCTTCCCTCTTTCTTTCTTTCTTTTTATCTTTTTTCCTTTTTTTCTTTCTTGCTTTCCTTAAATTCTTCTCTTGTGTTCTTTCTCTTTCTTTCTTTCCTTTCTTTCATTTCTTACCGTCTTGCCTTCCTTCACGTTCTTCCTTCCTTCCCGGTTTTCCATCCTTCTTCCCTACTTTCTTTCTTTCCTTCCCTTTCATCCTTTCGTCTTTGTTCTTGAGTTCCTTCCGTCTTCCTTTCTTGCCTTCACCCTTTCTGCTCACCTCTGTTCATCTGACCTCTCCCCACTGCACCTCTGCACTACTGCAGCACAGTACACGTGTGATCTGCCTACATTTGCAGCATCATGGCAGTGGTAGCCCTATATGGCATACTGCAGTGGGCATGCCCAGAAGCGTGGATGGGAAGGAGACTGAGGAGGCCACTAGCTGGGGGGTGGTTGAGAAGTTAATCTAACGGTTGGTGACAGGATTAGGTAAGGACTGCAGCTCAGCGGTTGGGGAGAGAGCAGGTGAGCAGTGCAGGTCAGTGGTTGGGTAGGCTGGTATCCCCCCCCCCCCCCCACATAATTCCCCCCCAGGATGCCGGTAAACCCTACCTTGACCTCACTCCCACGCCTGAAATCCAACGTCGCGATTTGCTACCCGGCACTCCCGTGGGCAGTGACGTTCCTCCCACTGAATGGAGCCAATCACGCTGCTGTCACTGCCCATGTGAGCGCCAGCATTCTGGATGCCCGCCAGGCTGTCATTTTAGGTACTGGCAGCCACCAACACTCTCCCACGGAGGGTGCTGGTCTTCTTTAGCATATGTTTTTTACACTTATGTAAGTACGGAAGTAAAGGGAATTTCCATAAAATGTTGTATTCTGTAACCCCTTTACTGTACATGTTTTTGTTTTCTGCATGTATCATTCCGACACAGAAGGTACAAGACTTTTGCAATTTAGTCTGTTGCAATATCTTCACATGCGCTTCTACCTCTCACAAAATATAGTGATTGCGGCAGACAGACGTGATGTAATAATGCCATCATCCTTTTATAGCAATTGGGGCAAACACTGACCTAGATGAATTCTGTATCACAGATACAGTCTGTTTTGTACCCAAATGCTATGACCTGGCTTAGAGACTTTGCAGGCACCCAGACAAAACAGTTTTATAAACTGCAAGAGAAAAACACAGAACATTTTGCTCTCTATATATTTATGTGTTGACAAATGTACTAATCTAAAATGTCTGATGGTTAAAGCACAAATAAATTAGATCACTGAGTTCATAATTTCCTGGTAATAGAGGAATTACATGGGTTTTTTTTTCAATCTGAACTATAAGGGGTCAGATTACACTGAGTGAGCACTTTTGTTTTCCAAAAGCACACCATTAGTTTTGTGTTATCATAGTCCATGGTGCCATGGGTGGGTTTTCCCCCAAAAATCATTTTTCATTGAGACAACTAAATAACTAATGCATAATTTAACCACATAAATGCTCTTTACATTTCTTAATGGGTTAATTCAGCAACATGAGAGAAATTTCCTTTTACGTGCAAAATCATTCTTGCATGAGGGAATTTCTCTCGCACGAAAATCTCACATCACATGATCTAGGGGAGCATGAGAGGAGGTCATGCAGGAATTATCTGCTTAGTGAGATTTTTTTGCATAGTGGAATGTGAAACATGCCAGCAATAAAGAAGACATAAGTTAAAGATATGTAATTTAAGAAAATGGAAAAATAATACATACAGGGACTGTAAACCCATTCATAATATTAAGGCAGCAAACAGCTTACCTGATATCTGTCCCATGTGCCTCTTTTCCATTTCCTGCAGTGTGGGGTAGAAGCTGTAGCAGAGCTCCAATATGTTCCTTCCTTTCAATTAGGAAGTTGACGTGTGCTCAGACAGGGACTTTAAAAATACATGTGCCCCCATCCCTGACCCACCTAGCCCAGGCACCAAGTATAGGGACTGTCGATATAGGGCTCGGGGGCTGAGGGGCCAAGTATAGGGACTGTCGATATAGGGCTCGGGGGCTGAGGGGCAGACCCCTGGCCCTGGCGGTTTACCAGCCCCTATGCCCTTTGATATGGGTATGTTGCTTTTCCAGGGGAAAAACATGGGGACCATACCATAGCCCTTCCACACCCCTGGTGCCCCAAGAGAGGGTGGGAGTAATATGGTTGGGGTATTGACATGTCACCTGCTGGTCACCCTGTGATCTGGTATGTGTCCCCTGGACCCTTACCAGTACACCAACAGTAGTAAAAAAAAACACTGTGTCCCTCATTGGGCATTGCTGGGGGCTTCAAGGATCCCTGACGGATTTTCAGGGGTTGTCCAATGATGGTCCTCCAAGCCAGGAGTAATTGCCAGAAGCTGCCAATCGGGCTTTTATACCTCAGAGATAAAGCCTATGAGGATCACCCCCCCCCCTCCATGACTAAATCCATCACTTAAGGGAAAGGATATAGTGCGGAATACCCCAGGAAATCCCCCTCCCCTTGTAATAATGTAAAAGTCATAGTTTTACTATATAAACTGTATAAAACTCTGTTCCCCCCGCACCTGGTATTATCCTTGGCTGGAAGCCATGGCAGGAGGAGACTCCAAATTCCAACGGGCATGTGAGATAGATATCATGCTGGTATTAAAAGATATGGGAATGGTATAATATCAGCACCCGACCCATTTATGCTATAAAGCATAAATGCTAGTACTTACGAGGGCCAAGGGCAGTTTGTCCCTTGAGCCCTGGATTGCCAGCCTTTTTGCTTGGTGTGCCACACTGGTAACCTTTAGGGGAAGGGGAAATGCTGTTTTTTTTTTGGGGGGGGGGGGGCTTGGGATGCCCCAACCATCCCTGGTCTTTGGGAGTGCAAGTAAGTAATAATGCAGGGGGCCATCTTCACCAAGCCATCCACCAGTATGTCGGGCAGATGACTTGCCACCCGCTGCCTTTTGAACTGGTAAAGTGTCCTTTAAGCCCCTTAGCAATTCAAAAAGTATTGCAGGAATGTAAAAATAATACACAAAAAATTATTTTATTGGTCTAATTCTACTATGCTTACCTCATCTTGCCCTCTGTCCCACGCTAGGTATTTTTAAATGATGGCAATGAGGCAATCTCAGCATACAGCCATGAGTAATGAGTGGAGCCAGAGGGGGCAGAGCCTTTGTACCACAGAGGTGGTGTTACATTACTGAAGGGTAGTAGCATGAAGGGGGATACTCCAGAAAATCCTTCTCCATACCCCTCCCCTCCAGTCACATATTTAGGCACATGGGGTAAAAAAACAGGAAGTATTATTTAATAAAAAGATTTTGTGCTGCTGTTTCACTGGGTCAGATTTTCTCACAGAACATGTGGTTATATACAGAATCAGCATCAACCCCTATTAATTCAAATCATCCTTGACAATTCACCAGAGAAAATGTGTAGCACACTTAGCCGGAGGGGTTAACACTCATGTGGGGAGTGAGTTTGGTAATGCTGGGCTCTGTGGGCCTTGTGGAGGGTAATGTGGGTTTGGGTGCTGACAGTCTCTGGGGACACTGGCAGGGTACACACTTCACAGGAGACAGTCCCTTAATCAAAGGAGTACTCACTTTTTTAGCATGATGGTCTGATAGTGCATTCACAATCAGCAGGTATCAACACAATCTACAGGTATAATCCACACTTGTATCCACAGACCTCAGATTTGGTTTACCTCTTAGTAAATAGGTAGTTGCAGAGACATAGCTAGGCTTTTTGGCACCCAGGGCAAGATTCAAAATGGTACCCCCACCTGTTCTCAGTCCCCCTTTGGCACCACCCAGGAAACATGCCCCTACTGCCCCCTCTAGCTACGCCCCTGGGTAGCTGTAGCAGATTCCTGTCCCTTGTTCTCATCCACAAGCACCTGGGTGGAAGGCTCACTTCTCCTACTACCTTGGCAAGGTTGGCACAGCCTGGCTGCATCCTCTCCACTGCTGATGTCTTTCTCCTGCGCAGTTCCTTCTGCTCCACTTTATGTTACTTACCACAATAAAGATGAGCAATGCTACTGATCTAAGTGTGATCTAAGAGAGTCAGACCAATGTATCCATTTGTCACAGGTCAGAGCAGGTGCCAGGATGTTTACAGAATCTGGACCCTAAATTCATATATTACAACCCATTTTCTTCCTCTGAAATTCCACTGAACTAACTGTGATTTAGCTTATGTACCTTAACCCATAAATTAGAGTGTAAGCTCTACTACCTCTAGATCTAACACTAAGAACTACAAGTAATGTCTATTAATGCATATCCAAACTAATTTTAAACACGTTCATACATACCACAAATGGAACATATTTTTAAACCGGACCTTCACCATGATTTATTGAAAAGCCCAAACCCTTATAAAACGATTCCCCAGCAACTAAAATTAATATATTTTAAGTTTTTAGTCACTTATTATTCTTTCCCCCACTGAGCTGCAACTCTGTTTAGGACTTTAGGATACGGGCGCCGCCATCTTGACTCAGAAGCATCACACTTATTGAGGAGAGGAGGGTGGGATAAAGTACAGGGGGCAGGTAATAGCTGTGCTTTGCTCAGACAGAGCAGAGCTGGGGTCAGGAAAAGGTCAGCAATCCCAGAATGCAGAGCAGCACAGTCAGAAGGCACTTCCTGTTTGCAGGCTGCCTGATGTTCCATGAGCCACCATCTTGGATGTTTAAAGGCTCATAACATGCAGTAGATGCAGGTAGGATGATATTTAATGTGAGCAATCTGTATGTACAGGGTGTGGGAAACATATAAGGTAGACTCTTATTCAGAGTGAAGGTCCACTTTAAGGGAGTTTTATCTGGGGGTTGTAGGAGATGGCATGGAACAGATGTGGCGTGGTTTCTGCCAGCTGCCAAAGTGAACATGAGGATGTGATTCCTGGGGTCAGCATAAAGGGTTCCCTTCAGAACTAGGTGTAAAAAGGTGACCTTTGAAGGGAAAAGTGACAAATGAAAAAGAAGGAACCTTTTTGCACCTGGTTGCTGGATTGACCTCAAAGTGTCTATGTGGTATTTCACTAAATATCACCTGTAACAATTTTTGCTGACACACAGGTATCAGCCCGAGGATACACAGTGTAAAAGGTTGTTCACCAAGATGACGGGAAGTCATCAGAAGGTGCCATTTGTTATGTGACTGACCCTTTGAGGGGCTGACAGTAAGGCACTGTATAAGGACCTGGAGTTTTGGCCAGCAAAGAAACTAGGTGGGTCTTGCTGGCCAAGCAGCACAATCCAGTACAGGCCAGGAGGCTTACAATAACAGACGTTTCCAAGGATAAGGGCATCAAATTTCGACAGAGATAAGTACCTGTGAAAAGGTGCAGAGAAGTCCCAACCCAACTGGAAGCCCCGTGCTGGGGCTAAGCTGCTGTTACATGGCTGTGCTAGATTGTGCATGCATTTAATTGCTGGAGTAAGCAATTTATACTGTGCCTGGAAACTGAAGAAAATAAACTGTTAGATGCATAATCCCTTGATGTTGAATGCTGCCTTTGACATGACTTGTAGCTGTGGTGTCACTAAAGAATGCCACAAACAATAGCAGGGTGCCAATTGGTACATGTTATTGTAAGTGAAGACTTTATTACATATCTTATTTGTTATTGCACCTGTCGTGATGATGTCAGGTCTGCATATTGTGTTGTGGTTAACGTGTTGAAGCCAAATAGAGTGTCCCTGGGGTTTCCACTCATGGTTTTTAGCATCTGCTACCTTGGAAATGGTAAATGATGTATGGTCCCCAGTGCACAAAGCACACAGGGCTAATCTCTGCTCCTATCCTGTTTATTGTCTGGATCTATTTCCAGCATTGTTCTGATGCAGACGGCAAGAAAGAGTGATAGCTAACCTACAGCTGGATAGTAAACTGCTGTTGGAAAATGATTTTACATAGTAGTGATCCACTATTATATATTCCTTATTACTATAGCCTTTTTTCAGCCATGCTTGACAGAAAAAAATACCTTAGTAGCAGGATGGGCCTTCCACCAGCTTCTTTAATAAGCCATTCATAGTTCAGGTTTTGGTGATGAAGGCCCTCAAAGGGGTCCACCAGGGGATTCCCTGGTACCCTGTGGGAAAGTGTGAGAGTGGCTGCCAATCGCTAAAATTTGACCCAGCCAGTACAGAGCTCACTTGAGCTATCCAATGTGGCCCCCAACCTGCTTTGTGAAAAGTGAGAAGGCTAAATAGAACTGATGCATAAAGCTAGTTAAATAGAGGCTCACAAGTGTGATACCAAAGTTGGCACGTTGGCAAATATAGGTGGCAGCTTCAGATGGGAGGAACTTGGTGACATTGATAGGTGGAAATATCCCAAGAAGCCCAAATAACAATAAAGGGGGGGATCCTATGTATCACACTAGTGGAGCCCCTGCGTAAAATCTCTGGCACAATTATAAAGTAAACGTTTTCCTAGTTATACGTTTCATTTTATTCCTGATGCCTGCCTATTTTCATCCAAAGACCCCTTTTTGCATATATCTGATCCATTCTAAGACCCCATTATTGGACTCCCCAGATGCCCTGAATGATGCCCAAAGGTTTAACAGCAGAACCAGGGTCGTGTGACGTTCTGATCAGAAGATATCACCCAAAAATGGTTCTGGCAGTTCCCGGGCTGCATGCAAAATGGGGGGAACTCTTCCTGAGTAGAGGAGAGAGTGAGGGTCCCAAGCATAAAAGCAGTCTGAGGCTGGACAAAGTGTTCCATCATCTCGGGGGTCACCTGTACAGGTATGGAGAGGTCTCATTTTCCAACAGGCTGCTATATGCCCCCGGAGGTGGCCCTGTCCAACAACGCATCTAAACACATTATGGTACTGTAATTTCTGTTGTATCTCTGTTTGTAAAATTACTCAAGTGTTACCTGTATACCGGTTCTCAGATCTGTATTTGTAATATTTCCATAATATTCTTATGTTTGTAATTACTGCCTAGTATGCGATTCCCACATTATAATTTATAATTAACTTGAGCTCCCTTTTTGCCTTAACCAAAATTAGTGTGTGAGCTGGTTATTTGGACTGGGGTTGGGAAAGCTTGTTGCATGATTCTCTAGGCTGTAGCGTCAGCAGGCTCACATGATAGACTCACAAGAGGTGGTTGTTTTTGTCATAGAAGTTAAACAGTGTGTATTCTGATTGTTTAACATCCTTATGCTATTCAAAATGAAAATAGTTTTTTCTCACTGTGTGTTTATCAAGTTTCTAAAGTGGGACGTGTTCTTTAAAAGTTTGAGCACTCCTGGTGTGGCCAGCAACTTACTAGAGTGTTTGCTGCTACATTGAACATTCTATTTGCGGTGACAGGGGCCTGTGCGAGCATTTGAGTAGTTAGTGGCTCTCACTGGTGGAATTTTATTTTCTCCTGCCAACAAAGCTGAAGAATGTAGTATAGTAACAGGGCTTATATGACGACATGGAAAAAAAAGCCTCCTCAATTCTAAGTTAGTTGTGTACTTTATTACAGATTATTGTTTATACAGTCAGACAAGCTCACCGTAGGGAGACCCAGGAGAAATCCTGGTGGTATAGCAACAGGGCTTATATGATGACATGGAAAAAAGACTAACAGCCAAATAAGCCTCCTCAATTCTAAGTAAGTTGTGTACTTCATTACAGATTATTGTATATTATACGGACTCACTGTATACAGTCAGACGGACTCACCGTAGGGAGACCCAGGAGAATTCCTGGTGGGCCGCCCTGCTTCCAACACATCCCATTACTGCCTCCCTAGTCTCCCCCAAATTCCCAGGCCCACGGTACACCCCCAGCCAAGAAACATCTGCTGATGTTCTGTCCCTGCAATGCTAAAGCCTCAGCATCATGGCTGTTGTGGTCCATATCCACACCTGTCACATTATATGCCCCTAAAATATTAAAACTTCAGTACTATCAATTTAGGAGTAGCTATGCCTACACCTGCCCATACTTTGTCCCTGTAATACTTTAACTTCAACCTTGAAGCATTATTGATAGAAGCTAGTTATGGACAGGCCATGGGTCAATAAAACCCCAGGCTTATTTTGGGCTCCAATCTGCCACTGTTAACAGCAAAAGGCATTATTATTGCAAGTGTAATCACATAGCAGCAGCATCCTCTGTGGTTCTGTACAGTGTAATCCATACAATCAAGGTACCACAAAAGAATATCACGAGTGAAATGCACACTTTACACAGTAAATATAACGCAGTAATAACAGAAAACAGTAGCGAAGAGATATATGCCTATATGAGTTTACAATCTAAAGGATAAAGGGTGGAGATAAGAATTGCTCTGTACTAAGTGTTAGATGCCACAGTATAGGACAGTTGTACTCAGCTGGTGGATCCCGGTCCAGATCCAGACCACTGGCACCAGTTTTCCGGACCCCTTCCCGGGTTTGCTGTGATGCCCTGCACGGATTCCATTGCACCGCTACCGCGACAGTGCTTTCATCTGTGTGCCCCCCTCTGCCCACAATGGTCATCCTTTATCCTCCCCTCCCCCCACAATGTTGGCAAAAGGCTGACAGCTGTGGGTAGGGGGGCTGGTCATTGTTGGGGGGTGAGGCTGGCCATTTTGGGGGAATAGGGCTGAACCCTCACCTAACCCCCACTGCAGCCGCTTATCTGCACCCCTCACCTAATTCCCCTTCCAGCCAGTAACCTGCATCCTCACCTAACCCCCCCCCCCACACTACAGGCCGGAACCCTTCACCTAACCCGCACTCCAGTCACTGGTTTACACTCTGACCTAAACCCCACCCAAGCACTGGCCTGCATGCCACACCTAACTCCCTTCCCCCACAAATGCTGGCCTGTGTCCAGGGCTGTATTTAGGATTTGTGCTGCCCTAGGCACTTTTTGGTCATGCGCCCCCCCCCCCCCCCGGGCTGATTCAGGATGCCTCACTGTGTGCCCCCCCCCGGTAGGCCCCGCAATCACCTACGTTTCCTGTGGTCCAGCTGGTTGTGGCAGCATCCTGAGCACCCCAGCCATTCAGAATCCAGGGAGACTGGGGATGCGGTCCTTCCTATTTCCTTTTGCCGGGTGTGTATGGAACAACAGCTGCCACACCCCGGCCTGCACAAACTCATTAAAGAGGACCAAAGCCAAGCCGAATGGCCCGGGAATTGATCAACCAGGTCGCCCCATTCACTTACCTTGTTTCCCAGTCCAACGGTGCATGTGTGAGCCGCGGCAGCATCCCTGCTATCCCTCTAGCAGGGCGTGTGCCCGATTCAGGCATTTGTGCATGGCCATCGCGGGAGCGCTCCCTTTTAGAGGGAAGTGGAGGATCCGGCCATCAGCACACTCTGAGCCGCTGCTCTTAGATGAGCTGTGGGATCGGGAAGAGGTGAGTTTGTTTCGGCGACCTGGCGGGTTTCACACAGCGGGCCACCCCCCGATCAGGGTGACCCGGGGGAAAGGACCAAAACCATGTATAGTCAAAATCCTAATTTTAATTAATTTTTTAATGCATAGATGGCCATTGTATGCTTGCGCACACATAGGAATTCGCCCTCCACATTTAACCCATCCGTGCAGTGAGTGTACACATGCCTGGAGCGGTGGGCTGCCCTAATTATGACACCCGGGGAGCAGTTGCGGGGTTAGGTGCCTTGCTCAAGAGCACTTCAGTCATGTCCCAGGACTGGGATTCGAACCTGCCACCCTCCGGTCACAAGTACACTCCCCTTACCTCTAGGCCACAATTTTGAAATTAATCCTGGGTTTTGGCCCACTTTAAAGAGAAACAACACACTCGATTTTCACTTTTCAGGGGGGTTGTTCCTCTCAGTGAGGGCATCCCAAATTGGGATGCCCCACTGTGTGTACCCCCCCCCCCCCCAGGTTGCCCTATTTACTCATCTTCCTGCTTCCTGTGGGGTCAGAACGAGCGCACTGACTGATAGGCTGAGCAGCCTGCTCAACCAATCAGCGCACTCTCTTTCATTTGGCTCCCTTTGGTGCTTCTGATGGCTAAGCAGCCAAGTGGTGCCAAAAGGAACAGAGTACACATCCAGCTGCATTCCCTGTTCACCTACTAGCTGTTGCATGTGCGGTGGGCTTGTGGGTGGTGCTCCCATTCAGAAAGGCCAAGCACGGGTGCTTGCAGAGGTGAGCCGGGATGTGGCCGCTTTTCCAAAATGGGGTTGAGTCCTCTGGGACAAGGTGAGTAAAATGGGGCTTCTGGGGGGGGTTACACAGCGGGGCGTCCCAGTTCAGGATATCCCACTGTGTATAACCCCCAAGAAAGTGCAGTAAACACTTACCTTACCTGGATTCAACGGTGCATGCACGGGCTCTGGTCCAATGAAAGTCGCTCACCCTCACTGCATAATTCAACAGGTTGGGATCCCTATTGGTTCTAATAAGAGCCCCCTGCCGAATTACCTAGTGACAGTGACCAGCTCTCCTTGGACCAGAGCCTGCGCATGCACCATTGGATAGGGAAGAGGTGAGTGTCTATGGGTACTGTGGGGGCTGGCCTCTGATCTTCCCTCCAGGACATTTCAAATCGGCATGCCCCTGGGGAAGGACGCCAGCTGGCCAGATTTACTTGTTGGTCGCGGGGCAAGTGCGCCCACACGGGCATGTGCGCGAGAGCCCCACGGCCGAACTGGACAAAAAATGTTTTCTTGGTTTCTGCAGTCATGGATGACCGCCTCCCCAGTTTGGCCGTGGGGCTCCCGTGCGCATGCCCCGCGACCAACAAGTAAATCCAGCTAGCTGGCATCCTTCCCCAGGGGCATCCCGCACGGGTGCCGATCAAACTCCTCCACCAGCAGCGCCACCCCTGGTTTCTGCAGTCATGGACGGTGCCCGCTACCAAATCAGAGATGATGGGGGGTGGCACTGAGGATTTTGTTCGGCGCCCATGCGGGATGCCCCTGGGGAAGGACGCCAGCTGGCCACGCGGGCATGCACGTGGGAGCCCCATGGCCAAACTGGAAAAAAATGGTTTCTGTACGTGCACACACACACACACACACTCTCATGACAAAATGACAAAATCATCATCTATAATGCATTTTTTTTTTTAAATATAAAACTATTTATATTCCCTCCTTACCTTTTCCTCCGCGGTCCTCGGGTCTCTGCTGCAATCACGAGTCTGGATCAGCCTGGTCACAAGTGTGAATCAGCAGGTGGGCGGAGCTTGATGGCCTCTCTCTAGTCCCGCGCTGGCATTGCTTCCTGGAGGGGGCGGATACCGAAGCAGCTGATTGGAAGGGAGAGCCCCTGCCTTGACAGGTGATCAGTGAGGGTGGGGGAGGGAGGGCTTGGGGTGATGGGCGGCAGGGTGCCGATCGACGAGCGGGGCGGCAGGGTGGCAATCATAGATAATTGGGGGGGGGGGCGGTGGAGCGGTCGGCGCTGCTGAGTGAAGAGCGTGATCACCGGGCACGCGCGCTGGACGGAGACGCGCGCGATGCCCGCGAGGAACTTCTATTTAAAAAAAAGAGAGCTGATCAGCGGGGGCGGGGGGGTGGCCTTGAATCGGCGACCTTGCTGGCCCGCGCACTTGTCGGGCACGCGCGCGGGAGCCCCACGGTCGTAGGATGTCAAAAAAAAAAAATGTATTTTTTTTTTGTTCTGCAACCCTGAAGATCCGCCCCCTTTCCAATGTTCCCGCCCTAGGCACAGGCCTAGAATTGCCTTGCGGCAAATACGGCCCTGCCTGTGTCCCTTACTTGACCTCCACATTTAGTTTATTGCTTTGGAGCACTTTACTGTTTAGTGTTCAGCTCAGACCTTCATTCTGCGACAAAGGCAAGGGGATTTGCACAATACCCTATAATCATTAAAGGTACCACTCCCGCTCACCTCAAGAACACAGAATCATAGAGGGAGGCACTCAAGAAATTTATCAAAAAAATATATTTTATTCCATATCACTAAATTAATCACTACACATAACCACTACACAATTAAAATCCCTTAAAAACACATAATGAGACAATACATATAAAACAAACCAACATGGAAGGTTGTGTGTAGGCGATGGGGGGAGCACTGGCATGCACAAATATCAATCAGCATCTATATATATATAAAACACATAAACACAAGTGATCTAATCAGTGCAAATAACAATGTGCAAATCCTACCTATGATCCGGATCCTATATCAAATAATTATAAAGTGCAACCAATCAATAGATGCAAATACAATATATAATCACAAACCGAACCTACATGATTACCCAATACCTAAATGCCCTATAAGAAATATAAAAATGACCACAAAATACCTCACCAATATAGATGCTAGTATCAATCAACCATTAAATACCAAAAACAGCGCAAAAATACATCCAACCAAAATATACTCAAGGTATAACAGGTATGCCAGTAAAGGGTCTCCCCACCGCCTACAGCACGAGGAGCCACGCATTCCGTGGGTGTATCCCCCACTTCATCATTCTGCGACAGACCCCGGTAAGCGGACCTCCGCTGAAAGTAGTTGAGTACCCCTGGCATAGACCATATCAGGGGTTGAGAGAGAACCCCAAAAAATAAAATGTTTTAAGACAATTACCCACACCATATTATTAGGAGTCGGTTTCGGAGTTGGAAAAAATATAATATTGCAAATATAGCTTATATTAGATAAAGGGTGGAGACTAGAATTGCTCTGTACTAGGTGTTAGATGTCACAGCATAGACCATGTCAGTGTTTGAGAGAGAGCCCCAAACAGGGCATCGGCTTCGGAGTCAGAAAAAAGGTAATATTGCTAATATAGCTAATATTGTATAATGATGTAACTTTCATAGGAAGATAAGAAACATTAATCATAAATTTGCATTTTATGTTCTTTTAATCTAAGGGCCTTATCCATGAAGGGATAGCGCCAGGTAGTGCCTGTACAGTGGCAGGTACACCAGGTAGCGGCAGGTAGTGGCAGGTGAACGCCAGAGACGGCACGCAATTACACATTTATGAAGCCGAATCTGGTGAGTGACTGGAACAACGCCATGTAGCGTACGATTCATCATTATCCCAGGCTCAGCGTACAGCGCTGACGTTCAGCCTTGCAGAGCGCCACGTCTTGCCTGTCGCTACCTGGTGCTCTCCCATACATTTCTATGGACGATCCTTAAATCCCTTTCCTGATCCGAATTTTTTTTTTCTGAAAAAAATCTCAAAACTTCTGACGTATCCTGGGCAAGAAAACTTTTTGGATTAATAATATTTTTATGTAGAATTGTCCTTACATGTCTGGTATTAAAGTGTTAATGTTACAATGTAATAACAATGTAATTCCATATGTTATCGCTTTGTTACTAGTTACTAACGCTATCTGGCGTTAGTAATGAATCAGCCTGCCCGAACCATGTTTATAACAGTCAGTGATAAGCAGCAGCAGCAGCAGCCAGAAGTTCTAGTAATAAAAGATAATGGGCCTTATTTATGATGTGCATCTTTCTGGTGGCTATAGTACCAGTTCTGGAGCGCTGGAATTTTTGTCTGTTCTGGCGCTTTGGACTACAATGGCACTAGAAGTCAATAGAAGTTGTATTGATTGTTGCATTAGATATTGGTCAGCCTGTGTCAGCGTCTGTTGGACCCAACTGGCAACTATTCCAGCACCAGGGTGAGCCACTTGGTACCACCATCTTTACCACCGTATTTATGATTTTTTTTTTCCTCCTAGAAAAGATTGGCACTGTATTTTCGGGCACTGGTCTGCATTTCATCATTACAGTTACATGATACAAGATTACAAGTAACAAGATATCACTGCTGGAGACAAAGCGGACTTTACAATGCATTTAGGCTGCATTTTAGTTATAGTCTAAATTACACTTTCTGGTAAGAAAAACAAGCCATGAAAATCAATTATACTATACAAATAAAATTGCATTTGGTGACATCTAGGTCCTGCGTTTCTATTATTGAAGTCCTAATGCAAGTTCTGTACAAATAAATGTGTGTAATATTAGATATAAGCATACAACACTTCCAGTTCTGGCCATTGTGCTCCATGGGAACTTGACCTACAGTGCCACTTTCAACTGGAGCTGCTTTAACCAGAGTGCGCACCGCTGCAACCTTTTGGGTGCTAGAATTATAAAATTGACGCTGATGCTTCATAAATCAGGCTCAATGAGTTCTCCAATATTCCCTGTCCCTTGTACTCTGTGTCTCCATGCTGCTCCAAGGCATTATTTTTTCTATCTCATTAGTGATTCATTTGAAGTCAGTCATTGGTGGCTCAGCTGCCTGGGACCGACCCCCACTCCCTGGATTGCTCTATTTTGGAGTGTAGCTAAACATCTTGGGGGCACCTTTCTATAGTTTACCTCAGGCAGCAGAGAGACTACGTCCATCCCTGCTCCAAGGCTCCTAGTTATAATGACCAAAACTTACAGGAATGTAAAGAGACCGTTCAGGCGGAAACAAAGAAAAGTCTATAGTTACCTGCAGCTTTTCTGTACAGGTCCGGTGTTCCCTCGCAACTCATTCATGCAGGTCCGGTATCTTCATATTTACCAATGGCGAGAAACAAGTGATTCCATCTTCCAGTGTCAGTGGCCTCTCATGGAGGTGTCCATGGAGCCTTGTTTACGACCCCACAAGCCTTCTCTATTCATTGCAATAAAGGGGGCTCAGCACACATGGCCTTGGCATGCCCCCTCCATTCAGTAAATGGAGTAGGAGTGTTAGGGGACGTAAAGGCATATTAATGGACGCCACCATGTCTGCCCAGCAATGGAGGATGGAATTGCTCTATCTCCCTCATTGGTCAGTATGAAGATTCCAAGGCTGCATGAAGGAGCTGAGGGTGACTTTAGACTTTTTATGTTATTGCCTGGACAGGATTGTTAAAGGCACATTGCAGGCAAATGTATAAATGAGCCTGTTTTCTGGTTTCACCATTTTGAATGTTAAGGGATGCATCTTTTATTTAGCCTGCTTTGTATTTCTTAATAAGACACAGTGAACTCCCTCCTTTCTGCTGGGCATTCTCAGCAGCAGAGGATGAATTATACATGCTTTCTTTAGTGTGAATTTATTTTGGGAACTGAGAAAAAGGACTCAGCAGAAAGGAGCAGGGTTTACTACAGAATTCAAAGTGCTGATGAATGAAAGATGCTGCCCCTGCCAGCCAGCATGGGACAAGCAGAAATCAGCTAATTTAACCCTTTGCTTGGAATTTCTATTTAAGTCACATATGCTCAAGCCATCTGAGGAGAGTTAAATTGATGGGCCTGTAAAGTTATTAGTAAGGATGATTGCAAGTAGAGTGAAATAGGAGGGACCCATTGCCAAATAGAGGTTGCAGCGGTGGCGTGGAGGAATATGGTGACATCGATAGTGCAACACCACCCCTGGGTGAAATCTCTAGCACCTTAACAAGATAAAGAGTTTTTTTCTGTTTTTCTGTTTCTGTATGTTTAGCATTGGTAGGTGTTTAGATGGGTTGAGTATTGGGAATACAATTATGATTTGGGATTGATCGGGAGATGGGCTATAAATATAGGACCCATATATTGGGAGAGGTGAGGCAATCAGCATGTGTGTTACTAGCATGTGGGAATTGTTACCTATAAATGTGGTGACGTGGTGGTATGGTAGAATAACCTATGAGCAAAAAAAAATTTATAGAGTCTGTGGAGACAGTGGGTCGGTCCTGATTGATGTAGAAAATCTTTGTTATGCTATTTATTATGAAAAATCTGAAATTCTGAACCTATTCATTATGGCATGTGACCAGTTGTCAAAAAGCATATATAAGTCCCTCGCTCTTCAGAAGGTTGAGCTCCCCTGCTTTAAGTTATTTGTTCTGAAATAGTATTACAATAAATATGCTTTATGTTCTATATAAGGAGCCCAATTGCTCATATAATGGTGAGAAAAAGCCCCATGTAACAATTTTACTACAGGAAGTTTTTTACTAATTATTGTCCATTTATGAATTCGGAGTCGGAATCAGCGCCTGATAAAATTTAATCGGGCTTTGGCTTCTCCACAGCCCTTGTTTAAAGGGGTTGTGAAAGGTACAGAAGAAGCAGAGAGATATCTTAGAAATCACTGGGGCCAGAGTGAGAAGAAATGTTCAGGAAAGACATTGTAGTCCAGTGTAATAGCTAGGCATCAATCAAAGGTAGGAGAAGAGCCAAGATATGGCAGCACAAGTGCAGGAAATTTGGAGTAGCAGTGAATGGTGGACAGTGTAAAAAGGACACTGAGGATAGGTCAAGAACAAGAATGGAGTACTTTGACCTTTAGATCTAGTGGTTTGTAGCCACATAACCATTGTGCTTCCTTTTTTTCCATATTAAATATTAAATATAAAATCATTATTGTCACCCAGAGGTAGCTGAGCTCTGTGTACAGTAAAAAGACCCATGATGTTTGAGACCCACATTAGTTGTATGGCTTGCTAGGTCAATTGTGATATCTATGTCTCCAGAGGCCTTTTGCTCTAGGATTTTTGAGACCCACATTAGTTGTATGGCTTGCTAGGTCAATTGTGATATCTATGTCTCCAGAGGCTTTTTGCTCTAGGATTTTTGAGACCCACATTAGTTGTATGGCTTGCTAGGTCAATTGTGATATCTATGTCTTCAGAGGCTTTTTGCTCTAGGATTTTTGAGACCCACATTAGTTGTATGGCTTGCTAGGTCAATTGTGATATCTATGTCTCCAGAGGCTTTTTGCTCTAGGATTTTTGAGACCCACATTAGTTGTATGGCTTGCTAGGTCAATTGTGATATCTATGTCTCCAGAGGCTTTTTGCTCTAGGATTTTTGAGACCCACATTAGTTGTATGGCTTGCTAGGTCAATTGTGATATCTATGTCTCCAGAGGCTTTTTGCTCTAGGATTTTTGAGACCCACATTAGTTGTATGGCTTGCTAGGTCAATTGTGATATCTATGTCTTCAGAGGCTTTTTGCTCTAGGATTTTTGAGACCCACATTAGTTGTATGGCTTGCTAGGTCAATTGTGATATCTATGTCTCCAGAGGCTTTTTGCTCTAGGATTTTTGAGACCCACATTAGTTGTATGGCTTGCTAGGTCAATTGTGATATCTATGTCTCCAGAGGCTTTTTGCTCTAGGATTTTTGAGACCCACATTAGTTGTATGGCTTGCTAGGTCAATTGTGATATCTATGTCTTCAGAGGCTTTTTGCTCTAGGATTTTTGAGACCCACATTAGTTGTATGGCTTGCTAGGTCAATTGTGATATCTATGTCTCCAGAGGCTTTTTGCTCTAGGATTTTTGAGACCCACATTAGTTGTATGGCTTGCTAGGTCAATTGTGATATCTATGTCTCCAGAGGCTTTTTGCTCTAGGATTTTTGAGACCCACATTAGTTGTATGGCTTGCTAGGTCAATTGTGATATCTATGTCTCCAGAGGCTTTTTGCTCTAGGATTTTAGGAATGTCAGAAAAGCTACACCTAGACAAGAGCCTAGGCTAGCCAGATTCTCCCCGCACTACCCCAGTATGCAAGATTTGCATTGCCTGCTCTGTTGCTGCATGTAAAGGGGGCTTTCGGTCAGTTTGTGGTACACATGAATGGTGAAGCCTGCTAGGTTGTGGTAAAAATGAGTGAATCTGGGGTTCAGGTTGTACATTTGAGTAGATCTAGGGGAAAGGTTCAACTACAAATGAGTGGAACTGGGGGTTGCATTGTGATACCGATTAGTGGGGGCAAGCTAAACTACAGTACAATTAAATGATAGGAACATGTGGTGCAGTGGTGTGGGTCTGCTGCAGCAAAAATCAGTGGAATAGAATTCCAATGCAGTGACGATTAGTGGAGCTGCAGATGCGTGGAATGAGCACTGTAAATGATTTAGATGGGGAGGATTTTAGACAGACACTCATCTGGGAATACTAAATATGGTCCAGGTTGTCTTGTGTAAATTATTATAAATATCATACAGCTCAACTCATGTATACCCACGGGGGGGGGGGGGGGGGGTCATGCTAGATATTTGGTGAATCCAGTGTGACTTCCGGTGTTTATTGCAGTGTGGATTCTAACCTGCTTCCCGGTAAGCTTTTTAGTGATAACACGCACATAAGTACAAAAAAGTCTTACCTACATTTTCCCCAAAGAAAATCACCTGTATATGTGACATGTGATGGCACATTTTGACGATTTACATACTTTATTTTTCCAGTGATGTTTTTAAAGTTTGGAAATAATGAAACCCTATGGCCTATGCTAAATATTTCACCATATCTTAAATCAAATATCCTTGCCTCATTGGAAAAATGATCTTTCTAACCTATAGAAATGCCCTATCACGGGTACAGGTCATTTTTGGGGAGAAAAAGTAGAATAAAAACACTTTTTTTGCACTTTCTTGTGTCTAAACACTAAAAAAGCTCCCCAGGATGCAGTTTGCAATCCGCACTGCAAGTCACACTAGCTTCACCAAATATTTAGCATGTCCTCCATAGTTTCACAATGCTGGAATTCTTGCCAAGATGAGCAGCCTAATATGAAGTCTAGCTTCAGCACTGAATGGTCCGTATCTACAAAAATAGTTGCTTACTTTGCACATCGATATATAATAATTATAACAATAAAGAAAATAAATAGCAAGGATTTCCTTGGTAGTATTGGTTGACTCGCACCATCTTCTTGAAAGGCTTGCCGATGCCCACAGACAAAGTATTACCCCATAATGTCTATTGTAAAAATAAGTTATTCAGAACACATTCAAATATTCATTTATCTAGAATTTATAACCTTTACAAGGTCTTCATTTCCAGCATGAAAATGTTTGTTTTTTAACGTCAGTTCTACTTCTTATTTAAGACTTTACCAAATAATAATGAGCCTAAAGTGGTCTGCAACTCTGCATTCATTTTGAATCTATTAGGGGGGAAGTGGAGCATTTGTGCTAGACTGTATGCTCATCCTCAGACAAGATTCATATCTGCGAGGGGAAGCCTGAAGCCAAACAAATCCCTGAATATTTGAAGGTAGCCCAGAGAATAGAGCTGCTGTTGGGAGCTTTGTCCTGGGACCTAATTAGTAGTAAGCAGATAGACTGCAGCAGAGTGGGAGGGGGCTGTGCAGTATATCAGCGTAACTAGGTGACAGCATCCTCTTACAGTGTACATCGGGAGGGAGATCCACAAAGGTATTGTCATTCACTCCTTGAAACAAACAAAATTGCTCAGTTCTTCCCTATCGTGGGGGATATCCCAACATGTTTTGTTCTTTAACTTGTTATGAGATGCCATGCTGTTTGAAAACTCTCAAATTGCCCATAAAAACTAACCTTTACCCGCATGCACGCACTCTCATCCAATCAGCACTGTATGCCGTGCATATTAATGCCTGGTATTCGGCTCTGTATAGTCACAGGGCTTGGCAATAGCAAGCAGGAGAGACTGCATCCACAGTTTTCTTTTAGACAAGGGAGCACTCTCGCCCCCAGCTTATCGGAATGGCTGGGTGCGGGAGCGCGCCTCCCTCCAGAGATGCTGGGAATGTGACCAGCGGGGAGCCAGGGCAAAACTCAGCTTTGCCGGTGACCCAGTGGGGGTTTCACAGCGGGGCATTACAATTTGAGATGCCCCAGGGGAAACCCAGCAGCTGGCCCTGGAGTATTGTAGACTCCAGGCCCGCCCCTCCAGGGTTTTGTTCCACTTTAATCCAGACCAACACTCTAAATAAAAGTCTATGTTGTATGTTTCCCCCACCCTGTACATACAGATTGCTCACATTAGAAATCATCCTACCTGCATCTACTGCATTTTCTGAGCCTTTAAATATCCAAGTTGGAGGCGCATGGAGTCTCAGGCTGCCTGCAGACAGGAAGTGCCTTCTGACTATGCTGCCCTGCATTCTGTTCCTTTCCTGACCCCAGCTCTGCTCTGTCTGTACATAGCACAGCTAATACTTGCCCCCTCCCTGCACTTGCCCTCCTCTCTCCTCTCCTCAGTATGTGATACTTCTGAGGCAAGATGGCGGCCCCCCATCCCGGAGTCCTGCAGTGGGGAAAAGAATAATATGTAAGCAACTTAAAACGTAAAATATATTTATATTAAATGCTGAGGAATAGCTTTTTAAGGATTTGGGCTTTTCATTAAATTACTCTGAAGGTTCAGTTTAAGTAGCAAGCTGCAAGAAAAAAATGTCCAGCGCAAGGTCCTTCCAATAAAACTTATGGCCTTATTTAAGAAACGCCGGCGCCATGCAGTGCCATGAAGTGGCAGGTGTTTTTCTTTAGCATCACCAACAAGTCATATTTATGATGCAAAAAAAGTTTAGCCCCTCTCATAGCACCATGTAGCATTCCATGTATCAAGAGAACCGAGTGTTTTGTGAGCGCTGCCGCTGCATGCCCATCACATCAGGCGCTCAGTGTCATTTTTCCATAGACTTCTAGTTATTTTTGGTGACTCCTTGGCAAACTTGTGTTTTCCTGTCTGCGTCATGTCATTTGTCTGTCCCCCGATATCATTACATGTGTTTTGCTTTGTCACTGTACTGCCATCCTTTGTTAAAGCCTTCTTGGCATTGCACCTGGCACTGTAAGTATGTCTGAGAATCACGGTTTTAGGGTGACAGCGCTGGTGCTGTGGCTTTACATGTTAAATACGGAATGGCGCGGCGGAGCGCCACCGGGGCTACCTGTCGCTATCTCCATTGAAAAACACTCAAGCTAAGGTACAGCGCCACATAACCTTCAGCACCGAACACTAGCAGCACTGTCTGCCTGTGGCCAGCGCTGCAGCTGAGGCCCTAAATAGCTCCCCTTGGCAGATGCTCAAGTGGTGCTGCAAGGTGCTAATAATAAATTGGGCTACACGCGTTTAATCAGTCCATCTAAAAACAAATGTTCATACATAGCAGATCCTCCCAAGGTGTCTCCCTTAGTAAAGAATTATGTTTTTAGGTGAACCGATTAATGGCTTAAGTTTTATTGGAAGGACCTTGCACTGGAAATTTTTTTCTTGAACTGTGCAGCATCTTGCACTTTAATAAATCTCAGGCCTTCATCTGTACTAAAGCCATTTTTTTCAACCTTGCTAACACATGCACTTCACTAGTACAGCAATATCTTTTTCACATATTTAAAAACTACTGGTATATTATGGTCCTGATTTAGCATCAAAGCAGACCAAAGCCATGGATTTTCACTCTCCTGGACTTAGGTCTACTTTATAGAGGCATCACAATTCGGGATGTGCAACTTGTACCCCCTGTGTGTGCAACCATCCATGCTCCCACGTCCCATGCACAGGCTCGCCTTCAACCTGCGTTCATTGCCTGGCGTTATTATGATCCTGAATAGCTGAATTGCTGAATACATCCCCAGGGCGCACCCTCCTTCTGCACGTGTTGGGGGCGCTGGCAGGGCCATGCGCATGCACCATGGGTTCAAAACATGAGGTTAGTACACTGGCTAAGCAGAGGGCTTCATATAGTGGGCATCTCAAATAGGGGGCAAGCTGAAACCCGGCACTTAATTACTTTAGACTACACCTGGGTTTTGGTCTGCATTATAGATACTCTAAACCAGGGGTGGGCAATTATTTTTTCCATGGGGCCACATGAGAAACTAAAAATATTGTGGAGGGCCGGGCCAAAAGGCTGAACTCAATTCTGCATAGTATAATTGTAATTCCTTATAAAAAGCAGTAAATAGCATTGTTTTGACAAGCTGCTACGAGTATATGTTATAGTTAAACAATGAAAAAGTGAGGTTGCCTAACAAAAAAATGTATTAAATTTATTAAATAAACCCCATTTTGTGTGTCCAGTGAATGATGCCTGTAACCCTGATGCCCTGGATTCCTTCCTACTCCAAAGGGCTGGGTGACATGGGTTTTGGTCTGCTTTAAAACATCATGACCAAATCTGGTTAGGATGGAATAACCCCCCTCCTTTACATTATTATTAAAGTAACACAGCGCTGCTCACACTTTTTACTCAGTAGCAATGTAAAAAATTGCGGATTCCCTCACAACCCTCAAAACCCAAAGCGGCCACTGGTCTTCCCCCTGGAAATGCCAGATCGGGATGCCCCACTGTGTGAAACCCTTTTTACTCAGTAGCAACATGAAAAATGGCAGACTCCCTCCCTTAAAGCGGAACAAAGCCCCGATCTGGGATGCCCAGGGGGAAGACCAGTGGCCGCCCTGGGTTCATTTCCACTCTAAGGGGGAGTCCACCATTTGCAAGTTGCTACTAAGTAACAAGAGTTTCACACAATGGGGCATCCTGATCTGGGATACCCAGGGGGAAACCAGTGGCTGCTCTGGGTTTTGTTCTGCTTTCAGAGAAGGAGTCCGCCTTTTTTTCACGTTGCTACTGAGTAAAAAGGGTTTCAAAAAGTGGAGCATCCCCATTTGGGATGCCCGGGGGGAGGGAGACTAGTGGCCGGCCTTGGATAAAAGGCTGTGTGAAACCCTTCCCACCTTGCAGCATGGTCCCCCCGCCCTCCCAAAGGCATTGGTCTGGCCAGAAAATGGACTACGAAAGCCAGTGCACCATCAGGCGCTGCGTACGGCATGTAACACATTTGGTGTGGACTACAAGTGGCAGCAGCCTGCGACATGAGGCACAGACAAGTGGCTGGAGTACCTCCATCTCCAGGGTCAGCTCCGCAGCAACTGACACATGCCGTACAGTACAGGCCAAAGGCGGGAAGAGAAACTCCGCCCACAGCCAATCCTACAAGAGGGAGCTGTCCAATTAGACTCACTACAGAGGGGCAAAAGTGCTGTTCAAACCCGGCACTATCTTTTCTGGCAAGACTGCGCGGACAGTGGGCGGGACTGAGCAGCGGGGGCGTTGGCAGCGTGCGGCCACGCACCTTACAGGGAACGCTGGTCACGGGCCGGTCAGAGCCAATCAAAGGGCCGTATGTGGCCCTGGGGCCTTACAATGCCCAGGTCTGCTCTAAACAATCTAACATAACCCCCTCCCCACTCACACTCCTGTCCTCCTCTTCACCTACCCCCGCCCCCAGAATGCCACATAGCTTGGTGCTGCATACTGTGACTGTCTCCACTTTAATACTCTAGGTAGGTGAATATGGAAAAAGGGAAGGACCACTAGTTAGGGTTGTCCATGTACCCCCCTACTCTCTCTAGATGTTCTTTTTATAACTCCCACCCCCCAGCACTGAGGCAAGACAAGTGGCGGGGGGCTAAAAACGCCCTTTGCTGTCTTGAATCTAGCACTGTCATTGGCGCTTTGGGTGGGTGCTGTAGGGAGGCTGCACAGAGCAGCATCCCCCTCTCTGTGCTTGTTCCTGCCCCCCATTCAAGTTAATGTGCGGGCAGGAGTAGAGTGGGAACTCTACTCTGTGCAGCCTCACCAAGATGACCAATGCAATGGATTGCAGGGCACAGTGGGGTTTTTAATCCCGCTCACAAAAGAGGAGCAATGGAGGGTTATATAGACTGGACTTTGCTTTAAAGCGGACCAAAACACATAAAACTTGTGAAATAAATTTGACGATCGTGGGTGCCCCACTGTGTGAAACCCCCCAGGTCGCTGAAACCAACTCACCTCTTCCTGGTCCTATGGCGCATGAACGTCTGCTCGTCTAATCAGCATGCTCAGATCTGCTGATATCACGCCGTCTAAGCCTTCACCTAAGGCGAGTGGCTCCAAGTGCGCTAGTGGCCACATCCCCCGCTACCCTCTAACAAGGAGCATTCCCGCCTATCACAAATACCTGGCGCAGGCTCACACCTTGCTAGAGGGATAGCGGGAATGTGGCCGCAGCTCACGCATGCGCCATTGGACCTGGAAAGAGGGTCAGTGTATGGGCGACCTGGGGAGTTTCCACACAGCGGAGCATCCTGATTTTAGATGCCCCGAGGGGATGCGAATAAGATTCCCAGGCCAATCGCCATGGGTTTTGGTCCACTTTAATAGAAGAAAGAGGAAATCAGGGTGACAGGTTCTGTCACCCCTGATAGACTAAACCTGTCACCCCTGGATTTTATTCTTACCATGGGAGAATAAACCACAAGCTTGGTGGGAGTTTTCTTCAGTTCTGGTGTATAAGTGACCCCTCTTCTCATTACCCGACATATATATATATATATATATATGGATTTTTCATTTTACAAAATTCCGTGATAGTGCTCCTTTAAATTAAAATGATATAAAGATATAAAAAGAGCGCATGTCAAGTTTTAGAACGAGGAATGGCATTGTATTATTACCAATAGTTTACCTGGACCTGAAGAATGTGCATCCAGTACAGCATAACTCCACAGCAAGAGGGGGAGAGCTTTTGAAGCATCCATTGGCACACTTAGGCCCTTATTCATGAAGGGATAGCATCAGGTAGTGCCTTGTAAATGACAGGTGGCGACAGGTAGTGGCAGGTGAATGCCGGACACGGCACGCAATTACACATTTATCAAGCCGATTTTGTTGAGCGACTGGGATAACGCCATGTAGCGCCCGATTCATCATTATCCCAGCCTCAACGTACAGCGCCGGCGTTCAGCCTTGCAGAGCGCCAAGTATTACCTCTCGCTACCTGTCGCCCTCCTATACATTTTATTGGACGTTCTTTTATTTTACTTTAAACAGGGGGGTTTTATTTATTTTTTTATTTTTTTTAAATCTAAAAAAATGTTGGGACCTCTCCTGGCATAGAAAAAGAAATTTTTAAAAATATTTTTCATGTTTTATATATTTATGGAGAATTGACATTGCAGGTCTGGCATTAATGTGTTCATGTTACAACCTTTAATCACACAGCCTCCGGCGCTCTGGCCTACAGCGAAGCATTTTTGAGCGCCGGAGGTGTGTGAGGCTGTTTTTTTGATGAATATGTTGTGAGTCGGTAGCACTGACCAGTCGCTAACATGCGTTCCCATACAGCGCTGTACTGCTCATATGTAGCGACTCCCCACAATGTATTCATCATTGCTGCACAGCACCTGAGTCGCTCTGAACACTCTGCCACGGCCGAGCACAGCAACTACGAGCGGGCGCTCTGAAATGCCTGCTACATACGCTCATCTGTCGCTACCTGGCGTTAGTGATGAATCAGCCTGTTAGTAAATTAAGACCTAATATTAAAGAAACAATAAGACTTTGAGCATTGCATTCCTTTTCAGACAGAAATGAGGGTGTTTCGAGAATGTCAGTGGTAAATCAGATCTCATCAGATGGTAAGTGGCAAGGCTGCAGATTAACATGTACCCAACACGATCTGATTTGCTTCATACCAAAGGAATTAAGTAAAAATAATTCTCCAAAGGGTGATGAAATCTATGTATGTGCATTTCCTGCATTTTAAATAAATGTTTGTGAGTGTTTTAGGTGATTGACAACCAATACATGTCACCCAGGTGGAAATGGAAGAAGATACCTGAGGCTTGGAGGGCTGAGACTTCCAGTAGTGCAGTTTTCATTGATGTGGGGCAGTACCTGGTTCTTGTAGTTATTTCTCTTATATGACATCGGTCAGACAAAAGGAGGATGCAGCAGAAAAGAAATCAATCAGTTAGTTTTAATGGCGTGATGAGAGAGAAGGGGGCGCTTCTGCTGAAGGGCATGTGTACCTGTACTGCAGCCTTACGTCAAGCTGCTGGGATAGAGCGCTCCATCATTTGGATGAGGGAGGATTCCCTCCTCCTCCCCCGCCTCCCCCGGGCTCCCCTCCACTCCGCATCCCCCCACTCCCGACAATCCGACTTTAGGATGCAGAGCAGGTACGGGGAGGGAGGGAGGAGCGGCGCCACCTTCTCTCTCTCTCTCTCTTTCTCTCTCTCTCTCTCTCTCTCCAGTGACGTCACCGGAGCACGTCCTTTGCAGGAGCAGCCCGAGCACAGAACTGGGGTGTCTAGAATGGGGGGAGAACAAGTAAGTCACTGCGGATACTCCGCATTGTAGCATCGGCTGGAACGGCCACCCTGGGAACCGAGAATGCAGCAGCCTATAAACCCAGGAGAGCATAGATTACATCACAGCTGAGTGGAGAGCCCCATCCCCTTATAGAATGGATAAGACACCGACGCCGAACATCTCATTACACCACAGACATGCTTGGCCACACTGACGGGTGTACGGGCACATAGGGGAGATTCCGTATGGGTAAATTAAATGAAAAGTCTTATAAAGATAATAGACAGGTGGATCTATTCCTGGTGGAAAAACACACAAACAGCATTCAATTATAACAGATAAGAGGAAAGCGATAGATAGATGATAGATAGATAGATAGATAGATAGATAGATAGATAGATAGATAGATAAAAGCCAGATATTAAGATAAAGAATACAACAAAGATAGTAGATAGATAGAGTGAAGCAGATTATAGATAGATAGATGATAGATAGATAGATAGATAGATAGATAGATAGATAAAAAGAAAGCAAGATATTGAAGACACACGCGAACTTTAGAATGTAAATATAAATAGATAAAAGATGAATAAATATACAGATAGATAACTGATTAAGGGAAGGAAGAAGGATAGAAAGAAGTAAAGAGAAGGAATGATAAAAGAAAGAATGGACATGTGAACATGGAAATAATGTTACTAGATAGATAGATAGATAGATAGATAGATAGATAGATAGATAGATAGCCACATATTAAGATAAAGAATACAACAAAGATAGTAGATAGATAGAGTGAAGCAGATGATAGATAGATAGATAGATAGATAGATAGATAGATAGATAGATAGATAAAAAGAAAGAAATATATTGAAGACACACACGAACTTTAGAATGTAAATATAAATAGATAAAAGATGAATAAATATACAGATAGATAACTGATTAAGGGAAGGAAGAAGGATAGAAAGAAGTAAAGAGAAGGAATGATAAAAGAAAGAATGGACATGTGAACATGGAAATAATGTAGATAGATAGATAGATAGATAGATAGATAGATAGATAGATAGATGTCCTCTGGCTCTAGATAAAGTTTAGATATTAATCAGGCCTCTAACTTCCTCCTTTATTAGAATCCCACTTGAATGTATCTTGTGTCTTGTTATCGAAAAGTGCGAAGCAGACGATAGATAGATAGATAGATAGATAGATAGATAGATAGATAGATAAAAAGAAAGAAAGATATTGAAGACACACACGAACTTTAGAATGTAAATATAAATAGATAAAAGATGAATTAATATACAGATAGATAACTGATTAGGGGAAGGACGAAGGATAGAAAGAAGTAAAGAGAAGGAATGATAAAAGAAAGAATGGACATGTGAACATGGAAATAATGTAGATAGATAGATAGATAGATAGATAGATAGATAGATAGATAGATAGATAATAGGAGATATATAGCTAGAAATTTTTTAAAAGTATGTAAGAAATAAAGAAGATCTAGGGAAGCTACACATTTTTAGAATTTAAAAAATGAATTAAAGATTAAAATAAATAGAAACAGAAAGAGAGAAAGAAAATAGAAAACACTAAGAAAAGTCTGAATATAAATTAGAAGACAAACAGAAGATGAAAGATAGTAAGGAGATAGATGGTGGATACAGGGAAGAAAGAAAAGGTATGAAAGGAAAGGATATAATAAGAAAGAAAGAAAGGAGAAGTGGAAACTAGACATACATTTAACATTTACAATGCAAAGATGGAGCACAGAAAATAGAGATAGATAGATAGATAGATAGATAGATAGATAGATAGATAGATAGATAGAAGACAAAGATGAAAGGAAAGAAGGATATAACGAAAAATATTCTTGAAAGATTAATGAAAGGCATACAATTATCACTATGACTATTATTATATTTATATTTATACAGAATTTATAGAAGACAGGCATACAGATACAGATAGGCATTCATGGGAAAAGGGGGCTATTGGGGTATATACGTGTATAATGTGTAATGTCAGGGAGAGACACTCGCTGTATAGTAGACTGGCAGAGAAATGGGTGACATCATTGGGTGGATGCTCCGCCCACATAAGGAGGGGGCGTCACCCATGTTATGAGTGGAGGCAGGGCTCCCGGGGCACCACAGTCACCTGTACAACCTGTTCCTCCTCACCTGATATTCCCTCCATGCCTGCGCCCGCGCGTTGCCTTGTGGGTGAGCGGGCACCTGTGGGCCCTTTATTTCCCATACACATTGCTGGGGGTGGACCGGAGGCGAGGTACTTTCCAAGGAGCAACTGGTGCGCGGCCAGCCTCCTCCGCCTCTTTGCCTGGAGTGCAGTCAGGGGGGTGGGCAGGAGATTGCGCCGCTCCATCCTCCCCTCCCCCCTCCCTCACCTCCAAATGGTGTGCGCCATCCCAGGCTCTTCCCTTCTCCCGTCCCTTCCCTTCTCTCTTCGGCTGTGCGCGGTCTCAGCAGCGAGACTCGGCTGGCAATGCCCGCTCTCCACTCCCCACCCAGGACCCCCCCAGCCACACACTAAGCTCTACAGTCTAATGGTTTGACTCAATGTAGGATGGGAGTTCACCTGAACGGAAGATATTCGCTACTGGTCCTCGCTGTGCAGCTAGGTAAGTGGCACCTGGCTACTCATCGCCCCTACAATACAGGGAGATGGGCAATCTGTGTCTTATTAGCTGGCATGCCAAATGTCTGCAGGGAGGAAGCCTTTCCGCACAGCCGCTCCATCACACATGCAAATGAAATTCACATTCAGCATCTGCAGATCTGTCCGGCCATTAGATTCTCTCTGTCAGCACCCGCCTGCAAATCACTATAAATACATCTACAGATCTGTCCGGCCATTAGATTCCCTCTGTCAGCACCCGCCTGCAAATCACTACAAATACATCTACAGATCTGTCCGGTCATTAGATTCCCTCTGTCAGCACCCGCCTGCAAATCACTACAAATACATCTACAGATCTGTCCGGCCATTAGATTCCCTCTATCAGCACCCGCCTGCAAATCACTATAAATACATCTACAGATCTGTCCGGCCATTAGATTCCCTCTGTCAGCACCCGCCTGCAAATCACTACAAATACATCTACAGATCTGTCCGGTCATTAGATTCCCTCTGTCAGCACCCGCCTGCAAATCACTACAAATACATCTACAGATCTGTCCGGCCATTAGATTCCCTCTGTCAACACCCGCCTGCAAATCACTACAAATACATCTACAGATCTGTCCGGCCATTAGATTCCCTCTGTCAACACCCGCCTGCAAATCACTACAAATACATCTACAGATCTGTCCGGCCATTAGATTCCCTCTGTCAACACCCGCCTGCAAATCACTACAAATACATCTACAGATCTGTCCGGCCATTAGATTCCCTCTGTCAGCACCCGCCTGCAAATCACTACAAATACATCTACAGATCTGTCCGGTCATTAGATTCCCTCTGTCAGCACCCGCCTGCAAATCACTACAAATACATATACAGATCTGTCCGGTCATTATATTCCCTCTGTCAACACCCGCCTGCAAATCGCTATAAATACATCTACAGATCTGTCCGGCCATTAGATGCCCTCTGCAAATCACTACAAATACATCTACAGATCTGTCCGGTCATTACATTCCCTCTGTCAGCACCCGCCTGCAAATCACTACAGATACATTTACAGATCTGTCCGGTTATTAGATTCCCTCTGTCAGCACCCGCCTTATCATTGCTAAGCCACGATTTAATAAATATAATTTCACCCTTCCAAGGTTTGCACTGCTGCATATCATCGAATGTCTGTCTTAGATTGGCCACAGAGCTTTAGATATTATCTGGCCAATGTACTCAACCCTTACCACAACTAATAATATATTTTGGACGTTTGACTGTTTCTCAAAGGGAATTGTGAGCCACTAGATTTGACTGTAAATTATGAGAATCGATCAATTAAAATCTTACTGTCAATGCCCAGCCCTAGATTAGATGCCACATCCTATAGGGGGCGCCTGCAAATCACTACAAATACATTTACAGATCTGTCCGGTCATTAGATTCCCTCTGTCAGCACCCGCCTTATCATTGCTAAGCCACGATTAAATAAATATAATTTCACCCTTCCAAGGTTTGCACTGCTGCACATCATCGAATGTCTGTCTCAGATTGGCCACAGAGCTTTAGATATTATCTGGCCAATGTACTCAGCCCTTACCACAACTAATAATATATTTAGGACGTTTGATTGTTTCTCAAAGGGAATTGTGAGCCACTAGATTTGACTGTAAATTATGAGAATCGATCAATTAAAATCTTACTGTCAATGCCCAGCCCTAGATTAGATGCCACATCCTATAGGGGGCGCCGGTGCTGGACCTCCAGGTCTCCAAACTACGGTATTATTATTATTGTTTATTGCATTAAATACTGCAGCTATTATTTTGGTTGTCGTTAGCGAGCTCCAGTGCTGGTCTCTTATTATTATTATTATTATATTAAAATAATAATAATAATCATTTTAAATAAAGGCAACAGCTATGCTTCAAGAGCAATTGTAGCTTTCGTAAGAGAGCTCCACTACTAGTTAAGTTATATTTTAATATTATTAGTACTATCAGCCTTTATATTAAAGCCGTTACATTATAGTGTATACATTATATTATATATAATTATATTAATAATAGTATTATCTATTATAATAAAGGCATCAGCTATGCTTCAAGTGAGCAGTTCTACTAATCTTTAGGCAGTTGCAGTGCTGGATCTTCAGGTTTCCAAATTATATTATTATTATTTGTTATAATAAATGCACCAGCTATGCTTCAAGTGAGCAGTTCTAATTTTTATTAGGGAGCTGCAGTGCTGGATCTTCAGGTTTCCAATTTATATTATTATTATGTGATGGTAAAGGCATCAACTATGCTTCACGTGAGTAGTTCTAGTTTTTATTAGGGAGCTTCAGTTCTGAACCTTATATATAATTATTATTAGTAATATTGGTATTTAAAAACTATTATGATAAATTGAGGAGCTATGCGTCTAGGGAACAACCCTTTATTATTTTTCTGGTTGGATTTATGCCAGAAAACAGACCAGAGGTGGGAAGACATAATCAGGGCATCTTTAGGTGCGCCAATGCCTCATTCACTAGCGTTACAAAGCTCATTAGTTTCCTTTTATGCTTACAGAGCAAAACAGTTGGTATCCCTTTTTTATAAATAGATAACTATATTTCAATTTTTTTTTATAAATGATGACACTGCACGAAGCTTGTGAAGGATAGAGTAGGTCAGGGTGCAGCAAGGATGCTTCTGATGGTGTCATTGAAGGTGGAGGACATACTGTAGGAACTTGACCTTTAGCCTCTTGTATAGTGTGCGAGTGGTTCTAGCTGGGGAGAGTCAACTCCATCCTCTGTCTTTGAAGGTTCTCATTCGTCCAGATCATGGTATATCTTTAGAAACAAATGAGGGCAACTGGACTTGCTTCTTTATTTTCTGGAAGGCTAGCCCTGTCCTCTATTATCCCCTGTAAAGCAGTTCTCGGGCTGCTGGAGAGTGCAGGAGCTGGCATGGCTCCCTGAGCTGTGATGATGGGCCCCAGTGACAGCAGCTCTCACACCTACTCCAACACCACCCTCATGTCTGATGCTGCCATACGGCTCTTCTGGACTTGCCGAGCTGAACAGATGAATGGCGAGCACTTTCTCAATTAGCACATCCAGGGGAAAGGAAACAAATGAAGATATATCATTAACACAGGCTTGCTGCTTAACAACCTGAAGCTTCCTGGAATAATCCCAGCTAATGAAGCCAGGGACAATACCTGCAGATAAAAGATGCTTTATTAAAGGGGGGGGGGGGGGGGGTGAGAAGTGAAAGGCAGAGGAAAACCTTCTCAGGTTGGTGTCAGATAGATCTTCCCTATCCCTGCACCCTGGTGACTTTCCTCCCAGACATTAAAATTAACTTTACACCACTAATGACATTAGCAATATCTATGCACAAGCCAGCACAACGGAGGCGCTTGCTAACAGCAACCGAAGGGCAATGGCTGGACAGGCTAAACCAGGCAAGCACTGCCTGCCTGATATATATATATATATATATATATATATCCTCACCAAATTACATTACGCTAAAAAAAACACAGTATACCCTAGCAGCATGAAACCCTGCTGATACAATTAAAAATCATTTTTATAATTCAGTAATAAAAAATGTGATTGTGAATGTTAAAAACAGTATAAAGATTAAATGCTAAAATGTCATGGAAAATTCTGAAACAAAATGCTGAATTTATCGTGGATATAAAAGTTATATACAACCTTTGATCAATTAATATTTGCATTTTTGGAAAGTATTAATATTTTTTATTAATATGATCTTTAATATAATTGTGATCTGCCTGCAGTTTGCTGAAAAATCGGGTGGAAGATTCTAGGGTTTAATAATCTCTCTCTCTCTCTCTCTCTCTCTCTCTCTCTCTCTCTATATATATATATATATATATATATATATATATATATATAATTGAATGCAGTACATATATTCAATTATATATCAATTATAGCATATATAATGCAGGTATAATTGTGGCTAGAATAAATCGCAATATATTGCATGTTTATACATTTTAAGGTCTAGGTATGTGTGTTTATTTTTTTTGTTCTACCAAATATATATATATATATATATATATATATATATATATATATATATATATATATTTATATATATATATATATATTATCTGCGGAAAACTAGTGGAGGTTTCACAGGTTTAAAGGCATAATACAATTTCTATGCCGATGAATTAATAGACAATAAATTCAATTCGACAAAAAGGGTACAAGAAACACTTCTTAGACAATTAATCATATATTATTGTTTCTAAGCAATGCATCCTATTAAATTAAATAAAATCTATATGCGAAACGAGCAGAATGCACACATCTAATAATTAATATAAGGTCGCATTGGTATCTTTAATAATGATATATTTATAATGTGCTAAATAATTATTTTTAGTCAATATATGTATAGAGAATTAGAAATTTTATTGGGTTAAGTTTCCTTTGTGTGCTACAATGGGCTATTGAAAGTGGTGATTGTAGACATGGCTCATTCCTATTTGTTGTTGATATTTAGTGGAGTTTTTTTCTTATGTGTAACATGCAATATTAATGTGTTTTATTGATCCCAAATGGTTTTTGTATGGCTTTAATGGAGGCGCTGCTGCAGGAATAGCTATCTGTCTGGGTAGAGATAATTGCATGCCCTCCCCACTGTTACACACACAATACATACATGACATATGTAGAGGTACATACATGATGGCAGCAATATATTTTATAGTGGAGATTAAAGGAAGGTAGTACCCTTCCCTAGGCATGTGCGGACTGGCATAGCTGGGAGGTGTCAGTATGTCTCCTTTAGCTGCATGGTGTGTGTGTGCGGGCACAGCTCCATCAATGACAGCAATCTAGGCCTTTGATGACTATTTGATGTTGCCTGCCTGCTTTCAGGAGAAAAAGTGTTCTTTTTAGAAGCTGAAATTCAGTGTGCTATTTTTGCTCTATAGTGGCGCATGCGCACAGCAGAAGCGGTGCATTTGGTGTAAGCTATTTTTCCACCATCATGATGTATGGGCATTTGGTTCTTGTCTAGATGGATTGTTTGTGTTGCATTCATATTCATGGATGGTTTGTCCGTCTGGGGCTGCTGGACACACACACACACACACACACACACACACACACACACACACACACACTTGTCACCACATCTTGATAGAGGAGTGGCATCAGCAAGACTTCAAGGAGACAAGCCAGAGAAGAGGGAGGGAGGAGCTCCTGTCTTCTCTGTAGTAAGAGGGTGTCACCTTCATCCTGAAATCCACTTTCTACTCCCTCTTTGGAATCAGGGCGTATAGTATTCGCACTCTGCATTTGTAATGGTTGTTAAATGATCAAATCTGCAATTAGGCAATACATGTCTTTAATGATCGATCGGTGGCTGGCCTTGGCAAATCAGCCTACGTAGAATCAAAGCTCCATCTTTAGCTGTGGATAGCCATGGGGGCTGGCTTTCCGGTACCCGGTGCTGTGTTCTGCTGAGCAGACGATGAATGCTATGTGCTAATGTCTACATTCATTTTTAATGAAAACCTGCCTGCCTGCATTGGTAAGAGGAAATGGCAACAAAAGAAAATATGGATTACAAGGCCTTGTGCTCTGTACAGACTACATCATATTAGAAAGCAGAACATATTAATGTTTCTGTTCTCTTTGACACTAATAGGAATTCCAGACGATAGCACAAAGCTCCATTTAATCTTTAACTTCCCCTTCAAAAACCTAGCTACCTTTTAGGAAAAACAGCAATATTACTACTAGTACTAACAATGATAAAAATTATAATAATTAAAACAAATAATTGTGTGTTTAAACACAATTGTGTGTGGTTAAACCTTTATTTAAGAACTGAGAGACATATGTTTATTTCTTCAGTAAATGACTATATATATATATATATATATATATATATATATATATATATATACAGACGGACACACACACACACGGTGGAAACCATTGCATGATCTTTAGTTTATATAAATTCTTAAATGAAGGAAATAAAAAAAAAATAAATGATGTATATATACATATATATAAATATATATAGAGAGAGAAAGAGAGAAAGCTACATACACACATTACAGTTTACATTGTATACTGCAGTGAGTGTATGTGTGTGTTTTAGAGCCCTGGAGAGTCTGAGTTTTGAAACTTTACCACTAAACTCTGCAATGGGACTGTTCTACAGGCGAGGTACATTATGTTTACGGTGTGGTAAATATTGTATTTCTATCAAAAGCTATTAAAACTCAGCCTTTCCAAACCTGAAGACATCATTTGGATAACCCTATATAAAGGTGATCCAAATAATTTGGGATTTTTCTGGAGAGGTCGGGTTTAGAGATGCAGTCTGGTTAGATCTTACTTGGCACACAACCAAATCCAAAAACATATTAGTTTTCTTCTATTTCAAAATCAAAATCCCCAATGCATATGCAATAGAGCAGCTCTACAGATGAGGTAAAAATTATTTTTATTGATGTAGATATTTTATTTTAGAAATGATTAAATAACTGCAGACTATGAGAAATTCAAACACATTAGGAATAAGCCCCTCCAGATGTGTTTGGGTCATGCTGTTATTTGTAACTTCTAAAATGAAATATCTATCCTAATAAAATAATTTGCACCTCACCTGTAGAACTCTGCTATCATATGCAGGGGATTTTGATTTTTAAGACAGAGGAAAACAATTTTTAATTTCACTTTACTGTGTGCTGAGTGAAACAAGCTCTCTCCCGAAATATGCAAATCATTTGGATAACCTTCCATATTACAGATTATGCAGTGGTGAAATTTATACTGCAATGTGTGTATGGTTTGTTGCAGTGCACTGTATAATCTGTCACACACACACACTCACACACACTGCAGTCCCCTCTGCATAATCTCTGTGTATGTTGTGCCAGGAATCTAATGTTTGGGCTGTCTCCTTCTCGCTTGCCATACCGGTATGGTGCAGCAGGGGGGCAATAAAGTCGCATACTAGATTTAATTGCCCTATTTCCATCAACTAGTTAATGCAGTCCCATCGACTAGGACAGTTTTTCGTGTATTTCTGATACAAATATACTTGTACGTATCGTTTAAATAGCCCGGCAATATATTTATGGCACGTTATCTATAATCCACAGGTTAGGGGCGGATTAGATGATTGTAGACATTATGCTTTACAAAACTGATTCACAGGGTGCTGTCTATTAGCAATATACATAGATGGGGCTCTGCCCCCCTTTTGTTATAGCTGCATGCTTTAAACGAACGATGTAACTGTAGATGTTTAGATTGATGGACACATCAGGAACATGATGCCAGATAGGGGGTATAATAATTCTCCGCATAGTATTGCACTGTCAGGGTTTTCAGGTCAAGGCTGAAATGTAAATGTAAATGAATATACCACGCATGTCCTTGTAACAGTGATCTCTATGGAGACTGCTGTCCCCGGCTCATGGTGCTGATCTCTCTCCGCAGCGTACCTGGTGCAGGCTGTCAGGGCGGCGGGCAAGTGCGATGAGGTCTTTAAGGGCTTCTCCAAGTGTATACTCACCATGGGCGATCAGATCGAAGCGTACTCGCAAGGAGTTGACGAAGAGAAAAACCTCAATACCATTTGCTCGTAAGTGTCTTCTTTTATTTTTTCTTTTATGAATGACAGATGGATAAATTCATATTTCCCGGTGCCATTCAACTCCACCAATGCACCGCCCCCTAAATCTACTCTCAGAGGACTGCCCTCAATCACTTCCCCTCCAAATAGACATTTCCACACATACATTCCCTTTTCATTGCAAAACCTTACATCACCCCATCGAGCTATAAAAATCTTAGGGTTGGAAAATGTCACATCACCAAAATGTATGTTTATATATATATTTACATGCATCTAAGCCTAATACATTTCCACATCTATCACTATATACATAATGCTGTATCTATCTATCTATCTATCTATCTATCTATCTATCTATCTATCTAGAAGATACATTAAAGGCATTCTCTCTCTCTCTCTCTCTCTATATATATATATATATTGGAAGAGAGTTTCAGGGGCCCCATCGTTATTGCTTTTCCAGCTTATGTATCATATTTGTGCTCACTTGGCATCATTTACAGAAATGAAGCATCATTTGTCTTTGCTGTTTTCAGTCTTTAGTCGTCCAGCTGTATCCAACAACAGACATTGAAACTTTTTACTGTATGAGTCGTAATAGGGCCACTTCACATTTGGTAATGCCACCGAGCAAAGGTATGCAATTATAATGGTATGATTTGAAATTTCCATCCTCTTGGACCTAAATAATGGTGGCATTTTTGTTAGCCTAAAAAGAAACTGCTCTGCAGTACCTTACCCACTGCAAGTTGTTTCTTTCACATTTTAAAGAAGCTCTATCACTAAATTACCTAATATTAAAATCCATTTAAATACTAGAAAGTGCAACCCCCCCTGCAAAAAATCCTGCCAAGCTTCGGGATTTCCTCTATTAGTAGTTATAACGTCCAGCGATAGCAGGTTTTTGAGCATAAGATCCGCTTTTACAGGGTAGAACTGGTCATCCCCTTAACTGCCTGTCCCCTTTACCAACCTGTAGGAATCAGTGTCAGAAGAATTGCAATACACAGTTATTGCAACACAGGCTGATTCAGGAGGCAGGCTCTTATGTGAGTAGTCCCACCCTATAAAGCAGAACTGGAATGTTCCAAACCTGTCAGCCGTGAGTCAGCCCTTTCCTTCGAATAAAAGAAAAAAAAAGGCTGGATTTTTGTATGGAGGGTTTGTGAAACCTCCTCTTGCTATCTAGCATATTGAGGTGGATTTCTATAACTGGGCCATTATTTTGCAACAGATCACCCTTACGCAGTATTCCAAAGTTTTTTTGAGGTCCTTGCAGGTATCATTAATCCTTCGTTTGGCATTAAGCCGCTCATTTATCTTAACGTTAACTTTCCGCATACCGTATATTAGAGTTATTAAAAGATGGCATGGGCCAAGATATAGCATATACTACTAAAGAGCACACTGCCGTGCAATCACTAAACTTATAGTAACATTGCGCATGTACAAATCTCTAGCATTTTCTGTATAATACACACATATAGACTGCACCCCTGTTTATTATGGAAGCCTGGCTAGTACGGCGAGGAAGTCAGAGGAAGAGAGAGATTCATAAATGATTATGCTGAAGAATAAAGCACAATACTACTATTGCAGCAGACATTGACGATGCTTTCTCCCACGTGTGTGAATACGAGGAAAGCTTTAGATAAGATTTAACAGTCCTAAGGGGAAATGCAATTACAGCAGAGATATTGTAAGTGAGACTCTTTAAGCATATCACTGCTTGGTTATTTATTAGAAAGGCTGTGAGTGGGATTTACTACTTTGGTGGAGGGCTCATAAATTAGACTGGGCTAGGATTCCTTACTACTCAACACACATACACACTCCCAGGCTTGTGAAAGATAGACAGCAAAGCCATCAGACAGACAGACGGGCACGATCACCTTGCCAGAGAGAGGGAGGGGGTTGGTGGAAGATACAAGCTGTATTGAGGTCTGAAGATGAATAAATATAGAGCTCTGCAGCCTCCTATGGGAATAGACACGTGCAGGTGCGAGGCTACACCATCGCCATCTCATCAGATGATAAATCTCACTTGATAGCAAGCTTACTTGTTCACATGGGATCCTGAAATGGCAGCTGCCAGAGCTCTCTGCAGTCACCACAGAATTACATTCCCTACACAATCGATACAATGAAGCTGCTGTGACATAACAGCTGATCAATATACTCTTTTCACTATTAAATCATTATTAACAATATTAAGGTATATAGCAACGCTAATAGTGCTACAATTCAGATTAGAACACAAACTGGAATACTTGTAATGAAAGTCTTAATATTTACCAAATGTCTTTTTACATTCACATCGGATTATACATAGTCTTTTGGATGAAATTGGTTAAGCCTATCAGCCAGGAAATCTGTGGTCTTTTAGTTTAGAGAGTAAAGGAGTTCTCCCTTTGCTTCCAGAACTTCGCTATGTCACATATAGTGATCAGATTCAGATTATCATTGTCTAGCTTGGTGCTGATTCAATAGCTAAATGTAAATGTTCACCTGGTGTTTCAACAGCCCCGAGGTAGACAATGAAAGTGAATGGTTTCTTGAAAAAATTTAATTTTTTACCTGTAGTAAAAAGTGCCATTGACCTTCAGTGTCTTCATATTTGGTGATTCACTAACAGTGACATTCTCAGGCATTTTTATCATTAATAGAATTTTTTATCACCATTCAACTCTTTGTGCATCGAGGCCTATAGTCTTCACAATAGGCTTTAGGCAAAACACATTTTAGGAAATGACTATGCCATATGTATTACTCTATCCCCCCTCTCATCTTGACTGAGAGAAGTTAGGGGTGCTTCATGGCCCATATTTTATTTAGAAAATTTAAACCTTCCTTTCCTGTGCTGCCTAGCCATGCTGCTTACTCATTTTGAAGTAATTAAAAAAAATAATTGTAAATATTTTATTGAAGTCCTGGGGAACTCCCCTATACAGATCTCCATAAAAAGGATTTCCCCCAAGTGCAGGATTTTACAGTATCCTTTTCCTGTAATTTTACTAAATTGGATACAGCTGGACTGCGAAAGACTGAAACAGCAGAGACAAATGATACTTCATCTTTTTGCATATGATGCCATGAGAACACAAATCTAATGAATAAGGTGGAGGATCAACAATTATGGGCCCTCATGGGCCCAAAGCAGTTGCAAGTACTGAACCCCCCATAGTTGTGACAGCATGCCATTTGCTGGTGATTGGAGCAAAAGTCCAGATGTATACCCTGAAGATATGTCAGTACAGAACAAATCATGTACAGCTGCTGGAGCCATTTATCTACAGTTTAGTTCCGTAGTTAAAAAAGTGAAATCATTTGCCCTACTTTTTCTACACCAAAGACAATCTTAAAGTGGTCCTTCACTCTGAATAAGAGTCTATCTTATATGTTTCCTACACCCTGTACATACAGATTGCTCACATTAAAAATCATCCTACCTGCATCTACTGCATGTTATGAGCCTTTAAACATCCAAGATGGCGGCTCATGGAACATCAGGCAGCCTGCAAACAGGGAGTGCCTTCTGACTGTGCTGCTCTGCATTCTGGGAATGGTGACCTTTTCCTGACCCCAGCTCTGCTCTGTCTGAGCATAGCACAGCTATAACCCACCCCCCTGTATTTTATCCCACTCTTTTCCTCAATAAGGTCAAGATGGTGGTGCCCGTATCCTAAAGTGCTTAACAGAGTTGTAGCCCAGTGGGGGAAAGAAGAATGAGTGATTAAAAACTTAAACTATATTAATTTTAGATGCTGGGGAATAGTTTTTTTAAGGGTTTGGGCTTTTCAATAAATCATGGTGAAGGTCCGGTTTAAAGGGGACCTACACTCTACCTTGCAACTGTGTGCCAGGGTGGGTCATTTTTCATAGGGATTCTTAACTAACCTAACCCCTTCACACCATCATTAAGCCCTGCATTAGAGAAATACTGACATTTACATAGCAGAGCTGCGACAGCTGGGGGCAGTTAATAGTTACACCGTGGAATCCACAGCTCACTCTGCTCTGCTATGTCTTTAGCCAGGCATTTGCAAATGGCTGGCTCGTGCTTGTCCCCAGATAGAGCCTAGTGGGGATGCGGCAGTAGGCATGCTCGGTTCAATTTGGCCCATAGCTGGCAATACCTCTCTCTGGGTAACAGAAGCCAAATGGAGCCACACATGCGCTGTTGGATCGGTGGTCAGGTAAGTTTTACTAGAGATCTGGGGAGTTGATGACACAGCAGCTGACCACAAACCCCAAAGGGTTCACAAAAATGTCCGGTTTTGGCTTCCTAAGGATCTTTAAAGTGATCCTATGTCCAGAAAGAAAGTTTATGTTGTCACTGTCTATCCCCAGCTCAGTGCCCTGAAACAGCCTGTATTTCTTTCTGGCCAAGCAGCCCTGCCCCTGGTGCTTTCCACCAATGATACATTCAGTTACAGTACACACAACTCAGCAGTTTAGTTGTAACAAAATTAGCATAGGACTGCCATTCAGATGTCATACTGCTTTCTGTTTGTGTTTTTATGAATTTGGGCTAAAGGCTTTAGTAAGAAACAAAACCCAGGCTGTTTTGGAACACTGGGCTGGACATAGAGGGTGACGACATAAACTTCCTTTCTATCACCCTGAGGTGATCGGCCCGGGAATCTATAAGGTTCCCGGGCCGATCACCTCACACATCCGAGATCGGGATGTCCCGCGGGGTGTAAACCCCCCAAAACCCCCGAAAAACCTCACCTCTCCAGCCGCTGCTTCCGCCGCCGCCGCCTCACTCGCGCTCTCTGAATGGCCGGCGCGGGCGCGCACACGTCAAGAGTGACGCGCGGGAGGCGCCGACGGGCAAGCTGCTTGTCCGTCGCTGTCGTCGGTGCCGATTGGACGGCGTGGCCACGTGGGAGCGGGGAGAGGTGAGTTTTCGGGGTGTTTGGGGGGGTTTCAGGCAGCGGGGCACCCCAAATCGGGGTGCCCCGGGGAAGTGGACCAATACCCAAGATAGTCAAAATCCTGGGTGTTGGCCCACTTTAACTGTTCCGCTTTAGGAGATCAGCTGATAAAAAACATTATACTGATGTTATGATGCTGTTTATTACAGGACTTATTTGCTACATTCAACAGTAGACAGGACAGCGTATTTTTGAATATGTCAAATTAATGAAATGCACTTCCTTCCTACCATTTGTATTGTTTATCATCCATTTGAAATAAATAATGAATTGAATAAAACGTTGATTGCTGTAGTGGGAAGTGTAGTGCAGAATGAAAATAGCTTATTTCTGTAAACCAAGTCAATTCTAACTCTGCCTATTATAGAGTCATGAATCCACTTGTACCTAGTCAGCATAATAAGAGAATGCCCGATTTAGATCAGTTGAAGTAGAAAATATTTGATTTTTGTTTATTTATATGTACTTCTTTTATTTTATCCTAAACACCTGCTATATACTTCCATTCAGATACTGGAATGAGTTTCACGTCTGTGCTGTCACAGTGCTTGCCGACTGTCATGAAGGGGCAGCAGATATGTGGGAGAAACTGAAAAAGGATTCCAAAAAACTCAACATTGAAGGCAACTTGTTCCAAATGTGCGGTGGATCTAATGGATCAGCCAGCCCAAGACCCATCCATCCTGCCATCCTGCCTTTGCTCTTGGTGTCTCTAACTGCTCTAATCAAATGGATCTTCTAGTAGACCCAAAGTTTCAGGAATCCACTTTCTTTCCCACCACCTGCTGGATTTCTTGAGGAAACATCTATCCGTTCTCTGGGGACGTTGTGTTCTCTGTGATATTCAAAAAGAATCATCTAGGATTGTGGCAATGAAAAAAAAAAGTTCTATGATTTATTTTGTGTTTTGTTTGCCAAATGTTACGAAACAGTGAACAACAACAGCCAAAACCGGACCTCAGCTTTACATCTTCAAATAGAAAAATATAAACCTTGAGCCCTTTTTCTCTTTGCAAAAGAAACTCAGGAAAGGCCCTGGGCCAACTAATAATATTATTAATAATAACAATAATACAAGAAGGAATCGGAAGCGGGCTCAACTCTCAGTAAACCACAATGTACCGAATATAAGCCACGGGATCTGTTGCATATGGAAGATGTGCTGTAGATGTTCACATGTGAAACATATGGTCAAATCACAATTTAATGTTCACCATAACCCCTCCTCCACAGAACCATGAATTCCTCATTACAATGCAACTGTGTAACCAAGGAAAGTATAGCTCCACCTACAAGCAATGGAAAGTTGCATGTATGAAGAACACCTAACAGAGTAGTTATTGTGTGAGTGGTTGATTATATGAGTGGGTAGCTGAGTGAGCAAGTAGCGTGTGTGGACTGCTGAGGGTGTTTAGCTTTATATGCTGTTGCCAAGATATCTTTCAAAGTTCACTGCCTTTTATTTCTTTATTTTCCTTGGTTTAGGTGTTACACATATTACTTACCTATCCGACAGTGTAAACCACAAATGGGGATATATATGTATAACGTAAAAAAAAAAAAAAAAATAGTTATAAAAATAAGAGATTTTGACATAAGAGAAAAAGAGAGCCTTGATTTTAAAATAAATGTAATTTAAAATAAAGTTTATTATAAAGTCAAATCAGCAAAAAAGATATTTGCTACAAAGTATAGTACAAGATATTAAATAAAAATTATTGTTTCAAAGGGCGTGTCTTGTATGATAATTCTATATTTGTTATGAAGTATTTTATTTTTGGAGAGTAAGAGAGCTGATATTGTATTTTAAATAAAGAGTCTTGCCCAGGGCTTGAGTTGTACTTGAATATTAGAGAGTGCAATCTGTAAAATGTTTGGGAATGCCTAGTAGATAACCTTTTTGAATGGCTTGATTAGAAAAAGGCATCTAGACAGAATTGATAGGGAGAACGCAGTCAAAAAGAAATTGAGGAAGGCAAAAGAAATAATTGGATAGGTTGCAAGCTTGAGCAGATCCATGTCCTTGAAACACGTCTGTTACCATAAATAGACCTGCCACACATACGTTTATATTTCTGCTTTAAAATGTGGCCCCAGCCCTCAGTATATTTGCATAAATGTTCTGAAAAAAAGACAGATCAGCCTTTTGACTTAAACCGGACCTTCACCATGATTTAATGAAAAGCCCAAACTCTTAAAAAACAATTCCTCAGCATCTAAAATTAATATATTTTACATGTTTAGTCACTAATTTATTATACTTTCCCCCACTGGGCTGCAACTCTGTTCGGGAATTTAGGATACGGGCGCCGCCATCTTGACTCAGAAGCATCACACTTACTGAGGAGAGGAGAGTGGGATAAGGTACAGGGGGGCGGGTTATAGCTGTGCTTTGCTCAGACAGAGCAGAGCTGGGGTCAGGGAAAGGTCAGCAGTCCCAGAATGCAGAGCAGCACAGTCACTTCCTGTTTGCAGGCACTTCCTGTTTGCAGGCTGCCTGCAAAAATGGCAGCTTCCATAAGCCGCCATCTTGGATGTTTAAAGGCTCATGACATGAAGTAGATACAGGTAGGATGATGTTTAATGTGAACAATCTGTATGTACAGGGTGTGGGAAACATATAAGATAGACTCTTATTTAGAGTGAAGGTCCGCTTTAAATAGAGGCCTACCTGCTGCTGTATGCACAGGTCTCATCCTGAGACTGATTTACTTAAAAAAAATATGCTTAACTAAACTCTGCAGCCAGCTACAGTCCCAAATGCCCTGGGGACAGTTTTGTAGATTGGTATATTGCCGGCTTTGGGGTTGATTTAGAGCCAGGTGAGAAAACACATACCTTTTTTTTGGAGAGACTACTGCCATTCACTTTCATTTTCTACCTTGGGGATTCAACAGTTGAATCAGCACTAAGGTAGACTATCAAAGTGAATGGCAGTTTTCTCAGCAAAAAGGAGTGTTTTCATATCAGGCTCTGAATCAACCTTTTTGTCCCATTAATACCGGTGATCATCCAGTGGGAGGTGCTGGATTTGTGGAGATGTTGCCAGCCGGCATGTCCTATTAAACAATTCCCTGGAGCCAAATTGTGTGCTTCTGGCAATGTAGCAATGGCACACATTCAGCCAGCATGCCAAACACACACACAAAAAAACGTCCAAACTGGTGCCCTAAATCTGCCCCCCCGGTGAGTAGCCATTGTACCTGGGTTCAAGTGAGTTACTTTGCATCACCCCTTGCCACCCTATGCCCCAGTCCATGTCTGGCATCATGTACAGAAAGGAAGCATCATTTTTCACTCCTGTAGTTTAAAATTCCAATTTAATGTCTGCGTCAGAGCCTGGTCAGATTTACAGCTGACACTTGAAGTAAAGGATCGCAGTGTTTGCACAGATTTTAGGTCCCCATGGGAGAAAAGACGTGGCTTTGGAGCAATTCGTAAGAGCAGCAAGGGCATGTCTGAGGGGGTCAGTGCTGGGTGGAAAACTATCTAGTAGGGAATGTAGGTCCACTTTAAAAAGTGATTATTATACATGCCCAAAAAATAACATATTTGAATTTTCACCTCTTTCCCCAAAGGAGAAAAAAATGCTTTCTAAGTAAATTAACTCTAATGCTAATAATATTTGTTAAGATGAGCCCATAACAAAATGTACCTTTCACAAAAAAAAGAAAGAATTTTACCCCAAGTTAAACCAAGCTAAAATTCTAAATTGTTGACATTCTGCGTTTGTCTCCCTGTGTAAACATGCAATAAATACATCATTGTAAAATAATTGCTAAGTCAGTATAAAGAAAATGTAATGTGACTGTACAACCAAAATGTATAAAGAATACAAGCATGTTACGTTCGTGAGGTTTGAAAGCATCAAGGTGTAGATCTGGTGATCTGAAAGGGAAATGATATACAGAAATGTGTTTGTGGAATGATTGTGCATGTGCAAGTGTATGTCCAATCTGACTGTACTCTGCTGTCAGACTCCTCTGCCTAATTTGGGCACTTCAAATAAAAAAAAAAAAGAAGCTTGCTGGTATTCCCCTGGCAGAAACAGTACTTCTGCATTCTAAGATGCTGCCTTGGATGTGACTAAATGCCTAGTCAGCCAATCAGTGTGCAGCAGACCCACTGCTGCTTCACTGATTGGCTGACTAGGCAGTCACTCACACTGGGGGGGCGGAGCAGTCTCCTCGTGGCAACCACTGATTAGATGGATTTGAATGTCCAAATCCACCTCAGCATCAAGCAAGGGGATGGCTGGCAGTGGGGTGCAGTCAGGCCGGACCTCCGCTTAGATACCCAGTTATGGAGAAACAATCCACTCAACTGGAGGTTTGTCTAATCTGCTCCTGTCATGTCCTTGACTGAGGTCCAGATTTTTAACATAAAACTTCCATAAAATGTCCATACGCTTATTAGCATTGAGTAGATGTGTTGAAAAGTGTGTGTGTGTGTGTGTGTGTGTGTGTGTGTGTGTGTACCTACCTTAACAGGGTTCTGATTTACAAAAGTGAGGAAAATGCATAGAACAAAGGAAGTGGTATTGCCTTATAGTGAACCTACACTGTAAATCTCTACCAGACCACCTTGCCTACTGCATGCCTATCCCCTAATAGTGATGTCTATCACTATCCCCCATGAAAATGCTGAAAGAGGCAGATTTCCTGACGTACCCCTCCATGTTTCTATGATGCTTCTACCGTATATGCGACTGCAGGCGACCAATGGTGCATGCAACGATGTTGACAACTAACCACATTTGTCCTAGTGGTCACTTTGCTGACTATTGCAGACAATGGAGACTATACTGCATCCTTTCAGGTATTTCATGGGGGTTGAAAAGCACAGCAGGGTATAGGTCTACTTTAAAACATAGGATCATTAGTAGGGAAATAAAAAAATGAACAGCTTTAAATCACCAGTTAGCAATATCTGTAGGAATAAATCATGGCAACTAGACTTGCTGTTCTATTCCCCTCAAACCGTTTAGTTAGTCACTGGGACTGGCTTTCTCTGTACTGAAAAAGCGAGCCAGATGACTAGCAAAATGTCTTCAGCAAAAAAAAAAAAAAAACAGTCCAGTTGCTTTGATTCCTTCAGATATAAAGGGGGGGTTGCAGCCGCTCAGACCATTTTATAACTAATGTGGGAGGTGCACGTTAGCAGGGCAATTAGAATACAAAAGTCTTAAAGGAGCCACAGCACTCAACCCTGTTAGCTTGCAGGCCAGCCTAAAATCTGTCTCTAAACTTGCCCCACAGAGGCACTTTGGCATAGTGGTGCAGCTTAAGCATACTTCTGCAGATGTGTGTGACCGAGTCCTCTGTTTTTAACCAAGTTTACTTTACAAGACAGATTATAGGCTGGCCTGCAAGCTAACAGGGTTGAGTGCTGTGGCTCCTTTAAGACCTTTGTATTCTTTCAGATATACCAAGATCCATAGGAATGAAAACCTTTGCAGACACCAGTTAGCAATGTTGTAGTGTGAAGTATCCTGAACCTCTTGTCTCATCATCCATAATAAACTTCCTAATAGAGATTACCCACAATGCCCAGTTGCTTTTACCCATGTGAATGCTAACATTCAGCAGTGCACAAGCAAGGTAGCTAACATGGTATTGCTAGTAAGGGATTCTGAAAGCCGAACACCCAAGCTGGCAATTAGTTGCTTCTATTATACTGGAGACACAGACTATTGGTCTCCAAGATCCAATTAGATCCAAGTACAAATGGCATGTGTTGAACATGCAGTTATGGAGATGAATTAGTAACCTCTCCAGGATTGGGAAAGTTAATTAAGCTCAGAAGAAAGACTTTTAAAAAAAAGTTTTTTTTCATTTTCCCATGAGAGGAGAGGACCATCATCTTGATTGATTTTTAGCTAACCTGGTTCATCCCTGAATATGTTACACATTGCAGTGGGATAACACTTGATTTTCAATTTCTGCAGTTTCCTCACTTTACCAAATCAGAGCCTTATGGAGGCCTACACAAGGCTCTTGAAGGTCCTAAAAAGACTACCTTCCTGGTTGTTTATGAAATGAATAGACTGAGTCCTAACTAACCTTGTGCAGTGATTTCTCAGCTATGCTACCTAGTTAAAATGATGTATGATATGCCAAAAATCTCCTACAATCGAGGAATTACAAGACTTGTCCAAGTAAAACCAAGATAACATTCTAAATGTTTAACATTTTACATTAGCTTTTCTGTTTCCCTTTGTAAACATGCAATAAGTCCATTAGTGTAAAAGAATTGCTTTTGGGAGAAAACATAAATAATCAAGGGCATAAAAATGGAAGAAAACAAATATATTCAAGCATTTTAGGATATTCAAAATGGACTAGAGGTAGTCACTTTGCCAATGTATTAGAACAAAAGAATGAAATGTCTGATGAAAAGAGGGATGCATGAGTAATAGAAAGGCAAAAGATATGAAAAAGGAAATTAAAGAAAGCAGAAAGGAATAGAAAATAGAGATTATAAATAAATAAAGAAGTAAGTTAAATGTGTTTATTAAGGAGAGTAAGAAAAAAATGAAATGAAAAGGGGGGTCATGGAGGCACATGACTGATGTGAGAACTGATCCGTGTATATACAAAATCCATTTCTGCACTCTGTTTCCCTCTCCTCCCTGTGATCACTCAGTCTGGATCTTTAATAATTCATGCATGCACCCCATTGAGCTTTCTGGTGGCTGTCCAAAATTTGCACGTGCAAACTGGTGGATCAAACTCTGCCCATGCCAAGGTCACAGTGAATTGAGGATGCAGCTTCATTGGCAGTTCAATAGGGGGTGTGCAATGTGCCCTATCCCTGTACAAAGTGGCAATTGCTGACAAATCTTAAAGGTATTGCCCATGCTAAATTAAAAAAAAAAAAAGGATAGTTATCTTTTCTGCATCCCAACTGCTCCACCCAGTGTGCAGAAATGTACCTGTTTCGGACATGGCAAGCACATATACTGGGATTCTTTAGGGAGTTGTCCACTGTTCACAGACAAGATGGTGGAAGTGGTCCCACCCTCTGCATCAATCACAGTATCAAGAGCACAAGCATTACGATCACAGCTCTATTCACAGAAAAAGATGGGTAAAGGGAGCACAACATTAGGGGACCCATTCGGAAAAACTAGAAAATATTTAAACACTATGCCATGAGGACACTGCTTTAGGGTGGATGCTGGTGACCATTCTTTTTTTTTTTACCATACAAGGTATCCGTTGGAAAGGTGAGTATATAGATGTTTTCTATTGTTGAAATATCTTTAAGGGAGAACAAAGACCTTTAAAACAGACTTTAAAGAGAATATGGGAGAGAGAATACGCTACAAAGAATGAAAGAAAAAAGCAAAGGACACGAACAAAGCATAAACTATAAGAAAAGAGTACAGCTTGTAAAAATAGATTGCTAATAAATCCCAGTCCTAAAGATAAAATAGAGAGTGGGGGAGTAGCTTGCCTTAGCAAAAGGTCACCACTATTAAGACAGCAAAGGTGCAGTAAAAAAAAAAAAAGACAGGCTGTTCTCAAGATCAGATGAGTTGTTTCATAATTAATAAGCCCCCTCCACTGAATTTGCGAGGAGCTTAGCACTATTGATTCAGCACAGGAAAATGCTCTAACCTTTTCTATTTATAGGCTCTTGATGTCTAGAAGTATACTTGTATAAACACATGAAAGCATCAACAAAACCTTTTCCAAGCTTACTCTGTAAAGAGAAACAACAGCCCACCCTTTCATCCCACTCAATATGCCACCTTTTACTTTATGACCATTCCATTTATATTTCTGCTCTTACGAAAACATATTCTCTCAAGCCCATAATGTAATGTGTAGACTCTCAAGAGACAAATGCTATCCTACGAGTACGGGGATCTTTTTCCTTTCCGCTCTTCTTTAAAAGCTCTGGAACAAAGAAAGGCGAGTCTTTTGTACAAGGAAAAGGTTACAAGATAAGATGGATATCATACCAATAAATACGTGTATAATAGTGCACCATCCGCCCCATGGCAGATAAGGGGGGTTGATAGTACCATGATATTTCTATGTGACTTCTCCATGTACTGTAACACATCAGGTTCTAGTGACAACGGGTTACATATATTTATGTAATCTATAGAAACACAATTAAATGATGTACTGATCAATTTTAATCTGTGACTGTTTTTAATTACAGTATGTGAGTTCTTCTAGAGACGTTGCTAGGTTCAAGCAATAAAGGGTGCTTCTAAGTGAGAAACATGCTGTGCTCATGTGATTTCACATCCCCGTTGCCTTTGCATTAATGATCTTCTTTTATATCTATATATAGCACACGCATGCCAGCTTTTAGACACCTTGTGAACGGCGCACAAAAAACCTTCCACCTGGCTCTGAAATCTGGGCTGAAATGAAAGATCCTTTACTCCAGGGTTTGGCATGCTACCATTTTATTATCAATCTTGTTAGCATTTTCTATTGAGGGCAAAAAAACATGTTCAATGAAAAAAATTCATTCTCTGGGGAAATCTTGTCTCGCTGTTATTCCAAGTAGAGACCCATGCAGATGTGGCTCTCATTACCAGCAACCGCCTGTTCCTGCTCCGAGCCACAGGCAGAATGTGCAGTCACACAAAGGCCTCAGCAGTCACGTATTGATAATAGGATTACCACAAAGCACAGAGGAGCCAAGGTTCCCTTTCAACGCTATTATGACATTTTTCATCATCGGCTTTTTTTTTTATTTTAGATTAGATTACATAAGGACATGGTGCTTAATAGGAATTAAAGTGCAGTTGCTGATCATTATGTTGCAAACTGCAGTTGAAATACATTTAGTGATTTAAGGAGTTCAAGACATGGTCGTGTTTTATGGTACTGTGTGCCATGATTTATTACTTATGTTTGTTATAGAATGTTAGTGTAAATTGTGACTTTTTTATCAAGAAAAATGAAAAATGTTGCAGAATATTCTTATTAATTTTGAAAAAAAGTGCTTTAAAATGAAAAAAAATGAAAGCCCATCTCTGAGCACCTTTTATAGATGCTCACCCAGCCTGCCCTACAGCAAATTGCATGCATACAGGATGGGCTGTTCCACAGGGCAACAGGGAAATCTCCCAGTGGGCCCCTTATACTAAGCCCTCCTCCAAGGGCACCCATGGGGCTTGCAGTTCCAGTGCTCTATTGAGCACTGGGGAACAGTGTTGTCAGCTGTTTTTGTTTGGGTCCTGAATACAGACCAGCACTCTTCAAATAAGGAACAGATGGTTAATAATGATAATGTCACTTATTTCCTATGACTGGAGAGGCAGGTAATGCTGGATGTGGGACCCAAGAGTCTATTGGTGGGCCCAAGACACCCCAGCCCTACACTGTATACACACTTGCTTAGAACACTGTTTCTCAACCTGCAGTACGCGTACCCCAGGAGGTACTCGGCAATGTTCAACAGTGCACCAAGGAGGGTATGACAGGTCTAGGTCTGGTATAATAGGGTTGATTCAGAGCCCCTTTCTCGTCATTTTTCTGCGTGTAAATTTCTGTACTCGTCCATTTTTCCACCTCATCTGATTCAGCAAAGCCTTTTTTTTCTGTCAAATGTTTTCTTTTTTGTGTGATTTTTTTGTTTGGTAGCAAGACCTCCAAAAAAATGTTGAGCAAGGGGCTCTGAATCAACCCTATTATTTTAACAGTAAAACATTATTCTTGTTTCAAACAGTGCTACAAGGCCCATGACCTACTTATTTTGACTATGAGGCTGATTCATTAATAGCGGCAGGTAGCGACAGATGAGCGACAGTAGCGGCATTTTCAGAGCGCCCGCTAGTATTCGCTGTGCTTGGCCGTTGTTCTGTAGTTGATAGCGACTCAGTCGGTTTGCCGTAATGTTGAATATTGGGTGAGGAGTCGCTGTTTGACTGGTTCCGCGCTGTATGGGAGCGCATGACAGCGAATGGCCATAGCGAACGTCTCCCAGCATATTCATTAACAAATCACGCTCCAAAAATTCTCGCGCAGTGAAATGCTTGTTTAAACCCCAGAGCGCTGGCGGTGATGGGTTAAAAGTAGTTTTTTAACCCCCAAACAACCATATTTTTGGAAAAAAAAAAAAAGTTTTTCAAAACATTTTGTAATATGAATACATTAATATCAGACCTGTAATATCAATTCTGTAAAATTTTTTTTTTTTTTTTAACCTTAAAAAAAGGTTGCAGAAGTGGTCACAGAATCTTTGACATTTAAAAAAAAAACAAAAAAACATTAATAACAATTAATTATTAATATTTAAAGATTGCTCCATTGAAATGCATTGGAGAGCGCCAGGTAGCGAGAGGTCATACCTGTCACTGTTCAAGGTCGCTCGCTGGCGCTGTGGGGTGAGGCTGGAATAATGATGAATGATTCGCTATCTGGCGCTCTGTCAGTCGCTAAGCAGAATCGGCTTGATAAATGTGTGATTGCGGAGGGGAGCCGGCGTTCTCATGGTGGTGACCGTCATTACCGTTCGCTCACCATTCGCTACCTGGCGCTATCCCTTGTTAAATAAGGGCCTATGTTAGTCATTGATCTCCTCCTTGGGGATACTTGGTTGTGTTTGTGTCAAGTGGCCATGGCTGCTTGTACCAGAGGACCCAGGCAGTGCCTCCCTATAGCTGTGTTCTGCTTTCACTGTGGCACTGATGTAAAATCTGAGCCAAATCAGCCTCTTTTCACTAGCAATCAGAGGTGCTCCTGTAATGATAACAAGGCAGCTATCTCAGGCAGCACCATTCTAGAGAGAAGTTGGGGGGGCATCAAGTGTTGTACCTTATTTTTTGTTTTACTAGTTCATTGCTGGTTTAGTGGGGATAGGGGCACTACTAAACGCCATCATGCGGGGTCACTAATCCACCAAAGATTAAAAGTATTAAGAAAACAACATGAACAGTGTGCACCAATCAGATTTGATATACAGGTATTCTACTATTTGATTAGAGAAGCTAGCTTCAGCCCTGCTAGCAATTTGTGGATGGCTGCCAGAATGGTCACTAGTAAGTTTATACTGTAAGATCTGAATAATGCGGAATTCGCTGCAGAGGAAGAAAGGTAACATTTTTTTTTATTTATAATTTTTATAAATAGGAAATAGAATGTATTGCCCCAAAACCTCTGTAAACACCCCGTTATGGTCAATGAAAAGGCAAAGCTGAATGCTCTCATATCAGCCATTGAGTCCGACAGGGAGAAAAAAAGGTTTTAAATTTGTTGATAGTTTTTATAGATAGAGCAGATAAAGTGGAAGTTTTTTCGCTTCAGCGGCACTCAGCATGTGCTGATGCGGCAGTCAGCTAGCGTCTTATTTAACATTAGCGATCAAAAGGTTGCAGCGCCGGGCACTCCGGTTATGTTTATAATTAATTTTACACACATTTGTACAGAACTTGCATCGTGACTTGTAAACAATGGATATGTAGGACCTAGATGTTGCCAAATGTCATTTTGTTTTCATGGAAAATTCTTTTTTCTCTGCTTCTTTTGGTTACAACTGTGTAATTTGGACAGTAACAACTAAAATGCAGACTTAGTGCACTGTAAAGTTTGTCTCCTTTGTCCTCAGCAGTGATTTCTTACAACTGTAAGAACGAAACACTGACCAGCGCCAGAAAAATACAGCACCAATCTTTACAAGGAGGAAAATGCATTAATACTCTGTGCAGCACAGAAAAGACAGCGGTACAAAGTGGCGCACACTGGAGCTGGGATAATTGACATTTGGGTCCAACAAGAACTGACACAGGCCGCCCAATACCTAGTACAGCAATCAAAGCTAATTAGTTAGCAGGGACTTCTAGCGCCAGAAAAAACAGAAATGCAGGTGGTGCAAAACTGGCGCTATAGCCACCAAAAAGATGCTAAATTGTGCCCATCAAAAATAGGACCCTATATTCTAGTTGTTTTTTAATTCTGTTAACATGTATATCACTGGATGTGGCGTCCTCGGGTCGTGTGGGCTTGGGGGGCTGGCCGGGACTCCTTCTGCACGGCAGCCGCACCCTTGCCGGACACCGGCTTGAGCAGTGTCAGCTTCAGCGTCGCCAAGTGTGCCCGCCTCCTCCTCTCGTCGCTTCCCCTGCTCCTCTGCACATGCTTGCGGGCATGGCTGTCTTATGCCCTCCGGCGGTGCTGCAATCAGCGCAGCCGGCAGAGGTTAATTTAAAAGGCAAACGAGCCCAAAAGTTACTGTGGGTGAAAAGCCCTAAAAGTTTAAATGGGACAGGGATCAGCCCACAGGTTATTAATAAACCAATATACTCAGTTTTTTCCCGTCCTATCCCCTGCCTGCATCCATGTCCTGTAAAAGTATCCCCAGGTCATTCAGGCATCGCCCATGATAGTGTTATCTGGGTGCGATATTTCTGAGACTCCAGTTTGGTTATCCGTTGCTGACCTTGCTAGCCTGACTGTCCCTTGAATTACGACCACCTATCTGTCTCTTCCCTGGTTCCCCTGATTACGCCCAGTCTTACCTTCGGTTCATCCATCTTCACCCCTGTGAGTGGGGTGGGGATCCTTTGAGCTAACAAGTCCTGGGGGCAACCGTGTCCGGTGAGGAGTTTAAAGTGTCCCGGCAGGCGGGGGCTTGGCTAAAGGTGTAGCTAGCTGCGGAGACTGGGGGTTGTGAACTCACTAACAAGACAGGTGTCCCCGGGGTTTGACAGTGGCATTCCAATATGTCACTACCCTTAGTGTAAAGAACACCTTTCTACCACCATAAGAGACTTGTCTCTGCTCTAAGGGTCTCTAAATGATATCACATTGTCCTATTAAAAAGGTCCTCTTCCATTTCTATGTATTATTACATTTTGATTACATCCCTTTTAACAATTTCCTTTTGAGAAAAACATATTTAATTTCTCTATCCTTTTTTTTTTACTGTGTCAAAAAAGAATGCTTTATTTTTTCAATCTGGACCCTACCCTGTGTAAGTACCCCAATGCTAATAATTGTTTTTGATTTATCGGTTGCCTTATTTGATAGAACACTGGTTGAGCATCATAGGGGCAGTCATTAAAAAAGCAGGAGAAGTAAGGTTGTGTTTTTACTTTCAGAGGGGGGTAGTTTATGGAAAAACTGCTTTTTATATGGTACACCTGCAGCGATGACCTGAGAGTGAGGTTTTTCTCTCGATATATCTCTTGCCTATATTTACAAAGACTACAAAGATCGGCTTGACATCTACGTCTGTATAATGTTGGTGCATAAATAAAAGGTAATACAATATCCCAACAGATAAATAATGTACCGTACTTTCTTAAAAAAATGCTCTGCTTATACCCTGGACATCTCATCCAGCAAAGTAGATTTATCGTCAATCTTCTTCTGTTATCTTCAGTTTTCTTTAACATGAACTCCCCTGGCTGCCTTCAACCACATCAGCATACATGATTCCATGCTGTTTGGGGAGGGAAGGAATGAATGCTCTAAGTAGAGAGACCAGTATTGTGCTTATCAGAGGGTCTTGGGATCTCGTGCTGCCCTAAATGGTGATTGGCACAGAGGCTCTGCTTTGCTGCAGCATCTCCACTCTAAATGCCCTCCCTGCCCACTGACATGATGGTCAGCTGATGGGGAGGCACAGCGCAAGGGGGAGTGGGGATGCTGGTGGCAGAGCAGATGGCTATACCTGATCCTGGAAGGAGGTGAATCTGTGAGTGAGGGTTAGCTTGCAGGGGGCAATGTGGGTATCCAAATTCATGATGCCCTTTCGAGATTAGGAAAGCAGCCACCAAAAGTATTTTTTGACTTGGTGCTCTTCAGGACTTTTGGGCTCATACAAAGGTACAGCAAAAATGTTCATTTATTTCATGCCCCCCTGCGGCAGCTTGTGTATTAAAATGAATAAAATGTATGTGTAATATTTTTTCCACCTTACTCCCTGATTTGTTACCGGAGCCATTGTCCCTGTTAATCCCTTAGGAGGTAAAATCTAAGCCAATGTGTAGCAGAGAGCTATTAAGCTGTGGCCAGATGCTGGTCAGTAGGGTTGTTATTTGTGTGATGAGCATACAATGGAAAATGTAATATGAGGTGACATCCAAATTTGTCTCACCCCATATTAATAAATAGAAGAAAAAATATTTTGTGCTACACAAAGAAGTAGATTATGCTGGACTAACTACTTTGGCTACTTGGAGTCATGTGGACAGAGTAGAGATGCCAAAGAGGGTGGGGGCTTTGGACTTGAGATCCACTTTATGTTAAATGGACAGGAATATCAAGGGACAAAGGTTAAAAATGTGTCTGTACTCATGTTGAAAAGCAATTACAAAAAACAGGTGCTGGGTGCTATATCCATTGTATTACTACATTAAAATCAATGAATCAATTTATTTCAGGGATTGTCTCAAACTTCCAACAAGGTTAAAATCCACCTTATGCTACTGGACCTGCAGAGCTGCCAGGAGACTTCCATGGATGTCACACAACCTAAATGTCAGCGTCCTGGGTCCTCTGCCTGCTCTGTATCGACTAGTATCCTCTAGTTCATCTATGTATGTGCTGTATGTACTTACTTTAAAGTAAACCAAAACCCAGGAACCTATTGCAAAATTGTGTAATATTAAAAATCCATAAAAACTTATTGGCTAATGAGAGGAGGGGGTCACTTATACACCCGAACTGAAAAAATTCCCACCAAGCTTGTGGTTTATTCTCTCATGGTAGAAATACAATCCAGGGGTGACAGACTTCCCGTGTATCAGGGTGACAGAACCTTTCAGCCCCGATTTCCTCTTCCTTCCATTAAAATAAAAAACAAGCCAGGTTGGATGTTTTTCGGTGCCAGGTGTATAAGTGACCTCTCCTCCCACCATCCAGCATATTTTTATGGATTTTTATAATTGGGCCATTTTTCACGATAATGCTCCTTTAACTTGCTGGATTTTGGTCCAAATGACAGATTTGGGGGATGCCCCTATGTGTAAACCTCTGGTATCAGCTTATTACTCACCTAGGGCTTGTGTCCAATCATAATAGACCACAGTGCATCTTAATGTCTAGCAATATATTCTGAATGAACGAATTACCAGGTGCCTCTTGTTGGCTGCTCCTGCCTGCTGTGGGCATCCACCGCCAGCCATTCAGATATGCTGATGGTGGGTGCATGCTTCAGCTAGAGGAGTATGGGCCTCTGGCGTATGCTGCCAGAGACCCACAATTGATTAATTCCTTAGGTGAGTGTACAAGCAATCCGGGAATTTCACACAGCATGGCATCCCAAATTTGGTTGTAACCTGGCACAGCTGTAACCTGGCACGGTCAGATTACCAGTGTTTTGGTTGCCCTGCATTATGCCCCAACAGCATTGTATTGGAGTACCTTGGACCCCCCCCCCCAGAGGAAATCATGTTAGGAGCCATTGAGAAAATAATTTTAGGGTCCACCATCAATACTGGGGCCCACACTTCAGCTATAGAAATAATTCAAGGACAATAATGCAAGACACCTCCAGTAACATTCACCCTATTACACACATTTGTATCATCATCAGGCAAGAAAATGTTACATATCAGACCTTCTACTATGTTAATTACAAACGTATTAAAAGGAATGCGGCCCAAGATTTGCACTGCATCAAGGTTTGCTTTAGACCTCCTGAACTGCTCTAATGGTGACATTTGGTCAGTGTTTCAGGCCCACCAGAGGATCCTCTGGTACCTCAATCACTAAATATGATCCTCTGAAAAAAACAGCACATGCATAAACCTCCTAGTGCACGGTTGCTTGTTTCTCTAATGAGGTTCCACCTCCCAGTAAATTTTCACAAATATCCTGAATTTGGGGAAAATTTTTACTTCAATTCCAATAGAAGAATACCTGATTTCTGCATTCTCTGGGGCCTCTAATTTCCATCCTGAGCCTTCCTAGTGACAGATTCACTTGGAGACTTTTATTATTAAACTGTGGTTGGGTCTGACAAGGCAGATCAGAGCAGCGCAACCAGGGAAGCCCCTGCCGATACTTCCTACTTAGAAATAAAAATTTTCACTGTTTGAAAGGCCTGGAACTTTTTTGCTCTCCCTCTCTGTAAGATGACAGGTGATCAGTCATAGCATAAGTGTGGCAATGACATCATTGCCACACAAAGCAGTGACAATGAATGAAGGAGGCAGAGCTTTACAGTTAAAACAGACGGCATTATCTGTGATTAGAGTGAAGCAGGATCAGTAAAAATTGGCAAAAGGTCCTCTTCATGGGGGGATGCAATTTAGGGGATGCTAACTAAAAATGATTTTGGTCCGCTTTAATGCTCCGATGGCTGTTCTATCCAAAAGCATCAGAATGATGGTTGGAACTCATTGTCAAAGTTTGAGATGTAGGTGTTTTTCTAAAGCACTGGCCACTACCCAGTGGTAGTTGGGACAAGGAACTTGGACTGTTATTTCATAAGGCTAATTTTCCTTCAAATCAGGGTTCATTTAACTTTCCCTTGTGTTATTCCTCTAAGATGGGGCAGCCAAATTGTTATGCCCGCTGTGTGTATCCCCCTAGTTCGCCCATTCCAGTCACCTTCCTTTGGTTCCCACGGCACAGACACGGCTGAAACCGAGCAGCCCGCTCAGCCAATCAGCACGCTTGATTTCACTTGGCTCCCTTGGGCTCTGCTTACGGCTAAGCTGCCTGGACAGCTAAGCAGTTACCGTGAGCCAAGTGCGCTGACGGCTGCGGGTGCATGAACGGCTAGAGATGAGCAGCTGCGGTGCCAACACTATCAATGCAATGCAATGACAAATATTTCTGTGCTCTAAAAAACATAAACTACTGTATATGAATCAGATGATCAATTACTGTGAATTATTGTTCATTGATGAAATGCATCAACATGAACAAATGACCAAACTGGCCTTGAAATTGGCTTGCTATTTTATCAGGATTAAGGTAAGTGAATTACAGTCTGCTTACCTATAGCCATTATTTTATAGAATATAGTGCAGAATGAACCAGAATCTGATGCAGGTTTAAATCACGCCAGGTTACTGTACATATGCATTCACTTAAATAAAAAAGTTAAATTAAACTTTAATTAAACCCTTAAACATAATAAGGCAAGTCTGTGCATTTTATAGCAAGTTTGATATGTAGTTGCTCCTTTGAGTTTAAAAATATATTAAAAAAAAAAAAAAATATATATATATATATATATATATATATATATATAATTTTTTTTTTTTTTTTTTTTTCGCTTTTGCTCAATGAGTCTTGAGTTAATCACTGCTGGCAATCCATTAATGCCAATATGTAATATGTTTGTATTATTGCAATATTGCGAGCAGGAATGAAATCTATCAGTAGATGTGTATTTTTGCCCTGTCCTTTGGGAACGCACCACTGAACCAATAAGCAGTTTTTCATTTCTAAAGAGGCAGTTGGCTTATATTACAGGTTTCTTTCTCTACTGAGAGCCTGAGGCAAACTGGAAGCATCAGCTGAATCATGAGACCTTACTTAGCTGACAAGTCCTTTGTTCAATCCTTTCACCTACATGCCCTTCCACTGGAATCTCATTACATGAAGCTCAAGAATATCATGCTTCCCCACCAGGATTTCTGACTTCCCAATTTGAGTTAATATTGCTGAAAATAAAGCATAATTCAAGCAATGCTGATTAGCATGTGGCAGACTGAACTCATGTATGTTGTTTTTTATAATTAATTGATACTGAAAGATCAGAACTGCAGTCAGTCACCACATAGAAATTGTCATATGATAAGTTTTATTTAAAGTGTTTCTTTAATTTTTTTAAATAATTTCTGTGCCATCTGCCAAGAAAGAGGTAAATGCTAGGTATCTTCTTCTTTTCAACTTATTTGGGAAATAATTCTTTACATTCTTCTGATCCAACCTGAATAAATTAATCTCAAATCACAATTGCTGAAAAGACATATACGACACTATCTGCTATCTATCTATCAATCTTTTTATCTATCTATCTATCTATCTATCTATCTATCTATCTATCTATCTATCCCAATCTAATCTATAAACCATATATAGATTAGATGTATTAGAGTAGGCTTTATGCTCCCAATTGTGATTCAAAGACAGATGGCTGCTGGCTTCCTGGCCTGAACTTCTTATAGCAGGGTTGAGCCATGAAAGTGTCGAGACAAGTATAATTTACCCTCTGAGGTCTGCATTTAATAAGCATCATTTTGTTTGCATAGATGCGTATGTGATCAATAAACTTGACTTGATACAACTTGGCCCACCCTTCCAGCCCTGCTCCATTTGCTCTAAACAGGCCTCAGCCATCTTTGCATAAGCTCCCTCTCCCCTGGCATGGTGTGGTGGCAGTGAGGGAAGTCCCTAAAGTTGCAGAAGATGGCAATGAACCCAAAACTTCTGGGTTCAATGAAACTGCAAGCAAGATAAAGCAAGAAAGTGTAAGACTTCTAGACATTCTATTACCCACTGGAGTCCAGAGGGAGAAAAGTAAATTGGAAGCTGCTTTACAAGAGCACCATATCAAAACAAAACCCCAAGAAGGATGAATTATGTACCCTGCATGAAAACCTAGCTTGATTTTTTCTTTTACTAGAAGGAAGAAGAATCAGGGGGGACAGTTTTTGAAAGTACCCTTCTGTTTACCACAGAGAATTGTTCAACTGCCCCCGAGCCTGCCTGTGCTAAAATAAAAGCTTATTACTATTGCAATTATTCTGTTGTGTGTTGGTGCTTTTAGATTAGAAAGAGGCGGCACACCCACTTTGTAAATAAATAAGATTAGCAAGATAACACAAATATGTGGATAATGGGTGCTGCTTTAGGGTGGCACTCTATTCACCTCAATTTACACTTAATCTATGAATAGCAAGCGCAATAGTAGTTATTAAGTAAGTTATTTACTTAAAATATGGATATGTATAAAATTCATATATCCCAGATTGGGTTGGATACATTGTGTACTAGTACATGGCAATAGTAAGCATAAATGAACACAGTGCTCCTCTATTATAGACAACAGCTATTAACCAGGAATGTGTTAAATAGCCTAAATGCGTAAAAAAGTGAAAAAATGCTCAACATACATTGGCTTTAAAGTGGACCAACACCCAGGATTTTCACTATCCTGGGTGTTGGTCCACTTCCGTGGGGCAGCCCGATCGGGGGTGCCCCGCTGTGTGAAACCCCCCAGAAAGCCCACAAAAACGTACCTTACCGCCGACGGATAAGCAACGGACAAGCTGGGGCCGCCGCCTCTCGTGCGTCCCTCTTACAGGGAGCGCACCCGCGTTGGCCATTCATAAACGGCCGGCGCGGGTGCGCGCCCTGCTAGGGGGACGCGCGAGAGGCGGCGGCGGTGGCGGAGAAGGTAAGGTTTGTGGGCGTCCGGGGGGGTTTCACACAGCGGGGCATCCCCGATTTTGGATGCCCCGTGGGGGGGGGGAGCTGATCGCCCCGGGAATCTTATTGACCTCACACTCGTAGGAGCCCTAGCTCACTACTGTGCAGATGCACAGAGCTGGCGAGACTGGATGCAATGCTAAACCAGTGTCTAATATTAACAGCATATAGATAATGAACCAAATTATGCACAAATCGTTCAGGGATCCATGTGAGGGGATTCTCTTCTTGTTCTAATCATTAAATGATGAAGAACAGTTAAAACAATACCATGGGAAACACATAAGGACATTCTCCTAACCGCCATCTAGTGGACAGGAGGTATGTTATACTAGCTAAGTGACTAGTACTGGACAATTGTATTAATAAAGAATTTTATTAATCATTACAGAATGTACTATAACTGGAATAATTGGCTACCTGATGTTCCTGTTGCCACTAACTGGGGATTCTGTGACACATCTTCTGTCTCTAATTGGTCTATTAGTTTTACCAACATAGATTTTGCAACAGGGGCATTTCAAAATGTAAATGACATGGCTAGTAGAACAGTTTGCAAAAAGTTAATGCCTTGCCAGGGGTGTACATGCCATAGAGGCAGGAGAGACAGCTACTACCGGGCCCATGAGAGAAGGGGGCCCCATACTAGCTGCCTTCCTCCCACTTTGCAGCACCTAGGACAAAAGCTCCAGACTGGCACTACCTAGGACAAAAGCTCCGGACTGGCGCTACCCCCAGTATGCAGTGTTGGTGCGCTGTCTGCTGGGAGCACCTGGGGCCAGAGATGTAGGTTCTGCAGGACAGAACTAAGATGCCAGCGCGTTGTTTACCCACAGTGCTCTGTACATAGAGCATTCAAAGAAACCAGGTCCTTATTTCCGCCCTGTGGAACCTGCAGCTCTGGTTCCTGGTTCTCTGTGCAGACAGCTCGCCAACACTTCTCTGGAAAAAGTCAGTGATCCATGCCTCACAATGCAGAGCTAATCTGGGATGCACTTATGTGTGTGACCCCCGGGATAATCCAAAGTCTTATTCTGATCCCATGGAGCATGCACAGGCACTGCCACAATCAGCATTGATCAATGCATGGCAAACAATGTTGAATGTATTGACCTTTTGGCTCCTTCCTCCACCTGCACACAAAATGCATGGAGAGGGTGCTCACATTATATGGAGTGGAGCATGTGATGCCGCTAGAGGACTGCATATGAACTAGTGGGACTTTTCAATTTGGGATACGCCTGGAGAGAGCTTTCCCCAGGCCCTGGAGTATTTTCAACTCTAGTCCGTGTGTCATAGGTTTTGGGGGGCCACCTGTAAAGCCCATGTCACCCCTGTTCCTTGTCCTGTTAGTGGGTGGTAAAACTTTTTAGATCTAATTACAAAACTGCACTGGGCACAATGCCCACATGGATGTCCTGTGGTCTGGGTAAAATACAATGCCCATCCATACCTGTTTTGGTGATCCCAGTATTGGACATCAGGTTACTCGCTCATATTAGATAGCCTCTAATGCTTTTAGATTTCTAAAGACAAACACAAGGGTTGTCGCAGACACTTCTATAAGTTTCTCATCAAAATATGCCAATGTTTATGAATGATATGACAAACCTGTGAGCATTTAGTGGAGCTCGTGAGTATACATGAAATTATCTTATTGTTTTGTTTGGGTTTATAGGTCAGTAAGGGGGATCTTGATCTGCCTAGAGCATTTTCTTTAGCCATTGTCACTACATCTAAAAAAATTCTTGGTCATTTGGTTAGCTTGTTTCAAAAATAATATGTTATTACTAATAATGCACCGTAGTCTTAAAAAATGGCTGAAGGGTAACATCTTCTTTAATGGTTCGGGATGGAAACTGTCAAAAGCCAAGTATGTGTTGTGATCAGTTGGATTAGTGTACACATCAGTATGGAGAACATCATCTTTCTTAGTAATCAGAACATCTAGAAAATGCACCTGTTGGAGACTTGCATCTATGGTATAGAAGATTGTGGGGCTAGAAGTGTCTATGTCATCTTTGAATCCCATGAGTGTGTGATATGGGCCCTGCCAGAGAAAGAATACCTAATCTATATATCTAACCCAAACAAGCACATATTCTGCATAGTTTGGGTGAGTATATACAACGCGGAATTTGAAAATCTGTCATGAAGAGGTTGCCATATGATAGGGCCACAATGGACCCCATTGCTGTGCCCTGTTCTTGTAAATAAAAAGTCTCTTTATACTCAAAGTAGTTCTGCCTAAGTACCAGTGTCAGAATTTCAATCAGAAATTGCTTGTGACTTCAGATAAGTCCCATCTCACTGAAGGTTTTCTTAATCACAGTCAGACAGACAGTTGAGTTGTGTGGTATGGATATGTGCAAGCTGTTCACGTCCATATTACAGAGCCAGCAATCTTCAGGTAGTGTGCACAGAATATTACTTGATATTTAGACATGTTTTTCTATGTATGTATTATATTGTTTTGGATACTATTATCACTGACTGTGCTTGGTGCTACATTGTAAGCACGCATGGGTGGACTGTGGCTCCTACTATAATTTATATAGACAACCTCTGTGACAGCTTTAGTTTTTGTTGCTGTTTCTACATTGTGGCAATGCCCTAAAGCCAATGTATGTTGAGCATTTTTTCACTTTTGTACGCATTTAGGCTATTTAATACATTCCTGGTTAATAGCTTTTGTCTAAAATAGAGGTATCACTGTGTTCATTTATGCTTACTATTCCCATGTACTAGAGCACAAAGTATCAATTCTGAACAATACTCTGTATCTCATTTACTGTACACAGAAAGCTGAAGAAATTAATGTCTGTACATATGTAATCACCACCTGGGAGTATTGTATCCAACCTATCGGGATGTATGAAATGCGTATTTTAAGTTAATATTACATTTTGCAACTTCACTATTTGGTGTGTGTTTGCTATCTATAGATTAAGAGTTGATGCATTTAATCAATATGTACTGCTTTGGGTATATATTTACAACTGGTTAATGCGGATGCTCAGTGGCATAACTAATTGTGACGGGGTCCTGGTGCAAATATTAAATGGGGTCCTGTCAATGCTGTCTTTTAACTCAGATGGATGCACCTAGAGAACTAAAGACAGAAACAGCATAGACAAATAGCTCTTCCTGGGCATCAAGCATAGGGGCTGTTTTACCAGCACATATGCCCTTTGGTATAGGGACCCCCATACCAGTTAACAGTGTAGTGGTGGTGGCAGGGGAGAGAGGGAATACATATCATTTTACTCTGCCAGTGGTTTCATCCTCTGGGCAGGTAGGGGGAATGGTTTCTTCTCTTTTGAGAAGGTTTTTCAGTGTTTTTCACTTTTCGCTGAGTGGCTCATTTTTCACAGTGTGTTTTTCACACAGATGGCTTTTAAAAAGGGGGCGGGCTGTGGTACAACACCAAAAGAGTGTTGTGTTTTTCAACAGAAATTTTACTTTTGCATTGTTGTTTTGTTCATTTATCTAACTTTATTGACAGGACTACCAGCCTGGCACACTAAGCATAGGGGCTAGCATCACTACAGCTTGCAAAACGCAAGCTTGTATAACAGTGTAAATTTGGTGAGTGCTCAAAATAACACACAGCCATTAATGTCTAAATGCAGGTCAGTGTCAGGTTAGTGTTACAATGTCTCAGACTTCAATTGGGAGCAGGTTAGTTACATTTGGTGCTATCACTCTCATGCTCTCCCATACTGGTCACTGAAAATTCACCATGTCACCTCATGGCAATGACTCTGAAGATCTGAAACTGGGCTTCAAAGCGGTGACCAGGAGCATACATTGGTTTAACAAGACAAGTTCCACTCAGAACAAGCCTTGCATTGTTGAGTGAACATGCTCAGTGTCATATCCATAGGTATCCATATTCATAGGTTGTCTTTTTAAAATAGATGTATGAGTGCTGCCAGCATTGCTGCAGAGGGTAAAGTGCCCCGCCACTGTCAGTCAGTGCTCAGACCATGCGCCACAAACTGCATCAAACTGGTCTGCTTGGCTGTTGACCCCACACCTAGACAACCATTGCCCTGCTAAAGAAACTTAGGGCAAAGTTGCTGGATTGGCCAAGCATGTCTCCAGACTTAAACCCTATTGAGCATCAGTTGGGAATCCTCAAATAGCAGGTGGAGGAGCTCAAGGTCTCAAACATCCTCCAGCTCTGTATATGGTCATGGGGTAGTGGAAGGGATTCCAGTGGACGCCTGTGAAGCTCTAGTGAACTACACGCCCAAGAGAGTTAAACCAGACTAACACCCTTACAAAAAACAGTGCTTTTATGCATCCCTCCCCAGGGAAATTTAGATTTCTGTACATAAAAATGAATTGACCTTTTTATAGAATCTGCAGTGGTGGATTTTCCCACCTCAGTGGCTCAAAGGGATCTCACCTATAGGTGTTTCACTTTTGTTGCCAGGGGCATGGACAGGGTTGGGATTCACACGGGTCACACGAACCCATTGTTAAGATTTGGAATGGGTCAGCGATCTGGCACAAACAAAATTAGCAATGCGGATTGTCTGTCAGGGCATTGATCTGGTAGCTCTGCTGCAACGACGCAGCTCACCTCCTGTGATGCATGTGCCAGGCCGCCCACTCTCCTGCCTCTAAGTCATGTGCACACACGCTGGACTGCTACACTGGCAACCCCCCTACCTTCTTCAAGTGTACCTCAGCTGCTGCCCCGCTTCCCTTCCCCAGATCCTACAGGCTCCACATGCACATTATGGGGGACTGTGACTATGTGAACTTTCTTTAGCGTGAGGTAACCAGTGGCATGCTTCCTACTGACACCATTTAGTGAACTACAATGTAGCGAGCTTCCTAGTTGTGCGCTCTGCAATGCTCCAGCCTTGAGGTAGAGAAATAATAGTATTTAAAGTGGACCAAAACCCTGGTTTACTTTTCCTAGGCTCCAGTGCTAGCCGCTAGCCTCTCCCATCCGATTTAAGATGCCCTTGGTGGGAAGGCTAGCAGCCAGCACTGGAGTTATTTTAGACTCGGCTGGCAAGGGTTTTGGTCCATTTTGACATGCTGGTGCCAATGGCTGACCCCTTAAAGTGAACAAATATATTATTTAAAGTGGACCAAAACCCTGGTTTACCAGCCCTAGACTCCAGTTATGGCCACTAGCCTCTTCCTCCATTTTAGGATCTCCTTGTGCATGCATGAACTTTTGTCCAATCAGAGCCCAAAGGAATGGATGTGCAAAGGTGGGAGGACAGGGATTTGATGGGCAAAGGTGGGAGGAAAGGAATTTTATAGGTAGCTATAGGTAACTGGGAGGACAGGAATGGATAAGGAAGAGATGATGGGACACAGATGGATGGAGCAGTGCTGAGGGGACAGGGATGGATGGGGCAGACCTGGGAGGATAGGGATGTAAGGGGCAGAGCTGAGGGGACAGGCATGGGGCAGAGCTGAGGGGACAGGCATGGGGCAGAGCTGAGAGGACAGGGATGGATGGGGCAGACCTGGGAGGATAGGGATGTAAGGGGCAAAGCTGAGGGGGCAGGCAAGGGGCAGAGCTGAGAGGACAGGGATGGATGGAGCAGTGTTGATGGGACAGGGATGGAATAGGCAGAGATAATTAGGGGTAGTCTCTTATGCTCTGATCAATAATTGTGGACCTTTAGGATCTGGGCACTAGAACTGGCAGGCCTGCTGTTCTTGTTTCTAGGTCTGGAGGCATAACACCTGTTACTGGTGGGGTCTAGACAGAGGGTTTAAACTTACAAACTGTTTATTAATGGTGGGTTTTGGGTAGATCTGCTTATTATATAATTGTAAGTCCTGCTTTTGCATCTGGGCCCTGGAGCTTAAAGCATCTATGTACTGAAATGACTGTCTCCTAACATGGAACATTTTGATTTCTGGTTTTGATTAACTTTAGTATACAAGATAGATTAAAGGTAGGGAGTTATATATATCGATATTCATATTTAGATTAGTAGATTATTGCGCAATATGTGTTGTGTCACTTACAGGCAACTAGGTTTAGGGGGCCCATTTTAAAAAGTTTGAATCCCACCCCTGGGTATGGACATTAATGGCTGTGTTTCAACACCAAATTGATACTGTTATACAAGCTGTACACTGACTACATTACATTGTTTCAAAGTTGCTGATCTTCAGTGTCCCATGAAAAGAAAAAAAACGAAAATATAACATACTGGGTGTTTGTGTGTCAGGAAATTACTTTAGATGCAATAGGGGTAGTGAATAGCATTTCATTTTCACAGGTGTTTAATTCCTCAGTCAGGCTGCACAGCCTTGTTACTATCTGCTGACAACCATCATTTCCTACTGATTTCTTTCAAAAGTCAAGAAAGAAAAATGTAAAGAGAGGAAGATTTTTTTTAAACTAAGTATATTAGTCACATTTTTTTGGTATTATAATTGTCCTTCAAGACACTGGCTACAGGTGAATTTGTCAAATTGAAACACAACGCCTACTTTCCTGTCCTGGTAAATCAATAAACTAGGTAAGATGTTAAATTGAACATGTTGATGCTAAGAGCAGACCCCTCCACCACACACACACATTATTTTTCCTAGCTGTCTTTCCACCTTATTCATGATGTGCGCCTATTTGCATCATTTTGTGGCTATAGCGCCAGCATTCCAGTCTAATCTGGCGCTGTGCTGTAAACTACATTCTACGTGTCAGCAGCCACTGCGGCGATAGCTACTGATTAGCTTTTATTGTTGCACTTAGGTATTGGCCGGCCTATATCAGCGTCGGTTGGACCCACTGGCCAATTATCCTAGTGCCAGTGAGTGCCACTTTGTACTGCCGTTATTCTGGTGCTTCCCACCATATTTATGAAATTTTCCCTCCTTGAAATCTTTGGGTCTCTTTTTTCCTGGTGCTGGTCAGCGTTTCTTCATTATAGTTACAAGAAATCACGCTGGGGACAAAGGGGCAAAATTTACAGTGCGGTGGGGTTGCATTTTAGTTGTCGGTGTCTTAATTACACATTGTTAAGCCAATAAAATCAATTTTAACCCCCCCCCCCCAAATGGTCCATCTAGGTCCTGTGTTTTGTCCCAATGCAAGTTCTGTACAAATAAATGTGTTTAATATTATAAGCATTAAACACTGCCGTTCAATCCCGTTCTGCCCATTGTGCTCTATGGAATTTTGAGCTACAGTGGCAGGTTTCATCTGGGGCTGCTATAACTAGAGTGCCCAGAACTGCATCCTTTTGGGAGTTAAATTAAATGCTAGCTGGCTGCCACATTCACATTAGCGTCTTTATAGTTCTTAAAGCGTACGCTGAGTGCTACTGAGGACAAAAAAGCTGACATTTCTTTTAAAGGCCCCCAAGGCTTTCAATTCATTTTTGTTTAGTTAGCAATTTTCTATAACTTTTTTCTGCTACTGTTTCTACCCTCATAATATTCACAATTGGCTGCACCAATTCAGTCACTGTGTGTGATCGACAATTTCTTTTAAATTCCCTTCCAGGCACACGCTAACTTCCTCCCAACTTATCCACCTTGCCTTGAGAACAGTGTAAAATAAGCAATTTCAAAGCATCTGAAAATCTCTGATTATATGTAAATACTATATGTATACTAAGCAAAGGCGATTTCTTCGCTTCAGCTTGGTTGGTGGCTGAGCTGGGAGGGGAGGTCATAGTGCAGCTTTATGAGTCATGAGCAATGAGCATGCTCTGCTGGACTGAAATTGAAAGGAGGGAAAAATTCCTTCTGCTACAGCTTCTACCCTGCTCTGCATGAAATAGAGGAGAGGCATATGGCACAGGCATCAGTTGAGCTGCATGCTGCCTTTATATTGCTGTTGCCTAGACAATTCTTATCATATTAGAATAACTCCCCATACAGGGTTTTCCTAAAAAATGTTTACATTGCATTCTATTGTAAGGTGTAAGCTGAAGATACCGAATAACAGTAATGTGTATTTGTCTATTACAGCGGTCCTGTTTCACCCGTGCTGTGCCTTCCACTTGTTTAACTGTCATAGTCTGATTTTTCTGAGAATAGGGTTCATTCAGTGTCTTCTGTTCTCATTTTCCAGGCTTTAACTTTTTCTTTCCCTATCTGAAAGCCATCGCTTCCATCATACAATGAAAAAACATTGAAATGTTGGACTGTGTCATGCACATCCTTACTTGTTTTAGTAGCTGCAAGCATGGGAGGATATGGATGATTGCAATAGATGCTCAAGATTCATGCACATACTCAAGGTATCTGGGTCATCTATGCACAGGGCAGCTGGGCTTTATTTTGTGTTCATGCTGCCATAGCCATTCTTTAATCATGACACTTTTCTTAATACAAGTTAGAAATAAAGAAAAAAAAAGAAACAGTAATTGAGGAAATCAAGCTGGCAAAATAGACCTATGCTGGAGAGCTGTGTCAAACCCCTGGGACACCCGTCTTCTTGCTGTCTTTACTTTTGCCTTTTCAGGGTCCATCTGCAAAATGTTTTGCTTATGATGTTCTTGTTTGTCTCTTTCCTATTGTTTCAGTGCATCAGATCTCTGCGACAGCCTCTACCCGGAGCCGCAGCAAGGTAAATGTGAACCCGCAAACAGACCTCCCCAACTAGGTACTGTGTTGACTCTCAGCTTCCTGTTTGCTTATTTGTCCCACCTAAGAAGCCTTTTTTGTTACTTTTTATTGACACAGATACACATACTCCCATTGGCTTGCCAACACAACCCCAGCTTCACACTTGGCACCACCAGCATCCAGCTGGATTCAGCAGCATGGGCCATCGCCAGGCCTGTGATGATGAGTAGGTTGGAGGCAGGTTTATACCTGTTGCTGCCATTCATATGTTGTTTCTACTGACACCCCCCACATGGCCTCCAACTTCTGATTGTCCAACATCCTGTTTGGTTTGGTGCTTAGGGATTACTCATCCATGTGGATGCGTAAGCACTTGAATTTTGTCTTTGTGGCCAATTCTCGGTCAAACTTTACTACTTATATGTTCCCTGTTTGTTGGTGTTAACACAACCGGCTACATTGTCCACCTGTCCATGCGTGCACTCACTCAGACAGTGTGTGTGTATTTTTTGAACCACCTTAGTATGTTGTCATGTTCTTGGTTGGCCCATATGAACTTCCCTTTTGGATCACCCAGCTGATGTATCTTTCATGAATGTCCCCTGTTTTTTTTTCTCACAGTTAAATAAACAATATTGCGGGTTGCTTGGGGCATTTGGACAGTTGCTCGGCCTCATTTTTTGGTGCCCCCTTGTGACTGTGTAAATAACGTCTACACACAGTTGGCCTCAACATAGAACGAGTCAAGTGTGGCCTTATGCTTTGCTGTGTGAATAATCGTTTGTTTCTTTAATGGTGTTGTTATTTTTTTCAAACATTTTTTTAGACTGCATTGCAGAGCATCACATGAATTTGCAGTATGTTTTGGAGTCCCAGGCAATGCTGCTGGACATGCAGGAAATGTGCTTGGTGAAGAAATAGTTTTTGTACAGGGCAAATATGTTTTTTGTGTTTGGTCATGCTGGCCTTGTTATTATTTTTAAAATAATAGTTTTAATATTTCTAAAATGTGTTGCCGAGTGTAGGCTTTGAGAGACAAGCTCATACAGCTGTGAGCTACAGGGTTACCTATTCAGGTCAATGGAACCTGTCAACTGTCTGGTTGTATGCAGGTTATTGGTCACCCATGAGCTCAACCACAGGACTGGTTAACATGTGGCTGCAGGTATTGTGCATATGCTGGTCACAACATCCCCCCCCCACCCCCAAGAGGACATTGCATTGTGCTTTGGTGCAAACTTGGGAATGGCGCCTGAATTGTGTGCATCATTGATGCCCCGGACAGTTGGCAAAAAAGTTACCAAGGTGGATAAAGATGTACACAGCCTGTGTAGGAGGGACCCCCGTCCTTTACTGAATAGTATCCACCAATGTCTGGGCTTGTTGAGAAGCAGATGTGAAACTTAGATATGAACATCTGATGTGCCAATAAGGTAACCAACATGCAACTCACTTCTTCAGACGAGCATATGACCTGGCTTAAGCAACTCCTATAATCTTCAATGGCACATGCAGCCATACTCAAGCTCTACCACTTGTGACCCCGCCCTTTGTCTCAACCCCCATCCTTTAGACTGTAAGCCCGCAAGGGCAGGGCACTCCTCCCTATTGTCTCCTGTGCTCACAACACTTGGTTTTAACCTGTGGCATCTAATTTTGTATTGTTCTCTGTACTATATGCTTTACCCTGTCTGTAATCATACCACGTAAAGCGCTACGGAAGTTGATGGCGCTATATAAATAAACAATAATAATAATCTTGCAAAATTGAACACAGCATTGGGGCACAACAACAATACAGTGGTGGAGGTGGAGGGAAACCACGCAATATACTGTTTTGTGTCTTTGAGGAACAGACACTTTCACCAAATCTGCTGTATCAGTAAGACAACAAGAAGGTTGACCTTGGGAACAGATGTGTAACTAGCGCCCGAATACCTCTGTTGATTCGTCCCCTGATGCTTGTGACAGCTGCAGGGACTGCTGGTCTTCCTAGTTAAGGGTGGACAATCATATAACACTGGAGTATGTTAAAAAAATTAAAATGCATTAAAATTTTCAAACAAGTGACCACCTTCCAGTGGTCTAGTAGCCATATTTGGAAATGTTATTACATGCATAGAAGGCATCCAGGTCACTTTTGAACGCTTTTAGTGTATCCTTCATCACTACCTTCTCTGGCAGCGAGTTCCATAGTCTCACTGCTCTTACAGAGAAGAATCCCCTCCTATGTCGGTGGAGAAAGCGCAGCAAAAAGAAAGTTAACCACGATAGAAGGGCAGCAGGAGCATGCATAGGCCAAGGCAACAGGAGCAGAGACTTTTTGGCAATGGCTTGAGAACAGCACTTACAGAAAGGGTCAGGTTGGCTGGCTGGCCAACAAAAGCAATGACCTACCTTCAGCCAAGGCTGTTGTGTCATCCTGCACATCCACACCCTGCAGCCGATATACAGGGATCTTTGACTTCAGCATTACCTCATATGCCCTGTAGTTAGTCAGGGGGGCCTTTCTGCCCCCCCCCCCCGCTCAATGAGCAGGTCCCTCTCCATTTTTTGCAATTGCAATTAAGTGTCTCAGCAATCCCAGCCCATATCTTGGTGTGCTCAGTTTTGCTGAGGTCACAACTCTGTTCGCCAAACAAGAGTGGCCATTTTTCAAGAATGATGTTATCTGCATGATTGAACTCCAACTTACGCTTGGCAGGCTGTTTCCTAGGACCATAAACACCTCCTTCTGCAACAACACTGTGGCCTGGCAGATCGGCCTCCTGCTCAACAGGCATAGGTGGCTAGCTCTGACTGCCGACAACACTCGGTCGCACAGTGCCAAGTGCAACTAAGTCAACCAAAGTAGCAGCAGCAAATAAAGCCCTGGTGGACCTCTGCTGACTAGTCCAGCCACACCCTTGCCCCACACCACAAGCCCGATTTGTGCGGCTTGCATGCCACAAGGCGAAGCTCTGTGGCTGCGCCTGCATATTTGGTGAGCTGCATTGAGTTGCACTTCTGTGTGTAAGAGTGTGTGCCTGCTGTTTGTGTTGAGCTGTGCTTGGTGTGTGTGCGTGTGTGTTTGTTATTGCATTTGCACTTTGGGTTTGAAAGTGTCAATGCAGTTAAGCGCCGAATCCGATTTTGGTGTGATGTTTGGTGTGTGGTTGAGTTGTGTGGCTGCCACAGAGAAGGAAGAGGAGGCAGAGAAAGGCAAAATGGTGCAACTCAAGGCTGACTGAGTGTTCACCAACAGGCTGTTTGTGGCAGATTTTTGTGACAAACAAATAGGCAGCCGATTCCGCCTCAATCGAGCCGCACTTATCTTACTGTACCAGAAAAAAACCACCAAATTGACCCAACCACTGGTCACAGCAAGGCCATACCATGGGATAGTGCGCCTTTGTACCTCGTTGAACATCCTGGCGAGGGGCACATTTCTGGACACTGAGGCTCTCTTAAGTGGCATAACCATGTACCGCATCTTTCCTGAGGTCCTCCTGGCCATCTGTGACCTCATTTCCACCTACAATCAAACTTGCATTTTACAGCATAGCAGGGGTCCCCAATGTGCTGGGTGCATTGACAGAACCCATATTCCCTTCCACTCCCCTCCTGCACAAGAGCTTCACTATCATAACCGGAAATGCCACCGGGTTGGCTACTAGGTAGGTAAGGGGGCAAATTGTATGGCCAAAAACACTTGACCAGCTGGACAAGTTGGGGGGGTGCTTAACCCAAAATGAACACACGGCCAAAAACCCTGGCTGATGAACCCAGGGCACAACGTGCTGAGGTTGGTAGATGTGCGCTACAGCGCAGCTCACTGAAAGACCAGAGGTATTGTGAAAAGAATCATTGGCCTGCTAAAAGCATGCTTCCTATGCTTGGCCTGCCCAGGAGGGAAGATGCTCTACAGCCCAGAGAAGATGTAAAAAAGCATACGGGGTTGCTGTGTGCTACACAATCTCTGCATACTACATCCCATGGAAGAGCTAGAGGAAACACAGCCCGAAGTTCCAGAGATGCTGGCTTTGCCCAGCAGACACACGATTCATTCTTTTTTTGGGGTAAGTGACACAAAATGCATTTTTAATTATGCCCTAGGAACAACAGGGATATCAGGGGAATCCGTTAAAGCATAGCTAAAAAGTGCAGACAATGCTTTCAAAAATGCAGTGAAGCAGGAAACAATAGCAGCCCAACAGAAAGTTAGCCAAGCCATACACAGTAAAGGTGAGTGAAAACTAACATGTTTCTTTATCCCAATTATAGGCACTGTAAAGATGTCAGAAGCACAGTTTATTATTTGCTGTTGAGTCAACTTTGATTTACATTTGTAAACTTTGCAAAAATCTAAAGCAAATTGAGTTTACGTTGTGGGTGTGTGAGTTAGTAGCAACAAAAGCAGCAGAGGCACAGTGGTGTGAACAGAGAGCCCGGGTCATGAGCGCACATAGCATTTATCAAACAAACAAAAAAAGAACAGCGCCGCTTTAGTTGCAGCTCAGAATGCTAACAGCACCATTTGACTGCTTGAGGCATGGTGGTATGCGTGCTATCTCGTTAACGGCAAAAGTGGCGCTAGTAATAAATTAGGCTCTAAATAATGTTAGACTGCCCATAAGGTGACAATAAGGGGCAAACGGATACAATATTTTCCAGGATCAAGAAAGAGCGGCAAACTGATATTAAAAAGAAACCCCTCTTACTGTCAGAACTGTCGCGCAAACATAATCAAACTCAAAGCCAGCAAACCTTGGACCAACTTTGGTGGCTTATTATAAAGTTAAACTGGGATTTCATTTGTTATTGACTACACAGGCTGAAAAAGTCCTTAGATGACAAAAGTTTGGATTTTATTTCCATGGGGATGAGGCAGGTACTCTACTGGCCAGAAGATTAGCTCCACAGCTTAGAAACACCTTGTTGCCTAAACTGAGGCTCGACAGCGGGAACTTTTCACAAAATCCCAATTTGATAACCAACGAATTCTTTCAATTCTATAGAGAATTATATGTCCAGAATTATATGTCCAGAATGTACCATTTGTTGAAACTAAAGCAGAGGAGTGGTTTGAGGATATCGATATGCTTAGCCTATCCTCTACCCAGAGGGAAAAAATGGACCAATCTTTTTTGGTGGAGGAGGTTTTGTGCACCATTAAAACTTTGGCTTTGTCTAAGGCACCAGGCCCAGATAGGTTATCCTCCGTTATAAATTCTTCAACCTTTTAGCTCCCCACCTGGTAAAGCTATTTAACAGTATCCAAGTGTCGGGCCCTCTTTCGGCAGCAGCGCAACCTGAATACATACATGTGATACTGAAGCCTGGCAGGAACACAACAGAGGTGGTGAATTACAGACCAATCTCTCTGATAAATATGGATCGAAAGATTAAGACAAAAATACTGGCCTGCAGGTTAAACATTTTTCTTCTGTCCAGGATAGGTAGGATTTATTCCTGGCCGAAAGGGACCGGACCAGATCAGGCGAGCTATAAACATCTCGGCAGTAAAGACAAACTGGTATGAGGTAGTCAGTGGGACCTCATGTTACTGTCGCTAGACTTTCATAAGGCCTTTGATTCCTTATCATGGAATTATCTAAGATGGGTGCTCGGGCATTTGGGCTTTAGGGAACATTTTTGTAATTTACTGGACAACCTCTACTCCCCGCTTGGAGGCCTCATAGAAAAGTGCCAAGTTCTGAGACTCTTAGAGCCAACCAAATCAAACACTTTATATCCTAATTAAAAAAGAATCAGAAGATATTACAAAACAAACTTTTTTTGAGACGTACTGCTGGGGGACATTGGGAAAGGCTGTGAGTATATCTTTGGTTTACAAAGCTCTCACAGCACAAACTTCGAAATTTCCATATAGGGTTAGTTGGGAGAGAGATCTTGGTGGGGAGGTAGAAAGGGGGGACTGGATCAAGTGGGCTATGATGACTATAAAAATTTCCATCAATACTAACCTCATAGAAGCAACTTGGAAAGTATTGCATAGATGGTATATGACTCCAGACAGAGTAGCAAAAACACATCCTGCCTTGCAAGTGGTATTACCACCCGCTGCCTGTTGCTCTCCCATACATTTCAATGGCCGTTCTTTTATTTCTCATTAAACAGGGTTTTTGTTTTATTACAATTTTTTTTAAATCTCAAATAATGTTGGTATCTCTCCTGGCCTTGAAAAAGCCATTTTTTCTTTTTTTTATACATTTTATATATTAATGCAGAATTGATATTACAGGTCTGGCATTAATGTGTTCATGTTACAATGTTATTTCAATGTAATTCCATGTGTTTTCGCATTGTTACTGTTGGATACATGTTAAAAAACAACCTTTAATCACACAGGCTCTGGCGCTCTGGGCTACAGCGAAGCATTTTTGAGCGCCAGAGGTGTTTTAGGCAGTTTTTTTGCTGAATATGCTTGTGAGTCGGTCGCACTGACCAGTCGCTAACATGCGCTCCCATACAGCGCTGTACTGGTCAGATAGCAACTCCCCACAATGTATTTATCATTGCTGCACAGAGACTGAGTCGCTCTGAACTAGCGACACACGGCCGAGCACAGCGACTACTAGCGGGCGTTCTGAAATGCCTGCTACAGCCGCTCATCTGTCGCTACCTGCTGCTAATAAGGAATCAGCCTGTTAATCAAATCGAATCACACACATTAATAGTAAATGCTTCCCTGGTAATGCATGGTTAACAATTGATTGGTGTTGTGTGTGGCAACGCATTACCAATTGGGGAACATCTCATGTTTTCTGGATTCTTGCCCTGATGCTTGCTTACATATATATATATATATATAAATATATATATATATATATATATATATATATATATATATATATATATATTTATGGGGATGCTACATATATATTGTGGTAAATTGTATCAAAATGTCTGTTTCTTCCCTGCTTGGCTGTATAAAGCACAATCCGGCCCAGGTTTTCAGGACCCGGGTCACTTTCCCAATTCCATAATGGGTTGTTACATGTTCTAAGGTTCTGGAGAAGAAATGTTCATGTCAGCCCCTACGACTCTTTCATGCCAGGTTTTCTGGAACCAAACCCCATTAATGATGCACAACCAGATTATCCACATATAGTTCTCTCCCTGGCAGTAGAAAAAAGATGGGTTTTGGTCTGCTTTAAGCAGAATGTGTGGGCGATGGCTAGTTTTACATTAGCTGAGACCAACTTTTAATATAAACCAACTGCTTATAGAATTTTAATAGGAAAAGTCCATGACAGCTTTGTTGCAAGTGACCAGCATCTGGAGACTGAAAAACTCATTTGATCCACTACTCTTTCTAGGAAACAGTCATTAGTTCAGACAATGTATGGTTTCCAGTAATAAAATTATATTTAAATGAGCATATGATTTATTGTTTTATACAATCTCTATCATTTTTGTCATATTTTGTACTCCATGTAGCTTCCTTATGCATTTGTCTGATCTGCAGGATGCGTTGCACTTTTCTTGTAATGTCCAGGCAGATGAAAAACATTTATATAATAGGTGGCTACCCATTTTCTTAATGTAATAGATTCTAAGGGTAATTTAAGGAAGGATAGCACCAGGTAATGCTTCGTAGCGGCAGGTAGCGTCTGGTGAACACCGGGCGCAGTATGGAAAACCACATTTAAGAAAGCGAATATGGTGAGCGCCTCTAACAGCACATGTATTATTACAGGCGGCTCAGCGTATAGCGCTGGCGCTCTAGCTTCCAGAGCGCCAAGTATTACCCGTGTCGCTCTCCCATTCATTTCAATGGCCGTTTATTTGCTTGTGTTTAAACAGCGTGTTTGACAATCATTGTGTGACCTCTCCTGGCTGCAAACAAACTTTTTAGAAACTTTTTTGACTTTTTTTATTTTATGCAGAATTGTCATTACAGGTCTGGCACTAAAGTGTTAATGTCACAGTGTTAAAACAATGTCATTCCATGTGTTTTTGCTTTGTTACAGGTGTTTATGTGTTCAAAAACAGACTTTAATCACACAGCGTCTGGTGCTCTTTGCTATAGCGACCAGATTTAGAGAGCTGGCGCTGTGTGTGTGTCCTTTTTTTGAAGTATGGTGTGGAGCGCTGAGAGTCGGTCGCACTGAGCTGGCGCTACCTTTCACTCGCTGCAGCGCTGTACTGGTGTTAGAGCGCCCAACATACATCGCATTCCTCAATGCCGGCCAGGTTTCTACAGCGACTGAGGCGCTCTGCAACAGAGCGCCCGATACCCGCTTACCGCGTCTGAGGCACAAAAAAAGGCACTGTTGCTTCATAAATATGGTTCAAAGTTTACATTTCACTACTATGTTATGGCACTCACCAACCTGACCCCTGCATTCATGCTATTAACATCCGGGCCTTGTGCTGATCAGGCCCAAAAGTCTGGAACTCGTATCATTAGTATTGTAAAAACTAAATTTTTTATGCAAGCATTAAACAGAGGTATGAATGATTTGTTGCCTGGCTCCCCCTGTTCTTCAGGGGTGTATGGCAATCCAGTAATACTTGGCCAGTATGTGCTGTGACAGAACTTTCTGTTCTCTGTGCTGTTTACCTTTTCCCTGCCATTAATGGACATTAATTCTAAGCTGAATGAGTTGCACAATAAGACTGCTCAGGCTGTTCTACTCATCGTGGGGTTCTTCAATTCATCTCAGCTTTGCCATGCATTTCGAGCAGAAGGTGTAAATGGCAGATTAATGAGGGAAAGAGCAGGTCAGAAAGCAGGGCCATCGGGGGGGGGGGGAGGATCAGACCTGGGGGCCCAGCCTCAGTTGTGCAATATGTGCTAAGGGAGCGGGAAAGTCACAGCCGCAATCTGTGCGGTTGCTCCCACTCTGACAGTCTATGTAAAAAAAATTTTAAAAAACTGGTAGCAATCACACCCCCCTCACCTGCCATACTCCATCAACAGGCAACAGTCAGCCGTTTGCAGGCAGCTTTCTGCTGTGACTCACATGTTCATCGCCTCCCCTACTCACACCCGTCTCTTGCCCACTGCCCACCTTTCCCTTCAGATGGAAGGTGATGGCATGTGGCGCAACTGTGCTCTGGGCTCGCAGGGAAACGTGAGGTCTTTTCTTTTTTTAGCCTCGCTTTTACAGGGGGTGGGTGGGACATCAGGGTCATAACTATAGGTGGTGCACCAGGCCCCAGCAAATCCGGGGGCTAACTCATTGTTCCCATCAGGTGTGTAACTATAGGGGGTGCACTGGGGCCTAGGAAGTCAGGGGACCCTATCATTGTTCCCATCAGGAGCGTAAATATAAGGGGTGCACCAGGGCCCAGGTGGCCAGGAGCCCCATCATTCTTGTTCCCATCAGGGGTATAACTATAGAGGGATCAAAAGCCATAAAAGCCTGACCTGATTCTCTTCTCCCTGATTTGGGATGCCCCAATGTCTGAAAACCCCCCAGTTGCCTGGTATGCTTACTTCATCAACAAGCCCACTATGCATACATGGAAGGAGCACTCTCATCCGGCTGTGCCTGGCCAGACATAGCTAAAAGAAGCGAGTATTGGCATTGCCCCCTGCGCATGTCCCCTGTGCTTTTCCAATCCCTTAGCCCATACCTATACTAATAAATAGCCCCCTGAAGGCCCAAAAACCTTCTGTTCATTGTCTAAATCAACTATTGTTTTCACACATATGTCAAACAAAACACGCAACGTATATTTTTATTTAGGTTGGGTGTTTTGCCTCACAATATTTGAAGCAATGCAGCATGCACATTTTAGATTTTTGTAAGAGCTAATGGACAACAAAACAATCCCTGGGAAAGTGCTGGCTTGGCTGTGGTTCAACTATGTTCTTATAAAAAATAACTGTATGCAGACTCCTCATTATAATTATCATGGCAATAGAGATTAACACGTAGCCAAGAAAAGTATTTCACAACTTCCCTAATTTTGCTCAAGCCTTCCTGCAAGTAATTAAAACTCAATTTTAACTACTGGCATTTGATCAAACTAGTCTCCAACTTAAATAAAAGCTTTGAAAAGTTTAAGAAAGTTGTAAAAAGTTTAAATACATGGGTGCCTGCATGATATTTTGACATTTTTACCTATAATCTAATAAACACCAAAACTGTGTAATATTATTAAATGTGTAGAAGCAATATTAATGAATTGTTCTACCTGTTCTACTTGTGTCAGTTAAAAATATCCGCACAAAGCTTTTTTAATTAGGTACCAGTGAAGACCTGGTTCAGGGACACTGGTTCTTCCCAGTTCTGGAACCTTTTTCAATTTCAACAACGTGAAGCTGTGGAGAACACCACCACCCCTATCTACAACTAAAGTAAAGTTTAGGGTACAGCAGGCTTCCAGTGATCCTTTATGGATGTGAATTTGATAGTCTTGGTGTCACATACCCCATCAACATGGATGCCTGATTTTTGTTTTTACAAAGCTCCATGCAAGAGGAAGAACTAATTTCAGGGAAAGAGTAAATAGGCCCGACCTCATCTCCTGTCTGTGATTGGCTAAAGGGGGTTGTGGAAAGTCACTCTGTGCGTTGTAATTTCGAAGGAACATTTAGTTTAGAATTGTATTTAATTCATCAAGCTATTTTTATTGTATTTAATAATATAATTGTATTTCCCCTATACCAGCATTACAGATTTCCACATCTCCTGTATGCCTTTTCAACATGGCTTAATGTTACGCTGTACTTCCTCAGGACAGGATCAATTTCCTACAAATCATCCATTGGTGCTGCTGCTGGGCACATGTATGCGTGAGCACCTCAGCAGTAGCCATAGCAGCAGTGTTCTGTGTATACCGGGCTCTTTTTTCTTCTTGTATATCTTGGTGTACAGACTTGCTGTACGTTTGCTAATAAGCAACAGATTGCAGGTAGTGAAAACAACTTCCATAAAACACACATTTGCCAACAGAAGAATAAAAATACTAGATCAGCTCAGCAGCTCAGCATCTTGAAGACTTCCTTTTGGCTCACAATAATATACACTTTTAAAAACGTCATTGAACGTGGACTTTCCTGTTAGGTCTGATAAAACAGGGAAGTAAGCTTTGATAACAGAAGCTGCACCATATGCGAGATATTGATTTTTTTGAATCGATATATCATGCAGTGTAGGTAGCTACAAATCAGAGCAACTACACAGATTTGTTTAAAAGTAAATGTGCCATTTTATTTACCCACCCCCCCCTTCACCCGACACGCTTAATGAAATGTGCTCTTCGTGCATCTGTTTCTGATGGTTCCTCCTTGGAAGCACACAGTTTTCCAGGAGGATGTTATTGTATGCTGTTTAATTAAGCATTCCCTTCAAGAGCTGAGGCTGTGCTATTGTGGGTCAGATTTAAGCCCCAGTGGATAATGGCCGCTAGCAACTTTTGTCATCTTAATACTGTATTGGTATTGTATTGCTAAGGATTTAAATTTGTGGAGCTGACGATAACATACTGTATAAAGTGCTGGCCTTTAGGAATTAGAAGATATTGTGCTGGCCATAATCAGTCTATGACTATTGGCATAGGCAATGAGATAGAGGTAATTGTAAAATGTCTAGTTATATGTTACTGCCTTTACTTTAGAAACAAGCTAAAATCCACTGCTCTATATAAAATGTGGTAAACATTCCTTCCCTCATATAAGTTGCAGAGGTGGCAACTACACTACATTGTCCTGCTCCCAAATGTATAACTTACAAATTCCTGAGTCTGAATCCTGTGCTACAAAAACTCAATCCTCAGTCTCCTGTGGCCTGTATAACAAATGACTGCCCCCAACCATCAGGCAAAGTGACATACCCAGTCCATTCACTGCAATGGAGGATACATGCCTAGGCCTGAAGCCTGAAACGCACTCTTCTTGCACTGGACAGAATGAGCGTACTACAAAAGATGGATACCTTTTGATTTTCCCTTTTTTTTTTGTCTGAACAAGCCTTTAGATACACAAAAAAGCCTTGAATGACAAAATATATTGTTTTATTTTGTATTTTCCACCATTCTGAAAAGTTTCTGGTTCCCTTCCTGATTGAAAGAAATAGCACATGCCACATCTCTGACCTCCACAACCATATGCTGTGGAAAGTTTATTGCCTGACCTTTTACCACCAGTGATATAGGATATGAAGGGATAGATAATTGTGGCCAGTGTGTGGGATTTTCTCCTAATTACTGTACTAAGTAGGCCTCTACCTGCACTTCCTTCAGGGTCAGAACAGTTTGTAAAAATGAAATATGTCCATGAATTATCTATAGTACTGTAACTGTATGTTTTAAATCTGAAATGAAGGAAGTGCTAAAGATAAATTAGTTCCTTGCCATTCTGTTAAGTAATAAATCTGTCTGGAAGTTTTATCTAGATTTGATTTCCAATGTAAATCACTTGGACTTGGACTGGGATGATGGGAAACTGTTATCATTAACAAATCACACAAACGCTATAAACAGACAGAATTAACTCATCAATATACCTGCTGTACCACAAAATCAGGGAACAAAAACTGTTTCTACCCCCCAAAAAAATGTGATTTATCCCACCATCCCCTGATCAAACAGTCCAGGCATTGCACAAAAAGAGCCCCTTGCAAGGCCCAAACTTCTGGGGAAAGAAACCTGCATCAAGAAATAGCTTGAGGTGTTTATTGCCAGACCGAACTGATCTTCCCCCTAGATACACTAAAGATAAAACTCTTCAGGCATACTGAAACTATTACCTGTTCTATTACATCTGGGGAACTGTCCAGGCTCTCGGTATACAAGGGACAAAAAAGAGGTAGGTACCGAAAGAGGAGCGGGGGGTAGTTATCAACCCCTAATTCTTACTCCTGTTCTGATAATGCCTGAAGAGCACAGCAATATAACATGGCTCCCGAAAAAAAATGATTTATCATTCTATAAGTCAAATAATAATATAAATACAGTATGATCATCATCTCCAGTCCAGTATCTTTCTCATGTTCAGTGTTTTTACAGAAGTGTTTTTGCAGCATGAGTGACAGTTCAGATTTATTGACATCACGTAAAATGAAGAGTTCAATGCGAACACTTGGAACAGACTATAATCCCTTACTGAGAACATTACATTCTTTCGAAGCTAATTCATAACAAGAGGTTAACAATACTAAAACTATCCATTAATAGTGTCTCTGTCTCAGGGAATATTTGCCTACACTTTCTGTATCATACACTTATGTCTTAAAAGTTTTTCAGTTTTCTCCATTGTTATTGGATACCACCTTTAATTTTAAATACATTTTAAATTTTAAAAAGTAGAAATTTGAATTTGGAGGTGTTTTCAAAAATGATCTTCTTGATAAATCTTCTTGATAAATTCAGATATATTGTTTCAATGATTGTCCTTGGTTATGTAGTTATCTGAGTCACACATATTCTCCCAAATCAGTTTGCAATCAATCTGACTAGCGAAGCAGATTGATCGCCAGCAGTCATGTGGGCGTGGCTACCAGTGATATCTCTCAATATTGGTTCCCTGTTTCCTCTGTTTTTTTTACTTGTTCCCATGCCCTTGGCCCCCAAGTTTACATTTTCAAAGGGGTAAGGAATGCAAACATACACTAAATTAAACTCTACAATTGCAGGTCCAATTCTTTCTATACTAGTAGAGAACAATGATCAGGCAACAGAGGTGCCAATCCCTTAAAAGTAGACCAAGACTGGCCCTGGAGTCTAAAAGGCTGGCTGATATCCCCAACCCTGAGTGAATGAGTGAACCCAGAATTTCGGTATAATCTACCTTTCTAGTATTCCTACAGCCCACACGCAGGCTGTGGCGCATCCTGAGTATTGTTCCAGCTGATGTGCACATGGAAAGCTAAGAGGAGCAGTCGATCTGAGGCATGTGCTGTGGGATGATGGAACAAGGTAAGATTTTCAGTGATTCCTGGGTTTTACACACACACACCATGTTAAGCAGACCAAAACCCAGGTGAGTAAAAAAAGAAAAAAACCTTGGTTTTGGTCTGCTTTAATGTATAATACTGATTATACCGAAATATATATGATGTGCTTTATCATTTGAAGACCAATATATATATATATATATATATATATATATATATATATATATATATATTCAGGCCTTGCTGTAAAATATTCTTGTCCAAAAATATTTATTGACAGAGTTCAAATACAAAACAGCTATTTTGGCCATACAGTACACAGCTTTTTTTTAATCAAATATCACATAAACTCAAGTGTTATAAAATAGTACACATAGCTGGCTTGGTTTTGCCTGCGTGCTCTCAGGCCCTAATCATCAGAAACATAGATGAAAAACAAACTTCTTTGGAACTAATTTGACTAAGGTATAATGGAAGTGGGAAGGAAATAGGGCAAGGTTTTGGGAGGGTGGGGGTGAAAAGACAGAAAGAAAGAAGGAAAAAAAGGGGGGATTGGATGGGGGACCAGTAAGGCAGGGTGGAATGATATGACCCCACTGATATTCCCTCATACCGTTAGAAGGTTGGCATCAACGTCTGCCGGTAGATAATGCTGAATCCATGGAGCCCACACCTCTTGAAATCTCTCCAGACCCTGGCCGTTACCAGCGGACAACTTTTCCATCGTCAAAATAAAATTGACTCTGTTCTTAAATTCCCTGCAGCCTAAGGTCGGCGAATTCCAGGCTTTAGCGATTACTAATTTCACCCCCGTCAGAATGTGGTATACTAGGCGTTTGCGGATCACAGCACCTCTCCCTATAGAGCCGTTAAGCAGTGCCACTCAAGGATCCCGTTCTATTGGTCTGCCCATAATCCTGCTAAGAACACCAAACACCTTATCCCAGAAGGCTTTGACCATGTCACAATCCCACCACATGTGGAGATATGTCCCAACCGCAGCACACCCTCTAAAATAACATCCCTGTGACCCCCCAGTAAAATGACATATCTGCCAGGGGACCAGATACTATCTCATGGCCACTTTTACATTCACCTCAATTGACATAACTGAAGCTGATGCTCCAAAAGAGTTCGACCACATCTTCTGCAATTCCTTCTTGTCTTTCCTATCGCTTAGATCCTGCTCCCATTTTTGTCTGTATACAAAGCCACTATTTCCAGAGTTTTCACATAATTGCTGATACATTTCTGAAATCACACCTCTCCCCCTAGGATCCCTCCTACATCTCATTTCCAAGAGAGTGAAATGGTCCACAGACCCCAATCTCTTAATTATTGATCTAATAAAGTGGGACACTTGAACGTATCCAAAGAGGTACTTTGGCTGTAACTGGTATCTTTAAATTGCTGAAAGGAGGCGATGGTCGACCCCTGAAGACATTCAAACAAACAAGAGATTCCTGCCTCTTTCCACCTGAAGAATCTACCTGAGTCTATACATATCGGGCAGAACATTGGATTAGCCCACAGTGCTAACAAGGGCAAGCCCCCCAAATTTGTAGAGAGTGCGCCATGATCGGATTGCGTATAGATTTTCTGAATCTCGGGACAACCCAAAGCAAATTGTTCACCTGTAATGGGTGGCATAGCTCTGCTTCTATTTCAACCCAGCTGGGGGCTTCAGTGGCTGCATGGTAGGACAGTGTCTGGGCCAACTGAGCTGCTTGATAATATTTCGTTATGTTAGGGACTCCCAATCCCCCGCTTGTTTTTGGTCGCATAACTATATTCTTTGCCACCCTTGGTCGTCTATTGCTCCAGATAAACGCTAAGATTGCTATAAAATATTCTAAGCAATAAAGCATACTGTACGCATTTTAGTACATTCTTTGTGTACATAATTTACAACCACAGCTGCCAATAGCAAAAGATTAGAGGTAGTGAAAACTGCTTCCATAAAACACCACATTTGCTAAGAGAAGAAAAAAAATAAGTTCAGCATCTTTGTGGTATAAAAATATACACTTTCAAAAATGCCATTGATTGTGTACAATCCCTTCAAGGGCTAATGGACAACAAAACAAACTGTGGGCGTTTGTGCTGGCTTAACTGTTGTTCAACTCTGTTCTCCTGATTGTAATTATCACAGCAATAAAGATTAACATGTAGGCCAAAAAAATTGTTACAACCTCCCTTATTTTACTCAAGCCTTCCTGCAAGCAATTAGAATGCAATGCCAGCCGCTGGCTCATTATGCACCCAACGTTCTTAGAGTGCTGAGGTAGGGAGTGCCTTGTATTTAATTCTGTTGAGGAGCTGCCATGTATTTAATTCTGTTGTGGGGGTGCCATGTATTTCATTCTGTTGTGGGGGTACCATGTATTTCATTCTGGGGTAGGGGGGGCTATGTATTAAATTCTGTTGTGGGGGTACCATGTATTTCATTCTGGGGTGGGGAGGGCTATGTATTTAATTCTGTTGTGGGGGTGCCATGTATTTCATGCTGGGGTAGGGGGTGCTATGTATTTAATTCTGTTGTGGGGGTACCATGTATTTCATGCTGGGGTAGGGGGTGCTATGTATTTAATTCTGTTGTGGGGGTACCATGTATTTCATGCTGGAGTAGGGGGGCTATGTATTTTATTCTGTTGTGGGGGTACCATGCATTTCATGCTGGGGTAGGGGGTGCTATATATTTAATTCTGTTGTGGGGGTACCATGTATTTCATGCTGGGGTAGGGGGTGCTATGTATTTAATTCTGTTGTGGGGGTACCATCTATTTAATTCTGGGGTAGGGGGGGCTATGTATTTAATTCTGTTGTGGGGGTGCCATGTATTTAATTCTGTTGTGGGGGTGCCATGTATTTCATGCTGGGGTAGGGGGTGCTATGTATTTAATTCTGTTGAGGAGCTGCCATGTATTTAATTCTGTTGTGGGGGTGCCATGTATTTCATTCTGTTGTGGGGGTACCATCTATTTCATTCTGGGGTAGGGGGGGCTATGTATTTAATTCTGTTGTGGGGGTGCCATGTATTTAATTCTGTTGTGGGGGTGCCATGTATTTCATGCTGGGGTAGGGGGTGCTATGTATTTAATTCTGTTGTGGAGCTGCCATGTATTTAATTCTGTTGTGGGGGTGCCATATATTTAATTCTGTTGTGGGGGTGCCATGTATTTAATTCTGCTGTGGGGTGCCATGTATTAAATTCTGTTGTGGGGTGCCATGTATTTAATGCTGGGGTAGGGGGGTGCTATGTATTTAATTCTGTTGTGGGGGTGCCATGTATTTAATTCTGTTGTGGGGGTGCCATATATTTAATTCTGTTGTGGGGGTGCCATGTATTTAATTCTGCTGTGGGGTGCCATGTATTAAATTCTGTTGTGGGGTGCCATGTATTTAATGCTGGGGTAGGGGGTGCTATGTATTTAATTCTGTTGTGGGGGTGCCATGTATTTAATTCTGTTGTGGGGTGCCATGTATTTCATGCTGGGTGTAGGGGGTGCTATGTATTTAATTCTGTTGAGGGGGTGCCATGTATTTAATGCTGGGGTAAGGGGTGCCATGTACCATATTTTTCTGCCCTATAAGTCGCACTTATTTTTCCCCAAAAGTGGGAGAAAAAAAACGTCTATTCGCCTCAGGATCCATCTCACGTCGACACACACAGATATACATTACCGCCTTCCGCTGCCCTAGCCGCTGCCTCCGCTGGCTGCTGGCACCTCAGTTGTTATTCCCGTAGCCAGCGCTGCTGCTCGCCGACCCAAGTTCCCGGAGACCGGTTCAGGTGATTGGGTGGGGCGTGGCCTGTGACTACTGCCAGCGTTCAATGGCAGGAGTAACAGGCCATGCACATGTTGAAGTCGGAACCAGTGTTCCGGGAGCTTGAGGCGGCAGGAAACGGTGCCTATGGGGACAAGGAGATGGCAGTGGTGGCGATTGAGAGGCAGCGGACGCCGGTAATGTATGTGTCTGTCCACAAGAGACGGCTGTGTGGGAGCTAGGGAATGTAAGTGTTTTTTTTGGGGGGCATGCAGTACACTGCTTGTATTGGGGATGCCCACACACTGTCTGTACTTGGGATGCCTGTACACTGCCTGCATTTGGGATGCCCACACACTGCCTGCAATCGGGATGCCCACACTGCCTGTATTTGAGATGCCCACACGCTGCCTGCATTTGGGATGCCCACACACTGCCTGTATTGGGGATGCCTGCACACTGCCTGTATTTGGGATGCCCACAACACTGCCTGTAATTGGGATGCCCGCACATTGCCTGCAATTTGGATGCCTGCACACTGCCTGTAATGTGGGATGCCTGTACACTGTCTGTGATTAGGATGCCTCACACTGCCTGTAATTGGGATTCCTGCACACTGCCTGCATTTGGGATGCCCACACACTGCCTGTAATTGGGGTGCCTGCACACTGCATGTATGTAGGATGCCCACAACACTGCCTGTAATTGGGATGCCCGCACACTGCCTGCAATTTGGATGCCTGCACACTAGCTGTAATGTGGGATGCCTGTACACTGTCTGTAATTAGGATGCCTCACACTGCCTATAATTGGGATGCCCCTCACTGCCTTTAATGTAGGATACTGCTCACTGCCTGTAATGTGGAGTCTGTAATGGTGTGGGAGAGGGGTATTTTAGCACACCATTTGGTTGAGAATTTTTTTTTCTAATGTTTCCCCTCCAAAAGCTTCTTATAGACAGATGCGTCCTATAGGGAGACAAATACGGCATTTAATGCTGGGGTAAAGGTGCCATATATTTAATGCTGGGGTAAGGATGCCATGTATTAAATGCTGGGTTAAGGGTACCATACATTTAATGCTGGGGTGGTGGGGCATGTATTTAATGCTGGGGTTAGAATCCCATGTATTTAAAGTGGAACAAAACCCACCAGTGAGTGGCCTGAAATCTAAAAGATCCAGGGCCATCCACTGGCTTTCCCCCAGGGCACCCCACATTGGAATGTCCCGCTGTGTGAAACCCCCAAGGCACCTGTAAGCACTCACTTTTGCCTGCTCCGACGGCACATGCATGTACTCTGATTGTTTTCAGTAGGGAGCATGCGCTGATGAATCCTCTGCATACTTGGCAGTTCTCGTCTAAGGATGTAAAAATGCTAAAGGGCTATAATTGGACAAGAACCTGTGCATGGGCTGTTGGACCGAGGAGTGAACTGGGGGGGGGTTTAACACACCAGGGCATCCCTATTCAGGATGCCCCGGGTGGCATGGAACAAAACCCAGGAAAGTAGAAATCCCGTATTTTGTTTAATTCTGTTGTGGTGGGCAAGTTTTTTTAACCTTGAGGTAGGGAGTAATTAATAAAATCCTAGGTTTTGTTCCGCTTTAATGCTAGATAGTCGGTGCCATATATTTAATGCTGTTGTGGGGGTGCAATGCATTTAATGCTGGTGTGGGGGTACCATGTACTTAATGCTGGGTGACATTTGCTCACCTCTGTCGCGATCCCTGCCCGGGTCTCCCTTTCACCCTTTGGGGAGGGGCAGCGCGGATGACGTCATCTTGCTGATGTCATCCTACTCCTGGTCTGACAGTCTGTCAGATGCAGTGATCGCTGGAGGGTAGTAGAACTTGGGGCCACAAGACTATGCAGGCCACAAAGAAAAATTAAAAAGTTAAATATAGCGCAAAATGGTGAAAAATGACCTGTCAACAGAGGGTGACAAAATCTCAAATAGGTTGGCAGGTAAAAGGGTTAAAAGTACCTATGCATGTTGGGCATTTTGCTGCTTGGGAGACCTTGCACTTTCAAATTTAGCTTGTTTCTTGTTTGCATATTGATATATGTGTTTTTTATTCTGCTTTTTTATAATTTTTTTATGGAAACCCTGTGCAAACAAATAATTCTTTGAGGGATTAATCCTGTATTTACAGTGTATTTACAGAGAATATATAGTTTGTGGGGGGTATTTCAAATGTAAAGTGTTGTTTTTCTTGAAAAACTGTAAGGTGCGCATAGCAGTTGTCAGTTGTCTGAAAATCTCCTAAAAGGCTATTTCAGTTTGGAGATTCTCCTGGGCAGGAAAGGGTGTCTACCAATACATATGTGGTACCATTGTAAGCGGGAGAAAAAACACTACAATTCGTTTTGCAAATATTTCACCCAGAAATATTAAAAATACACAAACAAAAAGGCCAAACAAGACATTTCATGTTAAAGCCCAGACTCACAGTTGAACATGTGTAGAGCAAAATAGTGAAAATGGTCTGACAAAAGAGGGTGACAGGTGACAGGCAGGCTGGTAGTTAAAGGGTTAATGTTGTTGTGGGGGTGCCATGTATTTACTGCTGGGCTAGGGGGTCCATACTGTATATGTGAACTAAACCAAAAATCCTATTTGGTTTAGTAATTAGGATTGCTTTGGGATATCAAGATTTTAGGATCGCTAGCTAACCCCCTGCCCGAGTAGCACACTCACCAAGCCAGGAATCTAGAGCTGTAGACAAATTTAGCACAGGAGGTGCATAGAGTGGTATCCCCTGCTCTCTGCACTCTTCATGCTGGGGAGACCTGCCGTTGGCAACATGCCAGATCTGTCTATAGCGATAGATCCCTGGCTTGGTGAGTATGCTGCTCAGACAGGGGGTAAAATAACCATTCTGGCTGTGATGTATTCTAATTATGAATTTTGTTTCAGTTTAATGCTGGAGTGGAGGTATCATAAATGTATTGCTGTGGTGGAGTTGTCCTATTTATACTGGAGTGTAGTAAGGGGGACCCTGTGATGCTGTGGATTACTCCTGGGGTTATGGCACCCCCCCCCCTGTTTTTGGCCCACTTCAGTGGGGCATTCTGATTTGGGGTGCCCCTGTGTGTGTAACTACCAGGAATTGCAGATCTCAACTGCATCCACGCCCCATCTGGTTAAGGGTGATATAGGATCTCTGAAGTTAATATTAATAAAAGTGAGCAGCCGGAAAGTTTTCTTCTGGTGAGTCAATGGTCCTCCAGTCTGACCTTGAGCAAGCTTGGGGTGAACTCAGCATGTTAAGGAAGTGGGGGTAACTTGAATAAAACGCCGGGGGGGGGGGGGTAGTTGCCAACAACCTCTATTTCAGCAACATGGCAAGTTTTTTGTGGATGTGAGACTCATGGAATAATTTGGCCTATGAGGGAGAAGGATGCACACACTGAAGGCCAACCCTGGCCCTACAGCACGGGTCTGGTGCTATTGGCCCCCAGCTCATCTGCACCACCATGCCCAATGGTGGTGCGGGTACTGGTAGTTGAACTGGTATAGGGGGTCAAAGGCATTCCTTACCAGTTTAAAAGTAAAGTGAAAACTTTACTTTATTAATCTTAATGAACTGATACATACATTAGGGTTGATTCAGAGAAAAAAAAAACACTTTTTTGTGTTGATCTGTTTTTTTTTAAAATGTTCCCGCTCTCGTATGAGTGTACGAGCGATTCTATGCATGCATCGCAAGCCTTCAGTAAAGTCTTAGTCCGTTCGTATGCCAACGAGACTGTCATTTTCCAGCTTTCGATTTCCGTTTATGTTACTCATGTTACAACGTAGGCTTTCGTTTTTGCCCTTTTTCCATCGTCTCCTCCCATGAATCCTTGACGTTTACCGTTAGATTCAAATTTCCTTTTACAATAAATAATCGTCCAGACAAAAATCCTTACGACCTTACGCCTGCGCACTCCAAACTTCGCAGTCTCATTCTACTTCCATTTCACACCCCTAAAACTTACACAAATCACTTCGCAGTCTCATTCTTCTTCCATTTCCCATCTCTAAAACTTACCTAAATCACTTTGCGGTCCTGCGAATCTTCATCTCTAAATATTTCTTGCCCCATTCGTTTAGTGGTAACCAACCCTTAATTAATGTATTTCAAAAAGGAAATGACACAGAAACAGGTTTTTGGTGTTTTTTTTTTTTTTATCACAAATGCCACTTTGTGTTGGCCTTATTTTTTTTTTTATTAAAATGTAGCAACTTTTAAAAATTTTTTTTAGAAAAAATAACATTTAGAAATGTTTAAAATTTGGATAACATTTTAAACATTTTAAAACGATATACATAGCAATGGCAGGACCCAGAACATTATTCATCTTCATCTGTGGTCCCCAACGAGTCACGCAGCTCCTGCATGTCGGCCACCAACGCAAGGACCCTTGCACTAATTTGTGCCACTCTGGCACGTGTGGTCCCTGTATAAAAAAGAAAAAAACATTATTTGTTGGCAAATACATGTTTAACAGCTGGGGATGGAATGTTTATTAGGTTGCAAGCTAACTCATGAGGCCATATGTAATTATGCTAAGGAATTAATCAAATTAATAGGGCATATGTCATTATACTAAGGAATTAATCAAAGGAAGAGGGCATATGTCATTATGCTAACGCCATTGACTATGGCTTTAGGTATCTTGGTGATCATGTCAATTCCCACATACTCAAAATAATGGCATTACAACTTACTTCGTTGGTGGCCAAGGTCTGCTTTGGGGACCACCCTCAGTTCTGGGACCTGCCACTGCTGGGAAGTTGAGGCTGTAGAGACATGTCAAATAGGGTCACTTCTAATGTCTGAGTCAACAGTAAGCAAATGACAATTTGAATGTGTGTGTGACATCACCCACCTTCTACATGTGCCTCCTGGGCCTGATCTGCTGCAGTCCCTGCTCCAGATCCTTCACCTGCTACCGAATCAAGAGATTAAGGGAATCAGCTTTTGTTTAAATAGCATGTATGTGTGTGCGGTTACATTAAGAGTTACATATCAGAGGCTAATGGCTCCGTCGCTTGGTACGACTCCCTGCCCACGCCGTGACGCCCCTCCTCTGTCGAAAGGTCCAGGGGTTGGTCGGAGGCCGCTACAGAGGAGGAGTAGGAACGTCACCCTGGAGATCCACCATCTTTACTTGGTGCTGCAGATTCATGCAGAACTGGTCGGCCTGTGCGTCGGATTCGGTACTCCATTTCCAACACTAGAAAAGCAAAGCATTTATTAATAAAGGCCTACCTTCTGTATTAGTTACATATAGCATGCAATCGCTATGTACTTACTTGGGAAATGGAGCCTGAAAAATCGCCGCACCCGGGGCATATGTAGTCGCTTCAGGTCCGACCAATGCTGCATGATCTGTGTATGGGTGAAGGTGGTGTCCGTCTCTTGCTGGATCCGGGAAATGATCTCCAGGGCGACGGTCCTCTTCTCAAACGAGTTGGGCAGGTAGTCGTACCTGCGCTGAAGCATCGTCTAAAAAACACAAAATAAACATAGTTGTTAGATCAAACTGCATACAAATATCTGTCACAATTAGATCAGTTGACTAAATGACATTCCAAGACACATTTCTAGCCTCAAACTATCCTTCTAGATGCAAGTGACTTGGTTTGCACATGTGCGCACTTACTTCTGTTTTGCACAGGGTTTTACAAACTTTGAAAACAAACTTTTTGTTCCTGCGCTTTCTTAAGGCCTAGGCATGCATTTAGATGGCAAATCAAAGTCCTTACAATACACTTATGAGCATAATCAGCTCTTGTTGTTGGCGGGTGAAGATCGTAGACGCCATCTTTCTTCTTGTCCAAAGCAGATAAGTAATGCCCCAGCGGTTTCCGGGTTCCGCACGGCCAGACGAACGGCCATGCGCACGCGTACGCGAATGCGTAAGCGTCATACCCAGGCATTAGTATTTAAAGGGTCCTGGACACACAGCTCATTCTCTTTGAGATTTTCAACATGCCAGCTAAAGAAGCCCTCGGTAAGGCCAAACCAGCCAAGGAGGCCACCGGCCAAAAGTCCCAGTGGCCTGAGGAGCCTTCTTCCTCACGTCCGACCACTCGGTCACAACTACCAACTCCCAAGGTGCGGGAAACGTGCAGCCACAGTGGCCAACCCAAGGCAACCTTGCCCACCTCAAAACCCAAACCAACCAGCAAAGCCAAGGAGAGAGCGGCTAAGAAGAAGCCAACAACAAAGCAGGCAGGTACGCCGGCAAGAAAGGCCACTAAGAAGCAGAGGGTGAGAAGCCCCAGCCCCCAAAAAACACCCTCCCCTCCTCCCCGGCCTAGCACATCCCTTCATAAAGCACGCTCCACTGGCAAGGCCAGTAAGAGCCACAGGCCCAGAAGCCCCAGCCCAGCCAGCTCTGCCTCTCCAGCTTCACGTGGTAAAAGCTCCCATGGGCATGGAACCACTAGTGGCAAGGCCACCAAGAGCCACAGGCCCAGAAGCCCCAGCCCAACCAGCTCTGCATCTCCTGAGCCACGTGGTAAAAGCTCCCATGGGCATGGAACCACTAGTGGCAAGGCCACCAAGAGCCACAGGCCCAGAAGCCCCAGCCCAGCCAGCTCTGCACCTCCTGAGCCACGTGCCAGTACCTCCCATGGGCATCGAACCACAAGTGGCAAGGGCACAAAGAGGCACAGGGCCAGAAGCACCACACCCTTAAGAACACCCTTTCCCCCTCGGCCATATTTGCCACCAGCACAGGTGGCAACCAACGATCCATATGCCACATCCACTCCTGGAAGTTCTGTGGCCACCCAGGCAAGGACCTCCAGTCCGTTTGCAAGTCCAGTCCATTCATTCTCAAGCCACGTGTCGCACATTTCAACACAACAGAGCCAGCCCAGAATGTCACCCAAATTGCCTACATACAGAGATGAGCCAGAACAGCAAGCAATAGGCCCAACATTGCGGGGAGGACAGTTGAGTGGCAGGTTTGGTGAGGCCCAAACTCTCGCATTGGCAAGTGGGCTCACACTCCATAAGAAACAGAATGCACGGTGCAATTACAAGTACATATTTGAGTTGTGCATTTGTCTGCTTGTTGTATTGTATTGACCACAATGCACTAAATTTGCGAACCTCTACTTTTCAGCTTATAAACTGGCGGAGGCTTCCCCACAAAATTACAGTTTACACGAGCTGAGGAGATGGTGCTGGCGTTGATACCCCCCGTTGCATTAGAGGGCCTCTCTGGCAGATGGGACACGGACATCCCTACCATTCTTGCAGGGTAGAATTGTTAGTGTGTATGTGAAATGTTTTAAACGTGTGAAATGAGGCTCACAGGCATATATGATTACATGCCCCTAGGGAGTGGCTTGTAGGGGAGGTTACCCGTTTTAGCCGGGTGTTTAATGTCTGCAGAATGTTCATTTTCAAATTTTGCAGCCCATAAACGACCTTTAACAGTATTTATGGTCACTATTAAAGTCTTTATATTAGCAAAGCACTGCCTGTTATGTGAATCTAGTCAATCATATACAACACTTCCTTCTTTGTCTTTATACCACTTGGGTTTTAGCTGTGCTTTGGTCTAAAATACTTGATCTGGGGTCAGTGAAAGGTCTACATAGGAAGAATGTCCACCAGCATACTCTGAAGACAAATGCTATTTGCAAGCTGAGTGTGGGCTCCTAATGGCCCTTTAGGGATATGTGAAGCCTCATAACATGCAGTACATGCATGTTTGGACTATTTAAGGTGACCAATGTGTATGTACAGGGTGAAGCATACATATAACAGATACTGACATTCATAGTGAAGGACACCTTGTCCCACTGTTGGAGTTTGCATATGTAGTAATCCAGATCAGCAATGGATTTTTTGGTGTTTACGTGCCTTTTTATTTTAAACACAGCTCAGCATCAAGCCTAAGCAAGTGTGGAAGCCTCATCCAGTTTGACCACGCCATCAACCTCCGTGCTGCCTAGGAGCCAGGAACAGATATATACAGCAAGTGGATTTTGATGAAACTGCTGACGAAATTAGTCATGTGCATGTGAATGCACATGACTAATTTGCATAACAAATATATTTAGGACCCAAACTGAACCTTTTTTTGCACGTCCCAACAGACCCACACACTGATGGAGGAAATCCAGGAGATGGAGGACTATGCCAGCTTGATGCTACCTTCAGAACTGACCCCCCTGGAACCTAATCTGCCACTGTCCCAACATGCTACTGCACCAAATCCTCTGCAGCAGAGTGAAGCTGGACACATGCTGCCAGCTCATCGTGGGCAGCAGGCTGAGACTGAGCCTACAGTCCTTAGTGGTAGCTCTGCTGCAGAGGATTTGCCGAGCACATCTGTGACTCTTGCTCGCCCTAGAGGTCCAGCATCTGCAGGCGCTCAAACCCAGGGAATTGGTAGATGTAGTCAGCAACTTCGACCAGTTTCCTAGGGGAGGCGCGTGAGGATCCTGGAGTCAGCGTGGCACCATGACAGCCGTTTATTTCGGAAGGTGACTCAAAGAACCACAGAGCAGCTTACTGCACAATTAGAGACATTAAATAATACATTCACCACCATGCTGACAGAATTTAGGACGAACAACAGCCACATAGCCTCCTTAAATAATAATTTCACAGCCATGCTCAAAGAAGTTCGAACAAGCAACACCCATTTTAACAGCTATTTGACCTGCTACCAAGATTTTTTATGGCTTTGCTTGTATGGTTTCGATTTTCGCCCATATAGCTCATTAGAGTGCTGAGATGCCCCACTAGCCAATGCCTGAGCTAAAGCCTCACTGAACCTGCCGCTCAAGCTGCCACGCTGCAGGCTTGGGCCTAATGAAATTGTGTCTGGCTCATCCTGTTTGTTGGCAAGATTGGGGGACATTCTGGGCTGGGAAACTACTACCTTGAACCATGGCAAAGATTGGACTGGACTTGCATTCGGGCTGGGGGTTATTTTTTGAGTGGCCCACTGACTTACAGACGTGGATGTGGCATAGATATGGCTGCTTTCCACCTGTGCCTGTGGCAAATGTGGCCAAGCAGGAGAGGGTGTGTATGTTGCCCTATGTATTACTGGCCAAATATTCTCATACAAATGGTTGCTCCCTATGTCTGTTTATTTTATTTGTTATTGAAACTTTGGCCTGGAGTGCGTTACTTTAAAACTCCTGGATGTGGCCAATTGCTATGTGCCATGAGTGTGCACCAATGTATATTTCTGTTGTACTATGTATGTACATGAAGTCTGCGAGTGCCCTTCAAATTTTCATATTTCAATAAAATATATTGAATGTGACTTTAGCTGTTGTTGACTAAGTTGATGCATTAATGTTTGGGTTCTTTTGAGATTACTGAAGGTTTTTCTAAACAAACATGGCAAAAAAAATGCATGAGGCGCAGATCATGTGTCAATATTTTAGTAATTAATTCATTACTATTTTTTTAAAAATAAAATACAAAAGTCTTCACAAAGGCAAATGAAAGTAAAAATAAACAATTACATGCAACAAGCAAACACGGGAAAACCAAATTAGGCGAAATGGGTGTTTATCAAATTGGCCCAAACAGCTTGGCCAGAAGCACTAGGTGTGCCACGGTAGTTCTCTTCGGAGTCCTGGCTGGGTGGAGAGGGGGCAGATGCACATACCAGGGGACACGCTGCATTATGGCAAAGTTGTGGAGGACACAGCAGGCCAGTGTGATATTGATGACCTTGTTGGAGTCATACTGGAGTCCGCCCCCCCATATGGTCCAAACACCTGAAGTGAGTTTTTAAGAGGCCAAAGGCCCTCTCCACAATGGCCCGGGTTTTGCGGTGCGCCCAATTGTAGGCGTCCTGGGCCGCATTCTGTGGCCGAAGGACGGGCATCATCAGCCAGGGAAGAAAATACTAATAAAATACTTACATAAATTACACATTCAAAACAAAAATTTATGGGCAAGCGGTCGTTCACCCTGACTAAGAGCCTATCTTATATTTTAGCCACACCCTGTACATACAGATTGCTCACCTAAAAAAACAGCCTAACACCATCTACTGCATGTTCTGAGCCTTTAAACATCAAAGATGGCGGCTGAGGGCAAATCAGGCAGACTGCAAACAGGAATTGGCTTAAGACTGTGCTGCTCAGCATTTTGGGATGTCTTACCTTTTCAGGACCCCAGATCTGCTTTGTCTGGGCAAAGCACAGCTCTAACTCACCACCTGCACTTTATCCCACTCTCCTCTACTCAGTAAGTGTCATGCATCTGAGCAAAGATGGCACCGACCCTATCATAAAGTCAGGAACAGAATTGCAGCCGAGTGTGGGAAAGAATAATAAGCAAGTTACTAGAAACTAGAAATATCTTATTTTTAAATACTGGGAAAACAGTTTTTAAGGGCTTGTGCTTTGCTAAAGATCATGGTTAAGGTCCGGTTTAACATGTCGTCAAGGGGTAAAAACAGCCATAGGTTCAGACATGGGTCATCAACTGTATTCATAGGCATACATTGAAAAGTGAATGACGTTATTTGCGTCAACTTACCAAGGAGCTATCCACCAGAGAATTCTCCAGACTCAAACCGACGGTACAATCCAGATCGTCGAAAAATGTACGCGTCATGGGATGAGCCTGGAAACCCGGCGAGGACACTAAGGAACCGCATGTCCAGGGCTACCACTGCTTGCACATTCAGTGAGTGGCCCATTTTGCAGTTCCTGGGAAAAAAGAAAAATAAAAAAAATTAGCAATGCAAGGTAAACTACTCAAACACTAACTCCTAACACCCTCCAAAAAACATGTTGGCCAATACAAATCACACTAAGCACACTTGGGCCCTTATTCATCAAGCGATAGCGCCAGGTAGTGTCTGACGAGCACCAGGTAGCGGCAGCTAACGGCGACTACCGACTCAAGTACGCCCGGCGGCGGTCACAATGACGCATTTATCAAGCAAAATGAGGCTAGCGCCGGCGAGAGCGACGGCTAGCGCGGCATTCATCATGAAGCCGCCTGGACCGAACAGCGCCGCTGCAAATTCCCTCACAGCGCCAGGTATGAGCTGTCGCTCCCTGGCGATGTCCAATGCATTTCAATGGAGCAATCTATAATTATTCATAATTAATTGGTATTAATTTTTTTTTTTTTTTTTTTTAATGTCAAAAAATCGGAGAACACTTCTGCAATGTTAGGATTTATTTTTAAGTCAAAAAAAAAAATAAAAAAAATATGTGCAGAATTGATCTAACAGGTCTGAGATTAATGTATTCATATTACAAAATGATTCTAAAAACATGTATAATGTTACATTCAAAAAATATGGTTGTTTAGGGGTTAAAAACTAGTTAATACACATCGCCGCCAGCACTCTGGGGTTTAAACAAGGAATGGACAGCGACAGCACATTCGGAGCGTGATTTGTTGATGAATATGAAGCTAGCCATTCGCTCTGGCCATTCGTTGTCAGGCGCTCACATACAACGCTGGACCTGTGAAACAGCGACCCCCCAGCCCGTATTCAACATTACCGCTCACCGACTGAGTCGCTGTCATCAAGCTAATGCCGGCCAAGCACAGCGAATACTGGCTGGCGCTGAAAAAATCACGCTACAGTCGCTCATCTGTCGCTACCTGGCGCTATTAATGAATCGGCCTCTAAGTAACAATAAATAGTTTTTAGCCAAAAAAGGATATGTATGTTGGATCAAATAAAGATTAACATTCGAATGACTAATTAAGGTCCACATGAAAATGTTTGGCTTTGGCCTACATTAAAAACATTGATATAGCTATAGACGGTCAAATGGATCACAGGGACAATTTACAAGGAGTGATTAAGCTATACACGGTCAAATGGGGCACAGGGACACTTGAGAAGGAGGGATTAAGCTATACACAGTCAAATGGGGCACAGGGACAAGTTACTAGGAGGGATTAAGCTATACACTGTAAGCTGTTTCACAGGGACAATTTACAAGGAGGGATTAAGATAGACAGTGTAAGCTGTTTCACAGGGACAATTTACAAGGAGGGATTAAGATATACACTGTAAGCTGTTTCACAGGGACAATTTACAAGGAGGGATTAAGATATACAATGTAAGCTGTTTCACAGGGACAATTTACAAGGAGGGATTAAGATATACACTGTAAGCTGTTTCACGGGGACAATTTACAAGGAGGGATTAAGATATACACTGTAAGCTGTTTCACAGGGACAATTTACAAGGAGGGATTAAGCTATACACTGTAAGCTGTTTCACAGGGACAATTTGCAAGGAGGGATTAAGCTATACACTGTAAGATGTTTCACAGGGACAATTTACAAGGAGGGATTAATAGATACTTAAAATACAGTTTGTCTAAACTATATAACAAAATGACAGATTGAACTTGCCTAAAGATGTACTCCTCGGATGCAGGAGGGACCAATGCAACGTGGGCGCAATCAATCGCACCCATGACATTGGGCATGTCGGCGATATTATAAATAGGCAACTTAAGCATGTTCCAGGCTACCATGTCGTCAGAAAATAAAATATATTTCTGACTAATGGTAGCCATGCCTTTCAAAAACTTGGATAGCACGCGGCTCAGCGTAGGCTGAGAGATCCCCACGGAGAGGGCACCCAGCCTCTGGAACCAGCCATTCACCAAAAATTGCAGGCAGCCAAGCATCTTGGTCATACCTGAAATTGCTTGCCCCTTCCTTGTGGTGCGGGCAAACCATGGCCGCAGCTCACTATACAACTTATGGAGAGAAGCGCGATTAAGTCTGGTCAGCTCGAACAACTCGTCATGCATGCGATCGATATGCATGCATCGCCGGTGCAATCTGGCCTCGGCCCTGCTGACACATGCAATGCCCATTAGCTGGAGGCGCTCATATTCCTCCACAAAGCCGCAAAACATGGTCAAAGCCAGGTATCCGAGGTCAAAATGGTCCCGGAAGTGGATCGCAAAGGAAACGGTTTTATAGGATGGTGGTCCCTCGGCAATCAGCTCTCTGAATGAGACGCAAATCCATACCAATAACGTAAGTTATCTGAACGAACGCAAAATATCAGATTTTGATGGGAAAATGATCCGAACTAATGCAAATGATCCGATTTAGTTTTGTTCACCGAAAGCGCATATACGCACGAGCGTGAACGAACGTACGAATGGAAAATGGAACGTAAAAAACAAAAAAAATGACAAACACACACAAAAACATACACAGACAGCTACGAAAGTCCAGACGAATGTGTCTCGGAATCAAGCCTATGCTGCATCACTGCATATGATGCTGGTGGGTTGTCTATTGCCATAGTGAAAGAAGTGGGGACCTGTGCCCTCTCACTAGTGGTGTCAGGCATCGACATGTGACACCTTCTCCCGCTAAAATAAGAGCCCTGAAAATTGGTACAAAACAGAGGACAACCCAGCGTGGGACAGTAACCAAACTGCAGGACCCAAGGAATACGGTGCCCGGCGGGGTACAGAAGTAAGTAGTCAGAGACCAGTAAGTAGTGAAATTTAGAACAATAAATGTATTATTACTACTTGGGGTGCAGAAGTGCCTGGCACTCTTTGAAGAGCCCTGCATCCATACCGATGCGGATAAAGCCTGGGCCAGAGACTAGGCGGCATCTGAGTCCTGGGTTACCAGCCCCTGTTCCTGGTGCCCAGGCTAGTTGGCTCTTGGGGCTTTCTTGAACAAAAAACACAAAAGAATGTCAGCTATCATTTACACTGATAAAAATGATGGGTTTTATCAGTGAAAAAAGAATGTCAGTTAGTGAAGTAGTCAATTTTAAATTGACATCTCATCAAAACCAATTTTCGGCACATATTTCCCCTGCAAAACACTCCCTGAATTCCACTTTTGCATTTAATGTACGTGAGATCTGGCTCAAACCATAAAGCAAAAGAGAGGAGCACCACAATGATAGATTTTTTTTTTGTCTAAACACTTTATTAGAAAAAAGCACCACAAAATACAAGCATACTACACAAGACACATTAAAAACAAAGCTGGACCTTCCCCTCAATATTAGGCCATTGCATCAATGAAGAAAACTGTATTGTGATCTTATCTTAAAAATATAATAATTGGGTCTTTAATATTTTTGTGCCAGCACAAAAAACACAATCTATGGTAACTACTCAAAAAGGGGGGATCAATACCCCATTAAGGTGACTAGAGCAACAAAAAATTCATCAAAAATGTAAAATATACAAAGAGAAAGGGGGGATTCAATACCCCATTAAAGTGACTAATGCAGCATGAAATGAATAGCAAATACCCAATAGTCAAACAAATGTATTATCCAACAATCATAAAAAAATTAATAAAAGTAATCAACTAAGAAAACTTCCAGATATATTAAAAAATCGCAAACTTTTCTTGTGATTATGGACACAAAGTGCAAATAGTATGCAAACATAGATACAGAGTTACCAATAAGGAGCAATAATCTGCACTACCGTCCCGGGGGAGGGGAAGCAACAGCAGGAAACACCTGCACACGCGGCTGCCCTTGCCGCTTCTGCAGGGTGAGGGTGAGATCTGGCTTAATGCGTACATTTACCATGTGCTAAAGCCTTTACTCCCTGTGCTAAATCAAGCCTTTTTAGGTCACAAGAAAATTCACAAATGAACAAGGTCAGTCATTCTGAAAAGCCTGACAGAACCATGGTGTGAGTTCCATTGTTTTCTATTGTTACAGCCAAGGAGCAGCACTTTTGATGGCCTTTTTAAAGTTTTTATTATTGTGAGCCAAAATTATATGCTCAATGTGCTGAACTTATCTGTGAATTTTTGGACTCTTGCTAATCCTCTGTTCGGCTGAGGCACGAGACATGTTTAACCCCATCTGCTCTGACTCAAACTCAATAGATAAGGGGAACACAATATTGTGTACCAGCACCTAAAGGGTTACATAGTTATATAGTTAATACGGTTAAAAAAAGACATATGTCAATCAACCAGAGAGTCAGGGTTGGGAAAGTTTATTATTATTCATTTTTTTTACTGACCAGCTAACAGTAACTGTTAATGTTATACTTTTCTAATCCTTTTTGAAGCTTTCAGCTTCTAATGCTGTAACAAGCTTCTGTGGGAGGCTATTATACTTATTTATAGTTCTTATAGCAAAAAATTATTGTCGTTTAATCGTTAAAATTATTGTCGGAGATTGAATCTTTTTTTCCAATTCATACCTCAGTATGACCACACAGAGAGAAGGCACCACCCCCTGGGAGGAAACACAAAATAAACAGAAAAGACCAAACCCCTTCCTGCCCACCTCAGTTCTTTGTGTTTCCTCTCTGGGGAACCACTAGACAGAGTGTGCTAGAAGACTGCTAGTCTCCGGCCGATTTTTTATTTTATTATTTTTTTTATTTTAACAATCCAGAGTTCCTGGACCAGCCTGCTGCACCCTAAAATGTCACATACTGGGTTGTAGTTCATCCGCTGACTTGGGACGGCCAGGGCAAAAATTCCCACATAGTCAGGACTAAGCATGAGTAGTGTGAAATCCCAGGCAGGCGTTCCATGCTGCCGGTGTGCAAGCCCTTTAAGTCTGACCGGAGCGCTGGATTCAGGTTTTCGGTTCCATCAGCTGTTTCTTGTTGTTTTTGTAGTTTTCCCTTCAAAAAAGGACCCTTGCTCTCTGACGTCACTTCCGGTTTCTGGCACAGACACATGCGCAGCCCGTAAGAAAGAAGGCAGCATTCCTCTGCGGCCAGCGTCCAGGTCGGAGGCAGGGCAGGAGAAGCAGCAGGTGCAGAAGTCCAAGGGGGTCAGTCCATGCAGCGCAGAGAGTGGTTTCGGGCAGTTCAGCTGACAGCTCAGCTCCTAAACAAACAGAACCGGAGATAGATATTTAAAAAAAAAACTGCAACCAAATTCTCCTGACTCAAACTGAAGAAATAAGCCGGAGCTCTGCAATATATAAGCATCATGGGACGACCCTGGATGCCCTGCAAGAACACTGACGAATCGCATAGCTGGACCAAACACTGCTTGTATGTTGTGCGAGTGGCACATCTTGCAGTTCCTGCAACCAAATTCTCCTGACTCAAACTGAAGAAATAAGCCAGAGCTCTGCAATATATAAGCATCATGGGACTACCCTGGATGCCCTGCAAGAACACTGAGGAATCGCATAGCTGGACCAAACACTGCTTGTATGTTGTGCAAGTGGCACATCTTGCGGGGTTCTGCAACCACATATAAAATAATTGCACAAAGTAAAGGTAGACAACTAAAACCATAACTCCTACACCAAATTAAGATTCAAGTTCAACAATCCAAATATAATTCACAAAGGACATAAGTCTAAAAAAATATAGCAGTTATATGTATGTGTGGGAAAATAAAGGTTTACATGCTAAGGACTAATTAAGGTCAGCATTAAAATGCTTCTAAAAGGCATACATGAAATGTATTGATTTAGGTATGCATTGCTATACAATTTATGGCCTCGGCCATGCTGATACATGCAATGCCTTGGTGCTAAAGGCGCACAGACTCGTCCACATAGCCGCAAAACATGTTAAAAAATAGCAATCCGAGCCCTCAAAGGTCCCGTAAGTGGATCGGAAATGAAACGGATTTATAGGGTGGTGGTCCGTCGGAAATCAGCTCTCGGAATCAGACGCAAGCCTATCCCAACAACTTAAGTTATCTGAACGAACGAAAAATATCAGATTTTGTTTGGAAAATGATCCGAACTAACGGAAATGTTCCGATTTGCTTTTGTTCATCGAAAGCGCATATACGCATTTTCCCGAACGTTCGTACGAATGAAAAATGAACGAAAAAAAGCAAAAAAATGACAAACACCCACTAAAACTTTCACAGACAGCTACGGAAGTGCAGATTAATGTGTCTCTGAATCGAGCCTATAGTCCTTCTGACACTACCAGTAGGAGCTGGCAAGGAAGAGGATCTCTCACTATTTGATGTTAGTAGAGCCTTGATTATTTACTTGGATAGATCCAGAGAATGGAGGCTGTTGGTAACTTTCAGTGGCAAAAAGAGGGGTTTAGCAGCCTCCAAGTCCACCATAGCTAGGTGGATAAAACAGAATATTGCACAGGCATATGTTACTAAGGGGGTTCCCCCCCCCCCAGAGGTGTCTGCCCGCCCTACACAAGCTATGTCAGCATCCTAGGCAGAGAGGACTGGGGCCTCTTTGGAAGAGATCTGCAAAGCAGCAATGTGGTCATCACCCCACACCTTCCTTAAACATTATAGACTGGATTTACTATCTGCAAAGCATCAGATCTTCGGTAGAAGGGTACCACTTGCAGCTTCCCACCCCTGAGGTATAATTACTTGCCTAATCCTCTCCATGTGTGTCAGGATTCGCCGGACACCCTTCTTGCATAAGCCAACAATTCCCAATCTCCACCGCCTCTTGTGGCTATAGTCAAGCCCTCCGCTCGCTGGAGACACGGGTTATGCCTCTCCAGACTCGGTTGCCCCCAGGACTTACTGGCGCAAAGATTGCTGCCTGGCTTATGGTAAAAATGGGTGAACTGCGGGGTATCCCAAATCAGGAGTGCAAGCAAACAGAGTCCAGAACGTCAAATCCAAGGGTTAGGCAGAGAATAGTCGAGACAGGCAGGGGTCAAAGCCAGGGGGTCACAGAAGCGTGGTATCCAAAGGGTAAGCAAAAGCAAGGTCAGACAGGCAGAAGGTCGGTGCGGGCAGCGGACAGGAGTGGTCAAAGACCAAGCCAGATCAAACACACAAAACGCAATTCCAACAGCACACCCAAGCTAATAATAGCTATAACGGGCACTGGTGGTCAGGTCAAGGACATATTTAAAGGGGAACTGGCCAATGGAAAAGGGGGGAATGTAATGATTGGTGTAACTTTGACAAGTGATTGGTGCAACTAGAAACTCACAGCTAATAGGGGCAGCCCCAGGGACTGGACCACCCTGACCAGTCAGGCTTTCCAGTCCCTGGGTTCATAACAATGAGAACACCAGGACCAGGATCGGCCCTTTTAATTCTGCCCCCGGCGAATTCGCTGGGAGCAGCGTCGCCGGAGGGCATAGAATGAACAGGCTCGCGCACACGCGCACGCACGTGACACAGAGCCAGGCGCGCCCCCCAAAAGGGAGGGGGAAGGTGCCGCGCCGGCCGAAGAGGTGGAGGAGCCACCCGAGCTGCCCGGGACCCCAGCCGCCGCCTCCGACTCAGAGGAGGAGGCGGAGGCTGAAGCCCCAGCAGAGGAGCAGGAGGCGGTCGCCGGGCGCGGCCGCCGGAAGACCGGAGCTGGCCGAGATCGCGCCCAGGTGCCGTGGGAACGTGCCCCAGGTAAGTTTCTTACAGTGTGATCATATTGAAGTATGAACTGGAAAACTTACAGGTAACAAATTTTTCAAGAATACTTCAGTATGACCACATATTACCTGCCCATAGTCCAAGGGGTTACTGAGGTGGGCAGGAAGGGGTGGGGCTTTTAAACTCTGTTCATTTTGTGTTTCCTCCCAGGGGGTGGAGCCTTCTCTCCCTGTGGTAATACTGAATTATTCTTGAAAAATCCGTTACCGGTAAGTCTAACTTGGGTTTTTTTTCCAGATGGAGGGAATGTCTTGTCTTTAGAGAGGATTTTACCTTAAATAGTGTTTACCCATATTTTTGGCTATTATTGGCCATTGGCTATTTAAGAATTTATACAAGTTATTCATGTTCCCCTTAGACATCTCCTTTCAAGACTAAATGGAATCAATTCCCATAATCTTTCTTCATAACTAAGATCCTTCATTCCCCTTATCAGTTTGGTGGCTCTCTTCTGCACCCTTTCCAAAATCAGGGTGTCCTATCTATGAACTGGTGCCCAGAACTGGATGGTTTTACCCTCCTGAGGACATAGGACAGAGACTCGAAGTGTCCAAGTCAGCTTGAGGCTTGTGAACATCTTCAATAGATCTTCAATAGATAGCTACATATATTGGTGTCATCTGCAAAATTGGAAACTGTCCTATTAATTCTATTGTCTTTATAGTTTATAAACAAGTTAAATAATAGTAGGGTACACCACTTACAACAGGGGACCTACTCTCTGCACACAGTCCATTAGCCAGTTTTCAAACCAGTTACAAACTGAGTTTTCCTACCCTGAATACCTCAATTTTCCCAATAAGCGTCTATGAGGGACAGTGTCAAATATATTGACTGCTTGCTCCTCTTTTGTGTTCACAGAGCTAAAGAACTCATTTAAACGCTCAGCCTTCTCTTCATCCTCAGTGACTATTTTCCCATTAGTTAGGGCCCCTACCAATTTAGTCCTCTTTGAATTTATATATTTAAAGAAACAGCGTGTTTACCTAGGGTCATTACTGCAATGTGATTTAGACAAAGCTGATGATAAATTCACCTGTTATAGTGGAAGCATTAAACCCTAAATAAAATCCCACTATTAGGCTTCACTGTCAATAAAATGCATAAGCTTTATTAATAGTAATATATTACAAATTACAGAAGAAAATTAACAAAAACATATAATCGATGGGGGCAAGTCCTGGCCCCATAACAGTAGTAAAATGTAAGATGCAAAATTTCGAAAATCTAATACCTAATCAAACTATAAATATGTACTCTGAGGGGCAAAATGTATACCTTATACCACATGTGCCAAACTCAGGACCTGGGGGCCAAATGTGGCCCTCCAAGCATTTTGATGAGGCCTCTAATCCAAAGCTCCAGACACTGGCAGCACGTTGTTGTGTCTGCGTGTGGAGGCACCGAGTGATGTAGAACAGTATCACCTATAATCCTACCCTCGGATATGGTGCCTATAAAAGCAGCTGGTGCACATCTGCATCTGTCCTGGGCAAGAAGATTTTGTGGCTGCCCTGGGCAAAAAATGATTGTTACATATTGATTGACCATACATTTCAACACAACCGAATGGTCATGCTTGCACTTCGTCCTGTGTTTGTAATTAACTGCCCCTTTGAAGGCAACCAGAATGCTGATGTGGCCCTTGGTTAAAATAATTTTGACACCTCTCCCTTATACCCTGTATTGTGCCCACTGAAAACGTTTAATCTGATGTCTGAGTGGACTTTCCCTTATAGTATATATGTGTACTCAAAATAAATGAATCTATTGTGCCAGAAAGATACATATTCAAATACATATATACTAGGAATACTTTACAGTGAGAAGCATATAGGTTATACCTAAGACAGTGGATACTATGGCACAAGATAAGAAATCCTGCAGTCTAGGCATATTAGGAAGGTGCAATCTGTATATTTTGAATTAAAGGGCTATAGTGAAAAATTGCCCAATGATAAAAATACATATAAATATGGAAGGAAGAGGAAATCAGGGGTGACAGATTTTGTCGTCCATGATACACCCAAACCTGTCGCCAGTGTCAGACCGGCCCATCAAAGCACCAGAGGATCTTCCGGAGGGCACCAGGCACTGACCTAGGGCCACATTAGGCCTACAGTACAAGAGATCCATTACAATCTAATTGTGCTTTAGCTGATATCTCTGATGAGCCCCAAGAATAATTTCCTATGGTGGGGCACCAAGAACATTTTCCTCTGGTGGGTACCAAGAAATGTTTCTTCTGCTGTACCCCATTAATGTTTTCCTCTAGTGGGTACCAAGAATGTATTCTCTGTTGGCCCCCAAGAATGTTTTCCTCTGGTGGTCCCGGAATTGCTTTCCTCAGGTGGGCCCTGAGAATTATTTTGTCTTGTTAGCCCCCATATTATTTTCCTCTGGTGGGCCCCAAAATAGATTTCCTCTGGTGGGCTCCAAGAATAAATCTGGTGGGCCCCTGGCATTATTTTTTCTGGTGGGCCTAAGGTGCTACAGTCTGACCCTGCTTGTTCTGGATTGTATTGTATTCCTACCATGAAAAAAAACAGTTGTGAGGGAGTTTTATTCAGTTGGGGTGTATAAGTGAGCCCTCCTCTCATTAGCTAGTGTGTTTATATGGATTTTAAATATTACAGAATTTTGAGATGTACCTGCTTTAATGCTTGATAAGCCTGTGGACAGCCAAAGGGTAGAAACCGTTCCTCAGTCTTTTTGTTCTCACTTTGGTTAACCTAAAGGCCTTATTTAACATAATTTTTGTTGCTACAGTGCCAGACTTGGAGCACCGGCATTCCCGTCTTATCTGGCACTGTGCTGTTTACTACATTAGCGCTAGCAGTCCTTGCTAACTTTGATTGTTGCATTTAGGTATTGGCCAGCCAATGTCAGCACCCTTTCGGCCATTTATCCCAGCGACTGTAAATGCTATTTTGTACTGCCTTTATTTTGGCACTCCCCAGCATATTAATGAATATTTTCCTCCTTGAAATCTTTGGCGCTGTATTTTTCTGGTGCTGGTCAGCGTTTTTTCATTACAGTTTAAAGAAATCACTGCTGCAGACAAAGGGGACAAGTTTTGCAGTGTGGTTGGGTTGCATTTTAGTTGGTGTCCTAATTACACATTGTTAAGTAAAAAAAGCCATTATAATCAATTTTAATAACGCCCATCTTGGCCATGCGTTTCAATTATTAAGTCACAATGCAGGTTCTGTACAAATAAATGTGTGTAATATTAATTATAAGCTACAATCCAGTTCTGCCCATTGAGCTCTATGGGATCTTGAGCTACAGCTCCAGGTTTCATTTGCCGCTGCTTCAACCAGATGACCCCGGCACTGCATCATTTTCGCCCCTAGTGTTTTTATCTTTCTTAAATCTCACGTTGAGTGCTGCTTAGGCCCAAAAAGAGATGCTGTGTGACGCTGACGCTTCATAAATAAGTCTGTAAGTTTTTTGCCTGGTGTAAAAGTTGAAAGCAAGGATTCCCAGGGTGGGACTAATATTTACTACTTCTCAGTGGCTCACCCCATGGCTTGCACTTGAGAGGTTTAGGGCAACCTCAGGTAAGCCTGCTCCCAATTTATCTATTGCACTGTATGTCCCAAATGGGGCTCTGAGAGATTAGAGTTAGGACTGCACCCCACAGAGGCACTTTGGCGTAGTGGTGCAGCTTAAGCATACTTCTGCAGATGTGTGTGACCGAGCCTCTGTTTTTAACCAAGTTTAGAGACAGATTATAGACTGGCCTGCAAGCTAACAGGGTTGAGTGCTGTGGCTCATTTAAGACTTTTGTATCCTAATTGCCCTGCTAACGTGCACCTCCCAGGTTACTTATAAAATGGTCTGAGTGGCTGCCACCCCCCCTTTGTTTCTACTAATTCTCAGTGCTCGGTTCAGTAGTCTGTTGTGGAAATACTCACCAATGGCAATCAGCCAGAAACCAAATGTCCTCTGCACACTCCTGATGATTCTTTGTAGACAAGCTTGAGCCATTTTGGTTGCAAAACAGAGGCGATTACTGCATTGTGGAACAGCATCAGGAGTTTGATAGACAAACTGATGCTTCTCAGCTTCTGCAGGAAGTGGTGTCTTTGATAGGCCTTTTTCCGAGTTACCATGGTGGTGTTCTCCCAATTCAAATCACTGGTAATTGTTGTGCCATTTACCTTGATGTTGTAGATTTTAATAGGCCTAACTTCAGTCTGGTTCCTCCTGAAGTCAATCGTCATCTTGTCAATGTCAAGAATCAGGTTGTAGTCCCTACATCATTGACTCAACCTTGTGATCTTGTTGCCATATGGGTGCTCCTTATTCTCTCTGATGAAGCCTATTGGGGGGTTTCACATTCGTGATCCTGGTGCTGGAAAAGAATACAATGTGTATTTAACTGTTTTTATTTTTATCAGAAGGGAGAAAAAATCAAATAAAAGAACAGTAAGAGGTGATAGGAAGTAACAAAGATTTTAATGTACCTAGTGAAGCAAAATTCTTGACTCTGTAGCCATCTTTGTTTTGAAAGAACAGCAAATGTGCTAAAGTAGCAATATGTTTTTTGGACCATCTGCAGGTTTATTTTCAGTTTTGTGAAAAACAACTTTATTATATATCAGTATTCTGCTTAGTAAAACAGTTATAATTTGCTTTTAGAATTAGATGTAGTTTGGGAGAATATTATAGGTAATGTAATGTCCATCAAAAATAAAACCCCAGTTTTAAAGGAGCTGGGGCACAGAGTAAAATGTAAATAACACAAGAATGTTAAAATTTGAAAATCACAAACAGGGGCATAACTATAGGGGGTGCAGTGATAAAATCCCATTTTCAGGCTCCCTGTACCTTGCTTAGTAGTGGGTTATGCCAAGCTGCCCACTGAATAGGCCTTTCAGTGAACCTGAAGTTTCATTTGAGGTTATATTGTGAAAATAGATGGTGCAAAAATAGTTTACATTTACACAGATTGGGCAGGATTTTTCTTTGGCTTTAAAGAAAATATACCTTACCGCACACTGCTAAGTATATTAGAAATATGCATCCAGCTGTGTTGTGGCAGGCTTTCTACCAGCAAGTGGCAGTGTTATCAAGGCTGGGGTGTGGGGGACTGGGGAGCAGAGTGCACTGTGGATCCAGGAGCTCCAGATGGCCCAGATTTTGGGTGCCTGCATTGCACCAAATTAGCACCTGCCTGATCCTGGCAGAGGTGTAGCTGAGCAAATATATCCAGAGACCCTAACTCCTTTTCATGCCAGTGCCTATTTTAGAGAATAGGGGTAAATATAATCACCCAAAATGGGATGCTCAGATCTGTGAAATGCGTGCCCTGGACCTCAGCCAAATTGGGCCTGCCCAGGACCCAAGGAATATACAGAAGAGAGAAAATCCCAGGGTTTGTTCCTCTTTTAAGCTGACCATCGTTGTTTTGGAGAATGTGGCGCGGAGGGAGTATCAGGAAAGGTAAGTGAGTATGGGTGAACAGTGGAATTCACGCAGCGGGGCATACCAAAAATGGGATGCCCCAGGGACACCTAGCCATCCCTGGAATCTTTAAGACTTCAGAGCCAGCTTAGGGGCTAATAGGTCCACTTTAATGAACCAGTTTTTGGAAGGTTTTTTGGGAAACAGTAAAGGAAAGGGGAGAAACATGGGGGACCATCAGGAGCAGTTAAGTATATAGCCGGGCAAATGCGAACGATGCAGGGCTATTTGCACTTCAGAACAGCAGATTTTCATTGCAGAAGGTGCAAATTGTACGTCTTGTCTGATTCGCACCCGCAGCCATGAATCATGCGCCTAGGCAAATGCGGAATTGTTTGCGCTCCACCTGAGCATTTTTGCCCACCGACCATGAATCGATCTTTATGTCAAACAACAAGTGAATAAACTCCTAATGCCACACAATGAATACGACAAGTGAGAACATGATAGTGATGAATCCTACAAATAAACACAAAAATGATAAAATATAAAGATAAATAAGTGCCAAAATTGAAACAATAAAGGACCAATCAAACCATCATCCCCGGATCAACAGGACATGGCATCCAGCAATTTCATTGTTTACATTTTGGCACTTTCATTTTTTATGTTCTTATTTTTGTGTTTATTTAAATCAAACTTGCATGGTGCTGAATAATGCCTAACGTGCATGCATTTGGTAAGGGCAATAAATTGGGAGGCCCCCCAGAGAGAAACAGATGGATATGCATGTATCAGTGTACTCTGTAGAACTACATGGAATATATTAGCATATGCATTGTATAAATCTAGAGAATAAATACATAATTGTATTTTTACAATATGCCTTATGAACTACATACAAAAATGATAACTTGTAATATTCTTTTCCATTTGGTTATACAAAGCTCTGCTCCAGTACATCCTTACTTGGATCCTACTGCAAAGATGAACTGATGTCTTTTGGCCTTTTCTGTGTAATAGCCATGGTAACTGATGTTCAGAAACAAGCAAAAGTAACAAAAGGTCCATAAAAGCCCCAATGGACATGGTCCACACATTTTGCATGAAAATCGTTTTCAAGTGACATTTTGAAAGATCATGCAGAAGTCTTTCAAACAGATATGTGTTTTTCTGACACTGCTCCTGTAAGCTATGGCTGATTTGCAGGTGTGAAACGTTGTCTATTCTTAGCTATCGCAGCAGCCTTTAAAATAGATTTTTGTCCTCCAGTACTCACACCTTAGTGATCAAAATCTGGATGATTTACTTTCATATGATGAGGGTGTATGTCAAGTTAATAGCATTGTTTACAACAAATCCTAATTACAGTTGTTTTGGAATAATGGTTGCTTTAACGTGTTTTTTTCTATTCTTTTTTTTTCTATCATTTCCATGAAAGTCAAAAGTGGTTAACTAATGTTATAAGGTTTAGTTATTATTGGAGGTTTGCTTTTAGTGACCTGATTCAATATAAAACATTATTTTATTTGCACCCATTTTGAAGTGAAAAGGTACAACTTTTTGAAACATGATTCAGTAAATGAAAGAGTAATTAAAGTGCTTTTTATTTACATATGCATTTCAATAAGCAAAAATAAAAATAGGAGATTTCCTAAAAATTGCAGCTGAAATGTCAGCATGCATATAAAGCAATTACTTTTTAAATATAAGGGCTGGTATCTCCAATGACTCAGAACGCCATGGTGGTGGGCCTCCAGCTATAACAGTACTAGCCTTTGTGCCATTCAGCATTAGTCCGATTTATTTATTTATCTATCTATGTATTACTATATGCCTGCTTATCTACTGTGCCCCATTACAATTTACTTTCTAGAATTACTAAGGTCTATACTACATTTCAGCCTGGCAGCTAGAGATGAGCGAACTTTTGAAAAATTTGATTCGACTGATTCGCCGAATTTTCCGACAAAAATCGTTTCGACCCGAATTTATTCGCGACGAATCGATATTAAAAAAGGCTATTTCTGAGCCTCCTAGAGCCTCAATAGGGTTGTAAACCATTCTGCCTTGCTGTAACACGCATAGGATGTGTGCTGGGTTAGTTAAATAATACTTTGAATAAATATCACATGCAGATCAGAGGCATCGCTAATAGAATCGCAGAGCGGCACAATTGCAGAGAGTTGAAGTGGCATCACTATGAGGGGCAGGAGCCCAAACATTGCTTTAAAGAGACACTGGAGTTGGCAGCAGCAGGAGCCCAAAAATTGGATGAATCACACCCTGGAGTTGGCAGCAGCAGCAGCAGCCCAAACATTACTTTAAAGAAACACTGGGGTTGGCTTCAGGAGCCCAAAAATTGGATGATTCACACCCTGGAGTTGGCAGCAGCAGCAGCAGGAGCCCAAACATTACTTTAAAGAGACCCTGGGGTTGGCTTCAGGAGCCCAAAAATTGGATGAATCACACCCTGGAGTTGGCAGGAGTTGGCAGCAGCAGCAGCAGCAGCAACAGGAGCCCAAACATTACTTTAAAGAGACACTGGGGTTGGCTTCAGGAGCCCAAAAATTGGATGATTCACACCCTGGAGTTGGCAGGAGTTGGCAGCAGCAGCAGCAACAGGAGCCCAAACATTACTTTAAAGAGACACTGGGGTTGGCTTCAGGAGCCCAAAAATTGGATGAATCACACCCTGGAGTTGGCAGCAGCAGCAGCCCAAACATTACTTTAAAGAGACACTGGGGTTGGCTTCAGGAGCCCAAAAATTGGATGAATCACACCCTGGAGTTGGCAGCAGCAGCAGGAGCCCAAACATTACTTTAAAGAGACACTGGGGTTGGCTTCAGGAGCCCAAAAATTGGATGAATCACACCCTGGAGTTGGCAGGAGTTGGCAGCAGCAGCAGCAGCAACAGGAGCCCAAACATTACTTTAAAGAGACACTGGGGTTGGCTTCAGGAGCCCAAAAATAAGATGAATCACACCCTGAAGTTGGCAGCAGCAGCAGCCCAAACATTACTTTAAAGAGACACTGGGGTTGGCTTCAGGAGCCCAAAAATTGGATGATTCACACCCTGGAGTTGGCAGCAGCAGCAGCAGGAGCCCAAACATTACTTTAAAGAGACCCTGGGGTTGGCTTCAGGAGCCCAAAAATTGGATGAATCACACCCTGGAGTTGGCAGCAGCAGCAGCAGGAGCCAAAACATTACTTTAAAGAGACACTGGAGTTGGCTTCAGGAGCCCAAAAATTGGATGATTCACACCCTGGAGTTGGCAGCAGCAGCAGCAGGAGCCCAAATATTACTTTAAAGAGACCCTAGGGGTTGGCTTCAGGAGCCCAAAAATTGGATGAATCACACCCTGGAGTTGGCAGGAGTTGGCAGCAGCAGCAGCAGCAACAGGAGCCCAAACATTACTTTAAAGAGACACTGGAGTTGGCTTCAGGAGCCCAAAAATTGGATGATTCACACCCTGGAGTTGGCAGCAGCAGGAGCCCAAATATTACTTTAAAGAGACCCTGGGGTTGGCTTCAGGAGCCCAAAAATTGGATGAATCACACCCTGGAGTTGGCAGCAGCAGCAGCAGGAGCCAAAACATTACTTTAAAGAGACACTGGAGTTGGCTTCAGGAGCCCAAAAATTGGATGATTCACACCCTGGAGTTGGCAGCAGCAGCAGCAGGAGCCCAAATATTACTTTAAAGAGACCCTGGGGTTGGCTTCAGGAGCCCAAAAATTGGATGAATCACACCCTGGAGTTGGCAGCAGCAGCAGGAGCCCAAACATTACTTTAAAGAGACACTGGGGTTGGCTTCAGTAGCCCAAAAATTGGATGAATCACACCCTGGAGTTGGCAGCAGCAGCAGCAGGAGCCCAAATATTACTTTAAAGAGACCCTGGGGTTGGCTTCAGGAGCCCAAAAATTGGATGAATCACACCCTGGAGTTGGCAGCAGCAGCAGGAGCCCAAACATTACTTTAAAGAGACACTGGAGTTGGCTTCAGGAGCCCAAAAATTGGATGATTCACACCCTGGAGTTGGCAGCAGCAGCAGCAGGAGCCCAAATATTACTTTAAAGAGACCATGGGGTTGGCTTCAGGAGCCCAAAAATTGGATGAATCACACCCTGGAGTTGGCAGCAGCAGCAGGAGCCCAAACATTACTTTAAAGAGACCCTGGGGTTGGCTTCAGGAGCCCAAAAATTGGATGATTCACACCCTGGAGTTGGCAGCAGCAGCAGCAGCAGGAGCCCAAACATTACTTTAAAGAGACCCTGGGGTTGGCTTCAGGAGCCCAAAAATTGGATGACTCACACCCTGGAGTTGGCAGGAGTTGGCAGCAGCAGCAACAGGAGCCCAAACATTAATTTAAAGAGACACTGGAGGTGGCTTCAGGAGCCCAAAAATTGGATGATTCACACCCTGGAGTTGGCAGCAGCAGCAGCAGGAGCCCAAATATTACTTTAAAGAGACCCTGGGGTTGGCTTCAGGAGCCCAAAAATTGGATGAATCACACCCTGGAGTTGGCAGCAGCAGCAGGAGCCCAAACATTACTTTAAAGAGACACTGGGGTTGGCTTCAGGAGCCCAAAAATTGGATGAATCACACCCTGGAGTTGGCAGCAGCAGCAGGAGCCCAAATATTACTTTAAAGAGACCCTGGGGTTGGCTTCAGGAGCCCAAAAATTGGATGAATCACACCCTGGAGTTGGCAGCAGCAGCAGCAGCAGCATGAGCCCAAACATTACTTTAAAGAGACACTGGAGTTGGCTTCAGGAGCCCAAAAATTGGATGATTCACACCCTGGAGTTGGCAGCAGCAGCAGCAGGAGCCCAAATATTACTTTAAAGAGACCCTGGGGTTGGCTTCAGGAGCCCAAAAATTGGATGAATCACACCCTGGAGTTGGCAGCAGCAGCAGGAGCCCAAACATTACTTTAAAGAGACACTGGGGTTGGCTTCAGGAGCCCAAAAATTGGACGATTCACACCCTGGAGTTGGCATCAGCAGGGGCCCAAAAATTGGCCTAAAGACATAAATATGTTTTGCACCATTTGGAAAGTGTAAAACGTGGCACCATGCTGAATCTAGTCGCATGCACCAGGCATTGGTGGGTGGAAATCCTGGCTGATCCATCCCTGATTCATTTTGACAAAGGTGAGTCTCTCCACATTTTTAGTTGACAGACGAGTTCTCCTCGCCGGAACTATGGCCCCCGCCGCACTAAACACCCGCTCAGATGGCACGCTACTTGCCGGGCAGGACAGCTTTTCCAGGGCAAACTCTGCTAGTTGCGACCACAAATCAAGTTTGGCTGCCCAGAAGTCCAGCGGATCCTCAAGGTGTGTTGGCATGGTCATGTCAAAGTATGACATGACCTGCTGGTTCAGGTCCTGCTCCAGGTCTTCCTGCTGTTCATGAGTAGCCTCACTATGCGGGTGTAGAAAGCTACTCATTAGCGACTGAAGACTGAGGCTGCTGATGGAGCTGCTGCTGCTCCTGCCAATCCCCCCAGCGGCCATGGCAGTGGAAGGTGAGCGCAGAGGTCCCCTCGAGTCAGACATGCGAGAGGATGGACCATGGCGCAGATAGGCATCGGCCAACTGCCTACGTAGAATGTCTTTGTAGTAGTTCAGTTTGTCCTCCCTCTCGGTGGGTTTAAAAAATGCCCCCATTTTGTGCCGGAAGCGAGGGTCCAATAAGGTGGACAGCCAGAAGTCATCCCGCCGACAGATGGAAACAATTCTGGGGTCACTACGCAAGCACGTGAGCATGCTTCCTGCCATTTGCGCAAGTGACTCGGATGGACTACCTGTCTCCATCTCCACTGCATACTGCCACGGTGTGCCCGGGTCCTCTGTCTCGCCTTCCTCAAAAACCTCTAGCTCCTCTGGCTGCTCCTGCTCCTCCTCTCCTGTCCGCTGACTAGATAAACCAGCCATTTCGCCAAGCCTAAACTGTGTTTCGCTGGGCAACTCCTCCTCCTCCTCTTCCTCCTCCTCCTCCAGTTCAGCTCCAACGGGGTTCATGTGGCCGTAAGATGTAAACGCCATGTCTCCAGTGCCCTGACCAGCCATGGTTTCCAACATGTGCTGTAGTACATGAAGCAGTGGAATCACGTCGTTCATCCCATAATCCTGCCGACAAATAAAGTGGCTTCCTCAAAGGGCCTGAGCAAACGGCAGGTGTCACGTATGAGCTGCCACTGGTTGACATTGAAGTTACACAGGGGAGTCCCCCTATCTGCTTGGATCATCAGGAAATCCGTGATGGCTTTTCTCTGTTCATATAATCGGTCCAACATGTGAAGGGTGGAAACATCACAAATCAGACTATGTTGGGGGATACCATTCTGACGCTGTAGCTCAAGAAGGGTGTGTTTGGCGGTGTATGAGTGGCTGAAGTGCATGCAAAGTTTCCTTGAAGTTGTTAGGATGTCTTGCAGATGGGGGGAACACTTCAGAAACCGCTTGACAACCAGATTGAAGACGTGAGCCATGCAGGGGGCATGGGTCAGGCTTCCTTGGCGCAGCGCAGACAAAATGTTCTTCCTATTGTCGGTAACCATGATTCCCAGTTTTCTTGGAGTAAGCCATGTTTGGATTTCCTGATGAATACATTTAAGCAGTTCCTCCCCTGTGTGACTCCGTTCGCCAAGACAAACCATGTGAAGCACTGCGTGACACCTCCGTGCCCTGCACACATGGTAGACTGGAGGGGCACTGAGACTTGAGCCTACAGTGGAGGGTGAGGAGATGGCGGAGGATGAGGAGGCCGAGTCGCACGGTGTCACAGGCCTAACGGGCAGGGAAGCAGACTGGACCACCCCTTGGGAGCCTCGATTCTCCCAGGTCGCTTTATGGTGACGCATCATATGTTGACGCAGGGCCGTGGTGCCAACATTTGGACCCTGGCCATGCTTCACCTTTTGCCTACATATCTTGCATGTGGCCATGTTACCCTCCTGCGGATGCTTCAGGAAAAACTGCCACACTGCCGAGTAGCTACTTTTCCCACCCCCTGGCCTCACTGATTCACTGCTGCTGTTGCCAACTCCAGGAACCCCTGCTCCACTACCTCCCGATAAGGTAGACTGCCGCACAGCAGGTGCTCTACCCCGGCCCCGGCCCCGGCCAGCTCCAGCCTTTGGAATTGTGCCCCCATGCTGACTGCTACCACCTTGCTGCCTCAGCTGCTGACTCCGGGGCAACCTGCGCCCCTCTTCTCCTGATGATGACGATGAAGCCCCTTCATCACCCGGCTCCCAAGTGCGATCGGCTTCATCGTCGTCATCATCATTATCACCGAGTTGTGGCTGTACGTCACTGATGTTCGTGGATTCGTCAACAGTGTCTGGCGCAGGAGCTGGAATGCTCGCAGCACCCACGACACTGTCCACATCACTATTTGTCTGCCTAGCTAAAGAAGCCACCTCCATTTCTTGGCTGGGCAGTAGCTGCTGACTGTCCTCTATCTGATCGTCCTCCTCACTAAAGAGTGGAGCTGAACCCAAAGCATAGGATACGTCGCTGGGGGAGGGAACGGCGTAGGACAGAGGCAATGGGAGGACAGGGACTGCTCTCGGGGCATGCCAACTCAGGGTTGTGTCAGAGGAACCTACCGACCCTAGACTGGGGGTCTCAGACGTAAGTTGTGATGATGTTGTTGATGAGCGCGTCAACCAATCTACCACGGCAGATGCGTTACTGGTGGAGACCCGACCGCTAGCAGATACTGGCAGATTAGGTCTCTCAGCGTGACTCCTGCTGCTACTGGCCCCCAGTCTGCTGCGAGCTCTGCCTGCGGAATCTTGGCCTCTGCCACTCCTCTTTTCACTTCCAGGCACTTGTCTGCCCGACATAGTCTAACTGGCGTGGTAGTAGGTGATATTTTAAGAACCCCCAGGCAGCGGTGGGTCTATATGAAACAGAATATAATGCACACCAAAAGTGAGCAGTAACACTCAGCCTCCAACAGGCCTGCCTAGTGTAAATAAGAGAGCTGCTTAGTGTAAATAAAGAGGGGTATACTATGTTACAGAATGGGATGCCCCAACAGCCAGCAGTGCACCTTGCAGCAGTAAGACTATGCACAGCAAAAGTGTCTTTATCAGGCCTAATTTCTATTAGAATAAGTGCAAATGGTTATGGTATTAAGTAGAGGCTGGTGTAGTCACAGAATAGGATGCCACAAAAACCAGAGAGCACCTGGCAGCACTAAGACTATGCAAAGCAAAAGTGTCTTTATCAGGCCTAATTTCTATTAGAATAAGTGCAAATGGTTATGGTATTAAATAGAGGCTGGTGTAGTCACAGAATGGGATGCCCCAAAAACCAGAGAGCACCTGGAAGCAGTGAGACTATGCACAGCAAAAGTGTCTTTATCAGGCCTAATTTCTATTAGAATAAGTGCAAATGGTTATGGTATTAAATAGAGGCTGGTGTAGTCACAGAATGGGATGCCCCAAAAACCAGAGAGCACCTGGCAGCAGTGAGACTATGCACAGCATTACATTTGAAATACCCCCTACAAACTATATATTCTCTGGAAGTACACACCTCAAGCTTTTTAGGCATACCAGGCTTGTTGATGTTGCCACAGTTTTCTGGAAGTTCTCCCTCAATGTATTCTTTGGTTACACAGAACTTCCCTAAAAAATGATAAAAAGCAGAATCAAAGCCACATTTTTCTAAAGAAAACTATAAGCAAACAAGAAAAAACAAGTTAATCTAAAAAAGCAACATCCCCCGAACAGAACGATACCCAACATGCATAGCTACTGTCAAGGGAAGAGTTGCCAAACACCCCAAAGTAAAGCTTGGGGAGACGGTAATTTTGCTTGAAAATTTCAGCTCTGCAGACAAAGTGGCACCTTGCGCTTTTTCTACCAAAACAACCCTTTACATTTGGAATACCCACCACAAACCATATATTTTCTGAAAGTACACATGATAAGCTTTCTAAGCATACCCAGCATGTTGTAGTGGGCCCATCTTTCTGGAAGTAATCCCTCAAAGAATTCGTTGGTCGCACAGGGTTTCCTTAAAAAATGTATAATAAAGCAGAATAAAAAATGAGTTTTCCTAAAATATCAATATGCAAACCAAAAAAAACAAGCTAAATCTGAAAGCGGAAAATCCCCCGAGCAGAACGATATCCAACATGCATAGGTACTACTAACCCTTTTAACTGCCAGCCTACTTTAGGCTTTGTCACCCTCTCTTGACAGGTCATTTTTCACCATTTTGCGCTATGCTTAACTGTGATTTTTGCAGGAATTTCCAGGAAAATCATATATTTTTTTTGTGGCAGAGTTTAGGCTTTAACATGAAATGTCTTGTTTGTAATTTTTTTACAGTTTTGTTTAAATATTTTTGAGTACATTAAACAAAACAAAATAAAAAAATTTTTTTTAGAAAATTATCTCCTTTATTTCAAATAAAACATTTGTTTTATTAAAGAAAACCATATTGCATGTGAAAGCCCCATTTCTTCCGATTACAACGGTACCACATATGTATCGGTAGCCCCCTGTTACTGTTCAGAAGACCCCCCAAACTGAAAAAACATTTTATAACATGTAAAAATAAAATACAACTACAACCGCATCCCCGCTATCCCTCTAGCAGGACGCGTGCCCAGGCCGGCTATTTATGAATGGCCGACGCGGGCACGCTCCCTGTTAGAGGGAAGTGGGGGATGCGGCCGCCAGCGCGCTCAGAGCGGCTGAGTTTAGATGTCTCTTAGACGTCCATAACTCAGCCGCTCTGAGCGCGCTGATTGGACAAGCGGCCGCGCATGCGCCGTAGGACCCGGGTAAGGTGAGTTACTGTGGGTGATCGGGGGGGTTTCACGCAGCGGGGCATCCCCAATCGGGATGCCCCAGGGGAAAGGACCAATACCCAGGAAAGTCAAAATCCTGGGTGTTGGTCCACTTAAAATGTAAAAAAAAAACACACCACAAAATGCTGGAAGCATTTATTACCAGCTGGGTGACAGGACATAAGGGGTTAATTAAAAAAAAATTGACATAGGGTCCCCCCTCCCAGGGTGGGGGACCCCTTTTTTTTTGGAATTTTAAGGGTTAAAAACCCTTAAAAATCAAAAAAAAAATGACGTAGGGTCCCCCCTACCCAGCGTTACCGACCCGGGCCAGCTATGGGGGCTTGTAGAACAGGCCCACATAGCCATAGTGGCCCGGGCCCTTCTGCCCCCCCCCCTGGCCTTTGGGGAGGCAGGTAATGGGGGGCTGGGGGTTAATGGCAAGTCACCCGCTAGCCCGCAGGTGACTTGCCAGCCCCAGAGCCTTGTGAGCTGGTACAGGGGTCTGATAGACCCCTTACCAGCTCACAAAGGGTTAACTGTAACAAAAAAAACACAAAATGATTTTATTAAAAAAAAAAAAATTTTTTTTACTGTACTTACCTCCGATTGCAAGCTCTTGTCCCTCGCCGCTCTGATGACAGATGCCGGTGATCGGCATCCAGAGAAGGGGGGGCAGGAGATCAGAGGATCTCCTGCCACCTCCTTCCAGGTCGCCGATCACCGGCATCTGACAGCTGAAACAGCTGAAGCCAGTGATCGGGACCGGGATGACGTCATAGCCCCGCCCTCAAAAGGGACGGGGCTTGACGGGGAGACTGAACGGGATGACGTCATAGCCCCGCCCCCAAGGGGGGGCCGCCATCGAGAAGGACAGAGGAGAGAGCCTCCCGGGCTCTCTCCTGAAGATCGGTGAGTCCTGGGGGGGGATCGGAGGCCCCCCAGGTGAAGAGGAGGGTCGACGGGAGCCAGCGCACATGCAGGTAGGTAAATGTCATTTTTATTTTATTTTTTTTTTTACAGGAAAGCCAGTGGCAGCTAAAACGGGGGGGGGGCACCCTATTCCGGGCCCTCCCCTGCAGCCGGAGGAGGTCCCACGGACGATCGGAGCACACCATCTTAAAGGGGAGACCCGGCCGAATCAAACGAGGGGTCAGGTGAGTGTCTTTTTTTTTTTTTTTTGCCAGTTAGCAGGGGGGAAAGCCAGGTACGTAAAATTTACGTAGCTGGCGTTTAATGACAGGAGAGGCAGCTACGTGAATTTTACGTAGCTGGCGTTTAAAGGGTTAAATAGAGGCTGGTGTAGTCACAGAATGGGATGCCACAAAAACCAGAGAGCACCTGGCAGCACTAAGACTATGCACAGTAAAAGTGTCTTTATCAGGCCTAATTTCTATTAGAATAAGTGCAAATGGTTATGGTATTAAATAGAGGCTGGTGTAGTCACAGAATGGGATGCCACAAAAACCAGAGAGCACCTGGCAGCACTAAGACTATGCACAGCAAAAGTGTCTTTATCAGGCCAAATTACTTTTAGAATAAGTGCAAAGGGTTATAGTAAATAGAGGCTGGTGTAGTCACAGAATGGGATGCCCCAACCAGAGAGCACCTGGGAGCAGTACTATGCACAGTAAAAGTGTCTTTATCAGGCCAAATTACTTTTAGAATAAGTGAAAAGGGTTATAGTAAATAGAGGCTGGTGTAGTCACAGAATGGGATGCCCCAACCGGAGAGCACCTGGGAGCAGTACTATGCACAGCAAAAGTGTCTTTATCAGGCCAAATTACTTTTAGAATAAGTGCAAAGGGTTATAGTAAATAGAGGCTGGTGTAGTCACAGAATGGGATGCCCCAACCGGAGTGCACCTGGGAGCAGTACTACTATGCACAGCAAAAGTGTCTTTATCAGGCCAAATTACTTTTAGAATAAGTGCAAAGGGTTATAGTAAATAGAGGCTGGTGTAGTCACAGAATGGGATGCCCCAACCAGAGAGCACCTGGGAGCAATACTATGCACAGCAAAAGTGTCTTTATCAGGCCAAATTACTTTTAGAATAAGTGCAAAGGGTTATAGTAAATAGAGGCTGGTGTAGTCACAGAATGGGATGCCCCAACCAGAGAGCACCTGGGAGCAGTACTATGCACAGCAAAAGTGTCTTTATCAGGCCAAATTACTTTTAGAATATGTGCAAAGGGTTATAGTAAATAGAGGCTGGTGTAGTCACAGAATGGGATGCCCCAACCAGAGAGCACCTGGGAGCAGTACTATGCACAGCAAAAGTGTCTTTATCAGGCCAACTTACTTTTAGAATAAGTGCAAAGGGTTATAGTAAATAGAGGCTGGTGTAGTCACAGAATGGGATGCCCCAACCAGAGTGCACCTGGGAGCAGTACTATGCACAGCAAAAGTGTCTTTATCAGGCCAAATTACTTTTAGAATAAGTGCAAAGGGTTATAGTAAATAGAGGCTGGTGTAGTCACAGAATGGGATGCCCCAACCGGAGTGCACCTGGGAGCAGTACTACTATGCACAGCAAAAGTGTCTTTATCAGGCCAACTTACTTTTAGAATAAGTGCAAAGGGTTATAGTAAATAGAGGCTGGTGTAGTCACAGAATGGGATGCCCCAACCGGAGAGCACCTGGGAGCAGTACTCTGCACAGCAAAAGTGTCTTTATCAGGCCAAATTACTTTTAGAATAAGTGCAAAGGGTTATAGTAAATAGAGGCTGGTGTAGTCACAGAATGGGATGCCCCAACCAGAGAGCACCTGGGAGCAGTACTATGCACAGTAAAAGTGTCTTTATCAGGCCAAATTACTTTTAGAATAAGTGCAAAGGGTTATAGTAAATAGAGGCTGGTGTAGTCACAGAATGGGATGCCCCAACCAGAGAGCACCTGGGAGCAGTACTATGCACAGCAAAAGTGTCTTTATCAGGCCAAATTACTTTTAGAATAAGTGCAAAGGGTTATAGGAAATAGAGGCTGGTGTAGTCACAGAATGGGATGCCACAAAAACCAGAGAGCACCTGGCAGCACTAAGACTATGCACAGCAAAAGTGTCTTTATCAGGCCAAATTACTTTTAGAATAAGTGCAAAGGGTTATAGTAAATAGAGGCTGGTGTAGTCACAGAATGGGATGCCCCAACCAGAGAGCACCTGGGAGCAGTACTATGCACAGCAAAAGTGTCTTTATCAGGCCAAATTACTTTTAGAATAAGTGCAAAGGGTTATAGTAAATAGAGGCTGGTGTAGTCACAGAATGGGATGCCCCATCCAGAGAGCACCTGGGAGCAGTACTATGCACAGCAAAAGTGTCTTTATCAGGCCAAACTACTTTTAGAATAAGTGCAAAGGGTTATAGTAAATAGAGGCTGGTGTAGTCACAGAATGGGATGCCCCAACCGGAGTGTACCTGGGAGCAGTACTCTGCACATCAAAAGTGTCTTTATCAGGCCAAATTACTTTTAGAATATGTGCAAAGGGTTATAGTTAATAGAGGCTGGTGTAGTCACAGAATGGGATGCCCCAACCAGAGAGCACCTGGGAGCAGTACTCTGCACAGCAAAAGTGTCTTTATCAGGCCAAATTACTTTTAGAATAAGTGCAAAGGGTTATAGTTAATAGAGGCTGGTGTAGTCACAGAATGGGATGCCCCAACCAGAGAGCACCTGGGAGCAGTACTATGCACAGCAAAAGTGTCTTTATCAGGCCAAATTACTTTTAGAATAAGTGCAAAGGGTTATAGTAAATAGAGGCTGGTGTAGTCACAGAATGGGATGCCCCAATCCAGAGAGCACCTGGGAGCAGTACTATGCACAGCAAAAGTGTCTTTATCAGGCCAAATTACTTTTAGAATAAGTGCAAAGGGTTATAGTAAATAGAGGCTGGTGTAGTCACAGAATGGGATGCCCCAACCGGAGAGCACCTGGGAGCAGTACTATGCACAGCAAAAGTGTCTTTATCAGGCCAAATTACTTTTAGAATAAGTGCAAAGGGTTATAGTAAATAGAGGCTTGTGAGGCTGGTGTAGTCACAGAATGGGATGCCCCAACCGGAGAGCACCTGGGATCAGTACTATGCACAGCAAATGTGTCTTTATCAGGCCAAATTACTTTTAGAATAAGTGCAAAGGGTTATAGGAAATAGAGGCTGGTGTAGTCACAGAATGGGATGCCCCAATCCAGAGAGCACCTGGGAGCAGTACTATGCACAGCAAAAGTGTCTTTATCAAGCCAAATTACTTTTAGAATAAGTGCAAAGGGTTATAGTAAATAGAGGCTGGTGTAGTCACAGAATGGGATGCCACAACCAGAGAGCACCTGGGAGCAGTACTATGCACAGCAAAAGTGTCTTTATCAGGCCAAATTACTTTTAGAATAAGTGCAAAGGGTTATAGTAAATAGAGGCTGGTGTAGTCACAGAATGGGATGCCCCAACCAGAGAGCACCTGGGAGCAGTACTATGCACAGCAAAAGTGTCTTTATCAGGCCAAATTACTTTTAGAATAAGTGCAAAGGGTTATAGTAAATAGAGGCTGGTGTAGTCACAGAATGGGATGCCCCAACCAGAGAGCACCTGGGAGCAGTACTATGCACAGCAAAAGTGTCTTTATCAGGCCAAATTACTTTTAGAATAAGTGCAAAGGGTTATAGTAAATAGGGGCTGGTGTAGTCACAGAATGGGATGCCCCAACCAGAGAGCACCTGGGAGCAGTACTATGCACAGCAAATGTGTCTTTATCAGGCCAAATTACTTTTAGAATAAGTGCAAAGGGTTATAGTAAATAGAGGCTGGTGTAGTCACAGAATGGGATGCCCCAACCAGAGAGCACCTGGGAGCAGTACTATGCACAGTAAAAGTGTCTTTATCAGGCCAAATTACTTTTAGAATAAGTGCAAAGGGTTATAGTAAATAGAGGCTGGTGTAGTCACAGAATGGGATGCCCCAACCAGAGAGCACCTGGGAGCAGTACTATGCACAGCAAAAGTGTCTTTATCAGGCCAAATTACTTTTAGAATAAGTGCAAAGGGTTATAGGAAATAGAGGCTGGTGTAGTCACAGAATGGGATGCCCCAATCCAGAGAGCACCTGGGAGCAGTACTATGCACAGCAAAAGTGTCTTTATCAAGCCAAATTACTTTTAGAATAAGTGCAAAGGGTTATAGTAAATAGAGGCTGGTGTAGTCACAGAATGGGATGCCACAACCAGAGAGCACCTGGGAGCAGTACTATGCACAGCAAAAGTGTCTTTATCAGGCCAAATTACTTTTAGAATAAGTGCAAAGGGTTATAGTAAATAGAGGCTGGTGTAGTCACAGAATGGGATGCCCCAACCAGAGAGCACCTGGGAGCAGTACTATGCACAGCAAAAGTGTCTTTATCAGGCCAAATTACTTTTAGAATAAGTGCAAAGGGTTATAGTAAATAGAGGCTGGTGTAGTCACAGAATGGGATGCCCCAACCAGAGAGCACCTGGGAGCAGTACTATGCACAGCAAAAGTGTCTTTATCAGGCCAAATTACTTTTAGAATAAGTGCAAAGGGTTATAGTAAATAGGGGCTGGTGTAGTCACAGAATGGGATGCCCCAACCAGAGAGCACCTGGGAGCAGTACTATGCACAGCAAATGTGTCTTTATCAGGCCAAATTACTTTTAGAATAAGTGCAAAGGGTTATAGTAAATAGAGGCTGGTGTAGTCACAGAATGGGATGCCCCAACCGCAGTGCACCTGGGAGCAGTACTACTATGCACAGCAAAAGTGTCTTTATCAGGCCAAACTACTTTTAGAATAAGTGCAAAGGGTTATAGTAAATAGAGGCTGGTGTAGTCACAGAATGGGATGCCCCAACCAGAGAGCACCTGGGAGCAGTACTATGCACAGCAAAAGTGGTTATGGTATTAAATAGAGGCTGGTGTAGTCACAGAATGGGATGCCCCAAAAACCAGAGAGCACCTGGCAGGCAGCAGTAAGACTATGCACAGCAAACGTGTCTTTATCAAGCCTAATTTCTATTAGAATAAGTGCAAATGGTTATGGTATTAAATAGAGGCTGGTGTAGTCACAGAATGGGATGCCTCACAGCAGACTTAAGATCAGTTCAGTATATATGCACAGTTAGTGTATAAGCAGCCTGAAAATGCTAACAAAGCCAGTCAGCCAGCCAGTAACACTCAAGCTGGATGAAAAAAAAAAAATCTTCCTGTGACTGCCTCCGATTTTTCCTAACTTTCCCTGTTTTTCGCTGACTTTCTGTCTGTCTCCTGCCTGTCTCCTGCCTGTCTCCAGCCTGTCCCTGTCTGTCTAACTGTCTCTCTCCCTGCCTACAGCAGCGTCCTGTCTCTCACGAATGCAATAGAGAAATGAGGAAAAGCAAGATGGCCGCCGGCCTTAAATAGCGCTGTGACGTCACCGGGCTTGCTGGCTGCTGACAGGCTGCATGTGACTGTCCCAGCATACACTGCCCCAGCTTACATGTCTGGACATGTCCCGTCCGCCATCTTAGAATGCCTGTAATGTAAATGAATGGATGTTAAAGGAAAACTTCGAGCAATCGAATCGCGGGGAAATTCGGATTCGATCCGAATCGAATTTTTCATGAAATTCGGATCGAATCCGGGTTCGTCCGGATCGATTCGCTCATCCCTACTGGCAGCCAGTTTTTTACTCTATATCTAACTATAGACAAGCCCTACCCATATCCATATTTAATAGTATCTATTTGCCCCAGACATAACTTTTGCCTCTCCAAATGCCCCAAAGGTCTACATGATGAGTACCACTTGCTTACACGGGCCTCTTCCAGGGGTTTATGCAGGTGGCCTCTGGGATTATTCACCCTTGGTTCCCAGGAAGGGTTGCAGGTAATATGGAAGGGGCAAACCTCACCTGGTTCAGAAGCCCCTATGCTCCTATGTCGGTTGAGCCAAGCTAATAGCCTCGGGGGGGGGGGGAGGGAGATTTTTTTTAAGCAATGAAAACAGGGAAACCTAGACTTTCAAGCAACCGTCAGCTAAAAATAAAGGTTATTAGTTAAGAAATGCTGTGCTGCTGATTATGCTGGGTAAATGTAATTGAAACTGTAATTCAAAATCCAGGAGAGAAAGGGATTAGCCATGAGTTAGTTTACCCTCAGATGTCATTTGTGGCAGGCAATGACAGACAACAATTGAGCCAATGCAGAAGACCAGAAACAGAGTAATGTATCCACCTATGGCTAAGAGGATCACTGCCACAGAGAAGAATTGATCTAAGAGAGTACTCGGGCTGGGAATAACCTGGACAATGCAGTAACAGATAACATGGTACACACTAGTGTTTCTGGGCTATGCCCCTTATGCTAGTTTGATGTAGAATTATATTTTGAATACTCTGTTTCACCCCAAATACAATTCAAGTCTGTGGGGCAGAATTTAAGTGTAAATTGGTCTCTGGAAAATACCTAAAGATCAGCAGTTACAAATGTGCCCAGGCCTTTATTTGGTGGCTAAGGGACAATCTGGATTGGAAGCATTCCAGCCAAATAGTCCCTGGTATACAGGATTTGATACTCCTGAGTGCCGGATACAATAGCTCTGGCCACCATCACAAGGGAGGTCTTTGGAAGAAAATGAAGAAAGTATATGTTTAAAATTAAAATGGGGAAAGGCTTTTCCCCAGCTCTATAACATTAAGCCAGTTAGCTTCTACAAACACCTGAAAGGTGAAGGGTGCACATGTCTGCCCAAATTATTATATGCTAATAATGTTTGCTTTATTAGGCAGACCGTGTCCAAAACGTTGTGTTATAAGGAGGTGTATCGCAAAACTGTGTAATACAAAATTGCATGTAAACACGTTGGCTAATGAGAGGAGGGGTCACCTTTACATCCAAACTACCGCCAAGCTTGTGGTTTTCTTCTCCTGGTAGGAATAAAATTCAGGTTTTAGTGTTTCAGGGTTGATCAGGTTGTCCCCCTTATTTCTTCTTCTTTCCATTAAGAGAAAGAAACAAGTCTGGCTGGATATTTGTTAATGCTGGGTGTATAAGTGACCTCTCCTCCCGCCATCCAGCATATTTATATGGATTTTTGTAATTGGGCCATTTTTTCATGACAGCCCTCCTTTAAGTGCTGTATGTGGTGCTTGGTGGTCATTCCTTTTGTCTATCTCATAAACAGGTTTGTATCCCAGTCTAAATGAATGAATAGATTTCAGCACTGAAATGAGAGGTTATTTGGCACCCAGTGAATGTGAAATAGTCTCAGGATGTGTACTAATGAGTAACATGTTGCAGTGGGTTGTCAAGCAGTAAAGATGGCTGTGACATTCTTGCTGTATACAAGATGAATGTATAATGAGAAGAATAAGTGAACATTACCATACCACATTTCTTACTGGATTCAGATGTAATGAGCATTTACATATTTATTAACAGAAGTTGATATCACAGCTCTCCTTCAACTGACCTCACCATTAATTGTCTCTGTTATTGGTACAAAAAAGATTGATCATTAGCTGTTGATAACCTTATCAGAGGCTTCTTCTGTTTTATGCATCTAACCCTGGTGCTATCCAAGTACGATTATTCTTTGCTTAATATGTTTCATTCTTACATAATAAACTATCAAAACAATGGGTGCCTTATTTAATAAGCGCCACACGGTGCCACTTTGTTTGGCCCCAGCATCACTCAGCGTCTGATTCAAGAAAAAAAGGCGGCCTCCGATGCTGCCGCCAGTTGGCATCTTATTTCATGCTAGCGCTGAAAAGGTTGCAGCAGCGCTAGTTGTAACCTGCCGCTGTAGGTCAAGATTCCATAGAGCACAATAATCAGAACACATTTATTTGTACAGAACATTTATTTGTACAGAACTGTCAATAATGGAAACGCAGGACCTAGATGTCGCCAAATGTTTTTTTGGGGGGATTATTAAAATGGATTTTGTCTGCTTTTGCTTAACAATGTGTAATTAGGACAACAACAACTAAAATGCAGCCTATACACACTGTAGACTTTTACCTGTTGCACCCAGCAGTGATATCTTGTAACTGTAATGCTAACATGCCGACCAGAGCCTGAAAAATACAGGCCGGCAAATACCTAGTGCAACAATCAAAGCTAATTTGCCTATGTATAGGTCCTCACTGTGCACTGTGCTTTTTGATCTCTATTAAAAATTCCAGACTGGCAAAGATCTCTCCAATACAATAGGGTTGATCAGCACCATTCTTTAAGAGAAAACCTAACCCTAGCACTGAAGCAGGGGTTAGGTAAAAAAAGGACACTTACCTCTCCTGCAATCCAGCGCCGATGATCGATCGCAGTGTCAGGTGTCGTCCTTCTTTGCTCTGGCCACTTCATGTCCCTAGGAGCATGTTCCCCACACTGTGCATACTCCTGTACATCCAATCAAGTGAATGGGTGGTTGGGGCCACCCATATCACAGGGAACGCGTTCCTGGCGGCATGAGACAGCTGGGGCAAAGATGGAAGCAAAAATTCCAAAAAGTTGCCCCACACACATGAATTCAGCAGCAGAAGACTCCAACCTTCAACCTAGTCTAAGGATGTCTGTTCCACTCCCTGAGATGCTCTGTTGTATGAAATCTCCCAGATTGCCTGATCCATTCACGTGTTTGGTGGCGTGGCGGCATCACCACTATGTCTTTAGCTGGCCGTGTACGCACACCAGCCCTTTCTGAATGGCCAGCGCGTTCATGCCCAAAGCTAGAGATGAGTGGGGATGTGGCTAGAGGTGTTTTTGTCTTGCTCAGCTCCATTCAGCTAGCAGAGCCAAATGGAGCAGAGAGAAACCAAGCATGCTGATTGGCTGAGTGCCCCACATGGGAACAAGGAAGAAGGAGATCCTGGGGGTTTCACACAGCTGAGCATCACAAATTGGGATGCCCTGTCTGAGAAGAATAACACCCAGGAGAGAGAATTTCACAGGTAGTTGTGTACCAAAATGATGTACTAAAGGTGCTGAGCTCATGTTATTTTTTTAATTTCTATTTGTTTGAAACTCTGTGTTTTAAAGGAAACAATGTTCTCTAGCAACAATGTGTTTAACATAGAAACCGTACATGAACAGCTGTGTTTAGTGTACGGAGCAGAGACTTCCTGACTCTAGCTTTATAATAGCCATATTGTCTGATTGGCTGATTCAGGTTTAACCCCTCCTGCTCTAATTCAGCCTCTTCTGATATATTGTCTCCAGTAGTTTAAGATTTAATGGCAGAATTTGGGAATTGCACACTTGTCGGTAGAAGGATTCTATACTTAGGGGCTTTACATGCTGGAAACAACATGCTGAGAGAAAATTATTTGTGTGCCAAGCAGTTTTAACTACCTGCAGTCTGCAATTGGCAACTGGACACAAATCTTTACACCGGGATTTACAAGAAGAGAGAAGTAAGTCCTGTACACACAGAATGTTGCTGAAATGGCTGCTCCTGAGGTGAGGGAGCTCACTCAAACTTACACATGCCCAGCAGCGGCAGTGTTCTGTGTGTACAGAGCTCTGTTCCCTCTTCTTGGTGTATAGACTTATTTATGAAGCACTGGCAACACTTTTTTGGGCTCAACGGCACTTAGTATGTGATTTAATATACAAAAATTTGCACCACTGATGCGGCCACCAGCTAGTGTCTTATTTAACACTAGTGTGGAAAATGACACTGCGCTGATGAAAAATCAAGATCCCATAGAGCACAATGGGCCGAACTGGATTGAAGTATTTAATGCTTAGAACTAACGGCCTTATTTATCAAGGGCTAGCGCCAGGTAGTGTCTGACGAGCGCCAGGTACCGCCAGCTAACGGCGGCTACCGAATCAAGTACGCCCGGCGGCGGTCACAATGACGCATTTATCACGCTAAATGAGGCTAGCGCCGGCGAGAGCGTCAGGTAGCGCGGGATTCATCATGTAGCCGACTGCAACGAACAGCGCTGCTGCTAATCCCATCACAGCGACAGGTATGACCTGTCGCTCCCTGGCGTTGTCCAATGCATTTCAATGGAGCAATCTTTAAATAATCATAATTAATTGCTATTAATGTTTTTTTTTTTTTTTTTTTTAATGTCAAAAATTCTGTGACCACTTCTGCAATGTTAGGATTTTTTTTTAAGTAAAAAAAAAAAAAAAAAATTGTGCAGAATTGATATTACAGGTCTGATATTCATGTATTCATATTACAAAATGTTTAGAAAAACTTGGATAATTTTTACATAAAAAAAAAATGGTAGTTTGGGGGTTAAAAACTACTTTACACACATCGCCGCCAGCGCTCTGGGGTTTAAACAAGGAATTCACAGCGCGAGAAATTTTTGAGCGTGATTTGTTAATGAATCTGCAGCAAGCCGTTCGCTCTGGCCATTCGCTGTCAGGCGCACCCATACAACGCGGAACCTGTGAAACAGCGACCCCTAACCCCGTATTCAACATTACCGCACACCGACTGAGTCGCTGTCAACAAGCAAACCCCGGCCAAGCACAGCGAATACTAGCTGGCGCTGTGAAAATCACGCTACTGGCGCTCATCTGTCGCTACCTGGCGCTATTAATGAATCGGCCTCTAATATTATACATATTTATTTGTACAGAACTTACATTGTGACTTGTCAATAATGGAAACTCAGGACCTAGATGATGCCAAATAACATTTTTTTCATAGAAAAATCTTTTTTGTGGCTTATTTTTGTGACAAATGTGTAATTTGTGTAATGTGTAACAACTAAAACGTATTGTAAAGTTCCCTTTGTCCCCAGCAGTAATTTCTTGTAACTGTAATGATGAACCACTGCCCAGTGTCGAAAAGATACAGTGCCAATCTTTTTTAGGAAGAAAAAAATCATAAATATGCCATGCAGCGGCGAAAAGACGGCAGTACAAAGTGGTGGTCACTGACGCTGGCATATTCAGCAGTCACGTCCAACAGGCGCTGACACAGGCCATCCAATACCTAATGCAACAATCAAAGCAAATTAGTTAGAATTTGGTGCTGCGTACTGGCGCTCCAAAACTGGCGCTATAGCCACTAGAAAGATGCTGAATTCCGCACATCATACATAAGGCCCTTGTACAATTGCCAGTAGCAACAGATTGCAGGTAGAGAAACTGCTTCTTTAAAACACGCTTCTGCCAGCATAAAAAAATAATAAACTCAGCGCGTTGAGGACATCAGTTTGGCACAAAAAATACACCTTCAATATTGCCGTAGAAATTGGACTTTCCATTTAAATTCCTCTTCTGCTTTCTTTTTAGCACAATCGAAAGTATCAGAAATGTACGAGATTACTAACATTTGTTATATCTGTGATTAATAATCTACAGCTTGTCTATTTGCATTTTCAAATTGCAAGCTGTGATCAGTTTCCTGATGTGAATTGGCTGCACAGTGTGTTGCTTTGCATGGTATTCTTTTGTATTTGTAACAAATTGTTGCAAATGGAAACCAAATCATTCTCTGTGTACCCTACTGCTTTAAGTTCTTTATATTTATTTATGGACAGTTGCTTAGCAATGGAAAGGACAGAACATTTGAACACATCATTCTTTAGTCTAAACAAAGAGAAACTATGTTAATGATTATTTGTTTTCTATTAAAGTCCATACGTTTGATCTAAAACAAAAAAAGGTTTCTCCTAGTTAGGCTACAAATGGGGCAGACATGGCCTAGTTGTTAAAGACACACCGATGGCTTGTAGACACCTAACCAACTGCTTTGCGAGCATCATGGTTTAGGCAGCTCACCTCTCTGAGCATGTGTGCACCCACAGCTTTTGTTTGAGGCTGATTCATTACTAGCGCCAGCTATTGGCGGATGATCGTCTGTATAGCGGGGCATAGAGCGATTGCTAGTAGGCGCTGTGATTGGCTATTGGGCACTGTAACAGAGCGTCTCATTGGCTGAAGGCACACTGTAGTAATCAGTTTACCAATGATAAATGTGATGTATGTGAGTCGCTGTAAAGGCACTGTAGAGGCGCTCACCCTCATTCAATGCAGCGCCTGGGCGCTCCTATGCTGCTCTGATACCACCATTGTTTAGAATGTTATTTTGTCAATGTTATATTCCACCAACATTTTTATATTTTTTTTTCTTTTTTTGTTCTTTTTTTTTTTTTTTTTTTTTGATTTCTGATGTGTTTTTTTTGTGTGTGGAGTCAGACATTACTATTGTAAATAAAAACCAAGCACAAATGTATGTTAAATACTATAAATATTTATTATTTTGAAAAAATAGGCTATCATGGCCAATAAAGAAAACAGCAGCACAGCAGCAAAGTTAATTCCCCCATCCTGTCTTTGATTCTGCATCTCCAGCAGCATTCTACGTGATTCCATCACATATTGCTATAGTCTGTGATGCTCGTCTGGGCAAGCTGTAGGAGAGAAAAGACACAATTAAGTACCACAATTCAAAAAATACAGTATATACCTATGATCTTTGGTAAAAATGTTAGCTTAACAATAATTTATTAAAAATATTTTAAAACATACACAACAGGCCAACCTTTCTGAATAACAGATGACAAAATAAAAGAACCCGTATAGCCATTCTACATAACCACCCTAGTCTAACATCACAAAGCACATAACCTAACCAAATAAGGCCTACTTGTCCACCGGAAGAATGTACTTAATGTAGTGGTCAATTACACCTGAGGCAAAATGATCTAAATACATTGACCTTTAAAATTAAATTATTTATTGGATCTAATAATTAGAGAATGGGGAGTTACAATAGTAGCAGGAATGGAAGCCCAGCACGTAAAGCATGTTAAGTTACATTAACATGGGCAGGAAACTAGCATGCTTTGATTCAATTATGATTGATTATTCTAAAAAGAGGGTCTCTAGGTATGAGTGTCAACTCTAGACTGCCACTAACATGAGTACACGGTCATGGACACATATATATGCATGTCTACAAGCTTATTGTCAAAAATAACATTACTCGCTATCACAGCTGTGGCTTGGGCCCATACTGCTGGAGGGTCCTGGAGATCGGGTGTGGAGAATTACCACGGGGTCCATCTGCATGAAAACATCTGTATAGAGAAACAACACAACAGAAATAATCATAAGAACATTGTATTTGAAAGTAAAAAAATACCCCGCAAATATATCTTTAGGGAATAGTTCAATCTGACAAATTTTTGGGACACACTTGGCCATGTGTTAGCTCAAACTAAACTAACACCTAACACATGATCAAGCCACATATTAGTTTGAAGTTGGATGTGGACATTGTTCCATCTGTCCCTTGGTGGAAAAGACGATGGAAATATGTAACCCTCATACAGGAAAAAAATTTCCCCTGCATTTGTTTGTCAACTGCAGCACTACCGCATTGATTTATATCCTGCGATGCCCATGTAACAAGATCTACGTTGGAGAGACCAAAAACACTCTACGCATGCGGATACAAGCCCATCTCTCTAATATTCAATTAGGTGCGCGTGATGAACAAGCAGGGTTTACAGCATAATAGCATGGTTCACGGCTGTGTTGGATTCAGTGTGCGAGCGTGGGATGCCCTCTGCACAACTTCATTCTCTCCTCTTGTGCTTGGATAGCGGTCGGTGACAGAAGACAGGCCCGCTGGATGACTGAAACTAGGACCCAGATACCTTGGATACAACATATATAAAAAATGTGTCTTTTTTTTTTTTTTTTTTAGGCCCAAATGAGTTAGGTTGACTCCTGCAATTATTTTAAGGTCATTATAACACCCCAAAGATTCATTACATTTTACTCTACTGTATGGGTCATATATATAGAGGGATGCTTATGGAGGCACCTCTGGTATTTTACATATATGTATAAAAGGGTAGGTGGACCCAAATAGATGGTTATTAACTTATGTATATTTAATTATGTCTGTTATTGTACAGAGAAATAACACAACACATGCTTCTTGAATATATATTTAGATCCAGTACAATTTTATTATGTAGTGAGTGATTTGAATAGCTGTATACCATGTAAATAGTTGTGTTACACTTTGTTTATAGTTGACCTTGATAGCATGGCTGAGCAGAGATATCTGCCTCCTTCCCTCCCCTCCCCCACTCTTTATGTGCAGCATTCCTCTCTGAAGTCCGGGCTGTTATGCTGGTGGTGCCCAGCCCCTCCCCTTTAGCCGATGACACCGGCCGGGTCATCATGGGGGGGCGGGCTCTGCCAGCTGACGGCCAGGATTGATTGATTGATTTTGATCTTGCTGAGAGGGGGCTCGCCTGCACATATGGTGCTTAACCGCCACCCATCACTACAGTTGATGGGCGCATCCTTGTCCAATCGGACACGCTGCATCAGGGGGCGGGAGTTACACCTTGCACTGGGGGGGAGGGAGGAGGGTAGCCTGATGCTCTGCCATGCCACATAAAGGAGACACCATTCAAAGAGACAGCACCCCTGAAGAAGCCGTAGCGGATCGGCGGAACGCGTGGGGTCTCCTGCCTTTAATCCACTGCCTGATGATTAGTCACGTTTGACCACAAGGACAGTATGATCTTTACTTTTTCTTTCCAGTGATTGCTTACTACCTCAGCTCCCTTTTACAGTCCTCTGCACCAACAGCACTTTTGTGTATTGGGTTTACATTGGGGGTCTCATCCCCTGCTTTACTTGGTGAATATAGCCTTCTTATCTAGCATTTGCACTTTAGATTTGATTGATTGCACAGGTTTATAGGGCCTGATGCAGAGCCTCCTCTGAACTGCCCTTAAAACCTTCCGATTGTCCAGGGCTCCCGTTTGAATCGTGGCTCAAATGTGATGCAGAGCCTCGGTCGGAATGGCTCCCTAACTGATCCGTCAATTTCACTTTACTCGGAAAGCTTTTTTTGCTCTATCGGGTGCCTTCAATTTGATCGGGGCTCCCATTCCCACGGGCGGCCCGTTTCTCCCTGATTTTTCCTGCCTTTTTGAACGTACCTGCTTGGTTTCCGTCGTATTTGACCTTCCATTTTGGTGGTTTTAGCAAGTATACTTACATCTCCATGGCTCTTCAGTTGCCAATCTGGCTACACGCAAGCGCACATCCCTCAAACTCCATTGGAATATACATATGGCAACCACTGCCAATTTGACACATATTTTTTTGGGAACAATAAATTTGGGTTGTTCCTTTTTCCTTGTCATTAATGCATACCTTAATCTCCCTTGTGTTCCTTTTTCCTTGCCATTAATGCATACCTTAATTCTTTCTGATTGTTTTGGATTTATTGTACCATATCTAAACTTTTTGTGTCATGTAAATGTGTGATGATGTTGTGTGATTGTACATTTGCAGGAAACACAACTTTCAACTTTTTTTTTTTTTATTTTATTCCAACGTTTGAAATTGAAATTTTTAAACAAAGTTTTTTACAAATAATTGAATCTAAATGTTTTAACAAATAAACTATTTTCATTTTAAGCCAAATTAAAATTCTTTAGGCCTCGGTGTCTTGTGCCTGTGATTTTCTCGTATCTGTGAATGAAAAACAACATTAGTTTAGCATTGTTTATTTGGTTTGGTTGTGCGTGGTTTTTTTGGGGCCCTTTTTAAATCGGACCTTCTGCGTTATTTACTGAAAAGCCCAAACTCTTAACAAAAGATTCCGCAGCATCTCAAAATAATAGATTGTAATTTTTTAGTCAATCAATAATTATTCTTTCCACCACTGGGCTGCAACTCAGTTCAGGAATTTAGTATACGGCCGCTGCCATCTTGACTCAGAAGCATCACACTTACTGAGGAGAGGAGAGTGGGATAAGGTACAGGGGTGGGTTATAGCTGTGCTTTTCTCACACAGAGCAGAGACCTCTTGAAAAGGTCAGCAATCCCAGAATGCAGAGCAGCACAGTTATTATTATTATTATTTATTATAATTATTGTTTATTTATATAGCTCCATCATCTTCCGTAGCGCTTTACAAAGTAGTAATTACAGACAGGGTAGAAACATACGATACATATACCATTTCAAATGCAGTTTTACAGAGTTGACAATGGATATTCTGAGTACAAGAAACAGTAGGGGAGAGAGCCCTGCCCTTGCGAGCTTACAGTCTAAAGGAAGAGGGGTGAAGACGAGGGGGAGGGATCACAAACAGTCAGTATTGAGCTTTGTGGCATGTGCGCTTTAGAAGATTGGTTAGGCCAGATTATATGCTTGTCTGAATAAGTGTGTTTTAAGGGTGCCTTTGAAGGTTTCGAGGGTTGTGGAGTGGCGGATTGGGTGTGGGAGGGCATTCCAGAAGATTGAAGTTGCACGTGAGAAGTCCTGGAGGCGGGCGTGAGAGGAGGTGACCAGGGTGGAGGACAGGAGAAGGTCGGCAGAAGAGCGGAGGCTGCGTCTAGGTTGATACTGTTGGATTAGAGATGAGATGTAGGGAGGGGCCTGGTTGGAGAGAGCCTTGTATGCGAGAGTTAGAGTTTTGAACAGGATTCGCTGTGGGACTGGCAGCCAGTGTAGGGATTGGCAGAGAGGCGCAGAACTGGAGGAGCGAGAGGAGAGATGGATGAGGCGAGCAGCAGAGTTCAGGATAGATTGGAGGGGTGTCAGTCTGTTAGTTGGTAAGCCACAAAGAAGGATGTTGCAGTAATCCAGACGGGATATGACCAGGGCATGCACTAGCATTTTAGTGGTGTCAGGTGAGAGGAAAGGACGGATGCGGGAGATGTTTTTAAGTTGGAGGCGACAGGAGGTGGCCAGGGAGTGAATATGTGGTTTGAAAGAGAGGGCAGAGTCCAGAATGACTCCCAGGCACCGAGCTTGGGGAGTTGCTGTGATTGTGTAATTGTTGACAGAAATAGACGTGTTAGAGAGGGGAGGGGAGTTAGAGGGTGGGAAAATGACCAGTTCAGTCTTGTCCATGTTTAGCTTGAGGTAGCGAGATGACATGAATGAAGAAATAGCTGAGAGGCAGTTGGGGAGGCGAGATAGGAGAGAGGAGAGATTGGGGCCTGAGAGATATATCTGAGTGTCATCCGCATAGAAGTGGTATTGGAAGCCTAATGAAGTTATAAGTTTGCCAAGGCCATGGGTGTAGACTGAGAAAAGTAGGGGGCCTAGGACAGAACCTTGCGGCACACCAACAGAAAGGGAACGTGAGGATGAGACTGTGTTAGAATAGAATACACTGAATGATCTATCAGAGAGGTAAGAGTTGAACCCCAAGAGAGGAGAGAATATCAATAAGGAGAGAGTGGTCGACAGTATCAAAGGCTGAGGAGAGGTCAAGAAGGATAAGGATGGAGTAGTGACCTTTGCTTTTGGCAGTGAGCAGATCATTGGTGACTTTGGTGAGGGCAGTTTCAGTGGAGTGGTTACGGCGGAATCCTGATTGTAAGGGGTCAAATAAATTGTTGGTGGATAAGTATTGTGACAGTTCTGAGTGGACATGTTGTTCAAGAAGTTTGGAGGAGAAAGGGAGTAGTGAGATAGGGCGGTAGCTGGAGAGGGCAGAGGGGTCGAGAGAGGGTTTCTTGAGTATCGGAGTAATAACAGCATGTTTGTAGGAAGAAGGAAAGGTGCCAGTGGAGAGAGAAAGGTTGAATATGCAGGTTAAGGCTGGAGTGAGGGATGGAGACAGTTGAGGAATAAGGTGGGATGGAATAGGATCAAGGGAGCAGGTAGTCAGGTGGGCCCTAGATATGAGAGAGGTTAGTCCAGGCTCAGTTATTGGAGTGAAGAAAGTAAGAGAGTAAGGCAGGGGGATTGTTTGAATTGGTGAGGGATTCTGAGGGGCAAAGCTAGAAGGCACTTCCTGTTTGCAGGCTGCCTGATAAGATGGCGGCTTCCATAATCCGCCATCTTGGATGTTGAAAGCCTCATAACATCTTATTCTGAGTGAAGGTCCACTTTAAGGGCTTTTTAGACAAAGTCTTTGGTTTTTTTTTTTGGTTTTTACATTTTGTGGCCAATGGAATTGTTGGTTCATTTACTTTGGTACCAAAAAACGCCACTTACCATGTTTTAGGCGCATTTTGCGTCAGGGGCGGAGTCTCCATTCTTGCTCCCTTGGTTGCTGCTGTGAATCTGTTTGCATGACAAAGACACAGATATTAGAGACTGTTGTTGTCTCATGTACACAAAAAGCATTAACAAGTTTGCTGGCCTAACTAAAGTCACTTTTTGAACCTCTTGCTGCCTCACATTGCCCTAGTTCTGCTATCTGCATTTTTTTTGTTTTGAGCTGCGTACATGTGTTAAACTACGGTGGGCTTGTATGTAACGTGAAAAACTAAGTTGTTTCAGACTATTCTGGTGCTTTGTTTTTTTTTTATTACAAGGAATGTGTGCGCGCACATAAACGCACGCGCGCATACTCACATCCATGATGATGTCGTCCTGCTCCAGGGTAAAGATTGCGGCCGACAGCTTTTCTGGGTTTGCAAGGTATAGCTCTGACGTTCCCCCGCGGAGACGTAGGTGAGTGCGTGCGTGCGCGCAGGCGCGCACCCGCTGTTGACCACGGCCACACGGAAAACATATTTAAAGCACAAGGCACTCAGCTCTGTGTTGGATACCATATCAATATGGGCAGACCTAAAGGGAGCAAAAAGAGCCAACCAAGGGCCGAGGCACATAACAGCCGCACACATGCCTCATCCTCCACAAGACAGAAGAGCAGGCACCAGACACATGCCGAACATGCCCCCACTAAAACGGTGGATACTCCACACAAACAGGCACATTCAAAAAAACGCAGGACCAAGGGTACATTAACCCATTCACCACCACCTGCAAAAAAACCACGCACACACAAGGGTGCCCCATCTAGTCAGACCATGCAGCATCCTCCACCTCCACACACCAAGCATACCCACAAATCCAAACACATAAGCAAGGGTAAGCGCATTGCAAAAACCACCACCCCACCCAGGTCGCCCACCCCTCCACCTCCACCCTCTGGTTCCCCCAATTCCAGTACCTCAGATTCCACATGCAGCTCCACATCTGATAGCTCAACAGGAACCCAGACATTAAGCCAGAGAAGCACACACACAACATCCCCCTCCCCCATAAGCCAAAGAAGCACACACGACTCCCCAGATACCCAACCATCAATTTCCCCAGAGGCAGGGGAGACCACACACCCATGTGGCAGACAACTACGGCGTGGCTCACTAACTGCCCGATTTTGCGATGCTCAAAGCATGGCGGTGGCAAATGCAGTTTGCGAGCATTATGATGCCCTATTTGGCAGCACCTCCAAAACCACCACTAAGCAGGCTAAGATGGAGATCTGGACTAATATTTGCAGGCAGGTCAATAGTGTGGGATCAGTCCGGAGAGATATTCAGCAAATAAAAAGGAAATTTGGGGACCTGAAATACTACAGCAAAAAAAAAATGGACATGCACCGTCAGCAGAGGTAATGGACAATTTTTAGTCACATTGTTAAAAGGATGTAACACTTATTAGGTGTAATTTAATCTTCCCCAGCCAACAGACAGGGGGTGGAGCAGAAGTAAAGGAAAAAGTAAAATGCATTTTTTGTAACATTGTTAAAAGGATGTAACACTTATTAGGTGTGATTTAATCTTCCCCAGCCAACAGACAGGGGGTGGCTTACCCACTAAAATTATCCTTACGCCCGCCGAGGAACATGTATATACATTCATACACCCGGCCAGCATCCAGGGACTGGCAGAGGCACAAGACACAGACCGGAATGTAAGGTCCCAAGGTGAGTCTGATTTTGCCATGACCTAGTACAAAAAGTTCAAGAAGGCAGTGTTATGCTACACAACACACTGTACTTGGCCATTTACCTAATCTCCCTATCTACATTCTAAGGACCAAGTCAACAGGACACACCAGGCTCCCAAACCCCTGCGTTAGCACCGAGGCCAAGGGCACACCAGGCTTCTACACCACAAACCCAAATTGTGGATTGCGATGAGGTAAGTCAATGGGCCTGGGTGTGTACTTTTAACATTGATATTTGCGAGCTTTTGTGGACAGAAATAAACTAAAAGGATGCTATATTTCTTTACAGACCACAGGAAGCCCACCCATCATCGACCATATACGAGATTTGGAGGAGGACACTCCACATATGTCACTAACCACTACTGCACCAGTGGCAGCAACGCAGTCAACCCCGGCACAGCCACCACATCCACAAGATGGAGATCTGGACTAATATTTGCAGGCAGGTCAATAGTGTGGGATCAGTCCGGAGAGATATTCAGCAAATAAAAAGGAAATTTGGGGACCTGAAATACTACAGCAAAAAAAAAATGGACATGCGTCGTCAGCAGAGGTAATGGACAATTTTTAGTCACATTGTTAAAAGGATGTAACACTTATTAGGTGTAATTTAATCTTCCCCAGCCAACAGACAGGGGGTAGAGCAGAAGTAAAGGAAAAAGTAAAATGCATTTTTTGTAACATTGTTAAAAGGATGTAACACTTATTAGGTGTGATTTAATCTTCCCCAGCCAACAGACAAGGGGTGGCTTACCCACTAAAATTATCCTTACGCCCGCCGAGGAACATGTATATACATTCATACACCCGGCCAGCATCCAGGGACTGGCAGAGGCACAAGACACAGACCGGAATGTAAGGTCCCAAGGTGAGTCTGATTTTGCCATGACCTAGTACAAAAAGTTCAAGAAGGCAGTGTTATGCTACACAACACACTGTACTTGGCCATTTACCTAATCTCCCTATCTACATTCTAAGGACCAAGTCAACAGGACACACCAGGCTCCCAAACCCCTGCGTTAGCACCGAGGCCAAGGGCACACCAGGCTTCTACACCACAAACCCAAATTGTGGATTGCGATGAGGTAAGTCAATGGGCCTGGGTGTGTACTTTTAACATTGATATTTGCGAGCTTTTGTGGACAGAAATAAACTAAAAGGATGCTATATTTCTTTACAGACCACAGGAAGCCCACCCATCATCGACCATATACGAGATTTGGAGGAGGACACCCCACATATGTCACTAACCACTACTGCCCCAGTGGCAGCAATGCAGTCAACCCCGGCACAGCCACCACATCCACAACCACCTTCGGAACCAGAACCAACCACCCGTCCCACTGCTCCTACCCAGTCTAGACGCCATATTTCCCAAAGAAGGCAACTTAAAATTTTGGAGGAAACATGGAGGCAGGAAAATATTGCCTTTGCTGCGACAACACAGCAATTCAATGAGACTGTGTGCACCCAACTCACAAACCTCAATGCCCAAGTAGAGGTATTAAACAGAAATATCTCTGCCCTAACCAGACATATGGGTGAGATTAATCAAAGCCTGGCCCACACTGCAGCCAATTTGCAGGCACAACATCATTCCTCGTCACTATGCAACCCAACATGCCACTAATTTGTGGGGAATACATTTTCTGTGGCCACGTGTAATGTTTCTTTTGGGCACAAAAAAACAAATGACAAAACAAAATTTGTTTGAAAAAAAAAACTGAAAAAACACTAAACACTAGTTGTGCACGTATGGTTTGCGCGGTGCCACTTTGGGTGCAAGAAAAAGGAGGGGTGGGGAGGGCTGAAACTAAAGGTGGTGGAGTAGCCCACAAGCCATGATTAGGTTTAGGACCGTTGCAGGCGTCTATTGTAGTGCCCCCCCCAGTCTCATCAAGACAACGGAACCTCATCTTCAAGAGAACAAAGCCTCGCTCCAACACAGAGCGAGTCCTCCTGGGGGCAGTATTGTAGCGCTCCTCTGCCTGTGAAGATCGGTGCAGGATGGGGGTCTTCATCCAGGGGACCAAAGGATAGGCAGAGTCTCCTGCCCTAAAACCAAAAAAAAAAAATTAAAAAAAGGTGTGCATTGCAACAATAGAAAAGAGGGACAAATAGGTGAGCGGGGTAGGGTGGGAGGAAAGGACATTTGTAATGAGACTACATGCACATCCAACCTGTACTCTGATTAAAAAAGTCTGGGGAATACTACTTACATAAGAGGGCAAGAACATGACGCAATAGGGTACAATCACTTAACCCATTTAATTTGTAGATCAATAATTGGGCTCCAAATATACTACGAAAAAAGTTACCAAATAGTGTGTTACGGGAACAAACACAGTCAGAGAGGGTGGGCAACCAATACAAGTTTCAGACACATACCCAGTAGCCAGCCACCAAATAGATCGGCTGATTTGAATCGCTCATGTAGGCAGGAATTCCTAGGCAGGGAAAGCCAGAAAAACGACTCCCAAAAACCAAATCAGGGCCAGCCAGTGCCTGCACATTTATCCTATGTCCCATCTTCAAATGCCTGCACACAAACAATAAAATAAAAATTTTGGAGACCCTGTAAAAAGGATCCCAAAAAAAAAAACCATAAAAAATATCAAATACTCATGCCATCGATGTCCAAAGGCGTGCGGTGCAGCCTGGTTTCTGCCATACTCAGCAGGACAAGACCGCGGAGCTGGCGATGCTGATGTGCTCCAACAGAGGACTGCATATTATTGCCCGAGTGCAAATACGGCTGCTCTGACTTGCCGTAAGTGAAGGCTCGGCGGCCCCGTTTTATTAGGGTGTTTTCAAGAGGAAATCAAGGTTCTGCATCACTGAAAAAAACGGACCAATGAACGAGGCGTCCGTTTTCCCGGGAAACAGCCTCGTGCGAGCCGACAATCGGAAAGGCGGCTGAGCGCACACCTGAGCGCATAAACGCACACTAAAATCAACGTAGCACCCTTTCCTGACCCGATCAAAGCCCAAAACCAACGGGGAAACGCACGGGGGACTTAAACGGGAGGCTCTGCATCAAGCCAATAGTCTTGATGAATTATTTGTAGTGATTACATTTTTATACTTGTATTCTTTGCACTAAGTGGAGTAATTGAACACCCACTTGAGTAATTAGAAATATATAAAAAAAAAAAAAAAAAAATATATATATATATATATATATATATATATATATATATATATATATATATATATATTGGGGCTATTTGTGGAGCTATTTAATACTGATTTCTATTTGTACTTTTTGATACCTTGGGGTCTTCTATAATATGGATTGCTAAGTATTTTAGCATCACAGGAATAGTGGATTAATTGATTTTAACAGTGTCTTTGTGTTGCATGTGTGTTTTTATTTTTGCTATAGTGTAACATTTAATATAATATTATTATTTTATGGTATTTGTGGAGTTGTGCCCCTTTCTTATGACCCTTGTCAATTTGGTTTGGCCCTTAGTTTGAAGTTGGGGTACACCAGAAGAGAGGTTACTGTGTTAGAGGCCACATGGCCACTTCAAAACAAAAGGCTCGTTTCAGAAAGACAAAAAAAGACTTTAGTTTTTGTGCCGATCTGTTTTTTTTTTTTAATTTTCCCGCTCTCGTATGAGTGTGCGAGCGATTCTAAGCATGAATTGCAATCCTTCTGTAAAGTTTCCGTCCGTTCGTACGGCAGAGTACGAGTACGAGGATGTCATTTTCCAGCGTGACTTTTCCGTTTAATTTTCTCATGTTACATCGTAGGCTTTCGTTTTTGCCCTTTTCCCATCGTCTCGTCCCATGAATCCTTTACGTTTCCCGTTATATTCTGTTTCCCTTTTTCAATAAATAATCGCCCAGACGGAAATCCTTACGATCTTGCGCCTGCGCACTACAAACCTAACTCATTAAAGTGCTCGCCTACATATTTGCCACTTCTACTACAATGTTTAGCTAAATCACTTAGCACTATCCTCCATCCTTATCCTTCCCTTTTGGACCCTTAAAGCTCACCCCAACCACTTAGCACTATCCTTCATCTTCCCTTTTGGACCCTTAAAGCTCACCCAAATCACTTGGCGGTTAGGTTCTTCTTCCATTTTAGGCCCCTAAAACTTACCCAAATCACTTGCCGGTTAGGTTCTTCTTGCATTTTAGCCCCCTAAACCTTACCCAAATCACTTCTCGGTCATGTGAATATTCATCTTTAAATATTTCTGAGCCCATTAGTTTTGTGTAAATGTATTTTGTAAATGAAATGACACTGAAACTTTTATTATTTTTTTTTTCATCATAAAATATAAAATATTAAAATATTTTGAAAATTTAAAATTTTATAACTATAAAAAACGAAACACATAGCAATGGCAGGCCACAGAACATTATTCTTCATCTGTGGTCCCCAACGAGTCGCGCAGAGAACATTATTCTTCATCTGTGGTCCCCAACGAGTCGCGCAGCTCCTGCATCTCGCCCACCAACTGAAGGACCCTGACACTCAGTTGTGCCACTCTGGCACGTGTGGTCCCTGTTAAAAAACGTAAATTAAATTATTGGTATAACCTTGTTGGGGTCATACTGCAGTGCCCCCCCCCCCCCCCGTATGGTCCAAACACCTAAATCTGGATTTCAAAAGCCCGAAGGCCCTCGCCACCACGGGCCCGGTTTTGCATAGTGCCCGATTAGAGAACTCCTGGCCCGCATTCTCTAGGCAAAGAACGGCCATCAGGAGCAAGGGCAGGAGTGGATATCCTGAATCCCCTGAAAGTATTTAAAAATACTAACATAAAATACACATTCTAAGCAACAATATTGTTTAACATGTCATCAAGGGCTAAAAACAGCCATAGGTTAAAACATAAGTCATCAACTATACTCATTGCCATACAGTGAAAATGGATTGATGGAATGTGAGCAAACTTACCCAGGAGCTATCCACCAGATAATTCTCCTGACTCAAACTGACTTAGGTTTACATGCTAAGGACTAATTAAGGTCAGCATTAAAATGCTTCTATAAGACATACATGAAAAGTATTGATTCAGGTATGCATTGCTATACAATTTATGGCCTCGGCCATGCTGATACATGCAATGCCTTGGAGCTAAAGGCGCGCAGACTCCTCCACATAGCCGCAAAACATGTTCAACAATAGCAATCCGAGGCCTCAAAGGTCCCGTAAGTGATCGCAAATGAAACGGTTTAATAGGGTGGTGGTCCCTCGGCAATCAGCTCTCTGAATCAGACGCAAGCCCATCCCAACAACGTAAGTTATCTGAACGAACGAAAATTATCAGATTTTGTTGGGAAAATGATCCGAACTAATGCAAATGATCTGATTTGCTTTCGTTCTTCGAAAGCGCATATATGCATTTTCCCGAACGTTCGTACGAATGAAAAATGGACGAAAAAAACAAAAAAATTACAAACACCCACAAAAACTTTCACAGACAGCTACGGAAGTCCAGACGAATGTGTCTCTGAATCGAGCCTAATATGAGGTCTAATATCCTAAGAAAATGTTATAGGCCAAAAACAATGGATGCATATAGTTTACTAACAAAATTAATGTAATTCTTACCTCGACTATGCCCAAGTGCTGAAACTGCAGCATCTGTGGAGGAGGTGTCGGCTCTATGATGCCCTGAAAAACATTTTTAAAAACAAGGAAAACTTTAGACACAACAATATAACAATTGAACTACAAAGCAAAACTAAGAAGTACACTCACCAGAGGATGACCTGTTACTTGTATCCCAGGGAGAGCTCTGAGATGAAGGCGGGGAACCTCCACTCCTCAAAATCGGCCCAGCAGAGCCCAAATCCAAGGGGCCGCCCTTCTCCCTCTCACACCCTGAACCCTCAAGGAGTGTGGTGGAGTCCCTTCCCTCCTCCCCACTGCAACTTCCCACTTGAGAGTGGCCACAAGGGTTTTGGGACTCTGCCGAGTCAGACTCTGAGGAGCTGAGGCTCCACACTGTCCTCACCCCAGCAGCAGACTCCACTGGTGCATCATCCCCTTCCTCTCCTGGATCCTCAATTTGGGAACGCTGAGAGGGCACCTCCCCCGCAGACTCATCCGACCCAACCACTCGTCTGCGTGGGAGAAAACCCTTCCCGTGCTTACCCAGTCGGGGATGGTTATCTGTGGAGAGGGAAAAAAACACAAAAGAAAAAATTGTAAGACATCAGCAGTTTAATGTGTAGATATGTAAGAATAGTGTATGTGTGTTAAACTTACCAGAAGCATAGGCATCATAGAGCCTATAGACTCCTTCATTGTCCCAGGGCTTGAAGTCTGACCACCGTTGCATGATCGCTTTACTCTTTAATGCTGTTTTGAAGTGCTGGGACCCGGTGGCCTTCACTTCCTCCACAATGCTGCTCTTGGTACTCAGGGCATAGTCGTACTCCTTCATACAGAAGTCCTAGATGTAGAGAAAGTAAACAAAAACAAAAATGTTAAAAATTTATAACAATAAAATTTAACAGTAAATTAACATTTTATAAAATTAATGATAAATATATCTGACAATAAAAAAATCTTTGTTGGTCTCATTTAAACTGCCATAAAGGACTTGTGGATTTCACAATATAGAAATTAAATAATGTTGGTAAATGTTAAAAAAAATAAACAATTTTGGATGCCCATGGGTATTAATTAAAAAATTTAGGATTCAAAAAATAGATGACAAAGATCTGTCTCATGGGTTGAGATCCCCTTTAAAAACAGTAGGAACTAATGAAATTTTGTCATTAACACAACACATATAAAATATGGAAATTAATTCTATATTGTGAAATATATAAAAACATAAAAAAAAACATAAAAACACATTGAAAGAAGGCCACAACAGAGTACATAATGCATTGGTATACATTTCATCAAAAAACTTACCCTAAACCGGACCTTCACCATGATTTATTGAAAAGCCCAAACCCTTATAAAACGATTTCCCAGCACCTAAAATTAATATATTTAAAGGTTTTAGTCACTTACTTATTATTCTTTCCCCCACCAGGCTGCAACTCTGCTCAGGACTTTAGGATACGGGCGCAGCCATCTTGACAGGGGGGCGGTTTATAGCTGTGCTTTGCTCAGACAGAGCAGAGCTGGGGTCAGGGAAAGGTTAGCAATCCCAGAATGCAGAGCAGCACAGTCAGACGGCACTTCCTGTTTGCAGGCTGCCTGACGTTCTATGAGCCGCTATCTTGGATGTTTTTTTTTGTTTTTTTTTTCCAAGATGGCGCCGAGCATGGCAGCCTCGGAAGGAGCTTCTCCCGTAGAGACATAGATTTTTTCCCCGTTTCTCTCCCCATTACTGTCATTTTAGCGTTATTTTTTTTTTCCTGTCAGCCAAACAAACGACCCCTAGCCTACCTGATCTGTGAAACGACAGCTTCACCGAGGAGATGCCACGAGGAGGAGAAGGTGCGGCGGCCGGCAAGCTCGGGAAATGGCGGTGGCGGACGACACAACACGTGGGTAGGCTTGTGATAGCTGGACCGCATCTCCCCTCCAGCACTTACAACTGAATGAGAGCGCAGGTCCCGACGGAGCAGCCAGCCTCACCGGAGCTGAAGGTCGTGTGCTGTGCTCCTGCGGCATGAGAGCAGGCCCACCCAGGGCTGCAGCAGGCGGCGGAAACAGCAGTGCGTCGGAGCGGCAGCAGTGCGGACTCCCGGCTCCTGCAACAAGGGGCACTCCTGCGGCGTGAGAGCGGGCCCACCCGGGGCTGCAGCAGGCGGTGGCAACAGCGGCGCGTCGGAGCTCCGGCAGTGTAGACCCCCGGCTCCTGCAAGAAGAGGCACTCCTGCAGCGTGAGAGCGGGCCCACCCGGGGCTGCAGCAGGCGGCGGCAACAGCGGTGCTTCGGAGCGTCGGCAGTGCGGACCCCCGGCTCCTGCAAGAAGGGGCACTCCTGCGGCGTGAGAGCGGGCCCACCCGGGGCTGCAGCAGGGTACCTCCTCGGCGGTGCGGTGCCCCCATCCTGTCCCTCCGTCTCAGCAGCAGCAGCGGCTTATGAATCACCTCTCTCCCCAGCCCGAGTGCTGCGTCAGCTCCAGCGTCATCAGTATCCAGGTGAGACTCAGCCTTTCTGTATGTCATCACGCTGGCCTGCCAACAACAGCGTCATCAGTATCCAGGGAGACCCAGCCTCTGACTGAATTCACACACAGTCTTACATACCAGCAAGCACTTAACACATCGCACTGGCCTGTATAACAACTGGGCACACATCCCTGACTGACTGACTGTTCACAAACCAGCAAATTTCTCCAGGTACAACAAGCATCTCCAAGCACAACTACTGGGCAGACATCCCTGACTGTCTCACAACCAGCAAGCACTTCTAGATCCCACCTACGCTGGCCTGCACAACTACATAAGGAAAACATCCCTTACGCAAACTTGCGCACAACGACTTAAGCAAACATCCCGTACGCAAACTCGCGCATCTACGGGGCACACCAAACCAAGCAGGGAAAATTAAAGAGAGTAGTTCCTGATACAACGAACATTATATACCAACGGATGACCCCCACCGCCCCCCCGCAAACAACACAAGACCCTCGCAATCCTCCCATCCACAACCTCCAGCACGCAATTCATCACTAACCCCCACCCCCAGTCACTTACCCACATCCTCCATCCACTCAGTCAGCACCCACAACCCTTCTCCATCCATCCCCAACACTCACCCCCATCCATATACCCACAACCACCACTAACCCCCCAATCAGACCAAACCGGGTAACATACTCAAACGCCCACCCACGCTGGGATACACTTCCAACTCCTGAACCACAAGTACACACCATCTAGCCCAACCTACAACCCATTCCACCGGCGACCTGTTCCCATTCAAAATGTGCCTCTCGTACTCCAGGGAAACACTCCTAAATACATCTGTGCCCCAATGGCCATCCTTTTCTGCCCTAAGAGTTCTTGTCACAGACCACATTGCCAAGGTTAGCAAGCTTGGTGCCAAACGAAGACGGAGGGGAAGAAGAGCAGGAGTCCTGGTAAGACTAAAAAGGAGAGGTCTGCGTTCGGCACTTCCGTCGATACATCTGGCAAACCTGAGTTCACTTCCAAATAAAATGGAAGAACTACAAATTTTATGCAGAAATTATACAGAATTCTCAAACTCAGCTATCCTCTGCTTCACTGAGACTTGGCTCAATGATCGCATCCTAGATACAGCCCTGGAACTCCCAAACTTCAACATCATCCGCGCAGACAGGAATTGTGTCCTAGCACAAAAGTCGCGATGAGGCGGCGTTTGTTTTTTGTGAACTCCAACTGGTGTAAAGACACAAATATCCTGGCTCAGAGTTGCTCCACATACCTTGAAATACTAGCAATCAACTGCAGACCCTTCTACACCCCACGGGAATTCTCCTCGTTCATATTGATTGGTGTTTACATCCCACCACATGGATCCGCAAAACCCGCTTTAGACGGTCTGGTTGACTGCATTCTTGAATGCGAAAAGAAACATCCCCAAGCCCTCATCATCATACTGGGCGACTTCAACCAGGCAAAACTCAACTCAAAGTTCTTCCAGCACATCACCTGTCCCACCAGAGGAACGAACTCCTTAGACCACTGCTACACCACCATCAAAGGTGCCTACAAACCTGTAGTCAAAGCTGCACTCGGCCATTCAGATCACGCCCTCATACACCTAGTCCCAGCATACAGGAAGCAACTGAAATCCTGCAGACCCTCTCTCATCACCACAAAAAGATGGACAGCCGAAGCGATATCCGATCTACAAGCATGCTTCGACAGAACGAACTGGGAAATCTTTGAGAACGCCGGGAACATCAATGACTAGACCGATAAGGTCACGTCATACATTACATTCTGCGAAGACATGCTGATCCCAACTAGGACCTATAAGAAACAACTACAGAACAAACCATGGTTCAACAACACGATTAAAAACCTAAGGAAGGAAAAAGAGACAGCACGCAAACAGGGTAACCTCACTGAGTACAGGAAATATAGGAATCTCCTTACTAAGGAGATAAAATCTGCAAAAAGATCATACTCACACAAAATTGAGAATACATTTTCAAAATCCAACTCCAGTGCACTATGGGCGCGTGTTAAGCAAGTAACGAACTTCAAAGGCACCGCCCCTACCATCAACCCGAGCATGGATCTCGCTGAAGAACTGAACCAGTTCTATTGCAGATTCGACACAATGAAGCTAAGCAAAAGTTCAGTGAGCCCCCCTCCAATGGCAAGTAGTACATCCCACAGATTGGCTATGCCCAAACCAAACTTAGAAGTGTCAGACATAAGGAAGATCCTACTTACGCTCAACACCAAGAAAGCTTCTGGCCCAACATGCCTAAAAGTGTGTGCGGATCAATTGGCCCCAATCCTTACCGGTATCTTCAAGGGCTCACTGAAGGCGGGTATAGTCCCTGACTGCCTGAAGAACTCAGTCATCATTCCAGTTACTAAGACATCATCTGCCACAGCCTTGAACGACTACAGACCAATCGCTTTGACCCCAGCGGTGATGAAAGTCTTCGAGCGACTGATAATACCAGTCCTTAATGAGGCTATTGGCTCAAAGTGGGATCCACTGCAGTTCGCGTATAAAGCGTCAACCATGCAATGCAACTTACATTAAACCATGTGGATCAATCCAGCTCATACGCCAGACTCTTATTCGTAGACTTCTCTTCCGCCTTCAACACTATAGATCCCCAAATTCTGAATAGGAAACTGCTCTCACTGGTCATCTCACCAGATCTCTCTGGCTGGATCACCAACTTTCTCACAAACAGAACCCAGAGAGTCAAACTAGGCCCCTTTATCTCTTCATCCAGAACTACCAATATAGGCGCACCACAAGGTTGCGTTCTGTCCCCCCTCCTCTTCTCCATATACACAAATGACTTCACGTCAACAGACCCATCAACCAAAATCATCAAGTTTGCGGACGACACAACTCTAGTAGGCCTTATCAACAACACAGATGAGTCTCCCTACTGTACACAAATAAAAAATCTGGTAACCTGGTGCAAAGAGAATAACCTCATCCTAAACACCCAGAAAATGGTTGAGCTGATTGTCGACTTCAGGCAGTCCCACCCTGCGCACCGTCCCATCACCATGGGTAAGGATGAGGTCAATATCGCTTCCAGCGCAAAATTCCTCGGCACGGTGATAACTAATGACTTGAAGTGGAGTAGGCAAGCCACTGTTGTCCTAAAGAAGGCTCAACAGAGACTGTATTTCCTAAGGCAACTTGCGAAATATGGAATGTCTAAAAGGATCCTGAAGACCTTCTACATCGGTGCTGTAGGCTCACTCCTGAGATCCTCCTTCACTTCTTGGTATTGTGGGATCACAGCCAAAGACAAGATCAGGCTGAAGAGGATCACCAGGACTGCTGAACGGATCATAGGGTGTCCCCTACCTGACCTAGATGAACAATTCAAGGAAAGGATCCTCTCAAGGGCAAAAAGAATAGTTGGAGACCCCACACACCCAGGTCACCCATTCTTCAATCTCCTACCATCTGGACGAAGGCACCGGGCTCTCTCGTCCAGGACCTCTCGGTATAAAAACAGTTTCTTCCCACTAGCTATTAAAGCACTGAATAATCAACTCTAAGAATCCTGGAAAAAACTTTCGGTCCCCAGAGCATCATCAGTTACTTAAAGGAATATCGTATGTAACTAAATCCCTTGTAAATATGTATAACTAGCAAATGTTTAAACCCCTATTGATGTATATAGTATGTGTGTTGATGTATATAGTTGTGTGTCTAGCAAATGTTCAAGCTCTATGGAGAACCCCCCTTCCAAAAAGTATTCCTTGTTTTTATTCTGTACCTACTTGGCGACCAATAAAGTATTCAGTATAAAGGCTCATAACATGCAGTAGATGCAGGTAGGATGATTTTTAATGTGAACAATTTGCATGTACAGGGTGTGAGAAACATATAAGATAGACTCTTATTCAGAGTGAAGGACCGTTTTAACTATCTGTCCATTGACCCGAGGGTCCACAATAGGGATGAGCGAATCGATCCGGACGAACCCGAATTCGTTTCGAATTTCAGGAAAAATTCGATTCTGAACGAATCCGCATTTCCCCGCGATTCAATCGATCGAAGTTTTCCTTTAAACTCCATTTATTTAAATTACAGCCATTGTAAAATGGTGGATGACATGTCCGAACATGTCCCCTGGGGCAAGTTATCATGGGAAGTTCACATGCAGCCTATCAGCAGCCAGGAAACCCGGTGACATCACAGTGCTATATAAACGGCGGCCATCTTACTTGTGCGCATTTCAGCCTTGCATTGCAGACAGAACGGAGGTTGCTGCAGACAGGGAGAGACTAACAGACAGGCAGGGAGAGTCAGGGAGACCCACAGAGACTTTTTTTTTATTTTTACTTCATTTGCCAGATCAGTTTTAAATTGCTTTTTTTTTGTGCTGTAAATATTCCTGGCCACTGTGCATCCCATCTTGGCAGTGGATTATTTAACCCTATCTGTTACACACAAGCATTTCTTATAACTCTTAGTTTTAATTTTTTTTGTATGCTGTAAAAACCCCAGCCCACATGGGCATACTATTTCAGCACATTTGACCCTATCTGTTATACAAAATCAGCTTCTAAAGGCTCTGTTTTATTAACATATTGCATTTTTAATTGGTTTTGTGCGTCCTGTAAAAACACCAGGCCACATGGGCATCCCAAACCAGCACATTTCACCCTATCTGTTATACTAAATCAGATTCTAAAGGCTCTGTTTTATTAATATATTGCATTTTGAATTGGTTTTGTGCGTTCTGTAAAAACACCAGGCCGCAGGGTATCCCAAACCAGCACATTTCACCCTATCTGTTATACTAAATCAGCTTCTAAAGGCTTTGTTTTATTAATATATTGCATTTTTAATTGGTTTTGTGCATCCTGTAAAAACACCAGGCTACATGGGCATTCCAAACCAGCACATTTCACCCTATTTGTTATACTAAATCAGCTTCTAAAGGCTCTGTTTTATTAATATATTGCATTTTGAATTGGTTTTGTGCGTCCTTTAAAAACACCAGGCAGCAGGATATCCCAAACCGGCACATTTCACCCTATCTGTTATACTAAAGCAGCTTCTACAGGCTCTGTTTTATTAATATATTGCATTTTGAATTGTTTTTTTGCGTCTTGTAAAAACACCAGCCCGCAGGGTATCCCATATTGCCAATTTTCATAGTATCTGGTGCAGAGAAGCAGTATCTCACTTTATTTAGCTTCTGCTTTTTAAAGTAAACACATTTTTTTAAGTGCCTATTGCGCATTTCAAATACATAAAAATGTCAGGTAGACAAGTCCCAGGATGTTCAAAGAGGAGTGGCAGAGGCCAAGATTCAGCAGGCAGAGGTCGCAGCAGACTAGGGGCGAGTGGCAGCAGGAGTCGCGGTGAGAGACTGTCTCCACCAGTAACGCATCTGCCGTGGTAGATTGGTTAATGCAGTCATCCACATCATCACAAGTTACATCTGGCACCCCCAGTCTAGGTTCCTCTGACACAACCCTGAGTTGGCATGGCCCGAGAGCAGTCCCTGTCCTCCCATTGCCTCTGTCCTACGCCGTTCCCTCCCCCAGCGATGTATCCTATGCTTTGGGTTCAGCTCCACTCTTGAGTGAGGAGGACGATCAGATAGAGGACAGTCAGCAGCTACTGCCCAGCCAAAAAATGGAGGTGGCTTCCTTCGCTAGGCAGACAAATAGTGATGTGGAGAGTGGCGTGGGTGTTGTTGCGAGCGTTCCAGCTCCTGCGCCAGACACTGTTGAGGAAACCGAGAACATCAGTGACGTGCAGCCACAACTCGGTGATGATGATGATGATGAAGCCGATCGCACTTGGGAGCCGGGTGCAGAAGGGGCTTCATCCTCATGATCAGGAGAAGAGGGTTGCAGGTTGCCCCGGAGTCAGCAGCTGAGGCAGCAAGGTGTTAGCAGCATGGTTGGCAGTCAACATGGGGGCAGAATTGTAAAGCCTGGAGCCAAACGGGGCCGGGGCCGGAGTAGAGCACCTGCTGCGCGGCAGGCTACCTTATCGGGAGGTAGTGGAGCAGGGGTTCCTGGAGTTGGCGACAGTAGCAGTGAATCAGTGCGGGCTGTTGGTGGGAAAAGTAGCTACTCAGCAGTGTTGCAGTTTTTCCTCAAGCATCCGCAGGAGGGTAACATGGCCACATGCAAGATATGTAAGCAGAAGGTGAAGCGTGGCCAGGGCCCAAATGTTTGCACCAATGCCCTACATCAACATATGATGCGTCACCATAAAGCGGCCTGGGAGAACAGAGGCTCCGAAGAGGTGGTCCAGGCTGCTTCCTCACCGAGTGGCACGCCGCTCCCAATTTCTGCCAGCCAAGGCTCCAGTACCTCAGCCGAAGGCAGCTGTGCGTCATACCCATCCTCTGTCGCTCCAGATGCTCCTGCTCCTTCTCCTCCTCCAAGTCATGCATCCCGCCAGCAATCCATCAGCGCAGCCATGTGCAAGAGAAAGCAGTATGCGCCCACTCATCCTACGACGCAGAAGCTGAATGTGCTCCTGTCCAAGTTGCTGGTGCTGCAGTCGCTCCCTTTTCAGGTGGTGAACTCTGCACCTTTCAGAGAACTGATGGCTTGTGCCGAGCCGAGGTGGAGAGTCCCAAGCCGTCATTTCTTTGCCAAGAAGGCAGTACCAGCGCTGCACACTTTTGTTGAACAGAAGGTGGGCCAGTCCTTGAGCCTGTCGGTGTGTAGCAAAGTGCATGGCAGCGCCGACGTCTGGAGCTGTAACTACAGTCAGGGACAGTACATGTCGTTTATGGCCCACTGGGTGAATGTGGTCCCGTTGCAGCAGCAGCAACTTGGACAGGTCACGCCGCTTCGGCCTCCGCGCTCCCTGGCCGTTGTGCCTGTGACACCGTGCGACTCGGCCTCCTCATCCTCCGCCATCTCCTCACCCTCCACTGTAGGCTCGAGTCTCAGTGCCCCTCCAGCCTACCATGTGTGCAGGGCACGGAGGTGTCACGCTGTGCTTCACATGGTTTGTCTTGGCGAACGGAGTCACACAGGGGAGGAACTGCTTAAATGTATTCATCAAAAAATCCGAACATGGCTTACTCCAAGAAAACTTAAAATGGGAACCATGGTTAACGACAATGGGAAGAACATTTTGTCTGCGCTGCGACAAGGAAGGCTGACCCATGCGCCCTGCGTGGCTCACGTCTTCAATCTGGTTGTGAAGCGGTTTCTGAAGTCTTCCCCCCATCTGCAAGACATCCTAACAACTTCAATGAAACTTTGCATGCACTTCAGCCACTCATACACCGCCAAGTACACCCTTCTTGAGCTACAGCGTCAGAACGGTAGCCCCCAACATAGTCTGATTTGCGATGTTTCCACCCGTTGGAATTCCACCCTGCATATGTTGGACAGACTATACGAACAGAGAAAAGCCATCACGGATTTCCTGATGATCCAAGCGGATAGGGGGACTCCCCTGTGTAACTTCAATGTCAACCAGTGGCAGCTCATACGTGACACCTGCCGTTTGCTCAGGCCCTTTGAGGAAGCCACTTTATTTGTGAGTCGCCAGGATTACGGGATGAACGACGTGATTCCACTGCTTCATGTACTACAGCACATGTTGGAAACCATGGCTGGTCAGGGCACTGGAGGCATGGCGTCTACATCTTACGGCCACATGAACCCCGTTGGAGCTGAACTGGAGGAGGAGGAGGAAGAGGAGGAGGAGTGGCACAGTGCACAGTTTAGGCTTGGCGAAATTGCTAGTTTATCTAGTCAGCGGACAAGGAGATGAGGAGCAGGAGCAGCCAGAGGAGCTAGAGGGTTGTGAGGAAGGCGAGACAGAGGACCTAGACACACTGTGGCAGTATGCAGTGGAGATGGAGACAGGTAGTCCCTCTGAGTCACTTGCACAAATGGCACGAAGAATGCTCACGTGCTTGCGTAGTGACCCCAGAATTGTTTCCATTTGTCAGCGGGATGACTTTTGGCTCTCCACCTTATTGGACCCTCGCTACCGGCAAAAAATGGGGGCATTTTTTAAACCCACTGAAAGGGAGGACAAACTGTCGTACTACGAGACATCCTACGTAGTCAGTTGGCCGATGCCTTTCTGCGCCATTATCCATACTCTCGCAGGTCTGACTCGGGGAGCCCTCTGCGCTCACCTTCCTTTGCCATAGCTGCTAGGGGGGGGTTGGCAGGAGCAGCAGCAGCAGCTCCATCAGCAGCAGCCTCAGTCTTCAGTCGCTAATGAGTAGCTTTCTACACCCGGATAGTGAGTCTACTCATGAGCAGCAGGAAGACCTGGAGCAGGACCTGAACCAGCAGGTCATGTCATACCTTGACATGACCATGCCAACACACCTTGAGGATCCGCTGGACTTCTGGGCAGCCAAACTGGACTTGTGGCCGCAGCTAGCTGAGTTGCCCTGGAAAACCTGTCCTGCTCGGCAAGTAGCGTGCCATCTGAGCGGGGGTGTTTAGTGTGGCGAGGGCCATAGTTACGGCTAGGAGAACTCGTCTGTCAACTAAAAATGTGGAGAGACTCACCTTTGTGAAAATGAATCAGGGATGGATCAGCCAGGATTTCCACCCACCAATGGCTGATGCATGCGACTAGATTCAGCATGGTGCCACGTTTTACACTTTCCAAATGGTGCAAAACATATTTATGTCTTTAGGCCAATTTTTGGGCTCCTGCTGATGCCAACTTCAGGGTGTGCCTTTCAGCCAAATTTTGGCCTCCTGCTGCTGCCAACTGCAGTGTGTCTTTAAGCCAATTTTTGGGTTCCTGCTGCCAACTCCAGTGTCTCTTTCAAGCTATGTTTGGGCTCCTGCTGCTGCTGCTTGCAACTCCAGGGTGTCATTCAGCCAATGTTTGGGCTCCTGCTGATGCCAACTTCAGGGTGTGCCTTTCAGCCAAATTTTGGCCTCCTGCTGCTGCTGCTGCCAACTGCAGTGTGTCTTTAGGCCAATTTTTGGGTTCCTGCTGCCAACTGTTGCTTGCAACTCCAGGGTGTCATTCAGCCAATTTTTGGGCTGCTGCTGCCGCCAACTCCAGTGTCTCTTTCAAGCTATGTTTGGGCTGCTGCTGCTGCTTGCGACTCCAGGGTGTCATTCAGCCAATTTTTGGGCTCCTGTTGCCAACTCCAGTGTCTTTTTCATGCTATGTTTGGGCTGCTGCTGCTGCTGCTTGCGACTCCAGGGTGTCATTCAGCCAATTTTGGGGCTGCTGCTGCCAACTCCAGTGTCTCTTTCAAGCTATGTTTGGCCCCCTGCTGCTGCTGCTGCCAACTGCAGTGTGTCTTTAGGCCAATTTTTGGGTTCCTGCTGCCAACTCCAGTGTCTCTTTCAAGCTATGTTTGGGCTCCTGCTGCTGCTGCTTGCAACTCCAGGGTGTCATTCAGCCAATTTTTGGGCTCCTGCTGATGCCAACTTCAGGGTGTGCCTTTCAGCCAAATTTTGGCTCCTGCTGCTGCTGCTGCCAACTGCAGTGTGTCTTTAGGCCAATTTTTGGGTTCCTGCTGCCAACTCCAGTGTCTCTTTCAAGCTATGTTTGGGCTCCTGCTGCTGCTGCTTGCAACTCCAGGGTGTCATTCAGACAATTTTTGGGCTCCTGCTGCCAACTCCAGTGTGTCCTTCAAGCTATGTTTTGGGCTGCTGCTGCTGCTGCTTGCAACTCCAGGATGTCATTCAGCCAATTTTTGGGCTCCTGCTGCCAACTTCAGTGTCTCTTTCAAGCTATGTGTGGGCTGCTGCTGCTGCTTGCGACTCCAGGGTGTCATTCAGACAATTTTTGGGCTCCTTCTGCCAACTCCAGTGTCTTTTTCAAGCTATGCTTGGGCTGCTGCTGTTGCTGCTTGCGACTCCAGGGTGTCATTCAGCCATTTTTTGGGCTGCTTCTGCCAACTCCAGTGTCTCTTTCAAGCTATGTTTGGCCTCCTCCTGCTGCTGCTGCCAATTCCAGTGTGTCTTTATGCCAATTTTTGGGTTTCTGCTGCCAACTCCAGTGTCTTTTTCAAGCTATGTTTGGGCTCCTGCTGCTGCTTGCAACTCCAGGGTGTCATTCAGCCAATTTTTGGGCTCCTGCTGATGCCAACTTCAGGGTGTGCCTTTCAGCCAAATTTTGGCCTCCTGCTGCTGCTGCTGCCAACTGCAGTGTGTCTTTAGGCCAATTTTTGGGTTCCCGCTGCCAACTCCAGTGTCTCTTTCAAGCTATGTTTGGGCTCCTGCTGCTGCTGCTTGCAACTCCAGGGTGTCATTCAGCCTATTATTGGGCTCCTGCTGCCAACTCCAGTGTGTCTTTCAAGCTAGGTTTGGGCTGCTGCTGCTGCTTGCAACTCCAGGGTGTCATTCAGACAATTTTTGGGCTCCTGCTGCCTACTCCAGTGTCTCTTTCAGCCAATGTTTGGGCTCCTGCTGCTGCTGCTTGCGACTCCAGGGTGTCATTCAGACAATTTTTGGGCTCCTGCTGCCCACTCCAGTGTCTCTTTCAGCCAATGTTTGGGCTCCTGCTGCTGCTGCTTGCAACTCCAGGGTGTCATTCAGACAATTTTTGGGCTCCTGCTGCCAACTCCAGTGTTTCTTTCAAGCTATGTTTGGGCTCCTGCTGCTGCTGCTTGCAACTCCAGGGTGTCATTCAGACAATTTTTGGGCTCCTGCTGCCAACTCCAGTGTCTCTTTCAAGCTATGTTTGGGCTGCTGCTGCTGCTGCTTGCAACTCCAGGGTGTCATTCAGACAATTTTTGGGCTCCTGCTGCCAAGTTTTGGGCTCCAGTGTCTCTTTTAAGCTATGTTTGGGCTGCTGCTGCTGCTTGCGACTCCAGGGTGTCATTCAGCCAATTTTTGGGCTCCTGCTGCCAACTCCAGTGTGTCTTTTAAGCTATGTTTGGGCTGCTGCTGCTGCTGCTTGCAACTCCAGGGTGTCATTCAGACAATTTTTGGGCTCCTGCTGCCAACTCCAGTGTCTCTTTCAAGCTATGTTTGGGCTCCTGCTGCTGCTGCTTGCAACTCCAGGGTGTCATTCAGCCAATTTTTGGGCTGCAGCTGCCAACTCCAGTGTCTCTTTCAAGCTAAGTTTGGCGTCCTGCTGCTGCTGCTGCCAACTGCAGTGTGTCTTTAAGCCAATTTTTGGGTTCCTGCTGACAACTCCAGTGTCTCTTTCAAGCTATGGTTGGGCTCCTGCTGCTGCTTGAAACTCCAGGGTGTCATTCAGCCAATTTTTGGGCTCCTGCTGATGCCAACTTCAGGGTGTGCCTTTCAGCCAAATTTTGGCCTCCTGCTGCTGCTGTTGCCAACTGCAGTGTGTCTTTAGGCCAATTTTTGGGTTCCTGCTGCCAACTCCAGCGTCTCTTTCAAGCTATGTTTGGGCTCCTGCTGCTGCTGCTTGCAACTCCAGGGTGTCATTCAGCCAATTTTTGGGCTCCTGCTGCCAACTCCAGTGTGTCTTTCAAGCTATGTCTGGGCTGCTGCTGCTGCTTGCAACTCCAGGGTGTCATTCAGACAATTTTTGGGCTCCTGCTGCCAACTCCAGTGTCTCTTTCAAGCTATGTTTGGGCTCCTGCTGCTGCTGCTTGCAACTCCAGGGTGTCATTCAGCCAGATTTGGGGCTCCTGCTACCAACTCCAGTATCTCTTTCAAGCTATGTTTGGGCCGCTGCTGCTGCTGCTGCTTGCAACTCCAGGGTGTCATTCAGACAATTGTTGGGCTCCTGCTGCCAACTCCAGTGTCTCTTTCAAGCTATGTTTGGGCTCCTGCTGCTTGCAACTCCAGGGTGTCATTCAGCCAATTTTTGGGCTCCTGCTGCCAACTCTAGTATCTCTTTCAAGCTATGTTTGGGCTGCTGCTGCTTGCAACTCCAGGCTGTCATTCAGCCAATTTTTGGGCTCCTGCTGCCAACTCCAGGATGTCTTTCAGCCAATATTTGGGCTCCTGCTGCTGCCAGCTCCAGGGTGTGTTTTTCAGGCAATATAGGGGCCCCTCATAGTGATGGCACCTCAACTCTCTGCAATTGTGCCGCTCTGCGATTCTAATAGCGATGCCTCTGATCTGCATGTGATAATTATTTACAGTATTATTTCACTAACCCAGCACGCATCCTATGCGTGTTATAGCAAGGCAGAATGGTTTACAACCCTATTGAGGCTCTAGGAAGCTCAGAAATAGCCGTTTTTAATAGCGATTTGTCGCGAATAAATTCGGACCGAAACTAATTTTGTCGGAAAATTCGGCGAATCAGCCGAATCGAATTTTTCAAAAGTTCGCTCATCCCTAGTACACACGCTGCCTCTTTCTGGGGAGGGGGGGTCCATCAGAGGATGAAGAGGAAGAGGAGCTGGGAAGGTGCCTGGCTGGTCTTCTGGGGGCCATTGCTGCGCATAGGAAAACTGGAAATGGAAAAAGTGCACAAAACTAAACCTTTAACCCCTTCACAAGGTACGAATGCTATGGAATGCCCTGATCCACGATACTTAAGCTATAGAACGCACCAAGACCATAAGTAACATTACGCTACAACTTAAAAATACAAAAACAAAATCAAAAACAAAATTCATTCAACAGCACTGCTTTGCATTTTATAAATATTGCACATTTGTTTATATTTAACTTTCACATAATGTACTTCAGTTATTGTAATAATAGGCTCCTAACTCTTAAGCATTAATACTGTTTCCCTATTTGCCGCAGCGTATGCAAGGCGGGGTTCCAAACAATAGCAGACAAGCCTATACCACATCTAACAACAAGCGAGAGGTAGCGACTGCTCAGAGCCTCTGTCTGTGCCAGACCTGTAAATAGAATTCTGCATAAAAATGTAAATAATCTAAATTTTTTTCAAAAATACTTTTTTACAGACCAGGAGAGGTGAAACAATTATTTGAGAGGAAAAAAAAATTAGGATCAGTATAGAGATTAGAAGGAATGTCCATTGAAATGTATGAGAGAGCGACAGGTAGTGACAGGTAATACCTGGCGCGCTGGAAGCTAGAGCGCCGGCGCTATACGCTGAGCCGCCTGTAATGATGAATCGGACGCTACATGGCGCTGTTAGAGTCGCTCACCAGAATTGCCTTCATAAATGTGGTGTTGCGCCCCCAGCGTTCACCAGGCGCTGCCTGCCGCTACGAAGCACTACCTGGCGCTAGACCTTCATGAATATACCCCATAGTCTACATAGTCCTATGTATGCACAAGCAGCCAATAGCCATATATGCATACAAATAAATTAATAGTGTAGGGTCCTGGTAATAACTAGACACACTTAAATCAACTAATAAGATTCCTTTAAATAGAGATAACCATACATTAATTCACTTTTATGGTTTCTACCCATTTAAGTACATTGGAAGTGCCATAGCCTAAATAGACACAAGATGGCAGTAGTGGGTTTAGGCCATAGACTAACATTTGTCCATAGGCTAGAATGGGGAACATTCTAGCAGGAGAGGTCAGAAGGGTTGCTAGTCATAACAGGAGATAGACTAGTAACATAGTTACAACTGAAAGCTAGCGAGATGTCGGACATGAGGCCGAACATGTGATAGAAGGTTCTGGAAGGTAGTCAGAAGGGATAAAGGGAAGCCCCAACCCAAACTCAGTGTTAGGTTCTTAACCATTTGTAAGGAGCAGGAGCACAGACTCTAACAAAGAGAGACAGGAGAGGTTCCAACCTAGGACATTATTCTCTATAGAAGCAATGCTGATGATTGTACCTGATATTGGACAGAGCCAGAGATGTAACTGGAAGACATGTACTTGTTTGCCGTTTGCTTGTGGAATAAATAAAGAGGAACTCTGCTTTCAACAGTTGGACTGCTGTATATCTTTCCAAGCGGCACCAGTGAGTACTTACCTTTCCCTGAAACCTTAACCCTTACCTACTCACAACACACACATCGGACACCTGGGCCCAGAAGAACCTGCTCCCTGCCGTCACGTGTCAGACACCCTGGTACGTGAGGGCTACAATTCTGGCGCCCAACGTGGGGCCCAGGAGATAGTTCCGTGTGTGAGGAAGGGTTAGAACCTCTAAGAAGAAAGTTTGGTCCGTTTGGAAAACGTGTGAAAATTCTGCTGCTTTGTGCTTGGACATTGCCTAGTGTGGAATAAGAGACTGTTGGAGTGACTTGGAGGCCAAAGGAAACTGTTTTGGGTCCGCCTGAAACTTTTGTACTGTCACTTTAAGAGCGCTGCTGACTTTGGACTAACTGCTTGAAAATCGCAGGGAGTGTTGTCTAAAGCCCATGGAAGTGTGAGTTTGGAGTGTTTTGGACTAACTGTGACCGAGCTGGGAGGCTCAGAAGAAAGTGTCATTTTCAGTTTAAAATGGTGGAAGTTGTCTGCAATCAAGAAAGGGTTAAGTGTGCTGCTCTGTGACGCACCCAGTTTTTCCCACCATTTGGCAACGGCGCAAAACACCGGCCAATCACAGCAAGCTGTGCGAAAGGAGGTGGGCGGAGCCTGGAGCAACATGGAGACGAACGCACATGGCCGCCAGTGTGCCAGCAGGACAGCTGAAGTGAGGAACAGCACCATGGCTGCAACAAGGAGCAAATACCCAGCAGAAGTTTACAGCAGTGACGAGGCTGAGAGTACCCCCCGCCGCCCGCACAGCAGAAGCCGAGGAGTTACCACAGGAGTTCCTGAACTAGAAGCCAGCCCAGGAGGGTGCGTCTCGGAGGTGTATTCGCTCCATGACACCGGGAGGCGATACATCCCCACAACCACCTACGCGCTGTGTACCGAGTACCTGTTTGCCCAGGTTGCCAGATGGTCATTGTGGGGCCCGGACACCACCGCTGCATCCGCTGCGGAACAGAATTGTTTAAGGAGTTGGAGGACAGTATGCTGGAACAGCACTTACGGGGAAACCCGGAGGTCGGACTTACCTGGCCCATGCCAGCACACCTTTGCGTTCCTGCGCGACCGGCGTACCGCCGAGGAGACCTGCCGCCATAGGTGAAAGAGGCCCACGTCGCAGACGCTGAGAAGGCCCTGCCGTCGCCCAAGGAGGGAACCGGATGCAGTCAGCCAGCCGGCCCGGGAGCCGCGGAGGCATTGATGCAAGGTGTCGCCTCTGAGAATGGGGAGGAGGTCGCTGATCAGCCGGATCTGCCCGCTGCCACCGTGAAGGAGGAGTCTCCAGTCGAGTCGGATGATGCCGAGGAGTGCCTGGTGATCGCGGTGAGTGCCGTTACCCTTGCCTAGGGAGCTGCCCCAGAGACTGCCCAAAGCTTTGCCCCTGTCATTGTCCCAAGTCCCATTCCTGCCCCGTTGGTGGACTCTGAGCCTGAAGAAGCCCCGGGAGCGTTGTTTTTCCCCCAGCACCAGCTCGACCGGGAGGACGCAAACCGCCCCGCCGGCCCTGGGTGGGAGGAAGCAGAGGAGGAACCCTGGGAAGTTGAAACCCCAGGCAGTGTTCAAATAATATGGCCATCCAGACCACCCCCAGAGGAGGAAGTAGTGTACCCAGTTGGGATGTCTGAGCCAACAGGATATCGGCGCTACACCCCCCGGCCCCCTCAAACATGGGCCTGCAACGGGTTGGGAAACCCCCGCCAACTGTCCACGTGGTCCCGAGCCCAACGCAAGCTACAGCACAGGGTTGCCCTGGAAATTGGGAGAGACTATCCCTATTGAACTGAAGCTGAAATGGACTGGGTGGAGGAGAACAGAGAAAGGTGGTTAGAAGGACACATACGGGAGTTGATGAAAATACCATTCACATTCCCCATTGAGTCTCTTTCTGATCCAAAGCTAGAGGAGTTTAAGCACCACTTGAGAAGTTGGAAGTACGGAAGGAACATTTACAAAGACAGAGTGGTCATTGTACATCCCGAGCACGGAGAGACCGTGTACCGGCGCAGGGTGCATTTGCCTGATGGAAGCATCCTAGAGAAGCCTGATCCGCGCTTCTATGGTCCTTAAAGAGACACTTCTTAATAGTTAAATCATTGCATTAAAAACTGCACTTTATGTTTTTTTTATAGGTGTTAGTAGTGAAACGTTTACATTTGAAACCAATGTTATGTCTTTTATGTCTGCAGTAAGATGTTGACCCGGTTTTATTGCACTAGTAGTTTTGAATCAAAAGCAGTTTTATTTTCCATTCTTTTACCTCAACTCACCAGTGAGATAATAGTTTTCATCCTCACAAGTGAGACTAAAATAGTTTATTTTTCTACTTGGAAAATTCAAAAGTCTTTTCCAAGGCTATCCAGCTAAGGCTGTCTTGCTACAAAATTGGGTGTCAGTGTCTTACAGCAAATACATTGAATGCTGAAGTAATATTCATGCTCCGGAACATTTATATTATAATGCACTCAAAGGTTTAATACTTCTTTAAATGTCATAGAGTCTTAAGGTTTTTCTTACAGGAAAGAAGAAAGACACAGAGACCAGTGTCACCCAGGTGTAAAAAAAGTGAAATGTAATTAATGATGTTCTGTGATTTAATTTGAAATGTTTTCGCATCATGGCCAGATGCTAGTGTTCAAATCTACCTCAGTGGTACCAGTTACTGCTGTAGGAGCTCTTAAATGTGGTTCCTGTGGGTGGGCAGTAAATAGAGCTTCTGGATGAGTCCCTACACCCTATTTACAGTGGTGGATGGCTCTAGGTGTTCTGTTTGCTGTAGTCTTTAATGTTTTTGTGTGGGTAGATGGGAAAGGAGTGTGTCTTGATCACTCACCTCCTTGAGTTGTGTTAAAACTGTGATGCGGGAGTTAGGTTGAAAACCCACAAACCTGATCTGTTCAAGGTGATCTACCGTACCCCCTTACACCTAACACCTCTAAAAGAGGCAATGCTACGCATTCTAGCTGAACAAGGGAGCTAGAATTGCAAGGAGCTTAATGCTCAGTCCTCAATATTCAATATTCAGAAAAGAGAACCTGTCCTATCACAACTGCCCACTGGAAGTGTAATATACCTGAACGGTGTACTACTCTCCTACTCTTGTTGTGACACATATGCTAAAGGTTGAACACCTTACATATGTCAGAGTTGAGAAGTTGTGTAGGAGGCATCACCACTCACCACAGATGTTTTAGAAAGTGGGGGAGCGGGGTGAGGGTCCTCTGAGGGAAAGCGTGGACACAGATGAACCAAATCTACTAGTCTAAGCCACGGAGATTGTGGTGATTCCTGTTGCATGCCAGAAGTGTTGGTACCGTAACAGCACACGGGAGAAAGAAAGTGAAGAGAAGGCCTTGGATGGTCAGCAGTTTCAGTTGTGCTGCAGAACACTGATACTACACGCTGCATCCAAGAGTAGTTTTTGAGTTTTTTTTGGGAGAGAAACAAAACTGATTCACCTAACCAGGAAACTAGACCAAAAGGAAAATGGGTCACATGTCTAATTCATCCTTGCCGGTATAGACATCCAGTTGCCTTGAGAAAGTTAACCCAGCAGGTGTGGTGATACACTACTTAACCAGAGAGGTATCCACCAACCTATGGGCTTAAGAGAAATACAACCAACGTTAAACTTGTGGGTGCACTTTAACACAGTGACTCACCAACAACACCTTTGTAAGTGGTTAAGCGGAGTTACCACCAGAGAGCAAGTGGGTGTGTAGGTCCACTTAATGTTAAAAACTTATTTTCCACAAAACTTGGGGAGTAAGTTACCAAAACTCTTAAACCCACGTTACAGTAGTTTCTTTAGAATCTCTAATCCTACAGTTAAAGTAGTTTCCTGGGAGTAAAATAGTCTCACATCCTTTAAGGGTAATTTCCTTAATAAGATAATAATCTTACTCATTCGACTAAAACACATCTCAAGTGTAGCCAAAGGACACTTGTGCTGTGCTGGAGAAAGTTGAGTGAGGGAGCGGTAAAAGGGGTTAATTAAAAGTTAACCCTTTTTTTTTTTAAAAATGTTTAACACCCGTAGCCTATACCAGATGGTGCAAAAATCCTTGATTGAGACCAAGGGTATACGTTTCTTTACTTTGGTACTGAAGAACCAATGTAAATCCTGCCAAGCATCTACGATGTGATACATGGTGGTGGTGAAGGTCCAGCCCTACTTGTCTTCTAATCAGGAAGCTGTTCACATCTATCTTGTGCTACAGTGTTTGTTCTTTGTTGGGAGTTAAATCAATCCTAGTCAAAGTTAAAAAGGTTTATAGTTAGCCTCACATTAAAATTGAAATGTTAATCTTAGGTTTTTGGTAAGTATACCAGTCCCACATTCCAGGTAATGAAACCACACGTGACTGGAGTGAGGTAAGTAACTCTCACCGAGTGAAAGGGGAAAAGACCCTGATCTATGGTGTCAAGAGTAAGATAAATCCAGTTTGGTAGCCAAACACAAGGGCATCACAAACAGGTACTTAACTTGGACATCACCCCTAAACACTTGTGTCAAGGTGGTTCCAGACATTGTTTGTGACCTTGAACCTCGGTAAGTCCTGAATGTCGGGGACGACATTTTAGAAAGTGGGGTAGAGTGTAGGGACCTGGTAATAACTAGACACACTTAAATCAACTAATAAGAATCCTTTAAATAGAGTTGACCATACAGTAATTCACTTTTATGGTTTCTACCCATTTAAGTACATTGGAAGTGCCATAATCTAAATAGACACTAGATGGCAGTAGTGGGTTTAGGCCATAGACTAACATTGTCCATAGACTAGAATGGGGAACATTCTAGAAGGAGAGGTCAGAAGGGTTGTTAGTCATAACAGGAGATAGACTAGTAACATAGTTACAACTGAAAGCTAGTGATTGGTCAGAGGGTTTACCAACCATCCTATCAGATGTCGGACATGAGGCCGAACATGTGATAGAGGGTTCTGGAAGGTAGTCAGAAGGGATAAAGGGAAGCCCCCAACCCAAACTCAGTGTTAGGTTCTTAACCATTTGAATTGTAAGGAGCAGGAGCACAGACTCTAACAGAGAGAGACAGGAGAGGTTCCAACCTAGGACATTATTCTCTATAGAAGCAATGCTGATGATTGTACCTGATATTGGACAGAGCCAGAGATGTAACTGGAAGACATGTACTTGTTCCGTGTTTGCCGTTTGCTTGTGGAATAAATAAAGAGGAACTCTACTTTCAACAGCTGGACTGCTGTACATCTTTCCAGGCGGCACCAGTGAGTACTTACCTTTCCCTGAAACCCTAACCCTTACCTACTCACAACACACACATCGGACACCTGGGCCCAGAAGAACCTGCTCCCTGCCGTCACGTGTCGGACACCCCGGTACGTGAGGGCTACAATAGAATAAAAATATATCTGACTACCTATACCATAAAGAAATCCGATTGGAAAGGTTCATGCTCAAGTACCTTCCACGGCCTTTGATAAAATATTGACCTTCCCCAGGATTTCCTTTGGTTATTCACACCAGAAACATTATGTCATCCATAGGGAGATTGTTTACCATTGACCCAGATGTCCCATTAATAAAAAAGTAGAAGGACTTTTTCTTAAAGTGGACCAAAACCCACCCTGGAGTCTATGAGATTCTGGGGCAGACATACTCCCCCCAGGGCACCCAGATTCAGGATGACCCACTGTGTCAAACCCCCCAGGTCGCCTGAAAACTCACATTCTTTCCCAGTTCCCAGTGAGCAACAGCCGCATCTCCACTATCCCTTTAGCAAGTGCTCACACCAGACATTTGTGAATGGCCGGCGCAGGCATGCTCCCCGTTAAAGGGTAGCGGGGAATGCGGCCGCCAGCACGCTCTGCTGCACTGACTGGATGAGAGGCTGCGCATGTGCCATAGGACCGAGGGAGGGTGAGTTAGATTGGGTGACCTGGGGGGTTTCACACAGTGGGGTATCCCCGATCGGGGTGCCCGGGGGGCAAAGACCAAAACCCAGGATAGTCAAAATCCTGGGTTTTGAGTCATGTACAGAAACATAATATATAATATGTAGCCAAAATGCGCCATCATAAGTCTATACTAAATAGGTAGGACTATTGGCGTCTGCCTACAATACATCACTATCTTAGTCCCGGAGTGGAGTGAACTAAACAATATTTTTCCAGTGGATTGGGCTTGATTCAAGATGCCCCACTGTGTAAACAGCTCAGTGGCCCACAATCGCTAACTTTTCCAGCACTCCCACAATCGCAGGCTGCATCTCCGGGATCCCTGCAGCTGAGGTGCGCTCCTGCGCCCAGCCATTCAGAGTGCTCATACTCCAGGGGAAGACTGGGGATGTGGCTACTCCTGATCCCTATGCCAACTCTTACCCCAAACACGGATGCCCCAGGGATGAGGACCTATCACCAGGATTGTGAAAATTCTGGAAATAGCTCCACTTTTAACTGTGGATTTTGGCTACATATTATGGATTTAAATGGGTTCCTGTCTTCCTGCATCACGTACTGTCAGGTTGGGTGAGCTCCTGACACCTATTTTTTTTCTTGCATGTACAGAAGCCAAATGTCCCTAGTTCATGACCAGGGTCTTTTTGGCTCCTCATCAGCATGAGCTCAATATAAACTGGTAATACTTCTATTCCAAAACACCTCATTAACCAATTAAGATCCCAAGTAGGGTCAGTTTACCATAACTTGGTTTTACTAATTCAAATCCGATGCCTTTTCTCTGGAACTCACAGCTCTGGGCATGAGAACAGACAGAAAAGAGACAAAATATGACACGTCTCACTAAGATGTAACAATTTTCAAGGAGGCACGAGAAGCCTGAAGCCTCAAGCGTCCAAGTGTGCTTTTAATGCATCAGGATTCATCATGAACTTAATTCAACATTGACTTTCTAACTCTTTGGGTCTGATTTAAAAAGTGTGCTGTTTAGCATCATTTTTCTGCCATAGTGCCAGTTTTTGAGCGCCGGCATCTCTTTCTTTATTGGTGCTGCGATTTTGAAAGAATAGCATTGGAAGTCACAGTGTCTGATGTTAACTAATTCGCTTTGATTGTTGCACTAGGTATTGGGCGGCCTTTTGAACCTGAATGTTTTCTTATCACATGAAAGCAGTTACTAATGTATTGGCATATAGCCATGGCAAGGTTTCTCACAACTCCATTATACTGTATCTGTCAGTTGGGGGACACCATTTTAACCAGGGCTGTGGAATTAAAGACGTGGCGTTGAAGCTTATCTTGGCTGGAGTTGAAGTTAGCATTGGTAGAAATGTTAATTAATTTAACTTATATAGGAAGCTTAGAAATTCTAATCATGAATATATTTTATGTTTAGAAAAATCAGTGAAAAACAGCAGCAGGGTGTTATAGTGGTGATGAACACTATGAGTTTTCTAACCCCCCTGTTACTTACACTGCATTCACACCTATGCATTTGTAGTTGCTGTAAATTCCTTCTCCGTAGAGCAGAGAAAGTTCATCATGTAGTGTGCCTGCAGTCATTTCGGAACAGAAGACAAAAATAACCTTTTAACAAACTTTACATGAATCAATAGTCCAATGTGTTTATATGAGGAACAACTACCCCTATCAACCACCCCTGGCCAATGTATTACTTGTATCTGGCATTTTTATTTAGCCATTTCCCTCCATGATAGCTGAACATTCTGGTTGCAGATGGTGGACTAGCTACCATCCACTGTACACAAAAATAGGGGGCAGTCTGTTTCCTAATCTTTTCTTATGTGCTCAGAAAAGTCCCATGATCATGCAGAACGTTACAGAAGTTGCAGCTATGCAGTCTCTTTGGAGTCTCTCATGAAATCCCTTAGCATTTTTTCACTCCTCCCCTTATCCCACTTCTTCCCCCTATCTCCATAAAGCATTTTATTATATTACAATAAATATGCCTTATGTTCTAAGTCGCCTGACTGCTTATATAATGTGAGAAAAAAGCCTGATATTACCATTTTGGATTGAATCAGAACTTTGGCTTACCGACTCTATAACCCTGGCTTTAAAGTGGACCAACACCCAGGGGGATCGGCCCGGGAATCTAAAGGAGAATACAGAAGAGATTTGAAGATTATTTGAAATAGCTTATTTTACACTGTTCCCAAGGTGGGAGGAAGTTAGTGTGTGTCTGGATAGGGCCTTTGAAGGAAATGTCCAGTTCTGGGGAATTCTCCTTAGACTCCAGGACCAGGCAGCTCCAGCAGTAACTAGAAGATCTGATTAGCCAGTCATGTACTGCCGATTGTTCAAATGCAGCCCTTCTAGCTGGTTGGTAGGTGTGGCCTGGGTACAGCCAGCTCCAACTGAAAATAATGGCCATCACCTTAGTACAATAGACAGAAACCAGTACACTGCCAGTCGGGACCCGGAAGTGCAGCTCCCAGCTTCACAAACCGGGGCTACAAGAGGATGATTGGTGGCACAGGACCAGTGGTAAAGTAATCGAATCTTCTAGTTACTGCCTGACATGCCCCGCCCTAGAGTCTAAAGAAAAGTTGACATAAGTGGACTTTTCCTTTTTCAGCAGCAAAAGACCAATGAAAATATAATTAATGACCTGCCTATCAAGCCTGCCAGGGAACTAATTAACAGCTAAGCCCCCGATTCAGTAAGCATGCCTTAACATATCTCATGAAGATAATGGCCATTTAATGCTTTATTTCAGGATAAGATATAAGATTAAAAAATGTGATTCACAGAAAATTGAACATTACATGAGTTTCTAAGTTCTTAAATGTGCACATATGTTTGTTATAAACACTAAGGGCCTAATTTATGATGTGCATCATTTTTGAGGCTATAGCACCAGTATTTCCAAATTATCTGGCATTATGCTGTGTACTACATTGGCGCTAGCAGTTATTGCACTGTTGACCCAGCTGCTGATTATCCCAGTACCAGTGAGTGCTGCTTTTCTAGTGCTTCCCAGCAAATGATATTTTTTCCTCCTTGAAATTTTCAGCGCTGTATTTTTCTGGCACTGGTCAGCGTTCCAAGAAACCACTGCTGGGGACAAGCTTTACAGTGCATTTTGGCTGCAGTTTAGTTGTTCTTCGAATTACACTGTGTTAAGCAAAAGAAGCCATTAAAATCAAATTTAATAACCCCGCCCATCTATGTCCTGTGTTTCAATTATTGACAAGTCCCAGTGCAAGGTTTAATCTAGCGCAGCTTCAACCAGAGCGCCCAGCACGACATCCTTTTCAGCACTACTGTTAAATAAGACGCTAGCTGGCGGCCGCATTGGCTTTAGCATTTTCTTTGGTAAATCAGATGCTGATTGCTGCTGAGACCAAAAAAGTGGCGCTGTGTGGTGCTGATGCTTCCTAAATAAGGCTCTTATTTCCTTTTATTTCAGGCAATAAAAAAAAGATTCAGTGTCTGGGAAACCTGAAGTTTCACTTTAAAAAGCAAATTAAATAAATTGTCGTGTTGCTCCAGTGAACGTTTTAGGCACAAATCATGCTCTAACTTACTCCCTTTATGGAAATATACCTTACTTTATCTCATGCATTATTTTGAAATAAAGCAACAGTCCTAATTTTCAGGAGATATTTTAACCCTCTTAGTGCCAGCCTACCTAGAGATTTTGTCACCCTCTGTTGCCAGACCATTTTTTACTATTCTGCTCTACACATGTTCAACTGTGATTTCACAGGAACATGGGCTGGGTCTGGGCTTTAACATGAAATGTTTTTTTATTATATTAGTGTATTCTTAAAATGTGTGTGAAACATGTGCAAAAACATAAAAAAAAAATGTGTACAATTTGTAGTTTTTGTAATAAAAAATGTTTTTCAATAAAATCATATTGCGTGTAATAAAGCTCTGTGTCTCCTGGTTACAATGGTACCACATATAGACACCCTTTCCTACCCAGGAGACCCCCCCCCAAAAAAAAAAATGAAACAGTGCTTTAGGAGATTTTCAGATAAAATCCGCACCTTGCAGTTTTTAGAAATACACAAAAAAAAACAACAACAAACTATACATTCCCTGGAATTACACACCTTAAGCTTTCTAGGCCTAATAGGCTTGTTGACGTGGTTACAGTTTTCTGGAAGTAATGCCTCAATGGTTTGGTTGCACAGGGTTTATCTAAAAAAGAATAAAAAAAACAGAATCAAAGCCACATTTTCCAAAAAAACAATATGCAAACAAGAATAAACAGGTTAAATCTGAAAAAGAAACATCCCCCAAACAGAACAATACCCAACACTCATAGGTACTGTTAAGGGAAGAGTTGCGCAGCTTGCATTTAAAAACGTCAGCTCTGCAAACAAAGTGTGCAGCTTGCGTTTTTTCAACCAAGACAACCCTTTACATTTTAAATACCCCCACAAACCATATATTTACTGAAAGTAAAGACATTAAGCTTTCTAGGCATACGCAACTTGTTGTGGTGGGCTCATCGTTACGGTAATAATCCCTCGAAGAATTCTTTGGTTGCACAGGCTTTCCCTAAAAAAAATTATAAAAAAGCAGAATAGAAAAACATACTTTCCAAGTGCAAGGTCCCCCCAATAGCTACTTTTAACCCTTTTAACTGCCAGCCTGCTTGAGATTTTGACACCCTCCGTTGACAGGTCATTTTTCACCATTTTACGCTAAGTTTAACTGTGATTGTCACTAAAGCGACACTTTTCTGATCCTGAGCAGATCAAACAGGACTCGACATGGGGCGACTTAGACGAACAAGCATTGAAAGATCTTATGACACTTTTAGATGAACAGGAACTACCAGAATCAAGTACTAGCCAACTGAGAAAACCCTCCATGTTCACTGCCTCATGGATGAATATTCCAGCCCTCCAAACCTTTTTCAACTTGGCGGACCATCCAAGAACTCCCACCTTCTACATCTTACCAAAGGTGCACAAGAACCCCATGAAACCCCCTGGAAGGCCAATCGTCTCAGATTCTACTGTCCCATTTCAATCCGAGGGCCCAACACATCTGGAGATCATGTATCTGGGGATGCCAGGAGCTCTGAAGCATTTGGACCTTCACAGCAAGAATTTTAATCATCTATTGGATATTTTATATATTAACAACATAACATGCTAGAGGAATAATCATATGCGCTCTGAATTTCTTGCTGTACTTGGGATAGCAGCCATTTGGGCCAGCATGTAGAACACTGTTTAGTCTATTTACTTTTATATGTATTAATTTTCATTTTAATTTTTATTATTTTTATTTTTCTCTAACTTTGTTCTTACTAATTGAGATTATGTGGCACCGGGTATCCACCTACAAATGTGGTTAACCTTAGAAGATTTAGTGTTCCACCATTTGGGCACTCTCTACGACCTTCCACTGACTAATAGTTGATATGTAAATTGCTCTTATCCTAAGTCATTTAGCTGGCACATGAGTTCTTAAGATAGCCACATGTAAATTTGTATACTTTTTGTAGAATACCTTGCCTTCTCTCTCCCTTGATACTCACCCACCATGGATCTGTACATTCAGCTACGTCGATCACAATGTGAAGTGGTGTGGGCGGGGGGTGGGCCCCGGCACGCAGCCGATTGGCGCCTCCTACTGCAGGGGCGCCGCCGCACTTCCTGTTCCTTGCGCTCCATCGGGCGGATGTGGCGCTGCGCCCAGGTTATGCCCTTGCGGCCCTATCTGGGGGTCAGGCCGGGCTCATCAATGGGCGCTGCGTGTCGCGTCCGCACGATGGAACAGCTGTTTACACTTAAGGTGAGTATAAAGCAGGGAGAGAGGGGACATGGCAGCACATACCCTGGTGAAGTGGCGTGTCGTCACGCAACGTGTTGGTAGCTGCTGCAGGGGGGGGGGGCGGCTCTGCATACTTGGTGATGTACTCATTTCTTTGATTCTTTTGACAGCTAGTTATTCCTGGTCTGGCTGGCACAATAATTGCTTAGCACTTCAGCACCATAGCACTTTGTTATTACCGAAATCTGCGTTACCTTTTTGCACTTGCACTTTGTTAAATGAATTTCTGTTTAATGAATTTGATAGCACTAGTCACTTATTGCATTTTTTCCCACTAGTAAGACTAGTAAAAGAATTATTTTTTTCTTGCACTTGAGTGCCTCCCAGCCCTATCATTTATGTGATAATATGTAATATACTTTTTTGACTTTTGGAATACTAGTCGCATTGCACAATTTCCCCCCACAGCTTGTGTTTTGATGTTTTTTAATTTTGTCCTGTATTGTTGTTTGTTTGTATTGATTGTGTAATAATTTTGTGATGAGATCACCTTAGTGTCAGCAACAACAAATAGTATGTTTTATTAATGGTCCATAAATTAATTAATGGTGTGCGGCCATTTATGGGGGTTCTTTTGGGGGTCACTCTAGGGCCCCATTTTGTGTTTATTTTAACTGTGATTTTTGATGGAATATCCAGGAAAATTTTATTTTTTTGCAGCAGAACTCAGGCTTTAACATAAAATGTCTTGTTTGTAATATATATATATATATATATATATATATATATATATATATATATATAGTGAGGGATTGGGGCGAAGGTCAGTGACTCAGACGACAGTTCTCCTTCAAATCAAACGTAATTTATTGAAAATAAGAATTCAACAGCCAAAGCATCTCTTAACATCAGAGATGGTTGCAGCACAAAACGCAGTAAATCAAGCGGTTACCTCACCGGCTTTTAGTAAAGTCCAGGGTAAGAAAATGCAGCAAGCTGTTGTACAAGGTCCACTTCCTGTTAGGGCGAGCGCCGCACGCCCATCTAGCAGCACTTCACTTACCTCCATGGCTGCATCCAGCCGTCATCCATTTTGCAGCTCTCTCCCTTCCCCCAATGCTTCCTTCTCACATGCTCAGGTGCGCGCACGTCTCCATCCACTAGAGGGCGAGCGCACTAGATTCCTGAGATTTAAAGGGCCTGTACAGCACTGATTGGTGCCTGCTCATCCAATCCTGCATCCACTTCCCCTATTTAAAGAGGCACTTCCTTTCCTTCAGTGCCGGATCTTGGTCTCTCCATGCTTGTTGAAAGTCAGACATTCTTGGATTGCTCACCCGTGTACCGACCTCTGCCTGTCCCCAACTCTGAACCTTTGCTGCCTGCCCCGACCTCGGCTACTCACCTTTACCGCGAACCTGTGCTGCCAGCCCCGACCTCTGCCTGTACTTACTACGCCTTTTGCCTGCCACTTGTGTACCTTGCTGAACCTCGGCTGACTGTGGGACTGGGCCGCTGTTTGGGGGTAGCGACCTGGGGGTCACTCGCCGCACAAGACCAACCTGCCTTGCGGTGGGCCCTGGTGAATACCGGTGGCCCCTTAGACTCCGCTCCCCTGACACGGTACCCGCCATCGGTCCCACAGTTAAAGCGGATCCACACCCGAGTCCGCTCCACCCGGTCCGTGACAGTAAGATCCGGCCATGGATCCCGCTGAGGTGCCGCTGCCGGATGCCACTGAATTGCCTGCTATAGTGGCTATGCAGTCCCGCCAGATTAATCAACTCTCTGCCATGATGCAGCAATTATTAACGATTCAGCAACAGCAAGTTCCATCACCGGCTCCAGCATTACCGCCACAGCCCCCGTTAGCATCTTCTGCCAGAATCCGTCTCTCCTTGCCGGCTAAATATGATGGGGATGCCAAGTTATGCCGAGGGTTCCTTGCCCAATGTTCCCTGCACTTGGAGTTGTTGGCGGATCAATTTCCCACTGAACGAGCTAAGGTGGCCTTTGTCATCAGTTTGCTTTTGGAGAGAACTCGCAGAAGGAACGAGAACCTTTGTCTGTACTGTGGTGGTTCTGAGCATTTTTTGAAGGACTGTCCTATCCGCCCTCCACGTCAGGGAAACGGGCGCACCTAGTGGCGGTGGGAGAGGCGTCCCTGGGTGTATGTGCTTCCTCTCCACGGCTCACTGTTCCTGTTCAACTTTCCATCTCACCTTCCACCTCCCTGAATTTAACCGCCTTTTTGGACTCGGGTTCTGCAGGGAACTTTATAGAGGCTGCCTTGATCAATAAACATAATATCCCTGTGAATCGCCTTGCTACATCCTTATTTATCACCTCAGTCAATGGTGATAGGCTGGACTGTACTGCGCGCTATCGCACCGTTCCCCTCCAATTAAAAATTGGACTCTTCCATCAAGAGAATGTTGAGTTCTACGTCCTCCCTAATTGCACCTCTCAGATTCTTCTAGGCCTTCCTTGGCTCCAACGTCATGATCCCACGCTTGACTGGACCACCGGCGATATCAAGACTTGGGGTGCAGCGTGCTTTAAGAGGTGCTTGAAGTCTGTTCCTGTTTGACCCATTCCTGCTTCAGCACCATTACCTGGCTTGCCTGAGATCTACCAGACCTATGCTGATGTATTCTGCAAGAAACAAGCGGAGGTACTTCCGCCTCATCGCCCCTACGATTGCCCTATAGACCTCCTACCGGGTACCACTCCTCCTCGGGGCCGAATTTACCCTCTCTCGGCTCCTGAGACTCAAGCCATGTCGGAGTATATTCGAGAAAATCTTCATAAAGGGTTCATACGGAAGTCTTCCTCTCCAGCAGGCGCGGGGTTCTTCTATGTGGCGAAAAAAGATGGCTCTCTTCGCCCTTGTATTGATTACCGCGGCCTCAATAAGATTACCGTTAAGAATCGCTACCCTTTGCCCTTGATTGCCGAATTATTTGACCGACTGCGTGGAGCCAGGGTCTTCACCAAGCTTGACCTGAGGGGAGCCTATAATTTGATACGTATACGCGAGGGCGATGAATGGAAGACCGCCTTCAATACCCGCGATGGCGACTTCGAATATTTAGTGATGCCCTTTGGTCTCTGCATGCACCCGCAGTATTCCAGGAATACGTAAACTAAATTTTTCGGGATTTGCTTTACTCCTGTGTAGTTGTATATTTGGATGATATACTCATCTTTTCATCTAATCTAGAAGAACATCACGGTCACGTCCGGCAAGTCCTGTCTCGTCTCCGTCAACACCATCTTTACGCCAAGTTGGAGAAGTGTCTTTTTGATCAAACCGCCTCACCCTTTCTTAAATATATTGTCTCTGCTCGTGGTCTATAGATGGACCCCAGTAAGTTAAAAGCAGTTCTGGATTGGCCCCGTCCTATTGGCCTGCGAGCTATTCAACGTTTTCTGGGCTTTGCCAATTACTATCGGCAGTTTATTCCTCACTTCTCCACTGTAGTGGCGCCTATTGTGGCCCTCACGAAGAAAAGCGCCAATTCTAAGTCTTGGCCTCCTCAGGCGGAAGAGGCCTTCATTGTTCTAAAAAAGGCCTTCTCCTCTGCACCGGTGTTGTCTAGGCCAGATCCATCTCGGCCTTTTGCCCTAGAAGTAGATGCCTCTTCCATTGGAGCGGGAGCGGTGCTCACTCAAAAATCGTCTACTGGCAGAATTCTCACCTGCGGGTTCTTTTCGAAGACCTTTTCTCCAACTGAGAGGAATTACTCCATCGGGGATCGGGAGCTACTCGCCATCAAGTTGGCGTTGGAGGAGTGGAGACACCTCTTAGAAGGTTCTGCCCATCAAGTATCCATCTATACTGATCACAAAAATCTATGTTATTTAGAAACTGCCCAGCGATTGAATCCACGACAAGCTCGTTGGTCGTTGTTTTTCGCTCGATTCGATTTTCAGACCTACTTCCGGCCAGCCACTAAGAACATCAGGGTGGACGCCCTTTCTCGCTCCTCTGACATCTCTGGTGTAGAATCCACCCCACAACATATCATCTCGCCTGAACGCCTTGTCCACTCTGCCCCCGCTACTCTTGTACAAGCGCCACCGGGAAAGACCTTTGTGCCAGCTCGCCAACGTCGCAAAATATTAGAATGGGGGCATTCTTTCCATGTAGCCGGCCATGCCGGCATCAGGAAATCTTGTTCTATCATTTCTAGATATTATTGGTGGCCTTCTTTTGAAAAGGATGTGACCGAATTCATTCAGGCCTGTACCACCTGCGCTCACGACAAAACCCCTCGCCAAAGGCCTGTTGGTCTACTCCATCCTCTTCCTATTCCGGATACCCCATGGACACACATTGCTATGGACTTTATTACTGACCTCCCTTCTTCGCATGGCAATACTGTTATTTTGGTGGTAGTGGAAAGGTTTTCTAAAATGGCGCATTTTGTTCCTTTGCCCGGTCTCCCGTCGGCTCCTCTGTTGGCAAAATACTTCCTGAAGCATGTCTTTCGACTTCATGGATTACCTTCACACATTGTCTCAGACAGAGGGGTGCAGTTTGTGTCCAAGTTCTGGAGAGCTCTTTGTAAACAAATGAAAATTAAATTGGACTTTTCCTCCACTTATCATCCCCAGTCTAACGGCCAGGTGGAAAGAGTCAACCAGATTCTCGGGCATTATCTTCGCCATTTTGTTTCTGCGCGTCAAGACGATTGGGTCGATCCGTTGCCTTGGGCGGAATTCTCGTATAATTTTAAAGATTCTGAGTCCACGAGGAAGTCCCCGTTTTTGGTGGTGTACGGCCGTCAACTCCTTCCGCCTCTGCCTTTATCCACGTCCTCTGGAGTGCCCGCCGTGGATTACATCACACAGGATTTCTCCACCATCTGGCAAGAAACACAGCATTCCCTTTGTCAAGCTTCCACCCGTATGAAGGTTAGCGCTGATAAAAGGAGAAGAGCTCCGCCTGTTTATTCTCCAGGAGATAAGGTGTGGCTGTCGGCAAAATACATCAAAATTCCTAGCTACAAATTGGGCCCCCGTTACCTGGGTCCTTATAAGATCAAACAACAGATCAATCCAGTTTGTTATAAGCTACACCTACCTACATCACTGCGAATTCCCAATTCTTTCCACGTTTCCCTGTTGAAGCCAGTTATTGTCAATCGATTCTCTCCTAAAACCTTGGTGCCTGCCCCAATCTCTGGTACTGAGGATGCCTTTACGGTGAAAGAGATCCTGGCCTCTAAGCTCTCCAGGGGTAAAAGATCTTTTTTAGTCGACTGGGAAGGCTGTGGACCTGAAGAAAGATCTTGGGAGCCCAAAGAGAATATTCTAGACCGTAGTCTCATCTTGGATTTTCTTGGCCCCAAGAAGAAGGGGAGACCCAAGGGGGGGGTACTGTTAGGGCGAGCGCCGCACGCCCATCTAGCAGCACTTCACTTACCTCCATGGCTGCATCCAGCCGTCATCCATTTTGCAGCTCTCTTCCTTCCCCCAATGCTTCCTTCTCACATGCTCAGGTGCGCGCACGTCTCCATCCACTAGAGGGCGAGCGCACTAGATTCCTGAGATTTAAAGGGCCTGTACAGCACTGATTGGTGCCTGCTCATCCAATCCTGCATCCACTTCCCCTATTTAAAGAGGCCCTTCCTTTCCTTCAGTCCCGGATCTTGATCTCTCCATGCTTGTTGAAAGTCAGACATTCTTGGATTGCTCACCCGTGTACCGACCTCTGCCTGTCCCCGACTCTGAACCTTTGCTGCCTGCCCCGACCTCGGCTATTTACCTTTACCGCGAACCTGTGCTGCCAGCCCCGACCTCTGCCTGTACTTACTACGCCTTTTGCCTGCCACTTGTGTACCTTGCTGAACCTGTGGGACTGGGCCGCTGTTTGGGGGTAGCGACCTGGGGGTCACTCGCCGCACAAGATCAACCTGCCTTGCGGTGGGCTCTGGTGAATACCGGTGGCCCCTTAGACTCCGCTCCCCTGACACGGTACCCGCCATCGGTCCCACAGTTAAAGCGGATCCACACCCGAGTCCGCTCCACCCGGTCCGTGACACTTCCAGGGCATACGAGCCCACGCTGTTAGTCCCCACAAGTCCGAGTTTGGGGTGACACAAGCAAAGTCCTTTGGCTTTAATCCAGGTCTCTTATTCACACTGTGCAGTACGGCCTGGGCTCCTTACTCCAGGCTGGTCAACAGCAAACTGACTTCTTTTATTTAGGCTTCCTCGCAATCAGCCTCATCACCTGTGCGAGGTCTGGGATCAGGGAACAAACCTGTAGAGGACTGGAGAATGTGAACTGGGTCCTGAAAACACGACATGGATTGTACCTGATAGAGCATAGCAGGGGAAAAATAGACACCATTTATTACTTTCCCATACACCTTACCACAATATATATATATATATATATATATATATATTTGTTTTTTTTTTTTTTTAATTGTCTTGTCTGATTTAAATAAAACATTTATTTTATTCCAGAAAACTATATTGCATGTGAAAGCCCCATTTCTCCCAATTAAAACAGTACCACATATGTACTGGTAGCCCCCATTCCTGCCTAGGAGACCCCCCAAACTCAAAAGAGCACTTTATAACACTTTATATATATTACAAATAAAATACAGCTACTATCCACACTATAAAAGGGTTAAATAAAAAAAAAACTGGCGTTTGTTTGAGGGACCTTGCTGAAAGTGAATGGCAGTTTATTCTCCTAAAAAGTTGTAGCATTTTCTCACCTGGTGCTTAATTGACTGTAAAATATTTGGAAAAATCCCTAGCAAGCACTTCTAGAGAGACAGATATGTAATGAATAAATGCCATTGTTAACTTTCTTGGCCACCTGACAACTAATAGCTGGTGCAGGGTTGTTTTTAGGGGAGGGAGAGCAGGGCAATCACCCTGGGTGCCAAGGTACATGGTTTAAACATGAATTAGAATTCCATTAATTTAAATTTGAATTTCAGGAACTTTTGTAGTTAAACAAGTTGCTTTATAGCAGTTGGATTGAAAATATGTGGACACCCCCCTTCCTTTTCTAAACTTTTTCATTTTCCTTTAAATGTATAAAGGTTATATATTCTTACTATTTTAAAAGTTTTAATATTGTTTCTTTCACCAATTAAAGTAGTGAGTTTATTATTAGCTGTGCTTTTGCACCTAAAATGCAAGGAATCAGGCAAAATTTCCTATATAATTATACTTTTCTGTTTTTTTTTCTCTTGTTATACTGTTCCTTCTCCTACAACTAGTTGTTAAAAATGCAGTTATAAAACTGAAGTTTCACTTATGTACACTTAGGTGGGTACAAACTGGAGATGGCTGGTGATACTTTTGGTCATAAGGCCTACCGTTCTCTAGGCTTACAGTGCACCCCATGATTGTTGGGTATGTGACTGTTTCTGCTAGGAAAATGAGAGTGTAATCAGACATTATTGTTTAATCAAAATATATAGGTGAAAATACTGCGCTAAATACTGCGCTAAAATGCTTTAAAACCCAATATTTTACATCAAAAACAACAATTATACAGCTCCACGTGCAAAAACGTATATCCCACCAATAAGTCCACATAAACCTGCTTAAAAAGCACAGAGCTAAAATGTCTTCAAGTATAAGTCCTCTTTAAATTGTGTCTAGTAATGCTTTAGATCCACCAGTGACTGTGCGATCAAACTTTGTGCAATCCCACCACCATAAATATGCTCTTACCAAATGAATGGTATTGGAATGCGTTGAATCAATAAAATTTCCATATGGTTTCCCACTCTTATAGGAATTACCGACCACCCTTAATACTCAATTATTGATGGTAGAAGGACTCCATGATATGGTCATGTAAAGAAAAAATATAAAATTCATAGTGCAAGATGCTAAAACCAAACTGCTGTTTATTTCTATGCCGATGGGACACTCACATTAAAACATTAAAAATGCGCATCAATCATACAGGCCAGATGGCCAACTCACGCTGCTCAGTCCCCGGAACCTCGCAGGGGGAGAGGGTATCCAGGACCGCCGGCTCCAACGCGTTTCGTCACCCTCTGCGACTTTAGCTAGGTGAGCCGGCACGGCGGTGATTCCTTTTAAAATAGCCGATCTTGTGGGCGGGGCTAATACGTCATCCCGCCGCTCATCCAAACATAGCGGCGTACATCATTGCGCTCGCTAACAAGTCAGAACCGAGCACTTATCCTCCAATCGGAGCGCTCGTTACATCTTCAAAATGGGATTTGACAGCACCATTTTTCTCAACTTCACAGACCCGAGCATGTATCAGGACAAATAAAGATTTTTTTAAAAACAACGCTTCAAAAAGAACAGCTCATCCGCTCATTTCTAATCACTCCACAAGCTGTAAATAGCAGAAGGAGTATTAACACCCTTCAGGCAATAAGAGGATCAAATTAAAAATAGCACTATGAAAGATAATTAAAAGGATTTTTAAAATTTGGCTGGCAAGCTTCTCAGAATTATAAAAGTTTCAAAGGTTGATATGGAAAGATTTAAATCCATCCGGGATTAAGCAAGGTGAGTTAGCCTTACAGATATAAGGATACAAAAACAATTTATATTTTTATAAAAAATTTTAATTAAAATAGCAAATTAATACCAGGGCAATTGGGGCATTTTTCTTGACTTTCAATGTCCCATCCTCCCCAAAATATTAAAAATATATTAATGCATACCCTATGCAAGAACCTCAAAGGGGACCTAAACATGAGTGCACACTAAAATGAATCAAAGAAACGATTAATGGCTTACAATGTCCTGTCCCACCTAGAAAATTAAGGCATACCCAATACGAGACACTTCCAAAGGGGACCTAAACTAGGATGAATCCAAAAAACAATTCAGGTCAAACGCTAGGTTTAGCCCATTAGGGCTTAGGGTATCTAAATTAAATATCCAATAACTCTCCTTCTTCCCGAGTCTGATTCAATCCACGCCAATGACTATCACCTTTTCCAATGCCATAAAAGACATAAAAGAAGGATCACAATTGTGTGCAGTCTTAAAGTGCGCTGAAAGGCTGTGGGACCCAAACCTTTCCTTCCTTCCATTGTAAATATGCTCCCGAATCCTGATTCGGAGCTCCCTTGTCGTATGTCCCACATACAACAGGTTACATGTGCACCAAATAAGATAAACTACAAATTTTGATGTACACGTAATCACTTTCTGAACCTTAAATTCCTTACCTGTCCTTGGTTGGACAAAAGATTTAATCGGCCTCGGCACCGCAGCCCGCACATGCGCCGCATTTATAGAACCCCTTTTGTTCACTAGCAAAAAAAGAGGACGGGTGAACACTTTGTTTGGGGGGATCAACATAACATAATATTTCTCAGATTAGGTGCTTTTTTAAAAACTAATTTAGGTCTCTTTGGTAATACTGGCCCAAGCACCTCATCTCCCTGCAGTATATGCCAATGCTTGGTCAAAATTTTTTTGACCGCTTGATGTTGTATACTGAAATCAGTAATAAAGGAGAATTGGTCATCATTAGTTGATTTCTGCATCGGTCCTCTTTGGAAAAACCTATCCTGGGCCCTGACCTGTATTAGCTGTTGGTTCACAATCTTAGGCCCTTATTTAAGAAGGGATAGCGTCAGGTAGCGCCTGGTTAATGAGAGAGGTAGCGACAGATAGCGACTGGTCAACGCCGGACACGACACGCAATTTATCAAGCAGAATCTGTTTAGCGACTCGGATAGCGCCATGTAGCGTCTGATTCATCATTTTCACAGCCTCAGAGAACAGCGCCAGGTATGACCTCTCGCTACCTGACGCTCTCCCATACATTTCAATGGACGATCCTTTTCTTCTCTTTAAACAGGTTTTTTTTTTCCAAAAAAATCACAAATAATTCTGTGACCTCTTCTGGCATTAAAATAGCATAATTTTTTCATTTTTTATATATTTCCTCAGAAATGACATTACAGGTCTGGCATTAAAGTGTTCATGTTACAATGTTGTTACAATGCAATTCCATATGTTTTCGCTTTGTTACTAGTTGATAGATGCTTGAAAACAGATAACACACCACCTCCTGCGCTCTGGGCTTCAAACAACTATTTTTCAGCGCCAGAGATTTGGGAGGCTGTTTTTTTGCTGAATATGATGTGAGTCGGTTGATATGAGCTGTCGCTAACATGCGCTCCCATACAGCGCTGTACTGGTCAAATAGTGACTCCTCACAATGTATTCAACATTACTGAACAGCGACTGAGTCGCTATAAAGTAACTACTCACGGCCGAGCACTGCGACTACTAGTGGGCGCTCTGAAAATGCCTGCTACAGACGCTCATCTGTCGCTACCTGCCGCTAATGATGAATCAGCCTGTTTGTGTCATAACCCTTATCCAGGAATATTTTGCTCTGTTATGTATAATTACATAAATGTCTTATTTGTTACAGGTTCCCTTTAAAAAAAATCAAGTCATTTGTGCATTTTCTACTTTATTATCCCAGATAAAATTCCTGTTCCTTTTACAAAATATTTATATTACAATTATATTGCTTAATCTTACAGAGTTCTTGTTAGCTGTGGGTATGTAGCTCTATAATTATATGTAGCTGGATTATTGAAAATCCAATTGGGGTTTTACCACACAAAGAGTTCCAGAACTGCATGCTCTCAGCTATAATGGAAGCTGCTGAGAGGATATGTCTTAATAGTGCAACATGTAAAAAAAACATAATAGCCCAAAAAGCTTTAATTAAGCCACAATTTTCCCAAGCTAAAGATAAATACCGTATTTGCCGGCGTATAAGACGACCCCCCAACATTTCCACTCAAAATATAGTTTGTTATACACTCGCCGTATAAGACTACTCCCTCTTCCGCACACCAAATAAAACGTAAAGAACATCAGATTACACTGCAGCCGCATCCCTGCTCGCCTTTAGTTTGGGATGTGCCCACACTGGCTATTCAGAATGCGTCCCAGCTAAAGGCATAGTAGGGATGCATCTGCAGTATAATGTGGTTTGGGCTCTGGGAAAAGGGCCAGATGGGGGTTTCACACAGTGGAGGACCACAATTTGGGATACCCCTGGAGTAGGGGACAAAACCCAGTGGGGCCTCCCAAATTTGGAAGCCCCACTATGTGAAATACCCCCGACTGGCCTTTTTCTCAGAGCGCACATCAGATTACACTGCAGCTGCATCCCTGCTCGCCTTTAGTTGGGGACGTGCCTGTGCTGGCTATTCAGAATGCATCCCAGCTAAAGGCATAGTAGGGATGCAGCTGCAGGGTAATGTGGTGTTGGCTCTGGGAATAGGGCGGGTTTTACAGTGGGGCATCCCGAATTGGAATGCCCCAGTGGGTTTGTTCCCTACTCCAGGGGTATGCCAAATTGGGTTTCCTCTACTGTGTGAAACCCCCCAACTGGCCCTTTTCCCAGAGCCCAAACCACATTACACTGCAGCCACATCCCTACTATGCCTTTAGATTGGACACATTCTGAATAGCCAGCACAGGCCCCAACTAAAGGCGAGCAGGAATGTGGCCGCAGTGTAATGTGGAGTCTGGGAAAAAGGCCAAACGGGGGATTCAGACAGGGGGGCATTCCATTTTGCTTCCCCTGATGCAGGGAACAAAACCCAATGGGGCATCCCAAGTTGGGGTGCCCCCTGTGTAAACTCCCCCAATTTGGGATGCCCCCTGTGTAAACTTCTCCAATGACCCCGTTTACCAGAGTCCCCACCACATTACACTGCAGCCACATCTCTGCTTGCCTATAGCTGGGGACATGCCTGGGTTGTTTAGAATGTGTCCCATCTAATGGCATAGTGTGTAATGTGTGGGGTCTGGGAAAGGGGCCAGTTGGGGGTTTTACACTGGGGGATGCCCCATAGAAACTTTTTTTTTTTAATAAATCTTAAATAAATCACACCTCAGATCAGATGCAGAAGAGTCCCCTTCAAAGTGGAGAGCAGCGAGGGCGATGTCAGGAGCGCGTGCCAGGAGCCAGCCCCCTGCCTGCCCACACAGTCCCTGAGAGCAGGAAAGCTGATCTGCTCGGCGCTCACCCTGCTGGCCTGCTCAGTCTCTCCCTGCTCTGATCAACTAGTGCTGCCTGAGCAAGAGCATCGCTCTGCAGGAGGAGGAGGAGGACGATCGTGCTGCCCAGCTTGGTGAAGGTAAGTACATTTACTGCGACGGCGTAGGACATGACAGCGCGGGACAACTGCACGCGGGACCACAGATTAAGAATCAGGGCAGTCCCGGGAAAATCGTGACAGTTGGGGGGTATGTATGTGACCCAGGTGCACCCGGTGTATAAGACGACCCCCCCACTTGGAGGCATGTTTTACAGGGGGAAAAAGTCGTCTTATACGCTGGCAAATACGGTAGTTAAAACTTTTACCCAAGGAAAAGCGCTTTTAGCTTGGAAAGATCAAAGCTCAGGGAGTTTTAGAGTCCAGACACAGACTAACTTTCTTCCACCATTATCATCCTTGGGAACAGTTTTCAAAGCATTTCAAAATCTATGATTATATGTAAATAGTGCATGTATACTAAACAAAGGCACTTTCTTCACTTTCATATCTGGGTCTCGGCTGAGCTGGGCGGGGCGTGTCATGGCGAAGCTTTATGAGTCACCAGCAAGCTCTGCTGTGGCCATGAGAGACAGCTGTGAGACCACTGGTTTGCCGTGGTCTCACTGGGCAGAAATACACCAAAAATAGACCCTAATCTTAGGAATAAAAAGGAAAAAAATAACTACAGTATAGAGTCAAAATCCAAAACATGAGCTAAAGGGAACCCCAAAGTTGGTACTGCACCTACCCAAGAAAAATTTGCGGAGTCCCAAGGCCAGGAAAACAAACTGGTTCACAGACACAGGGCAGTAATGTGAGCATAGCTGCCCTAGGAGTATGACGACCTGCTAGCAATGAATATGAAATAGCAGCACAGAAGAAGCAGACTGAGCAAGCAACAGAGCTGACTAAACCATATCCCGCTGCGCCTGGCTGAAGGAGTAGTAAATACATATCTCTTTAAAGCCAAGTGCAGCATATAATGAGGATTAGTACAGCTAAAACTTAATGTTTACTTCCATAGATAAAATTAGATGGAGGTGCACAGCAAAAATAAATATACATGTCCCTTGCATTTAGTTAATATGCTTCAGAGCTATTGCAGGTCATACATTGGCATACAGCTCCATGGAAGTTGTTGGTTGCTGTAACATTGCCACTACAGAAAGTCTGCTTACTATTACATACACCTCTTGGTCTTGGAGTGGAGAACAGATGAGGTTGTTCTTAAAAATTGAACTTGCTATTCAAAAAGGGATCTGATATTAATCTAGTTCAATACAAACGATTAGTGTTGCAGTTCTCTGATTCAGTTTGGGACTATCAAAGCAGAATTTTCTCATTATTCTAGAAATCTGATGGGCCTCCCCTACAACACCCTGAGTAACTAATCAGCAGCCATCCGGTAACAATGAAAAGGTGTGTCTTACAGTTTGGATGAGGGGTAGAGTCCTATTGACACCTGCATCACCAGACACCTACACCGTTGTGGTATAAAAGTTCTGGGCTGACCTTATCCTCTAAAGTTGCTTTGTGTTGAACAACTGATTTCTAACAGTAACAGACCATGAGCTACCCGGTGGGGGGGGGGGGGGGGCGGAATGAGGCGTATGCTCCATAAAAGGGAAGTGTTATTTCAGATTTTCAGGCAGGACAATTGTCCAGAAACCCTCTTAAAGCAGGTTATGTATGTGTTCTTCTCAAAAAAGAAAAAAAAGTTGTATTTCATTATTTTAAAAATATAAATTGACAAAATAGAGGAAATGGCATGAACATGGCATGAGGATGGTAGGAATAGTAGAGTTGGTATTGGCTTGGGAAAAAACAAAGACAACCATTTCTTCTCCATTCCCAAATGGCTGGCGAGGGCACACTCCCTGTTAGAGGGAGGCGGAAGATGCGACCGTCAAAGCCGCTGCTCCTAGTCGCGCCGCGGGAATGGGAAGAGGTGAGCTGGGTTCGGCCCGATCTGGGGGGCTTCACACAGCGGGGCACCCCGGATCGGAAAGAACCAAAACCCAGGATAGTCAAAATCCTGGGTTTTGGTCCCCTTTAATGGGGGATGCTGCTCACTGTCTGTACTGGGGTGATTGCAGATGATTTTGCACACTGCCTGGTATGGGGTGATTGGAAGGGGGATTTTATCACATCATTCGGTTCAGAATAGTTTTTTCTTATTTAGCTCCTCTAAACCCTGTGTGCTTATTATGGTAAGGTGTGTTTTGCTGTTCGAAAAATATAGTCCCTGTAGGCACAGCCTGGACTATATGTGCAATGATCCCTCACTGTTTACTATTTAGATAGCTAGTGGATAAAAGCTATTGTCAGTCCTTGTGTAAGGTACCCTAAATCTGCATCCTGAAGATAGGGCATTGAAGGAGGAATGGCCAGGGTGGGTGGGGTCTTTAAGGCCCTGGATTTGAGTTCATCTAGGTTAGAAACTGGCATCTTGATAATGTTCTCTGCCGTTTTGATTATCCTCTGTAGTCGGTGCTCGTCTTTCATTTTGGTACCACCATAGAAGGCAAGAAAGTTTGCATTTCAGATGGATTTGATGAAGGCTGTGTAGTACATAGACAATATTTATCTGTGGAAGACCAAATTTCCTAAGCTGCCTCAGTAAATAGAATCTTTGTTGGGCTTTCTTCAGTACCGTGTCAACAAGCGTGTTTCACTTCAGGTCATGTGTGATGTGAACCCCCAAAAAATTTGTCTCCATCACTCATGTTGTGCAATGTGACTTACCCGGCTGATTCTTGCCTGTGGCTTGAGTAGCTACGTACTGTTTCCGCCAGTCTGTGGGGCCAGATCATCAGCAGCAAATGACAGAGAAGAAAAACATGCTTAGGGCCAAATCTACATCAGCAGTTGTGTCTGGCACCTTCACACTACATATTGCTAACATAATGCTAACAGTGCTAAAGACACATGTTACTTCTTAATGTCTTTTTCTAAAGTGCATTTACACACACTACAAGTAAGACACAATCTAACTTGGTGCTCAGCCATGGCTGGTTATGAGCCATCTCCGAGTCCCCACACACAATTGCACAGCTTTTTGTGGATTTGACTCTATTGGTCAGGGTCTACTGCTACTGTTTTTAAGAGCACTTACGTTTTGCAGGGCTGTGTATCCGATATGAGGGTGAGTTTTCACACCTGGCAACCACCTCCCCCAACTTCTCCTCCTTTTCTACTGTTGCTGTTTTGGTAGGCATTAAAACAGAACTACAGTCAAAAATGACTGTAGGCTAGTTCTGATAGGCGCTGATAGGCTCGTCCACTGGTCACGAAGCTGATTGGCTGCACCGCGGCCACCGCAGGAGAGGCCCAGAAGTGGCGATTATCCCGGCACCTGGTTTCCTATTTTAATGGTAGTAATGTGGGGGCCTACCAGGTCAGCTGGAGTTGACAGATTGGGAAAATACTGTCGAGGGCATCATGACCCCGGAAAGTTTTGTTGGTGTGGAGGGCACTATGGATAACGATCGCCTCAAGTGGCTCATATTACTGGGTGCCAATGCACCCTAAATTCATGTGACAAACCTCAGTTAATGCACTTGGGTCCAATTTGAGGTCAAATGACATTAAACCTTCTACCTATGCCTGGCCAGACACAGCCACTTTGGAGGACTCATCCGGCTATGTTATTATGTCATGGTCCCATCACATTAAATGTCCACACGGGGAGCATGAGACATGGCAAGGTAGCTTGTTCTCTAGTTTTTTTACCTGCAATGCCAAGTGAATGTCAAACAAAGTTGTGGGCCCTGATGGGAAGCATGGCCAACTTTGTCCTTGCCCTGGAGGTTTGGGCCACTAAACACAATGGATATAATGCTTGGCGCACATTGTACAGTTATGTGTTGCAGTAAGAAATAAACATTTAGGGTATTGGCCAATCAAAACCAACACACTAATTTCAACAAACAGGCACAAACACTCCTCATGCATGTACCTAAGTAGATGTTAACCTTTCTTCTCCAGATGAGTGAACCTGACGCTGGCAACAAACACACAACAGTCCGAAATGTCTCACACCCCACAACCAGGCCAAGGAGACATATACAAGGGTCCAGCCAGACAGGAGCAGACGATTGTCCTGGATCTTTATCCTGTGGAGGAGAGTCAAACCCAAGAGCAGCCAAGGCACACAACAGTTGGCCCTTTGGCTCCAACCCCAAGCCAACATATAACCCCAGCACAACACCAGGTGGCATGCCGGAAAAGTGCTGCCATGAAGCATGGAGGCCCTCAGAGCATAAAGTTAACGCTTCCATCAGGCACAACTGGTGTATCGGCAACTACAGCATCAGATCAACCAGATCCACGAGGACCTGGATTTGGGACTGCAAGAGGTCATGTGTCACAATGTGCAAGTGGAGGCGGAGCAAAGACAACACAATTTAAGTATGGAGGAGATCATTTGGGAACTAATGGGTGGCCAGGTGCATAACCAACACCATAGTGAGAGTGACAATTAACTGGGTGGTCCAAACATGCAAAGGCCATCTGACACTTCCCTGTCCACATGGCGCTACAGTGGCAGCATGTGTGAGTTTGTCCTTTGTGGGTCTGGCACTGTGGTTGCTGTGTGCTACTTACCCCTTCTTTTCACACCCACTTAGAGATAAACCATCCCCTTGAATTGAAAGTTGAAAAAGACAAAAAGTGCGCTGTACTTGTTGCCCCTTGCTCACTTACATTGCCAGCATAATGTTTCTCCGGTAAGGTCTTCATAAACAATAGGCTCAGGGGGCACAGAGCCAACAACTTTGTGGGTGTGAGCAAAGCCCCATAGCTGTGATCCAAGCACCGGAAGCGAACATTCAGCAACCCAAAATGCAGATCAACGAGGGCCCTGGTTTTGTGATGGGCTGCATTGAAGGTCTCCTCTTTGTCTGCCTGGGGCTTCAGGAAATGGGTGATGAGCCAGGGCAAGTAGAGGTACCCGGAGTCACCTGTAAAGACATACATAGCTGTCAAAGCTTTGGCTCTTAACAAACATTGTCACAATGGTGAGCAGGCTAAATAGATGGCCAAGCAGGGTTCAGCACTGGAGGAGGGGGTACAGTGAGTGCGACTGCACTGCGGTCCCATCATTCTTGTGCATCCACCATATTTATCATATTTGTGCTCACTTGCCGTTTCAGCCCTTAGTTGTCTAGCTGCAGGTTACTCTATAAGCTTCGAAAGAGCCCCAAATAAAGTTCACACCAGTTCCTTGGCTTGTGGGTACAGTGGGACTGGGTGCAGGGGTCTGTGAGGAAGACTAAGGGGGTAGGGATTAAATGTGGGTGTTAAAAACAGCAAAACTGTTCCGGGTCTACCTATGGCCAGTCCGCCCTTGCTTTGCACTATGTTTGCTCCCGTCTGTCTATTCAGTTGAATGTGCAGATGGGAGTGCTCATGGAGCCAGGAGATGCCACTATGTGCTTTCTTCCATAATGGTGTCGCCCAGGATCTTGAGCGCCGGTAGAACGGTGCTGGACTGTGAGCAAGGTAAGGTTTTTTCTTTGTAACCCTGCTCCAGTGCCAGGAGAGAGTGGCAGTGCAGGGGGATTACGCCTGACTGGATTTCTACTTTAATAATTATGCATTTAATAAAGCTAAGCTTATTTTTGTCAAAATACCCAAGCGTTTGGGGTGTATGTGCAACATTAAACGAATTTGAAACAAATTATGTAGACACTTTTCAGCACACAAAAAAATTAAATAAAAAATATTTTTCTTCAATTTAAAAATTCACGTGTCCGTGTAATGGGCCAATTCTATAGGTGGGGTTCACATTATTTTAATGGGGTAGATATTTTATTTTAGAAGTTACAAACCAGCCGCCTATGGGAAATCCAAACACATTAAAAAGGAACCTCTCCACAGGTGTTTGGATTTCAAATAGACTGCTGTTATTTAATAACTTCTAAAATAAAATATCTAACCTATTAAAAATAATTTGCATCTTGTCTGCATACCTGCCCCGTCACATGCGTGGGTCAAACTCTAACTTCTTCCCTAAACTCAGCTTCTCCCAAAAAATCTAATTCATTTGGATAACCCAGTATTTGCTAGTAAAGTGTGCCTGTGACCCTTGGATCATCCTGACTATTAGTATTGATTCTTCTTGTTATTTTTTCCTCTACGCTTCAAGATGCTATTATGGCTAAAATATTATTCTGTCCATAAAAAAATCAAAACTGAATAAAATAAATACATAATAGCGAACAACTCATATTGCTAAACCTTACATTGTTCAGTCATGCATGGCAACAACAAATCTGTGTCTGCAATTCCACAAGAAGACAAGAATCCTGTATTCTACAGCTATTAAATTCATTCCAAAGTAGACTTGCCTTGGAAAATATCCAGACTTCAATTAGGATAGTCTGACAGGCTGGTTTAATTATTATTTTGAAGACATTTTAGGAAAAACATTATGCAAACTAATAACTGAATCATATCTTTAAGTCTGTGAAACACACTGTCAATCAGAAGTTACAAGAATGAGTATAATATAGTTAGATAAAGTAGCCTACTGAAATTGTTGAATGTATAATAGAGCTTCCATAGTCTAAAGAACATCAGGTAATGCTTAACCTTAAATTCACTTTAAGCCTACTGGAATACTAAGCCAAGGCTTGGTATGTTATGTTAGTTCAAGGTGGTTGCCTACTGAAGTGTAATACACAAAATACAAAAAGTCTCTGTACACAAACTGTTAGCTACTGTATCCTCTAATAGAACAAGTATTCCTTAGGTTGGAACATGTTGCAACACATGTTTAACGACTGTGACACGGGCCACGCTATTCTGTTCTTGGTTTGAAAATAACAAGCTGGCTGTCCTGATGTCTTTGCCTGGCCTGTACAATTAAAACGCACCAATGCAAATGAGTTTTACATCAGAATTCAAGTCAGCGGGATGGGCTTTGATCCTCATAAGGCACACGATAAAAGCGTACCTGCTGCATGATTTGCCCTTCCTTTGTTCCCCCATGGGTCTCGTGCCACTCTCCTTTCCAAATATGTCTACCACCATGTTGTTTTACTCCCAGGCACCCCAGTGCCTCAGAGACCTCTTGAGCAGGTGCAGTAGTCTTTTGATTTGTGCAACAAGTTTGTGCGTGTGTGCCTGAGAGCATCCTTTTTGGAGTTCAGTAAACAAGCATGCAGCCCATTTACAATGTATCTGGGACTACCTGCAGATACCTCCTCACCCACCACCATGAGTGTTAAAAGAAAGACTGGTGGGTGGAGGGGAAGCTGCCTGCTTCTGGATTTCGCCCGATAAAAGCTGATCAGGCAGACTAATTGAATTAAAATTGCTTGCAATGGGGCTTTGTGATGGCGGCAGCAACACACCATGGGAGGCCTAAAGGCTAGGCCATGGAAGAGCAGATCTTGTTACTAGGGAGTGTTTAAAAAGTTATATTATCATAAATGGTCAGGTGGCTGAGGGGTATTTAAAAAAACAGGTGGCCAGCCCTGGCATTAAAGACTACAAATCCATATAGCCCACATGGGCACTGGGCTCTTCTGCACCGGTGGCAGTGCAGATAATTGGGGGGATTTGGCAAGTTGCCCCCTTGCTAGAAGGTTAGTTCCTGTCCCCTCATACCCTTTGAACTGGTACACAGTTCCCAAAGGTTAACAGTTCACAAAGAATTAATGTGAAAAAAACCCACACCAGAAAAATTCCTTTAATAAAGTCTAATATTAAACGAATTCTTCCTCCTTCCTCACTATCCATCGAGGGGTACTGTCTCATGCCGTACACCCTGTACTAAGTCATTCTCCACTGAAGACAGCAGGACAGAGGAAACAGATCCTCTGCCCTACACCAGGCCCCCTCGCCTATAAATAGCCTCTTCCTGTGGCGGGGAGTGCAGCGTACAATGGTCAGATATTCAGTGCCTGCTTGGAGCTTACCCGGCCCATGCTCCAACAGTGACAAAAAACATCTGGTCACTCTGGCATTTTGCTCTTTATTTTGTTTCATCTGTGCCAAAGGAGGATGGTCTGACAGAAGTTTGAACTTCCTACTAAGGGGGTGATGTTTCAAAGACTCAAGTATCAATTATCAGGATCTGGGACAACTATGGAGACTGTGCTCAAAGTAAAGTCCAGTGCTGTTTATTCAGCAAATGTTTAAAATAAATGCATGCATATATGTTATGTTTACCTATTGCATGCCTGTAAGCAATACATACAAGCTTCAAATCTGTATAAAATGCAACTGGTGTAGTGATACAATTTAAAAAATGACTCAGTGCTAAGCAAATGTAGTTATATACTAAACTTTCTTCCAAATTCCATCCTAAAGTGCAAGCAAAATAGGGGCAATCAAACCATGGTCCTATGAAATTACAGGATAGCAAAGGCTCCAGCATTAATCCCCCTCGCCACCTGCCTTTCAAGAGCTTATTAAAAGGGCATCTGTATTTGTATGCTTTGTGGCACCATGCAAAGAATGCTTAATCAATGTCTATTTTTGATTCAGATTGATGTTATGTTGCTAAGCTTGTTATTTTTTAATGCACTTTAACTTTTCATAAAATAGAGCAGACATCCATTTGCTGCCCCACTGAAGATTTAGCAACTAAATATTTAATGCTTAAAAGGTTGAGGGGAATCTCGTATACAAGAAAAACAGTTCCAATTAAGTATTTTCTGTTCAGTAATGATTACCCACTACATGGTACAAAACGCATGTTTTCATAAAAGAAGAACAACCTCACAATGACCGGAGTGTTAATGCATGAGCACACCATCTTGAATAAGTTCATTTTAGCTATCCTGTTCTAAAAAGAATTTCATAGCATCAAGCCCAGAACCTCTAAAATCCATGACGGTGTCCTGCCTGAATATTTAAAGCATGCTCCATTTTAAAGTCCCTATTGTATGTTAAACCTTATTAGTTTTATGTAGCCATTCCAAAATAAATCATTGTATTCCCAGAAGAATGAATTTTAAAAATATTGCCTCATCCGGATGACATTATTGTACAATATTATGAAAGTATTAAATTACAATCTGGAGATCTTTCTGGTGGATGGCTACTGGGTATGTGTCTTAAAGTTGTAGTTGTTGGCCCCCATGTTTGAATTTGGATTTGCCAGTACATCACTAATCTGTGAGACATTTCCATGAAACTTGCAAACTTTATTTTTGTTTTTAATTTAAATTTAATGGGTGAAGGTATTCACCACTATTGTGTTATGTCCTGGCCCTCTTATCTAAGTAGCATTCCACAGACATTTTTAATGAGTGTACAGGTTGGATGTGTATGTAGCCTCATAAAAAATGTCAATTCCTCAAACAATACCTAGTTCACCTATTTGTCCCTGTTTAATAATGTGGCAATGCACACCTAAACCTTATTTTTTACATCCACCTTATGTTTGTCTTTTGGATTTTTGCAGGTGACTCAGGCTATCCCTTGTTACCATGGCTGCTCACACCCATCCTGCACCCATCTTCCCAGGCCCAGGAGCGCTACAACACAGCCCATAGGAGGTCTCGCTCTGTGGTGGAACGTGCCTTTGGGTTGTGGAAGATGCGTTTCAGATGTCTGGATCAGAGTGGGGGTGCCCTTCAGTATCAGCCTGGCAAGGTCATCCAAATAATTATTGCTTGTGGGGTCCTGCACAACCTTGCCATTAGAAGCAGGATTGCTCGATATACTGACCTGGGTGCAGGACCTTTACCTATTTCTGACGAGCAGACCCCTCCTTACTCTGGTACACAAAGTGGCACAGCACACACAATACGTGCTGAACTTGTGGCCAATGTATTTTCTTGAAACCACCCCCTGTCTGCAGGCTGGGGAAGATTAAATCACACCTAATAAGTGTTACATCCTGTTACCAATGCGACTATAAATGCATTTCAAATGGGCTTTACCTATGCTGCCGGCACATGTCCATTTTTAAAAAACTATATTATTTGAGGTCCCCAAATGTCCGCTTGATTTGTTCTATATCTCGACGGACAGAACCCCATAATGCTCACAAACAGCATTGGCAACAGCCATGCTTTGTGCATCGCAAAAACGGGCTGTTAGGGACCCACGGCTTAGTTGGCGCCCACATGGGTGTGTGGTGTCCCCTGCATCACTTGAAATAGATGGTTGGCTATCTGGGGAGTCGTGTGTGGTTCTTGGGCTTAGGGGGGAGGGTGATGGTGTGTGTGTGCTGCTCTGGGTTAATGTCTGGGTGCCTGTGGAGCTTTCACCTGTTGAGCTGGATGTTGAATCTGGGTTACTGGAAGTTTGAGAACCAGAGGGTTGAGGTGGAGGGGTGGGTGACCTGGGTGGGGTGGAGGGTTTGGCACTATGCTTACCCTTGCTGATGTGTTTGTTTTTTTGTGTATGCTTGGTGTGTTGCGGAGGAGGATGCTGCAGGGTCTTAATAGATTTGTCACCCTTGTGTGCTCGTGTTGTTTTTGCCGGTTGTGGAGAATGTGTCAATGGATCCTTGCTCCTGCTTTTTTTTTGATGTGCCTGTGTCTGTGGAGTAACCACCGTTTTAGTCGGGGCATGTTCAGCATGGGTGTTGTGCCTGCTCTTGTGTTTTTTTTTTTTGATGAGGCATGTGTGCGGCTACTATGTTCCTCTGGGCTTTTGTGGCTCTTTCTGCTCCCTTTAGGTCTGCCCATAACGATATGGTATCCAACACAGAGCTGAGTGCATTGTGCTTTAAATATGTTTCCCGTGTGGGCGTGTTTAACAGCGTATGTGCCTGCATGCGCGCGTACGCCCAGGCAAGCACGTCAGCGCGGGGGAACGTCATAGCTATACCCGGAAGAGCAAGAAAAGATGTCTCCCGCTATCTACACCCAGGAGCAGGACAAAATCATCATGGATGTGAGTAGGCGAGCGTGCGTTTATGTGCGCGCATGCACTACTTGTAATAAAAAAAAAAACAAAGCACAAGAATAGTCAGGAACAACTTACTTTGTAACGTCAAATACAAGCCCACCTTAGTTTAACACATGTACGCAGCTACAAACTAGGCTAGATGCAGATTGTAGAACTAGGCCAATGTGAGTCATAAAGAGGATACTAAAGCGACTTTAGGTAGGGCATGAAACTTGGACATGTATTTTGGGGATTAATGCTGGGTTATTGTGTATTTTCAAAACAGATGATGCTGAGGAATCGCTACGACTTCCTGCCGTCAGATTACGAGAAGAGGACGTTGTCGCTGGCGGTGGTGGACGCGATAGCCCGAAGAACCCAAACCACCTATACCTTCACCCAGATCGCCCAACACTGGTCCGATTTAAAGAGGAGGCATAGGCCCCGGGTGAGGCGGTACTTCGCAAAACATTTTCCAGGTAAGTGTATATACTTGACATGCAAGAATCACACTGGCCTTGGCTGGGCGAGTTTGGATGATTGTGTTTCTATTTCAGCCCATGAATGGAAGATGCGGTTCCGCCCCACCCGGACAAGAACACGCAGCCCAGTGTTGGGCGATTCTGGTGAAGGAATAGGTGGTTCATCGCCAGTGACAACGACCACCCCCTCCTCTGCCAGTGAGTATGAGGAGCCACTGGACCTCAGCATGCAGGGGAGGGGGGAATCTGACGGCAGGGAGTCCAGCTTAACAGATTCACAACCTCACTCCGGTAAGGGGAAGAAAGTTAGATATGTGCTAATACATGCATTAAATACATATACTCATGTGCACTATTGTTAGTTGTAGAGTCAGACGTCGCTGGGCCATCCCAAGGGTGGGTCGAGAAAGGGGGCCAAGAGGAAGAGGTGGCTGGGGAAGGTGAGTGAAATGATGCATAGAAGCATAACTTAATCTGACATTCAGGAGGCACAAAGAGTAATTAATTTACTTGTGTTTTGGATCCAAACAGCTTCAGAACCGGACGTACTGGTTGACCCAGGGAGGAGCCTGCACACCAGACGCCCTGTTGGCCAAAAGCAATGTAAGTTTCAGTTTAATTTTGGACAACTAGTTTAAACTCATGTCCCCACAACTTACAAAAATCACAAAACAAAAAAACACTAAAAATGATGATGTTTTTCTTTCACAGATCAAAGAAAATGGCCCCGCTAATAAAGGAGACACCCATTTATGCTAAAATTTTACAGTTTTTACATTTTTACAGTTTTAAAAAAATTTTACAGTTACACCAAAAAAAAATAACAGTAAAAAACAAAAAAACTACAAAGAAGCGTGGTGTGTTTTATTTCATGACAATGTACGTTATCACAACAACATCATACTGTTACATGTCCCAAAAGGTAAGTATATGGGACAAGGAATAGCAAGAAGAAGGAGAAGAAAACACAGAATCAAAAAAGGAAAGAGATTAAGGTAAGCATTAGAGACAAGGCAGAAGGAGATACAGAGATTCAGGTAAGCATTAAAGGCAAGGAAGAAAAACAAAAAGAGATTCAGGTAAGCATTAAAAGGAAGGAAGAAAAACAAAAAGAGATTCAGGTAAGCATTAAAGGCAAGGAAGAAAAACAAAAAGAGATTCAGGTAAGCATTAAAGGCAAGGAAAAAAAAAATAATAATTTAAGCTTAAATTTAGGTATGTATCAAAGTGCCAGTTTGTGGCATATGTACATTTACATGAGGTTTAGAGATGTGCGCTGGCGTGCACCCAGATTGACAACAGGAAATCCATGGAGATGTAAGTATACTTGTCAAAAACTACAAAATTGGTGTGAAAAATGAGACGGAAGGCAAGCAGGTACCTTAAAAAACAAAGGAAAAAGGAGGAAAAAATGGAACGCCCGTGTGAACGTGAACGGAAGCCAGGATCAAATTGCATGCTCCCGAGAGAGAAAAAAAAACTTCCCGAGTGAAGACAAATTAACGGATCAGTTAGGGGACCCATTCCGACGGAGGCTCTGCATCACATTTGAGCCACGATTCAAACGGGACCCCCGGACAATCGGAAGGTTTTAAGGTCAGTTCAGGGGAGGCTCTGCATCAGGCCAATAGTGCTCGATTCAACAAAGTTTGCAGCAAGTAATTAGTCAAATTCTTGTGATTCAACAAAGAAAGAACCATGCCTTTTCTACACTATTTTTTCACTTGTCTCTTATAAAGTGAAAAAAATACAACTGAAATTTACAGTTGTAAAAAATGAGTGTGATTCAGCAATGTTTTGTCTCTCAGCAAATTCCCTTATGAATAACCAAACATGTGAAGCAAATGAAAACAGCATGCCCAGTTCTCTTGATCTATTACTAAATACATATCAAGCATTACATGGATTAATGTGATCCTTCATAACAAAAAGACTAGTTACACAAGCGCATTAAAAAACATATATATTACATGGGGACATCACCTGATCATTCTGAAGCTATGGGCCTTATTTATCAAGGGATAGCGCCAGGTAGTGTCTCACTAGTGCCAGGTATCGCCAGCTATCCGCGGCTACCGACTCCAGAACGCCAGGCGGCGGACACAATCACGCATTTATCACGCTAAATGAGGCTAGCGCTGGCGAGAGCGTCAGCTAGCGCGGGATTCATCATGTAGCGGACTGCAACGAACAGCGCCGCTGCTAATCCCATCACAGCGCCAGGTATGACCTCTCGCTACCTGGCGCTCTCCAATGCATTTCAATGGAGCAATATTTAAATCTTCATATTTAATTGATATTTTTTTTTTTTTTTTAAATGTCAAAAATTCTGTGACCACTTCGGCAATGTTAGATATTTTTTTTAAGGTAAAAAAATTTTAAAAAAAATTTGTGCAGAATTGATATTACAGGTCTGATATTAATGTATTCATATTACAAAATGTTTAGAAAAACTTGTTTAATTTTTTAATAAAAAAATATGGATGTTTGGGGGTTAAAAATTAGTTTTAAGCCATCACAGCCAGCGCTCTGGGGTTTAAACAAGCATTTCACAGCGCGAGAATTTTTTGAGCGTGAGTTGTTAATGAATATGCTGGGAGCCGTTCGCTATGACCATTCGCTGTCAGGCGCTCCCATACAGCGCGGAACCTGTCAAACAGCGACTCCTAACCCCGTATTCAACATTACCACACACCAACTGAGTTGCTGTCAACAACCGAACAACGGCCAAGCACAGCGAATACTAGCGGGCGCTGTGAAAATCACGCTACTGGCGCTCATCTGTCGCTACCTGCCGCTATTACTGAATCGGCCTCCCCGTGACATGTTGAAAACTAATGCACCATTGGGGGTAAAGGCCTTCAGTGATTTATGATTTACAGCTGGAAAACTCGAGCCAAATTTTCGCTTACTAGAGCCATTTTAGTGTCTGGACGAATTTAATTAGTCAGCTTTGTTGAATCACTTTTATCAACTCAAGTTACCTGAGTTTTTTGCTTGCGATCCAAATTTTCAATCAAAACTAATTTTTTATTATGTTTGTTTAATCGAGCCCATAGGGCTGGATTCAGCAATATTTATAACAATACATTAGTCAGTTTTTTGAGAAAAGAAAATTACAGTAATACACACCACTTGTTTTCTACACTTTTTTCACTTGTCTTCCCTCATGAAGTAAAAAAAACCTTTGTCTAAAGGGAAAAAAATACAACTAAATCAGCAATGTTTTTACTCTTTATTTTTATTACTCTTTTGAATGAATTATCTACAGCTGCCCTGAGCAAATGTACAAAAATCCCAGCACTTTCCCTTATGCTATTTTACCCAAATAGCCAGGTTATCAACTGCCAGCATGTTTTTTTATCAGTGTAAAAGACATGCAGAATTAACTTTATATTTTTTATGACTGTTTTAATTTAAAACTGCCAACACCCCAGACAAAGCACCAAACCTGGGCCAAAGGCTAAAGGGGCTAGTGAGTTGTCAGGGCCAGACTGGTGCACTAGCCTGGTAATTTGGAGGAAGGGCCATGATTCTTTTTTTCATTTTTATTCATTATTTTATTAGAAAACGAATGCACCATTTGTGGTAAAGACTTCTCAGCACCAGAGACGCTTTCAGAGATTTACAATTTTCAGCTGGAAATTTCGAGCCAACTTTTTGCTTACTAAAGCCATTTTTGTATGGAAATGGAAATTTTTCACCTGCATTTTCAACTGGCCAAACTTACTTAGGCCCTTATTTATGAAGGAATAGCGACAGGTAGCGACTGGTGAGCGACCGGTAATGACGGGCACCGCCACGAGAACGCCGGCTCCCCACCACAATCACACATTTATCAAGCCAATCCTGCTTAGCGACTGAGATAGCGCCAGATAGCCACTCATTCATCATTATTCCAGCCTCAGCCCACAGCGCCAGCGTCCGACCTTGAACAGCGACAGGTATGACCTCTCGCTACCTGGCGCCCTCCAATGCATTTCAATGGAACAATTTTTAAATATTCATAATTAATTGTTATTAATGTTTTTTTTTTTTTTTTTAACTTTTTCAAATTCTTGTGCAACAAAGAATCACAAAAAAGAAATGCATTTCGGGCAAAAACTTTTCAGCACCAGAGAAGCTTTCAGAGATTTACAATTTTCTGCTGGAAAAATCAAGCCAATTTTCCAAAAAATCTTCGCATAGAAACATGATATTTTCACCAGCATTTTAAATCAAGCCAACAGAGACACAAACATACATTATCTGCGTCTAACGCCATCTCTGCTGCCAGAGGCCAACTGCCTCAACCTCTGCTGCCCACAGCCTCGACACAAACAAGTTCCCAGGGGAGCCGGTTCCAGCTCCAAGGTGGGCGTGGCCTGTGACTTGTTCCAGCAGCATTGTACTCCCAGTTGCCAAAACATGCGCCCCGTGAACTTGTTTGTGTGGAGGAGGTGGGCAGCGGAGGCAGAGGTGGCAATGATGACGGCAGCAGAGGCATCGGGCTGCGGATGCCAGTAATGTATGTTTGTGTTTGTGTGTCTGTCTGTCTGTGTTTATGTCAGCAGGAGACAGCTGCTGCAGCATCGGAGCTTAAAGAATGTACGTTTTTGGAGGGGCATGCACACTGCCTGAAACTGGGATTCCTCACACTGCCTGTATTTGGAATGCCTCACAATGCCTGTAATTGGGATGCCAAGCACACTGCCTGTAATTGGGATGCCATGCACACTGCCTGTAATTGGGATGCCATGCACACTGCCTGTAATTGGGATGCCATTCACACTGCCTGTAATTAGGTGCCTCTCACTGCCTGTAATATGGGGTCTGTAATGGGGTGATTAGGGGGGATGCTTCACACTGCCTGTAATAGGGTGATTGGGGGTATTTTAGCACACCATTTGGTTCGGAATATTTTTTTTCTTATTTTCCTCCTCCAAATCCTGGGTGCACCTTATGGGCAGGTGCATCGTATGTGGTGAAAAATATGGTACATACAATAGGTACAAGCCATTTTTAAATCAATTTCATCTGAACCACAAGTGCCATGAGACTTATATTTGCATAGGTAGTGCCATGTTTGTTAGATGTTTTAGGTGTGTGTGTGTGTGTGTGTGTGTGTGTGTGTATCTATTTACCATACAATGGCCTTAATTCAGAAGAGTTTAAAAAAAAAATCTCATGGCAGTAAAAATTCACTTACTAAAAAAATCATTAGAATTTCGATGTTACTGAACCACCGGTTAGGAACACAAAGAAAGTCTATGGTTCTTTTTTTACTCCCAAGAAAAGTAGTGAACTTTTTACTTATTTTTAAGTGCCGTTTACTTTCATTGTCTTCCTAGCTGGTGATTCTCATGCTTTTTTACCAGACATTAGGTCTTATTTATGATGTGCACCGTTTAGCTGCATTTTCCTGACATACTGCCCATTTTGAGCAAGGCATCTACTTATATTTTGGTGCTATTATTTAGACAGAATGGTGCTGCAATTCACAACGCACGATGTTAAATAATCAGCTTGGATTGGTGCACTATGTATTGCCTGGCCTGTGTCAGCGCCTGTTGCACCCTTATACCGATTATAACAACGCCACTCTGTACCGCCATAACAGCGCCACTCTGTACCGCCATAACAGCGCCACTCTGTACCGCCATAACAGCGCCACTCTGTACCGCCATAACAGCGCCACTCTGTACCGCCATAACAGCGCCACTCGGTACCGCCATAACAGCGCCACTCTGTACCGCCATAACAGCGCCACTCTGTACCACCATAACAGCGCCACTCTGTACCGCCATAACAGCGCCACTCGGTACCGCCATAACAGCGCCACTCGGTACTGCCATAACAGCGCCACTCGGTACCGCCATAACAGCGCCACTCGGTACCGCCATAACAGCGCCACTCGGTACCGCCATAACAGCGCCACTTGGTACCGCCATAACAGCGCCACTCGGTACCGCCATAACAGCGCCACTCAGTACCGCCATAACAGCGACACTCGGTACTGCCATAACAGCACCACTCTGTACCGCCATAACACCGCCACTCGGTACCGCCATAACAGCGCCACTCGGTACCGCCATAACAGCGACACTCGGTACCGCCATAACAGCGCCACTCTGTACCGCCATAACAGCGCCACTCTGTACCGCCATAACAGCGCCACTCGGTACCGCCATAACAGCGCCACTCTGTACCGCCATAACAGCGCCACTCTGTACCGCCATAACAGCGCCACTCGGTACCGCCATAACAGCGCCACTCGGTACCGCCATAACAGCGCCACTCGGTACCGCCATAACAGCACCACTCGGTACCGCCATAACAGCGCCACTCGGTACCGCCATAACAGCGCCACTCGGTACCGCCATAACAGCGCCACTCGGTACCGCCATAACAGCGACACTCGGTACCGCCATAACAGCGACACTCGGTACTGCCATAACAGCACCACTCTGTACCGCCATAACACCGCCACTCTGTACCGCCATAACAGCGCCACTCGGTACCGCCATAACAGCGCCACTCGGTACCGCCATAACAGCGACACTCTGTACCGCCATAACAGCGCCACTCTGTACCGCCATAACAGCGCCACTCGGTACCGCCATAACACCACCACTCTGTACTGCCATCTTTTAGGTCCTGCAAACCGAACATTTTTGACATGCTGAAATTTTTTTGTACATATAGGCTGTGTTTTAGTCATTTAGCTGGAAATTACACATTAGCAAAGCAAAAATCAGAGATAATATATTATACTGGTAAAACAATTACATCTAAGTTCTGCGTTTACCATACTAACAAGTCACAGTTTTGTACAAATACATGTGTGTAAAATGTATAATCACTTCAGTTCTGCCCAATGTGATTTGTGGGGTCTTAATTTACAATGCCACTATAAACCGGCACCGATTGGAGAAAAAAGCACCACACACCACAAACTGAGTGCTGGTGCTAAGTGCCATTGACTAGCCGCTAACGCATGATAAATCAGGCTCATAATATGAGATGAACAGGCAGAGCTTGTTGGTGATAACCTAAGGAAAGTTTCATCGGCCAAACCAAATTGACAAGGGTCATAAGAAAGGGGCACAACCCCACAAATATCATAAAATAATAATATTTTATTAAGTGTTAAACTATAGCAAAAATAAAAACACACATGCACCACAAAGACACTGTTAAAATCAATTAATCCACTATTCCTGTGATGCTAAAATACTTAGCAATTCATATTATAGAAGACCATAAGGTATCAAAAAGTCCAAATAGAAATCAGTATTAAATAGCTCCACAAATTGCCCCAAAAATATAAATATATTATTTTTTATATATTTCTAATTACTCAAGTGATTGTTCAATTACTCCCCTTTGTGCAAAAAACACAAGTATAAAAAGGTAATTACTACAAATAATTCATCAAAACCATTTCCAACTAAAAACCTGTGCAATCAAATCTAAAGTGCAAATGCTAAGTAGCTAGTAGCTTGACGGGTCGGGCAGCACGGTCAGTTATCAATATTAAAAGCTGTGCCCACTATTTTGTATACGTAGTACTAAGTATAAGGTTCATTTGAGATTCTCTGTAAATGCTTTGGATGTGGTATTTCAGACCTTTGGGGTATTTTAGTGTTATATTGTGTATATAGTGATATTTAATAATTAATATTACCTGGTTGTGGATCCAGTGTTTGCACACTGCTATATTCAGATCCATAAAATTGGGTTCCACCTACCCCTACCACTATGATGAGCGAATCGATCCGGACGAACCCGGATTCGATCCGAATTTCAGGAAAAATTCGATTCGGATCGAATCCGAATTTCCCCGCGATTCGATCGCTCGAAGTTTTCCTTTAACATCCATTCATTTACATTACAGGCATTCTAAGATGGCGGACGGGACATGTCCAGACATCAACCCCGCGCCAGTGCAAGCTGGGACAGTCACATGCAGCCTATCAGCAGCCAGCAAGCCCGGTGACGTCACAGCGGTATTTAAGGCCGGCCATCTTGCTTTCCAGCCTCATTTCTCTATTGCATTCGTGAGAGACAGAACGCTGTGTAGCTGAGGGAGAGACAGACAGTTAGACAGGCAGGGACAGACAGGGACAGGCTGGAGAAAGGCAGGAGACAGACAGGAGACAGACAGAAAGTAAGCGAAAAACAGGGAAAGGAAGGGAAAATCGGAGGCTGTCAGTTTTTTTTTTTTTTTTCATCCAGCCTGCTTTGTTAGCGTTTTCAGGCTGCTTATACTAACTAACTGTGCATATATACTGAACTGATCTTAAGTCTGCTGTGAGGCATCCCATTCTGTGACTACACCAGCCTCTATTTAATAGCATAATAACCATTTGCACTTATTCTCATAGAAATCAGGCCTGATAAAGACACTTTTGCTGTGCATGCTCTCTGGTTTTTGTGGCATCCCATTCTGTGACTACACCAGCCTCTATTTAATAGCATAATAACCATTTGCACTTATTCTCATAGAAATTAGGCCTGATAAAGACACTTTTGCTGTGCATGCTCTCTGGTTTTTGTGGCATCCCATTCTGTGACAACACCAGCCTCTATTTAATAGCATAATAACCATTTGCACTTATTCTCATAGAAATTAGGCCTGATAAAGACACTTTTGCTGTGCATGCTCTCTGGTTTTTGTGGCATCCCATTCTGTGACAACACCAGCCTCTATTTAATAGCATAATAACCATTTGCACTTATTCTCATAGAAATCAGGCCTGATAAAGACACTTTTGCTGTGCATGCTCTCTGGTTTTTGTGGCATCCCATTCTGTGACAACACCAGCCTCTATTTAATAGCATAATAACCATTTGCACTTATTCTCATAGAAATTAGGCCTGATAAAGACACTTTTGCTGTGCATGCTCTCTGGTTTTTGTGGCATCCCATTCTGTGACTACACCAGCCTCTATTTAATAGCATAATAACCATTTGCACGTATTCTCATAGAAATCAGGCCTGATAAAGACACTTTTGCTGTGCATGCTCTCTGGTTTTTGTGGCATCCCATTCTGTGACTACACCAGCCTCTATTTAATAGCATAATAACCATTTGCACTTATTCTCATAGAAATTAGGCCTGATAAAGACACTTTTGCTGTGCATGCTCTCTGGTTTTTGTGGCATCCCATTCTGTGACAACACCAGCCTCTATTTAATAGCATAATAACCATTTGCACTTATTCTCATAGAAATCAGGCCTGATAAAGACACTTTTGCTGTGCATGCTCTCTGGTTTTTGTGGCATCCCATTCTGTGACAACACCAGCCTCTATTTAATAGCATAATAACCATTTGCACTTATTCTCATAGAAATTAGGCCTGATAAAGACACTTTTGCTGTGCATGCTCTCTGGTTTTTGTGGCATCCCATTCTGTGACTACACCAGCCTCTATTTAATAGCATAATAACCATTTGCACTTATTCTCATAGAAATTAGGCCTGATAAAGACACTTTTGCTGTGCATGCTCTCTGGTTTTTGTGGCATCCCATTCTGTGACAACACCAGCCTCTATTTAATAGCATAATAACCATTTGCACTTATTCTCATAGAAATCAGGCCTGATAAAGACACTTTTGCTGTGCATGCTCTCTGGTTTTTGTGGCATCCCATTCTGTGACAACACCAGCCTCTATTTAATAGCATAATAACCATTTGCACTTATTCTCATAGAAATTAGGCCTGATAAAGACACTTTTGCTGTGCATGCTCTCTGGTTTTTGTGGCATCCCATTCTGTGACTACACCAGCCTCTATTTAATAGCATAATAACCATTTGCACTTATTCTCATAGAAATCAGGCCTGATAAAGACACTTTTGCTGTGCATGCTCTCTGGTTTTTGTGGCATCCCATTCTATGACAACACCAGCCTCTATTTAAGAGCATAATAACCATTTGCACTTATTCTCATAGAAATCAGGCCTGATAAAGACACTTTTGCTGTGCATGCTCTCTGGTTTTTGTGGCATCCCATTCTGTGTCTACACCAGCCTCTATTTAATAGCATAATAACCATTTGCACTTATTCTCATAGAAATCAGGCCTGATAAAGACACTTTTGCTGTGCATGCTCTCTGGTTTTTGTGGCATCCCATTCTGTGACTACACCAGCCTCTATTTAATAGCATAATAACCATTTGCACTTATTCTCATAGAAATTAGGCCTGATAAAGACACTTTTGCTGTGCATGCTCTCTGGTTTTTTTGGCATCCCATTCTGTGACAACACCAGCCTCTATTTAATAGCATAATAACCATTTGCACTTATTCTCATAGAAATTAGGCCTGATAAAGACACTTTTGCTGTGCATGCTCTCTGGTTTTTGTGGCATCCCATTCTGTGACTACACCAGCCTCTGTTTAATAGCATAATAACCATTTGCACTTATTCTCATAGAAATCAGGCCTGATAAAGACACTTTTGCTGTGCATGCTCTCTGGTTTTTGTGGCATCCCATTCTTTGACTACACCAGCCTCTATTTAATAGCATAATAACCATTTGCACTTATTCTCATAGAAATTAGGCCTGATAAAGACACTTTTGCTGTGTATGCTCTCTGGTTTTTGTGGCATCCCATTCTGTGACAACACCAGCCTCTATTTAATAGCATAATAACCATTTGCACTTATTCTCATAGAAATCAGGCCTGATAAAGACACTTTTGCTGTGCATGCTCTCTGGTTTTTGTGGCATCCCATTCTGTGACAACACCAGCCTCTATTTAATAGCATAATAACCATTTGCACTTATTCTCATAGAAATCAGGCCTGATAAAGACACTTTTGCTGTGCATGCTCTCTGGTTTTTGTGGCATCCCATTCTGTGACTACACCAGCCTCTATTTAATAGCATAATAACCATTTGCACTTATTCTCATAGAAATTAGGCCTGATAAAGACACTTTTGCTGTGCATGCTCTCTGGTTTTTGTGGCATCCCATTCTGTGACAACACCAGCCTCTATTTAATAGCATAATAACCATTTGCACTTATTCTCATAGAAATTAGGCCTGATAAAGACACTTTTGCTGTGCATGCTCTCTGGTTTTTGTGGCATCCCATTCTGTGACAACACCAGCCTCTATTTAATAGCATAATAACCATTTGCACTTATTCTCATAGAAATCAGGCCTGATAAAGACACTTTTGCTGTGCATGCTCTCTGGTTTTTGTGGCATCCCATTCTGTGACAACACCAGCCTCTATTTAAGAGCATAATAACCATTTGCACTTATTCTCATAGAAATCAGGCCTGATAAAGACACTTTTGCTGTGCATGCTCTCTGGTTTTTGTGGCATCCCATTCTGTGACAACACCAGCCTCTATTTAATAGCATAATAACCATTTGCACTTATTCTCATAGAAATTAGGCCTGATAAAGACACTTTTGCTGTGCATGCTCTCTGGTTTTTGTGGCATCCCATTCTGTGACAACACCAGCCTCTATTTAATAGCATAATAACCATTTGCACTTATTCTCATAGAAATTAGGCCTGATAAAGACACTTTTGCTGTGCATGCTCTCTGGTTTTTGTGGCATCCCATTCTGTGACTACACCAGCCTCTATTTAATAGCATAATAACCATTTGCACTTATTCTCATAGAAATCAGGCCTGATAAAGACACTTTTGCTGTGCATGCTCTCTGGTTTTTGTGGCATCCCATTCTGTGACTACACCAGCCTCTATTTAATAGCATAATAACCATTTGCACTTATTCTCATAGAAATTAGGCCTGATAAAGACACTTTTGCTGTGCATGCTCTCTGGTTTTTGTGGCATCCCATTCTGTGACAACACCAGCCTCTATTTAATAGCATAATAACCATTTGCACTTATTCTCATAGAAATCAGGCCTGATAAAGACACTTTTGCTGTGCATGCTCTCTGGTTTTTGTGGCATCCCATTCTGTGACAACACCAGCCTCTATTTAATAGCATAATAACCATTTGCACTTATTCTCATAGAAATTAGGCCTGATAAAGACACTTTTGCTGTGCATGCTCTCTGGTTTTTGTGGCATCCCATTCTGTGACTACACCAGCCTCTATTTAATAGCATAATAACCATTTGCACTTATTCTCATAGAAATCAGGCCTGATAAAGACACTTTTGCTGTGCATGCTCTCTGGTTTTTGTGGCATCCCATTCTGTGACAACACCAGCCTCTATTTAATAGCATAATAACCATTTGCACTTATTCTCATAGAAATTAGGCCTGATAAAGACACTTTTGCTGTGCATGCTCTCTGGTTTTTGTGGCATCCCATTCTGTGACAACATCAGCCTCTATTTAATAGCATAATAACCATTTGCACTTATTCTCATAGAAATTAGGCCTGATAAAGACACTTTTGCTGTGCATGCTCTCTGGTTTTTGTGGCATCCCATTCTGTGACAACACCAGCCTCTATTTAATAGCATAATAACCATTTGCACTTATTCTCATAGAAATCAGGCCTGATAAAGACACTTTTGCTGTGCATGCTCTCTGGTTTTTGTGGCATCCCATTCTGTGACAACACCAGCCTCTATTTAATAGCATAATAACCATTTGCACTTATTTTCATAGAAATCAGGCCTGATAAAGACACTTTTGCTGTGCATGCTCTCTGGTTTTTGTGGCATCCCATTCTGTGACAACACCAGCCTCTATTTAATAGCATAATAACCATTTGCACTTATTCTCATAGAAATTAGGCCTGATAAAGACACTTTTGCTGTGCATGCTCTCTGGTTTTTGTGGCATCCCATTCTGTGACTACACCAGCCTCTATTTAATAGCATAATAACCATTTGCACTTATTCTCATAGAAATCAGGCCTGATAAAGACACTTTTGCTGTGCATGCTCTCTGGTTTTTGTGGCATCCCATTCTGTGACTACACCAGCCTCTATTTAATAGCATAATAACCATTTGCACTTATTCTCATAGAAATCAGGCCTGATAAAGACACTTTTGCTGTGCATGCTCTCTGGTTTTTGTGGCATCCCATTCTGTGACAACACCAGCCTCTATTTAATAGCATAATAACCATTTGCACTTATTCTCATAGAAATTAGGCCTGATAAAGACACTTTTGCTGTGCATGCTCTCTGGTTTTTGTGGCATCCCATTCTGTGACTACACCAGCCTCTATTTAATAGCATAATAACCATTTGCACTTATTCTCATAGAAATTAGGCCTGATAAAGACACTTTTGCTGTGCATGCTCTCTGGTTTTTGTGGCATCCCATTCTGTGACAACACCAGCCTCTATTTAATAGCATAATAACCATTTGCACTTATTCTCATAGAAATTAGGCCTGATAAAGACACTTTTGCTGTGCATGCTCTCTGGTTTTTGTGGCATCCCATTCTGTGACAACACCAGCCTCTATTTAATAGCATAATAACCATTTGCACTTATTCTCATAGAAATCAGGCCTGATAAAGACACTTTTGCTGGGCATGCTCTCTGGTTTTTGTGGCATCCCATTCTGTGACAACACCAGCCTCTATTTAATAGCATAATAACCATTTGCACTTATTCTCATAGAAATTAGGCCTGATAAAGACACTTTTGCTGTGCATGCTCTCTGGTTTTTGTGGCATCCCATTCTGTGACTACACCAGCCTCTATTTAATAGCATAATAACCATTTGCACTTATTCTCATAGAAATCAGGCCTGATAAAGACACTTTTGCTGTGCATGCTCTCTGGTTTTTGTGGCATCCCATTCTGTGACAACACCAGCCTCTATTTAATAGCATAATAACCATTTGCACTTATTCTCATAGAAATTAGGCCTGATAAAGACACTTTTGCTGTGCATGCTCTCTGGTTTTTGTGGCATCCCATTCTGTGACAACACCAGCCTCTATTTAATAGCATAATAACCATTTGCACTTATTCTCATAGAAATCATGCTGATAAAGACACTTTTGCTGTGCATGCTCTCTGGTTTTTGTGGCATCCCATTCTGTGACAACACCAGCCTCTATTTAATAGCATAATAACCATTTGCACTTATTTTCATAGAAATCAGGCCTGATAAAGACACTTTTGCTGTGCATGCTCTCTGGTTTTTGTGGCATCCCATTCTGTGACAACACCAGCCTCTATTTAATAGCATAATAACCATTTGCACTTATTCTCATAGAAATTAGGCCTGATAAAGACACTTTTGCTGTGCATGCTCTCTGGTTTTTGTGGCATCCCATTCTGTGACTACACCAGCCTCTATTTAATAGCATAATAACCATTTGCACTTATTCTCATAGAAATCAGGCCTGATAAAGACACTTTTGCTGTGCATGCTCTCTGGTTTTTGTGGCATCCCATTCTGTGACTACACCAGCCTCTATTTAATAGCATAATAACCATTTGCACTTATTCTCATAGAAATTAGGCCTGATAAAGACACTTTTGCTGTGCATGCTCTCTGGTTTTTGTGGCATCCCATTCTGTGACAACACCAGCCTCTATTTAATAGCATAATAACCATTTGCACTTATTCTCATAGAAATTAGGCCTGATAAAGACACTTTTGCTGTGCATGCTCTCTGGTTTTTGTGGCATCCCATTCTGTGACAACACCAGCCTCTATTTAATAGCATAATAACCATTTGCACTTATTCTCATAGAAATTAGGCCTGATAAAGACACTTTTGCTGTGCATGCTCTCTGGTTTTTGTGGCATCCCATTCTGTGACAACACCAGCCTCTATTTAATAGCATAATAACCATTTGCACTTATTCTCATAGAAATCATGCTGATAAAGACACTTTTGCTGTGCATGCTCTCTGGTTTTTGTGGCATCCCATTCTGTGACAACACCAGCCTCTATTTAATAGCATAATAACCATTTGCACTTATTTTCATAGAAATCAGGCCTGATAAAGACACTTTTGCTGTGCATGCTCTCTGGTTTTTGTGGCATCCCATTCTGTGACAACACCAGCCTCTATTTAATAGCATAATAACCATTTGCACTTATTCTCATAGAAATTAGGCCTGATAAAGACACTTTTGCTGTGCATGCTCTCTGGTTTTTGTGGCATCCCATTCTGTGACTACACCAGCCTCTATTTAATAGCATAATAACCATTTGCACTTATTCTCATAGAAATCAGGCCTGATAAAGACACTTTTGCTGTGCATGCTCTCTGGTTTTTGTGGCATCCCATTCTGTGACTACACCAGCCTCTATTTAATAGCATAATAACCATTTGCACTTATTCTCATAGAAATTAGGCCTGATAAAGACACTTTTGCTGTGCATGCTCTCTGGTTTTTGTGGCATCCCATTCTGTGACAACACCAGCCTCTATTTAATAGCATAATAACCATTTGCACTTATTCTCATAGAAATTAGGCCTGATAAAGACACTTTTGCTGTGCATGCTCTCTGGTTTTTGTGGCATCCCATTCTGTGACAACACCAGCCTCTATTTAATAGCATAATAACCATTTGCACTTATTCTCATAGAAATTAGGCCTGATAAAGACACTTTTGCTGTGCATGCTCTCTGGTTTTTGTGGCATCCCATTCTGTGACAACACCAGCCTCTATTTAATAGCATAATAACCATTTGCACTTATTCTCATAGAAATTAGGCCTGATAAAGACACTTTTGCTGTGCATGCTCTCTGGTTTTTGTGGCATCCCATTCTGTGACAACACCAGCCTCTATTTAATAGCATAATAACCATTTGCACTTATTCTCATAGAAATCAGGCCTGATAAAGACACTTTTGCTGTGCATGCTCTCTGGTTTTTGTGGCATCCCATTCTGTGACAACACCAGCCTCTATTTAATAGCATAATAACCATTTGCACTTATTCTCATAGAAATCAGGCCTGATAAAGACACTTTTGCTGGGCATAGCACTACTGGTCCCAGCCAGGTCCACTTCTTTTTTTGGGGCATCCCATTCTGTGACTATAGCAGCCTCTGTTAAAGACCATATAACCATTTGCTCTTATTATATTTGAAATTAGCCTGATAAAGACACTTTTGCTGGGCATAGCACTACTTGTCCCTGCCAGGGCATCCCATTCTGTGACTAAAGCAGCCTCTGTTTAAGACCATATAAGCATTTGCTCTTATCATATTTGAAATTAGCCTGATAAAGACACTTTTGCTGGGCATAGCACTACTTGTCCCTGCCAGGGCATCCCATTCTGTGACTAAAGCAGCCTCTGTTTAAGACCATATAAGCATTTGCTCTTATTATATTTGAAATTAGCCTGATAAAGACACTTTTGCTGGGCATAGCACTACTTGTCCCTGCCAGGGCATCCCATTCTGTGACTAAAGCAGCCTCTGTTTAAGACCATATAAGCATTTGCTCTTATCATATATGAAATTAGCCTGATAAAGACACTTTTGCTGGGCATAGTACTACTGGATCTTTTTTGGGGGCATCCCATTCTGTGACTAAAGCAGCCTCTGTTTAAGACCATATAAGCATTTGCTCTTATTATATTTGAAATTAGCCTGATAAAGACACTTTTGCTGGGCATAGCACTACTTGTCCCTGCCAGGGCATCCCATTCTGTGACTAAAGCAGCCTCTGTTTAAGACCATATAAGCATTTGCTCTTATTATATTTGAAATTAGCCTGATAAAGACACTTTTGCTGGGCATAGCACTACTTGTCCCTGCCAGGGCATCCCATTCTGTGACTAAAGCAGCCTCTGTTTAAGACCATATAACCATTTGCTCTTATTATATTTGAAATTAGCCTGATAAAGACACTTTTGCTGGGCATAGTACTACTGGATCTTTTTTGGGGGCATCCCATTCTGTGACTAAAGCAGCCTCTGTTTAAGACCATATAAGCATTTGCTCTTATTATATTTGAAATTAGCCTGATAAAGACACTTTTGCTGGGCATAGTACTACTGGATCTTTTTTGGGGGCATCCCATTCTGTGACTAAAGCAGCCTCTGTTTAAGACCATATAACCATTTGCTCTTATTATATTTATATTATAAGACACTTTTGCTGGGCATAGGCTTACTGCTGCCTGCCAGGTGCACTTCTGTTGAGGCATCCCATTCTGTAACATAGCATACCCCTCTTTATTTACACTAAGCAGCTCTCTTATTTACACTAAGCAGGCCTGTTGGAGGCTGAGTGTTACTGCTCACTTTTGGTGTGCATTATATTCTGTTTCATATAGACCCACCGCTGCCCGGGGGATCTTAAAATATCACCTACTACCACGCCAGTTAGACTATGTCGGGCAGACAAGTGCCTGGAAGTGAAAAGAGGAGTGGCAGAGGCCAAGATTCCGCAGGCAGAGCTCGCATCAGACTGGGGGCCAGTAGCAGCAGGAGTCACGCTGAGAGACCTAATCTGCCAGTATCTGCTAGCGGTCGGGTCTCCACCAGTAACGCATCTGCCGTGGTAGATTGGTTGACGCGCTCATCAACAACATCATCACAACTTACGTCTGAGACCCCCAGTCTAGGGTCGGTAGGTTCCTCTGACACAACCCTGAGTTGGCATGCCCCGAGAGCAGTCCCTGTCCTCCCATTGCCTCTGTCCTACGCCGTTCCCTCCCCCAGCGACGTATCCTATGCTTTGGGTTCAGCTCCACTCTTTAGTGAGGAGGACGATCAGATACAGGAGGACAGTCAGCAGCTACTGCCCAGCCAAGAAATGGAGGTGGATTCTTTAGCTAGGCAGACAAATAGTGATGTGGACAGTGTCGTGGGTGCTGCGAGCGTTCCAGCTCCTGCGCCAGACACTGTTGACGAATCCACGAACATCAGTGACGTACAGCCACAACTCGGTGATGATGATGATGAGGACGATGAAGCCGATCGCACTTGGGAGCCGGGTGATGAAGGGGCTTCATCGTCATCATCAGGAGAAGAGGGGCGCAGGTTGCCCCGGAGTCAGCAGCTGAGGCAGCAAGGTGGTAGAAGTCAGCATGGGGGCACAATTCCAAAGGCTGGAGCCGGCCGGGGCCGGGGTAGAGCTCCTGCTGTGCGGCAGTCTACCTTATCGGGAGGTAGTGGAGCAGGGGTTCCTGGAGTTGGCAACAGCAGCAGTGAATCAGTGAGGCCAGGGGGTGGGAAAAGTAGCTACTCGGCAGTGTGGCAGTTTTTCCTGAGGCATCCGCAGGAGGGTAACATGGCCACATGCAAGATATGTAGGCAAAAGGTGAAGCGTGGCCAGGGTCCAAATGTTGGCACCACGGCCCTGCGTCAACATATGATGCGTCACCATAAAACGACCTGGGAGAACCGAGGCTCCCAAGGGGTGGTCCAGTCTGCTTCCTCACCAAGTGAGCTCCCAATTTCTGCCAGCCAAGGCTCCAGCACCTCAGCCGAAGGCAGCTGTGCGTCATACCCATCCTCTGTCGCTCCTGCTCCTCCTCCTCCTCCAAGTCATGCATCCCGCCAGCAATCCATCAGCGAAGCCATGTCCAAGAGACAGCAGTATGCGCCCACTCATCCTACGGCGCAGAAGCTGAATGTGCTCCTGTCCAAGTTGCTGGTGCTGCAGTCGCTCCCTTTTCAGGTGGTGGAATCTGCACCTTTCAGAGAACTGATGGCTTGTGCCGAGCCGAGGTGGAGAGTCCCAAGCCGTCATTTCTTTGCCAAGAAGGCAGTACCAGCGCTGCACACTTTTGTTGAACAGAAGGTGGGCCAGTCCTTGAGCCTGTCGGTGTGTAGCAAAATACATGGCAGAGCCGACATCTGGAGCTGTAACTACGGTCAGGGGCAGTACATGTCGTTTACGGCCCACTGGGTGAATGTGGTCCCTTTGCAGCAGCAGCAGCAACTTGGACAGGTCACGCCGCTTCGGCCTCCGCGCTCTCTGCCCATTGGGCCTGTGACACCGTGCGACTCGGCCTCCTCATCCTCCGCCATCTCCTCACCCTCCACTGTAGGCTCAAGTCTCAGTGCCCCTCCAGTCTACCATGTGTGCAGGGCACGGAGGTGTCACGCAGTGCTTCACATGGTTTGTCTTGGCAAACGGAGTCACACAGGGGAGGAACTGCTTAAATGTATTCATCAGGAAATCCAAACATGGCTTACTCCGAGAAAACTTAAAATGGGAATCATGGTTACCGACAATGGGAAGAACATTTTGTCTGCGCTGCGCCAAGGAAGCCTGACCCATGCCCCCTGCATGGCTCACGTCTTCAATCTGGTTGTCAAGCGGTTTCTGAAGTGTTCCCCCCATCTGCAGGACATCCTAACAACTTCAAGGAAACTTTGCATGCACTTCAGCCACTCCTACACCGCCAAACACACCCTTCTTGAGCTACAGCGTCAGAATGGTATCCCCAACATAGTCTGATTTGCGATGTTTCCACCCGTTGGAATTCCACCCTTCACATGTTGGACCGATTATATGAACAGAGAAAAGCCATCACGGATTTCCTGATGATCCAAGCAGATAGGGGGACTCCCCTGTGTAACTTCAATGTCAACCAGTGGCAGCTCATACGTGACACCTGCCGTTTGCTCAGGCCCTTTGAGGAAGCCACTTTATTTGTCAGTCGGCAGGATTACGGGATGAACGACGTGATTCCACTGCTTCATGTATTACAGCACATGTTGGAAACCATGGCTGGTCAGGGCACTGGAGACATGGCGTTTACATCTTACGGCCACATGAACCCCGTTGGAGCTGAACTGGAGGAGGAGGAGGAAGAGGAGGAGGAGGAGTTGCCCAGCGAAACACAGTTTAGGCTTGGCGAAATGGCTGGTTTATCTAGTCAGCGGACAGGAGAGGAGGAGCAGGAGCAGCCAGAGGAGCTAGAGGTTTTTGAGGAAGGCGAGACAGAGGACCCGGGCACACCGTGGCAGTATGCAGTGGAGATGGAGACAGGTAGTCCATCCGAGTCACTTGCGCAAATGGCACGAAGCATGCTCACGTGCTTGCGTAGTGACCCCAGAATTGTTTCCATCTGTCGGCGGGATGACTTCTGGCTGTCCACCTTATTGGACCCTCGCTTCCGGCACAAAATGGGGGCATTTTTTAAACCCACCGAGAGGGAGGACAAACTCAACTACTACAAAGACATTCTACGTAGGCAGTTGGCCGATGCCTATCTGCGCCATGGTCCATACTCTCGCAGGTCTGACTCGAGGGGACCTCTGCGCTCACCTTCCACTGCCATGGCCGCTGGGGGGGTTGGCAGGAGCAGCAGCAGCAGCTCCATCAGCAGCAGCAGCCTCAGTCTTCAGTCGCTAATGAGTAGCTTTCTACACCCGCATAGTGAGGCTACTCATGAGCAGCAGGAAGACCTGGAGCAGGACCTCAACCAGCAGGTCATGTCATATGACCATGCCAACACACCTTGAGGATCCGCTGGACTTCTGGGCAGCCAAACTTGATTTGTGGCCGCAACTAGCAGAGTTTGCCCTGGAAAAGCTGTCCTGCCCGGCAAGTAGCGTGCCATCTGAGCGGGTGTTTAGTGCGGCGGGGGCCATAGTTACGGCGAGGAGAACTCGTCTGTCAACTAAAAATGTGGAGAGACTCACCTTTGTCAAAATGAATCAGGGATGGATCAGCCAGGATTTCCACCCACCAATGCCTGATGCATGCGACTAGATTCAGCATGGTGCCACGTTTTACACTTTCCAAATGGTGCAAAACATATTTATGTCTTTAGGCCATTTTTTGGGCTCCTGCTGCTGCTGCTGCCAACTTCTGCCAACTCCAGGGTGTGATTCATCCAATTGTTGGGCTCCTGAAGCCAACCCCAGTGTCACTTTAAAGTAATATTTGGGCTCCTGCTGCTGCTGCTGCTGTCAACTCCTGCCAACTCCAGGGTGTGATTCATCCAATTTTTGGGCTCCTGAAGCCAACTCCAGTGTATATTTGGGCTCCTGCTGCTGCTGCTGCCAACTTCTGCCAACTCCAGGGTGTGATTCATCCAATTTTTGGGCTCCTGAAGCCAACTCCAGTGTATATTTGGGCTCCTGCTGCTGCTGCTGCCAACTTCTGCCAACTCCAGGGTGTGATTCATCCAATTTTTGGGCTCCTGAAGCCAACTCCAGTGTATATTTGGGCTCCTGCTGCTGCTGCTGCCAACTCCAGGGTGTGATTCATCCAATTTTTGGGCTCCTGAGGCCAACCCCAGGGTCTCTTTAATGTAATATTTGGGCTCCTGCTGCTGCTGCTGCTGTCAACTCCTGCCAACTTTTCTAGAGTATCAGGCGCACACCAGTTATAAGTTTAAAAAACTTCTTTTTATTTTGCAATTTTAGAGCTTATATTTTCAGCTTATCTGCAGAAATGTCACTTCATCTCAGATATATGGGGTAAATGATATAAACATTGCTACATATTACATGCATATGAGCAAATGAGAACATCTCATCAAATGTGCAGGCATTTGCTGTGGTAAACAGATTGATAACTGCTCTACAGCCTTGAACACAGAGCATATATAGCAGAATATAAACTGTATCAACAGTACAAACTTGTTTACAAACAGTCTGCTGAGGCAGTAATCTGTACTAGTTACATAAGTGATTACATTTATCCTTAACCATTGCTACATATGACTAAGTCAGTCTTACATAGGCATACCAGGGGATAGATTGTCATAAACAATCCCACATGTTATTTAGACAGCAACAGTAACAAAGTTGAACCACAGCATATATAATCAATCCAACACCTAAGTGTATCAAAATCTCAGCATTGCAATATTACCCAAATGATCTGAATAGCAAAGGTGGGGGCCGGGGATCACGTCCCCTTTCTCAAGGAAATAGCGCCCTACTCTAAGCAGCCTCGCGCGCGCTTTTAAATGGATCCCCCTGGCCGGCCGGCCACGTGACTAGACGCGGCGTCGCGTCACTTCCGGTGCGGCGCCGCGTGTCACTTCCGGTTTCGGCGAGTCCCGGTCTGACAGCAGCAGAAGACTGGGTCAGTGACGTCAACCGCTTGGATGATACTGAGCACCAGGCTGCGGCTGCGCAGACGCGCGGGGCTCGGCGCACCGGACATTTTGTTGAAGCACACAATTTTACTTCTAGTTTCATTACAAATAAACATTTGTTGTTGGCAATTTTGATTGGGGATCCACTGAAGGGGTTTCTTGATCCATTTTGAGGCTGCAGCACCTATAGAAATTCAATATAAAAATATTTAAAAACTATTAAAAACAATACTATAGGGTATATCAATATATATATATATATATATATATATATATATCTCTTGTATTTCACTTCATGAATATGTCAGCATGCTCATAAACACTATCTACACTATTGTGATACCTAAAGCTTTTTCAATATGTAGCTCTTCAACTTAAAGCTTACCTAAACCTCGATGATATTCCTACGCTATAAAGCATACCTAAACCTTTACGACCAAATCCCAAAGTAATATTATATAAATTTTATCCTAATTCAGCTATTGCAAAAATTACAAAAAGGGTGTGAGGTCTACATCCTCATTCAATCCAGAGGGGGATTTGGTTTTTAGACGATAGATCCAATACAATTCTCTTTGTAAAATCAATCTCTCCATATTCCCTCCTCTCGCTGGTTTCTTCACTACCTCTATAACTGAGTATCTTAATTGGGAGACCTGATGTCCCTCTTGCCAAAAATGTCTCGCCACCGGAGACTCTGTGTCACATCTCCTAATCGAGCTCCTATGTTCACTAATTCGATCTCTAATAGGTCTATTAGTTTTTCCTACATATACCTTTCCACAGGGACATTTCAGTGCATATATTACATTGCTCGTCGAGCAGTTAGCAAAAAAATCAAAATTAATTGCTTGTCCTGTTAGTGGATGGTAAAATTTTTTTGATTTGATTACAAAGGAGCATTGAGTACAATGACCACAGGGATACATGCCCAGTGGACGCGTCAAGTCATTTAGCCAGTTAGTACCTGTTCTCAATCCTGGTCTATCAAATGTAGGGTTGCTAGCTTTAATCAGATGATTCCTTAAGCTCCTGGATTTCTTAAATGCAAACATGGGCGGTGCCTGAAATACTTCTTTCAATTTCTCATCACTTGATAGAATATGCCAATTTCTTCTTATAATGTGGCGTACCTGGGGACATTTTGTAGAATATGTTAATACACATGGTATCCGTTTGTTAACTTTCCCTGGATTGTGACTCAATAGGGACGCTCTACTCTTAGCAAACGATTGATTTTTCGCCTTTTCAACCACTTCTACCGGATAGCCCCTTTTCATAAAGTTTTGTGACATTATCTCCGCCTGTTGTAAAAATTTGTCATCATCGCTGATTATGCGACGTAATCTCAGAAATTGGCTAAAGGGTAAACCTTTCTTTAGTGGCTCGGGATAAAAACTCTCGTAAGACAAATAAGTATTACGATCTGTAGGCTTGGTGTACACATCCGTGTGCAATACATTATCCCTCTTAGTAATCAGAACGTCCAGGAAATGTACCTGGTCTAGATGTGCATCTATTGTGAACGAAATAGTCGGACTTGCTCTGTCTAGGTCCTCTTTAAATTCAATCAACTTGTCATGGGGGCCCTACCACAAGAAAAAAACATCATCGATATAACGAACCCATAACAACACATGGGAATCATAGAGGGGGTGTGTATACACAAACTGGGCTTCAAAATGTGCCATAAATAAGTTAGCATACGAAGGGGCCACATTGGACTCCTGCCAACTCCAGGGTGTGATTCATCCAATTTTTGGGCTCCTGAAGCCAACTCCAGTGTATATTTGGGCTCCTGCTGCTGCTGCCAACTTCTGACAACTCCAGGGTGTGATTCATCCAATTTTTGGGCTCCTGAAGCCAACTCCAGTGTATATTTGGGCTCCTGCTGCTGCTGCTGCCAACTCCAGGGTGTGATTCATCCAATTTTTGGGCTCCTGAGGCCAACCCCAGGGTCTCTTTAATGTAATATTTGGGCTCCTGCTGCTGCTGCTGCTGCTGTCAACTCCTGCCAACTCCAGGGTGTGATTCATCCAATTTTTGGGCTCCTGAAGCCAACTCCAGTGTATATTTGGGCTCCTGCTGCTGCTGCTGCCAACTTCTGCCAACTCCAGGGTGTGATTCATCCAATTTTTGGGCTCCTGAAGCCAACTCCAGTGTATATTTGGGCTCCTGCTGCTGCTGCTGCCAACTTCTGCCAACTCCAGGGTGTGATTCATCCAATTTTTGGGCTCCTGAAGCCAACTCCAGTGTATATTTGGGCTCCTGCTGCTGCTGCTGCCAACTCCAGGGTGTGATTCATCCAATTTTTGGGCTCCTGAGGCCAACCCCAGGGTCTCTTTAATGTAATATTTGGGCTCCTGCTGCTGCTGCTGCTGTCAACTCCTGCCAACTCCAGGGTGTGATTCATCCAATTTTTGGGCTCCTGAAGCCAACTCCAGTGTATATTTGGGCTCCTGCTGCTGCTGCTGCCAACTTCTGCCAACTCCAGGGTGTGATTCATCCAATTTTTGGGCTCCTGAAGCCAACTCCAGTGTATATTTGGGCTCCTGCTGCTGCTGCTGCCAACTCCAGGGTGTGATTCATCCAATTTTTGGGCTCCTGAGGCCAACCCCAGGGTCTCTTTAATGTAATATTTGGGCTCCTGCTGCTGCTACTGTCAACTCCTGCCAACTCCAGGGTGTGATTCATCCAATGTTTGGGCTCCTGAAGCCAACTCCAGTGTATATTTGGGCTCCTGCTGCTGCTGCTGCCAACTTCTGCCAACTCCAGGGTGTGATTCATCCAATTTTTGGGCTCCTGAAGCCAACTCCAGTGTATATTTGGGCTCCTGCTGCTGCTACTGTCAACTCCTGCCAACTCCAGGGTGTGATTCATCCAATTTTTGGGCTCCTGAAGCCAACTCCAGTGTATATTTGGGCTCCTGCTGCTGCTGCTGCCAACTTCTGCCAACTCCAGGGTGTGATTCATCCAATTTTTGGGCTCCTGAAGCCAACTCCAGTGTATATTTGGGCTCCTGCTGCTGCTGCTGCCAACTCCAGGGTGTGATTCATCCAATTTTTGGGCTCCTGAGGCCAACCCCAGGGTCTCTTTAATGTAATATTTGGGCTCCTGCTGCTGCTACTGTCAACTCCTGCCAACTCCAGGGTGTGATTCATCCAATTTTTGGGCTCCTGAAGCCAACTCCAGTGTATATTTGGGCTCCTCCTGCTGCTGCTGCTGCCAACTCCAGGGTGTGATTCATCCAATTTTTGGGCTCCTGAGGCCAACCCCAGGGTCTCTTTAATGTAATATTTGGGCTCCTGCTGCTGCTACTGTCAACTCCTGCCAACTCCAGGGTGTGATTCATCCAATTTTTGGGCTCCTGAAGCCAACTCCAGTGTATATTTGGGCTCCTGCTGCTGCTACTGTCAACTCCTGCCAACTCCAGGGTGTGATTCATCCAATTTTTGGGCTCCTGAAGCCAACTCCAGTGTATATTTGGGCTCCTGCTGCTGCTGCTGCCAACTTCTGCCAACTCCAGGGTGTGATTCATCCAATTTTTGGGCTCCTGAAGCCAACTCCAGTGTATATTTGGGCTCCTGCTGCTGCTGCTGCCAACTCCAGGGTGTGATTCATCCAATTTTTGGGCTCCTGAGGCCAACTCCAGTGTATATTTGGGCTCCTGCTGCTGCTGCTGCCAACTCCAGGGTATGATTCATCCAATTTTTGGGCTCCTGAGGCCAACCCCAGTGTCTCTTTAATGTAATATTTGGGCTCCTGCTGCTGCTGCTGTCAACTCCTGCCAACTCCAGGGTGTGATTCATCCAATTTTTGGGCTCCTGAAGCCAACTCCAGTGTATATTTGGGCTCCTGCTGCTGCTGCTGCCAACTTCTGCCAACTCCAGGGTGTGATTCATCCAATTTTTGGGCTCCTGAAGCCAACTCCAGTGTATATTTGGGCTCCTGCTGCTGCTGCTGCCAACTTCTGCCAACTCCAGGGTGTGATTCATCCAATTTTTGGGCTCCTGAGGCCAACTCCAGTGTATATTTGGGCTCCTGCTGCTGCTGCTGCCAACTCCAGGGTGTGATTCATCCAATTTTTGGGCTCCTGAGGCCAACCCCAGGGTCTCTTTAATGTAATATTTGGGCTCCTGCTGCTGCTGCTGCTGTCAACTCCTGCCAACTCCAGGGTTTGATTCATCCAATTTTTGGGCTCCTGAAGCCAACTCCAGTGTATATTTGGGCTCCTGCTGCTGCTGCTGCCAACTTCTGCCAACTCCAGGGTGTGATTCATCCAATTTTTGGGCTCCTGAAGCCAACTCCAGTGTATATTTGGGCTCCTGCTGCTGCTGCTGCCAACTCCAGGGTGTGATTCATCCAATTTTTGGGCTCCTGAGGCCAACCCCAGGGTCTCTTTAATGTAATATTTGGGCTCCTGCTGCTGCTACTGTCAACTCCTGCCAACTCCAGAGTGTGATTCATCCAATTTTTGGGCTCCTGAAGCCAACTCCAGTGTATATTTGGGCTCCTGCTGCTGCTGCTGCCAACTTCTGCCAACTCCAGGGTGTGATTCATCCAATTTTTGGGCTCCTGAAGCCAACTCCAGTGTATATTTGGGCTCCTGCTGCTGCTGCTGCCAACTCCAGGGTGTGATTCATCCAATTTTTGGGCTCCTGAGGCCAACCCCAGGGTCTCTTTAATGTAATATTTGGGCTCCTGCTGCTGCTACTGTCAACTCCTGCCAACTCCAGGGTGTGATTCATCCAATTTTTGGGCTCCTGAAGCCAACTCCAGTGTATATTTGGGCTCCTGCTGCTGCTACTGTCAACTCCTGCCAACTCCAGGGTGTGATTCATCCAATTTTTGGGCTCCTGAAACCAACTCCAGTGTATATTTGGGCTCCTGCTGCTGCTGCTGCCAACTTCTGCCAACTCCAGGGTGTGATTCATCCAATTTTTGGGCTCCTGAAGCCAACTCCAGTGTATATTTGGGCTCCTGCTGCTGCTGCTGCCAACTTCTGCCAACTCCAGGGTGTGATTCATCCAATTTTTGGGCTCCTGAAGCCAACTCCAGTGTATATTTGGGCTCCTGCTGCTGCTGCTGCCAACTCCAGGGTGTGATTCATCCAATTTTTGGGCTCCTGAGGCCAACCCCAGGGTCTCTTTAATGTAATATTTGGGCTCCTGCTGCTGCTACTGTCAACTCCTGCCAACTCCAGGGTGTGATTCATCCAATTTTTGGGCTCCTGAAGCCAACTCCAGTGTATATTTGGGCTCCTGCTGCTGCTGCTGCCAACTCCAGGGTGTGATTCATCCAATTTTTGGGCTCCTGAGGCCAACCCCAGGGTCTCTTTAATGTAATATTTGGGCTCCTGCTGCTGCTACTGTCAACTCCTGCCAACTCCAGGGTGTGATTCATCCAATTTTTGGGCTCCTGAAGCCAACTCCAGTGTATATTTGGGCTCCTGCTGCTGCTGCTGCCAACTTCTGCCAACTCCAGGGTGTGATTCATCCAATTTTTGGGCTCCTGAAGCCAACTCCAGTGTATATTTGGGCTCCTGCTGCTGCTGTCAACTCCTGCCAACTCCAGGGTGTGATTCATCCAATTTTTGGGCTCCTGAAGCCAACTCCAGTGTATATTTGGGCTCCTGCTGCGGCTACTGTCAACTCCTGCCAACTCCAGGGTGTGATTCATCCAATTTTTGGGCTCCTGAAGCCAACTCCAGTGTATATTTGGGCTCCTGCTGCTGCTGCTGCCAACTTCTGCCAACTCCAGGGTGTGATTCATCCAATTTTTGGGCTCCTGAAGCCAACTCCAGTGTATATTTGGGCTCCTGCTGCTGCTGCTGCCAACTCCAGGGTGTGATTCATCCAATTTTTGGGCTCCTGAGGCCAACCCCAGGGTCTCTTTAATGTAATATTTGGGCTCCTGCTGCTGCTACTGTCAACTCCTGCCAACTCCAGGGTGTGATTCATCCAATTTTTGGGCTCCTGAAGCCAACTCCAGTGTATATTTGGGCTCCTGCTGCTGCTGCTGCTGCCAACTTCTGCCAACTCCAGGGTGTGATTCATCCAATTTTTGGGCTCCTGAAGCCAACTCCAGTGTATATTTGGGCTCCTGCTGCTGCTGCTGCCAACTCCAGGGTGTGATTCATCCAATTTTTGGGCTCCTGAGGCCAACCCCAGGGTCTCTTTAATGTAATATTTGGGCTCCTGCTGCTGCTGCTGTCAACTCCTGCCAACTCCAGGGTGTGATTCATCCAATTTTTGGGCTCCTGAGGCCAACTCCAGTGTATATTTGGGCTCCTGCTGCTGCTGCTGCTGCCAACTTCTGCCAACTCCAGGGTGTGATTCATCCAATTTTTGGGCTCCTGAAGCCAACTCCAGTGTATATTTGGGCTCCTGCTGCTGCTGCTGCTGCCAACTCCAGGGTGTGATTCATCCAATTTTTGGGCTCCTGAAGCCAACTCCAGTGTATATTTGGGCTCCTGCTGCTGCTACTGTCAACTCCTGCCAACTCCAGGGTGTGATTCATCCAATTTTTGGGCTCCTGAAGCCAACTCCAGTGTATATTTGGGCTCCTGCTGCTGCTGCTGCCAACTTCTGCCAACTCCAGGGTGTGATTCATCCAATTTTTGGGCTCCTGAAGCCAACTCCAGTGTATATTTGGGCTCCTGCTGCTGCTGCTGCCAACTCCAGGGTGTGATTCATCCAATTTTTGGGCTCCTGAGGCCAACCCCAGGGTCTCTTTAATGTAATATTTGGGCTCCTGCTGCTGCTGCTGCTGTCAACTCCTGCCAACTCCAGGGTGTGATTCATCCAATTTTTGGGCTCCTGAAGCCAACTCCAGTGTATATTTGGGCTCCTGCTGCTGCTGCTGCTGCCAACTTCTGCCAACTCCAGGGTGTGATTCATCCAATTTTTGGGCTCCTGAAGCCAACTCCAGTGTATATTTGGGCTCCTGCTGCTGCTGCTGCTGCCAACTTCTGCCAACTCCAGGGTGTGATTCATCCAATTTTTGGGCTCCTGAAGCCAACTCCAGTGTATATTTGGGCTCCTGCTGCTGCTGCTGCCAACTCCAGGGTGTGATTCATCCAATTTTTGGGCTCCTGAAGCCAACTCCAGTGTATATTTGGGCTCCTGCTGCTGCTACTGTCAACTCCTGCCAACTCCAGGGTGTGATTCATCCAATTTTTGGGCTCCTGAAGCCAACTCCAGTGTATATTTGGGCTCCTGCTGCTGCTGCTGCCAACTTCTGCCAACTCCAGGGTGTGATTCATCCAATTTTTGGGCTCCTGAAGCCAACTCCAGTGTATATTTGGGCTCCTGCTGCTGCCAACTCCAGGGTGTGATTCATCCAATTTTTGGGCTCCTGAAGCCAACCCCAGGGTCTCTTTAAAGTAATATTTGGGCTCCTGCTGCTGCTGCCAACTCCAGGGTGTGATTCATCCAATTTTTGGGCTCCTGCTGCTGCCAACTCCAGTGTCTCTTTAAAGCAATGTTTGGGCTCCTTCTGCCCCTCATAGTGATGCCACTTCAACTCTCTGCAATTGTGCCGCTCTGCGATTCTATTAGCGATGCCTCTGATCTGCATGTGATATTTCTTCAAAGTATTATTTAACTAACCCAGCACGCATCCTGTGCGTGTTACAGCAAGGCAGAATGGTTTACAACCCTATTGAGGCTCTAGGAGGCTCAGAAATAGCCGTTTTTAATAGCGATTCGTCGCGAATTTATTCGGGTCGAAACGATTTTTGTCGGAAAATTCGGCGAATCAGTCGAATCGAATTTTTCAAAAGTTCGCTCATCTCTACCTACCACTTACCAAACCACACTTTCTAGTAAATTACTGTTAAAAAGTTTACAATTTATTGTATAAAAAATACACTTTAAAAATATGCTTCTGGAGTATATTATCAGTAATCATTGATTCTATGTATAGAACACATAACTTGTGTTGCTTAGATCTTATCCCCTGATAAAATGTAATTACTTATAGATACATCAGGTCTATTCAGTACCAGGCGAGAATGCATTTTCACACCTTTATATAAAGAAAATAGCTGGTTAAGCAGACCTTTTTTTATCCACATATAATTTCACACAAAAAGGTCTCTTGACGACAAAGGGCCTAATTTATGACGTGCCCCTGTTAGCACCTGTTTTATGGCTATAGCACCAGCTTCGGAGTGCTGGCATTCTGTTCTAATCTGGCGCTGTGCTGGGTACTACATTGATGCAAGCAGGCGTTGCGCTGAACGCTAATTAATTCGCTTTGATTGTTGTAGGTATTGGTCGGCCTATGTCAGCGCCGAGCGCCAGTGAGTGTCACTTTGTACTGCCGTTCTGTTCCCAGCATAATTATGATTTTTCCTCCTTGAAATCTTTGGCACTGTATTTTTCAGGTGCTGGTCAGCGTTTCTTCATTACAGTTACAAGTGATCACTGCTGGGGACAAACTTTACTGTGCATTTAGGCTGTGTTTACATTGTTGGTGTCCAAATTATATGTTGTTAAGTAAAAGAAGCCATTAAAATCAATTTCAATAACATAAAAAAAAACATTTTGGCCCATCTAGGTCCTGCATTTCAATTAAACACTACAATCCAGTTCTGCCCATTGTCCTGGACCCCTTATCAGTTCACCAAAAGTAGTACAAAAACATAAATGACAATTATTATTCCAAAATCTGACTAAAAATCAGAAAAATAAAAATCTTCTACCCTCTGTCCCCCAGTGGGCAGTGTCCTTATCTTGATCCATCTAGTACAGGGCTTCTCCATCCTAGATCATCTTTAATGCAGGCAGTGGTGTCTATATCAAATGCCCCCACCAGCATCTTTTTGACAGAGGGACACAGGTCCCCTCTTCTTTCATCCTGGCTAGCAGCAGGGGAGGGAGGCTTTTATACCCCCTATGTAACTAAGTATATTACTGAAAGGGTGGCTTATGGAGGGGGATTGCCTGGTGTATCTCCCTTCATGCTCCTCCCCTCCAGTCATGTCAAAATTACATGGAGGAAATTCCACTAAGGCTCCGCTTCTGTGGCATAAAAGCTCTGCTCCCCCGGGTCTTGCCATTACCCTTGGCTAGATGCCAAGAGAGGATGACCTGTATTCCCCTCCAGATGCCAATGGTGCACCTGAGATTGATGCCCTGCTGACATCATTTAAATATAGCAAGTGCAGGACAGAGGCTGGGATAAGGTAAGTATAGTTAACATTAGAACAAGATAGTTTTGTCCTTTTTGACTTTTTTTTGACTACTTTGGCACTGGGAAGGGGTCCAGGAGACCCCTAAAACAATTAACAGGGTAGGGGGGTCGGCAAGTCACCTACCAGAACCAGTGGGTGACATGTCAGTATCACAGTCAAATTACCTGCACCCCCTCCCAGTGGTGTAGAAGAGCTTTTGACCATCAGTATGGGCCTGGTGCTCTTCCAGGGGTGATGGGGGCAATGGACTCAAACCATAGGGCACTGGGGGCTGGCCTCTGAGCCTTGGGTAACCAGTCTTTTTCAATGAAAAAAGCCACAACTTGCATGCTGTCATTTATTTTATTCATGCTGATGTGAGAGTAAAATAAAAAAACTCTTATGCAAGCCAGCCTTTGGCATCAAATTTAGGTGTGGGGTGAGAACCATCCACGTGGGATAGATGGGGGTTTATTTAAAGCCAGGTGAGAAAGCTCCTTTTTTAGGAAAGACTGCCATTGACTTTCACTGTCTACCTTGGGGCTGATTTAATAACCGGACTATCATTTTCACCTTTTCTCGCCTGAAAAAGGATGGAGTTTTCTTATCTGGCTCTGAATTGACCCCCGTCTCTCCCATGTGGAATTATTTGGGTGGTTCTCACCCCGCGCATAAATATAATCCACATGAGAGTTGATGCAAGTTATGTTTTTGACAAAACCTGCAGGGTGCTGCATGCTGCATGTTGAAGAAATCTGCAACATACAAATCATCTTATAGCACACCAGTTATGTGTATACGTCATAGTTTATTTAAGTCCCCGTCAAGGCAAAGACTACATTTCTCCCACCTCATTCCCCTTTGGAACAGTACTGAACCATTTCAAAGCAACTGAAAATGTAAATACCCCAAGTATTTTAGGCAAAACTAATTTCTTGTAACCAAATAAGCACAGAGCAAAAACAGTTCAGTGTTTCAACTAATACGCAGCTCCTCGGTATGATCCAAAAGAAGCTGTAATCCCAGTGCGCATGCACAAAGTCCACACTGTGCCCGTCACCCTTAGGAAATATTCTTACCAAAAGGTTCAAGATTAGCAGGCAGAAACATATGTCATACACTCTCCTATTACGCAGAGGTCGTCTTTCCAAAATATATGCTTGTAGGTCCTCTTTCAGTCTTTATACACCATTGGACTCAATGTAGTCCAAAAACCAAAAAAGGAAAAGAAAAGATATCTAGTGCAACTCTGTCAGTTAATGATTCAGGCTTTAATAAAACTCATATGCACTTACACAGTATTGTAGATTAATAGCATAAAAGGATTTCCCGTCTGAGAGGTGTTCCCCCAAGTTCCCACACGCGGCCGTCGTTGGGAAATAGAGAAAATCACTCCAATCAACAAGGAATAACAAGAGAGCCCACACTCCCCTACCTAACGCTTTTCATTGGTAAATCCAACTTTATCAAAGGCCTTACCGAGGAGCTGCGTATTAGTTGAAACACTGAACTGTTTTTGCTCTGTGCTTATTTGGTTACATTCTATTGAGGACTGGTGGGATAAGTGGTCCAGCAGGTTTGAGCATTTTTAAAGACATAAAGTTATCTTCATATGTTATTGAACCATCATTATTGAGATTAAGCGCGGTGTTTTCCTGTATTTGATTTTAAAACTAATTTCTTGCTTCAGTTTCTGGGTTCGTGACTGATCTGGAAAGGGAATGTCATGGTGCAGCTTTATAAGTCTTAAACATGCTGTGCTGTGATCAGAGACAGTTGTGGGACCACTTTTGCTTGCTTTGCTGGCTCATGCTTTGCTAAAGCACCAAGGGACAAATTGGCTGTAGGACCATTTTGTTTTCTTTTTTTGGTAAACTGGTAGCTTAGTTAGACTTACAACCCAGATTTGTTTGGCTTCATCACAAAGCTACTTGTGGAGTGTGAGATTTTAGTTAGCATTATTATTTTTCATTTTTCCATTTGTCACCTCTTCCTCCTATGCCTCTTATATGATCTCCTCTTATTCCCTCCTCTTCTCTCCCATACCCTACCCATCTCCGGCCCACCCCTACCCTCCTCCCGAGCACCACTCTCTTGATCCTAGTAGATAGTAATTGTGATTCCTAATTTCCCTGGCTTTCTTCATCGGCCCTGTCGTGTGTTTATTCATTTGAGCCTCGATATTTTGTACAATAAGTTTTTTTATTGATGACTCTATCTGAAATAAATGCCTGTTCTGACATTAGTACATTTTTGAACATGTTTACCCTATTTTTCCGACCTTGGCGATTGTTTTTAGCCCCAGTAAAGTGGTATCATCTTGTGAGCTGTGAAAATAGCTTATTTTGTGATAGTAAGTACCCTTCTTCATATGGAACAGAGGTGTTTAGGGTAATATTGAGGTAGCATATAATATTTTCCCCAAATCTGCTTATTTTTGTGCACATCCACCATAGTGGTGATAGCAGGCATATGCTTCCTCGCACCACCAACACTTGATTGCAGGGGCATTTTTGCTTAGGCGCTTGTAAAGTTAAATCTGATGGCATATATATAATTTGCCATCCGGGGTTGTATGTTGTTTATTGAATGAATGTGTTTGAAAAAATGTCCCAATCACGAGGCACACTTTTTTTATACAGTAGTTCTCCCATGCCTTGGTCAGTCCAGGTGCTATGGCCTTGTAAAACAATGAAAGGTTAATAGTTTGGGGTGATTCTTTCAAATCTAAATCTAAAATAGTGAAGGAGAGAACTCCTTCAACTTCTCTATATTTAAATTTTTTTCAGGAGGCTTTGATATTCTTGTGCGTATAGCCAGCCTTTTGATTTAAGCAGGTACTTGGGATTTCATAAGTTGCCCAATTTTTGCTTGATTTGGGGCAAAGCCATTTATGTTTAATTTTTGCGTGATTGATTTAAGAATAAAATTGTTTTTGAGAAGGCTAATCATAATGTTAACTTCAGGGCATATTATTTGATTTGAAATGATTTCTTGCATTGATTTAATAACGGCCTTCACAATCGGAGAGTTTTCTGTCTTCATGATTTTCCCCAATTTTGTGTGTCCTATATATCGATCATATTAATTTTAGAGTGTGTAATCTCCAACTCCACCCAATTATCTTGTAAGTTGGTCCAATTATAGAAGCGATTGATTAATGATTTCCCAGATAGTACACTTTAATATAAGGTGCTGTCAAGCCGCCTTCACTTAATTTCCACTCCAGGTGTTTATATACTCTTTTCCGTTAATGTCCATGCCATGGGAAGCCTTAAATGATTTTATTCATCTCTTCAAAAAAGATACCTGGTATTATGATTGGTAAATGCATAAAAAATATTGTTGTTGTGGAAGAATAAACAATTCTATGCAGTTTATTTTACCTATTAAATTTGGAGTGCATATATTGTTGGAGTTGTTTGTTAATCTGGCTTTGGTAGGAGATTTGCTTTATATAAGTCTGTAGGCGTTTTGGTTATTTGGTTGTCATTCCAGGCCACAGACCTTTTACACATATTTCTCTATTTCTTCTGTGGCGTGGAAGAGAACTGTGGACTTAGTTTGATTAATTTTGAAATTTGAAACCAACCATTATTCTTCAAGAATCTCAAATAGTCGGGGTAGGGAGTCTTTGATCTCTGTGGCTGTGACCAATAACTCAGCAGCGTATGCCGGGGCTTTTACTTCTCTGGTGTTAGGTTTAACACCTTCATTTTAGGGGATACATTATTTGATGTAGTTTCCAGGCAGATATTAAATAGTGTGGGAGAGAGTGGACACACCTGTCTGACTCCAGTATTTATGGAAAAGGGAGCAGTTAAGGAATTGTTAATAATCCTTACATTTTGGTAATTTTATAGTGACATTATTCTGGTGGTTATTAATGGACCAAAACCATATTGCTTTAATGAACTTTCTAAAAAATTCCAGTATAGCCTATCAAAGGCTTTCTCCGTGTCTAAAGTAATCATTAGAGATTCCAGTTTTCTGATAAAATTTGGATGTATATTGTTAATAGCTGTAGCATTATTGTGGCTTGTGCCTTTCCCCCTTCTAAATTCTGCCTGAGTTGGGGATAATATTGTCAGTAATACTTGTTCAAGTGTTTGTGTTAATATACTTGCATACAATTTCAGAGTTTATTAAGGTGATCAGTAAATAAATAGCACAATCTCTGGTGACTTTTCCTTCTTTTGGGGTCACTTTTTATAAGACTGATTCATTTGTTAGTTTTAGTTTTTCTAATGTTCGGCACAGAGTCCATCTGCGCTAGGACTTTTATTGTATTTCAATCTATTTATTGCTCGCTCTATTTCTTGAGTGCTAATGGTTTTCGAGTTATGTGGCTATGGTGGGTAAAGTGATTTTTTGGAAATATTGTTCTAATTTTGCCTGGTCCTCTCATTTTTCCCATAGTTAATTAATTGTTGGGCCGCTGTTCTCCCAAGGGTATTAATTTGTGATCTCAGCTTGAGGTAGTTCATTTTTTTTCTTTTGCATAGTTTTAGTCTTCTACCATTTTTTAAATTTTGCTTTGCATTTGCACCATTATTTAGTAATCTTATTTTTTTCTCTAGAATACCTCATATAAAACACTTATGTGTTACTCATAGTGTAGATATTGAAACTTCTTTAGTGTCATTATACAGAATATATTCCCTTAGTGCTTTTTTTGCGTGGTCCTGGAGGAATAACATTAAAAAAGGGCAAATTTGGAGCCCTGCTACAGCTTCTGCCCTGTACTGCAGGAAATCGAGAAGAGGCACATGGAACAGGCATCGGGTGAGCTGCTTCCTGGCTAATTATTGTTGTTGGTTTAGAGTCCCTTTAAAGTTCTTCAAAACATGATAAATTCACTCACATGTTCATAGATTTAGCTCAACAATTTTCACCTTTTCCCTAAAGGATTTCTCAAGCTCCGAATCTATTGACATTAATCCAACTAATCCTGCTCAGGAACACTGTACCAAAATATGATGTATGTGTAAAGCAATAAAGCAGTTCATGCTATCAAATTCTGAAAGCAGAACAAAATGCTTTTCCAGTGAGTTTTAAGACAACTCAAAAAAAAAATCAAAATCAAAATGACTTGCACCTGATTGGGTTAGCGATGGAGCAGTTCTATAGGGGAGGCACCGATTTTTTTCAATGAGGCAAATAACATCTTTCTCTGGGGTTTTCATTAAAATGTTATGATATTCTAAATTTTGAAAATGGAGAGGCTCTGAACAGTTTAGTGAATTTCTCATAGGGGATATTTATTACAGGCATGTTAAGACATGTATAAAGGAGGAGTAAGATCCACCTTAATTAATTGTCCATGACTTTCCTAGAGATTGTGACTTATTTACAGTTTGTTAGTCTCCATTCATATGAAATGTATTGGAGTTATGAAGGCCAAAAGCCTGAGCAAATGTGTTACTTCAGTAATGCTCCTTCTTCATGAAAAAAATGAAAAACATTTTACATGCTCCTTTCAGTCTTTAGAATACAGGTAAAAGGTAGACATGTTGTGCTCAATGCTTCTTTTAGCCCATGGGATATATATTCCACATCCTTATAAATAGACATGCAAAAAATCCCATGTTTGGTTATCAGTTTAAATAACATTGTAAATGCTGTGGGCACTGCTCCAAAAACATTAAACCGATCCTTGTAGCCTCCGTAATGGACTAAGGGACTGATTTATCAAGCACCATCTGCCAGACTACACCACATCAATGAAAATTAGAATAGTGAATAGTTTTTCTGCATGTTGCTGCAATGTACATGTTTTAGTAATTGTGTTTCTTGCAATGAAATAACATGTGCCAGTGTGAAAAATATATAAGTAAATTCTATTTAGCATCACTCTAATTTGCACCACTGTGGCGTAGTCTGGCAGGTAGTGCTTTATTAATCGGGCCCTAAGTGTTCTAGCATGCCTATCTACTGTTGGGTATGACCCAAATTCCAATTACTGAAAGCAGACCAACAACATCCTATGAAAGGTTAAATAAAAAAAACCTGTATCAACTCCCCTTAGTGTCCTGAAAAAATGTTGGGTCTAGGACTTCGTCATCACCCCGAGATCATTTTCCACCCCCTCTTCCACGCTGCCCTCCCTCTCAGCCTCCACAATGCAGAGAGCTGTAGGAGTCGGCACTAAGGATTCATCATCATCGCAGGTGCCTGGCGATGGTGCGCTGGCCACGGAACCCTAGGTCTGCAACCAGAGAAGAGACAGGTAGATGGCCCATGGTATGTCAGCTAGGAGTGTCATCATAGAGCATTAGTGAATCCATTACCTGTTGCTAGGACGGCCTTGCTGATTTTAAGGGGATGAGGTGGAGGCTCTTCACGTTCAGCATAAGTGGAGTGGGTGAAATGCAATCCCATGAAACTGGTAGCACTGCGTGCCATATAATCAATGCCTGCCTCAATTTGTTCTGGCCTCAGCACTCTGGCAATGGTACTGTGGCCTACAAAAAGATGATGCAAACCCTGGGGCCTGCTTACACCAGCGGAAGTTGTAACAGGCTCAGATGAAATACTCCCTCTCCCTGCAGCACCAGCTCCATCAGCTGCAGCAGCATGGCCACATCCCTGTCCTTTATTTGCTGCTTTCTGCATTGGTTGACACACTGTCCCAAGAAGTGCAATGCAGGTGGGCAAGGGTGAGAAATTCCATCAAAACAACTAGAATGCAAGGGATGCCAAGAAGTGAGTAGCTATTATCTAACCACCAGGAAGCAGAATGCCAGGGGTGCCAGCAAGTGAGTAGTTTTATTTAACCCCAGTAAGTAGAATGTAAGGGGTGCCAACAAGTGAGTAGTTTTATCTAATCCCCAGTAAGTAGAATGTAAGGGGTGCCAACAAGTGTGTAGTTTTATCTAATCCCCAGTAAGTAGAATGTAAGGGGTGCCAACAAGTGAGTAGTTTTATCTAATCCCCAGTAAGCAGAATGCCAGGGGTGCCAACAAGTGAGTAGTTTTTTTTTTTATCTAATCCCCAGTAAGCAGAATGTAAGGGGTGCCAACAAGTGAGGAGTTTTATCTAATCCCCAGTAAGCAGAATGCCAGGGGTGCCAACAAGTGAGTAGTTTTTTTTATCTAATCCCCAGTAAGCAGAATGCCAGGGGTGCCAACAAGTGAGTAGTTTTTTTATCTAATCCCCAGTAAGCAGAATGCAAGGGGTGCCAACAAGGGAGTATTTTTTTTTATCTAATCCCCAGTAAGCAGAATGCAAGGGGTGCCAACAAGTGAGTGGCCTTTTCTAACCCCCCAGTAAGTGTTATGCAAGGGACACCAACAAGTGAGTGGCCTTTTCTAACCCCCCAGTAAGTGTTATGCAAGGGACACCAACAAGTGAGTAGCTTATTCTAACACCCAGTAAGCAGAACGCAAAGGGTGCCAACAAGTGAGTAGTTTTTTTATCTAGTCCCCAGTAAGCAGAATGTAAGGGGTGCCAACAAGTGAGGAGTTTTATCTAATCCCCAGTAAACAGAATGCAAGGGGTGCCAACAAGGGAGTAGTTTTTTTTTATCTAATCCCCAGTAAGCAGAATGCGAGGGGTGCCAACAAGTGAGTGGCCTTTTCTAACCCCCCAGTAAGTGTTATGCAAGGGACACCAATAAGCGAGTAGCTTTTTCTAACACCCAGTAAGCAGAACGCAAAGGGTGCCAACAAGTGAGTAGTTCTAGCTAACGTCCAGTAAGCAGAATGTTAGGGTTACCAACAAGTGAGTAGTTTTATCTAACCGAGTAAGTGTTATGCAAGGGGGTAGGGAGTAGCTTTTTCTAACACTAAAGGACTGTTTTAAATGTAGCCTCCTCTCCCATCCTATGTGTCCTAAAAAGGACACATTATTTCCAGTCCGCAGCCCTATATGTCCATCACTCAGCAGCAGCCAGCAACCTTTCCCTATCTATTCAGCATTGAAATGAAGATGGCGGACATGTGACCCTGCCTTTTATACAGTGTGGTCATGTAGCCCTACCTGCCATGGGCATTTACCTTCCAGACTGGCCCTCTGCTAGGCTGTGCTTGCTCCCAACCAAAGGGAGGGGTATTTATACCACAGGGTGTGACTTCAAAGGAATCCCCCTAGCATCATTTGACAGCTAGGGAAATTCCCATTGAAGCCATGTCCTGAGGTATAAATACGTAGTGCACAGAATCCCTTTATCAGTTAAAATTGTAGGAGGGCAGCAAGTAACCTGCCACAGTGGGTGGCTTGCCACTTCCCCCGCCCCATTACTTGTACAGAACAGAACACTGCTCATTGGCTCCAGGAGCACTGGTCCCATTCAAAGGGTATAGGGGCTGGTATCTTGGGCAGAGTCGGAGGCTGGCCATTGGGCCTCAGAGCCATGGGCACCTCAGCCACCAAGCCTGATGTTCTGGCCAGTAGCCTTGGATAGGAGGGGAACTTACCGTTTGCAGATGCAAATGCAGATAACCATTGCTTATGCTTAATACCATATTTATTTAGTAAAACAAGGCTTCTAAGCCTAAGAGAATTCTCATTTTCTCAAACGCTTTATTTAGGCCTATGTGGCGAACCCACGTGAGTAAGAGAGCGGTCCCGGCATAAGGGGAGAGTGGTTCCGGCACCGCACCTTAGCCAGCTCTTATTGGTGGTCAGATGGGGGAAGGTGCCAGAGGCATGGAAAACCCAGCAAGATTACCTCTTCCTGACATGTGGAGGTGAAGAAAAAGGAGGGACCATGTGCAGCACAAGGTAGTCTGCACCAACATTTTTCATCAATAGGCTGGAAGTCTCCAGCAAAATCTTTAATGATAGTACTTTTATAACTGGATACCAGATAATGATCTACCAATGACTTAGTAGAGGGTAACAAAAATAAGGCTATTTTAATGTTATTTTTGCTTACACAGTTGGGGAGATCCATCCTTGACTGGATCTCAAAGGCGGAGAACACCAGAAATATTAGGTACCTCTAGTTTACAGCTAGTTGGATAAAACATGCTGGGATGCTGATCTCAAATGTTATTGCTCTCGGTTTCAGCAGCTAGCAATTTATGGGATCAAATCTATGAATGGCAAGGAGAGTATATTTTGTTTTCATTTTTACTTTCAAATGCTGTTTAACATATTGGCAGAAATTCAGCTTTAACATGTTAATGAACATAATTGTATCGTAAATACAAAATTGGGGTCCCATCTTATACAAGAATTTTAAGGGTGCTATTTGTTAATACGTATCTTTTTGAAAAATGTTATTTCTAAAAACTAGCTGTAACCCAGTAGGCCAATGTATTGAATTACTATTGCAATACTATGATCAGAATGTGTATTCGACCAGCACACCAAATTATGGTTATTTTTTTATGCCAGAACGTATGCTGCAGTTGTTAATGTTAGACAATTGCTAACAGATGTTACTTGAACACCTGAAATCATTCTGCGGTTATTAATCAAAACATATCTGCAAAATGCCTTTGCTTATTTAGAATGAATTCACATTAGTTGGTGCACAGCAGCTAATGTGTTGTCAGTGATTTACTAAGGCAGACCATAGAAATGTGTTGTACCAAGGATGATGTATGGTGAGTGCAGGATTTTTTACAAAATCTTCCAGGATTCTATTAAAGCATAGGTTGGAAAGAAACTCTCTTACTAGATGACCTGTCCATTGTAGTTTACAACATGTTTAGCTAAAACAAATCGAGAATAATCAAAATACAGGCAGGCTGATTCATTACTAGCGGCAGGTAGCGACAGATGAGCGTCTGTAGCAGGCATTTTCAGAGTGCCCGCTAGCAGTCGCAGTGCTCGGCCGTGGGTCGCTACTTCATAGTCGCTGTGCAGTAATGTTGAATAAATTGTGAGGAGTCGCTTTTTGACCAGTACAGCGCTGTATGAGAGCGTATGTTAGCGACTGGTCATAGCGACCAACTCACACCATATTTTGCAAAAAAACAGCCTCACAAAACTCTGGCGCAGGAACATGCTTGTTTAAAGCCCAGAACGCAGGAGACGGTGTGTTTAAAGTCTGTTTTTCAGCATCTATCCACTAGTAACATGAACACATTAATGCCAGACCTGTAATGTCATTTCTGAAGAAATATATGAAAAATGAAAAATTTGTCAAATAACTGCTTTTCCAATGCCAGAAAAGGTCACAGCTAGAGATGAGCGAACTTCTTGAAAGTTCGATTCGGGAGTTTCACCGAATTTCCCCAAGAAATTCGGGTTCGCCCGAATCGAACTTTCACGAATCGCTCATCTGAAAAAAAAAATGCCGGCATGGTGGCAGCGGGCAGGCCGGCTACGCTGACAGCGGGCGACAGAAGCCGGTCCGCTGACAGCGCAGCCAGCCTGCCCGCTCCCACCATGGCGGCATTTTTTTAAAAAGCAAACACTTACCTGCATGGTCGGAGCGTGGAGGCCGGCGCCGCTCTCAGCTGTCATCAGAGGACGCGTCATCAGAGGGCGCGTCATCAGAGGGCGCCTGAGAGCAGCGCCGGCCTCCACGCTCCGACCATGCAGGTAAGTGTTTGCTTTTTAAAAAAATGCCGGCATGGTGGGAGCGGGCAGGCCTGCTGACAGCGTAGCCGGCCTGCCCGCTCCCACCATGCCGGCATTTTTTTTTTTATTATTTCAGGGAAAATTCGATCGGCACGAACCAAAAAAAATCGGGTTCGTGCCGAATCGAATTTTCCCTGAAATTCGGAGTGAATTCCGGTTCGTCCGAACCGGTTCACTCATCCCTAGTCACAGCATTATTTTAGATTTTTTGAAAAAAAAAACAAAAACAAAAACCCCGTTTAAAAAGAAGAAAAGTATCGTCCATTGAAATGTATGAGAGTGAGAGGTAGCGAGAGGTCATATCTTGCGCTGTGCAAGGCTGAACGCCGGTGCTGTTCGCTGAGGCTGTGAAAATGATGAATTAGACGCTACATGGCGCTATCCCAGTCGCTAAACAGATTCTGCTTGATAAATGTGGAACTGCGTGCCGTGTCCGGCGTCACCAGTCGCTACCTTTCGCTACCTCTCATTAACCAGTCACTACCTGACGCTATCCCTTCTTAAATAGGGGCCTAAGTGAATTTCATCCATAACGTAATCAAATAATCCTATATAGATTTTTAGCCTTTTTTTAGAATTTTGAAGTCAAAAGCGAACAATGATTTGATTGAATATCAATTTTATTGGTGCTGATTGACCTACCTCAAATTTCTTAGGGACTCCAAGGGACAAATCCAGCGAGAACAGAACATTTCAGCACTTTTAGGACAAGATCAAATCTATTCAATATTTAGAAGGCAGAAGTACTCAACTGGCAGGCCGCCATCCAAGCTGCCTGGGCATTCTATGCAGCCTAATACTGTGACCAGTCAGCTACATACAGAGCAGTATACTATTCTTCCTGTACATGCAAGTCCCGGGAACCCTTTGCAGTGCCAGGAGGTGGCACGTTATAATGAAGCACAGAGTGCTGGGCAGCTCAGAGGGAACATAAAGCAGCCAAGATTGGCGGCAGCAGTGGCATCGGGGGCAGTATGAATATAAGGTAAAAGTGAGGAGGGTTGCACTAAAGAAGAACAAAATCCAGAATTTGCATTGGATGCGATCTGCATGTCACAGTATCCTGTCGGCATAGATACTGAGGCCCAAGGAACTAACCACAGACAGGGGTTACATTTTCAGAGGGTCCACTGTGTCACTAGTAACTAACCACAGGCAGGGGCTAAATTTACACAGGGTCTGTGGCTTCAGTCAGTATCAGTAGGGCAATGGCACTGACCAGAGGCAGGAGCTAAATTTACACAAGGTCCACAGACTTAACACACCAAAGTCTGTCTGTATGCACTTGCCAAGGACACAGCCTTGCTTTTTTGCCAGCTACCTACATTGATCATTCAGATTTCCTCCTCTGGAGTAAACAGCACAGGCACCATCTTGCATGTGCCTTACCCCTGCTCTCCAGCGTGTCTGTCCTAGTGAATCCCAGAAGTGTATGTGATGTCATTCGCAAAACAGCAGGTGGGGCTCCATGCAAACAAACAAACAGATGCACCTGTCCCCCCAATATAAGATGCAAATCCAACAACCCATTTCCACCCAGGGCCAATGCACGTTTGCATAAGCTAAGTACATGCAGCTTTCTAGCTACCATCAGGATGCCAAAAAAACAGCAGAAGAGTGCTGGCTGTGCAGGAAATCCTAGGCAGACCCCTGAGCGCAGTTCCAGGAGCTCCCCGAGGTGCACCTATACATCTTAGCTGAGTCCCAGTCCCAGGCAGGGATACAGGCACTCCCCTGCAAGATCTACACGTCACAGCCCACGACTATCAGGCCGCCATTATAGCTCCCAATTTTCCCGGCGCCCCCCTCCCAGCCAGTCCCCACCACGCACCCACAGGGCAAGGGCAAGCCTACTCACTAAACAACAACTAGTAGTGAGATGAGTGGGCACCAAAGAAGTAGCAACCCCCCAGTCACTGACTATCCAGCAAGCAGGCCCTCCGATGCCCGTCACCATAGCAGCCATACCGCAACTCTGCTGCAGCCTCCCCAGTCCACCCCAGTCACCATGACGGAACATCATAGTGGGCACAGAGAGGAGGGGAACCCAAAGGACCAATGGCCACAGCCCCGAACCCATCTACAAGCAAGGCCCTCAATTCGTAATGGAGACTGCATAGTGGAAGGGCTGCACCACCAGAAGAGTGTTTCAATGAAACACAGTGCCTCGCAGTGGCTGAAGGGGTGAGGGTTTGGCGAAGCTTAAGGGAAGTGAATTTCAGAATATCACCAATCGAGAAATAAAAAAAAATATCAAGCTCTCAAGAAGGCAATGCAGAACAAACATCATGCCATATGGGACTACAGGTAAATGTTTGTTGCAAATCAGTTTATATTGTGATTAGAACCTATGGTCAATAACTGGGCAACCAGCAAAATGGGGGAAATATTAGTTTGGCCGCCACACAAGCTGGAACAAATTTGAAGTAAATCTACAGGTTTAGGGAGCCTGCATGTCAGGGGTTTAAGTAAATTAACACACAGGCCAAACAATACCTGGTCCTTGGACTAGCCCACCATGCACAATGCCCAAAATGTGGGCTGAGTGCAGCTTTTTGCTTCTTAGGAGGTAAAGGTAGGTAAGCAAGGGAGGGATTAGCTAGGGGGGGGGCACCTTCCATTTCTTAACCACAAGGGGCAAAAAAGGATTACAATACCCCAGGGGTTAGCTACAGGGGTTGACAGGTCAACACCCATAATGCTGCCAGCACAGCCGAGGCAGAACCACCAAGGGAATCTCAACAGGTAAACAACATTCAAACCTGTGTGTGCAAGGACCCCACTACTGAATGTGTCTCCACCACAAATATTTGGCAAAGCTATTAGGGGTGGACACATTACACATATGCCCAACTAATAAGACAAGACTAGCAATGCCACCAAGGCATTTTGTGGTTTGGTTAAAACCAAATAGGTCAGGACATACCAGGTGGCTCACATGCATGGCCATAACTTGTGAGAGGGGATTGTCCACCCTGTGGCACAAAATGCACAAATACATAAAATTACACACACAGGAGAGAGGTGTACCCCACAACTGGCTCTCTTATATGTTATAATGCATCAAAAATTGTTACCACATATATATTTGGGGCCTCTAGAGATAATGAAAAAATTTTTTCATTATCTCTAGAGAAATTTTATGTATTTTAATCAGTCTTGTATGTATTGTTGGTGTGTATTTTGTGAGTCCTACTAAATAAATTTGTAATAAGTATCTAATGGTCAATTGGTTTAATGATATATTGAGATAATTACTAGTGTGCGGCTAATATAGGGGACATTAGGGGGTTGGTCTAGGACCCCCATTTCACAAATTTCTACAAGTTGTTGTTGCCCCATTTCGCCAGCACCTTACATTGCAATATACGATGGGCAGTGCACATTCACAATATTTACTTTTAGACTAGGCAAAGTCAAAACACAGAAGTACAAAATATTAGAAGTGCAAGAAACAGCACAAGAGCAGAAGGAAAACGAGGGCATCATTATTAGGGGGCCATACAGATGGAGACACACAGGACGCACTGCCAGGACCAGAGAAGAACATCATAAGGACATACCACACACTGAAACACGCTGAAACACCAGTGGGGACGCATAGAGCTGAGAGATAGGGCTGACCAGAGGTGCGGAACAAGCTGCGGGACAACAGCTAACCCAAATGGAAGGGCAACGCACCACACACAATGCTGAGGGAGGAACAGACAACAACCAGAAAACATTAACCAGGAAACACTAACCATGTAGCCAGCCAGCCCAGGCTTTCCCACTGCCAAACTTCTGGGAAGATGGCCGAATCTGGGCATCGTGGCATGACCCTGCAAACCCAGCAACAACGCAAAGCGCAGACAGGGCCCAATGTAGCACAATACGCAAAATTCGTGCACAGATTGGGAAAGGAGGAGAGAAAATACAAACAAGCACAATAATAAATATTTTAAGCACACCTAACAGAGGAACAATTTAGATCCACATGCATAAGCCAAATACAGGGCCCAAAAAACACAAATGGGGCACTAAAGGAAGAATATGGAGCAGGTTAGTCTGGCATATGAAATAAACAACAAACCTGAAGAAGGGAGAGAAGAACAGCCGCAAACAATGGGCGACTAAACTAATACACTCACCGATACTTGTACTTGCCAGCTACAGGTTGCATAAGGGAAATATGTGTGCAATGAATTGCTCCAAGCACATTCAGAAAATTGGCCCACGCAGCAAAGCCCATCTTCAGGGCATACCACTTACTTAGGGTAGTGGGAATATGAATGTATTTGGGCAACAAGCACATCATGCCCCTCACAAAAACATGCAGAGTGCGCTCAGCGAACACTGGGACATCCCCACAGAGAAGGCTCCCAGTATCTGGAAAGAGCCATTCACTAAAAATTGCTGGCAGCCAACCAGTTTGGCCATTGAGGCAATTGACTGTGACATACTTGTGGTGGGGACAAACCATGGCTGCAGGACTGAAGGGCATGACGGCCCAGGCAGGTGAGCTCAAAAAGGGCTGTATCTGACAGGGAGTCCACATCCAGTCTGGGTCGAATGCTTTTTTGAGCATTAGTGGAGCATTAGCAAGCCGGGCATACTGTAATCTGCAATCCGGCAACTAAAATCTCGGCAGGCTCCATTAGAAAAGCAGGGCGCACCACATACAACAATGAAAGCAGCTTTTCTCCTACTCTGAGCTAAAGCAAATTACTGCTCGAAACACTGCACTTTTAAGGCAGCTGAAGCGACTAATTTGGCCCTAAGACTCATGCTCAGGTGCAAGACTTAAGGCATAAATTGGCACATGAGTAAAATGCCACAAGTTTGCGCATCTGTCCGTATGAAATTGCGAGTGCCATGAGTCTTGCAAAAGGTGGGTCACAACTTTGCACACAAATAAATGTGTGCAAATGTATTGGCACACGACCATGAATCAACCCTAATGTGGTCAAGTTGGGAAAACCATTCCCATATGGAAGGCATCACGTACAATCAGCAGTGTCTAGGGATAAGCGATTTCACTGCGTTCAGCAGATGGATGAGCAGGGAACAAGACAGCGTGGTAAGATGCAATAACATCAAGGAGGGGAAAGAAGCATAGCTAGAGCCTGGGACTTCAATAATTATCCCATGACCTTCTCTCGAAAACTTCTCTATGCACTGCCAGCAGATGTGAATTAAGTCCCCCTTTTCCTTCCCTTCTCCAGCACGTCTGAAGCACTCGAATAGAAACTATGAAGTACTCCCTGAGCTCTATACCATTGTGAGACCAATTTGAAACTTATCTCTTGTATAGCGGAGCTCATGGAGCTGCTATGTAATAGCCTACAAATTTTTTCCCCATTCCACAAGCGAGGTGGTTGGTGCCTAAATCTCTTTCCCACTTAGACCTGCATTTATCTGTAAAACTGCCAACACCTCCCGGGAGCAACAATTTGTACACAAGTAGGTGGGTTTTCGGGCCTATTCATCCCCCGTAGTCCCAGCTCCGCCCCCATCCATCCCCTATCCTTCCAGCTCTGTACCCCATCCATCCCCTATCCTTCCAGCTCTGTGCCCCATCCATCCCCTATCCTTCCAGCTCTGTGCCCCATCCATCACCTGTCCTCCCATCTCTGCCCCCACCAATCCCTATTTTGCATAGCTCTTCTCCAATCAATCCCCTGTTCTCCTAGCTCTGCCCCCTCCATCCCCTGTCCTCCCAGTTGTGCCCAAACCCAGCCCACCTTCTCCCAGCTCTGTCCCTATCCCTCTCTCTTATCCCCAACTCTGCCCCATCCCTCCCTCTATTCCTAGCTCTGCCACAGCAATCCCTCTTATTCCCAGTTCTGCCCCATCCATCCCTCTTATTTCCAGCTCTACCCACATGGATCCCTCTAAATTCTAGCTCTTTCCACATCCATATCTCTTATTACCGGCTCTGCCCAGTCCCTTCAACTTGCGGCAGACAACGATGAATGGACTTCTATTAAAAGTACCTGAGTTCCCCTGTTCTATGGTCCATGTTGTTTACCCATCTCATGCAAAGGTTCACTTTCTCTGACATAGAGCCAACTACCATGACATATTGTACTCTGGGGTGCAGGTGGCGGCGTTTTGACAACCTATGAATGTGCTTCTCCAAAAGCAGGTAGAGAGCCACAAGCTTTGCCAATGGAACAATAACTAATAAATATCTAATATAGTATATAGACTACAGCCTTTTTGTTAAAGTTTAGCTAAATGAGATTAATTGATTAACACCTATAGCCAGAAGCTCAGGAGGGATGACAATCTGAATTAAAAAGCATGGAAGTCAGTTCTAATTAAAAACTATGGATGTTTACTGTAGACATATGCTAGGTCATTTCAGTATACTAAAGTGCACCTTTTCTCAGAGGAAAGTATATGTAGTCACCTTCTATCACCAGCCCAGTGCCCCAAAACAGCCTGTTTTTTTTTCACCGCAACCCTTGCCCAATATCCATAACAACATGAACTGGATGCAGTCGGCCATATTGTTTCCTGGCTAAGCAGCCCCACCCTCAGTGATGATGAAGTCAGTTAGAGTACACATAGCTCAGCAATGGGGAGCACTTCAAACTAACTGCCATTATGTGACAGTTTGGTTGTAACTGAATTAATTAGCATATGGCTGCCATTCACTATAATGCTACTTCCTGTTGTTTTTTCCTGGTATTTTTGTGGATATTGGGCAAAGGCTGAGGTAAAAAAAGAAACACAGACTGTTTTAGGGCACAGGGCAAGGTGATCACATAAACTTCCTTTCTGAGTATAGGTGCAATTTAAGATGTGAGATGTAAAGTACTACAGACCTATGACTAATACAGAAACAAATGGAGAGAACAAACACTTTCAGTTACATTCAGTCATATGGCCAAATCCTGAAGGAAAATGTATGTTAATCCATATTAAATAGCAGCTTCAAAATCAACTGTGTTTTTGTTCTTTAAAACACCAATCAATTCCCGAATAGCTATTAGTCCAAGGCATACAACTGAGATATTAAATTACATGCTGATTTTTTTCATTTTAGAGGGAAGGAACTTGCTGGATATTAACAAGGATACAACTTTTCGGTGACCTTATTTTATCGTTCAGAGCAATATTTTTATTTCACTGAATGATTTCACAAGTTTCCGACACAATATAGAAGGAAACGTCAATAACCAATCTATAACACCTAGGCACAAATCATTTTAACTTAGAGACATTCCCCATCTTGTAGCCCCTATGGGACTTGCAATTGAAAAACAATTATGAAGTAATTGCAAATACAAACATAACCTTTACATTATGGATAATGTCATTATTATATTATTATACTATTTGTGCAACATTTTGTAGATGTTTTATTCTAAGGAAGAACTTGGCTATCTGATCCACATAACATACAATTCATTTTGTAAGAAACATAAATACAAAATAAAGTTTAATATCTACAACACTTTGTGGCGCAAGGACCACTTACAACCAGCTGTCTTACTGATCAGATGAAAAAGATGCTTTATTATTACATTAAATGTATCACTAAGTTAGAAACAGCATCAGTTTATTTTTGCTAAGGCATATGAACATAATGTTATATCGAAAGGGACATAAGGGTGTAAAATAACAGAAGCATTCTATATTATCTACTCCAGAGGTTCACAACCTTTTGATACTAAGTACCAAAACAAATGAGTTGGCAATCACCTAAAATTGTGTTAAGAATGCACAATAAATCAGTGTTTCACTTGTTTAAACTAGAACAAAGAATGGGTGTTGTTCCTAGTACGGGGGGGGGGGCATCCCACATAAAGCCAAGGATTCTCCTTAGTCCCCTGGCGCAATTGAGCTCTATGATTGGCAGGAAACCCAGAAAAACTTTGAACCATGTGACCATGGCGCCAATCAAAGCGCTCAATTTGCAGGGGGTGTAAGGAGAAAGGTTAGATTTTTTTTTAAATGGATGTTGTTTTGGTTTAAAAGATTAATCTGTTTAGTCCCATCCTTTTCATCATCTTTTTTGTAGGATCTACAACGTATTAGTAGAAAATGACCACACCTCTCCCCTCAATTCTATCTCAAGTTGGGAAAGGTACTTGAATGTGTTCACCCACACACGTTTTATATGTACAGTACCTTCACGCATATCTTTCTATAGTGAGCTTGGCTCAAGACAAAACCTATAAACTTCTCATGGAATGGTTTAGTTGCCCAGTCATCAGTAAATGCTTTGCCACTTAGGCTTTGGGTCATTGTTAGAAATGCAAAGCTTCTGTGGGCAGCATGTTACACAGCACACCCAGGAATGTCCTGCAGGACATGGAAAAATCCAGGAAATCCGCTTCATAATAAGAAATAAATCCTTGAACATTTTACAGCAACGGGCCGGCAGTTCCGACAGACAGGCTGGGTCTGCACAGGCAGAAAGATGGGATCTGGTCAGACAGGCTGGGGCGGCAACAAGCAGGCGAATCAAACGTGGTCAGACAGGCTGGGTCAGTTATGGGTAGGATGATATGACGTGGTCAGACTAGCTGGGTGGGCAACGGGTAGGCAGAGGTTAACAGCAGGTTGGCAGGCTTGGTCACATAGGCTGGGTCTTCAACAGGCAAAAAGATTGAATGTGGTCACACAGACTGGGTCAGCAACATGCAGGCAGATCGGCTGTGGTCAGACAAGCTGGGTCGATAATTGGTAGGAGGATCAGACCTGGTCAGACAGGCAGGGCCCGAAATAAGCAGGCAAGGGTTAACAGCAGACTATTCTGGGGAACAGAGCCTCTGGCTGGGCAGCTGATGCATGCTGGCAATATGTTCAACAGTGCACATAAGCCTGATTTTTTTTTTTATTTAAAAACTGCCCTCCATTATGCTGGGCCGCTTCTGCATTGCTAGGCAATAACATTGACTGAGGGATACCAATGTGGTGCACCTTGCTTGCCAGGCACTGCTGCTGCCCTACGACAGGTGAGGGAACCATGACCAGGTAAGGTATTTGCCGTGACACATGGTGGTTATATCTGCTGTTTGCCATTCCAAAGCACTTTATTATACAGCCATAAACTGAAATTGTAAAAGAATAACAGTTATGATTTAAAATAACGTCATGGTATAATGTTGATTAGACAGCTTACCAACAGTCACTTTACTGAGGCTTCAAGGAGTGTTAGCCGTAATTCAACGCCCCTTTTTTTATAGCACAACTTTATCATAATATACTAAGACAGGTACAGAAAAATCAATGGTTGGAGATCTACATCTATCACAGCTCCTCGAAAACCCTTGTGAAAATAGGATAAAGCTTTAATTATCTGGCACAGCACCACTGTATACAGCCAAAGGATTTTTATCTTGGTGATATTAAGGACAATATCTTTCTGAACCTACTTTATCACTTCAATCTGAAGAAATAAATCAGCCATTGCTTTTCCCAGAGCACTTGACATGTCAGTAAGACCAAAAGGAGGTCATTGAGACTATGCCTGCTACATTTATTGTCTTTCCACAAACAACATACAGATTAAAATATAATAAAGCATCAAGGCAAATTGACTTTGGCCTTTATTTAAGGCTGCTACTGATATTTTATACCAGAGCATTGTCCTCACAGGTCATTAATAAATGATAGTAAAGCACTACCATCATTCCAGTTAAGGGTTGTTAATGAGTTAAAACATAACTCTTTACTTACAGGGGCTCTGCTCCATCTTTGCTTCAAAATTTCCCCTCTGCTCCACTTTTCTCTGAACATTGTTACCAACACTCTGTACCTGTACTATGCCCCCAGCTCTACCCATATGCCCACTAATTTGTCCCTGTACTATTTCCTGCACTCCCTTATGCCCTCTGTACATGTTTCCCTTTATTAACACTTTGGATCATACTTGCTTGCCTGTGTTTTAAAGTATTTCCCATTTTGTGTTCTTGAGCTTCATATTTTGTCCCCTTGGAACCATCACCACAGTGAAATACATATTGTCTTTTCCTTAAAAAAAAAGCTGGAAATGCAGCAGGGGGTCAATGTGTTCGTCCTCCAAGGAGTGCCAGGTAGCATGGTTTACCAATGGTCCAAACCTGATTGTGCTTTACACTGCACAGTGCACTCATCCACTCTCTTAAGAGGAAATACTTTATCCTGATCCAGAAACAAGCTAGTTGATAGCACGTCATTACTGAGCAATGTTGGGAACTTGACTCAAAACAATCGTTTTGCAAGCCTTGGGCCTAAAGCGATGTTGCTCTGACAGAGCTAATAGAGCAGCTGAGCCTCACTAGCCAGGTAATTCTGATGGAATTTTCTTTTTTCTCTGGCCAGCCACCCCTCTCTACCCATCCTGTTTTCTTATTTGGGTGTGACGCGAACTTGGACTCTGCACCACTCAGGTAGCAACCGCTTGACTACAATTAACAATGCTAGAATTCAGCTTTACAGGGGGAGCCACGCACTTAGGGGCTGCTAATGTTCTCTTTATACAAACATCCATTTAACTCTCTGCAAGCTCACACATGTAGATGAAATACTAGCTAACAAAATATGTTTGCTAATGCAAGTCGAAACAGGATTGCCTGCAGATGTGAGACTTTACCCCAAAATGAGGTCAATTGCAGTCAAATGAATAAAGGGGGACAAAACCCAGCCGTGTCCGGCCAGGAATCTAAAAGATTCTAAAAGTTTCCAGGGCGGTCTGCTGGCTTTCCCCTGGGGCATTTTGAATCAGGACCCCCCACTGTGTGAAACCCTGCAGTTCGCCCTTAAAAACTCACCTTCCCACACTTTAATGGCCCATGTGTGTGCTCTCGTCCAATGAGAGCCGCCCCACTGTGACTACGTTATTCCCCAGGCAGCTCTCGTTGTTTACAATGGGGAGCGCAAGCTGCTATATCCCCTGCATACCCAGCGTTGTGCACGTTCTCCTGCCCCAGCTATTCAGATGTGTATGGTGGAGGACACGGCAGCATGCAACAGGCGTCTCTCAATGGACGAGAGCCCGCGCATGCGCCGTTGTTCGCATGGAGAGGTGAGTTTCATGGGCAAATAGGGGGATTTCACACAGTAAGTCAATTTCCCTTGTTTTGTTCCGCTTGAATTAACCTGCCACTAACTCCCCCTGTATCCTATAGAAGAAGAAACATTTTAAATAGCTTTGAGATGTAATAATGCTAAACTGAGTCTTACTGTAGGTCAGTGATGCTTTATTTACTGCATGTTTATCACTATTATGTCCTAAATAAAAAAGATGAAGCAATAGCAAAATCTGCTGGTGCTGCACTTAATAGTGTGAGTAATTTGTTGTCCGATCAACCTCTACATGGCTGCCAATATTTAATGCCCTGAAATAAATCCTTTTATCTTTCTGCCCTCTGTTTGATCTCCATCAACACTATTTACTGTCCCAAAAGTTTCATCAGACGCAGATGCCTGTTTCTATTCATTTCCAGACAAGACCTCCAGGGAGTACCATGATGCTCGACGTGCATTTTGTCACAAAATTGCCAGTTACTAGACAAGTGAAAATGCCTATACCTGGATATAAAGTTACTTTATAGCAAACAGTGCTTTTTGCAGGGCATCCATTAGAAATATTTAGCTCAGGATCAGGGCCTCTTTATTCTATATGGATTTGCATGGTGACATTGAGCGGCTGCAGACACAACCAGGACAGCACATATCAGCTAGAGCAGAGCAAAAATAATGTCTGCTGAGCTGGCTTCAGCAGATTTGTTTTATGGGCATTACAAAATTTTACACAGTGTCCAGGATGAAATATTTGCCCTAAGAAGCATAATGGAGACTGACTAGCAGTGAGTGTTAGTAAGTAGGGAGGGCCTAGGTTCCCTGAAAGTGAAATCAGAAGAGAAATCACAGGGCTAGTGACTCGTGACCAGCCCATACAGTAGTACTGTCTACATATAAGGGCTGATTCAGAGCCCATTTCACACCATTTCTTTGTGTGAAAATTTCCATTCCTGTCCACTTTTCTCCCTCATCTGATTCAGTAGAGCCTTATTTTCTGCGAGAATTTTTGTGTGAAATGTTTTCATTTTTGCATGATTTTTCGTTTGGTAGCAAGACTTCCAAAAAAAAACGTTGAGAAAGGGGCTCTGAATCAACTCTAAAGTAGCCCTGATGGCAGCCCTGCTGGCTCACAAAGATGGAATACATTATACAATACATAATGCACCATAATACTGCACAATCCAATAGTAAACTATTACTTCCTGGTCCAGAGCTCAGGAACCATCTTATTTCTGTCTTCACCTATGTGAAAGCTTTGTCTGATGTCACTAGCTTGTTCAGTAAATGCATATGTATACAGATATAAAACATAAAATAAGGTGAACCAAAGGATTTACAATGTGGCTTGATTTTTTTTCACCCATGCATCCAGCTCCAGTGTTATGTGAGCCTCAGGCCACATTCACACAATGGTGATGCTTAACATGGGAGTGCGATAGTGGTGGAATCGCAGCACTATCACAACACAGTAGCAATTTACAAGCGATAGTACTGCAATCTCCACTCTATGAAGACTGATCATGGTGATTTTTTCCACAAAATGCTGCATGCGATTGCCCAATGCTTAAATGAATGGGCCCATTGGTAAGTATGGTCAGCGAATGGTCAGGATATGTAAGTCATGTAAGTATACAGAGGTGTGTGCCCATACTATACAGGAAGTAGGGCAAAACAAAATATTAGCCAATGCATTGTAACCGGAAGATAAATATATAACACTATATCTCATCCCCACAAAAGAAATAATGACATGACTTATGCTTGTTCACCAACTCTGTGTTAGAGAAAAACTGTTTGTAGCAACAATGTGTTTATAATAGCAACATACACCAAAGTGGTGTTTTGAAGTACATATCTGAGACTTCCTTACTCTGGCTTGCTAATCATCTGATTGGCCAAGGGAAAGAATGCAGGTTTAACCCCATCTGCTCTAATATAAACTCTGCAGGTATGGTGGGGGGGGGGGTTCTCAGTCTTCTTTTCCAGTAACTAAAGGGTTACTAGCAGTGCTCTCACCTGGGGAGGTAATTAATGCTGCATGATTTAGCCATAGCCTCTAATAAGCTCACCTGTTACAGTGGGAGAATTCTGGGACTAGTAGTCAGCAGTTTTGATTCAATGCCAGGAAAGCTGCACTACTTTAATGTCAAAGACACACACAGGATTAAATGAAACTTGGAGACAGCATACTGATAAGTAAATCACAGGTCTGGGGGCACAATCTTAACACAAATGTTTATTTTACATCCCAGAAGAGAAAAACAACAAGGCAGAACACACGTTTTCCTTTAATGCAGACCAAAAACCACCAGCAATTAAAAAAAAATAGCCAATCATCCCACCAATACTCCTCTCTCCGGGGGTAGAAAAATAGATCCCTATTTTTGCTTACCCTGACATTTTGGCATTCTATACCCAGGCTTGTACGCTATCAGATCACATGGTGCCACTACATTTGAACAACGATGCAACAAAGCTTAGCACTGTGAGAATTAAACATCAGTTTTTTTCCAATTCCCTGGTGCTAGTTCATGATGCAATTCATAAAATTGCTATCATCGGTAAAGTGCTATTCAAAGTTGATCTAAAGTGCATGTGAAATGTAACTGCAAGTAAGTATTTCTTATAATAAAAATTCTATGAAAGCTGTTTTTGGGGAGGGGATATTCTGATTCCAGTTAACCCTTAATATTTTTTGCCCCTTTTGTCCCAGATGTTCTTTTTAAACATCCCTGTTTGTTTTGCATATTAATTCTTAATAATTTAACAACATTTTTTAATTGTTTGTGTTGTTGCTGAACTTTGGGCCCCAGTATCCACACTTTTGTTGTTTGGACCTTAATTTTTGTGTTTTTCAGAAAACTTTTTATCATTTTTTTGTAGGAACCCAAACCAAAAAAAAGGGTTCAATCCCTAAAAAGAACTTGTGGCCAGTACTTTCATAAATGTTCAAAAACATGCAGGATGCTGCCGGTGTGTATTTTTGGAATGAAATAAGCCTGTTAGCTGTAGGACATTTGCTCTTCAAATTGCCACATTTGCGCACGCTTTGCTGCTCTCTAAACATACCATAAATCAGGCACTGAAGACAGTTTGGTGCTCAAAAAGGGCGCTAGCAGAAAATCCCAGGTAAAAATTGGCGCAATGGCGAAAGCTAGTGCGCAAAACTGTCTGACACACAACCATGAATCGGACGGAAGCCCGAGCACAATTTGACGTTCCAAACGTACACACCGACCATAAATCAACCCTATTGTCTCCTTTGTCTTCTTCTTTAAATGCATGTGTCTGGCCCTGCCTCCTTGTTCAATCATTGTTTCTCTTTGCCTGAATCCTCTGTGAATCATTTCTTTCCTTGCATTGTGTATTGGGACTCTCATCCTTCATAGACTGCATTGGGGCCCACACCCTTCTTATTCCTTGCTGAATCCACGGACCTCCATGGTCTGTATCCTGTTATTTGCACTGGGGCCACAGCCATCCATTGTCTGTACCCTGCTATTTTTACCAATGTAGCAGGCCAAACTAACTCCGTTCCAGATTAAACTGGGGTATAGTTAGGCCTAGCCCAGGGTATAACCCGGGGTATAAATTTGCCTAAGCCAAACTATACCCTTCCAGGCCAGACTCAGGTCAAGCTGGGGGTTGGTCACAGGGTCAGTGACAGGGTAGTCCAGGGGTGAATCATGGGACCAGAGCAGAGGGTATGCGGTCAACGGGCCCTAAGATAAAAGGCAGCCCAGGCAAAACGGCAGGAACTTGTGGCTTGGCTATGGATGAAAGCAGGTAAATACTGCACAGCTCTGAGTGAAACCTACGTGAGACTGAGCTGAGAACGGAACCCTGGCTGTGGGTGAGCGCTGGAGGTAGGATAAGAACCTGTCTGCCCAATGTACCCTATTGAAGCAGCTGGTAGGTCTCCGTACCACCGCTGCCCCGGGGTATAAATTAGCCTAGGCCAAACTATACCCTTCCAGGCCAAACTCAGGTCGAGCTGGGGGTGGTCACAGGGTCAGTGGCAGGACCGTCCTGGGGTGCTATCATTCTGAGAATCATGGGACCAGAGCAGAGGGTGGGTAGAGTCAGTTCCTTTTAGAGAGGGGTGGAGCCTAGATAGGTATATGTGCCCCTAATATAAAAAGGAGCCAGGTGAAACGGTGGGAACTTGTGGCCCCCCCGCTGATCAGATAACCCATAAATATTCAGCCCTTAATCGCCCCATGACAGTCCCCATGAACATTCAAGTTTTTTCTGGTTGAAGTAATAAAAGTCTATGTGTTTAGAGTTTTAAGATTTAAGTCAGTTAGCTTTTTCACATAATTTAACAGACAAAGCTGAATCCCTAATAAAAAGTTGAAATATTGAGTAATTATTGTTTATCTCACCCAATGCTATTGATATCCTAGTGGTATAATATGGCCCTAGGCTAGTTTATACTCCAGGGTATAATATGGCCTAGGCCAAAATATACTTAGGGTATAATCTAGCCTAGGTCATTTTAACACCGGGTATAGTCTGGACTGGAGGTATAATCTGGGCTGTTACATCGGGGGCAACAGACCTCGATTGGCTTTACCCTGTTATTTGTACTAGGGCCATTGCCCTTTATTGTCTGTACCCTGTTGTCTTTACCAGGGATTAAGGCCCTCCATTGTCTGTATCCTGTTATCTGTACTTGGGCTATGGCCCTCCATTGTCCGTGCTCTGTTATCGTTAATGGTGCTTAGACCCCATTGCCTGTACTGGGGAACAGACCTTCCATTGCCTGTACTGGAGCCCAGAACCTCCATTGTCTGTACTATGGACCAGATACCCCACCCTTCACTGAGGCAGTGAAGACACTGGAGACCATGGACCCTGATAGTAACAAAAGAAGACATGGGTGAGGATACAACCTGGGTCAACATCAGTAGAGCAAACATGGCCAGACATGGCACAGGCTGACAGTCTGCCACTGGGCATAGTCAGATGTGGCATAGGTCAGCAACAGGGCTTGACACTGGACATGTAATGAAATGGTACAGGTCAGCAACAGGGCTTAGCTCAGGACATGTGTCATGGGTCAGTAAAAGAGCTTGGTATTGAATATGGTCAGACAGGCAGGTCAGCAATAGGGCAGCGCTTTCTGTGCAAGCAGATCTCCTGGCTAAGGAGCCACATGGGAACGACAGGCAGATGAGTGCCTCACTGTGTCATATTCATTTTTATCTCCATTTTATCTAGTTCTCTGTGAACTCTCATAGTGGAGAGTGACATTTAAGCATGTTTTTTAAGAACTGTTTCTCTTCTCTTTTAAAGGAATGATTAGCCCTTGGACACTTTAGGCATGTAACATGCCGGGTACATATCAAGTTTCTGTATAGCACCTGACAATTTGCAGCCTTCAGTATTCTCCAGATAAATCTGCATGTAAGTAAGATAAATGTAGACAGCTTGGAAGATAAAAAAACATTTCTGAAGCACTAATGTGTTTCAGCTCTGTCTCCAAGAGTCCATTAATAAGCTGCAGAGGAAGTATTTGTGGAAGGATTAATGAAGTCTCCTAAAAAAGGAAATAAATATAAAGTATAACAGAATAAGACAATCACTGTGCCTGAAACTGAAAGCATTTGCTTTATAATCATACTGTAGTTAAAAGTCACAAAGTTAATGATGGTAAAAAATCCCTTATTTATCTTAAGAGGTGATCATTCTTAATAAATACCATTTCACTGAGTGTAAACTGAGCAGATATCCCAAAGTGGAACAGCCCCACTTTGAGGCATTTTGCTCCAATGTCCCACCAAAACTCTGGGGACACTTAAATGTGCCACTTTGTGGGAAGAATGTCCCACCAATATTGAGATGTCTAGTCAGTTTACAATTGAAGCCCTGGTATGACTTATTGGTAGTGGAATGTATGGCTTGGCTGCTCTTTAGCTCAAACACCAACACATGTACGGACTGTGATAGTCAAGTTTCGCTTTAAAGTGGACAAAATCCACTCTCTCCCATCCAGCTTCAGGATGCCCTGCTGTGTAAAAAATTCCAGGTCACCCAGTAAATTCACCTTCTCCCTGTTCCAACGTCGCATGCGCAAGCAGCTATACCTTTAACAGGGTCCCACTTGAGTCCCCCCCAAAAATGGTCAGTTTAACTGAAAGTCATCTGATAATGAATATAAGAATATGTCTTGCCCAGCCATGGGTTAGACCGAAAATCAACCTAAACCCAAGTCATTAAAACTATAAAGATGTATCACCTGGACTGAGGTAAGTCTCATTATTGCTAAGACTAAAATGTGTCAGAGGAAACATATTATGCCTTACCATGCCCCTGTCTGATCATGTCCCCGAATGAAATGTGGCCCCAAGATTGACGTCACGTGGATTGGGATTGTTTTCACTTTCCTAGCTGCAGGTCGGGCCCACATAAATGCCAGCGGTCAATCAGGCTCGTGGTTTAAATGCCCCCCAATATGGTCACGATAAAACCCCACACCCATTATGCAGAAAATGGGTGTGCGACTGCTTTAAGGTCTGTGAAACCAGTAGATATAGCAGGTGGTGGTGCCCAGGTCTGGCCGCAGGTATCTTGCTCCCTATTCCCCACACCATTGTCTCCACCTCACTGTTGTGTCAGCCAAGCCTCCTGGAAACCAGGCGTTTATATGTGCTTCACATTGGGGCGCGCGTAGCATTGTGTCAATGACAAACTGTACATACATCGTCACAATGGCAACAACGTGCCCAGGTGATTGTTTTATCATCTATTTCACCTACTAACCGTCGGTGATTGTCCTACTTTACATCTGGCCTTAATCCGACATGTGCTACTGCTCTGTTGCCATGTCAATGGTAATGCCATGCACACCATATGCGGCGGCAGGCAACCAATCAGCTGCCATCTGGACCTAATGCCTGAGAAGAACCATAAAGTTATGTAAATATTATAAAAAGTATATATGCTTTGGGGTGCTGTAACAAAAAATATTTATTGCGAGTCAGTACCCTATTCTTTCAGAATGCTGCTACTTTTTGGCAACACATCCATCGAAGATTACAAATCCAGCCTGAAAGACATAAGGGTCAGAGAAACACCAAAAACGTTAGTATTTTTTCCAATCTGTGTTTTTTGGTGTAAATTTTCCGATTTCGTATGAACATTCGAGCGATTCTATAATGCATTTCAAACCGTGTGTAAGTTTTCCGTCCGTTCGTATGGCAGTTAGTGAATCAGTTGAATGTCAGTTTCCATCCTGACTTTTCCGTTTCATTTCTCAGGTTTCAAAGTCGGTTTTGGATTTTGCCCTTTTTCCTTTTTTGTCCGGACGAAAATCCTTATGATCTTGCGCCTGCACACTACAAACTTAACTCATTAAAGTGCTGCCTACATATTTGGCTCACTCACTTCTTCTACAATGCTTAGCTAAATCACTTTGCACTTTCTTACATCTTCCATATCTCACCCCTAAAACTGACCCAAACCACTGTGCGCTCAGGCGAATCTTCATTTCTGCTTTTTCTTTATTTCATTCGTTTTGTGGTAACCAACCATTAATGAATGTATTTCTAAAAGTAAATCATACATTTTTTTTTTTTTTTTATTTTGAACTGGCATTTTTTACTTGCGGTTTTTACTTAAAATTTTTGGTTTCAAATGGTACAACTTTAAATTTTTTGTGTTGTTACCCACACCCTGTACATACAGATTGCTCTCCAAATTTTTAAAACACCCAGCATCTTCTGCATGTTATGAGCCTTGAAACAGCCAAGATGGCGGGTCAGGTAATATAAGGCAGCCTTCAAACAGAAAGGGCCTTGTGACTGTGTTGCTCTGCATTCTGGGATTTCTGACCTTTCAAGGCCCCCAGCTCTGCTGTCTCTGAGCAAAACACAGCTGTAACCCGCACCCTGTACTTTATCCCACTCTCCTCCCCTCAGTAAGTGTGATGCATCTGACCAAAGATAAGATAAAATAATTACACAAAGCAAAGGTTGCCAACTACAACAATAAATCCGAAAACAAATTAAGATTCAAGTACAACAACAATCCAAAAAAAAATAACAAAGGACATAAGTTTAAAAAAAATAAATCGCAATTATATGGATGTGTGGCAAAATAAAGGTTTACATGCAAAGGACTAATTAAGGTCCACATTAAAATGCTTTTATAAGGCATACATGAAATGTATTGATTCAGGTATGCATTGCTATACAATTTATGGCCTCGGCCATGCTGATACATTCAGTACATTGGCGCTGAAGGCGCGCAGACTCCTCCACATAGCCACAAAACATGTTCTACAGGGGGGCGTGGCCTGGCACACGGATGGAGCGGACGTGAGTTGGCGAGCTCCTGCCCCACCGAGAGATTTATAAAATTTAAAAGCATTACTTTGACCCAGACTCACCTTGGAAGCGTTCCCTATGAAGGGCAGAAGATGACGGGAGAGAAGAAGAGTGCCTGCCGCCGGGCTGAGAGTGAGGAGGTCGGTGATGGAGGAGGACGGGAGGAGCCACGTGGGCGCAGCCATGGCGCCGCTGCCTGCCTCGTCAGAGACCAGCTGCTCGGAGGGATCGGAGCCGAGCCCCGGCCGGACCCGGGAGAGCGGGGCGACGCTGTGGCCCTCGGCGGGGAGGACAGAGACTGTCTGCACCGGAACTCCACTGCAGCCACCGGGAGCGGAGCCGGAGGAAGAGACGCGACCAGTGGGGAGGCACGAGGTACTGCCGTCCTCGCAGAGACCGCTGACAGCACCGCAGGTCGACCAGGGGCGGCGGCCCGAAGGTAGGGGAGGCGGCGGTGCAGGGGAGTCGGAGGCAGCCATGGCGGATAGCGCTGCAGGGAGAGCCCCCAGCAGGGAGGGGAGGGGCCGAGGAGAATGCGCAAATATGGCGCCCCCACATCAGCAGCCCTTGGCGCAGAGGACATATGTGACAGGAGACCCTGGGAGAGGGAAGCAGCAGGGGGAATTGGCTGACCAAGCTCTGTCCCCAGCTAAAACACAGGGCCCAGGTGTCTCCCTCCCTGCCCAGTACCACCCCAACGACCTCCACACTGCACAGACTGTGAACGCAGAATCCCAGAGATCCCCCCCCTGTGAAAGCAGCAGACAACGCACAGCCACTGCAGCCCCAACCTACCAACTGCCTGCCAGACAGGCTTGCACCCCAACCAGAGAGGCCACAGCAGTAGGGAGGCTAGAAAGCTATGGCTTTGTTGTCACTGACCGGGTAAACAGGGTGCCAACGCTGAGTTCCCATTCCTCAGGACTTTCCTCCCCCCCGCCCCTGTCGTCCCGCCCTCTACCACAGAGGATGCAGCGCTCCAGAAGCACCCCTAGAACTGAGTCTGTCCCGAGAGGAGAGCTCCACCTGGCCCCCGCAGCGCCCCAAGCAAGTGGCAGTCATGGAGCAGAGGACCCCACCCTGGGCATCCCCTCCCACCCGTGGCCCCGGTGCGGGAAGTTGTCGCCGCTTGCTCTGCCGGAGGAAATGCTGGCTCTTCCACAGGAGCCCGTGTCGCCGCCAGTCATGGGACCACCTCCCGCTGTGGATCTCCCGTCCCCGATATTGTATCCAGACTCCCCGATGACCTCGTCTGTGATCGGAGGGAGCAACGTAACACCATCCACCAGCAATATCCATCAAGAAACACTCTCTTTCCTGAAGTCCATTCCCACCAAAGCTGATTTTGAAGCATTGATCAGAAGATATGAAGCAGCCTATAAAAAAGATATATCTGAGGTCAGAGGTCAGATCCAATCGTTAGATGCCAGAGTCTCCTCTAATCAGGCGGCTACGGAAGCAGCGCTGGCCGACATGGAGGCGAGGATCGAGAGTCAAAACGCGCAAATTCTACAGCTACAACTCCAGCATGACGACCTGGAGAACAGACACAGGCGCAATAACCTCCGGGTCCGTGGCATCCCTGAGGCCTCTTCGGGGGAAGATGTTAAGCAAATCATTACAGTAAGCTTCAACCAGCTACTTGGCAGAGAAACTAACACCCCGATCGAGATTGACAGAGCGCACAGAGCGCTGGGCCCGCCAAGCACTGACCCGTCTCGGCCCAGAGACATTGTTTGTCGTATCCACTACTACAACATCAAAGAGGAAATCTCCCGGAGAGCATGGAGGCACGGCCCGATAGACTTTGACGGAGCGAATGTTACTATATATTACCAGACCTTTCAAGGCGCACTCTGCAGATGTGCAGGCTACTACGACCGGTCCTCGATTTGATCAGATCCTCCAGGGCAACCTACAGATGGGGGTACCCCCTCCACCTAATTGTGAGCAGAGATGGCGGCTCCTTTGCCCTCCGGACTTACCAGGACTTAGAGGGCCTGTTCTCATTTCTCAGTGTTGACCCGATCCCAGTGCCCAACTGGTTGATGCCCTCTCCCCCTCTTCCACCTCAGAGATTCAGGAATGCTGTACCCAGAAATCGAAGGGACAACAGATCGCGAAGGCCGAGGGAGAGACCGCTGAGGCCCATAGATAACGAGCAGTAGAAGCGGCCTGGTTGCTCTAGGACTGATATCTACCTGCTGCCTGTCTGGAGGCTGACTGCCCCAGTGTTTAGTACACCCTGCTTGTTCAATTCGCTCCTCCACCGATGGACGAGGTTTTCTTTCCCGTTAATTTACTGTTAGAGTTTTGGTCTTAGTTGATGCATTATTTTGATGTTGATTGTTTCTCTCGGTGGGGAGACTGACTCCGTGACTCGTTACCGGACACAGTCCCCCACTTAGGCCAGTCTCTGACCTTTCCCGTTTGGGGATAGGCCACAAACTTAGCGAGATCGCTACTTAGTTGTCCCTCCCTTGAGGGTTTTGGCCGGCATAGCCGGTGTCACTGTTACTGTCCTTGCCCTCCTCCTCTCCTTGTTCTTCCCCCTTCCCCCTGCTGCTCCCTACCCTCTTGTTTCTTCCCTATTGCTTTACTTGTCTGTCTGTACACCACTTACACCTGCTGCCCCCTCCCCCCCCCATCTTGCCTGAATAGCCACAATGAGTGATATTAAGCTGGTTTCTTTCAACGTGAAGGGGCTGAACACGCCGGAGAAAAAGGAGGGCGATACTGAGAAACCTCAGGGCCTTGAGAGCTAGCGTGGCCTTTCTCCAAGGAACGCATTTTAAGGTGGCAAACCCGCCAACCATGAGAGACAAATCGTTCCCGACCTCATACCACAGCTATTCTCCGGATTCCCGGTCAAGAGGGGTGAGCCTTCTGATTTCAAGGTCGGTACCCTGGGAAGAGGTGGGGGTGCTGGGTGGTGGAGAGGGAAGATGGCTCTTTGTTAAGGGAAGGATCTGTTCGGAGCTTTTCACCTTTGTAAACATCTACTGCCCAAACACTAGACAGGTAGACTTCCTGGAGGGGGTCCTAACCAAGATGGCTGAGTTTGCAGAGGGTAGGGTGGTGGTTGGTGGGGACTTTAATCTCACGTTAGATCCACTGATAGACACTTCCAGGGGCCACACATACCTCTCTTACACCAAACTTAGGAAACTCAAAAGGCTCCTGCACACACACCAGCTGGTAGACCCCTGGCGTATCCTTCACCCTGACGGTAGAGACTACACATTCTACTCTCCCCCACATAACATGTACTCGAGACTAGACTTTTTTCTTATCCAGCACCATTCACTGCAGAGAGTTAAGCTGGCAGATATCGGTAACATCGTACTGTCTGACCATGCCCCGATTAGCCTCACGCTGTCCGCGCACAACCCGACGCCCTGTTCCTGGTCTTGGAAACTCAACTCCTCCCTGATTCAGGATATAGGCTTCAGGGACAAGCTAAAACAGAACCTCAGGGAGTACTTCGACAGGAACTCCACCCCGGGCTACGACCCTGCAGTGGTCTGGGAGGCGCACAAATGTGTAGCTAGAGGGCTCCTTATTCAGCAAGGGGCTAGAGTCAAGAAAGAGAGGGGTAAGACCACCCACGAGCTAGTGGAGAAAATTCAAAAGTTAGAGACATTACATAAACAATCTCTAGCCTCGGAGCATTTGGCGGCTCTGACTGCCCTCAGGGATCGGCTACGCAGAGTCTGTAATGACTCGGTTAAACTTCAACTCATCAAATGTAGGAAAACCTACTATGAGTCAGGAGATAAGTGCGGTCGCTTACTGGCCATGGCCCTGAGGGGGGAAAGAGCCAAAACATATGTCCCCAAAGTACAGGATGGGATGGGAGACATGAAGCACAAGGCCTTGGAGATAGCCAGAGTATTTAGACAATACTACGAGGATCTTTATAATTTGCCGATGGACAGGACAAACACTAGGGCCTCAGACATAGCCGACTACCTCCGGCGCTCTGGACTCCCTAAACTCCCGTCCGGGGCGCTGAGCGAACTGGAAGACCCGATCACACATGAGGAATTAGCTTTAGCATTGAAGGACTCGGCAGCTGGGAAAGCCCCGGGGCCTGACGGGTTTCCCCTATTCTATTACAAAACCTTTACAGAAATACTCTCGCCCAGAATGCTAGAGGTGTTCAACTCCATGGGTTCGGGCAACACATTCCCGAGGGACAGTCTCTCTGCACAAATTGTGGTAATAGGGAAGGAAGGTAAGGACCCTACCCTTGCCTCCAGTTACAGGCCGATATCCCTTCTGAACGCTGATGTCAAACTATTTGCAAAAATATTGGCATCACGCCTAGCTCCACACCTCCACCATGTAGTTCATTTAGATCAGGTCGGTCCTTCAGAGAAGCGCGAGATAACACCACTAAGACGCTAAACCTCATTAATGTGGCGCTGCAACGGAATCTCCATACGTTACTCCTCTCGACCGACACTGAAAAGGCGTTCGATAGGGTGCAATGGGACTTCATGTTTGGAGTCCTACGGCACATTGGACTTGGAGATAGCATGCTGGGTTGGATTACTAGCCTATACCACGGACCATCTGCAGTGGTGAAAGTCAACGGTGTGACCTCTAAACCATTTGACATCGGTAATGGGACAAGACAGGGATGTCCTTTGTCACCCCTGATATTCATCCTAACGTTGGAGCCACTCCTCTGCAGCGCCAGAAATAACCAGAGCATACAGGGACTGCCCTTCCCCTCGGGACACTATAAAATAGCGGCGTACGCGGATGACCTGCTATTCTTTGTGACCAGCCCAGAGGTTTCTCTCCCAAATTTAGTGAAGGAGCTGGAAACATATAAAAACCTCTCCAGTTATAAGATCAATTTGCAAAAGTCGGAGATTCTCAATATCAATCTCCCGGCGACTAGAGAGGCTAACCTTAGTCAATCCTTCCCTTTCAAAAGGGGCTCGTGAACACATTACTTACCTGGGCGTGAAGGTGAGCAGGTCTCCGGGTAGGCTCTTTGACCTCAACTTCCCCCCACTCTTGCAAGCTTTCACTAGAGATGTAGGGTCATGGTCGCACAAGAAACTCTCGTGGTTCGGGAGATGTAACTCCCTAAAGATGAACCTACTGCCTCGCCTCCTGTACTTACTACAAGCCCTCCCGATCGAGATTCCTGGTTCCTTCCTTCGGAGGATTGGAGGGATCTTCTCCAAATTCATCTGGCTGGGAAGAAATCCGAGAGTTAGTAAGAATCTCCTGACGAGGCCCAAGGAGGAGGGGGGTCTCGGGGTGCCAGACCCGGGATTATATTATGTAGCTGCCCACCTCACCAGGGTTGTCGACTGGAATAGGCATGCCGCACACAAACAGTGGGTTCGAATTGAGCAGAATGGTTCTTCATTCCCCCTGGGAGGCCTGCCATGGGTAGCAAAACAGGCCACGAGGCAAGAGCTTTCACATCCAACATTAGGGGCCACACTCAAAGTATGCCACAGAGTCTGGATCTCCCCTCCCCTCTCCCCGCTTTTCCCGATACTAGGGAACCCAGAATTCTCCCCGGGAATGAGAGGTGGGATAGCTGACCAATGGATCAAAACGGGAATCTGCCGCGCCAGTCATTTTCGCTATATTAGTAACAGCACGTCGCTGGAGAGACTGGCGGAGACTCATGGCCTCCCGATGTGGGACACGTGGCAGTGTAGACAGCTCATTCACTTCCTCCAATCCCTTAGATGCCAACTGAGCCGCCTGAGGGAACCCACTGGTTTTGAGAGGATGTGTGAGGATGAGGGCCCTGCCAGACACACCCTCTCCCAAACGTACAAAATGATCGTTGGTGCTCGAGACTTGGGTATTCTCCCCTGCCTCTCTAGGTGGGGAGAGGACCTGGGAGTCGACCTCACACCAAAACAGTGTAAGAAGATAATAGAGCTGACACATAGGTCCTCAGTGTGCACTAAGTACAAAGAGTGCAACTATAAGGTGCTTACGCGCTGGTACAGAGTACCGACACTACTAAATAAATGGTTCCCTGGGGTCCCCTCGACGTGTTGGAGGTGTAACTCAGAGCGGGGCGACCTCTTGCACATCTTCTGGTCGTGTCCGGCCCTGCAGCCATTCTGGAGGGAAGTCAGAGAGGTGACGCAGCGAATGACTGAGTGGGTGATACCATGGGATCCAGCCTTCTTCCTTCTCCACCACTCAGCTATACCCACCAAGAGTTATCGGGGATCGGTGGTGTGTCAATTAGTTAACTCCTACATCCCCCTGTATGTCCTCACCTCACCTGTTTTTGCTAACTATACATTCTACCTAACTGTTTTGAGATGGCTTAGTCTTAGTGGTCCATTGGCATGCATTGACTGTCTCTTGGTCTGTCGTGGGGGGCTCGTTGATGGGTCTGAGCGGCGATCCCCGACTTGTTACTGCGTCCACAAACTGGCCCCTCGAGGTGCCGCTTGGCTTTGTAGATCGAGCTGCGGCAGGACGGTGGGAGACGTGACTGGTAGTTGCCAGGGCTCGCTTGGCGACACATCGGGGGACACCGGGCCTCTCAATTGACCCCCCCCTAGGCACCCTTGACCTATTGGATGATGATACTGCTATGTACTGATCTATCACCGTGTATTTTATATGTCATGTTATTGTCCTTCTTTTCTGTTTTGAAAACTTGAAAACTGAAAAATAAAGAATATATATAAAAAAAAACAAAAAAACAAAAAAAACATGTTCTACAATAGCAAATCCGAGTCCTCAAAGGTGTCGGAAGTGGATTTTCAATTTAACGGATTTTTAGGGTGGAAATCAGCTCTCTGAATCACATGGAAACACATCCAATTAACGGAAGTTTTAGGAACGAACGGAAAAATTACAATTTGGTTGGGAACATTTCCGATTTGGTTGTAAAACTTCCAATTTTGTTAGTAAAACTTCCGATGATCGTAAGAGCATATACAAATTCGTTCGAACGTTCGCGCGAGTCGGAAATGGCCAAAAAAAAAGGAAAAAATGACTAACACCCACCCAAACTTCCGATTCCCGATCCGAAATCAATTAACTTTTGCATTTAGAATCGACCCTATAGAATGGAATCATTGTTGTCACTTTGTTCACACTTACAATATACACTATTCATTTGACAAGATATTCAATAAATTACAATATATTACAAGCAAATACATTATATGAAAAAATATATAGAGATACTTATCTTCAAATTTATCACATCATAGTGACCAATTTGAAACTCCTATACGCTGATTAATGTGATCAGCCTATAAATCCACCTGCCCTCCTCTTTCAGGAGGTTTTATTGTCAATGTTACCCCCTCTGGTGTGCTCATGAATCCTAGTAAACCCTTCGGGTCTGCATTGTGCTTGATAGCAAAATGGTGGCCTATTTTTTTTGTTGATATCATGTTTGTGTTAACACATTTTTACACTTTGTAAGCTGTCTGTTGGACTTTCTGATATAAAATGCCTGCATGAACATGTCAAAAGAACGTACTGGGTCACAACCCACAAAATGCTCGGCCCTGATTTTGTCCTGAGGGATCTGAACTTAATGAACTGGAACAAATGGCACCCTCGACATCTGTAGGTTCCTATTACCTGAAAGCAGCGTTCCCCAACCCTCTCATTGTGAGCCACCAGCAGGCCAGGTTTTGCAAATCTCCACAAATATTAGTGCAGCAGCAGAGCTTTGGAGTTGAGGAGATCCACAAAACATGACCTGTTGGTGGCTCACGAGTAGAGGGTTAAAAAACACTTCCTTGCAGCAACCCTTTTTGGTCTCCATAGATGGCGGTTATGCACTAACTGGTCTCATATGCACCACGCTTTTCAAAACACGATTTTAAGGTTTTCAGTATATAAACTTATTCGATCTCAATATCTGCCAATGTTCATTGATGATATATCCAATATGCAGATGTTGATCTGTGTATGTCAAAATTAGTGATGGAGTACCAACATCACCAGTAAATGTGTGTGCATGGCTAAAGGGGACACTGCTGTAAGCCTTATACAAACAGTTTCAAGCCAGCACTCCAAGTATGAAGCCAAAAAATGTTCTGTATTGTCGAAATAATAGTATACAAGGTGACGATTTGAGTTTGCGCAGAGCCTCTTCTTCCTTAGAAGCAAACCTTAACAGGTCCCAAGAGCATCCTTTTAAAGCCGGAACATCCCCCACCCCCCACCCCACTGTGGAAATCCCCCCTGATGTTATCGATGACATCAGGTTGAGATCCCAGGCATGTGCTGTTGGAACCAAAAAGAGGTGAGTGAAAAGAGGCATTCTTGGGGGGTTTCACACAGCAGGGGATCCCAATTTGGAATGCCCCAAGGGAACGGAACGAAACCCAGTCAAATTCCTGGGTTTTGTCCAGTTTTAAATAATTCCACCCACTCTATTTACGTGCTTTTTATTTTGCTTCTAGCTATTAGTAGTCCTTTAATCACAGCAAGTCATTAACAGAGTCTCTCTGGCTTTACTATTGGCAGCTTCTCCCTACTCTCTGCCACAGCTTTCTCCAACTGACTCCAGGCTAGGTATCGCCCCTCCTTTCACACATAAAAAATGCTGGTAATTAACCTTTACAGTAAATGACAAACAACAAACTACATAAATTCTGTTGTAAACCTATTGGAATGCAAACAATATGTATCCTGCCGATTATGCCAAAATGTAACAGGATGGTCAAAGAATAAGCCAGCAGAATGCAAGTTTTTAAAGTGGACCAACACCCAGGATTTTGACCTGATCCTGGGTCTTGGTCCACTTCGGTGGGGCACCCCCGATCGGGGTACTCCGCTGTGTGAAACCCCCCCGATCACCCTAAAAACTCACGCTCCCAGCGCCGACGGACAAGGGATTTGACAGCCGCGGACAAGCGGCTCCTCCGCCTCCCATGCATCCCTCTTGACGCGCGCACGCCCGCGCCGGCCATTCACAGACGGCCGGCGCGGGCGCGCGCACGCCTAGAGGGGCGCTAGGGAGGCGGCGTTTGGTGGTTTTGGGGGGGTTTCACCCCGCGGGACATCCCGATCTCGGATGTCCCGCGGGGAGGGAGGTGATCGGCCCGGGAATCTTAGATTCCCGGGCCGATCACCCGAGGGTGATGGTCCACTTTAATATATATTTACTTCAATAAAAGTAGACTGTTTTGTAAATACAGTCTCATCAGGACTAAACAGCAATATCATCCGAATATGGCACTGAGACATCCATGTTGTTATCCACTTATATCTTTCTAGCCAACTCTGTCCATATACTTACTTTTTATTTTGTTTTCAGCTATTAGTAGTCATTAACATATTCTCTCAAGGTGTACTTTCAGTTCTCCCCACTCTCTGACACAGCTATCTCCATCGGACTCCAGGCTAGGCCCCTCCCCTCATTACACACATAAGTATATGTATATAAATAGTGTTTTTATTATATGTGCATGGTAGCAGGTAAGATACTCATAGAGGCTAAGTCATTACTAATGTCTGGTATCGGCAGATGAGCGTCTGTATAGCGGCACTTGGAGCAACCGCGAGTAGACACGGGTACCAGGTGCTGTAACAGAGCTTCTCGGTCGTTCTAGTAACCTGGCCGGCATTGATGAATGTGATGTATGTTGGGCGCTGTAACACCAGTACAGCGCTGCAGGGAGAGAGAGGTAGTGCCAGGTCAGTGCAACCGACTCTTAGCGACTCACACCATACTTATCAAAAAATCTGGTCACTATAGCACAAAGCGCCAGACGCTGTGTGATTAAAGTCTATTTCTGAACACATATCCACCAGTAACAAAGTGAAAACACATGGAATTACATTGTTGTAACATTGTGACATTAACACTTTAGTGCCAGACCTGCAAATACAATTCTGCATAAAAAAAAAAAATCAAAAATGACCTTTTCTAGGCCAGGAGAGGTGACACAATTATTTGAGAGAAAGAAAAAATAAAATAAAAAAACATGTTTAAACAGAAGAAAAGGTCCATTGAAATGTATGGGAGAGCGACCGGTAGTGACAGGTAATACCTGGCGCTCTGGAAACTAAAGCGCCGTCGTTATACGCTGAGCTGTAATGATGAATCGGACACTACGTGGCGCTGTTAGAGTCGCTCACAAGATTTGCTTTCATATATGTGCCGCTATCCCTTGATGAATAAACCCAATAGTTTGCCTTCTGTCTCTCTTCTCCTTCCCCCGACACATCTTGGGCATTCATTTCCATTCCACTTCTACCTGGACACATTGTATAGGGTGGTTTTTCAATCTCCCCACTGATTGGATGGGGTGGGGCAGAGGGGAGGGGCTGGACAGTTGACAACTGCTCTCAGCTGTGGGTTAATCACTATATAATGTGGACCATAACCCACTGAACTTGTGAAATACATTTGGCCAAAGTCCCTGCCAATGCTCTCTTCTTAGGGTGTAGAACTAGAAATGGATATTTTTGCTTTTTGAATCGTCCTGGAACACTAATTGTTTTGCTGTCCCTCGGTGTGAGATAGCAGGCAGTCAGTCATTGCATAGGTGTGGCAATTACATCATTGAGTGGAGGAGGCGGAGCTTTACAGCTAAAACAGGCGTCATTATCTGGGATTAGAGTGAAGCAGGGGCAGTGAAAATTGGCAAAAGGTCCTCTTCATAGGGGGAGCAATTCAGGAGATGCTAGTTAAAAATGTGGGTTTTGGTCAGCTTTAAACATGTAGTGTGTTGCACACTGGGTTATATGACATGAAACGCGTCATGTGAGGATTTTAGCCTCGATTCAGAGACACAAAAAAACTTCAGTTTTCGTGCCGATCTGTTTTTTTTGTTTTCCGTCCGTTCGTACGGCAGATTACGAATTACGAGGATGTCATTTTCCATCCAGACTTTTCCGTTTCATTTCCACATGTTACAACGTAGGCTTTTGTTTTTGCCCCTTTTCCCATCGTATCCTCCAACGAATCCTTTACGTTTCCCGATAGATTCTGTTTCCATTTTACAAAAAATAATCGTCCAGACGGAATCCTTACGATCTTGCGCCTGCGCACTACAAACTTAACTCATTAAAGTGCTCGCCTACATATTTGCCACCCTCACTTCTACTACAATGTTTAGCTAAATCACTTAGCACTATCCTCCATCTTCCCTTTTGGAACCTTAAAGCTCACCCAAACCACTTAGCACTATCCTCCATCTTCCCTTTTGGAACCTTAAAGCTCACCCAAACCACTTCTCGGTCATGTGAATATTCATCTTTAAATATTTCTGGACCCATTAGTTTTGTGTTAATGTATTTTGTAAATGAAATGACACTGTGACATTTTTTTGGGATGCCATCATAAAATCTAAAATGTATCAAAATTTTGTAAATTTTACATTTTTACAACTATAAAAAACAAAATACATAGCAATGGCAGGCCACAGAACATTATTCTTCATCTGTGGTCCCCAACGAGTTGCGCAGCTCCTGCATCTCGCCCACCAACTGAAGGACCCTGACACTCAGTTGTGCCACTCTGGCACGTGTGGTCCCTGTTAAAAAACGTAAATTAAAATATTGGTATAACCTTGTTGGGGTCATACTGCAGTGCCCCCCCCCCCCCCCCTGTATGGTCCAAACACCTAAATCTGGACTTCTAAAGCCAGAGGGCCCTCGCCACCACGGCCCGGGTTTTGCAAAGTGCCTGATTAGAGAACCCCTGGCCCGCATTCTGCAGGCAAAGAACGGGCATCAGGAGCAAGGGCGAGTGGCACATCTTGCAGTTCCTGCAACCAAATATAAAATAATTACACAAAGCAAAGGTAACCAACTAAAACAATAACTCCTACAACAAATTAAGATTCAAGTTCAACAATCCTAATATAATTCACAAAGGACACAAGTCTAAAAAAATATAGCAATTATATGGATGTGTGGGAAAATAAATGTTTACATACTAAGGACTAATTTAGGTCAGCATTAAAATGCATCTATAAGGCATACATGAAATGTATTGATTCAGGTATGCATTGCTATACAATTTATGGCCTCTGCCATGCTGATACATGCAATGCCTTGGTGCTAAACGCGCGCAGACTCCTCCACATAGCCGCAAAACATGTTCAACAATAGCAATCCGAGCCCTCAAAGGTCCCGTAAGTGGATCGGAAATGAAACGGATTTATAGGGTGGTGATCCGTCGGAAATCAGCTCTCTGAATCAGACAGAAACCATCCCAACAACGGAAGTTATCTGAACGAACTGAAAATTTCCGATTTTGTTTGGAAATGTTCCAATTTGCTTCCGTTCATCAAAAGAGCATATACACATTTTCCCAAACGTTCGTGCGAGTAGAAAATGGACAATAAAAAGCAAAAAAATGACAAACACCCACCAAAACTTTCACAGACAGCTACGGAAGTCTGGACGAATGTGTCTCTGAATCGAGGCTATGATGCAGATAAGAAAATGCTGACAATTAATATTTACATAAAATGACAAACAACAGATGAAATATAATTCTGTTGGTAACCTATTAGAATGCAAACAAAAATAATGCTGTCAGTACCTCTTGTTACAGATATATATGTCCTTATTTAACAAGGAATAGCGACAGGTAGCGACTGGTGAGCGACCGGTAATGACGGGCACCGCCACGAGAACGCCGGCTCCCCACCACAATCACACATTTATCAAGCCAATCCTGCTTAGCGACTGAAATAGCGCCAGATAGCCACTCATTCATCATTATTCCAGCCTCAGCCCACAGCGCCAGCGTCCGACCTTGAACAGCGACAGGTATGACCTCTCGCTACCTGGCGCTCTCCAATGCATTTCAATGGAACAATCTTTAAATATTCATAATTAATTGTTATTATTATTATTTTTTTTTTTTTAAATGTGAAAAATTCTGTGACCACTTCTGCCATTTTAAATAATTTTTTAAGGTAAAAAAAAAAATGTACAGAATTGATATTACAGGTCTGATATTAATGTATTCATATTACAAAATTATTTAAAAAACTTGTTTTTTTTTGGTTTCCAAAATTATAGTTGTTTGGGGGTTAAAAAACTACTTTTAACCCATCGCCGCCAGCGCTCTGGGGTTTAAATATGCATTTTACAGCGCGAGAATTTTTTGAGCGTGATTTGTTAATGAATATGGTGGAAGCCGGTCGCTCTGACCAGTCGCTATCATGCGCTCCCATACAGCGCGGAACCTGTCAAATAGCGACTCCTCACCCAATATTCAACATTACGGCAAACCGACTGAGTCGCTATCAACTACCGAACAATGGCCAAGCACAGCGACTACTAGCGGGCACTCTGAAAATGCCGCTACAGTCGCTCAACTGTCGCTACCTGCCGCTGTTAATGAATCGGCCTCATAGTCTAAAAGTATTAAAACCTCCTGGTTTAAATGAAACCATTAGTTATACACCATTTCTGAGCCATTTTTGACCTAATACATTTACTATTTTAAAATAATCGCAAATATATTAATATACTGTGATGGGTCACATTAAACACATCACATGGGTTACAAAGAGGTACTTATGATGTTGTAATGCTGAAGATAAGAATTTGTATATAGTTTTTCATATGTCATTTTTTGTAATACATATTTAGAAAAAAAAACACATGAGGTCCCCCTTCCGTGGCACCAATCAGCTCAGCCCACCAAGCATAGGGGCTAGTAATCCCAGAGCCAAAGGGCCCAGTGGCTGACCGCCAGCCCTGGTGCATTACCAGCCTTGGTGCCCTTCCAGAAAGAGCATGATGAGGCCCCCTGATCTCATGGGCCCTGCTGCAGTGGCTTCCTTTGCACCCCCTGTAGTTATGCCTCACCAACAGCTCTCCCATGTACTCAAAATTAGACAGAACTGCTAAAACATTAACAAATGTCAAACTTCTGCAAACAACAAAAAGTTTTTGCGTAACCTGATCTATTTGTAATAAACGTGGCTAGATAGAGAAGCAAACAGTAATACCATTTTGTGATTACTCACCTGTAAAATGGGTATTGTAAGTATGTCTCACACCCTGCTTCGGAAATAGTCATTACACTTGGGTTATGTCCAGTAGAGGGCGAACTTCTGCAGAGATGACTAGAAAAAAGAAGCCCCTCCCTGGCCCACAAATACCTGGGACCTCCCACACATCCCCCAGTATAAGAAAGCAGTAAGGGGACCAGGAAGAGCAAATAAAATCTATGAGAAAAAAGTATCACCATACAGAGGATCCAAGATACAACTCAGGGTGGGGCGAAGCAGGGTGTGAGACATACTTACAATACCCATTTTACAGGTGAGTAATCACAAAATGGTATTATTCTAAGTATGTCTCACACCCTGCTTCGGAAATAGTCATTACACTTGGGACATCCAATAGCAGTGTCCAAAAAGGGTGGGGATCCCAACAGACAACAGTGCACAAATGAAACCCCTGCCGCTTGTGGAACTTTGCGGCCAAAAACAGCATCCGCTGATGCCCGAACACCAACCTTAGAAAACTTGGAAAAGGTGTGAACAGAAGACCAAGTAGTAGCCGTACAAACTTGTTCCAACAGAAGCCTGGTGCTGAAAAAGCCCAGGAAGCCCCAACAGCACGAGTAGAATGAGCAGTGATTGAAAAAAAGGGGGAACCTTCCCCTTGGCAGAATAGGCCCTAACAATGGCCTGACGTATCCATATACTAATGGCAGACTCGACGGCGCCAAACCCTTCTTGGGACCATAGGGCACCACAAACAAGGCCTCCATCCTACAGAAAAGAGAAGCAGCCACCAAATACTACTTCACACAACGCACAACATCCAAAGAGTGTAGGGCCCCTGATTGAAATGGAAGGCAGAAAACCCCTCAGGTATAAAGATTGGCTTAAAACGGAAGACCGCCTTGTACTGGTGTCTTTCAAAGCAAGAGGCCTGAATAGACAGGGCCGCCAACTCAGAAACACATCGAACAGAGGTAATAGCCACCAAAAGGGCAACCTTTTGTGTGAGAAAAGAAAGTGCAACATCCTGCACCGGCTCAAAAGGAGGCCCCTTGAGGGCCGACAAAACCAAACTCAAGTTCCAAGCAGTCCACAAGGACTTGCGAGGGGGCCGCACATGAGTGACCCCCTGGAAAAAATCCTAACCAAAAGGATGAAAGCAACAAACCTTGAAATAAAACCGCAAGGTCGGAGACCTGCCCATTTAGAGTACTAGGCTGCAAACCCAGTCCAAACCGCGTTGGAGAAACTCCCAAATACTGTGAATCGAAAACACCCTACAAGGCAAGGCCCTAGCCTCACACCAATCAGTATAGGACCGCCAGCAGATGTTTAGAGGAAACCACTTCCTAGCTGTTCCTAACGTCTGGATCACAGCATAAGACAAACCTTCCTCTGTTAGGATTGAGGACTCAGCAGCCACGCAGTCAAAGCCAGCGTTTGTAAATTGGGGTAACATAGCTGACCTTGAGTGACCAGATCTGGAAACAGGGCAACCTGTACTGATCGACCACCAGCCGCGAACCACACCTGTCTTGGCCACCAGTATAGCTGGCACCCCTCATGAACCAGCCTGCGCAACCACCCTGCCTACCATGGAGAAGGGGGGAAACAGATACAGGAGACCCAGATCTCGCAAGGCCAGAGACATGGTATCCACTGCCAGAGCCAGAGGATCCTGGAACAGAGACACAAACACAAGAAGCCTGTGGTTGTGACGGGAGACAAAGAGATCCACTTCCAGAATCCCCCACCTGCACCAGATGGATAGAAATACCTTGTTGCTAAAGACCATTCCCCTCAGCGAGAGAACCCCCTGCTCAGAGAGTCTGCTTCCAGGTTCTCCACTCCTGGAATGCACACCGCCGAGATGCATGGCACATTGCTCTCAGCCCATGCAATAATCAAAGATACTTACCGGAGGGCACTCCTGCTGCGAGTCCCTCCTGGGTGAGTGATGTAAGCAACCGCAGTCCGATTGTTCGAACGAAGCTGAACCGATAATCCATGGAGATGATGCGCCAGGTGCGACAGCACCAACCGGACCGTCCTCAGCTCCAGAAGGTTGATTGGGATGTGGACCTCCTGAGGACCCCACAGACCCTGGAACGGGTGTTCCTACCAGAACCCCCCCCCCCCCTCAGCCCGACAGGCTGGCACCTGGGGTGCACAAACGACTGATTCAAGGCCAGAGGACAATTAAAGAAGGAGTTGAAGAGGTCTCATGTTAAAATGAGCAAAAGAACTGCCTCAAAACAAGCCACCATCAATCCCACAAGTCTCATCCCTAGCCGGATGAACGGACGAGGGTTGGACAAAAGGAGACCAATCAGATCCTGTACAGTCCCCCACCTTTGACTGGGGTAGAAAAAAACCCTGGTCTGAATGGGATCCAGATTCATGCCCAGAAACGAAACCACCCTTGACAGGGAGAAGACTTGGGATAGTTGATCACCAGCCGAAACTCCTATATTGTCACCACCGTCCTGGTATCCAGTCCTGCCTGGCTGAGAGAGGATGCCGTGATGAGAAGGGCGTCCAGATAAGGCACAATGCGAGTGCCCTGGGCTCTGAGAAAGTCTTTACCCCTGCCAACACCTTGGTTAATACCCTAGGCACCGAGGTCAGCCCGAAGGGGAGAACCACAAACTGGTAGAGTTGATCACCTATCGCGAATCTGAGAAACCATTGGTGTACCGGGAAGACCGGCACATGAAAGTAAGCATCCTTGATGTCTATTGAAGCCATAAAGTCCCCTGGACGAAGGGAGTAGACAGCAGAGCAGAGCGCAGAGTCCTCATGCGAAATTTCTTGCTTCTGATGAACCGGATGAGAATCTTCAGGTCCAAAAAGGGTCTCATGGAGCCATCCTCTTTGTGCACGGTAAAGAGGTTGGAGCAGTAACCCCGACCTCTCTCTACGAGGGGGGGAACCGGAGAAACGACCCCCATATCCCGAAGGTTTTGCACCGCCAAGAAAAGTCCCTGCGCGGCTCGGGGATCCACGGAAACCTCCCGGATCCAGGCCAAAACGAAGAGCCGCAGCCGTCCCCCCACTCGAGAGGGTGAGAGCGCCCCCCTCATCGCTGAGTGGGCTGAGCAGCAGACTGGGGTTTAGAACCCCCAAAGGTCCCGGTTCGGGCGCGTCCTCTGCCTCTACCCCAGGAATCTCCTCTGAACGCGGGGCAAGAGATTCCCCTACTCGCTGGAGAGCCACGAAAGGAGGAATTGAAAGAGCCCGTACCCCGAAAGAGCCGGCGCTGCTGTTTGCGCTGAGGCAACCTACCTCCTTTCACCACGGAGTCAAATTTATCACCACACTGGCGCATACCCAGGAAAGGTAGCCCTGGGAGCGCCCACTTCGCAGCAATATCAGCCGCCCATTGGCGCAACCACACCGAAAGACGAATAGCCACAAGCAATGCTGAGGTCCTGCTACACATACGGATCGTGGCATCCAAGGCTGATAAGACAAATGGAATAAACATCTCTTAATGCGAAAACGCTGTAAATTCCTCACTGGAAGGATTCAGTAGGGTACCATCCAGCATACCCCTGATTAAGGCTCCAGTAGCCACGGCCATGAGAGCAGAGGCACAAACTGGGCGCAAAGCCGAATCCACGCAGGCAAAGGCATTACTAAGCCATTTGGTCGAGACGCCAGTCCTCGCTATCCATAAAGGTAGTGGAATCTGGGGGGAGCACAACCGATGTATCGGACAATCCCAGAACCGGAGCGTCGACCTCTGGGTGACCATCAACGCCTTAACCGCATCCACAGGAAAGGGATACATCCTATCCCACCTCTGAAGAGTACAGGAAAACGGCCGAGCTTTCCCTATTCTATAAGGATCAGATTGGTAACGTTTTTGATCCGGGAACTCCAAAAGAGACTTGGTGGTCCCAAAGCAAAAAGTTTCCCCCTTTGCAGAAGGGCCTCCGCAAGGGAGAAATAGCAAGCACTTCAAAAATATATGTCAGGAGTCTGGGAATAACAACAGTATCCCCACGCTTCTTACCAGCATCAGCATCCAGGGGCTGCTGAACATCACAGCCATCAGATACTGAAAGCAATACCCCTTCTTCAAGCGGGGAATAATCAGACCCATACAAGGAGTCAATCTTCATAAGCAAAAGCCGGCGCAGCGGGCGCCAAATGCCGTATCTTAGCTGGGGCCTTCCTGGCCGCGGAGCTAGCAATCATTTACTCAATGTTGGCCCGTCTGGCACTGACATCGGATTGCGACTCCCCACTCATGACAACGTCACTTGGGGTCAACGTCAGGCGTGGGGGTGTAGGTGATGAGATGCACACGATACACAAATAAGCACATTGTCCCCCGCAAGGGATACCCCACAAACCACACACTGCCGGGGTTGCCCCGAAGGGAGCCCGAGCATGGTATCCTGGAAAGCCTCCATAAGGTGATTTTTTATGGTAGTCGCAATGACCTATGGGAATTACGCTATGAAGCTACCCGGGATGCCCCTTAAAGTCCGTAAGTGGGAGGATTTTTTTTTTTTTTTGTAATGACAAGAGAGAACCCCAATTTGACCAAGGGACCTAGGACCGGGAGAAAACCCTAAAGGCCTCGATAATCCCCCCCTGCAAGACACACTGGGAGGGGGCCCTATTAGCAACAAGCATACAGCCATCCAGAATGTATAAAAAATACATAAGGGCAAATAAATATAAAACAAATACATATATATATATACACACACACACACATGCCTACGGGGCCTTCCCAGAAGGTATGCGCCAAGCAATGCAAGTGCGCCTACATAATAATTGCTATGTAATACATTCAAAATTATAAGGAACAAAAGGGGGCCCCGAGAGGCACTCACAGATCCCCGGGAAGATTTCCAAGTATACAGCAGGGACGCAGAGCCAGGAAAAGGAGTCGGGCCAATGCGGATCGAGCACCGCGTAAGGCCCCGCCCCCTCCCGACGTGGGAATCGCACCCAACAGACGCGCTCCAGCCAATAGGTCGCAGGCCGGCTGAGCGCCATAACAATAGGGGAGGGCCGTCACAGGCGCGAGGAGCGCCTGGCCCCGCCCCCTTCCCCTGACTGAACGACGCGGGAATCGCACCCAACAGACGCGCTCCAGCCAATAGGTTGCAGGCCGGCTGAGCGCCATAAGAATAGCCGCGCTCCCCGGCCAGGCTGAGGAGCCGACATAGGCGAAACCGGCCTGCCGCCGCCTGAGAGCGAGCGTGCGAGCCGCAACAAAAACAAACAATAAAGGCACGCTGGCTGAAGCCAGCGCCTAACAATAATAGTAAAGTGTATAGCACCAAGCATACTGACCAAACACACACACACACACTACAAAGGGGATTAACAATGGAGTCACAGACCCCCCCCCCACACTAACCGGGAACGGGGAGTAATGGGGGAAACCGATAGCTACATTTGGGTATGTAGCGAGGGCTTCATGACGGACAGGGCATCCCATGTCAGGATCACTGTAACCTGACGACCGCCTACCCTTTGATGAGGGCCTTGCGGTGGAGCATGGCTCCTAGTAAAAAACACCTCTAAAAAGGTGTCACCTACCCTCACCCAGACTCTGCAGCTATAGCTGGGAGGCTTAATGACAATATTATAAAAGGTCTGGGTGGAAATAAGACCAAGGGGGGGGGCCGGGTGTTACCCGGCTTACCTGAAAAGGAGAGAGATAGCCATCATCTTGACTGTCGTCGCCTTCTGCAGAGACTAAACTGGGGGATGTGTGGGAGGTCCCAGGTATTTGTGGGCCAGGGAGGGGCTTCTTTTTTCTAGTCATCTCTGCAGAAGTTCGCCCTCTACTGGACATAACCCAAGTGTAATGACTATTTCCGAAGCAGGGTGTGAGACATACTTAGAATATAAGAATAAATGTCCTAACTGACCTTTTTATAGTAAAATGGAAGATATTGATATCCCTGTAAATGTGCGACCTGTATGTTGTCCTTGCATAACTTGTTTACAGCTTCATTGATTTCAGCATTAAATTGGAGATTTCTCACTTTATTGCACATTTCTGGTTTAATGTGAATGACCTTGTGTAAAATATTTTCTCTCTCACACTTGTAATAAACATGAAGATGCCACTAATCAGATCATTTTTAAGTACTGGGCAACGCTGTGAGTTTCTACAGCAAAGCAAACTCATTATTTTTAGGTTTTCACAGTCTGTGGACTTTCATCCACCAATGCATTTGTTAACAGCATCTGCTCTTGTCACATTAGAAATGTCTACAGACTGTTCTAAAACCAAAATACATTTGTTCTGCAGACAGCTTTGCTGGCTTTTGTACACTCCATTCTCATTTAAGCAACATACTACTTTACTTTATGTGTTTTGTTTTTGCAAATGTTATATTTTTGAAAGTTAAAAAATACAAAAGTTGTTCAAGTCTATATGAATGAAGAGCATTGCATATGCATGCTGCAGCCAGACAGTCCTTTGACCAGAGGTCCAAATGTTAATTCTATGGCCTGTTTAGCGGTATTTGTATGAGAACAGCTGCTGGGGTTTGGGGTTAAGGGGATGTTTTTGATGTTGACATCTACTTATCGCCTTACTACACTCAGAGGTTCATTGCAGACACCCAGTGCCTACAGCAACATTCAGTATCTGTAATGTCTGTTACTGTAAAAATTCAAAACAACCAGCTCACCCTCTGACCTTTAGAGCACGGACCTCGGAATCTCCTGATGCATTTCCACATAAGTTTCAAGTTATGATGTCCAGCTTGATAAGGTTAAAACATAACTTTTACTTCATAAGTTAAAATGGCGTGAATCCATAAGTAGTAACATCAGCAATAGTATACATTTTGTGAACAGACAGAACGCCCCCTCCCACTGCCCAGACCTTGTTACGCGTTTCAGGCTGTTCCCAGCTCTTAGTCATACAGTAATATCTGTTAGTGGGCAGCAGCTGAGATGTAACCGGTAGATTGTTTACTTATTGGAGTTTACAAAAAACTCCAAGTCTCATGCACAATCCTTAATAATAGACAGGGGTGCACTCCTATATATAAAAAAAAAATAATCTCTTTATTTGACATCATATGCACATAGAAAACATATTCAACCCATCTTAAAATACCCAAACACATGTAGGGACACGATATACAAATCAATTAGTTGCTCAAATAATCAATAAAACACTTAGGCCCTTATTTATGAAGGAAAACGACAGGTAGCGACTGGTGAGCGGCCGGTAATGACGGGCCCCGCCACGAGAACGCCGGCTCCCCACCACAATCACACATTTATCAAGCGAATCCTGCTTAGCGACTGAGATAGCGCCATATAGCGACTCATTCATCATTATTCCAGCCTCAGCCCACAGCGCCAGCGTCCGACCTTGAACAGCGACAGGTATGACCTCTCGCTACCTGGCGCTCTCCAATGCATTTCAATGGAACAATCTTTAAATATTATTAATTCATTGTGAATAATTTTCTTTTTTTTTTTTTCTAATGTGAACATTTCTGTTACCACTTCTGCCATTCTGCCATGTTAGATAATTTTTTAAGGGAAAAAAATAAAAAAAAAAAATTGTACAGAATTGATATTACAGGTCTGATATTAATGTATTCATATTACTTAATTATTTAAAATACTTTTTTTTTTTGGTTTCCAAAAATATGGTGGTTTGGAGGTTAAAAAACTACTTTTAACACATCGCCTCCAGCGCTCTGGGGTTTAAACAGGCATTTCACAGCGCTTGAATTTTATGAGCGTGATTTTTTGATGAATATAGTGGAAGCCGGTCGCTCTGACCAGTCGCTATCATGCGCACCCATACATCGCGGAACCTGTCAAATAGCGACTCGTAACCTTGTATTCAACATTACGCCACAACGAGTCGCTGTCAACAACCGAAAAACAGCCAAGCACAGCGACTACTAGCGGGCGCTGTGAAAATACCGCTACAGTCGCTCAACTGTCGCTACATGTCGCTATTAATAAATCAGCCTCCCACTCTCCTTCCACCCCTAAGTAATGCCACTGGTCATACAATTTCAATTAAAATCCAAAGTACACATAATCAAACCAAAAAAAAAAAACAAAATTAGTGCTCACAAATTATATATTGTATTAAAAAAAACATTTGGGAATCATGTGCAAATTGAATCCAGAATCAACAAAGGAAGGGGAGTGAATGAATCCGAGAATAAACAGCAGTATCTAAATAATCACCACTCAACTTGTAACCTACATCTCACCAACCAGCCACATGTTCCGTGGGTCAGCTCGCCCACTTCATCATATTGGAGTTTACTAGACCTACATATAAAACTGCCCCACTTCTCATGGAAAACGTATCCCTAAGAATGCTAACTTTTAGCGTAAAATGTTCTTATTGTGGCTCCACTGATGGCCATTTGCACACTGGCAGCGAGCGGAATTTGTTGTTTTTGCGGTCACTAGCTGAAGTTTAGGTACATGTAACCACCAAGAAGACACATTCAGGGTAGGTGGGCAGGCCTATGACATATGGGCCAAGTGGTGGAGGGTAGTGGGGTTTATAAGCAAGCAAAATGAAAATGGATATAAAGCAATACACTTATTTTAACCACCACTTGTGTGCAGGATCAAATTGTAGAAAGCATAGGCCTGTGCTACACAAAAGTTTTTTCATTGCACAAATAACATTGAAATGTAGCAATATTAGCGTGCTACTTTCCAATGTTTGGTATACAACTGAAATATTTATTTTAATATCTTTATTAATATTTTCAGGATAATTATATTAGACAGCTATTATTTACTCCCCGCCAGGAGGATACATACTACTATTACTCTATTACTAATTCACAAACTGTTCATATAAATTATACTCCTGGTATCAACATCAACAATATTTAAAAGCAAAAAGCATTAATGTATACAATGGTCTATAGGGTGAACAATTTGCTTTCCTTCGTCGCTTTATCCTATCTGACTATGATGTCTAGTAGTTCTCATAAAAAAAGAAAAAGAGTGACAGGAAAAGGGGGAGAAAAAATAGATAAAGAGAAATAAGTAGTTATCCTTCTATTCTCTCCCTATGACACCCCCTTCTCTCGATATACCTGTTCCGTTGCCAGATTATCTCATACTGTTAGTGTTTACTCATAAATATGGTAGATATTTTTTCATTTACGGATATTCAGTTCCTTTTACCATTGGCTGCATTTAATGTACACCTAATCAGTTTCCACTGGTGTCTTGTGGTGTTTGTAGGTTTCATACCAATCATGGCCACTAATTTCTATCTTTACTGAAGGCTCTAAATACTCTTTCCAATACCTCCTTGCCCCAGGACATAACTACCACACATACAGAATATCCCCAGGGACCTCAAACTCCCTGAAGCACGTTAAGGGGGCTTCGGGATATATTTTAGCAATTTTTAAGGGAACCCAGTACCATTTTTTTTACAATTGAGGAATTTAGTGACCCTTTCCAAGCTTATTTTACTTGTCTCCCCAACTATTCTACAGGAAATTCCTCACCCAGATCTTTCTCCCATTGTTTCATATATTCAAATGCAGCTAATATGATCCAGAATCTTTCAGAGTAATTCAAGCCAGGACCACTCTTCTCCTTTTAACCTTCTACATCAATCTTTAGCCCTAAAATGTAAATGTTTGGTATGCCCTATGGTATTCACTAGAAGGGACTTCTAATTTTTGGTGATTTTTTGAAGTATAAGTGGGCTATCAAAGTGATGCCTTTCATAAACCACTAGCCAAAGCCTTTCTTCAAACCTTGGTTAAATTCTGGGCTACCCTGGATCGGTATTAGAGTAGGTTGTTTTGACCAACAATGGGATTATTTAAGGCAGACCTTCCCCCTGAATAGGAGTCTATCTTGTATGCCCCCCCCCCCACCCTGTACGTACAGATTGTCCACATAAAATATCATCCTACCTGCATCTAGTGCATATTCTGAGCCTATAAACATCCAAGATGGTGGCACATGAAGTCTCAGGCTGCAGACAGGAAGTGTCTTCTGACTATGCCCCTCGTTCTGGGATTGCTGTCCTTTTCCTGACCCCAGTTCTGCTCTGTCTGAGCAAAGCACAGCTATGACCTGCCCCCCTGCACTTGCCCCTTACCCCTCTCCCCAGTATGTGATGCTTCTGAGACAAGATGGCAGCGCCCTTAATCGAGAGTCCTGAACAGAATTGCAGCCCAGCGGGGGAAAGAATCATACGTAAGCAATTAAAAACTTAAAATATATACATTTTACATGCTGGGGAATAGTTTTGTAAGGGTTTGGGCTTTTCATTAAATTATGCTGAAGGTCCAGTTTAAATTACAAATTGCAATGGGCTACAATTTTCATCCTTGGTAAGCCTGTTACTTGTCCTCCCAGCAACGCAGTCCATGGGTCCTTGCTGACCCTGACCCCTGTCACTACAGAAATTAAGGTCAAAATCTTGTTCCACAAAACACTAACTTTCGCACAAGTCCACCAAATATGAAGGTAATCGCCCACAGCATAACAATTTCTCAAGCATAAGCTTAAAACATTAGGATATGCCTTATGCAATCCATATCTGTATCAAGGGAGCCCTGCAAGAGAAGTCTAATAGATCTATCCCAGGTTACTCTATCCTCATATCCTTCTCCCAACATTCCATAAAAGACTATATGGCCACACTACTTGCTAAAATAGAATATAAGATGGTAATCTCCCCCAGGGCCCTAGCATTAGGCAAGCAATACTGTTCAATACTGTTCAAAGAGAGTGCATTGCAGGGGCCTATCACAGCCCCGTGTTTTAGAATGTATAAAATATGTTATAAAAAAGCAAATTGCATTAACAACATAGCTTCTCGTCTGCATCTCATACTGGCGGTAAACTGCAGTATTTATATGATGTGATTGTATATCTTTTTGGTAAGCACAATTAAAGGGCAAAAGGGGCAATATCCCCTGTTTTTAGCACTATTATGCTATTTTCGGATTCTATTTTTTCATCGATGTAAACAGATGGCCTAACATTTTCATTATGACATTTGCACCAAAGTGGAGCTTTGCAGTGTGCACTTATATTGAAGTATTTAAAATCTGCATATAATCATTCTGAAGCTGGTACGTGCATTCACATTATTTGGTGATTTGATTAGTCACTTATATCGGAAAAGCAATTTTATATTAACTGGGTGAAAAGAGAAGTGAAGAAGTGAAAAGTGAAGATTTTTTCATTTGTTAAAGAACTTTTATCCCGTGGAGTATATATATAATAGATTTTTGGAAGGTCTATAGCTGTTAAAGTGCTATGTAAAAACCCTATGTGACACAGGGTGGATTGCATACTCCTAGTGCTGGTCCATCATTAAATTAATTGATTACAAAAAGTTTTTTGGGCAGGGTTGCACAAGACAATTGATTGTCATATTGATATCAAATTCAAAATTTGATGACCCTTATAAAACTTGGGAGCTGGCATCTGAAAATGTTCCAATACATTTGACCCCAGCTGGATTTCAAAAGTCTGCTATACGGAATAAGTCCTTAGAGATCCACCATTTAAGGGAACCTACTGACAATCCTGGGGAAAATTGTGGGCAACTGGAGTAAATGAATAAATCAACCCTCCCTTTCTATTAGTCTGGTCCCAAATCCTCAGAGAGTGAGATAATGAGGGGCGCAAGATAGCTGGCTCTACTGGGAACCCACGTCATGGCGGCCAAAGATATTGATCTACACGAGGCTCTCCCCAAAAAAACCCACCATGGTGGCTAGTTCTTCAGGCAAATGCTAGACAGCTGTACTAGTTGGGCTGCCCTAAAGTACTTTACCAAATCAGGGACCCCCCTTATACATGGAGGTGAAGATTTTTTCCTGTTTATTCTTTTTCCTCCACCACTTCATATAAAGTCTAATACTTTTGATTGCAAAATTCGCATATTCCTTTGTTAAACATCAATCGGAAGTAACCGAAAAACATGCAAAATTCTGGGCAGAAGAGTCGTTTTATAGCCCGGATCTGTCCCACCAAGGAGTTTTGCAAACAGTGGTTTATAATTTGCAGAGTACAGGTCTAAATAAAAAGCAGTTAAATTAATTCCAAGGTATTCCAGTGAGCGATCATTCCATTTAAAATAAATTTGTCTATTATTTGGGATGCTATATTATGGGAAGATTAATGTTCAAAGCCCCTGATTTATCATTATTTTCACACAAACCCAAAATTCTCGAGAAACCCTGGAGGATCTTCAAGAATACAGGCAAGGTGGTCACAGGTTCCGATATCAGGGCCAAGAGATTGTTCGCAAACATAGCGCATTTATGAACCATGTTCCCACTTATTATACCCTATAGCCAGGGTTTCCAACAATTTACTCTCAACCTCATCATTCACCGCTTTGTTACTCAATAAGGATTAATTTAGCCACCATCTTGAAAATCAGGCTTAATCGCAAAATCTAGCAGGGTAAGGACCACCATAGAGTGGTCTCCCCATGTGACTTCCTGAATTTTAACAATCACTAATCTTGGAAGCTAAAAAACGTGAAATCAGTATATGATCTATTCGAGAGTAAGAGTGATGAGGCCTAGAGTAATAAGTATAGTCCGTAGATCCAGTGTTAGCTTCTCTCCAACCACCTATAAGCCCTTTGGAACCCAATTAACTGAGCCCAATTACAGCTAGCTTTCGAAAATGCTTTTCAGTCTTGGATGGGTGCCTGGTGACTTATCCAAAAGGGCATCAAGAGGCAAATTGTAATCCCCACCCCCCGCAAGAACATTACCCTCAGCCCACTACTCAATTTTGTCAAAAAGATCCCTTATAAAAGCCTATTGTCTAATATAAGGGGCATAGTAATTTACAAAGGACTCTCCAATCATATCTTTAACTAGAACAAAACGCCCCTCTGGGTCTCTAACCACACCTATAGGGGTAAAAGTAACCTTATTAGATATGAGGATACCCACTTAACCTTTTTTTCTCTGAACTAGAAGCTAAAAAGAAGGTGGGATATTTTGAGCTAAAATAGGAGGGACAGGAATGATGTGTGAAATGAGTTTCCTGCACCAAAATAATATCAGCATTAATCGAAGCAGGATGTCTAAACGCCTTTGCCCTTTTCACCTGGGACTTCGGCCCTTGCACACTATGAGTGACTACTGTACTTACCCAAGTTAATCATCTTCCAAGGTAAATTTCTCCTTAGACATAGGATCCTAAGCAGCCACCCCAAGAGGATACGCCAGAGGAAAAGCCACGGCCCCAGCAAAATCATAAAAAAAAAAGATAAAAAAAATAAAAACACAAATAGGTAGTGAAGCCCAGTTAACCCTGTACAAGTCAATTACCGGTATATGACTATTGTCTCCCTTTTCTCACTAACTTTCTATCCTTCAATTAACACTCTGTATTCCAAAGCCTAAATTATCCACTGCAACTAAAATCAACTAATGGCCCAGAAAAAGAGTTCAGCAGACCCGTTTACCAGGACCCCTCTGCCAAAGTGGGGAAACCTAGGCTTGAGTGTCTCCTGAAAAGCTAGGTCTCCACTGATCTGGAGAGATCAATCCCAGCTGCACAAGAATATCTTATCCATCCTGTAGCGAAAAATAATGGAAGGAGGAGAAGAATGGAAAGAATGGAATGAAGTAGAAAGAAAGTCTAAAAGAAAAAAGCCACCTTAGTAGTTTAGCCTCTCTTTTTGCAAGTAGACCAGCACTGGTTTCCAAGCTCTCCGCTTCTGGATTGTCACTGGAGCCAGGGCTGCATATAACTGGACAGAAATATTCCAAACTTTAAGATCAGGGTGCTCTCTGGCTGCTCTCATCAGTCTATCTTTAATATTAAAATAGTGCAGACACACAACCACACCCCGAGGCGGACCACAAGTTTTTTGGCTGAGCCCTATGTATTTTATCTATAATTCATTGCTCATTGTTAGTCAGGGAGAAGAACATCCTTAAGCTCCCCCATCACAACTTCCAAATCCGTCATTTTTTCGGGGAGGCCTCTTATATGGACGTTGGACCTCCTAGACCTGTTTTCCAATTTAGCATTAGTCTTGTCTAGTTGTTGTTGTAAGAGAGACAACTGAGGAATGCTGATTAAGGCTGACCACCGTCCACTTTAGACTCAACAAATTCCCATTTAAAATTAGCAGTAATAAAACCACAGGTCTCTCCCAATTTCAAATCCAACATAGCTGCAATAGAAGCCAATGTTAAGGGCTCCATACTGCAAGTTCAAGTTCACATGTTGACAAGTTTGCCATACCCATTTTGTTCTGAGCAATGTCATGCAAAAAACTGTTATAGTCCATGGACATGAAAACAACTTTAGCCATTCATATAGTACCTAACTATTCAGCTATACAACTTTTTACAGTATAAAGGCCTGTTTCTCTAGTGCTTCATTTATAATTTCCCTCCTAATGACATCACTAGCATCTCCATATAATAAACCCCTTTTGTGATATAGATGTAAATGTGGGTAAAGAAACATTTTAATGAAAAAAAAATAAAATGCCAGTGCGTTTGCATTGCTTTCATGAAAAATAGTAAGACTAGATAAGTATAGATAAGGAACAAGCCCAAAGATGTTAGGAAGGCAATTAAAAGGAAGGCAAAGTGTTTGTTGGTAAAATTCCTACAATAATAAGGGAATCAGAAGAACAGGAATCTTTTTATTACATTGATTCATTATGAGATGACAAATAGGTGCCTATGAAGACAAGGTATCATATTGCTGTATATAATATAATAGGCAAAATAAATATTAGAACATAACATGTTTAAAGAACAGAAAGATGACCGGCTTCAGGCTAAGAAAGGTACAGGTACACAGTGTAATTGTTTTTTTATTATTTCCTTATACATTGAACAGAGCAAGAAGCAAGAGATGGGAGCTATCAACCTGATTAAATTGTTTGCACCATTCTACCACATAAGCTTTCCAAATGATCAATCTCTCTCATATGTATATATATATATATATATATATATATATATATATATATATATATATATATATATTCATATTTTTTGCCCCAAGACTTGCCTAGGATTTGAGGATTTGAATGAGAAAAATAAGAAAAAAAAATATTATGAACCAAATGTTCTGTTAAAACACCCCCTCCCATCCATGAACCAAATAATAGGCAAGGCGAAGAATCCCCCCCCCCCCCCCCCCATTACAGGCAGTGTGGTATTCTCCCCTTCCATTCCCTATAGGAAGTGTGGATTCCCCTCTCAAATTGCCCATATAGGAAGTGTTGTATTCCACAATCCCAATCCACATATAGACAATGTGGCATTCTCACCTCCCATTGCCTATAGGCAGTGTGGCATTCTCCCCTCCCATTTCCTATAGGCAGTGTGGCATTCTCCCCTCCCATTCCCCATAGACATTGTGGCATTCTCCCCTCACATTCCCCTTCGGGAGTGTGGCACTCTCCCCTAAAATTCCCCATATAGAAAGTGTGGCATCCCCATCAACAGTGTGGCATCCCCCCATCCCATTCCCCATAATCAGTGGGGCATTCCCCCATCCCATTCCCCATATATGCAATGGGGCATTCCCCCCTCCCATTCCCCATATAGGCAATGGAGCATTCCCGCCTCCCATTCCTCATATAGGCGGAATGGGAGGATAGTCGATGGATAAGTGGCAGTCCGCTATCCCTGCTGCTGCTTCTCTTTTAAGGCTCAACACGCCCTACACAAACACCCGCTCACCCGCTCTATGGCAGTGGCCTGCGTCAAGCATCCCATGAGGTCAGCGGACGCTAAGGGCAAAGGCGTTTGTTTTGGGGTTCGCCCAGTACCTGAGAATAGAAGCATTGGCGGTGGAGACAGAGGGCCTACACTCATCCATTGCCTGGCCTCTACTATTATCCTTTTTTTTAAAAAAAAAACATATTCACAGAAATCACCTCACCCCCCTCAACACACGAAAATACTATATGTATATATATATATGTATATATATATATCATATTTTTCACCCCCAAAAGTGGAAAAGTGGGGGGAAAATGTCAGTGCGTCTTATTAAGCAAATGTAAAAAAATAAATAACTAAAAAGAAAAAAGATATAATTACATAAGCCTCCACGTCATGGCTGCATAGACCAGGTATGTGCACACACCGGGCGTGACATTCGGCAGCGGCCAGAGCGGAGACAGTGACCTCACGCTGCGCCCCCCGGGACGCCAAGCAATGAGCGGCGGGGCGGGGAAAGGGCAGGGTAACTGAACCTCGCCACTGTCCCTACTCTGGCTGCTGCTGAAACTGCTGGTATTTCTTGCCAAGCGTGCACACACACCTGGTCCATGCAGCTGGGACGTATGCGCAGGCCACGCCCACTGGCTGCACGGACAAGGTGTGTGCGCACGCCGGCCTGAGAAATACCATCAGTGCTGGCAGCGGGGACAGTGGGTGGGGTCCAGTAACCCTGCCCTCTCCCTGCCCATCGCCGGCTCCAGGCGATACTGTAAGTATTTTTTTTTCTCTCTTACTTCCAGCGTGGGGTGGGGATGGAGGGGATATTCAGCCACACTGCCTATAGGAATGGGATGGGGATGCCACAGTGCATATGGGGAACGGGGTGGGGGTGCCACACTGCCTATGGGAGGGGAGGGGGATGCCACACTACCCATGAGAATTGGATGGGGGTATGCCACACTGGCTATGGGAGGGGAGGGGGATGCCACACTACCCATGAGAATTGGATGGGGGTATGCCACACTGGCTATGGGATGGGGGGAATGCCACACTGCAAATTGGAAATGGGATGGGGTATGCCACACTGCCTATGGGATTGGGGGAATGCCACACTGCATATAGGGAATGGAATGGGGGTATGCCACACTGCATATGGGGAATGGGATGGGGGTAATGCCACACTGCCTATGAGGATGGGATGGGGGAATGCCACACTGCCTATGGAAATGGGATGGGGGAATACCACACTGCCTATGAGGATGGGATGGGGGAATGCCACACTGCCTGTGGGAATGGGATGGGGTAATGCCACAGTGCCTATGGGAATGGGATGGGGACATGTCACACTGCCTATGGGAATGGGATAGGGGAATGCCACACTGCCTATGGAAATGGGATAGGGACATGTCACACTGCCTATGGGAATGGGATGGGGGAATGCCACACTGCCTATGGGAATGGGATGGGGGAATGCCACACTGCCTATGGAAATGGGGTAGGGACATGTCACACTGCCTATGGGAATGGGATGGGGGAATGCCACACTGCCTATGGAAATGGGATAGGGACATGTCACACTGCCTATGGGAATGGGATGGGGGAATGCCATACTGCCTATGGGAATGGGATGGGGGAATGCCACACTGCCTATGGGATGAGGGAATGCCACGATGTCTGTAATGGGGTGTTTAGCACAACATTTTGTTTAGATTATTTTTTTCTTATTTTCCTCCTCCAAATCCAATGTGCGTCTTATGGGCAGGTGCGTCTTTTGGGGCAAAAATACAGTATATATAGAGGCAGATTCATTAATAGCGCCAGGTAGCGACAGATGAGCGACAGTAGCGTTATTTTCACAGCGCCCGCTAGTATTCGCTGTGCTTGGCCGTTGTTCGGTTGTTGACAGCGACTCGCAGACCGATTCATTAATAGCGCCAGGTAGCGACAGATGAGCGACAGTAGCGTTATTTTTACAGCGCCCGCTAGTATTCGCTGTGCTTGGCCGTTGTTCGGCTGTTGACAGCGACTCAGTCGGTGTGCGGTAATGTTGAATACGGGGTTAGGAGTCGCTGTTTGACAGGTTCCGCACTGTATGGGAGCGCATGACAGCGAACGGCTCCCAGCATATTCATTAACAAATCACGCTCCAAAAATTCTTGCGCTGTGAAATGCTTGTTTAAACCCCAGAGCGCTGGCGGCGATGGGTTAAAAGTAGTTTTTTAACCCCCAAACAACCATATTTTTAGAAAATAAAAAAAACATGTTTTTCAAAACATTTTGTAATATGAATACATTAATATCAGACCTGTAATATAAATTCTGCACACATTTTTTTTTTTTTTTTTTAAACTTAAAAAAAAATATCTAACATTGCAGAAGTGGTCACAGAATTTTTGACATTTAAAAAAAAAATAAAAAAAAAAACATTAATAGCAATTAATTATGATTATTTAAAGATTGCTCCATTGAAATGCATTGGACAACGCCAGGGAGCGCGAGGTCATACCTGTCGCTGTGATGGGATTAGCAGCGGCGCTGTTTGTTGCAGTCAGCTACATGATGAATCTCGCGCTAGCTGACGCTCTCGCCAGCGCTAGCCTCATTTAGCGTGATAAATGCGTCATTGTGACCGCCGCCGGGCGTACTTGAGTCGGCTGTGTTTTATGGGTGAAACTCAGCATTCCAATTCATCCCTAATTGTTTCTGGCAAATGAGGGATTTCACTGGAGCTGTTAAAAGCTGCTTCTAATATTAGACCCATTTCTAAGGATCTTCGAACCCAGACATATGCTTGCCTCATACAAATTCTAGTAAGCACAGTAGAAGTGTATGGTGGAAGGCTCGCAGAACTGATATGAAGCACCAGGGGCGGACTGGCCATACGGCATACCGGGCAAATGCCCGGTAGGCCGTCACCTCCTCTGCAATGGCCGCCTGCTGATCTGGTAGTTTATCAGTTCCAGCAATGCTTCTTGCAACGGGCTGGGTGAAAAGAGTCGCTGCGGGCCGTCCTGCCAGCTCCCATTCACCCGGCCCGCCACAAGAAGCTTTGCTGGAAAGCTGGCATTATAGTGCAGGTGGCCAGTGCAGGGGGGCAGCAGAGAGCAGGCGGCCAGGGTGGAAGTGCAGGGCTGATGGCAGAAAATCGGAAAGTGCGCTGTCTGACCGGTAATGAGGGCCGGCCTGAGTCCTTGCCAGCTCGATATTGCAGAGCGCTGGGGAAGCGGTCTGTATGTTTATTTGATGGCTGCGTCGGCTCCTGTGCGCCTGCTGTGAGGTAAGCCATGCCCCCCCCCTTCTACTTCTCTCTGACAAGTGCTGAGGAATGGGGTCACGACCTGGCCAGTTAAAGCGATGCGGTGCCTGCAGTCCGTGACCTCCCTCCTCTATGTGCCTCATTCTCCAGGCTCTGCTCCATATCATCAACAGCCTTGACAACCCAGGCCCATTGCCGAAGAAGGAGCCTGTCCTATCCCCTCTATATAGGTTAGAGATCAGACATGCTGAGCTTCTGTGTACCTGCCTGCGGTCCCATTTGGTGACCAGACTCTGTCTTTGGGCCTTATTCATCAAGGGATAGCGCCAGGTAGTGTCTCACTAGCGCCAGGTATTGCCAGCTAACGGCGGCTACCGACTACAGAACGCCAGGCTGCGAACACAATCACGCATTTATCACGCTAAATGAGGCTAGCGCCGGCGAAAGCGTCAGCTAGCGCGGGATTCATCATGTAGCCGACTGCAACGAACAGCGCCGCTGCTAATCCCATCACAGCGACAGGTATGACCTCTCGCTACCTGGCGCTCCCGCATACATTTCAATGGCAGACACAGCAATGTTTTTTTTAAGTGGTTTTTGTGTTCTTGTCTTTTTGCAAAAATTAAACACATGTTGTTTAGGATATGTTGGATTAATCTGTCTTGTTTTTATTGATTTTTTGATGAAAGATGTAATTTTTACACTGGAATGTTGTGAGTGAAATCTAAAATGCATCTCCTCCCACAAAACACATTAGCCTCAAATTAGCTTGCTTTCCCAACACGCATGGCTTGTAAAGCTACTTTTTAGTCAGTCATGTTTGGCGCTCACGTTCGCTCATAGAAATTGTCAGCGCCCAAGCTATTCGGCAGCCCTGTCCTTGTTGAATCTGTGGTGGTCAGTGTTTGTGCAGTCGCTGTTGTGATTCGCTATGTGGCGGCGCTAGCGTCGCTGTGCTGCGCTGTGCTGTTCATACATGTGCCTTTCTGCATTTTTCCCTGAATTCACTTGCAGCGACCCCAGTCGTTCTTAACCTCCCTGGCGGTGTTCCCGAGCGTGACTCGGGGTTAATTTTCGCTGCAAGTAGCGGTAACCCCGAGTCACGCTCGGGGTAGATTAGGCAGAGGAGCAGTCTCCTTACCTTTTCCCTGCGATCCAGCGATGTCCCCGCTGTGATCGCCGGTGAGAGCCCCGGCAGATGCGTCCCTCTGACTTCCTGGTTCCGTCTCTGTGAGCCGCAGAGGCTCATGGGGGCGGAACTGGGCGGCAGATTTACACGTAATGGTAACGCTTTGTGCACAAAATTGCACATATAATCATAACGCCAGGGAGGTTAATGAATACACTGTAGTTCTGAGCGTGCATGTCCACATTCTGCTGGATTTGTTCAGGCGTACAAGCTCATAACAACCCGTTATGCATTCTCCTGTGTGCCACATTATCATGTAGTTGGATAGTTTTATTGTGTTATTATTTTATTAAGGAATCAGATTGTTATTTGTAAGCAACCTGCTCTGTTTTTGCTCTGACCTATGCATTACAGGATATTGAACACCCAGCTAAATCAAGCTAATAATTAATGGCGTCTTGGCCAATAGCTTGTTGTAATGCGTAAATATCCTATTTCCACCACTTAGCTTGTACGTAGCAGACATTAGCTGGTTCCTAGTGCGCGGAGCGTGTTTTTTTTTCGCTTTCGTCATATCCACTTCCGGTTTGCTCCTTTGCGTTTCCCAGCTAAATCAAGCTAATAATTCCTGGCGTCTTGGCAAATAGCTTGTTGTAATGCGTAAAAATCCTATTACCGCCACTTAGCTTGCACGTAGCGGATATTAGTTTTTCCTAGTGCGCGGAGCGTTTTTTTTTTGGTGTCGCTTTCATCATATCCACTTCCGGTTTCCTCCTTTGCGTTTCCACCATCATGCACAGGCGACGTGTGCTGCACCTCCCCAGCTCCTCCTCTGACTCTGGCCCCCCCACCTCCCCCACCTACCTCACCTCCCCCACCTAACCCCCCTCCACCCCCTCCCCCCCCTGGGCCACCAAAGCAAAAGCGCAAGAGGGTGGATAGCCGCGTAAACGGCCAGGTGGTGAAAGAGAGTATATTTTCCTTGGATGATATGTTTAATCTGTTCTCAGTATAAATGTTTAGGCCATTGTTCTGATGTCATGTATTGATAACCTTTTTGTTTTCATTTGTCATAGGATTTCTGCATCCACTAATATGACTATGCCCGTGGGGGCAAGAAGCGGATTGCCCTGGAGGTGAAGGCCACAGTGTCCCGGTGCTTCAACACCAGCCTCAGTGTGCGGTCAATCATGCAGAAGTGGTCCGACTTTAAGCGCCGGGACCCTGAAGGCGTGTACCGCCTATATGATGCGTACGCTTCAGGTAAGTGGAAGTTTATGCTATGTTTTTAATTTTTTGGAAATAATATTCTAAGCTGTGTCCATTTTGGGTAGTAATTGTAATTTTTTTTTCACCCCCTCAACACAGATAAGCGTCCTCCCCTGTGTAAACGTGGGAAGGGATTCCTCCCCCGAACGAGACAGGCGGACTCGGGGGAGTCATCGGGGGAGGGTCCCTCTCGAGGGTCCTATTTAGAGGACCCAGGGGAGGAAGGGGATGACGCCCCAGAGGAGTGTGCTGCTGGGGGGCTGGCAGGATCGAGCCTCAGCTCCTCACACTCTGACTCTGAGGAGTCTCACCAGACAAGGGGCCACTCTCAAGTGGGGAGTCCAAGTGGGGTGGAAGTAATGGGCTCTCCCACACTCCCTGAAGGAGCAGGGAGTGAGAGGGAGGAGGGTGGCCCTTTGGCTGGGGGATCTTTGGATCAGAGTGTGAGGAGCCGAGGCTCCACGCCTCCTCCTCAGAGCCCTCCCTGGGCTTCAAGTGGCAGCTCATCCCCTGGTGAGTGCAGATTTAGTCAGTGTTAGTCTGTGACAGGTTACATATGGCCATTTGTACTTAGCCCTTGCCATTCCTCTCTAATTTGCAGCGCATCATATAGGTGGCACCTCCAGGAGCTTTTGACAACGCCTTCTCCATGGGCATAGTCATGGTAAGTGTTTGTTGTTATCCCTCACATTCCCTATGTTATGACATTCCTTAAAGTGGACCAACACCCATTGTTGATTGGGCTTGGAATCTATAAGCTTCCCTGCCCAATCACCTCCCTCACCGCGGGCCCCCCCCCCCCCAAAAGCCCACAAATTCCTTACCTCATTGGGGGTGGCAGAAGCCACCACCGCAGCCTCCTGCGTGCCCCTCTAGATGTGTGTGCGCCTGCGCTCTCCGTTTCAGAATGGCCTGCGCGTGCGCACGCACTGGAGGAGTGATGCGCGGAAGGCAGCAGCGGCGGACGGGCTCTCTCTCCAATTGTTGTGCCCTGCCAAAGTGGACCAAAACACAGGATAGTATAAATCCTGGGTCTTGGGCCACTTTTAACATACACGTGTTTCCTGGTCCATAGGCCAAGCTGGTTTTCTAATGTACATTAACATCACAAACCCCACTACAGTGCAATCCAACTGGCAACCACCCCTATGTTTCAGCCCACACCATGATGGGGGCTAGCAAATGTGTTGTTCCGGCTAACACATGTTGCACACTAGTAAGATTCTACAATCAACTGCAAATTAGTCCTTACCATTGCACTGTCAAGGTTATTGGCACATTATCTTTATGTGTCCATGTTGCAACCATAAATATTTTACATGAACTCATGGACCAGGAAATATGCTAATGTCGGACAACATGTGTGTAACCATGCAAGCATTTGTTTTGGCAGACTCCATAACCAGATGGCTGTCAAATAGTCATGTGTCATTGGCCCACTAATTTTGCTTTTCTCTTTTGCTTTCTCCTGACAGATGTTGCCACACAGACGGAGCCGGTGACCATCCTCCCCACCCCAGCTCCCGGGACAGCCAGCAGCATGGGCCCCAGCCACAGCTGCGATGGTGAGTACATCCCACTTCATATGCCTAAAGACTTGTGACCCCTATGTCTTATAGTAAATTCTGGAGACATTTACAATGTACCTATGTGTTTAATCAACACACATCTAGGTTACATGTGTTTGTCCAACAATCCTAAATGCATGTCTGCATGCTTGATTGTTGGCTCACATTCTTGTTTTCGCCACATAGTGGCAAATTGTGGTTTCTACCCAACAAAATTGGCCTGCTAAGGTGGTGACCTCTAAGATTCTTGGCCAAACAAGTTTACTCGTTAGGACTTAGGCCTTGATGTTTTGCTGTAACTAAACAAATAAATGTCCACACTGGGACTTATACCTTATTTTATTCCCAAGAGTTAAGAGTAAATGTATGCTTGGGATGTTGTGGCCAAATTTAAGGCAGCCACTAGTACTCATATAATGGTAACACCTAAGGGCACAGTGGCCAACAATGTGAATGTGAGCGTCAGCTAATTTTAGCCACTTACATTACATTGCTACATCTGTGTCTGTTGAGGTCACATTCTATCTTTTGAATGTGGTTTTTTTCTACTCTCTACAGCTTGTGCAAACCAGCATCACAGACTGTGGCGGTCGATCCGGCGTCTTCGCCTTATGCTGCTGGCCTTGAAGAGGCGTCGTTAGGGTGGGGGGGGATGTTTGGAGCCGCTGTGCGGCCAAATGTTGGGCCTGTTGCCCGCCTTGCAAAATAAATATTTTGTATTTTTGTAATTACAGTGTGTTGTGCCTTGTCAAGCATAGTTTAAGTGTCTACAAACCCATTATTTGTAAAATGTTGGTGTACCTTTGTAGCCATTTAATGTGTAAATCATAGTAAGATATGGTCACCAATGTGTGGCATACATTTTTGGCTACATGTACATATCTAGATCTAGAGACTCATCCCTGACTGTGTTCTTAGCTATGTCTTAGGAAAAACACAATTTAGAGGTGGGGTACTCAAATGTATTTTAAACAAATTCAACACAACACAAATCAAATTAATATTCTTGGCTTGGGGGCCTCGGAGGTTGTGAGTCATTGCTAGGGGTGGTGTTGGGGGCCAACAGTGCAGTAAAAAAAATAGACTGCTGTTGTATGAGCTGTTGCGTCAACAACAAACTTTGTTCCTGGCGCTGTAAAGATTGCTCCATCAGATGGGACAGCCGATCCAGTTCCCAGTTTGTTTGCTGTTGGTGGCCTTGTCTCACATCCTGGAGCTGGCGCTGCAGGTCCTCAATTTGTTGCCGACACATCAGCACCTGATTTTCCAACGCCGCAATGCGCTCATTATTTCCATCACGCGTCTGTTGGCAACTGTAGTCCTCCAGCATCCGGACCCCTAGTTCATAAAAATCCGCACTGGTCGGTGCCACACCTCCTCTGGCTCTGTGTTCAGGCTAAAAAACCAAAAGAAAAGATTTTAGTGAAGCTGAAACAATGCAGCTATGCCCCTCCAAATCATTTCCCCAAAGTGTAACAATCCAACTTACCCTTGCTTGAGCCTCTGTAGCTTGGCCACATGGCACTTGTGAAGAGGTCCCAGCTTGGGGTTCTGGTCCAGCCTCCTGCCAAAACAACAAAGAAATAAAATGTGACATGTTTGTTCCTGGACTACCCACCAAAATGTCAATGTGGTTATTGTTCCTCTAAATCAGCCATGTTACCTCCGTGTCGTCCGCCCGAAGTAGGTCCGGGGTCTGGCTGCCAGAGAGGGGCAAATCCACATCTGAGAGATCGGGCAAGTTGGCATATGCTTAACAGGAAAGTCATGTTAGTAGGTCAGTGTACCAAACTCAAATGTAAGATGGATAGACTATCGAGGCCATACCTCCACAAAGTGCCAGATTACACACTAGCCAAAAGGGATCTTGTAAACTCAGATTGCTAACATGTATGTAAGAGGAAGATGAGCCAATAATTGGGCCAAAAAAAAACCGACACATTGCTCAAATTACACATACCCGCAATCTCCCAGATGTCTGGAGTTGGGCCCTCACTCGAGCTTTGCCCTGGAAAATACATGTTTAAACACAAGTTGGCCTACTAAATTACAAAAAAAGGTTTGCAAAAATCCTTACTAGATAATCAAGCAAAACCAACTTACCCTCATCTCTGGCAGCCTCAACGTGAAGGGCCCTTTCCGGACAGCCACTTCCGATATTCCGGCCAACTAAAATACACAATTAATGTCTCTAAATATTTCTAACACTACTCGGGTGAATGTTTGTCTTTAAATAGACCCCAAAAATGCATTGCAATCACTCTAAAAACTATAATAATGAGGCTGGGGATGGCAAATCCACTACAAATAGGCATCTTCAAGTTGACATAGCAAACATGTAGATTATTAGACTAACCAAATCGAAACAGTGTAACATAAACAGCATAAAGGATACATTTTTTGCAATACACACCAACAGGGTCCTGTTGACCTGCAACATCGGAAGTGGTGTCCAAAGATGAACCAGTCACTTGGCTTACAAAGAAAAAAGAGGAATGAAAGACATGCACTTGTGTTCAAGTGGCTAAAGCAAGGTTGTCACATGCACTTACCGGCATCCAAAGAGTACCTTGGCTCCTGAGGAGATGCTGGTGCCAATGGCGGTGCAGCTAGGCAAAAGCAAATAAAATATTTAGCCATTGGTAATGTGCGGCACAAAATAAACCATGCATTAAGGTGTGTGAGCAGCTCAATCACTAATATTCCCTAATCACGGCCAGTGTGGCTTCCACATGTATATGCAGATATATGGCCACACATCTCTGGCTTCCAACATAGCTACACATGTTAGGGCCTTGTTAGTTAGCTGCAGAGAGGGTTAAAGTGGACGTGTAAATAGTCCGCAGGCCCATATTATTAATCCTCAACAGTGGTCAAATCTATTGTTTGAGGTGCTCCCACACCCATTTTGGCCCAAAACAACCAGACCCTAAATTAGTGATAAATACCTTCAATGGCAGACTGGGTTAGGCTGGAGGTTGGTTGAAGGGCAGGAGTTGGGGTGTCCTCCTCCCCCGACTCATGGACATCACCATGTGCACCTATGCAGAAAGCAACAGACAGGAAAGTAAAACATTTATGAGGTATAATGTACTACTTCACATGTCCTACTGTTAGTTGGCCAGAAAGAGACAAAGCAAATCACATACATTAACATTACCAGCAAAAAATATGCAGAATATATGTACCTTCAGTCCAACCTGTGGTGTCATCCCCAGCATCCACACCCTGCAGCCGAACAAGTGGAATTTTGGCCTTCAGCATCTCCTCATATGGCCTGTAGGTACTCTTTGGACCCTGGATGGTCCCACACTCGACCTCAAGATCTTGATTCATCTTTTACATAAGGGCCCTTCTCAAAGTGTAGAAGCGTTTCCTGCAGGATGGGCCACTACGTGGGTGTTGAGCACTGCTAGTAAGCTCAACACCAATGGCATCCCACAATTTGCTCCTTTCTTGTTTGCCTATAGACTTGCTTTGGGAGCCAAAGATCAGCTCCCATTTTGCAAGTGTAAGATGCACAAGAGTATTATTCTCCGCCAAATTAAATTCTGGCTCCCTCTTGGCAACTGGGCGCTTAGCCTGGGGTGCTGCATCACCTTCAGGCTGAGCCCTTTTCCTTAAGGGAGGTCTGCGCACGGCACCCACCACACTCCTACTTGAGCCAGCTGTGGCCGGCAGATGCCCAGAATCTGGCTCCATCGTGTAGCTGCACACACACACCAATACACAACCAACAAGCACGCATGCAGACTACAGAATGGTATCACCATCTTTTTGGTTTGGGCAGGTTTTATGTGCTCTAACAGCCAATCACAAACAGGTCCACTTAATTGATTCACACATACTGGCCAGGTGCTTGTAGCCACAGCTCCACTGCAGTGATTGAACCATGTGTGGTAGTCAATTAACTAATTACAGAGCTCATTAACCAAACAACACACAACCAAAGACAACAATGTACTCATGTATATTAAACACTTGTGACATGTGGCTATACAAACGGCTATTTAAATCAAGAGCAGCTTACCTTTCATTGGTCCACCACAGAATTTTCAGCCATGTCCGTTAATGCACGCAAGTTTAGGCTCACGTACGCTAGTAGCGCTACTAGCGTGCGCGTGCGCACTCCGTTTCACGCACAGCTAATTGCAGACAGGAAATAGCAGAGCAACGCAAAAGGCGGCAAAGCGGACCTGTCCTTTTTCCAAGTGAAGTATAAATGGCTGGATTTGCAAACCTTCTGGTATTGTTACACTGTGGCAAAGGCTGTGGTGTGGTGGTGTGGTGCTTTGGTCCCTTAGCTCATTTTAGTGTCTGGCTGGGTTTGGTCCTCACTCTCTGTGGCTTGTTGGGTGATTTCTGACATCAGTGCTGTTTCTTTAGGAGATTGATTTTGTTGGCATATGCAAATATTGTGGAGCATACAGCAAGTGAGGCTTGATTTTGGGGCCTTTTGTGGGCTGTGCAGCAACCCCCCTCTTGGTTGTGCCTAACTTAGAAAGCTGACTTTCAGCAGTCTGGTGGTTCAGACCACTATACTTCTGGTTTGGTGGTGAGCTGCATTGTAGTGAGTGTGTGAGTAGTGCTTGCTTGTGTGTGGTGTGTTTGTGGTTTTTGTTTTTGTTTTGCTTCTTTTGTATATCTGTTGAGTGTGAGATGGATAAGAGGGTGATGTATGGGTTATGGGTGCAGGGATGTGTGAGAATGCTGGAAGAGCAGGAGGCCAGGGAGGAGGGTGCTGTGAGGCTTAGGGCACCCCGATCCTTTGGAATCCACCTTTCAGTGTGGGATTTAAGTGACGAGCAGATCAGGAGCCGCTTCCGTCTGAATCGTGCTGCACTACAGTCCCTATATGATCAGATTAAGCACAAAATCGAGCCATCCACCAAACGCACCAGATCCATTCCAGGCATAGTACGCCTATGGGCCAGTCTAAATATTTTGGCACGAGGGACCTTCCAGGCAACCTCTGCCCTCCTCAGCGGGATCAGCCAGGCTACAATGAGCCGCATATTTTTCCAGGTAGTACTGGCTATTTGTGACCTGATCCCTATTTACATCCAGTTTCCTGAGGATGAGGATGAGGTTGCCAAAATAAAACATGCTTTCTATCGCATGGGAGGGATCCCGAATGTGCTAGGGTGCGTTGATGGTACACATATCCCTTTCCGCCCTCCCCGTGCACAGGAGCTGCATTATAGGAACAGAAAGCAGTTCCACTCCATGAATGTCATGGTTGTGTGTGACCATGACATGAAGCTGCGGGCCGTGAGATCTGGCTTCCCCGGCTCATGCCACGACTCTTACGTCCTGCAGCGGCCAGTCCTGTGCAGGAAGTTTGAGAACAACGAAATGCCAGCTGGCTGGCTACTGGGTAAATAATTAACCATGTCAAAGTATTTTGCATCAAATATGTGGCCTAGTAAGCTATATTTTTACAAATGAAACCAAAAACATGTACTAGTACTAATTGCTGTCTCTCTCCATGTGTTTTTTCCACAGCGGACAAGGGATATGGGCAGAGAACGTGGGTGATGACTCCGGTCAGAAACCCACAGACCTCTGCCCAAGAACGCTACAATGCAGCACATCGCAAAACAAGGACTGCTGAAAGCGTGCTTTCTGTGTTTGGCACGCCCAGGAGGAGAGATGTTGTACAGTCCACAAAAGGTCTCCAAGATTATCCTCGCATGCTGTGTGCTCCACAATCTCTGCATATTCCACAGAATCCAACCCCCTGAAGAAACAGCATTGGTGCCCGAAATCCCCAACTTGCCCGCAGAAACGAGTGAGGACACCCAGACTGGCTTTGAGCTAAGGGAAAGCATGATCACTTCGTTTTTTGCGGTAAGCTAACTACCCTTCACTCTAATCCAAGTACTGCACTACAGGGGAACTATTTGTTGGCTACAATCATAATTTGGCACAAACTACTATAAGGGGTGTGTAAGATGACCCAAACCACTATAAGGGCTGTGTAAGATGACCCAAACCACTATAAGGGCTGTGTAAGATGACCCAAACCACTATAAGGGCTGTGTAAGATGACCCAAACCACTATAAGGGGGGTGTAAGATGACCAAAACCACTATAAGGGGGGTGTAAGATGACCAAAACCAATAAAAGGGGGGGGAAGTTGACCCAAACCACTATAAGGGGGTGTAAGATGACCAAAACCACTATAAGGGGGGTGTAAGATGACCAAAACCACTGTAAGGGGTGTGTAAGATGACCCAAACCACTGTAAGGGGGGTGTAAGATGACCAAAAACAATAAAGGGGGGGGGGAAGTTGACCCAAACCACTATAAGGGGGGTGTAAGATGACCCAAACCACTATAAGGGGGGTGTAAGATGACCAAAACCACTATAAGGGGTGTGTAAGATGACCCAAACCACTGTAAGGGGGGTGTAAGATGACCAAAACCAATAAAAGGGGGGGTTGACCCAAACCACTATAAGGGGGGTGTAAGATGACGAAAACCACTATAAGGGGGGTGTAAGATGACCAAAACCACTATAAGGGGTGTGTAAGATGACCCAAACCAATAAAAGGGGGGGGGAGTTGACCCAAACCACTATAAGGGGGGTGTAAGATGACCCAAACCACTATAAGGGGGGTGTAAGATGACCCAAACCACTATAAGGGGGGTGTAAGATGACCCAAACCACTATAAGGGGGGTGTAAGATGACCAAAACCACTATAAGGGAGGGGGGGGGAGTTGACCAACATAACAATTAGGGTTGTTGTGCAAGTTGGCAAAAACTGTCCCAAACAAAAAACAAAAAATGTCAATAACTGTGAAAAAGCAAAATTAAATATAAATACTAACTCCACTTTTTATTCTTTTTTAGGCACCAAGATAACTATCCTGTGAATTTATAATTTTTCACTTTCAACCAAAAAATTAAAAAAATAAATATAAATTAAACAAAGAAACATGTTGCAATGTGTTTACTTCTGAAGGTACTAACATTGATTTCAAGCCAACAGCAAAGCAACGCGCAGGCATTGTGTTGAATAGAGTGTGTCCAAATGACAGCGCCTACAAAGCTGATCTGAAACATCATATTCACCAATGTAGGCATTGTTCCCAACAACGCCAGGTAGCGACTGAGGAGGCCTGCTATAGCGAATCGCTGCCGCCCGCGGCGTACGCTAGCGGCGCTCATAGCACCATACTTCAGTCGCTCATCTGTCGCTACCTGGCACTATTACTGAATCGGCCTCCCCGTCTTTATTCCTCTCTCACCTTTTTCTTTTCTTCTCACTTTTCCATTTTTTTTATTTTTCTTATTAGCTCTCTTTCCCTTAACTCCTTTATGTATTCCTTCCCTCTTTCTTCTTTCACTCTCTATTACACTTTCTTTACCTTCCTTTTCACACCTTCCTTCTTCTCCCAGCTTTCCCCCCACTTTTCTTCTCTTACTTTTTTCTTTATACCTCTTTTGTTTATATCTCTTTCTTTCTTTCTTTCTCTCTTTCTTAATTACTCTGCTCTTTGTTTCATGCACTTCCTTATGTTGTTCTTACCTCTCTTTCTCACTTTCTGTTTTCATCTCATTTTTTGCTTTTCACTTCCCCCTTTCCTTTGTTGCATTCCTCCTCACTTTCAGCTTTCTTTCATTGTCTTCCCTCACTCTCTTTTTCTCTGTCCCCCATCATCTGCCTCTCTCTCCCCCCTCTCTATTTACTTCTCCCTTTTTCTCTCTCCTCACACTTTCCCTCTGTTTTCTCTCCTATCAGTATTCGTTTTTTTCTTTTTGGCTATTTCTCTTTTGCTTTCTCTTCTTAATTTTTTTCTAAGGGGTTCAGACATTGTGGCTGTAAAGGGCACCAAAATTCCTAGTTAGCGCTTCCCCACATAACCATGCCCAAATTGGTCGTTATTTTATGCTGGGAAAGGTGGCAGCCTTAGCCGCTGCCGCTGTACACAAGGGGCAACACAGGGTTGCACACGCACTCGCTTCCAGTCCCAGGTGCTGCTATCCACTCACCTCTACTTTAAAGGCAGTTTTTGCACCTTTTCTTGTCATAGGCCACATGAGCAGGACTGGAGAGGATGACAGCAGCAGATGAGAGAAAGGTTTTCTTGTGCCAACCAAACCTCCCCATCAGCCCCACCCCCACTTCCCAATGCTTTCTATGCCCTGGGGGAAGGCTAGTGGTTAGCTATAGAAGCAGTTAGATTCTATGGTTGGCCATGATGGGTTTCACACAGCACCCCTTGTTGGGATGCCCTGGGGAGGTGGACCACTATCCCAATAGTGAAAATCCCAGGATTTTGTCCACTTTTGGGCAAATGTTTTTTTTTCATTGAAGACAAAAAAAAATTATTTGTAAACTTGTATAGGATTAAAATGGGGGGAGCATAATAATGGGGTTATTTGGGGGGATTCTCTACTGCACTGTTTATGTGGTGATTTGGGGGGATTTTCTGCCGGATTGCTCTTTAAGGGGTGATTGGGGTGATTCTGCACACCGCTAATTATCGGGGGGGGGGGTGTATTATATGGGGCCAGACACATTGCAGAAGGGCAGGTGTGACCAAAAAAGTCCCGGGCCGTTTATTAACCCCAGTCCGCCCCTGTGAAGCACTGTACCAGTGGAAAGTTGACATGAGGCAAACTTTGCAAATTATACAGTGTCTAGCGAAAGGAATACCAGACTTGTCTGCTTTGCTCCATCCATTTCCATATTGGAAAAAATAGCTGTTATATCGACTACCAAAAATTGCAGTTATGTGAAATGGGCATTACTAGCGACTGAATTGGGAATCACGAGGGCAAGGTGTGGATGGGCAAAATCTTACTGCAACAGGTCCTCTGGGACAGACAGCGAAACAAACAAGAGTTTATTTTCCAAAGGTGAATTTTATTTCTCCTTGAGGGTTCACAACCTTCATCAATATGTCAGCCTGGCTTAAAAAGCAGCATCTACCACTTTCAGAACCAGGAGGCCAGCAATAATAATAATCTTTATTTATATATGCCAACATTTTCCACAATGCTTTACAATCAGAAGGTTCATGTGCAAACAGAGTAATACAGTACATAACAAAGATGGGTAAATCAATGAAACAAAAGGAATAGGGACCCTACTCACAAGCTCACAATCTAAGAGGAGAATGGGCGGTGACGCAAGAGGTAATAAGTGCTTTGGACCATGGCCCAGCCATCTTAGCAAAGATAAAAGTACATTCAAGCTGTATGAGACCGCCACAAGCTGATGTAGTGCTTTTTGGGAGCAAATGGTGTAGTGGATATTGCTTGATAAGGGATCAGAAGAATAATGTAGAGAATTGGTAAGAGAAGAAGAGTTAGATTAGTGCATGTGGTAGGCTATTCTAAAAAGATCGTCTAAAAATGATGTTATGAGTTGATCTAGTAGCTGGGGATATGGCATTCCATAGAATTGATGCAGCTTTGGAGTAGTCCTGTAAACGAGCGTGAGAACCCTGGATTATTGTGGTTAGTCGTAATTCATTTGCAGAGCGTAAAGCATGGGTAGGGTGGTAAACAGAAATAAGGGAGGAGATGTAGGCAGGTGCAGAACCATAAAGAGCTTTTTGTGTGGGAATGAGTAGTTTAAATTTAATCCTATACTGTATGGGCAGCCAGTGCAATGACTGGCAGAGTGGGGTCACAGCACATCCCAGGGGGATGGGGCAGCGCACGCTCCACATTCTAGTTGATAGCCAACGACATAGTCAGGACAGACATCTCTCACTGGACGAGAACTCCATTGAAACCAGGAAGAGGTGAGTGAAAAGTGTTGTTCTGGGGGGTTTCACATAGAGGAGCATCCCAATCACCGAATTCAAGTTCAGCTAGGATTCCATCCAGCTTCTCCAGCTGCACATTTTTTTTAGTTCAATTTCTTTTTATTGAGTTTTGCATCATATAAAGAACAGTACAACATTTGTACAAAGATAGCAAAGGATAGAAACAAATCATCCTCCCTGCTCCAATGCCCTGCACATTTTTTTAAGAACTTTTTATTGAAGATATTTAAATACAGACACTGGGAAAGAGAGGAACACTAAAAAACTAGTAAACATTTCCCAGGCCACAGGTAGAAGTATAATCTTATAACTACTTAATGTAGATGTTACGTTTGGTATTACATGCACCTTTCAGGCTTCATTGACGGTGCTGGCACAAACAATTACACTGGAGATGGCATATCCATGGAGACTGTGGCATAAGAGTTAGGCCAATTGTCCCGTAGCTTATCAAATTTCTGAGGGCATCATTTACAATCTTAATCCAGAAGGATATTGTCGGAAGCCAAACATCTTTCCATTTTAGGAGTATGGCTTTCCTGGCATAGGAGTATAGCAGTGATAACATTGTTGTTTTGTTTTTTCCCAGCTGCCAGATGTGTGGACATCCATAATGCATGGTTTGAAATTGCATATATATGGGTATGACAACTGGTCTCCCAAGAACCCACTTTCCCCAATGTTTTCAATGTACCCTGAAAGATCTTGAGTGTGGAATTAATTAATACCATGCCCTCCGTGACAAGGACACACCCCCTATATATTCCAATACACAAGGCCTCATATGATGATGCTATGGCACTTCTGTGGCGGTGCAAGTATTGTCCGTTCTTGGCAACAGCCATATAGTGCCCCTGGATGTCTGGTAAGGACTAATCTGTCTGGGGTATTGTCGGGGGGTCAGCTTCTCCAGTGCAATTCTATGTGCACCTCCGTGCCAGATAAAGCTGCCAAAATCAGCTCCAGACGCACATTAACATACATGCCAAAGGAGCTAATTAGATGAGAGCTTGCAGTGTGGGAATGTTGGCAGTTGCAGGCAGCAGGGCATCCAAATTGGGATGTCCAAGGGGGACGGACCAAAACATGGGATAATGAAAATCTTGGGTTTTGGTCCACTTTAATAAAGCTGAAGTCTGACCAGGCTTGCAATTCTTTCCTTCCAGGATCTTACCAACAGCAACCACGGTGTTCCCCACCATATGTCCAAATTGTTTGCCAGAACAAGAGCTGCAAGACATAGGGATGTGGATTGGGTAATCCATGTAGCCTTTTCTCAGGCTTATGCAGCCTTGATAAAGAGCAGAGCCTCCTAAATCAGTAATTACCCAGGGGAGGCCGCGCTTATGGACCTAAAGTCATATTAGACTTTAAGTGCACTTTAAAGGGCATTTGTGGCCAAAGTAAAAAAAAAAATCTATCCTCAGCTACCCTCTCACAGCCTTGATTCCTTGTAATGCTATGTCTTCAGATGGCATTCCCAGTGCTGGCACAATACTACCCAGCTAGTACTAGTGCACCCAGACCAGATTCATCCAGGTCAGGAATTTAAGTAACCGTCCCCAAAGGTCTCCTTCAGGGATCAAAGGTAAAGGTTGATCATCCCGACTCTAACTCTAAAGGTTGATCATCCTTTCTCTAGTCTGTGCAGTTAACATCTTCTAGCTGTCTGACCTCCCTTTTTATCCCAGTTTAGCTCATCCCCCAGCCAACATTGTTGCCACCAGCAGCAGCCAATAAATGTTTTCTCTTTATTTTATGCGGCTCCCTCCATTATGCAAGGGGTCTGCAACACTGTTAATAAAGGCAGGAATGCTCCCTGGAGCAATGAATTCAGAAGTTAATGCCAAGCAATGAACTCTAATTTGAGGAGAGTCTTCACATGCACTACTAGGGAAACGTGGATTGAGGGGAGTTTAACACACAGGATCATTCAAAAATGGGATGCCCCAATGTAATAGTATGATCATTTTTAGGTTCTGTTCCCCAAGAGATTGTACAATCTCATACAATTAATTGCACTGTATATGGGACAATTGCCAACCAAACTGTCATTTGTCTGTGCGAGCATGGCTGACTCCTTTGTTTAGAATGGACAAGCCAACATGGCTGCTGAACTTAATTAGTATTCAGCATGGTCGAAGGACTTTCTTTGTTTCATAAGAGGTTGAAGTGACTTTGGCCTGGGCTGTTGTTTCATATTTGTATTTAGAGAGATGATGGTGTTTTCTATGAACTGACCTGACCTGCTTTTTGTGGAACGTGGCAGCCATCTTGTTAAGAACTTGTAGTTTGGATTAGGCCTGCTGATTTGCCCAGACAATTTAAACCAGATAAGTGTTGCCTGCTTTAAATCTAGGGGTGTCTGTCAAGTATTATGACAGATTATTCAACTAAACTAGACCCGACAGCTACCCGACAGGCTCTCTCCCCTTGCCTTCCTCCCACGGGCATCATTCCAGCTCACTATGGCTCAACTGTCAGATGCGGTGATCGCTGAGCAGTGGAGGAGAGAGGCAGGCCCCTGTACCCTGTTCTACAAGCCCCCATAGCTGGTACGGGCTGGTTATACTGGGTAGAGGGGACCTCACACCATTTTTGGGGGGGGTTTTAAGGGTTTTTAACCCTTAAAATTCTCCAGAAATATGGGGTCCCCCAAAAAATTAGAAATTAAATTTAAAAAATTCGCAATATATAGTCTTTGATATAGAATCTGGATTTATCAGGATATGCGTGTATCGCAATACATATTGGCAAGATTCTTGCCAATTCACACCCCTATTTAAGCCAGAGAAGTGTTGCCTGTTTTACCTTTTGTTTTGTTTTATATATGCTTTGCTTTTGCCCTGTTTTGAGTCTCTGTGTTGCAGCAGAGCCATGAAGCATTTTGTATTGTTATTTTTTTCAAGCAAGGTATAAATATAAAATATATAATAATAGATCACCCATTCCTCCACCAAAAATCCCTTTAAATCCGTTGTCATTGAAAGGATCCACCCTCATCCCAGGGGTGGTGACCCTGACAAAAAAATTGCTCCAAAAAAAAGCAAAGTGGATTTTAACTTTACAGGCTAACCACCCACTGGGACAGCATGACCATGTTAACTGTGCCTGCTAACTGTAACCCTCTCCTTCCCTAGTGGTTTACAATTATCTGAATATAGTGTTTCTGACATAAGTTATCTATTTCCCTCAGCCTCTTCACTGATGGAAGGTCCTCTTTAAGGTTCCCTCTGATCAGCCTTACCTCAGCTGATCCTTCCCTGTTGTCACACACCCCGGGTTTCTTCCAGTATGGTCCACCTCTGCAACCTATATGCATGAACTTATTTAGGTAAACAAAGTACAATTAGAGTATATATATTTGAGCCTTTTAACTGCCTTATATATATAAGGCCTGCAAATATACTTCAAACTTATAATAGGTAAAATTGCACCCAACTCTTTATACCCTTTATGCTCTCTTGTAAACAGTGGATGATAATGGTGTGGGGGGAGGAGAGTGGGAAGGTGGTGCAGAGAGATATAGGGAAATAACCCCTCTAAACAAGAGGGTTCCACCATTGTAGCTTATCCAATGTATTTATCTTATTTGTTCTCATATTTAGGGCCGTATTTAGGATTTGTGCTGCCCTAGGCACCTTTTGGCCATGCATCCGTCATTGTTGCCCAGCACCCCAGGATAGGGGCTTTAAAGAAACTGGGAAGAGGGGGAACAAAAAAAGAAAGGAGAGGGAGAGAAGTAAGGAAGTAAGGGATCTAGCTAAGAGGGAGAAACAGAGAAGGAAGAAGGGGAGGGGGGATAAGAAAGATAAGAAAGTACATTAAATTCAAAAATTAGAGAAAAAGTGGGACGAGAAACAATTGCAAGAGTAAAACTGCAAGAGTCAAGGAAGGGACAGCGAAGTACATAGTATAAGCAAAATATATCTAGACAGACCAATAGAAAGAGGTGCACATTAGTCTCATAGTCACCCAACTTAATCATTCAGTTCTTGCAGCTGGGAAAGGACCAGATTTAGGGTCTCCAAGATAGATACATAAATAGATTAATGCAGGGGTGGCATTTAGCAGGTTTCCCCTGGTTCTGCAGGACCAGTTGTCAAAATTGTAGCAGTTCTCAGAACTGAGAAGAACTGGCACAAATTGGTTATTCAATCCCTTAATGTTGCTTAGAAGAACAAAGGAGGGATGTCAGCCACTCAGACCATTTTATAACTAACCTGGGAGGTGTATGTGAGCAGGACAATTAGAATACACAAGTCTTAAAGAAGCCACAGCACTCAACCCTGTTAGCATGCAAACCAACCTAAAATCTGTCTCTAAATCTGGTTAAAAACAGAGGTTCGGGGGGCGTGGCCGCAACTTGGTGGTGAGAGGACGCGTTTGCTGATTGCTCCTGCACACCCCCAGCCCAGGCGTTGTATTAACGTGGAAGAACCCCCCTTTTTTGCTCCAGAAAAGATGGGGAGATGGCGTGTGTCCCAGAGGACCCTTGGGACAGCGAAGCGGCAGTCTATTACTAAATTCTGGGTCGCTGAGGACAGAGGTGGGCGACGTGGCAAGATGGTGCGGGACCCGGCGCCGAGTAGTGTGGAGAGGAGGCGAGACTCTGAACCAGGCGGGGAGGAGGACCGCCGATCTGCAGACGGAGGACAGCAGGCTGGGACTGAGCGTGCGGCTCCGGCGGCTGTCAGCTCCCTGCAAGCTCGCTGTGACAGCTGCAGAGAGAGGCAGGGGAATCAAGATGGCGCCCGGCCGAGATGAGAACGGCGACGGCGGGGACACCACGGCCGCAGATGCGGAGCGGCTCCAGGTACGGCGGGCGGACATTCCCCTCCCGGCGGGGGGGGGGAGCCAGGGTCCGGAGGAGACCAGGGACCCCAGCTGGGATGCGGAGAGCGGGGTCAGGGGGAGCCCCCAACTCAGCCCAGAGAGGCACAGCCTGGACTCCCCCCCCCCCCCCCCCCCGACTCTGGGGATCGCAAAGCTCTGAGGGGGGGGGGGGGAGAGTCACCATCCCCCTCCCCATCGACGTTCAATGGCAGTGGCAAAGGCAGCCCCACAGACCTTCTTAAAGGGCCGGCGCAGCATTGCAGCGGGGCTCAGACCAGGTGCCCCACGGAGGGGTCCTTCCATGATGCATGGAGTGATGGGGCTGAGGGGTCCTCCCGCAGCCGAGGTGCGTCGGAATGGGTCACGCGGATGGGCCATGTGGACACCCCCAGCTCCCGGTGTGACGCGCCCCGCCCAGATTTCTTACGCTTCACGGCGAACCCCCCCCGCCCGCCCAACATCAGCATTAGAGGCACTGGGATCAAACAGCCGGGCCCACCGCCATCCCAATACCAGGAACCGGACTTTCTGACCCTGCCTACTTGGAGCGACGGTCCGCTGGCCTGCCCCACCAGGCATTGGTTCCCCCACCCCCCCGGGGAACGGACCTTGCCCTCCGCTCAGGGTTGCTGTCCCTTCCTACCAAGGCTGACCTGGAAGTGATCCCTAAAAAGGCTGACATAGAAGCCATGATCTCGAGAATTGAAAAAGCCTTTAGAAAGGACCTAGAAGCTGTTCAACACAATATAGCGGCGGTGGAAGATCGAGTCACGACCCAGGAAACTGCGGCGGAAGAGCGCTTAACCCGCTTGAAACAAACCTTGGTTGCGCAAGTAGTGCAAATCTCTAACCTGAAGCTCCAATGTGATGACCTGGAAAACAGGAACAGGTGAAACAATTTGCGACTATGCGGCCTCCCCGAAACACCTCAATATGCGGAATCGATCGCTATTTAAATTTTCAACGCGCTGTTGGGGAACCCTCCGGGTACCCCCGTCAAACTGGACAGGGTACACAGGGTGGCGGGCTGGCCGCCGGACCCCCCAGAGGTCCTCCGCATGTGCTTTGCAGAGTACACCTCTTTAAAATCAAAGCAGAAATCCTAAAAAAAAGCCTGGGAGGCGGGGCGGATAGTTTACGACTCCAAGCCAATAACCATCTTGCCCGGTCGACGCTCTGGATGAGGAGACAGCTGAAGCCACTTCTGCAGAAAGACTGAAGACTGTGGTGTGGTATACCGGTGGGGGTACCCCTTCCATTTGATTGTTAGGAAGAACGGAAGATCCTTTACTCTCAGGACCCCAGGAAAATTTGTCTTCCTCGAGACGCCGCCACTGGAGGTCCCAAATTGGCTGGACTACTTGTCATTCCAACCGTTGCCCCAGAGGATCCGACGAAGACGGGCTCCAGCTGGGGGGGCCCTCCCCAGAGGGGGGACGCTCCTCCCCCCATATGGAGTAGATGCTGCGGAGTTCCTGGCCCTGGTTTTGCGTGGTGACGCTGCCCCGCGCCCCTGGATGCCCCCATGACGCGGGGGCCCCGGATGGTTGCCTCCTGCTCTGACTCTGACCGAGAGAAGTTCCCGAGGTTGAGGGCCGGACAATACCTTTGCTCCCAGGGCGGTTTGTTAATTGCCCCCTTGGGTTGTCCGGGCTATGCGCGCTTGGGGCTTGTGACTTGTCAGGCGGCTGGGCCCTTCGTGTCGCGTCGCCCCCCCTGCCCTCTGCTCCCCCCCCCTCTGTCTTGCGCTGCCGTTTCTGGGGGTGGACGCTCCGGCTGGCCGGGCGGTTGCGGGGGCGGTGGGTTGTTAGGTGAGTTTTGTTCCGCGGGAGGTCACGGATGGTCCGGTGATTGGCGGCGGATGGTGCTAGGGTTGCATGGGGGGGTGCTAGGGTTGCATGGGGGGAGTCACGATCCATCACGGGTTAGGTTGGTTTCTGCCTGAAACGGTACAGGGTGTAATGAAGATTAATAGGTGTGCTTGGCGGCCGGGGGCTCTCTCTGCATGCGCTCCTGGGCTCCCCTTCCCCCCCTCTAAATCGCCTCTACAGGGTTTCCATGCTTGGACCGATTTGTGGGGCTGGAGGGGTGGGGGTGCCTTGCCGGCGGCGCGGAGGTGGGCCCCCCTCCGGGGTGGGCCGGGGGTTGGGCTGTGTCTTATGTCCCAGCTAATGGGCCCCTCGCTTTTGCAAAACAACATTACGTGCAGCCAGGGTGCATGGCTGTGTCTGGCCAGTGGGCGTTGGGCTCTCCCTGCTTCCCCCCCTTCTCCCCGTCCCGTGTGGTGCCGAGTGGCCTATTGGGTTCAGTTACCACGGATATTGGCCCTCCCCCCGGGGGGGTGGGGCGGGGGCTTGGGCGGCCGGTAGCCAACAGTCCGTGGCCCTTGGGGCGGGGCTGGGGGGCAGAGATGCGTTAAGTTGTTGGTGGGTCCCTCCCTGGCGCCCCCCCTCCGTGCGGTGCCGGTGGGCCTTAGGCCCCGTTTGGCCCGTGGCCCGGGCGGGGTCTGGGGGGGTGGCCCCAATCTGGTGGGTGTGTGGGGTGTCCCGTGGGGGCCCCTGAGGGGGCAGGGGCACTGATCTCGGCGGGCATTGGAGGCAGGGTCGTGGATGTAAGGTTTGATCTGCATATCACCCTGCTGTTAATGTTGATGTTATTGCCAAGATTCTCGCTCAGTGTTTTAAGGGTGTGTGTTCTTTGTTTTTTCTTCTTTCCCCATACAGGGAAATTAAGCCTTGGACCATCCCTCTGAATGGACTGCTTTGGGCTGGGGGGGGGATGAGGATCCCCCGCAGCCGTGTCGCACCACAATTTTTGTTTTTTGGTCTATATCCTTTTTTTTCCCCCCAAGTAGGCCAGCGCACCGAGGCCGAGAGGCCTTTTTCCTCTGCTCCTCTTTAGCCGGCCCCGGCTTGGCTGGACGCTTTCGGTTGGCTCCCTCCCTTCTGCCCCTGACTGGGCCGTCCTGTCCCCCCTTGGCCTCCTCCCGCCTCCTTCTCCCTTGGGCGCGCTCTTTGTCCCTCCCTTGGCTGGTGGCCCTCTGCTCCGGGTCATTTTGGGTCGAGTGCAAAGATTACGATGGAGCTCAACGTGGTCTCTTTGAATGCTAAAGGCCTTAACATCCCAGAGAAAAGGAGAATGTGCTTGAACCTTTTCTGGAAACGGAGGGCTCACGTGATATTCGTACATGAAACACACTTTCAAAAAGAGAAGGCCCCAAATTTTTCAGATAGACGATTCCCGACAGGGTGGTTCTTCCACTCCCCGGATTCGTGATCAAGAGGGGTGGGCATCCTGCTGGCTGCCTCGCTCCCCTGGACCTTGATAGGTAGGGAGGTAGACCAGGAGGGACGCTATCTCTTTCTTAAAGGATTGGCAACCAGATGTTTACCTTTGCAAATATTTACGCGCCCAACTCAGATCAAGTGCGCTTCATTGAGCGAACATTAGACGCCCTGCAAGCCTTCTCAGAAGGCGTGTTGATCTTTGGAGGGGATCTTAATGTGGCTATGGATCCGCTGTTGGATGTCTCTAGGGGGGCCTCCCACCTGGCGTTCTCTCATATCAAGAAGCTGAAGATGGCTTTGCGGCTTGCCCAACTGATGGACCCGTGGAGACTACAAAACCCACGGGGCCGTGATTATACATTCTACTCCCCTCCACATGATTCCTATTCTAGGATCGATTATCTCCTCATAGAGCATAACCTACAGCTCGTCCGGAGGATGGAGATAGATCCAATCCTGATATTTGAACATGCCTTGATTTCACTCTCAGTGAGCCTACCCGAACAACTGCCCGGACCGGGCACTTGGGTTTTCAATGAATCGTTGTTACAGGATCAGGCCTTAAGGGATGAGATCAGAGGAGAACTGAGATCCTACTTTGAGTTAAATACTTCCCCTGAAATGACCTCTCTGAACCTCTGGGCAGCACATAAGTGCTACATTAGGGGCATCTTGCTAAAGATAGCCTCCAGGAGGAAGAGAGAGAGGGAGAAAATTATTGGCGACTTAGTGAAGAGAATATCTCACCTCGACTCACAGCATAAAAGCAACAGGCACTGAGGGTTGGACAGAAACTGGCGTTGGCGAGAGAAAGATTGAAAAACATCTTGATGGTAAAGACTAAGGCCATGTTACTGAAAGTCAAAAGTTCCTTTTATGAGTATGGGAAGAAATATAGCTGCACACTGGCCAGGGTGATTAGAGAGCAGAGAGCACACAACTTTGTCCCACAAATACTAGGAGAGGGGGGTTGTCTGCTCTCTAGCTCGCCTGACATTGCTAAGACCTTCAGAGACTTCTACAATAAGTTGTATAATTTGGCGGGTGAGGGAGGAAGTCGTGCGAGCATTCTGCAAGAGACACGGTGCTACGTGGCTTCCTCAGCCCTGCCTACCCTAAGCCAGGAGGTGGCGGAGGCAATGGAGGAGCCAATATCTGAACTGGAGTGGCTGCAGGCAATTAATTCCTCCCAACCAGGCAAGTCTCCAGGGCCTGATGGATTCACCCTTTCCTACTAAAAGTGGTTGGGTGACGGGGGGGCGTGGCCGGCGATGGAAGCGTGAGGACGCGTTGTCTGTGGGCTCCCTCTGGCTGACCCCTTTTAGCCCAGTTTTCCTGCCCGGACCCGAGCTAATTCGACATGGCGAAAAAGAGGAAGGGGGTGAAGACCATCTTGCCCCCTTTGAATAGGAAAATCAGCGCCTACCTGGCCGCAGAGCGCTCCGGAGGAGGAGGTGGGGAGGCGTCCAAGATGGCGGCGGCCGGCGACGCTGAGGCGGCCACATGCGGCAGGCCAGGAGTGACCGGAGAGCGGGCGGAGGGGCGCGCGGCGGCGCCGAAGACGACCCACCTGGAGAGCGGGCGGGAGGAGAGGAGCTCCCCTGCTGCCGCAGAGATCGAGAGCGGCGGAGTGCGCGCACAGCGGACCTCGGGGACAGGCGGCGGCGGCGGCTTGGAGTCTGTGGCTGCAGACAGGGCGGTGGATGAGCGCCGCAGTGACAGGCGCGGCCCAGACCGGCGGTGCGGCTCGAGCGAGGAGCGGCACCTGGAGCGTGCTGCCCCCCCGGCCACAGACAAGATGAGCCCGGCTGAAGGAGGCGGCGGGGAGGATGAGAGCCGGACGGATGCCCAGCAGAGACACCCCAGTGCGCACCAGGTACGCCCCGACCGCCCAACACCACGGGGGCAGACAGGTGCACTGGCAGGAGAGGGGGATGCACCCCATGAGCCCCACAGAGCCGCCCTCACACCCCATACATTAGCTACGGCCCTGCCTAGCAATAAGGGGGGACAGCCACTGCTCAGGGGGTCATATTCCCCCCCCTCACGTGGGAGAAGCCCAGCCATTCTCAGGGGGGATGTGCCCTCCCCCACGATGGGGCCAAACCCGGGTGTCGTTGCCCCCCCGATATCCCCTCCTAGCCCAGGATCGCGGGCGTCCTCAGAAGCCCCAAGGAGCCCACCAGGAGATTGGTTCTCCCCCGAGGGTCATGATGGAGCCCGGCCCTCCCCGATTTGGCTCTCTGGGAGTGACCCAGCTGGGATCATGTGGGCTGAAGATGCGGAAGAGAGGAGCGGCGGCATGACCCCTTCCCCCCGGGGTTCTGGCCTGAGTGGAGGGCCCGGGGGATCCTCTCGGGGAATGTTCGGCGCGCCCCGCGGCCCCACCCCCCGCGGTGTGAGTGGGGACCCCGTGCACAGCCAGGGACCTGCTGAAGATATGAAAGCTCGGCGCTCTGCCGACTCCGCGATGACGCCTGGCAGTGCCCCCTCCCACAAACGGGCCCCGGCCCCCCTTGACCCCATCCTAGCAGATATTAAAGCGGAGCTAAGAGCCCTCCCCACCAAAGCTGACCTTGAGTCCTTCATCCAAAGAGTAGAGAGCTCCTTTAAGAAAGACATCTCTGATCTGCAAAACTCGGTGGAAGGGCTGGACTCTAAGGTCACGGGCCTGGAGCAATCCCAGCTCACAACTATACAAAGGGTGGAAGCACTGGAAAAAAGTCTATCGCTCCAACAAGCTATCTCTCAAGCCGCCGTCCTCCACTTGGACGATCTTGAAAATAGGAGCAGACGCAACAATATAAGAGTGAGGGGACTGCCGGAGGCAACGGGCCAAGACCAACTGGCACCCACGCTAGTGGGCATCTTCAATGGAATTCTTAACCGCCCGCCCGGCACTGAAATAGTTATAGATCGCCTTCACAGGGCGCTTGGGCCCAGGGCGATGGACCCCAACCACCCACGTGACGTAATTTGCCGCCTACATTACTACACGGTCAAAGGAAGGAAATTACTACACGGTCAAAGGGAGGAAATTCTCAGGAAAGCTTGGGAGAGGGGGAGAATCAATTTCGACGGGGCAACAATCCAGGTGTTCCCGGATATATCCAGAAGGACACTCCAGATGCGGCGATGCCTGAAACCCCTGCTTGCCAGGATTCAAGACTGTGGAGCCTCCTACCGGTGGGGGTACCCCTTCCACTTGCTCGTCCGCAAAAATCAGAGAGTCTTCGCCCTGAGATCTAGGGCCGACCTCCCAGAGCTATTTGCATTCCTGGACTCCCCCCCCCCCCGTGGAAGTTCGGGACTGGTTAGACCCGTCCCCGTTGCCCTCGCGGGTCCCTGGTGGCGACGGGCGACTGCGGGGACCGCGGCGGGAGAGAAGCGTCGGCGCCCCGCGGGCCGTGCGCCCCGGACGTCGCCATGCGGGGCCGATGCCTTTGGCGAGTGAGTCCTGAGGGGAGGAGGGCCCTGGTCTGTGCCGCGGGACTGGCTCTGTTGCTCTCCTTTACATCCATATTTCATATTGTATTTGCTGCTGATTTTTCCTTTTTTCGCCTAATTGTTTGATTGAATTGCTGTTTGTTTATATAGTCGTTCGGCGCCCCCCGTCGCCGCTCGGGGGCCGTGCGCCAGCCGCTGTGCGGCGGGCGTGGGACCGCTGGGCGGGTCGGGTCGTGCTGAAGCTTTGTGTGGTTGGTTCGGGTGGGGGATAGAGTTTTTCACAGGGGGCGGCCCCGGGGATCCCATGTGGATCCTTAGGGGGGCTCCGTATATTTTACTGGGATGGCCGGAGGGACCCTCCATGCCTTTCGGACCCGTTTCGCCCCCGCAGTAGGCCGGAGTCTCCCCCTGTCCTTATTCTGGGGGCGGGGAGAGATTCCCTATTGGGAAACAGTACCCTGTTTCCTGACTGGTTTGTGGCGACTCTTAGGAGTTCCAGATCTAGTCTAGTTTATTAGTTCCTATTTCATTGGTGTCTTTGTGTCTACCCCCTTCCCCCTGTCCCGTCCTACCCCCTGTCGCCCGTGTGTGTCCCCCCGTCCTCCCCCCCCCTCCCACCTTCCACTTGCCCCCCGCTCATTCCTGAGACCCCGATATGTCCAAGGTAAAATTTACAACCCTCAATGTGAAGGGACTTAACTCCCCTTTGAAGAGAGCTGTGGTCCTTAGGGAGCTGAGACGCCTACATGCACAAGTCGCCTTCCTGCAGGAGACCCACCTTAAGGAGGGGAGGACGCACAATGTCACTAACCGCTATTACAAGACTCAATACCACTCCCTATCGCCGGATTCTAAATCACGAGGAGTGGCTATCATTTTAGCGGGGTCCTTGCCGTGGTCGCATTCGGCGTCACTGCAGGACCCGGAGGGTAGGTTTTTGTTTGTCCGGGGCACCCTCTTTTCCTTGAGGGTGACTCTGGCAACCTGCTACTGCCCTAACACCGATCAACTTAAATTTATGCGCTCCACTCTGGAAAAGCTTGATGGATTTGCCGAGGGGGTCCTCCTGCTCGGCGGCGACTTCAATACAGTCCTCGATCCAGCTTGGGATACTTCCCGGGGGTCCTCCCACACCTCCTTCTCTGCCCTAAAAAAAAACTCAGAACTCTGCTATTCAGGAGCCAGTTGATGGACGCCTGGCGGATCCTTAATCCCCAGGGGAGAGATTACACATTCTTCTCAGCACCCCATAATTCCTACTCTCGCATCGACTGGTTCTTGATCCCCCATAGATTCCTGCACCTCGTGGCCGATATGGACATAGGTCAGATTACCATCTCTGATCATGCGCCAGTCTCCCTAACCATTTCCATACCCGACACGGTTCCCCTGCGAGGCCAATGGAGGTTGAATAGCTCCCTCCTACAAGACCCCGAGGTAAAAGATTACATCCACAAGGCTATCACTGACTATTTTGCGACCAACGACACAGGGGAGGTTTCGCGGATGTCTCTTTGGGAGGCCCACAAATGCGTAGTCAGGGGTGTGCTGATCAAGCATGGGGCCCGTCTCAAGAGAGAGAGGAACAAACAAATCGACCTCCTGACTAGAGAGATCTTTGAGACGGAGATTAAGCACAAAACTACCCATGATGCGGCGCTGGGCGCCAAGCTGACACGCCTCCGGGAATCCCTGAGAGACGTCTGCCTCACCGAGGCTAAGGGCTTAGCGGCTAGATGCAGGCGATTCTATTATGAGTACAGCAATAAATGTGGGAGGGCCCTGGCTAGAGCCCTGAAAGCACAACGCACCAGGAATTTCATAGCCCATGTTCAAGATCAGGGGGGCAGGAGACTCCACTTGACGAAGGATATAGCCAGGACGTTCAGAGAGTTTTATGAAAAATTATATAACCTACCGCGGGGCCCCTCGACCCCTTCAATGGGCAACATCGAGGCATACATTCGAGATTCAGGACTCCCCCGGCTTAAGCGCGAGATAGCAGAGACCCTTGAGGGGGACATAGAGATTGAGGAATTTACGAGGGCCATCAAGAATACCAGACCGGGCAGGGCGCCGGGCCCTGACGGCTTTAGCTTGGATTATTACAGGGAGTTTGCCGGGATTCTCGGCCCTAAGTTTATCACCTCCTTTGGCTCTTTGAGGGATGGGAACCCACCTCCAAGGGATACCTTGAGAGCGAACATCACCGTGATTCCCAAGCCCGGAAAGGACCCGGCGCAATGTGGGAGTTACAGACCCATCTCCCTGCTGAATTGCGATATCAAACTGTTCAATAAGATTCTAGCGGACAGGCTCGCCCCGCTCATCCCTTCCCTCATACACTGGGATCAGGTGGGATTCGTCCCCTCGAGGGAGGGAAGAGATAACACCACGAGGGTTATCAACCTGATTCACCGGGCGAGGCTGGGGGGCCCGGCTGCGATGCTTCTCTCGACGGACGCCGAGAAGGCCTTTGACAGGGTGAGCTGGGACTTTATCTCCGCTACCCTTCGTCTAATTGGCTTGGGGAAGAACATGACCCGCTGGGTTATGGCCTCCTATTCGGCCCCCTCGGCGTCCGTCATGGTGAACGGCTTGGCGTCAGACCCATTCACATTAGCCAATGGGACCCGTCAGGGTTGCCCGCTCTCCCCCCTGATATTTATCTTGACACTCGAACCCTTCCTAAGATGTGTGAGGAAGAACCGGGACATTGCTGGTATAGGGGTTGGGCGAGAGGAACACAAGGTTGCGGCTTACGCCGACGACTTGATATTTTTTATCTCTAGGCCCGAGACATCCCTACCCGTACTCATGGCAGAACTTAAAGCCTTCCAAACAGTATCCAACTATAAGATAAACCACCAAAAATCTTCCGCCCTGAATATCAGCCTACCCCCTGAGAGACTAAAACGGATCTCCCAAAACTTCCCGTTCAAATGGGAACGGGAAGCGATAACATATCTGGGGACTCAGATCTCTTCTACTCCCCAGAAACTATATAAATTGAACTTTCCCCCATTGCTGAGGAGTGTAGAGGAGGACCTGCAGAAATGGAATAAAAATGCCTTCTCCTGGTTCGGCAGGTCCAACATCGTCAAGATGAACATCTTGCCGAGGGTACTGTACCTCTTCCAGGCCCTCCCGATTGAGGTCCCACACACTTTCTTTAAACGGCTGACGGGGCTTTGTTCCAGGTTTGTGTGGGCCGGGAAGGCACATCGGCTGGCGGCCCCCCTCCTCACTCTCTCCAAGGTGAGGGGAGGATTGGGCCTCCCAGACTGGAGGGCATACCACGCGGCAGCTCACTTGTCACGAGTGCTCGACTGGTGTAGACACTCCTCTCTGAAGCAGTGGACGCTTGTCGAGCAGGAGTCCTTGGACATCCCTCTACAGGGGCTCCCCTGGATTCCGCTGGATCGGACCCCCACCCTGAACAAACACCCCACGATAGGCCCTACCCGTAAAATAGTTAGCAGATTCTTCCCGAAGTTGGGCATTCTCCCCTCAGCCTCGCCAATGGCCCCCGTGCTGGGACATCCGGATTTCCCGGCAAGCCTAACTGATGGCTCCTTCCGCAAATGGATAAAACAGGGCTGCTTCAGGGTCATGCACCTCAGAGAGGGACCGGAATGGATCGGGGCGGAGATCCTGGCGATGAGATATTCACTTACCCCACTGAATACATGGCAGACCTTGCAACTCACACACTATCGAGGCTCCCTGTCTAGGGCTATGGACGATACAAGACCTCTAACCCCTTTCGAACAGTCTTGCTCAGGCAGCGGCCACTTCAGAGGAGCACTGTCCCACGCTTACTCACTGCTCATCTCCCCGCCTGAATCCTATAAACCCCCGTTCATTGAGGGCTGGGAAAGGGAACTAAATAGGAGCTTCACTAAGGAGCAGACGCAGGCCATGCTACAGGTAGCTCATAGGTCATCGATGTCCTGCAGATACCAGGAGGCCTCCTATAAGGTTCTTTCACGCTGGTACCTCGTTCCGACGAGACTAGCGAGAATATTTCCCTCCGCCTCTCCCTTGTGCTGGAGGTGTTCCGAGGCCAGGGGCACAATGATACATATTTTCTGGGAGTGTGGGGCACTGGCCGTGTTCTGGAGTAACGTCAGGAGAATAGTCCTGAAGCTGACGGATATAGACATGGGTGAGGACCCGGCGGGCTACCTCCTTGGCCTGGCTCCCACCACCATCGAGAAAAGGACCAAGTCCTTGCTTGCCCCCCTCCTGGACGCGGCCAGGACCTGCATCCCATCTTGTTGGAAATCGACGTCACCCCCTACGACAGCTATGTGGCTTACCAGGGTTGGCGATATTGGCAGAATGGAGGAGATGACAGCCTCATTGAAGGGGAGGGTGGATCAGCACAGAGAGGTGGCAGGCCTGGAATCGATTTACCGCCTCAGCGGACTACTTAAACCTCTTGCAGGAGTAGGCCTCCCCGTCGAGGTCTTCAGCCTCCCCCCTCCCCTCCCCCCCTCCTCCTTGCCCCCTTACCCCCCCCCTTCTCCTCCACACCCCCGTTTACCCTCTGATATCTGTCTGTCATGTCCTGTCTTTCCCCCCATTCTGTTCTGTTCCAGTGGTATTCCCATTAGTTAGTTATATGTGAGTTCAATTTTTCCTTATAATAAGAAAATGTTGGAGGCGTGGTGTACGGATTACACGTTTTATTACATCTTGATGTGCAATAAAAAATTCAGTGCCGGGATGCAGGGGGGCACTCCTCCACCATTGGTCTCCGGGTTAGTGGGGATAGCCATTACTCAGGGACTAAGGTCCATTTTTTCTTTTCAACTGGTTCTTCTGCCCCCTCGGGCCCGGGGTGGATGGGGGTGCGCCTACTGCCCCGGGCGCTATTGTTGTTGGTTGTTTTCATTATCTCGCTGTATTCCTGTATATGTGCATACATTCTCACTGTAAGCTGATGTTTAACTGTACGGAACGTGATCTGTCACTTTCCATGCTTCTTCAATAAAAACTACATTTAAAAAAAAAAAAAAAAAAAAAAGTGGTTGGGTGACATCCTGACCCCTAAAGCGGTGGCTGCTTTTAACTCTGTGACACCCGAGCAGGCGTTGTTAACCGACATGCTGAGGGCAGAGGTCACAATAATACCCAAAGAGGGAAAGGACCCACTTCATTGCTTGAACTACAGACCGATTTCCATGTTAAACGTAGATCTGAAGCTCTTCGCTAAAGTCCTTGCGACCAGGCTAGTATCTAGCCTGAGTGACATTGTAGATTTAGATCAAGCAGACTTCACCCCTTGTAGAGAAGCTAGAGACAATGTGACCAGAATTATTGATTTGATCCACCTGATTCATGAGGAGGGGACTCCGGCCATGTTGCTTTCTACGGATGCTGAGAAAGCATTTGATAGGGTCCACTGGAACTTTATAAGAGCCACACTCGAGCATGTTTCGAGAATCGATAATTTTTATACTAACATTAGAACCCTTTCTCAGAAAGGTCAGGGCGAACCCGGATATAAAGGGCGTGATCGGAGGAGGGTCGGAACATAAGGTGGCAGCTTTTGCGGATGACTTGCTTTTTTGCATCTCGCAGCCGGTATGACGATCCCCAACCTGTTAAGGGAGGTTAAGGAATACACGGTACTCTCAAACTTCAAGATCAATCTCCAAAAGTCGGAGGCGCTAAACATATCCATCCCCCAGAAGATTGAAAACATCAAAACTAACTTCCCCTTTCGATGGGCGATCGGATCAATCAAATACCTGGGGTCCAGATCACGTCCCATCCCAGAGACCTGTTCACCCAGAACTTTCCGCCCTTACTGAGCACAATCAAAAGAAACCTAAGCACTTGGAGGGACCAAACACTTTCCTGGTTTGGCAGATGCAACGTGCATAAAATGAATGTATTACCGCGACTACTCCACCCCATCCAGGTGCTGCTCATCCACCTACCCTTGCTTCCTGATTGATATCCGTTTAGAGTTCATAAAATTTGTATGGGGGGGCAGGAGCCCAAAAATCGTGCACCACACACTTACTCTGCCGAAGCTGAGGGAGGGGGGGGGGGGGGGGAGTGGGACTCCCCGCCATCAAAATGTACTATGCGGCTGCCCACCTGAACAGAGTGGTGGATTGGAATCGGCACAAGGGGAACAAGCGGTGGGTGCAGCTGGAGCAGTCATGGTCTCCGGTACCCTTGGCGAGCCTTCCTTGGTCCCCTGGAGAAATACCGAGTGCACTCAGGTCGCACCCAACAGTGGGCCCTACCCTCAGGGTCTGGGCCAGGCATGCAGCGAAAGAGACCATCACCCCTCTGCCGTCCCCACTTCATCCGATCATGGGGGCGCCAGACTTTATACCAAGCCAGCTTGATGCGGGATTTGGAAGATGGAAGACACCTGGTAGGGGCACTGTCCGAGATTTTATGAGTGGCTCAAGGTGGAAGTCGTTGAGGGAGCTCCTGGAGTGGAGGGACCCGCCAGGTTTGTCATACTGGAGAGCACTGCAGGCTTGCCACCCCCGGAAGAGTTTTGTAGAGAGCTGACACCTTTTGAATGGTTGTGCTCTACAGAGGAGCCATCCAGGGGGGCGCTATCATTTATATACAAACTGCTGGTGGACCCAGGTGAGGCTTTCATACCCAACTATGTGGGGTATCTCAGGGTTACCTTCCCGCCAACCCAAGTGAGGAAAATCCTTGAGCTGTCGCAACGGGCATCGATCAGTAACTCATACCAAGAGGCGGGCTACAAAATCCTAAGCTGGTGGTACCGGGTACCACAGGTACTACATCGCCACTACTCGTCGGTATCCCCTCTCTGCTGGAGATGTGAGAGGAGCCAAGGCTCCCTCCAACATATCTTCTGGGATTGCGAGAAGATAAAGCGCTTCTGGGGAGACGTTGTAAAATGGATTAATAAAATAACGGGAGAATCCATCTCGCTCCTATCAGAGACCCTCCTCTTGCACTCAATTAGCGGGTCAACTGGGAAATACAGAAAATCCCTTACCATCCATCTGATGAACGCAGCTAGGGCATGCATACCGGCGCGATGGAAGTCTCCCACGACACCCTCTATTAGAGATTGGATTCGAAGGGTGGAGGACATCAGACGTATGGAGGATCTGACAGCCACCCTCAAACTTTCGGAGGAGAAGCATTGGCGCCTCTGGCTACAGTGGAACATGTTTGTGGAATCTGATGACCGCAAAAGACTACTTAATGAGGCCTGAGCCATCCGGGGAGACGTTTGATGCGACATCGGGGTGCGTGGCACAGATCACACGAACCAGGGCCCTCGCTGGTGGTCATAATTGGGGCTTTTGGGCGCTGCCGGGGCGGCCTTGGTGGTGGTCAGGGGGCCCCTTTCTTGCCTGTGCCCTCCCTAGACCTTCTTACCCCCCGTCTCGTCCGGCTTCTCCTTCCCTTTGCGGGGGTGGGGGTGCCGGGAGCCGGGGGCCTACCCTCTTTTGCCCTTTCTTTCCCTTCTCCTCTTCTTTCTCTTTCCCCCTCCTCAGGTTTTTACCTTCCCCTGTTCTTTTCTAGAAAAGTTGAGGGGCAGTGGCGTCGAGGCGGACAGGGAGAAGGGGGCAAGAGAGCTAAATGTGATGGATGTAAAAGCGGATATTAGAACTCTGTACTGTCAATTTATGGGTTTACATCTGTAATGCTCGTGTACAGTGTATTATTTGTGACTTGTCAAACCTGCAATGCCTTGATGTCCTGTCCTTGTCAATAAAGATTTATTGTTTAAAAAAAAACAGAGGTTCACACACATCTTCAGAAGTATGCTTAAGCTGCACCACCAAGCGCCAAGATGCCTCTGTGAGGTACAGTCCTAACTCTAATCTCTGAGAGCTCCATTTGGGACATACACCGTTTTTAACCAGATTTAGAGACAGATTTTAGGTTGTCTGCAAGCTAACAGGGTTGAGTGCTGTGGCTCCTTTAAGACTTGTGTATCCTAATTGCCATGCTCACGTGCACCTCCCAGGTTAGTCATAAATTGGTCTGAGCAGCTGCCATCCCTCCTTTGTTTCTACTGAAATTATGCAAGCACGTGGGGTCTAGGCTGTACTGCGAGGTCTTTGATCCTTTTACCCCATGGGCTGAACTCGAGGTGAATGGGCAACTTCAGGTAAGCCTGCTCCCAATTTATCTATTGCATTGTATGTCCCAAATGGGGCTCTCAGGGATTAGAGTTAGGACTGCAATAGATAGATAGATAGATAGACTGCACCACAGCACGGTCAAGTTTAGTTTGGCCGCAGATTCTCACCCAGAGCTGCCCTTTTTTCCTCCTTACTAAAGCTTCAGGTGCGGCTCCCAGTTGGGCTCCTGCTTCCAATGAAGAGAGTAGCACGTCTTAGCATTGCCAGCCTGAGCACGCTGAGTCCCAATTAAAGGGGCACTCTGTATAAGAAGTCAGGGCTTCGCTGGACCCCATGGCCATGTTTCAAGGAGAGAAAGGTTTTTTTTTTCCAAGTCTACAGTAAGCCTTTAAATAGGAAAACATAAAACATTTTTCATATAAAAAAACAAACATTGAAATTTGGAATCTCAGTATATCACCCCAGCTTTAAGCCACATAGGGCTAATCAGCAGTTGAAGATAAACAAGCAGGTTAATTTTTAATGTTATATTTGTTTCAAGCATACTCACGCACTTGGTGTACTGCAACATGCCAGTGAGTTAATCATTCTTTAACAGGATCATGCTGTGCCCAAGTTGTAGCATCATCTAATAAATATAGAGGAAAGAGATTTTTACATTAGACTTTAGCCTTTTTACTGATTTAGTATACTTCCACAAGGAACAAAAGGCTATAAAGCAGTAAAAAATGGAATATAGTGATTCACTGTAGAATTAGAATTTTGAATTTATATAGAATTTAGAATTTTTTTCAAAGTTTCTTAGTTGGATTTTTTTTTAACTCTATTCGCTTATGAACAAAGGGGGGTGGGAGCAGCTCAATCACTATTTATACAAAATTATCAACATTATTATTCAGGGCCTGGGAACTAATTTACTGCCCAGTTTAACCCTCTCATCAACTAAATATCAAGCAACAAACATGTCTAGCTATGTGGAAAGACAGAGATTTGGTTGCACATATCTGCAGATACATGTGGAAGCCACACTGCCCCGGCAAGGCACTCTGTATTTAGTGTGGTCCCTACTCTTAATTCTGAGTCCCCAAAGTTGGGACATGCAATGCAGACAAATATCTGTGAGCTACTCACCTGGGAAGCCGCCAGCCTCCCTTTAGAACACTTCACAGGGAGAAATCCATATTGACTGAACCTCTCCCTGCTTGTGCTCATGGCAATTCAAATGAACAAAGGGGGGTGGGAGCAGCTCAATCACTATTTATACAAAATTATCAACATTATTATTCAGGGCCTGGGAACTAATTTACTGCCCAGTTTAACCCTCTCATCAACTAAATATCAAGCAACAAACATGTCTAGCTATGTGGAAAGACAGAGATTTGGTTGCACATATCTGCAGATACATGTGGAAGCCACACTGCCCCGGCAAGGCACTCTGTATTTAGTGTGGTCCCTACTCTTAATTCTGAGTCCCCAAAGTTGGGACATGCAATGCAGACAAATATCTGTGAGCTACTCACCTGGGAAGCCGCCAGCCTCCCTTTAGAACACTTCACAGGGAGAAATCCATATTGACTGAACCTCTCCCTGCTTGTGCTCATGGCAATTCAAATGAACAAAGGGGGGTGGGAGCAGCTCAATCACTATTTATACAAAATTATCAACATTATTATTCAGGGCCTGGGAACTAATTTACTGCCCAGTTTAACCCTCTCATCAACTAAATATCAAGCAACAAACATGTCTAGCTATGTGGAAAGACAGAGATTTGGTTGCACATATCTGCAGATACATGTGGAAGCCACACTGCCCCGGCAAGGCACTCTGTATTTAGTGTGGTCCCTACTCTTAATTCTGAGTCCCCAAAGTTGGGACATGCAATGCAGACAAATATCTGTGAGCTACTCACCTGGGAAGCCGCCAGCCTCCCTTTAGAACACTTCACAGGGAGAAATCCATATTGACTGAACCTCTCCCTGCTTGTGCTCATGGCAATTCAAATGAACAAAGGGGGGTGGGAGCAGCTCAATCACTATTTATACAAAATTATCAACATTATTATTCAGGGCCTGGGAACTAATTTACTGCCCAGTTTAACCCTCTCATCAACTAAATATCAAGCAACAAACATGTCTAGCTATGTGGAAAGACAGAGATTTGGTTGCACATATCTGCAGATACATGTGGAAGCCACACTGCCCCGGCAAGGCACTCTGTATTTAGTGTGGTCCCTACTCTTAATTCTGAGTCCCCAAAGTTGGGACATGCAATGCAGACAAATATCTGTGAGCTACTCACCTGGGAAGCCGCCAGCCTCCCTTTAGAACACTTCACAGGGAGAAATCCATATTGACTGAACCTCTCCCTGCTTGTGCTCATGGCAATTCAAATGAACAAAGGGGGGTGGGAGCAGCTCAATCACTATTTATACAAAATTATCAACATTATTATTCAGGGCCTGGGAACTAATTTACTGCCCAGTTTAACCCTCTCATCAACTAAATATCAAGCAACAAACATGTCTAGCTATGTGGAAAGACAGAGATTTGGTTGCACATATCTGCAGATACATGTGGAAGCCACACTGCCCCGGCAAGGCACTCTGTATTTAGTGTGGTCCCTACTCTTAATTCTGAGTCCCCAAAGTTGGGACATGCAATGCAGACAAATATCTGTGAGCTACTCACCTGGGAAGCCGCCAGCCTCCCTTTAGAACACTTCACAGGGAGAAATCCATATTGACTGAACCTCTCCCTGCTTGTGCTCATGGCAATTCAAATGAACAAAGGGGGGTGGGAGCAGCTCAATCACTATTTATACAAAATTATCAACATTATTATTCAGGGCCTGGGAACTAATTTACTGCCCAGTTTAACCCTCTCATCAACTAAATATCAAGCAACAAAAATGTCTAGCTATGTGGAAAGACAGAGATTTGGTTGCACATATCTGCAGATACATGTGGAAGCCACACTGCCCCGGCAAGGCACTCTGTATTTAGTGTGGTCCCTACTCTTAATTCTGAGTCCCCAAAGTTGGGACATGCAATGCAGACAAATATCTGTGAGCTACTCACCTGGGAAGCCGCCAGCCTCCCTTTAGAACACTTCACAGGGAGAAATCCATATTGACTGAACCTCTCCCTGCTTGTGCTCATGGCAATTCAAATGAACAAAGGGGGGTGGGAGCAGCTCAATCACTATTTATACAAAATTATCAACATTATTATTCAGGGCCTGGGAACTAATTTACTGCCCAGTTTAACCCTCTCATCAACTAAATATCAAGCAACAAACATGTCTAGCTATGTGGAAAGACAGAGATTTGGTTGCACATATCTGCAGATACATGTGGAAGCCACACTGCCCCGGCAAGGCACTCTGTATTTAGTGTGGTCCCTACTCTTAATTCTGAGTCCCCAAAGTTGGGACATGCAATGCAGACAAATATCTGTGAGCTACTCACCTGGGAAGCCGCCAGCCTCCCTTTAGAACACTTCACAGGGAGAAATCCATATTGACTGAACCTCTCCCTGCTTGTGCTCATGGCAATTCAAATGAACAAAGGGGGGTGGGAGCAGCTCAATCACTATTTATACAAAATTATCAACATTATTATTCAGGGCCTGGGAACTAATTTACTGCCCAGTTTAACCCTCTCATCAACTAAATATCAAGCAACAAACATGTCTAGCTATGTGGAAAGACAGAGATTTGGTTCAGCCACCATGGATCTCTCCCTATGGAGTGTTCTAAAGGGAAGCTGGCAGCTTCCCAGGTGAGTAGCTCTGGCTGCAGTGCATGTCCCAACTTTGGGGACTCAAAAATAAGAGTAGGGACCACACTAAGCACAGAGTGCCTTGCCGGGGCAGTGTGGCTTCCACATGTATCTGCAGATATATGCAACCAAATCTCTGTCTTTCCACATAGCTAGACATGTTTGTTGCTTGATATTTAGTTGATGAGAGGGTTAAACTGGGCGGTAAATTAGTTCCCAGGCCCTGAATAATAATGTTGATAATTTTGTATAAATAATAGTGATGGAGCTGCTCCCACCCCCTTTGCTCAGTTTGAATTGCCATGAACACACACAGGGAGGGATTCAGCCACCATGGATCTCTCCCTATGGAGTGTTCTAAAGGGAAGCTGGCAGCTTCCCAGGTGAGTAGCTCTGGCTGCAGTGCATGTCCCAACTTTGGGGACTCAAAAATAAGAGTAGGGACCACACTAAGCACAGAGTGCCTTGCCGGGGCAGTGTGGCTTCCACATGTATCTGCAGATATATGCAACCAAATCTCTGTCTTTCCACATAGCTAGACATGTTTGTTGCTTGATATTTAGTTGATGAGAGGGTTAAACTGGACGGTAAATTAGTTCCCAGGCCCTGAATAATAATGTTGATAATTTTGTATAAATAATAGTGATGGAGCTGCTCCCACCCCCTTTGCTCAGTTTGAATTGCCATGAACACACACAGGGAGGGATTCAGCCACCATGGATCTCTCCCTATGGAGTGTTCTAAAGGGAAGCTGGCAGCTTCCCAGGTGAGTAGCTCTGGCTGCAGTGCATGTCCCAACTTTGGGGACTCAAAAATAAGAGTAGGGACCACACTAAGCACAGAGTGCCTTGCCGGGGCAGTGTGGCTTCCACATGTATCTGCAGATATATGCAACCAAATCTCTGTCTTTCCACATAGCTAGACATTAGGGATGAGCGAATCGATCCGGACGAACCCGGATTCGATCCGAATTTCAGGAAAAATTCGATTCGGATCGAATCCGAATTTCCCCGCGATTCGATCACTCGAAGTTTTCCTTTAACATCCATTCATTTACATTTACAGGCATTCTAAGATGGCGGACGGGACATGTCTGGACATGTATCCCGCGCCAGTGCAAGCTGGGGCAGTCACATGCAGCCTATCAGCAGCCAGCAAGCCCGGTGACGTCACAGCGGTATTTAACGGCGGCCATCTTGCTTTTCCTCATTTCTCTATTGCATTCGTGAGAGAAAGGACGCTGTGTAGCTGAGGCAGTTAGACAGGCAGGGACAGGCAGGGACAGGCTGGAGACAGGCTGGAGACAGGCTGGAGACAGGCTGGAGACAGGCTGGAGACAGGCTGGAGACAGGCTGGAGACAGGCTGGAGACAGGCTGGAGACAGACAGGAGACAGACAGGAGACAGACAGGAGACAGACAGAAAGCCAGGGAAAGGTAGGAAAAACGGAGGCTGTCACAGGGAGATTTTTTTTTTTTTCATCCAGCCTGAGTGTTACTAGCTGGCTGACAGGCTTTGTTAGCGTTTTCAGGCTGCTTATAGTAACTAACTGTGCATATATACTGAACTGATCTTAAGTCTGCTGTGAGGCATCCCATTCTGTGACTAAAGCAGCCTCTGTTTAAGACCATATAACCATTTGCTCTTATCATATTTGAAATTAGGCCTGATAAAGACACTTTTGCTGGGCATAGCACTACTGGACCCTGCCAGGTCCACTTCTGTTGGGGCATCCCATTCTGTGACTACAGCAGCCTCTGTTTAAGACCGTATAACCATTTTCACTTATCATATTTGAAATTAGGCCTGATAAAGACACTTTTGCTGGGCATAGCACTACTGGACCCTGCCAGGTCCATTCCTGTTGGGGCATCCCATTCTGTGACTAAAGCAGCCTCTGTTTAAGACCATATAAGCATTTGCTCTTATCATATTTGAAATTAGGCCTGATAAAGACACTTTTGCTGGGCATAGCACTACTGGACCCTGCCAGGTCCACTTCTGTTGGGGCATCCCATTCTGTGACTACAGCAGCCTCTGTTTAAGACCGTATAACCATTTTCACTTATCATATTTGAAATTAGGCCTGATAAAGACACTTTTGCTGGGCAAAGCACTACTGGACCCTGCCAGGTCCATTCCTGTTGGGGCATCCCATTCTGTGACTAAAGCAGCCTCTGTTTAAGACCATATAAGCATTTGCTCTTATCATATTTGAAATTAGGCCTGATAAAGACACTTTTGCTGGGCATAGCACTACTGGACCCTGCCAGGTCCACTTCTGTTGGGGCATCCCATTCTGTGACTACAGCAGCCTCTGTTTAAGACCGTATAACCATTTTCACTTATCATATTTGAAATTAGGCCTGATAAAGACACTTTTGCTGGGCAAAGCACTACTGGACCCTGCCAGGTCCATTCCTGTTGGGGCATCCCATTCTGTGACTAAAGCAGCCTCTGTTTAAGACCATATAAGCATTTGCTCTTATCATATTTGAAATTAGGCCTGATAAAGACACTTTTGCTGGGCATAGCACTACTGGACCCTGCCAGGTCCACTTCTGTTGGGGCATCCCATTCTGTGACTAAAGCAGCCTCTGTTTAAGACCATATAAGCATTTGCTCTTATCATATTTGAAATTAGGCCTGATAAAGACACTTTTGCTGGGCATAGCACTACTGGACCCTGCCAGGTCCACTTCTGTTGGGGCATCCCATTCTGTGACTACAGCAGCCTCTGTTTAAGACCGTATAACCATTTTCACTTATCATATTTGAAATTAGGCCTGATAAAGACACTTTTGCTGGGCAAAGCACTACTGGACACTGCCAGGTCCACTTCTGTTGGGGCATCCCATTCTGTGACTAAAGCAGCCTCTGTTTAAGACCATATAACCATTTGCTCTTATCATATTTGAAATTAGGCCTGATAAAGACACTTTTGCTGGGCAAAGCACTACTGGACCCTGCCAGGTCCATTCCTGTTGGGGCATCCCATTCTGTGACTAAAGCAGCCTCTGTTTAAGACCATATAAGCATTTGCTCTTATCATATTTGAAATTAGGCCTGATAAAGACACTTTTGCTGGGCATAGCACTACTGGACCCTGCCAGGTCCACTTCTGTTGGGGCATCCCATTCTGTGACTAAAGCAGCCTCTGTTTAAGACCATATAACCATTTGCTCTTATCATATTTGAAATTAGGCCTGATAAAGACACTTTTGCTGGGCAAAGCACTACTGGACCCTGCCAGGTCCATTCCTGTTGGGGCATCCCATTCTGTGACTAAAGCAGCCTCTGTTTAAGACCATATAAGCATTTGCTCTTATCATATTTGAAATTAGGCCTGATAAAGACACTTTTGCTGGGCATAGCACTACTGGACCCTGCCAGGTCCACTTCTGTTGGGGCATCCCATTCTGTGACTACAGCAGCCTCTGTTTAAGACCGTATAACCATTTTCACTTATCATATTTGAAATTAGGCCTGATAAAGACACTTTTGCTGGGCAAAGCACTACTGGACCCTGCCAGGTCCACTTCTGTTGGGGCATCCCATTCTGTGACTAAAGCAGCCTCTGTTTAAGACCATATAACCATTTGCTCTTATCATATTTGAAATTAGGCCTGATAAAGACACTTTTGCTGGGCATAGCACTACTGGACCCTGCCAGGTCCACTTCTGTTGGGGCATCCCATTCTGTGACTAAAGCAGCCTCTGTTTAAGACCATATAACCATTTGCTCTTATCATATTTGAAATTAGGCCTGATAAAGACACTTTTGCTGGGCAAAGCACTACTGGACCCTGCCAGGTCCATTCCTGTTGGGGCATCCCATTCTGTGACTAAAGCAGCCTCTGTTTAAGACCATATAAGCATTTGCTCTTATCATATTTGAAATTAGGCCTGATAAAGACACTTTTGCTGGGCATAGCACTACTGGACCCTGCCAGGTCCACTTCTGTTGGGGCATCCCATTCTGTGACTACAGCAGCCTCTGTTTAAGACCGTATAACCATTTTCACTTATCATATTTGAAATTAGGCCTGATAAAGACACTTTTGCTGGGCATAGCACTACTGGACCCTGCCAGGTCCACTTCTGTTGGGGCATCCCATTCTGTGACTACAGCAGCCTCTGTTTAAGACCATATAACCATTTGCTCTTATCATATTTGAAATTAGGCCTGATAAAGACACTTTTGCTGGGCAAAGCACTACTGGACCCTGCCAGGTCCATTCCTGTTGGGGCATCCCATTCTGTGACTAAAGCAGCCTCTGTTTAAGACCATATAAGCATTTGCTCTTATCATATTTGAAATTAGGCCTGATAAAGACACTTTTGCTGGGCATAGCACTACTGGACCCTGCCAGGTCCACTTCTGTTGGGGCATCCCATTCTGTGACTACAGCAGCCTCTGTTTAAGACCGTATAACCATTTTCACTTATCATATTTGAAATTAGGCCTGATAAAGACACTTTTGCTGGGCAAAGCACTACTGGACCCTGCCAGGTCCACTTCTGTTGGGGCATCCCATTCTGTGACTACAGCAGCCTCTGTTTAAGACCGTATAACCATTTTCACTTATCATATTTGAAATTAGGCCTGATAAAGACACTTTTGCTGGGCATAGCACTACTGGACCCTGCCAGGTCCACTTCTGTTGGGGCATCCCATTCTGTGACTAAAGCAGCCTCTGTTTAAGACCATATAACCATTTGCTCTTATCATATTTGAAATTAGGCCTGATAAAGACACTTTTGCTGGGCATAGCACTACTGGACCCTGCCAGGTCCACTTCTGTTGGGGCATCCCATTCTGTGACTAAAGCAGCCTCTGTTTAAGACCATATAACCATTTGCTCTTATCATATTTGAAATTAGGCCTGATAAAGACACTTTTGCTGGGCAAAGCACTACTGGACCCTGCCAGGTCCATTCCTGTTGGGGCATCCCATTCTGTGACTAAAGCAGCCTCTGTTTAAGACCATATAAGCATTTGCTCTTATCATATTTGAAATTAGGCCTGATAAAGACACTTTTGCTGGGCATAGCACTACTGGACCCTGCCAGGTCCACTTCTGTTGGGGCATCCCATTCTGTGACTACAGCAGCCTCTGTTTAAGACCGTATAACCATTTTCACTTATCATATTTGAAATTAGGCCTGATAAAGACACTTTTGCTGGGCAAAGCACTACTGGACCCTGCCAGGTCCACTTCTGTTGGGGCATCCCATTCTGTGACTACAGCAGCCTCTGTTTAAGACCGTATAACCATTTTCACTTATCATATTTGAAATTAGGCCTGATAAAGACACTTTTGCTGGGCATAGCACTACTGGACCCTGCCAGGTCCACTTCTGTTGGGGCATCCCATTCTGTGACTAAAGCAGCCTCTGTTTAAGACCATATAAGCATTTGCTCTTATCATATTTGAAATTAGCCTGATAAAGACACTTTTGCTGGGCATAGCACTACTTGTCCCTGCCAGGGCATCCCATTCTGTGACTAAAGCAGCCTCTGTTTAAGACCATATAAGCATTTGCTCTTATCATATTTGAAATTAGCCTGATAAAGACACTTTTGCTGGGCATAGCACTACTTGTCCCTGCCAGGGCATCCCATTCTGTGACTAAAGCAGCCTCTGTTTAAGACCATATAAGCATTTGCTCTTATCATATTTGAAATTAGCCTGATAAAGACACTTTTGCTGGGCATAGTACTACTGGATCTTTTTTTGGGGGCATCCCATTCTGTGACTAAAGCAGCCTCTGTTTAAGACCATATAAGCATTTGCTCTTATCATATTTGAAATTAGCCTGATAAAGACACTTTTGCTGGGCATAGTACTACTGGATCTTTTTTTGGGGGCATCCCATTCTGTGACTAAAGCAGCCTCTGTTTAAGACCATATAAGCATTTGCTCTTATCATATTTGAAATTAGCCTGATAAAGACACTTTTGCTGGGCATAGTACTACTGGATCTTTTTTTGGGGGCATCCCATTCTGTGACTAAAGCAGCCTCTGTTTAAGACCATATAAGCATTTGCTCTTATCATATTTGAAATTAGCCTGATAAAGACACTTTTGCTGGGCATAGTACTACTGGATCTTTTTTTGGGGGCATCCCATTCTGTGACTAAAGCAGCCTCTGTTTAAGACCATATAAGCATTTGCTCTTATCATATTTGAAATTAGCCTGATAAAGACACTTTTGCTGGGCATAGTACTACTGGATCTTTTTTTGGGGGCATCCCATTCTGTGACTACACCAGCCTCTATTTAAGAACCTAACCATTTGCACCTATTCTAATTGAAATTAGGCATGATAAAGACACTTTTGCTATGCATAGTCTTACTGCTGCCTGCCAGGTGCTCTCTGGTTTTTGGGACATCCCATTCTGTAACATACCATTAGCCTCTGCATTTACTGTAAGCTGCACAGTTATTTAAAGAAATTTGGCCTGTATGAGCCTGCTAACACACTGCTGCTGTGTGCATATATACTGATCTCAAGTCAGCTTTGGGGCATCCCATTCTGTAACATACCATTAGCCTCTGCATTAACTGTAAGCTGCACAGTTATTTAAAGAAATTTGGCCTGTATGAGCCTGCTAACACACTGCTGCTGTGTGCATATATACTGATCTCAAGTCTGCTGGGGGCATCCCATTCTGTAACATACCATTAGCCTCTGCATTTACTGTAAGCTGCACAGTTATTGAAAGAAATTTGGCCTGTATGAGCCTGCTAACACACTGCTGCTGTGTGCATATATACTGATCTCAAGTCTGCTGGGGGCATCCCATTCTGTAACATACCATTAGCCTCTGCATTTACTGTAAGCTGCACAGTTATTGAAAGAAATTTGGCCTGTATGAGCCTGCTAACACACTGCTGCTGTGTGCATATATACTGATCTCAAGTCAGCTTTGGGGCATCCCATTCTGTAACATACCATTAGCCTCTGCATTAACTGTAAGCTGCACAGTTATTTAAAGAAATTTGGCCTGTATGAGCCTGCTAACACACTGCTGCTGTGTGCATATATACTGATCTCAAGTCTGCTGGGGGCATCCCATTCTGTAACATACCATTAGCCTCTGCATTAACTGTAAGCTGCACAGTTATTTAAAGAAATTTGGCCTGTATGAGCCTGCTAACACACTGCTGCTGTGTGCATATATACTGATCTCAAGTCTGCTGGGGGCATCCCATTCTGTAACATACCATTAGCCTCTGCATTTACTGTAAGCTGCACAGTTATTGAAAGAAATTTGGCCTGTATGAGCCTGCTTACACACTGCTGCTGTGTGCATATATACTGATCTCAAATCTGCTGGGGGCATCCCATTCTGTAACATACCATTAGCCTCTGCATTTACTGTAAGCTGCACAGTTATTTAAAGAAATTTGGCCTGTATGAGCCTGCTAACACACTGCTGCTGTGTGCATATATACTGATCTCAAGTCTGCTGGGGGCATCCCATTCTGTAACATACCATTAGCCTCTGCATTTACTGTAAGCTGCACAGTTATTGAAAGAAATTTGGCCTGTATGAGCCTGCTTACACACTGCTGCTGTGTGCATATATACTGATCTCAAGTCTGCTTGGGACATCCCATTCTGTAACATACCATTAGCCTCTGCATTTACTGTAAGCTGCACAGTTATTTAAAGAAATTTGGCCTGTATGAGCCTGCTAACACACTGCTGCTGTGTGCATATATACTGATCTCAAGTCAGCTTTGGGGCATCCCATTCTGTAACATACCATTAGCCTCTGCATTAACTGTAAGCTGCACAGTTATTTAAAGAAATTTGGCCTGTATGAGCCTGCTAACACACTGCTGCTGTGTGCATATATACTGATCTCAAGTCTGCTGGGGGCATCCCATTCTGTAACATACCATTAGCCTCTGCATTTACTGTAAGCTGCACAGTTATTGAAAGAAATTTGGCCTGTATGAGCCTGCTTACACACTGCTGCTGTGTGCATATATACTGATCTCAAGTCTGCTGGGGGCATCCCATTCTGTAACATACCATTAGCCTCTGCATTTACTGTAAGCTGCACAGTTATTGAAAGAAATTTGGCCTGTATGAGCCTGCTTACACACTGCTGCTGTGTGCATATATACTGATCTCAAGTCAGCTTTGGGGCATCCCATTCTGTAACATAACATAACCTACCTACCATACTAAGCAGCTCTCTTATTTAAGCTAAGCAGCTCTCTTATTTAAACTAAGCAGGCCTCTTGGAGGCTGATTGTCCACTTTTGGGTGTGCATTTATATTCGGTTTCATATACAGTGGGGTATCCCAATTTGTAAGATAACCTACCCCAACCATGTAAACTAAATAGGCCTGTTGCAGCCTGAGTTTCTCTGCTTGCATATGGCCTGCATTACAATCTGTCTCTTTCAATGACACTGCTGCCTGGGGTATCCCAATTTGTAAGATAACCTACCCCAACCATGTAAACTAAAGGTTACGTCCTTCCAGAAGGAAAACTTATGCCGAACACTATTTTTGTTAGGGGCATTGACCTTTGGATTGATCGGCATGAAATTAAGGTTTTTTTTTCAAAGTATGGCGCTGTAAAGAAGGTCAAAATTATGTCTCATACTTGGATTATTGTTACTTTTTGTTCAGCTTGAAATATAACAGCAATAGTGTCAATGGTGAAAACCAAAAACGCAGAACCGCGCTAAATAAAATCTAACCAAATTAATGTGAAAAATCTTTTGCTCGACGTGATAAGATCCCTATCTCCAAAAGAATCCAAAAAATACAATAAACAATAAACACAGAGCAAAAATGTGAACTACAACCTTCAGGTCAGTTAAATATTGAAATAAACATAGAAAAAGTCCAAAACATTCAAAAAATTATTTTTTCTTTGATCAGATGAAAAAAATATTGAATATCCCACGGTGCATGCACTTCACATGTATATGTGCAAATATATCCACCACCAAATGTGCAAACTCTTACCAACTTCAATGAGAATAGAGCGCCTTCAATTAATGCTGTGCAGTATTAATGCCACCAATGGACTTCAATGTAGACAATATCCTCAAACAATAATCAGACTGTGTGTAAACTCCCCGTGGATAAAACGCTTCCAGAAGATATATACACAGGTACCAATTCCCAGAGACCTCAGTCTCAGCAATTAGATGTAACTCGAATGATGTCAATTCATTAATGCAGAGAACAGAAAACGAATATAGTGTAATTCTGTAAAACTTTGACACTTTAATAAAAATCAAGAATTGCACTCACATAATAGATCAATGAGATAAGCATAAAAGCACAGTGAAACTCTCACCGGCGCTGGAATAAAACGATCCTCGGCTGCGTCCCGAGTCCCGGCCAATATTGTTCCAAATGTTAAAAACTTGCAAGATAAAAAGGATCCTGGGTCCACCGCTCGCCACCGCCTCTGCAGTAACTAGAAATGACTCTTCCTTAACTTCCAAACTCTTACAAATATCCAGAACCTGTGATGAGTCTTTCAGGTAAGAGGGAAGGGATATGACCATGCTTTGTAAAAAACTATCGATGTATTCGCCCAAGCGACAAGTCTCGCCATTGTCGCGTAATTCACCTAGACGACCGAGAGTTTATGGAAAGGAGAAGGATAATCGGAGGCAACCGTATGGGTATTCCCATAACGGGGGACCACCAGCTCATAGAACATACCCCACTAGGGAAGAAGTTTCCAAATCTGGCTATAGAAAAAGAGAAACACGTTCACCTACACATATCTCATACAACAACAGATTTTTGCCCTTAGCTGAAAGAGTTCCGCCTACCCCCACTACCCCTTTTCATTTCAATCGAGGGAACTCACCCCCTTTGAGGGTCAGGACACCACCGACAGAAGGGATAGGGTTGCACTTAGGGAGAGGGCCTGGAACTCTAAAGAGAAAGGCCACACAAAACGAGGCAAACGAGGGGGAAAGAAACATCAGGCGGCCCAGACACCTTTAGGAGAGGGAATTTTCAATTTAAGTAGTGTCACTCTCAGCCCAAATGAATTAAAATTGCTGGACAAAGGTTTGAAATATGCCCCTCCTAAATCCTTTGATATATTTGAGGCATATGTTGATGTGCAGAAGTTTATCCGGAAATTAAGTGTGAAAAGATTCTTCCTTAATAAGGGTGAATCTACTGTGACGGGGACATCTGTTGAAATTACTGGGGAAGATATACCCTTTCAACACTCAGATTTGAGAAACAAATCTCTTTTTAACCCAGCTGGTCCAACTAATTCCCAAATAGAGGCTTTCAAAAATGTAGTACTTAGAGACTTGAGAACCATGAAAGTAAAGAAAAAAACATGGTCTGGTGATATCACTGATGCAATTAAAAAATTGGAATCTAAAAAAGAAGTGGTTATCAAGCCAGCTGATAAAGGGGGGGGGGCTGGTGATACTCAATAAAGCTGATTATATTGCAGAGATTAATAGACTATTGGCAGATACGGAAACGTATCTTCCTTTGAGGAAAGATCCTACTTTGGAATATAAGGAGGAACTTTGTGTATTGCTAAAATCGGGATTGGATGTGGGTATACTTACCAAAAAAGAATTTGACTATTTGAACCCTTTAACCCCCAGAATCCCCACACTATATATTCTACCTAAAATTCATAAGAGCTTGACGAGACCCCCGGGTCGTTCCATAGTGAGTGGGGTTGGGTCTATTACTTGTCGCTTGGGCGAATACATCGATAGTTTTTTACAAAGCATGGTCATATCCCTTCCCTCTTACCTGAAAGACTCATCACAGGTTCTGGATATTTGTAAGAGTTTGGAAGTTAAGGAAGAGTCATTTCTAGTTACTGCAGAGGCGGTGGCGAGCGGTGGACCCAGGATCCTTTTTATCTTGCAAGTTTTTAACATTTGGAACAATATTGGCCGGGACTCGGGACGCAGCCGAGGATCGTTTTATTCCAGCGCCGGTGAGAGTTTCACTGTGCTTTTATGCTTATCTCATTGATCTATTATGTGAGTGCAATTCTTGATTTTTATTAAAGTGTCAAAGTTTTACAGAATTACACTATATTCGTTTTCTGTTCTCTGCATTAATGAATTGACATCATTCGAGTTACATCTAATTGCTGAGACTGAGGTCTCTGGGAATTGGTACCTGTGTATATATATCTTCTGGAAGCGTTTTATCCACGGGGAGTTTACACACAGTCTGATTATTGTTTGAGGATATTGTCTACATTGAAGTCCATTGGTGGCATTAATACATTAATTTAGGAGCTGCACCTTGCACCCTACCTGTTTATACTAAATAAGCATCTACAGCCTCAGCTTTATTAAGTTATTGCATTTTGAATTGGTTTTGGTCTGCTTTAAATACACCAGGCCGCAGGGCATCCCAAACCTGCATGTTGCACCCCATCTGTTATACTAAATAAGCGTTGATCAGCATCAGCTTTATTAAGCTATTGCATTTTGCATTGGTTTTTGTACTGCTGCCAAAACACTAGCCCATATGGGCATCCCAAACCAGCACATGTCACCCTATCTGTTATACTAAATAAGCTTCTACAGGCCCTTTTTTTTATTTATTTATTTTTATTTATATAGAGCTGCAATAGCTTATATTGTGAGGTTAATTTGCCATTTTGCAGCATAATATAGAGCAGCCCCTGTGTAAATCTGAGGGGCAATAGCTTATATAGTGAGGTAAATTTGCCATTTTGCTTCGTTATATAGAGCAGCCCAGTTGCCATCTAAATCAACTACTGTCCGGCCAGTACAGCTTTTCCAGGGCAAACTCTGCTAGTTGCGGGCACAAGTCAAGTTTGGCTTCCCAGCAAATCCAGTGGATCTTGAAGGTGTGTTGGCATGGTCATGTCAAGGTATGACATGACCTGCTGTTTGAGGTCCAGCTCCAGGTCTTCCTGCTGCTCATGAGTAGACTCACTATGCGGGTGTAGAAAGCTACTCACTAGCGACTGAAGACTGAGGCTGCTGCTGATGGAGCTGCTGCTGCTGCTCCTTCCACCCCCCCAGCAGCCATGGCAGTGGAAGGTGATCGCAGACTTCCCCCCGAGTCAGACCTGCGGGAGTATGGGCCATGGCGCAGATAGACATCGCCCAACTGACTACGTGGGATGTCTCTGTAGTAGGTCAGTTTGTCCTCCCTCTCAGTGGGCGTAAAAAATGCCCCCATTTTGTGCCGGAAGCGAGGGTCCAATAAGTTGGAGAGCCAGAAGTCTTCCCGCTGACAAATGGAGACAATTCTGCGCTCACTAGTACGCATGCATGTGAGCATGCATCGTGCCATTTGTGCAAGTGACTCGGAGGGACTACCTGTCTCCATCTCCACTGTAAACTGCCATGGTGTGTCTGGGTCCTCTGTCTCGCCTTACTCACAACCCTCTAGCTCCTGTGGCTGCTCCTGCTCCTCCTCTCCTGTCAGATGACTAGATAAAATGGTCATTTTGTGAAACCTAAACTGTGGTTTGCTGTGCCCCACCCCCTCCTCCACTTCAGCCCCCACAGGCTTCATGTGGCTGTGAAATGTATGTGCCATGTCTCCAGTGCCCTGACCAGCCATGGTTTCCAACATGTGTTGTAGTACATGAAGCAGTGGAATCTCATCGTTCATCTCATAGTCCTGGCAACTGACTAATAACGTAGCTTCCTCAAAGGGCCTGAGCAAACGGTCGGTGTCACGTATGAGCTGCCAATGGTTTACATTGAATTTACACAGGGGTGTCCCCCTATCCGTTTGGATCATCCAGAAATCCGTGATGGCTTTTCTCTGTTCCTATAGTGCAGTGGTCCTCAACCCTGTCCTCAAGGCCCACCAACATGTCATGTTTTTTGGATCTCCAAATAGCCAGCTCTATTGCTCTGCAGCTGCACTAATTACTCCACCTGTGCATCTTTGTGGAGATCTGCAAAACCTGGCCTGTTGGTGGGCCTTGAGGACAGGGTTGGGGACCACTGCTATAGTGGATCCTGCATATGGAGGGTGGAATTCCAACGGGTGGAAACATCGCAAATCAGACTATGGTGGGGTACACCGTTGTGACGCTGAGGCTCAATAAGGTTGTGCTTGGTGGTGTAGGAGTGCCAGAAGTGCATGCTAACTTTCTTTCCTGTTGTTCTTTCAGATGGGGGCAAGACTTCAGAAAACGCTTGACAACTAGACTGAACACGTGTGCCATGTCAGGACGCATGACTCTGGCTTCCTTGTCGCAGCGCAAACAAGATGTTCTTCCAAGTGTAATGCAGCAGGCTGGACTTATGGTGACGCTGTCTGAGAGGAGAAATCCCTCAGACATCAAGATTAAAAATTCCAAGAATTTTTGAGGGCTAATTATTCAGAGGCAAATGATAGCTAGTTGTTTCTGATTTAATTACAAGGTGGAAACACACCCTCAAACAAAACTTCACTTTGGCAATACCATTGCATTTGTCTATTCATAATTTTATGTATATACACTAACTAACCTACTTTTTCTCCACAGGATGCTGCATGAAACACTGCCATGAAAACACAGTCCGCAATAATTCACTGCTGCTGCTGCTGCCGCCGCCAGCGCCGCAGACTCCAGGGACCCTCTTCCACTACCTCGGCTTGCAACACCTCCTCCCACGACACTCTCCTCATCACTAATTGCCGGCTAGTGGAAGAAGAGGCGAGTGTCTCCTCCACTTCTTGGCTGGGCAGTAGCTGCTGAATTTTATGATTATCAGATCTTCATCAATGGATAGTGGAGCTGAACCCAAAGCATAACAGACAGACAGTTGACTGGGGGTGTCAGATGCCACTTGTGATGCAGTGGACTGCTTTTGCAGCACTTCGAGACAAAGTTGCTTCATTGGCTGACACAATGACTGGTAAAGCTGTGGAACATATGGTTGAAAAGCAAGAATAACCATTTGTTTTTATATGAAAAAGACCCTGGTTTATACAGATTTTTTTTTTTTTCCAGAGACTGCCCTGCGTGGAAATGAATGGCGCATGGATCATCCAAGCTTTCCTCCCAACAATGCCTGATGTATTCCAGTAGATTGATGACGGGGCCAGACCTACACTAATGAAAGATGGATCGTGCAAAACAGATTTAAGGAGCTGCTCTCCAGTTACAGACATTCCTCCGCATCGGACCACAAGTAAGTATTAATAAAAAATCCTTTACGTTACGCTTACTTTTTATTAATATTCTTCGGATAAGACGGATCAGACATGATTCCAGATTAAAAATTCCAAGAATTTTTTAGGGCTAATTAGTCAGAGGCAATGATACCTTCTTGTTTCTGATTTAATTAAAAGGTGGAAACACACCCTCAAACAAAACTTCACTTTGGCAATACTTTTGCATTTGTTTACTCATAATTTTATGTAGATATTACTAACTAAGCTACTTTTTCTCCACATGACTCTCCACAGGGTGTGATTCATCCAATTTTTGGGCTCCTGAAGCCAACTCCAGTGTATATTTGGGCTCCTGCTGCTGCCGCCAACTCCAGGGTGTGATTCATCCAATTTTTGGGCTCCTGAAGCCAACCCCAGTCTATATTTGGGCTCCTGCTGCTGCCAACTCCAGGGTGTGAATCATGCAATTTTTGGGCTCCTGAAGCCAACCCCAGTGTCTCTTTAAAGTAATATTTGGGCTCCTGCTGCTGCCGCTGCCAACTTCTGCCAACTCCAGGGTGTGAATCATCCAATTTTTGGGCTCCTGAAGCCAGCCCCAGTGTCTCTTTAAAGTAATATTTGGGCTCCTGCTGCTGCCAACTCCAGGGTGTGATTCATCCAATTTTTGGGCTCCTGAAGCCAACTCCAGTGTATATTTGGGCTCCTGCTGCTGCCAACTCCAGGGTGTGATTCATCCAATTTTTGGGCTCCTGAAGCCAACCCCAGTCTATATTTGGGCTCCTGCTGCTGCTGCTGCCAACTCCAGGGTGTGAATCATGCAATTTTTGGGCTCCTGAAGCCAACCCCAGTGTCTCTTTAAAGTAATATTTGGGCTCCTGCTGCTGCTGTCAACTCCTGCCAACTCCAGGGTGTGATTCATCCAATTTTTGGGCTCCTGAAGCCAACTCCAGTGTATATTTGGGCTCCTGCTGCTGCCGCCAACTTCTGCCAACTCCAGGGTGTGATTCATCCAATTTTTGGGCTCCTGAAGCCAACTCCAGTGTATATTTGGGCTCCTGCTGCTGCTGCTGCCAACTTCTGCCAACTCCAGGGTGTGATTCATCCAATTTTTGGGCTCCTGCTGCTGCTGCTGCCAACTTCTGCCAACTCCAGGGTGTGATTCATCCAATTTTTGGGCTCCTGAAGCCAACTCCAGTGTATATTTGGGCTCCTGCTGCTGCTGCTGCCAACTTCTGCCAACTCCAGGGTGTGATTCATCCAATTTTTGGGCTCCTGAAGCCAACTCCAGTGTATATTTGGGCTCCTGCTGCTGCTGCTGCCAACTTCTGCCAACTCCAGGGTGTGATTCATCCAATTTTTGGGCTCCTGAAGCCAACTCCAGTGTATATTTGGGCTCCTGCTGCTGCCAACTCCAGGGTGTGATTCATCCAATTTTTGGGCTCCTGAGGCCAACCCCAGGGTCTCTTTAATGTAATATTTGGGCTCCTGCTGCTGCTGCTGTCAACTCCTGCCAACTCCAGGGTGTGATTCATCCAATTTTTGGGCTCCTGAAGCCAACCCCAGTGTCTCTTTAAAGTAATATTTGGGCTCCTGCTGCTGCTGCTGCCAACTCCAGGGTGTGATTCATCCAATTTTTGGGCTCCTGAGGCCAACCCCAGGGTCTGTTTAAAGTAATGTTTGGGCTCCTGCTGCTGCCAACTCCAGGGTGTGATTCATCCAATTTTTGGGCTCCTGAAGCCAACTCCAGTGTCTCTTTAAAGTAATATTTGGGCTCCTGCTGCTGCTGCTGTCAACTCCTGCCAACTCCAGGGTGTGATTCATCCAATTTTTGGGCTCCTGAAGCCAACCCCAGGGTCTCTTTAAAGTAATGTTTGGGCTCCTGCTGCTGCTGCTGCCAACTCCAGGGTGTGATTCATCCAATTTTTGGGCTCCTGCTGCTGCCAACTCCAGTGTCTCTTTAAAGCAATGTTTGGGCTCCTGCCCCTCATAGTGATGCCACTTCAACTCTCTTGAATTCAATTGTGCCGCTCTGCGATTCTATTAGCGATGCCTCTGATCTGCATGTGATATTTCTTCAAAGTATTATTTAACTAACCCAGCACGCATCCTGTGCGTGTTACAGCAAGGCAGAATGGTTTACAACCCTATTGAGGCTCTAGGAGGCTCAGAAATAGCCGTTTTTAATAGCGATTCGTCGCGAATTTATTCGGGTCGAAACGATTTTTGTCGGAAAATTCGGCGAATCAGTCGAATCGAATTTTTCAAAAGTTCGCTCATCTCTACTAGACATGTTTGTTGCTTGATATTTAGTTGATGAGAGGGTTAAACTGGGCGGTAAATTAGTTCCCAGGCCCTGAATAATAATGTTGATAATTTTGTATAAATAATAGTGATGGAGCTGCTCCCACCCCCTTTGCTCTATTTGCTTATGTTTCACTTTTCACAAAGATGCATCCAGGGGGGACTAATCATAGGGAGACCTGAGAAAATCTCCTGTTGGGTCACATTACTTTGGGGCCTACTGAGCTGCTGCTTTTTAAACACTCCCATCCAATTTCTGCCTCCCTAGTCTTTTCCCCAGCCCCACTGTACCCTGCAACCAAGGATCCCCAACTCATGTTGTGTCCATAATGTTACAGCCCCAGCTTCATGTCTGTGGGGACCATACCTACGCCTGTCATAGTACCTGCCCCTACAATACGAAAGTTTTAATAATTTAAACCATAGGTGCCCAACTTTCTCCTTAAGGTCTACAAACAGATCAGAGGAAGGGAAAGCAATTGGCTGCTGGCAGTCACTTGGGCGCAGAAACTTCAAGAGGAGCACAGAAGAGGTGAGTTCTGGGGACCCGTTTCTTGGGCTTGCAGGGGGTTATATGTGGGAGGGGCATCACCAATCGGGTTGCTTTCGGAACACAAGCCCACAGTGTCCTTGCCCACTCCAATGATCTGTCCTTTCAATTCTATAATCACATCCTTGGAATGCACATGTTGACTGACTGGGTGGAATCTTGGGGGGGGCAGCACTGGCTAATCATGGGTTGGCTGGGTCTAAGACTAAGAAAAGACAGCTAAGAAAAGCCAAATGAAACCAAGCACGCTGATTGGCTGCGTAAATGCACCGTTGGATAGACATTTTTTCAATAAATATCAAGGTTTGACAATTCTGTCCAAGTTTTGAAGTTTTGGCCCACTGTGTATTTAAGTTTGACCCCTCCTACTCTATACCTACTTTCCTTTGTCTATTGGTTGAAGAGGCCCTACTGTACTAGAGGAGCTTTTGGCAGCGGCCATGGCACTTTAGCAGAAGATCATGGAGCAAGTCATTTTAATGGCCACAGGCATTGTCTCCTGTAGCAGGGACATGCTGGCACTATGTTTGCATTTGTGAGAAGTTTGAAGGCAGGCAGGGGCAAATGGAAGCCATTTGAAACAAAGATCTAGCGCTTCATTAAATTCAAAGTAGACATCTTCCTAAAAAATGAAAGCAGAACAAGACTCTGGATGACCACTGGCCTTCCCCTGTGGCATCCTGAATCAGGATGCCTCGCTGTGTAAAACGCCCCCAGGTTTCTACAAAACTCACCTTTTCCCTGGCTCCTACATGTTAACGTTGGCCATTTAGATAGGCTGGGGATGGGAGCACTCCCTTGACTAAAGGAAAACTTTGGGTGTGGCCACTCCTGCTTCCTATTGCCGAGTTCTGCACATAAGGGAAATTTTACTTGATAATTTCAGCTCTGTAAACAAAGTGCACACCTTGCGCGTTTTCAACCAAAACAAACCTTTACATTTGGTATACCCCTCACAAACCATATATGGCTTGATGCAGAGCCTCCCCGTTCAGCTATCCCGTGCGTTTTCCCGTTGGTTTTGGGCTTTGATCGGGTCAGGAAAGGGTGCTACGTTGATTTTAGTGTGCGTTTATGCGCTCAGGTGTGCGCTCAGCCGCCTTTCCGATTGTCGGCTCGCACGAGGCTGTTTCCCGGGAAAACGGACGCCTTGTTCATTGGTCCGTTTTTTTCAGTGATGCAGAGCCTTGATTTCCGATTGAAATCACCCTAATAAAACGGGGCCGCCAAGCCTTCACTTACGGCCAGTCAGAGCAGCCGTATTTGCACTCGGGCAATAATATGCAGTCCTCTGTTGGAGCACATCAGCGGCGCCAGCTCCGCGGTCTTGTCCTGCTGAGTATGGCAGAAACCAGGCTGCACCGCACGCCTTTGGACATCGATGGCATGAGTATTTGTTATATTTTTGGGTTTTTTTTTTGGGGGGGGGTCCTTTTTACAGGGTCTACCTAATTTTTTTTTTATTGCCTGTGTGCAGGAACTGGAAGGTGGGACATTGCATAAATGTGCAGGCACTGGCTGGCCCTGAATTGGTTTTTGGGAGTCGTTTTGCTGGCTTTCCATGCTCGACGCATGATGCGCACCTCTTGAGGAATTCCTGCCTAGATGAGCGATTCAAATCTGGCGATCTTTTTGGTGACTGGCTACTGGGTATGTGTATGAAACTTGTATTGGTTGCCCACCCTGTCTGACTGTGTTTTTTGTCTTAACACACTATTTTGTAACAATTTTCGTAGTATATTTTGCGCCTAATTATTGAGCTACAAATTAAATGGGTTAAGTGATTGTACCCTATTGCGTCATGTTCTTGCCCTCTTATGTAAGTAGTATTCCCCATACTTTTTTAATGAGTGTACAGGTTGGATGTGCATGCAGTCTCATTAGAAATGTCCTTTCCTCCCACCCTACCCCGCTCACCTATTTGTCCCTCTTTTCTATTGTTGCAATGCACACCTTTTTATTTATTTATTTATTTTGGTTTGGCAGGAGACTCTGGCTATCCTTTGCTCTCCTGGCTGATGACCCCCATCCTGCACCCATCTTCACAGGCAGAGGAGCGCTACAATACTGCCCCCAGGAGGACTCGCTCTGTGGTGGAGCGAGGCTTTGGTCTCTTGAAGATGAGGTTCCGTTGTCTTGATGAGACTGGGGGGGCACTACAATAGACGCCTGCAACGGTCCTAAAACTAATCATGGCTTGTGGGCTACTCCACAACCTTTAGTTTCAGACGTCCCCACCCCTCCTTTTTCTTGCACCCAAAGTGGCACCACGCAAACCATCCGTGCACAACTATTGTTTAGTGTTTTTTCTGAGACCAAACTTTTTTTTTTGGTATTTTTTTTATTTTACCAACAAATTTTGGTGTGTCATTTGTTTTTTTTTTGGAACAAAAGACATATTACACGTGGGCTAAGAAAATGTATTCCCCAAAAATTTGTGGTATGTTGGGGGGCATGGTGACGCGGAATGATGTTGTGCCTGCAAATTGGCTGCAATGTGGGCCAGGCTTTGATTAATCTCACCCATATGGCTGGTTAGGGCAGAGATATTTCTGTTTAATACCTCTAATTGGGCATTGAGGTTTGTGAGTTGGGTGCACACAGTCTCATTGAATTGCTGTGTTGTCGCCGAAAAGGCTATATTTTCCTGCCTCCATGCTTCCTCCAAAATTTGAAGTTGCCTTCTTTGGGAAATATGGCGTCTGGACTGGGTTGGAGCAGTGGGACGGGTGGTTGGTTCTGGTTCAGAAGGTGGTTGTGGATGTGGTGGTTGTGCCGGGGTTGACTGCGTTGCTGCCACTGTTGCCGTAGTGGTTAGTGACATATGTGTGGTGTCCTCCTCCAAATCTCGTATATGGTCGATGATGGGTGGGCTTCCTGTGGTCTGTAAAGAAATATAGGTTCCTTTTAGTTTTTTTCTGTCCACAAAAGCTCTCAAAGATCAATGTTAAAAGTACACACCAATGACCATTGACTTACCTCATCGCAATCCACAATTTGGGTTCGTGGTGTAGAATCCTGGTGTGCCCTTGGCCTCGGTGCTAACGCAGGGGTTTGGGTGCCTGGTGTGTCCTGTTGACTTGGTCCTTAGAATGTAGATTTGAAGATTAGCTAAATGGCCAAGTACAGTGTGTTGTGTAGCCTAACACTGCCTTATTGAACTTTTTGTAATAGGTCATGGCAAATTCAGACTCACCTTGGGACCTTACATTCCGGTCTGTGTCTTGTACCTCTGCCAGGCCCTGGATGCTGGCCGGGTGTATGTATGTATATACATGTTCCTCCGCGGGTGTAAGTATTATTTTAGTGGGTAAGCCACCCCCTGTCTGTTGGCTGGGGAAGATTAAATCGCACCTAATAAGTGTTACATCCTTTTAACAATGCGACTACAAATGCATTTAATTTGCCCTTTACCTCTGCTCCACCCCCTGTCTGTTGGCTGGGGAAGATTAAATTACACCTAATAAGTGTTACATCCTGTTACCAATGCAACTAAAAATGCATTTAATTTGCCCTTTACCTCTGCTGACGGCGCATGTCCATTTTTTTTTTTACTGTAGTATTTCAGGTCCCCAAATTTCCTTTTGATTTGTTGAATATCTCGCCTGACAGATCCCACACTATTTACTTGGCGGCAAATATTCATCCAGATCTCCATCTTAGCCTGCTTAGTGGTTGATTTGGAGCTCCTGCCAAATAGGGCATCATAATGCTCACAAACTGCATTTGCCACAGCCATGCTTTGAGCATCGCAAAAACGTGCAGTTAGGGAGCCACGGCGTAGTTGTCGGCCACATGGGTGTGTGGTGTCCCCTGCATCTGTGGAAATTGATGGTTGATCTGGTGAGTCGTGTGTGGTTCTGGGGCTTATGGGGGAGGGTGATGTTGTGTGTGTGCTGCTATGGCTTAATGTCTGGGTTCCTGTTGAGCTATCAGATGTGGAGCTGCATGTGGAATGTGAGGTACTGGAATTGGGAGAACCAGAGGGTTGAGGTGGAGGGGTGGGTGACCTTGGTGGGGTGGTGGGTTTGGCAATACGCTTTCCCTTGCTGATGTGTTTTGTTTTGTGGGTATGCTTGGTGTGTTGAGGCTGAGGATGCTGCAGGGTCTTACTCGATTTGGCACCCTTGTGTGGTCGTGTTTTTTTGGCAGGTGGTGGTGAATGGGTTAATGTCTCCTTGGTCCTGCGTTTTTTTGAATGTGCCTGTGTGTGTGGAGTATCCTGCGTTTTAGTTGGGGCATGTTCTGTCTGTGTCTGGTGCCTGTTCTTCTGTCTTTTGGAGGATGAGGCATGTGTGCGGCTGCTATGTGCCTCGGGCCTTGATTCGCTCTTTTTGCTCCCTTTAGGTCTGCCCATATTGATATGGTATCCAACACAGAGCTGAGTGCCTTGTGCTTTAAATATGTTTCCCTTGTGGGCGTGGTCAACAGCGGGTGCGCGCCTGCAATCTTTACCCAGGAGCAGGACGACATCCTCATGGATGTGAGTATGCGAGCGTGCGTTTATGTGCGCGCACACATTCCTTATAATAAAAAAAAACAAAGCGCAAGAATAGTCTGAAACAACTTAGTTTGTCACGTTAAATACAAGCCCACCTTAGTTTAACACATGTACGCAGCTACAAACTAGGCTAGATGCAGATAGAAGAACTAGGGCAATGTGAGGCAGCAAGAGGTTAATAGTGACTTTAGTTAGGCCAGGAAACTTGGTAATGTATTTGGTGGATTAATGGTGGGTCCTTGTATCTTTTTTTTTTACAGATAATGCTGAGGAATCGCTACGACTTCCTGCCGTCAGATTATGAGAAGCAGACGTTGGCCCTGGCGGTGGTGGACGCGATCGCACGCCGATCACAAACCACCTATACCTTCACCCAGATCGCCCAACACTGGTCTGATTTGAAGCGAAGGCATAAGCCCCGGGTGAGGCGGTACTTCGCCAAACATTTCCCATGTAAGTGTGGAAAATGTAAATGCACCTATAACCCTGGCCTCGTCTGGGCGTGGTTTAATGATTGTGTTTGTATTTCAGCCCATGAATGGAATATACGGTTCCGCCCCACCCGGACCAGGAGAAACCAACAATAGATTGTCCCTGCACCACTCTTAGTTAAAGAGAAATACGATTGGTGTGCAAAAAATTAGTGTGACAAGAGCAATAGGATTGCAGCAAAAGTAGTGTGGGGCCCAGTACCCCACAAAGTACAACCACCAAAGATCTGCACCACCAATCTATATATCTAGAACTCAATCAGGACATGCAACAATAAAATATATTTCTAATTGTAAATTTATTATTTACATCATATTAAAAATAGAGCTCATCCAACAATTGCTAAAAACCATAATAACTCAACGGGAAAAATCTCAAGCCATAAGAAGGTGTCATTGTGCATAAATAATATAATACAAGAATATATATATGTGAACCAGTGGATAATTAATACAAAAAAACAACAACCTGTATTCAGAGAATGTGAGAAATTACACAATATTAATTGGAATAATAATAAATCCCACAACTATCATGTGATCAAAAATGTGCATCTAAACTAATCCAATGACCAAACCCAAAAATAATCCTAAAATGAAATAAATAGTGTATAAAGAAATCCTATCATCCAATAGTCTGGCTGGAGATCCCGCTGAGTCCTGGTGCCTCTTTACCCACGCGCTCCGTGGAAACTACCACTTTGCAAGGTGCCAGGAAAGAACAAAGGGTACCTGTGTTGCTCGCCTTAAGTAAACCGCCTGAGTGATCAATCAGGTGAAACACATAAACGCCATCCGCCTCAACCCGCGCACAGCGTCCCCGGCCGGCAGACGCCCCGTGCAGGAGAAACAATCACGTCGCACATGTGAGCTGCGTGCGCCTCCCCGCCGACCCCCCCCCCAAACCACCCGGCAATCAGCGTCACTCCACCCCGCCGCACAGCAGCGCGTGGTCATGGCAACAGACGCCGTTGTGGAGGGGGTGATCGGCAGCCAAACACCGCAGCCGCACAGAATATACACACCGCACAGTCAGGGAAAGACCGGCTCGCAAACACAGGTATCATTTGTATGTATACAAAAGTAATTTAAAAACATCTCTAACTTTATTATTATTATTTAAATATGCATGTTACAAAAATATTATATACAAATGTCCCATTATTGACATGCCACTAAAATATCCTAACTATACAATGCAAAAATAGATTTGATCTGTGTTTGTGATTATAAATCATTGGCTTATCATATCTACAATGAGCAGGCGAGGAAGAGCAGTATATACATATATACACAACCAAAATGTATATATCGTTTCACAAGCAGCATTATCCCACATAAGAATTATGTAATGATAATGTGGTGTATATTTATGTACAAGAGTTTACAATATAATTGTCCAAGTGAGGGATGACATCAAAATAAAAATAAAAATAAATATAAGTATAAGAATAATGAGAATAAATGGAAATGGAAGTGAGTCCACCAAATGTTCCTATTCTAATCCATCTCCACTTACACTCATCCATCCATACCCACATCTATAACCCAAGCAGGTCTTGGTAAGAGAAAAGAGAAAAAGTGTACATCAAAAGCTAGAGAGTGGTTATAAAAGAGAGGAAGGAGGAAATATGTTTTTTATTATTATTATTTTACATTTTATCTTTTATGTTTTATATATTGGTGTTAACAGCACTGCTCTAATTAGCTAATTAGTTAACTGTTGCCCTCCTGTATGCAAATAAAAGGCAATCCCTGACGTTATCATGCACTCTAAAAAAGGTGATGTTAAACCAGTGAGTATATGAGCATATAGGGACTGCCCAGCTGTCACATACAGGGGAAACATATAAAAATATATAAAAAATATATAGAAATATATATAAAGAATATATATAAAAAATATATATAAAAATCATATACAAGTAGAAGAGCCACATAATGGCTATATGTATATATGTCATTAAGTACAGGGGGAGCCATGGGGGTGGTCATATGAAAATGAACACACACACGGTGAGTGCAAAGCAACACCAAATAAATAAGTGAGATAAGATAAAATGAAAATAAAAAACTAAGTGAATATAAAAATTAAGTGAAAAAATTAAAAAATAATAAATACATACATATAATATATATATAATATAATATCCCTTTTATATGCGTGTGTGCACACATGCCCACGCATATATGCATGCCCATATGTGCACACACACGTACAAAGCACCAACAAAAAAACAAAAAAAAAAAAAAAAATTTAATGTATATAAAAAAATCTAATTAATTATTATTAATGTTCATAACACCGATGAAAATGAGGAAAAACTCCCTTATGTATGCACAAGCTTGGTGTTCCAGAGACCATGTTCTCCCAGATCAACTTCATCATTATTCTGAGGGTCCTACTTCAGAAATCCTCCGATCCCTCATATATATATCATTCGGACAATGGCCTCGACTCCAAAAGAGAGACTGTTCCTCTTGATGATCAAGCTCAAAGGAAAACGAACAACCTACACAAATAACAAACAAGTGCATGAATAATTAGAAAAAAAAAATAAAAATTTATATATATTAAATCATTACACACATTCCCCCCCATGTAACAATCCCCACCCCATCTGTAAAGACATGCATGTTGTCTACCTGCAAGAGATTCAGATGACACCACTCTATTTCTGAATGCACACTATTTACCTGCCTAAGAAGGGTTCAAATGACACCTCCTCATTAAGACCTAAGGGCGAGATGGTATTCAATTTGTGCATCCATCTCAATTCCTGCTGCAACAGTCTCCTTTTTAAATTTCCTCCCCTAATTCCCAAGTGTATTTTCTCCAGGGGCACCACCTGTAGACCGGCACTCTTACCTTGGTGTTCTCTTAGGAAGTGTTCTGCTACAGATGTGATAATTTTATTCTGTCCCTTGTCTCTCTCAGCCAACCGGATGTTGGATAAGTGGGCCTGCACACGTGTTTTCAGGGAGTTTTTAGTCTCCCCCACGTAGCCTAACCCACAACTACATCTAAGGAGATATATTACCCCTTCTGTTCTACAATTGAGAAACTGTCGGATGTAATATTTTTCTTTCGTGTATTGATTATGTACAACATCGGTCTTGACTACATGTCGGCAGATGTTACACCGACCACAAGGGAAGGCACCCTTTGAGTGAAGCCACGTAGAAGATCTGACAAAGTGGCTTCTACTCAATCTGTCCCTCAAGTTGGGCGCTCTCCTAGCTGTCATACGTACACCATCCTTAACCATGTCTTTCAGGTCCGGGTCCGTGAGTAATAAATCCCAATGTCCCTCAAGGATGGAACGAATATTCCCCCAACTACTGTTATATTTTGTGATAAATCTAACCTTTTCACCTCGTGATCTCATTTTGGGGATTAGCATGGTTTTCCTATCCATGGTAGCTACCTGTTTACATGTATTCTTTATCAGCTTCCGTGGGTAACCTCTGTCTTGGAATCTTTCCACCAAATCCTCAGCATGCTTGTGGAATTCCTTTTCACTTGAACAGTTCCTCCTGATTCTAGCAAACTGTCCTTTGGGTATACTCTTTTTCTGATGCGGGGGATGGAAGCTCCCATAATGTAGCAATCCATTGACTGCCGTTTCCTTCCTATGTAAAGTTGTTGAGATTGTACCGTTTTCCTCAAGCTTCAATCTGAGATCCAAAAAGTCCACCTGTTCATTAGACACAGTGTAAGTTAAAAATATATTCATATTATTTTGGTTTAATCCATCCAAAAATTCATAACACTTGTCTTGTGGTCCCTGCCACAGGATAAGGAGATCGTCTATAAATCGAAACCAGCCCATAATAAAGGGCTGGTATTCGCCCAGATGTTCTCCAAAGACGATCTCCCTTTCCCACCATCCCAAAAAGAGGTTCGCTATGGAAGGCGCACAACGCGCCCCCATAGCGATCCCCCTCCTCTGTCGATAGTGATGTTCATCAAACACAAAGTGATTATGGGTTAGGACAAAATCCACCAACTCAAGGATAAATTTGTGCTTGTCCCTACGCATTTCTGTCTCCATATCTAAGAAGTATTTGGTGGTCTTAAGGGCCCAATCATGGGAAATATTAGAATATAGGGACTCGACATCCGCTGTAATAAGGATTGTCTCCTGAGTCCAACATGTGTCTTCCAACTTTTTCATAAGATCCAATGAATCCCGAATGTATGAGGTTAACGATTGCACAAATCCCTGAAGATGTAAATCTATGTAAAGGCTTGCTTGTTCTGTCAAGCTGCCTATTCCAGAGATGATTGGCCGGCCAGGTGGATTGTCAAGATTTTTATGCACCTTTGGTAAAAGGTAAAACGTGGGCACCACTGGATGATCCACTTTTAGAAAATCATACACAGTTCCATCAATTATTCCTTGAAGTATCGCTCTATCCAGAATATCCATAAAGTCATTCTTATAGGACTCCAGGGGGTTCTGTGGTAATTTTTCATAGCTTATGCTGTCGCCCAATTGTCTCTGGGCTTCTTGGATGTACAAATCAGTACCCCAAATTACCACATTACCCCCCTTGTCCGCTTCCCGAATAATTATATTCGGGTTCTCTTTGAGATCTCGAATGGCCTTAAATTCATTTGGGGTTAAATTTCTTCTCCCTTTTACCTGAGGTAATCGTTCAATAGCCTCACTCACCGTTCTAAAGAACATCAGAACTGCCGGTGATGATCCAATTGGTGGGGTGAAGGTAGATGGCTTTTTGCATTTCATCATCAGATCCATCCATTTACACGTGATATCATCGTCAACCCCAGATGGGTAGCTCATAGGGGATGCTGCTGTAGTCCCCTGTGAAGGAGTGGGCGGGGTCTGTATGTTGTTATCCACATGAGTTATTGGTGAGAAGTGTTTCTTTAGTAATAGTTTCCTACAAAACATAAATAGATCTTTAATGACCTCAAATTTGTCAATATCATTAGTAGGGGAGAAGTTCAAACCCTTACTAAGTACTGACCTCTCCATAGGTGTCAACTCATGTGTGGAGAGGTTAATTACTTCCAGCGTTCCCGAGTTGTTGGACAAATGGTTAACTCCTCTATCTGTTACTCTTGCAGGTACTGAAACATCACTCTCACCTAACAACATGTGATCCTGTTCTATACTCGCCGCCGTTTCGGGCGCTGAGGCACCAGTCTCAGCGGATCCCATGTTATCCTCTCTCTCTCTCTCTCTCTCTGCTCCTCTGCCTGTTTCTTCTTTCTGAACTTTCTGCCCCCCCTCCTCCTCCTCTTCTTCCTCCTATGTCCGCCTCCCTCTCGCTGTCTGAAGATAAAAAAAGATCTTCCTGGGTGCGGTTGGGTGTCCAGTTAGTCACTGAAGAGCTCCTACTTCTCACTTGTGAGGTGGAGCGTCTCCAATGTTCCCCTCTCCTATTTCCTGAGTGTCTCCATCTGTATATTCTTTGTTCATCTTTATCCTTCTTATCCCTCGCCATCTTAGATCGTTTATTAGAGATGATGTTATCCTCATAACGATCTAAATCCCTTTTCAAGGTATCCTGGCAGTCCTGAAAGGACTCTTGTGCCGTGCAATCTGCCAATTTATGATATAATTTTTGCAAATCCGCTTTTACTTTCGTCAAGAGATCCTTATCAAACTCAATGAGCATATCAATCAGTGCTAGTGAACAGACCTGTAAGTGGGACTCCCAAGTTTGTCTAAAGGAGTCACTCACTTCCCATGCAGGAAAGATTTGGATTCTCAAACCCCTTGGAATTAAGCGTTGCTCTTTGTACCATTCAAGTGTGTTGATATTCCACCATAATTTAATGTATTGTTTTCGTACAAATTTAAGCTGTGAAAAGACAGCTTTAACATCTCTCTGTAATCCAATCCTCTCATCTCCATCAACATCCAATAGATTCCTAAACCTATTCTGCCACATCTCCTCCTCCTCCTCAAAGTTCAGGTTAAATTGTGAAGCCATAATATAAGTGTGCAGGTACACCCCACACTCCTGCAGAGGGGTGTGGATAACTGGGACACAAGTAGAAACCAACAATAGATTGTCCCTGCACCACTCTTAGTTAAAGAGAAATAAGATTGGTGTGCAAAAAATTAGTGTGACAAGAGCAATAGGATTGCAGCAAAAGTAGTGTGGGGCCCAGTACCCCACAAAGTACAACCACCAAAGATCTGCACCACCAATCTATATATCTAGAACTCAATCAGGACATGCAACAATAAAATATATTTCTAATTGTAAATTTATTATTTACATCATATTAAAAATAGAGCTCATCCAACAATTGCTAAAAACCATAATAACTCAACGGGAAAAATCTCAAGCCATAAGAAGGTGTCATTGTGCATAAATAATATAATACAAGAATATATATATGTGAACCAGTGGATAATTAATACAAAAAAACAACAACCTGTATTCAGAGAATGTGAGAAACTACACAATATTAATTGGAATAATAATAAATCCCACAACTATCATGTGATCAAAAATGTGCATCTAAACTAATCCAATGACCAAACCCAAAAATAATCCTAAAATGAAATAAATAGTGTATAAAGAAATCCTATCACCCAATAGTCTGGCTGGAGATCCCGCTGAGTCCTGGTGCCTCTTTACCCACGCGCTCCGTGGAAACTACCACTTTGCAAGGTGCCAGGAAAGAACAAAGGGTACCTGTGTTGCTCGCCTTAAGTAAACCGCCTGAGTGATCAATCAGGTGAAACACATGAACGCCATCCGCCTCAACCCGCGCACAGCGTCCCCGGCCGGCAGACGCCCCGTGCAGGAGAAACAATCACGTCGCACATGTGAGCTGCGTGCGCCTCCCCGCCGACCCCCCCCCCAAACCACCCGGCAATCAGCGTCACTCCACCCCGCCGCACAGCAGCGCGTGGTCATGGCAACAGACGCCGTCGTGGAGGGGGTGATCGGCAGCCAAACACCGCAGCCGCACAGAATATACACACCGCACAGTCAGGGAAAGACCGGCTTGCAAACACAGGTATCATTTGTATGTATACAAAAGTAATTTAAAAACATCTCTAACTTTATTATTATTATTTAAATATGCATGTTACAAAAATATTATATACAAATGTCCCATTATTGACATGCCACTAAAATATCCTAACTGGTCCACCCGGACCAGGACACGCAGCCCAGTGTTGGGCGAAACAGGTGAAGGTGTAGGTGGCCCACCGCCAGTGTCAACGGCCACCCCCTCCTCTGCAAGTGACTCGGAGGAGCCGCTGGACCTCAGCATGCAGGGGAGGGGGAATCTGACGGCAGGGAGTCGAGCCTAAATGACCCTCAACCTGACTACGGTAATGGAAATATAGTTAGATATGTGGTAATACATGCATTAAATACAGATACTCATGTGCACTATTGTTAGTTGTAGATTCAGACGTCGCAGGGACATCCCAAGGGATGAGTGAGGAAGGGGGCGACGAGGAAGAGGTGGCTGGGGAAGGTGAGTACATAGATTGATACCTAGAAGCCTAACTTAATATTATATTCATGAAACAACAACAGTGTGCTTGTCATCCATACAGATTCACACCAGCAACAGAGGGAGGCTGAAGGGAGACTCCGCCCCGACGCAATGTGTGCCCAAAACCTTGTAAGTGGTGTTTATTTCAACTAAAGAAAATGAGCAAACAATTCCATTTGAAAACTAAAAATCGCAAACATTTCCATAATAAATTTGATAAAAAAGCCCTTAAAGCGGACCTTAACTCTGAGTAATAGTCTATCTTAGATATTTCACACACCCTGTACATACAGATTGTCCACCTTACAAATCAACCTACCTGCACCTAGTGCATGTTATGAGCCTTTATACATCAAAAATGGCGGATTATGGAAGCCGCCATGTTATCAGGCAGCCTGCAAACAGGAAGTTCCTTCTAACTGTGCTGCTCTGCATTCTGGGATTGCTGACCTTTTCCAGAGCACAGCTCTGCTCTGTGTGAGCAAAGCACAGCTATAACCCACCCCCTGTACCTTATCCCACTCTCCTCTCCTCAGTAAGTGTGATGCTTCTGAGTCAAGATGGCGGCGCACGTATCCTAAATTCCAGAACTGAGTTGCAGCCCAGTGGGGGAAAGAATAATAATTGATTGACTAAAAACTTACTATATATTAGTTTAAGATGCTGCAGAATCTTTTTAAAAGAGTTTGTGCTTTTCATTAAATCACGCAGAAGGTCCGGTTTAAAAAGGGCCCCAAAAAAACCACGGCCAAACAAACCAAAAAAACAATGCTAAACTAATGTTGTTTTTCATTCACAGTTCAAAGAATACAACATCCTCAGGACCCAGAGGCCAAATTTTTTTTTAAATTTAAAAAATGTAAATATTTATTTTTTTCTGTTTTACAAAAAAAAATAAAATATTTTGAGAGTTGTCTTTCCTGCAAAAGTACAATCACACAACATCAGCACACATTTACATTACACAAAAGGTTTAGATATGGGACAATAAATCCGAAAAACTCACAAACAATTAAGGTATGCATTAAGGACAAGGAATAAGGAACAACCAAGGAGATTAAGGTATGCATTAAGGACAAGGAAGAAGGAACAACCAAGGAGATTAAGGTATGCATTAAGGACAAGGAAGAAGGAACAACCAAGGAGATTAAGGTATGCATTAAGGACAAGGAAGAAGGAACAACCAAGGAGATTAAGGTATGCATTAAGGACAAGGAAGAAGGAACAACCAAGGAGATTAAAGTATGCATTAAGGACAAGGAAGAAGGAACAACCAAGGAGATTAAGGTATGCATTAAGGACAAGGAAGAAGGAACAACCAAGGAGATTAAAGTATGCATTAAGGACAAGGAAGAAGGAACAACCAAGGAGATTAAGGTATGCATTAAGGACAAGGAAGAAGGAACAACCAAGGAGATTAAGGTATGCATTAAGGACAAGGAAGAAGGAACAACAAAAAATGTATTTAAATATATATATATGTGTGTGAAATTGGCAGTTGTTGCCATATGTATATTACAATGGAGGTTTAGGGATGTGCACTTGCGTGTAGCCAGATTGACAACTGAAGAGCCATGGAGATGTAAGTATACTTGAAAAAACCACCAAAATGGAAGGTCAAATACGACGGAAGGCAAGCAGGTACGTTCAAAAAGCAAGGAAAAAACAGGGAAAAAATGGGCCGCCAGTGTGAACGGGAACGGAAGCCCCGATCAAATTGAAGGCACCCGAGAGAGCAAAAAACCCTTCCCGAGTGAAGATAAATTTACGGATCATTTAGGGAGCCATTCCGACGGAGGCTCTGCGGCACATTTGTGCCACGATTCAAACGGGAGCCCCGGACAATCGGAAGGTTTTAAGCTCAGACCGGGGGAGGCTCTGCATCAGGCCCATAGTCTCTGAAAGTACACACATTAAGCTTTCTAGGCATAACCAGTTTGTTGTAGTGGGTGCATCTTTCTGGAAGTAACCCCTCAAATAATTATTTGGTTGTACAGGGTGAAATCACAAGGTCCCCCAAACAGAACAATACCTAACATGCATAGCTATTTTTAAGCCTTTTAACTGCCAGCCTACTTGAGAGGTTGCAACTCTTTGTTGACAGGTCATTTTTCAGCATTTTGCGCTATGTTAAAAAAAAAAAAAAATATATATATATATATATATATATATATATATATTATATATATGTCAAATTTATGTTGTTTATTTGCATATTGCATGTGAGAGTCCTTTTTCTCCTGATTACAACGGTAACACATATGTATCGGTATCCCTCTACTATCTATCTACACTATAAAGGGTCAAATAAAAAAAGAATTGGTGTGGGGTCCCCCCTACCCAGTATAGCCAGTCTAGGGACCAGCTATGCAGGGCTTGTAGCCCAGGGTGGTGTGAAGGCCAGTTTCAGTGGCCCCCAGCCATGAAAGCTACAAGCCTGTGTAGGTTTTAGGGAGGCAGGGGGGCTCGCTAGCTAGGGACTTGCCACACCCTGAGCCTTGTGAACTGGTATAGGGGTCTCATGGATCATTTGCTAGGTCACAAAGGGTTACTCTAAAAGAGACATTCACACAGGTATAAAAAAAAAATATTATTTAAATTTTTTTTAATACGTACCTCTCATCCACCCGGAGCTGAACACTCTGACTTCTAGCTCTCCTGTTGATGCTGGAAGCCTTTAATACCTGCTGAGTGATGGGACATAAAGGGTTAATTAAAAAAAATGACATAGGGCCCTGCCCCCAGGGAGACACCATTTGTTTTCATTTTCATTTAAGGGTTAAAAACCCTTAAAAATCCCCCCCAAAAATGGTGCGGATTGCCCTGTACCCAGCCCGGGGACCAGCTATGCAGGGCTTGTAGAACAAGGCGCCAAGGCCAGCCTCGCCCTGCCGGGTACAAGCACTCACAGCCTAAATGGCCCGGGCTCTTCTGCCCCCCGGGCTTTAGGAAGGCAGGTAATGGTGGGCTGGGGGGTTAATGACAAGTCACCCGCTAGCCGCAGGAGCTGGATCAGAACCCCCTGCCGTCCCACCTGCTCTGCACCAAACTACCTGCATCTGTCAGAGCCAAAGCTGCGCTGAAAACTACAAGGAGCGGGATGACGTCATACCGCTCCACCCACAAAAAGGCGTGGCTATAATCGACTGCCAGAGCCATCAGAAGCGGTGGAGGGGCCTGTTCCAGGCCCTCGTTTGAAGCCTGTGGATTGGAGGCCCTCCCCCATTGAAGAGAACACCCAGCTGGAGAGATCGGGTGAAGAGGTGAGTAAATGTATTTTTTTTTTTACAGCCACAAGTGGTGGCAGAAGCAGGGAAATGCCAAGCATGTAGTCTCTACAGGCTTGGCAATTAACAGTAGGCGAAGCAAACACATAGAAACTTTAAGGATTAACACTAGCGCTGAAAATGATGCAGCACCGGGTGCTCGAGTTGAAGCAGTGACAGATTAATCCTAGTGCTCTACAGCAAGATCCCATAGAGTCGATCTGGATTGTAGTTTTTAATGCTTATAATTAATATTGAGCACATTTTGTAGTACATTGTGACTTGTCAGTAATTGAAATGCAGGACCTAGATGGGACAAAATGTTTTTTTGGGGGGGTGTTATTAAAATCGAAATTTTTAAGTCTTCTTTTGCTTAACGATGTGTAATTAGCACACCAACAACTTAAACGCAACCTAAATGCACTGCAAAGTTTGTCGCCTTGGTCCCCAGCAGTGATTTCTTGTAACTGTAATGAAAAAACACTGACCAGCGCCAGAGAAATACAGCACCAAAGATTTCAAGGCCAGATAAGATGAGAATGCTGGTGCTATAGCCACAAAAATGATGCTAAAAAGCACACGTCATAAATAAGGCCCTATGAGACCAAACATGTTGACCAGGTGGGTGCAGTGTGTCCCTTCCATCTGGCGTATGCCATTAGTTGTCAGCAGTCACTGAATGGCTGCCATATGAGGTATAATGTAGGAGCTGCCCGGCCTGGAGAGAGGAGATGCAGCAGGGATCCCAAATAGGCATGAGCCTATTGCCGTAGGTTGGATGAAGTAAAGTATGCTATGATTTTACTTGCTCTTCAATTCGCTTACATGGTAAAAGAAAAAAAGAAAGTTAAAGGATAACTATTGTTAGAAACCTCAGGAAAATTGTACGTTCTCAGTTTATAGACTTTATATACTAGGAAAAAGAAACAGTTCACCAATATACTTTATTTTAAAAACTCTTTCCTTCTGTACTTTTTCCCACTTGAAAGTCAGCAGAAATCACTATAAATGGTATGCACAGAACTGGCACTTATGATTGGTGAGGGGTTGTGATGTATGTGCCACTGTGCTTGATATCCATGTGAGCAGACAATTACTGCCCCTGCTGCTACTGTCAAGTCATACTTGACAGGATTCCTGTGCACATCATGTGCCTGCTTACAAAGATTTCAAGCACAGGGCTGTATATTCAGACATACACATCACAATCCCTCACATGTCATAAATGCCAGTTCTGTGCATACCATTACTATAATATACTATAGTAATATACTATATATATAGTTTATATACCCGACTTAGAAAGATTTTTTTAATAAAGTATATTGGTGAAATGTTTCTTTTTCTTAAAGAGGACCAACACACCCCAAAAACGTAACTTTTTGGGGTATTGTTCCTCCGAATTGGAATGCCTCACTGTGTATCCTCTCCCAGGTCACCCCATACACTCACCTTCCTGTCGCTTCCACGGCACAGACTCAGTGATAATGAGTGTGCTGATTGGCTGAGTGGCCCGCTTAGCCAATCAGCACCCTCACTTTCACTTAGCTCCCTTTGGCTCTGCTGGCGGCTAAGCCGTCTGGACAGCTGAGCAGCATCGAGGCCAAAGGGGGCCAAGTGCGGCAGTCGCATCCCCCACTCACCTTCTAGCCGTGGTGTGCCAGCGCCGCCCATTCAGAAAGACCGGGCACCATGAGCATATTGAGGCTTCCGGGGGAGGGGGGGGGGGAGGTTACACAGCGGGTCATCCTGAATTAGAGTGGAACTCGAATGGCCCTGGAACCCTTTAAACTCCAGGGCCTGCGAAGTTCCTCTTTAAAAAAAAAAGTCTAACCCTTCTTTATCTGTCTTTAGAAATGTTTTACTGGAGTCTTGAAAAGGAAGTCAGCAGAACAGCAATATTTCTTTGTCCTCCAATTCTCATAGGGATTCAGAAAATCACTTTAGAAATTATTTGATTTTTTTATCTCTATTCAGAAATGCCATCTAATTGAGACTGCAACCATTGTCTACTATGAAAAACAAGAGCCCCATTGCTAAGAAGTCTAAAGGCGATTAAGAAACACACAATAATAATAATAACAGCAAACACAAAAGCGCCGTAAACTGGAGCAAAACAGAAGTAATACAGATGGGACAGCGTTTCCATGGCAACTGGTGTTAGAGCTTGCTTCTAATAATTAATGGAAGCCTTTGCTATTATAGTAGGTTGAAACTTCCCTTTCCTGTGCTGCACTGCAGAAAGCAGTATCATTTCCCCATTCATAAATATTTCATTACCAGAGACTGCTGCGTTTCATCACATCCTCGGCCTAATCTTCCCATTGCCGAGTGTATGTAACCCTGGCGGTGCTGCAATCTTCATTTCACCCTCTAACTCGTGCTGTCTTCATTTTTTGTCCCTGTGTTATGGGGACATTTCATTGTGCTCTATTGTTTTGGTCCACTGGGCTTTCCTTACTCATTTAAGGAGAAGGTTATCAAAAAATGTCCAGAAACAATCATTCCAGGTAAGGCAGGTAATATCCTCTGTGGGAAATGACACAACACAAGGTTAAATTTAGAAGGAGAGATGTAACAAGACCGCTGTACTTCAGTTCCAAGTGTGCTGTTTACTCTTATAAGATCTTCCCATTTTATTTTATGCTGCTGATTTTTTTTTTCGTTACACAACGATAAATATGTCTTTTGACTACATGGAAGAGCAGCCGCTACTGCTCACACATCCCGGCCTAAGAGGATAAGGCCTTCAAATCTATTACAGTGTCACACTGTGCATGCCTAGTGGGCTGCTTGCTTTCTTTGCTTTTCGCGTAAGGATGCACATTATACAATATACAGAACAAGGCTTCTGAAAACTTTAAAGACAAAATTCCCCCGCAAAATAAAAATGAATCTGGAAGGCTCAGGATGGAGGCTTCAGTCCAAATGGCAACAGGGAGGCCCCAACTGCAATCAGTAGGCTGGTCTGACTTGCAGATGCAGCAGTGATTTGGGGTCTACACTGGTGCAGGGCAAGTTTTAGCTGGTGCAGACTTGCTGCTCCCATATCATACAATAGATTATGATTTATTTCACCCACTTTATTCAGCAGGCTAATGAAAAGAGGGGTAGTTGATGGCCGGCAGTGGGGGGTGGTGTTATTGTTTAATATGCATTTTTTTAGTGGATGTCATAGTCATGGCTCATTTGGCTATGGGAGGGGGGCGGCACCATCCTGCTGCAGTATTACACAGGGCGCCTTTTAAAATAAGGCCAGGCCTGAGTGTGACAGGCTTGAAAAAAATCCCATCCCTATTCATATTTTCCTTGTCTACTGGTTGAGGAGCTGTTGGCAGTGGCGTAGGGTTGTCATGACATTTTCCAGGCATGATGCTGCATACTGGCTTAAAGTGGACCAACACCCAGGATTTTGACTATTCTGGGTATTGGTCCACTTCCCCGGGGACCCCGCTACCTGAAACCCCCCCAAACACCCCGAAAACTCACCTCTCCACGCTCCCACGTGAGTGCGCTGTCCAATGCCCGCCGACAAGGGATCGCGCCCGCCGCCGCCTCCCGCCCGTCACTCGCGGCCGGCTCGGGCGCGCACACGTCTAGAGGAGCGCGAGAGAGGCGGCGGCGGCGGAAGCAGCGGCAGGAGAGGTAAGGTTTTTTCGGGGTTTTGGGGGGGGTTACACCAAAACCGAGATTGGGATGTCCCGCGGTGTGTGAGGTGATCGGCCCGGGAATCTTATTCCCGGGCCGATCACCCCTGGGTGTTGGCCCACTTTAAGAGGTGGATCTTGGAGTAAGCGTTTTTATTGAGCACAGGCTTGGTTCCCTGTAGTAGTAGTTCAGTGCCGTCAGTATTTTTTTTTACTCACGTTTTTGTTAACTTAATATGATGCTAAATTGCACTGCGGGAAAAGCTCACGGGAAAAAGAATTTCTCTCAAAAAAAGTTAAGAACATTTGGCGCTGAATCAACCATATTATGTTTAAATTAGTGTAGAGTTTGGAGGCAGGCAGGCAGGGGCTTTGCACTCCAGTGCTAGTTAAAGTGGACCAAAACCCACCGAACTTGTGAAATACATTTGGCCATAGCCCCTTCTGATATTCCCTTTTTACGGTGTAGAACTAGAAATGGATATTTTCATTTTTAGAATCCTCCTGGAACACTGTTGATGCATGAGATGTCAGGTGATCAGTCATTGCATTGGTGTAGCAACGATATAATTGCCACACACAACAATGGCAATCAATGGAGGAGGTGGAGCTTTACAGCTAAAACAAGAGCCATTATCTGGGATTAGAGTGAAGCAGGAGCACTAAAAATTGGCAAAAGGCGCTCTTCATGGGGGGAGCAATTCAGGAATATGCTAGTTAAATATGTGGGTTTTGTTCTGCTTTAAATAGAAGCCATTTTAACCCTTTAAGTGCCAGCCTACCTGGAGTTTTTGTCACACTCTGTTGCCAGACCATTTTGCACTATTTTGCACTCCCCATGTTCAAATGTGATTTTTGAAGGGATTTCCAGGGATTTCCCAGGAAAATGATATATTGTTTTTTTCAGCAGAGTCTGAGCTTTAACATGAAATGTCTTGTTTGTCATTTTTTAGGTGTATTCTCAATATTTGTTGGCGAAATATGTGCAAAATAATAAAAAAAAATAAATTTTTTACAATTTGTAGTGTTTTTTTGTAATAAAAAATGTAAGTTTGTCAATAAAATCTTATTGCGTGTGAAACCCCAATTTCTCACAGTTACAGCGGTACCACATATGTATAGGTAGACACCTTTTCCTGCCCAGGAGACTCCCCCAAACTGAAACAGAGCTTTAGGGGATGTAAGAAAAAATACAACTGTGATATGCGCTATGCGCACCTTGCAGTTTTTCCAGAAAAACAACCCTTTACATTTGAAATACCCCCCACAAACTATATATTCTCTGGAAGTACACACCTCAGGCTTTCTATTTGTACCAGGCCTGTTGATGTGGCCACAGTTTTCTAGAAGTAATCCCTCAATGTATTCTTTGGTTGCAAAGAGTTTCCCTAAAAAAAGGATAAAAAAGCAGAATCAAAGCCACATTTTCCTAAAAAAACTATATACAAACAAGAAAAAACAAGTATAATCTGAAAAAGCAACATTCCCCGAACAGAACGATACCCAACATGCATAGGTTCTGTCAAGGGAAGAGTTGCCAAACACCCCAAAGTAAAGCATGAGCATAACGTAATTTTTCTTGAAAATTTCAGCTCTGAAGACAAAGTGCGCACCTTGCGATTTTTCAACCAAAACAACCCTTTACATTTGGAATATCCCCCATAAACCATATATTCCCTGAAAGTACACATGTTAAGCTTTCTAAGCGTACCCAGCTTGTTGTAGTGGGCTCATCTTTCTGGAATTAATCCCTCAAAGAATTCTTTGGCTGCGCAGAGTTTCTCTAAAAAATGTATAAAAAAGAAGAATAAAAAACACCTTTTCCTAAAATATAAATATGCAAACAAGAAAAAACAAGCTAAGTCTGAAAGCGCAAGGTCCCCCGAACAGAACAATACCCAACATGCAGAGGTACTATTAACCCTTAATTGCCAGCCTACTTGAGATTTTGTCACCCTCTGTTGACAGGTCATTTTTCCCCATTTTGCGCCATGTTTTGCGTCATTTTTGCTGGAATTTTCAGGAAAATTATATATATATTTTTTGCAGCAGAGTTTAGGCTTTAACATGAAATGTCTTGTTTGTAAATTTTAGTTATTATTAATTTTATTTATTATTAAGTAAAAAAAAAAAAATAAATAACATTTTTTTTTAGAAAATTGCCTCCTTTATTTTAAATAAAAAATGTATTTGATAAGGGAAAACCATATTGCACGTGAAAGCCCCATTTCTACCGATTAGAACGGTACCACATATTTATCAGTAGCTCCCTGTTCCTGCCCAGGAGACCTAACTGAAACAAGTAATTTTTAACATTTACAAATAAAATACAACTACCATCCACACTACAAAGGGTTAAATCGAGAAAAAAAATGACATAGGGTCCCCCCTCCCAGGAGGGGGGGCCCATTTTTGGGGGGATTTTTAAGGGTTAAAAACCCTTAAAAAATAATAAAAAAAAATGACATGGGCCCCCCCTTACCCAAAGTAACCAGCCCGGGACCAGCTATGCAGGGTTTGGAGGAACAGGGCGCAGGGGCCAGCTTTTGTGGCCCCTGGCCCTGCAGGCTACAAGCCCGCATAGCCAGTGGGCCCGGGCTCTTCTGCCCCCCCCTGGGCTTTGGGGAGGCAGGTAATGGGGGTGCCGGGGGTTAATCTCCCCCAGCCTTGTGAACTGGTATAGGGGTCATGGACCCCTCACCAGTTCACAAGGGGTTAAATGTAAAAAAAAAACACAGACACAGAGAAAAAATATTTTATTATTATTTTTTTTTTTAATACTTACCTCCCATCCATAGTGGAGCACTCTTTCAGCCTTTTATAGCTGCTGGATGACAGAACACAAAAGGGTTAATTAAAAAAAAAATGACATAGGGTTCCCCCTCCCCTCCATAGGGCATTTTTTTTTGGAATTTTAAGGGTTAAAAACCCTTAAAAATCCCCCAAGAAATGACGTAGGGTCCCCCCTACCCAGCATTACCGACCCGGGCCAGCTATGGGGGGCTTGTAGAACAGGGCGCAGGGGCCAGCGTTGGTGGCCCCTGGCCCTGCAGGCTACTAGCCCACATAGCCACTAAGTGGCCCGGGCCCTTCTGCCCCCCCCTGGCCGTTGGGGAGGCAGGTAATGGGGGGCTGGGGGTTATGGCAAGTCACCCGCTTGCCGCAGGTGACCTGCCATACCCAAAGCCTTGTGAACTGGTATAAGGGGTCTCATGGACCCCTTACCAGTTCACAAAGGATTAACTGAAAAAAAACACCACACAAAAGTATTTTATTAAAAAAAAAAAAAAAAAATTTTACTGTACTTACCTCCGATTGCAAGCTCTTGTCCCGCGCCTACTCTGCTTTAACCCTTTAAGTGCCAGCCTACCTGGAGTTTTTGTCACACTCTGTTGCCAGACCATTTTGCACTATTTTGCGCTCCCCATGTTCAAATGTGATTTTTGAAGGGATTTCCAGGGATCTCCCAGGAAAATGATATATTGTTTTTTTCAGCAGAGTCTGGGCTTTAACATGAAATGTCTTGTTTGTCATTTGTTAGGTGTATTCTTAATATTTTTGGGTGAAATATGTGCAAAAAAAAAAAAAAAAAAAAAAATTTTTACATATTGTAGTTTTTTTTGGAATTAAAAATGTAAGTTTGTCAATAAAATCTTATTGTGTGTGAAATCCCAATTTCTCCCAGTTACAGCGGTACCACATATGTATAGGTAGACACCCTTTCCTGCCCAGGAGACTCCCCCAAACTGAAACAGCGCTTTAGGAGATTTTCAGATAAAATACAACTATGCTACGCAATATGCGCACCTTGCGGTTTTTCCAGAAAAACAACCCTTTACATTTGAAATACCCCCAACAAACTATATATTCTCTGGAAGTACACACCTCAGGCTTTCTAGGCGTACCAGGCTTGTGGATGTGGCCATAGTTTTCTGGAAGTAATCCCTCAACGCAATCTTTGGTTGCAAAGAGTTTCCCTAAAAAAAGGATAAAAAAGCAGAATCAAAGCCACATTTTCCTAAAAAAACTATATACAAACAAGAAAAAACAAGTTTAATCTGAAAACGCAACATCCCCCGAACAGAACAACACCCAACATGCATAGGTTCTGTCAAGGGGAGAGTTGCCAAACACCCCAAAGTAAAGCATGCGCATAACGGTAATTTTACTTGAAAATTTCAGCTCTGCAGACAAAGTGCGCACCTTGCGATTTTTCAACCAAAACAACCCTTTACATTTGGAATATCCCCAACAAACTATATATTCTCTGGAAGTACACACCTCAGGCTTTCTAGGCGTACCAGGCTTGTGGATGTGGCCATAGTTTTCTGGAAGTAATCCCTCAACGTAATCTTTGGTTGCAAAGAGTTTCCCTAAAAAAAGGATAAAAAAGCAGAATCAAAGCCACATTTTCCTAAAAAAACTATATACAAACAAGAAAAAACAAGTTTAATCTGAAAACGCAACATCCCCCGAACAGAACAACACCCAACATGCATAGGTTCTGTCAAGGGAAGAGTTGCCAAACACCCCAAAGTAAAGCGTGCGCATAACGGTAATTTTACTTGAAAATTTCAGCTCTGAAGACAAAGTGCGCACCTTGCGATTTTTCAACCAAAACAACCCTTTACATTTGGAATATCCCCCATAAACCATATATTCCCTGAAAGTACACACGTTAAGCTTTCTAAGGGTACCCAGCTTGTTGTAGTGGGCTCATCTTTCTGGAATTAATTCCTCAAAGAATTCTTTGGTTGCGCAGGGTTTTCCTAAAAAATGTATAAAAAAGCTGAATAAAAAACACCTTTTCCTAAAATATAAATATGCAAACCAGAAAAAACAAGCTAAGTCTGAAAGCGCAAGGTCCCCCGAACAGAACAATACCCAACATGCATAGGTACTTTTAACCCTTTTAATTGCCAGCCTACTTGAGATTTTGTCACCCTCTGTTGACAGGCCATTTTTCCCCATTTTGCGTCATGTTTTGCGACATGTTTTGCGCCATTTTTGCTGTAACTTTCAGAAAAATTATATATATATTTTTTGCAGCAGAGTTTAGACTTTAACATGAAATGTCTTGTCTGTAATTTTTTTTTTTTTTTTTTACAATATTATTAAGTGAAAAAAAAAATAAATAAAAAAATTTTTTAGAAAATTGACTCCTTTATTTTAAATAAAAAATGTATTTTATTAAGGAAAATCATATTGCATGTGAAAGCCCCATTTCTACCGATTAGAACGGTACCACATATTTATCGGTAGCCCCCCGTTCCTGCCCAGGAGACCCCCCTAACTGAAACAAGTATTTTATAACATTCACAAAAAAAATACAAAAACCATCCACACTACAAAGGGTTAAATCAGGAAAAAAAAATGACATAGGGTCCCCCCTCCCAGGGGAGGGAGACCCCATTTTTTTTTTGATTTTTAAGGGTTAAAAACCCTTAAAAATCAAAAAAAAAATTGACGTGGGGTCCCCCTTACCCACAGTAACCAGCCCGGGACCAGCTATGGGGGCTTGTAGGCACAGAGTGGGGGGGCCAGCTTTTGTGGCCCCCCCACCCTGCAGCCTACGAGCCCACATAGCCTATGTGGGCCCGGGCTCTTCTGCCCCCCCCTGGCCTTTGGGGAGGCAGGTAATGGGGGTGCCGGGGGTTAATGGCAAGCCACCCGCTAGCGCAGGTGGCTTGCCATCCCCCCAGCCTTGTGAACTGGTATAGGGGTCATGGACCCCTTACCAGTTCACAAGGGGTTAAAAGTAAATAATGACACAGACACACATAAAGAAAAAAATATTTTATTAATTTTTTTTTTTTTTTTACACTGTACTCACCTCCCATCCATCCTGGAGCACTCTGTCCCTCGGCGATCACTGGCTTCTGCTCACTTGCTAGAAGCCTTTTATAGCTGCTGGATGACAGATTACAAAGGGTTAATCAAAAAAAAAAATGACATAGGGTCCCCCCTCCCAGGGGGGGCGGACCCCATTTTTTTTTTGATTTTTAAGGGTTAAAAACCCTTAAAAATCAAAAAAAAAATTGACGTGGGGTCCCCCTTACCCACAGTAACCAGCCCGGGACCAGCTATGGGGGCTTGTAGGCACAGAGTGGGGGGGCCAGCTTATGTGGCCCCCCCACCCTGCAGCCTACGAGCCCACATAGCCCATGTGGGCCCGGGCTCTTCTGCCCCCCCCTGGCCTTTGGGGAGGCAGGTAATGGGGGTGCCAGGGGTTAATGGCAAGCCACCCGCTAGCGCAGGTGGCTTGCCATCTCCCCAGCCTTGTGAACTGGTATAGGGGTCATGGACCCCTTACCAGTTCACAAGGGGTTAAAAGTATAAATAAAAACAAAACACACATGTTTTCAAATATGTTTATTAAAAAAAAAAAAAACATTTTACCTTTACTCACCTCCGATCTTCAGAAGCAATGTCCCGCGGCGATCTGATGCAGGTGACAGCTGGGCAGAGAAGGGGGGAGGCAGGCGATCGGAGGATCGCCTACCTCCCTCCTTCTCCACCCAGCCATCACCGGCATCTGAGAAGAGAACTGCCGGGTGCCCCATGACACCCGGCGGTGACGTCATTAGCCCCGCCCCCAAAGGGGCGGGGCTTAACGGCAAGATGGCGGCGCCCGTCGGGAGAGGAAGGGGAGAGCCCTTTCAGGCTCTCCCCTGAAGCTGAAGAGGCTGGGGGGGGCGATCGGAGGCCCCCCCAGTGAAGAGGAGACCCGGAGGGAGGCAGCGCGACTGCAGGTAAGTAAATGTCATTTGTATTTTTTTTTTTTTTTTACAGTTAGCAGCTGCTGCTGCCAAACGGGGGGGGGGGTGCTATTCCGGGGGCTCTCCTGGAGCCATCCGACCCCCCACGGGGGATCGGATGGCACCAAATTAAAGAGGAGACCCGGCTGAATCCAACGAGGGGTCAGGTGAGTATTTTACTTTTATATTTTTTTTACTGTGGGGGTTTAAAGTCAGCTACGTGAGTCTCACGTAGCTGGCACTTAAGTGGAGTAGAGGCTGCTACGTGAGACTCACGTAGCTGGCACTAGAAGGGTTAAAGTGATCCCAGTATGAAGAGTACACGTTAGTGGTTGCACAGCTAGCTCTGACCACCTCAGTGCCGGCATCCAGAGAAGGGGGAGGCAGGAGATCAGAGGATCTCCTGCCACCTCCTTCCCCGGCACCGATCACCGGCATCTGACAGCTGAGAACGCTGAAGCCGGTGATCGGGGCTGGGATGACCCAAGGTGTCGGGGCTTAGCGGCAAGATGGCGGCCGCCATCGAGGAGGAGAGAGGAGAGAGCCTCCCGGGCTCTCTCCTGAAGATCGGTAAGCCCTGGGGGGGATCGGAGGCCCCCCAGGTGAAGAGGAGGGACAGCGGGAGCCAGCGCACACACAGGTAACTGAATGTCAGAGTTTTGTGAGTTAATGTTAGAAGTTTAGATATCGGTGGCCAGTGGAGGGACTGAGAGAGAGGAGCAGCATTGAAGAAGTGAGAGGAGAGGTTTTAGCAGAGTTCAGAATAGATTAGAGGGGGTGCCAGTCTGTGTGCTGGTAGACCACAAAATGTAGTGCAGTAGTCTAGTCAGGTGTGTGGAAAGGGCGGATGTTTGAAATGGAGATGACAGGAGGTGACAGAATGTGAAACGTGAATAAAACACACCAAGACATAGGGGTCGATTCAGCGTGAGGTGAGAAAACTCACTCCTTTTTTAGGAGAGAAAAGTGTCATTTAATCTACTTGTTTACCTTGGGGCTGATTCAGAGCCAGGTGAAAATGTACACCTGGTTGTTGTATCAGCCCCAAGGTACACATTGAAAGTGAATGGCTTTTTTTGTCTAAAAAAAGGAGTGAGTTTTCTCACCTGGCTCTGAATCAACCCAATACGTGTTTGGAAAACTGCAATTATTGGGAGACCATTGAAAGATTTTGTTACAGTGGAGACAGGAGCAGAGTTGGATGGTGGAAACAAGCTCAATTCTCCCCATGTTCAGTCAGTACAGTAAATTTCATTATTACCTACATTATTACCTACTTTCATTTAGTGCCCTGAATGTACAGTATACTACCAGTACATGAAGTCAGGCAGTAGACAGAGTGTTAACCCTCAAGCTATGTTTGAGGACATTTCTACTGAAATGAATAAGCACACAAAATAATTGCTAATTTGTCCGTGTTGTGTTGGTGTCAAAGCACAAACCAGTTTTATTTAACAAAACAACATGGTTCAGCTTATGAATTATGATGACTCACTTTGAGATCTCCATATTTGATTCTCCACATGGTGTAATGCCATTAGAAATAAATTACTTTGGATTTTATTTTGAATAAACTCATGTAAATAATAAAAAAATCCCCACCAAGTACACAACACAACATCTTTTATGAGACAGCGGTGGTGGGATTTGTACCTGTTGCTCCTCTGAAAACCATTAAAAAAAATATGCTACATTAACCAGAATACATTTAGCCAATAATGTGTTTATCATGACAACCACAGTGGGGTGAGCAAGTCATGGGGGCTTGTTTACTGGTGAAAAAGTACACCACGAAGTGACATAACTTTTAATTGAAAGCCAATGGGTCCATATGGCATTCACCCTAATGTTCTTTTGGAAATTAGATTTGTGATTACTGTGTCTCTTACTGATTTATTTAACCATTTCCCTCTAACAGGCAGTGTAGGACTGGCCTGCCAGGAAACCAGGGAATCCCCTAGTTGCCTAGTTGCTGCATTAAGATGGGCTCTTGCACACCATAGACATGCAGTGTTTTAATTTTTAAAAAATATTTATTCAGTCATAGGTGGCTCAGTGATCGGGGCCCAGGACTCAAACAGTTTAATGAATTATTTATTCATCTGCAACTGGCAGGCTGGCTGACCACCCCGCCTCCTTATCTCCTGTGGCCCGCATCTGGCTGCTGGTAAGCGAGCAGCAGGGAATCGGAGCATTCATTCACACATATGTATGTGTGGGAATTGAAACTCTGATTAAAAGCAGCTGGACGGGTTGTGATGAGTGGAAGGAGCAGCTGACCAGAACTGAGATGCTCACTTGAGGCCCCAACTGACACCTGGGCCATCTCTTCCTGCATCTTCCAGGCTCCATGAAGGCCAGAACAGGGCTGTCTGGGAGAGGCTTAGATAGAGATAGCCCAATCTCTATGCTAATGCAGACCTTTCATTATACAAAATGATTGTATAATCGTACATTCATACCAAAAGCTTATAGTTCACTTTTAATAAGTCCATCGTGGACATGCAATGCTACAAGGTTTTGGTAGAATGTTATGATGTGGCACCATATTGCACAGTGCATGTCCAGCTAATTTCTCCTCCAAGTACCCACGCCAACCATTCAGAAATGCTTGGCATGGGTAAGCACTTCAGCTAGATACGTGTCATCATATTGCACAGTGTATGTCTTGCTGATTGTTCCTCCGAAGATCCACGCCAGTCTTTTAGAAATGCCTGGCATGACCGAGGGTAGCCAAAACCACTATGTTTAGACATAGGAGGGAAGGAGGGCTGGGGGTACCATGCGTGAACAGGTACTACTTGGCTGCACAGATTGCGCAGCATCATAGCTTGCATCTTGAAATGGAAACCCCTCTCTGGATGTCCTTGGAAGCCATGGCATGCGACCCCATCCCTATAGATAGCCTAATCTGGACTCCACCACAGTATAGGCCCTGCGTCATGTGTCCGATCCTAAACCATTCCCTCCGTGTGTGGGATGGAGTGAAATACTCGGGGAAGCTGATTTCGCCACATCTCCCAGCAATGCGACTATTTAGAAACCCCTGGTTCCCTCGAGGGATGGAGAATCCAGAGCATTTACATAGTGGAGGCGGACAAGCATTAGTAAGGTCCATCATCTAATTGGTGGGGAGGAATTCGTTTCTTGGCCCGCCTTAGTGTCAAAGGAAAATGCACCACCTGCAGAATGCTTCAGGTACATCCAGATCCGCCACTGGCTAGCTCCTTTACTGAAGAACAAAACCCCTGGGGTAGATAAAACGATCTTTGAGAAGGTGTGCCTCCGGGGGACACCAACACCAGGCCTCATCTCGATGATTTATACTCGTCTCACGGCACTACCGGCCAATCAAAAGCATGGATATATGACTAAGTGGGAAACAGACCTGAACTTAGCTCTAGATAGGAAAGACTGGATAGATATCTGGGTGGAGATTAACAAATGTTCAATAAACATTACCACGCTAGAAGCGGCATATAAGATGCTTACGAGATGGTATCTGGTGCCGTCGCGCGTAGCAAAAGCAGTCCCGGGATATCCGGCAACATGCTTCCGAGGTTGTCCTATGGAAGGGACGGTCCTCCATATTTGGTGGGAATGCCCTAAGGTCAAGAGGTTTTGGTCTCAGGTCTTTGGCTTGCTGTATACTCTTCTGCACAATAACCTACGACGAGACCCCTGGGTTGCCTTGCTACATGTGAAGCCAGACGGTATTACCGAGTTTCAGCATGCCTTGCTGTCCCAAGTTATGCTGGCGGCAAAATTAGCCATTGCAAGCTCATGGAAAAAAGGAAATGTTCCTTTCCAGATGGTGAAAGAGAGGCTGAATGGCATTTTTATTAACGAAAAACTGACCAGCATTCTGAGTGACTCCCTTGAGAAATTCATGAAGATTTGGGGCCCTTGGGTGGAATACTCTTTTCCAGAGCTGAGAGAGGTCTTGTTGCAGTGAAGAATGGCTTGCAAACCTTCCCCTCCAAAGTTGCATATATATGCATTTTCTCCCCCGTGGTTTTATTATTTTTTCCCCAGTCCCCCCCTTGCCCAGATCCTTTAGACCCCCTCACCCCCCTCCCCTGGCACTAGAGGGGTGGCAGTGCAGGGAGCTCGAGGCAGGAGGAGATAATCCACCTGTCCGTCAAATTGAGTAAGGATGAACATCAGTTAGTAGGTGTTAATTTTAAGTTGCTCATGCTCAATTACTCCCTAGAAGCCTCACAACACCCTAAATGTGCCTTAGCGTCTTACTCAAGATGACATGTATGTATGTGAAGGCGTATTAAGAATGACAACTGTATTCTGTGATCTCTTTATTTGTAAAAGAACAATATGTCATACTGTCTAACTTTTATACCAAAAAAATGACAATAAAAAGATTGAAACAGAAATGCCTTACATGGGTAGGAACCTTAGCTAAATACGTGTCATCACATTGGGATGCCCCAGGGATAATAAAAAAGGGCCTCCCTTAGGTCTAAAAGGCCATTGTTCCTCTTTAACAGGGCCACTCTGTGCAACCACTGTGACCACTTAATCAGCCAACCCCATTAGCTGTCAACACTCATGTGGAGTGTAGAACTGGCACAAGAGTACGGGCACAGTGAGTAGCTCTGCTTGATTTCAGGCTTTACTTTATAGTTAACGCACCGGGGCCCATAAGGTCATGGGGCCCCATCATTGATGTTTATTTCTCTTTGGGTGGGCGGTAGTGATCTATAGTCATTTTTGACAAAAGGGTCCTTTTTTCTGTATTACCTATCCTACAGTATATTGCATGAAATGTCTCAGTTTCTGAGTTCGGTTCTCCTGGTGTCCACACGCACTCCTGCAACCATTCACATCAGTCAGTGTGTGACTGTGCACACCCACTTCCTCCATTCACTGAAGTAGATGGACGTGCCAGGCAGGAGATGGAGGTTCACAGGCACTGTGATTGATTTTTTGGGGCATACTGTAGATGGCCATTGTATGCTTGCACATTATCTTCTGCATTTAACCCATCCCTACATTGAGACAAATACAAGAAAAACATCCCAGGACTTTTCTGCCCTTCTGCAGTGTATCCGGCCCGGTATCCACTCCCCCTCATAACAGGCAATGCGCTGAACCCCATCCATAACAGGCTGAGTGGCAGAATCCCCCTATAACGGGCTGAGTGGCAGAATCCCCCCATAACAAGCTGTGAGGCAGAATCCCTCCATATCATGCTGAGTGGCTGAATCCCCCATAACAGTCTGTAAGCCAGAACCCCCACATAACATGCTGAGTGGCAGAATCCCCCCATAACGGGCTGAGCAGCAAAATCCCCCCACTCCCAACCCCCCTACCCCCCTCACCTTGCTGTCCTGCGACCCATCTGGCATCCGAGGCTCTGTGCAGTGGCTTATGACGTTCGGGTGGCAACACAGCAGCAGTATGAGAGTTCCGGCAGAGTGTGCTGTCCGTATGTCATAGAGAGGCGGTCACCTCCCCTCCACTGGCCGAATCAAACTTGCTACCCTCCGGTCACAAGGCACCCAAGAGTGCATGTCACAGGGCTCGTTCCCAGAAATTGGGACAGTTCTGAGTGCCAGACTGGAAGGAAGCTGGAAGATGCTGTGGGGAAGGTAGCATGGATTTACAGTCCCTGTAAAATTAACCAACACCCATTTTGATCCTCTTTAAGCTTAAAAAAATGAACACTATACTCACCCCGAGTTGCTCCAGGTTTGAGCTTATGTTAGCAGCCTCACTGATTCCAGACAAACCTGCCCTTAGTCACAAGGGATTAAAGTGGACCAACACCCAGGATTTTGACTATCCTGGGCCTTGGTCCACTTCGGTGGGGCACCCCCGATCGGGGTGCCCCGCTGTGTGAAACCCCCCCTAACCCCCCGAATAACTCACCTCTCCCCGCTCCCAGCGTCAACGTACAAGGAACGTCTAAGCGGCGGCGGCCGCCGCCGCCTCCCTCGCGTCACTTTCGGCGCGCGCGCGCCCCCGCCGGCCATTCGCAGACGGCCGGCGCGGGCGCGCGCACGCCTACAGGGGCGCGAGGGAGGCGGCCGGCCGCCGCCGAAGATAAGGTAGGTGAGTTGGGGTGTTTGGGGGGGTTTCACCCCGCGGGACATCCCGATCTCGGATGTCCCGCGGGGTGGGGGGTGATCGGCCCAGGAATCTTATAGATTCCCGGGCCGATCACCCGTGGGTGTTGGTCCACTTTAAGTACTCCTGCTCTCTAGGGCCAGGCAGACCATGTTGATGTTGAGTACTCTTATCTAAGCAGATGGGCAGTGTGCAACTAACGAAAACACTAAAACAGTAGAGGGAGACCTCTCCAGTGCCTTATTAACATTGCTGGAGACTTCCTGGTAGTACTCAGGCCACCGGTGCCATCAGAGGGCCCACTGGTGGCAAAAGAGAAGGCTACTAGGACCACAGAGAGATTGGTGCCAGTGAAGGCCCCATAACTGGTGGATAAATGTCAGCTGTGGTACGCAGTGCAATTTGTAGCAGCGGACAGGTGAAGTTCAGGGCCAATATTGCATCTATCCATAATAAGGGGAGTGGATAGGAAGCCCGTAACTACAGACCAATCATTTAACATCTGTAGTGGTGAAACTAATGGAAGCGCTTTTGAAAAAACTGATAATTGTCCATCTGAAAATGAACAACAACAGGGCAACTCAAGTCACATCAATTTTATTGATTTCTTTTACTATTATACTAAAGTGCTGGATTGTGAGAAGTGCTCTGGATCCTATCTGGATTTTAGCGAAGCCTTTGACACTGCTCCACATAAAGAGCTCATCTATACTTCTATATTTTTAGAAGCTGGACTTAATCCCTGGATATTATCAGATTATTGTTACTAATGGTGTGCAATCTGACGAAAGGCGAGATACAAGTGGTGTACCACAATTCTCTGTCCTGGGGCCCATTCATTATAATATGTTTGTAACATAGGGTGGATATTCCTGGAGGCGTCTGCAACATGGAAAATTATTTGGCTTTACTGTATAAATCATAACAGTGGAAAATCAATGTCTCTAAATGTAAGATCATGCACTTGGGTAGAAAGAATCCTTTCTCTGAGTATCTGATGGGCAATACTGTGGAATCCAGGACACCAGAAGAGAGGGATTTAGGGATACAGATTACTGAAAGCTGACAGCTCGAGGCATCAGCAGTAGGAAGAAGGAGGTTGTGATTCCGAGGAATAGAGCTCTGGTGAGGCCAAAGCTGGAATACAGTTTGGAAATTTGGAGACATCACCTACAAGAACATTATTCAAATGGAAGATATTCAAAGGTGGCAACAAAAATGGTGGAAGGACTTAAGGCTTAAAACCAGAAAAGACAAGTGATGTCTTCAATGTGCTAAGCTTATCTGTTATTTTTTTCATCTTCTATTTGTTTGCAACTCTGTGTTAAAAATAAAAACAGTTTTCCATAGCAGCAAAGTGTTTACCTTAGCTATGTACACCAAAACGGTGATTTTGTGTACATATCGTAGAGTTCCTCACTCTAATCATCACACACTTGCTAATCATCTGATCATCAGCTGATATTCAACTGCTTCAGTTTGGAACGATCACAGTCTTGTGTACCAGTAGCAAGGGTTAATGGCCGTGTTCCCAGCCGGATAGGCTGTCTAGACTTAGCCAAAGCTGCTAAGAATTTCACCTGTTACATTGGAAGAATTGTGGGTGGAATTGTTTTTTACTCAAAGCCGTGGAAACCACTCTCACTGCAGCCAAACAGAGTCCCAGGAATAGGAGCATTATGGACACAGCATGTTGATAAGTACATGACAGGTCTGGCGGCAAAATCCTAACACAAATTTATATTTTAAATTTCAAAAAAGGAAAACAATAAGGTAGAACACCAAAAACTTGCCAAAAGAATGTTTTCCTTTAAAGAACTGAATTTGCACAGCCTGGAGGAAAAAGGGAGAGAGGAGACTTGAATGAGACCTTTAAATATGTAACTGCAATCCCGAGTGGCCCCATGGCTGTCTCTGGCATCAGCAAAGCATGGTCACAATCCAGAAATTGAACTGAAGAAACAGCTTCCCTGTAAATATAATATGAGATATTGACATGCTTTGAAATAGCTTATTTTACACTGTTCCCATAGGGGATGAAGAAGTTAGTTTGTGTCTGGGTAGGGACTTTAAGAAGAAATATAATAATAGAACAAGGGGCCCATCCTGAAGACCAGAAGCAACTTAAAAACATATTATTATATTACAGAAAGAGTTGTAGATGCTTGGAACAAACATCCAGCAGCGGTAGTAGAAAAATTAACAGTAAGTGAATTTATACATGCCAGGGATAAGCATCTATCTATGACAAGATTAAGAGAATATACAACCATGAGTGCAGACTAGATGGACCATATAGGGGTCGATTCAAAGAAACATGTTACAGCTTTGATTTTGTTGCCGATCATCCTATTTTTCCCGAACGCTCGTGCACTCGTATGAACTTGCGAGTGATTCTATAAGCTAATACGTTTCCTATCGTAAAATGCCCGTCCGTTCGTATGCTATCTTCCGAACTTGGCTCAGTCATTTGTCTATCGTAAATTACAGGTTGATGTGATCACTTGTTGCGGCGGCAGCCTGTTTTTTTCCCCTCTTCCATCGTCCACCTCTGCCAATTAATTGCGTTTGCCTCTGGTTTTCAATGGATTTTGGCCTCTTATATTCGTTCGTTCGTATATATATAAGGTCTTGCGCATGCGCGATCCAAGCTACACTCCCCAAACCAATGTGGGCCCTATCTGACACTACCAATCTCACCCCAACTACTTTGCGCCAGTCTAACACTTACCTTTATGAACCCTAAAACTTACCCAAACCCCTTAGCGCTTGCATTCTTCTTCATTTCTCGGACCCTAAAACTTACCCAAACCCCTAAGCGGTTGAATTCTTCTTCATTTTCACGAGCCTAAAACTTACCCAAACCCCTTAGCGCTTGCATTCTTCTTCATTTTGACGAGCCTAAAACTTACCCAAACCCCTTAGCGCTTGCATTCTTCGTCATTTCTCGGACCCTAAAACTTACCCAAACCCCTTAGCGCTTGCATTCTTTGTCATTTCTCGGACCCTAAAACTTACCCAAACCCCTTAGCGCTTGCATTCTTCTTCATTTCTCGGACCCTAAAACTTAACCAAACCCCTTAGCGCTTGCATTCTTCTTCATTTCTCGGACCCTAAAACTTACCCAAACCCCTTAGCGCTTGCATTCTTCTTCATTTTGACGAGCCTAAAACTTACCCAAACCCCTTAGCGCTTGCATTCTTCTTCATTTTGACGAGCCTAAAACTTACCCAAACCCCTTAGCGCTTGCATTCTTCTTCATTTTGACGAGCCTAAAACTTACCCAAACCCCTTAGCGCTTGCATTCTTCTTCATTTTGACGAGCCTAAAACTTACCCAAACCCCTTAGCGCTTGCATTCTTCTTCATTTTGACGAGCCTAAAACTTACCCAAACCCCTTAGCGCTTGCATTCTTCTTCATTTTGACGAGCATAAAACTTACCCAAACCCCTTAGCGCTTGCATTCTTCTTCATTTTGACGAGCCTAAAACTTACCCAAACCCCTTAGCGCTTGCATTCTTCTTCATTTTGACGAGCCTAAAACTTACCCAAACCCCTTAGCGCTTGCATTCTTCTTCATTTTGACGAGCCTAAAACTTACCCAAACCCCTTAGCGCTTGCATTCTTCTTCATTTTGACGAGCATAAAACTTACCCAAACCCCTTAGCGCTTGCATTCTTCTTCATTTTCTCGAGCATAAAACTTACCCAAACCACTTAATGTACATATGTCTATATGTTTATAAGCATGCATTTTCGTGTTTGTGGAAATGTATTTTTTTGCGCATATTAGAAATGACACATTTCTAAAGCATTAAAATCGTATTTATTTTTAAAATGTTTTGCTCTTAAATATTTTTTTGGATTGAACTTTTAAAACATTTATAGAAAAATTTAAAAAACTAGGTTCAAAAATTAGCCAGGACCAAGGGCACTAATCCTCCTCCTCTTCTTCAGTTGGCCCCAACGTCGCCTGTATGGCCATCAGCTCGGCCACCAACTCCTGGATTCATTTTTTTTTTTTCCTGCCACTGTTTGTGGGCTCATCCCTGTAACCAATAGAGAAATAAACATAAATAGTAGTACCAGACCGGTTTGTATGCTGGGAATATATTTTTGGTTAATCAAATACATGTAAATGCATGACATATGTCATTCTTCCAAGGGATAAAGTAAATGCATTTCCCACAGGTAAGTATTGAAACTCCTTAAACCGGACCTTCAACATGATGTAATGAAAAGCAAAAACTCTTTACAAATGATTCGGCACCATATAAAAGTACATTTTGGTGCATTTTTTATTACTGCGCCGCCATCTGGACTCAGAAGCATAACACTTAATGAGGAGAGGAGAGTGGGATAAAGTACAGGGGAGCAGGTTACAGTTGTGCTTTGGTAATACAGAGCATAGCTGGGTTCAGGGAAAGGTCAGCAGTCCCACAATGCATGGAAGCACATTACTTTGGCAAATCTGGATGCCATGCTGCCTGTAAATATGGCGCATTCCCTATGCCGCCATCTTGTATGTTTAAAGGCTCCTAACATGCAGTAGATGCAGGTAGGCTGTTTTAGAATGTTCGCAATCTGTATGTACAGTGTGTGGGGGATACTTATTAGCTAGGCTCTTAATACGAGTTATGGTCCGCTTTAAGCTAACGAAGTGCCTACATGAAAGTGTTAACTATACATTGGCTACACCTTAATTTATGTGTGTGTTATTAGCAAAAAACACATAATTCTGACTAATGGCATGGCTACTTACTTGGTTGGTGGCCGACAGATGGCTGGTTGGGGCCAACAGGATGCCCTTGGTCCTGGCTATGCTGTGAAGAAGTCCCTGGAGAAACATGTGAAATTTGGTTATTGGTTGGACAGAGTCACTATTCCCCAAATATCTGGCTCCCAGTCTGGCTGACATCACTCACCTTCGCCAGGATCATCTTCAAGCATCTCTGCTGCCTCCTCCTCCACTACCTCACCCGCTCCCGAAGCATCTAGAAATACAGAATAAAGGAGCACTTAGTTTTTTTACTTGCATGTGTATCTTTGTGCATATACATGAAGAGTGACATACCAGAGCCTTCCCCATGCCTGGCAGGGTATGACTCCGCGCCCACGCAGTTGTGCCCCTCCTCTGTAGTAAGGTCCAGGGGTTGTTCGGAAGAACCCACAGAGGAGGGGTAGGTCCGTCGCCCGGGAGATCCACCACCTTCACTCACAGATGCAGAATCATGCAGCACTGGTCGGCCTGTGCGCCTCCGGGTGCGGCGAATGCGGAAATCCATTTCAAACACTAACCAAGAAAAGTCATTATAAATAAAGGCATAACTTATAAATTTGGAACATATACCATGCAATCGCTTTGTACTTACTTGGGAAATGGATCCCGAAAAACCTCCGCACCTGGTACATGTGCAGCCGTTTCAGGTCCGACCAATGCTGCATTATCTGTGTGTGAGTGAAGGTGGTATTGGTCACACGTGTATTTCCGCGATGATCTCCCGGGCGATGTCCCTTTTTTCACAACAATTGGGCGCGAAGTCATACCGGCGCTGAAGCATGATCTGAAAAACATAATGTACACAGAGCTTTTACTTTTACACACAGAGGCATATGTGTTGCATCAGAAGGTTCGAATTTAATGTCATTAACACACACATTTAGAGTGAAAGCCATTTTTGGGTTGTGCCTTAAAGCGGACGTTCACTCTGAATCAGAGTCTCTGTTATATGTTTCACGCACCCTGTACATACAGATTGGCAACATTACAAATCATCCCACCTGCATCTATGGCATGTTATGATGGTTTTAACATCCAAGATGGCGGCTTATGTAAGCTGCCATCTTTGCAGGCAGCCTGCAAACAGGAAGTGCATGCAAACTGGAAGTGTGTGTGCTGCTCTGCATTCTTGGACTGCTGACCTTTCCATGACCACAGCTCTGCTGTGTCTGAGCAAAGCACAGCTATAACCCACCCCCCTGTACCTTATCCCACTCACCTCTCCTCAGTAAGTGTGATGCTTCTGAGTCAAGATGGCTGCGCGCATATCCTAACTTCTTGAACAGAGTTGCAGGCCAGTGGAGGCAAGAATAATACGTTAGTGGCTTAAAATGTCCAATATTTTAATTTGATATGCTGTGTCCTCGTTTTTTATGTTTTAGTGGTTTGCATTAAATCACGCTGAAGGTCCGGTTTCTGAGTTTTTGTGCACGTGTGTGGCTTGCCGTTGTGTTTTTATGTCTTAGCCAAACAGTGGTCCTCAAACATCCGCCTCAAGGGCTGAGACAGGCCAGGTTTTTCAGCTCTCCACGCTACTCCACAGGTTAATTAACTGGTGCTAAGCCAGAGCAATAGCCATAATTATTACATCAGCATAGAGAGCTTAAAAACGTGGCCTGTCTCGGCCCTTGAGGATGAAGTGTGAGGACCCCTGTTATAAAACATTAAGATCCTCCAAACTTGTTCCAAGCGCATCATTTACATGTAGTACATCAGTCAGTATGAGCTTAAAAGGCAGAGCAAGGCACTTACCAGCATGAGGATCTCTTCTTGTTGACGGGTGAAGATAGTGGGCGCCATCTTTATGCTTCTTCAAGGCAGCAGATAAGTGAAACCCCTGCGGTTTCCTGGTTCCGCACGAACGTACGTCCGTACGATCGCGTAGGCGTGCGCATAGGCGTCAGATGCTGGGCGCCTTATTTAAAGGTCCCTGCACCCAAAGCTCATTCTCTTTGACATTTTTGCGAAAATGGCACCAAAAAAGCCAGCACCAAAACGCGGCAAGCAAAGTAAGACCTCTGAGGGCCCAACAACCAGGTCCCAGCAAGCCCAAAAGAAGCTACGAACAAAAAAGGCAAGTAGCAGCTCGGCCCCACCAAGGGACAGTGGACCCTCCATTTCTCCAAAAAGGCCCACAAAGGCACGTGCCCCTGCGGCCAAAAAACAGGCTAAACGGGTCGGAAGCCCCACAGCAGGCACCAGCACATCTGCCCCCCTAAGAGGCCGCACAAGGGACCCCACACCACCCATGCTCTCAAGCTGGGCACTTATCCAACCCAGGCCCCGCAGCAGGGCCAGAAGCCCGTCCAGGCCCCGAAGCAGGGCACACAGCCCATACAGGCCCCGCAGCAGGGCCAGAAGCCCGTCCAGGCCCCGAAGCAGGGCACACAGCCCATACAGGCACCGCAGCAGGGCCAGAAGCCCTTCCAGGCCCCGAAGCAGGGCACACAGCCCATACAGGCACCGCAGCAGGGCCAGAAGCCCGTCCAGGCCCCGAAGCAGTACACCTGCTGAGGAGATTGTGCTGGGCCTTCTACATCCTGTCGCGGTCGGTGGCCATGCGGGTCTAAGGGACACAGACTCAACGACCCGTACACAAGGTGAGTAATCTTAATCTGCATGTTTGCCTTGTTGCAAAGTAAATTAAAGTTCACTAGGACAAAGTTGACGCTATGCCCCTATGGTGTGGCTTGGTTGGGCTAGCACTAGTGTGCCTGTTTCTGTCCTGTTTGGGTCCATGTGAAACACACATTTCGGACCACATACATTATGTAAATGACCAATTAACACTAATTATGTGTCAAGTAACGAAGTTTAATAAGGAAAGTGATATATTTGTACTCAATCACAAAGCACACATCATTAGGGATGTGTTGTCTATTTGTTGTGTGAGTTGTGTTTGAGGTAACAATTTAAATCAAGAGGCACAAACATATATGACCTAGAGCAGCGGTACTCAATTGGCGGACCGGGGTCCGAATGCGGACCTCTGTGCCAGATTTCTGGACCCCTGCCCTGACAGGATTGGCGATGTAGTTTGTCTCCCTGACAGTGTCTCATGACTCCCTGACACTTAGCATTGCAATATGAAGTACTGCATGTGCAGGAAGTGGCATTGCAAGGTATAATCCACCCCCAACCCGCCCCCAGTGCGCTGATTTCTAACTATCCACCCCCCCATCCGGACCTTCGCCTCTCACCAGATGCCTGTAAATGGACCTTTACAAGAAGTGGTTGAGTACCCCTGACCTAGAGAATGGTAGTCAAACTCAAAATAGGTTCTATGCAAGTTGTATGCTGACTGGGTACACTTCCTGACTTCGAACTGAGGTCAGTTAGCAGTTTACTCGATCCATTTCACATATCTTAAAGTGAGTGGATTGGATAAATCGGCCCCGTTGCTGTAGAGTTGCTTCAGATTTCAAATAGTGGCTTGTTTAATTACCTACCTAAACAATGCTTATGTGTGTGTTTACCTTGTTTCGTTTTCTCTTCTTCAGCCCAGCATGACCCCTCAGCATAGGAGCCCAGATCCGAGTTTTCAGGTAAGTTTATTTAGTACCAAAAATGCTACCAAGTGATTAAGCATGTGTTAAACTGATGGAATCCGAATTAGGAACGCAAACTTAACATTTTTTTTTCTATGTCCCTACAGACCCACACACTCATGGAAGAGATCCAGGAAATGGAGGAAGATGGATCCATGCTGGGCCCGTCCGAAGACCTCCCCCTGGGTCCCAATCTGCAACTGCTCCATAATGTTTCTCTGGCAAATCCTCAGCAGCAGAGTGAAGCTGCATCCATTGTGCATGCACATGGGGAGACTGAGACAACAGTCCCCAGTGTTCACTCTGCTGCTGAGGATTTGCCAAGCATGCCTGTTGCTGTTGAGGGCTCAAGACAACGTGGCAGGGCACGCCCAAGAGCCAGGGTAATTGTGCGGCGGACTCCATTACGCCGCACAATTTCCCAGGGGAGGCAGAATGCCCTGCTTGATTTATGGAACCAGGAGAGGGACTCTTTTGAGGCACAGCAGCAAAATGAGCGGGATGAAAGGCATGCCGATATGGCGAACCTCAATTCCACCTTACAGGCCATCCTCGCTGAGTTTCGGACCCACAACAGCAACATGGCCAATGCAAGTAATGCAATCCAGTCATCCATGACTGAATTGATCAATATGCAGAGAAACATTATGGAGCAGTTGCAGATTAACAATGCAACCCTCGCCCAGGTTAGGTCCCATCCACACGGACCTCCCCCTGGGTTTTATGGGCAGCCACCCTATTAATTACTCCATGATTGTGTGGGACATCTTTTCTCTTCCCCCCCACTGTATTTACTTGTCGTTTGAGGTTTTTCTCCATCCATTTTGTGTGTGACATGCAGGTTGTGTTTTGGATTTGCTCCCATGGAGCTCCTTAGAGTAATGAGTAAGGCCACTAGGCAATGCCATAGGTCTATGTGGAGTGTAGGTGGCAATTAACATGGGCCACTTATGGCTTTTTACATTTATGTTTGGTTTGTGCTCCTCCTGTTTGCAGACATGTTTTTTGTGTGACATTATGGCCATGCCCAAATATCCCTTGGCACAGGCAATATTAATGACTGGACTAGGCTGGCCTTTGGACTGGGTGTCCTTGTTTGGTTGTGCCACTCACTTCCAGGTGTAGATGTGCTGTATTTCTGTTTAAGAACTTCATGCATTTTGAGCCACAGTTGTATGTGGAATGTTTTATGTTATGCACAACCATTCCAAGTCCCAAAAGTAAAAAATTTACACAGTTACAATACGTTACAATGCGTTTTTAGTTGAAACACATTTGACATCACCTTGGGCTAAAGCAGATACATTTTTGTTTAAGAGGTGTAAAAATGTAAATATCAATCTAAGGAAACACCAGGAAACACATTAGCCAACAATTAAGGCAAAAATATTTTATTTGAAGGTAATGCCACATTACGGCCTAAAAAAAAAAACAAAAAAAAGGCAAATACACACACAGAATCGAAAAGAACAACAAGGCTTTAACTAAAATGCTGCAAGATCAAATTGGATCGCACTGATTGACCCGACTCACTGGGTGGGCCAACATAATTCTCACCATCATCTTCTATGGCTGTAGAGGGCAGAACATCCACATAACGGGGGACACGTTCTTTAATAGCAAAATTATGCAGAACAGCACATGCCATTATGATGTCTATAACCTTTTTAGGATCATATTGCAGGGCGCCCCCGGTATGGTCCAAACACCTAAAACGGGTCTTCAACAGTCCAAATGCCCTCTCAACAACAGCCCTGGTCTTGCGGTGCGCACGGTTGTAGGCTTCCTGAGAGGCATCCTGGGGCCGCAGCACAGGCGTCATAAGCCAGGGGAGAAGTGGGTAACCTGAGTCACCTTAACAAGACAATTAAAAGCAAAAAATTACAAAATTGCAAGGCAACAAACACAAACAATTTGACATATATCAAAATGATGTAATCTAAAGCCCACATTATAAAAATCACTATTGGCACAAATGTAGTACATAACTAAAAATGCAGCTTAAATGAACAAAAGAATGATAACACATCTGCTCGGACAAGGGTATTTCCAAATATGGTTGCTTTTATGGTTTAGGAAATGTTACAATTAGGATGCTGCTGAGGGGCCCCCAACATTTCTATAAAGAATGCACTGTATGCAGTTTAAGTCCACTTTGTCATTTACAGACCAATACTACAAAAGGACCATAAACTATCAGATACTTCTGTACAATCTGCTACCCAATAGATTTTTAGACATGGAAGTTACAGACATCCTAACCAAAGTTACAAAATTATGAAGGACAAAGTGAGCCAAACGCTTGTTTGTTTTTTCACAAAAAACCCCCAAAAAAACACTTGCAAAATGTTGGTTCATGTTTATGAAAAAAATTCAAAAGCTAAACTAGCAAAAAATAACAGATTCCTATGAAATATCTATACACAAAAATAGGACACACTTACCAAGCAGCCATGCACCCGAAAATTCACCAGACTCAAATCGCCTAAACAAACCAGATCGTCTCAGGATATATGAATCCTGCGACGATCCTGGGTAGCCGGCAAGAACACTCATGAAACGCATGTCCGGCCCCACCACTGCCTGGACATTAAGGGAGTGTCCCATTTTTCGATTCCTTAAGCCAAAAAAAATTTAAAAAATTGGTAAGTGATAAGGGCAAAACACATTTGAAACAAAAAACATGTCTGCACACAATTTCAAACAACAAATGAAAATCCAAAATAATCCAAAATAAGGCATGTACCCAAAGGCAAAAAAAAAAATATGCTGCTGCAAAGTAAAACAAAATACATTACACGTTGGGCCCCATAATAACCAAAAAAAATAAAAAAAAATATCTACCTATATATATATACTCGTCGGATGCCCTAGGTATGAGTGCCACATGTGTGCAGTCAACAGCACCAATTACGTTGGGCATGTCGGCGAGATTATAAAAACCAAGCTTAATGGCGTTTCTGGCTGCCATATCATCAGGAAAAAATATATATTTGGGAGTTATGGCAGCCATGCCTTCCAAAAATTTGGATAGTGCGTGGCTCAGCGTAGGCTGTGAGATCCCCACGGAGAGCGCACCCAGCCTCTGGAACGAGCCGTTCGCCAAAAATTGCAGGCAGCCAAGCATCTTGGTCATACCTGAAATTGCTTGCCCCTTCCTTGTGGTGCGGGCTAACCATGGCTGCAGCTCACTATATAATTTATGGAGGGAAGCGCGATTAAGCCTGGTCAGCTCGAACAGCTCAACATCATTCATGCTATCGATGTTCATGCGACGACGCAGGGGCAATCTGCTCTCAGACATCCGGATCAAATCGATGCCAAAAAGCCTAAGACCTTGATGTGCCACAAAATCGCTCCTCTCCATCCTACTCCCGATGCCAAATAGCTGCCGGCAAACATTTCGGAAAGCAGCTATTTATTGGCCTTCAAAACAGTTAGCAATCAGCTCTCTGAATTGGTCACAAGCCCATGTCAATCACGTAAAAAATAGGATCGAACACAAAAAATACGTTTTGGACGGGAAAAAGACACGAACTAACGCAAAATATCCAATTGACGTCCGAAATGCGTATGAACATATACGTCTATGCGCGAACGATCGTGCGAATACGAAATGGCCAAAAAAAAAGGAAAAAATGACAAACACCCACCCAAACTTACGATTCCCGATCCGAAATCAATTAACTTTTGCATTTTGAATCGAGGGGATGGTCTCCTTCTGCTGTCAAGCATCTATGGCCTTGATTCAGAGCCGACTGATTTTATCCGAGTCTCTGATTCAGCAGATCTACTTGTCAGGGAGGGTTTTTTATCAGAATTTTTGGCCAGAACGTTTTTTTCTCGTATGGCAGATCTCTCTCAACAAAAAGCTGACAAGAGCTGCTTGGCTTCAACACTTTTTTTCATTTTCATACTGCTATAGTCCGCATGATTTTTATCAATCAATTTTTTTAAACAAGAAAAAACTGCCCCCCTAAAAGGCATCCAAACCAGGCACCAGGCATAAGGGCTTTCAACCCAGGCCTCAGAGGCTGAGCTGTCCGGCCCCTGGCCCTGCAAGTTACCAGCACTTTTGCCCTTTGATATGGGATTGGGACTCTTCCAGGGCTGCTGGTGGGCACTAGGCTCTTCCACACCCCAGATGTCCCAATAGGGGTGCAGGTAATTGGGCGGGCTAGCGGCTTGTCACCCACCAATGCCAGCAGGTAACATGCCAACTCCCTAAACCGGTGAACTGGTACACGGGTCCCCTGGACCCTTTACCAATTCACCTTCAACCAGTAAAATAAAACACACCAAACAAAAAACTTGTACTAAATATAACTAGTTGCCAGTCCCTGTCTTTTTTTTTTCTTTCCCTCAGTGTGCGGCATCCTCTTCTGGTTCTCGCTCCAGCAGCAGGTCTCCTCTTTATCTTCAGGGCCATTCTCTGCCCCTCTGGTGTCTTGTTGGGGCAACGGTAGCCATCAATAGCCATCCTTGCTACCCAACGAGGGAAATGAGTTAAAGGCAGGGGAAGCTGCCTTTTATACTGAGAAATACGTGGGGAATATTCCAGAGTGGTCCCCTCAATATAAAAGGCCACTCACCATGGCTTGTTATGGAGAGCCAGGAGGAAAGGAGGGGGAACCTTACCAAATGTCTGTAGAGTGTCAATAGATATCCCCCTGGCATTAATTTAAACAATTCAGCACTGGACAAAGGACTGGTAAAGGTAAGTATAGATTAATTAAAGACTGGCGACCCATGGCATTTTATTTTGACACAGGTGGTATGGGGCTATTTTTCTAAACCCTTTTCCTTTTTTTAAAAAAAATGCATCCCCCGCTCCTTTGAGCATTACCAACCTGGAAAACCAACTGTAGGGGCTTGTAATTCCAGCTGAATAGCCAGCCCTTGGACATTACAAGCCCTTATGCCCTCATAGTATGGGCTACCAGACTCCACCACACCACCATGACCATTGGTGGTGCGGGTAGTAAACATCCAGAGAAACTTATGCCGGGGGTGCATCTATTGTCCAGCATGTCACCTGCCGGCACCCCCATTTGGGGCAGCAGGGTTGTGGCAGAGCCCTGAGCCCATACCAAAGGGCATAAGTGCTTGTAACTTGCAGTTCCGGGGGGGTTGCCAGTGGCGTCTGAGCCTTGGGTTACAAGCCCTTATGTCTGGTGCTCGGGCTAGTTGGCTTTTGGGGATTAGAGCAAAAAAAACGTAAAAAATGTATTAAAAAATCATGCTGGCTATAGCAGCATGATTTTTATCAATGAAAACTAGCACAACTCGCTGACTTGTGAGTTGTAAAATCTCATACAGAAGTGAGAATTCTACCCCTGAATTGTTGCTTTCTTCAGCATGAACAACATCGGATTGGAAAGAGCTTTGAATCAGTCGAGTGGCTGAGAATTCATGCTAGGGATTTGCATTGAGAATCCGGGCGAGTTTCTCTGCAATGTCTCTGAATCAAGTTCTATCTCATCATGCATTCATCATACTCTGCTGCCTCTATACTTTGTGTTGTAGAATGTGACAAGCTGGGACAAAGTCCCACTGTTAGATTTTTAGGAGGTAGCCAAGGCATCCTGCTGTGTTGCATAGTAACAGTGGCCACGCCACCTGCATTGCATGGCGATGTGCTCTAGGGCAGTTGGCTCATTGGTCTAGGGCAGGGATCTCCATCCTTTTATACTATGAGAGCCACTTTTAGCAAAAAGAAATGATCAGGAACCACTTTTGACATTAATAGATCATAAATGTCATATAACTCTTATATAACAAGAAACTGATTTAAATCAATTAAAAATACAGTGGAGGCATAAAACGGACCTCTCTAGTACCCCCAAAAATAATAAACATACCTTCTCTGTTTGTGAAATACCTACTCCACAGAAGTGGATCCCCCATAAATAAGGGTGTATGGCACTGGAAATTTTGGCATATTTCTCCAGCTGTTGACTCTGCATGACAATGCCTAACCCAATGAGCCATGTACCTCACCATTCAACAGTCTGTGAGCCATACAGCAAGGGTCAGCGAGGCTCCCGAGCTACCAGTTGGGAACCCCTGGTCTGGGGGTATGATTCTCGCTTAGATGCAAAAGGTCCCAGGTGCATAGCCCAAGAAAAAAAAAACTTTTAAGGGGGCGCGCACGGCCTAGTAGAACAGACATCCTGGATTCAGTGGGAAAGTCCCACTTGGAGGCAATTTGTCCCTCCACCCCCCAAATCAAAAACTTTACTGATCCATGAATTAGACTTAAGAGTATAGACAGGGATCAGATGACAGAGCTGAAGTGTATAAAATCAATACTTTTCCTGTTCACCCAGTGCACTCCAGTCTGTCCACTCACTGGTGAAATCTGGAACAATATAGGGAATGTTGTGGGTAGTCTCAAACCCACTAAATAGCATGAAAAGCAAAGCGAATGGTCCTCACTCCTCTTCTCCTAATACTTCACTTTTAATTATGCGTTTAAAATCATCTCCATAGTGTATCAAAAGCCAATACATATATACAGTATAGGCGACTTACGCGTTTCAGACTCCTATCTCCAGTCCTTAATCATAGTAGACTTTTGATTAAGGACTAGAGATAGGAGTCCGAAACGCGTAAGTTGCCTATACTGTATATATGACTTTCCAGGATTACTACTGACTTTTGATACACTATGGAGATGATTTTAAACGCATAAATAAAAGTGAAGTTTTATGAGAAGAGGATTGCGGACCATTCGCTTTGTTTTTCACACTGGTGACATCTGACAGGGATCGATAAGCTTGGAGCTCTATTCAGTAGCTCCTTCTAAATGTCCCACCCACGTGAAAAGTCAGTTTACACTAAGTTTCTCACTTTGATGGTCAGTTACCCTAAATCATGTCAAGTCATGTTTTACATTAGATTAGGATATAATTTATAGAATCTTTTCATTTATTAAAAATATGAAATTCAACAGCAATACATTTTTTACTACCAAAAATATATTCAAAGAGCTATTGCAGTTAATATTTACTGTTATATAGTTTTACATTTGAATAAGGGTAGGAATATTCCATAAACCAAGTGGACGGATCACACATATAATCTGGTTGTTTTATATACTGTAAAACATTTTCACTATGCACATTTGTATTTTGAAGATAATTCAAATTCAAGTCCTTAGGCAACATGCTTTTTTTCTGAATCAAATATATTGCTGTTCTGTGCAGGTAGAAATCCACAACGCACGGAGTAGAAAGGTTGCTTCAAAAGAACAACAAAGACCTACAAATATACTGCCGGCATACACATCTGTCCACTTCAGGTAGACCTGGAACTAAAATCAACATCTACTAAGCTCTAACAAACAAGCAAAGCACACAAAAATCTTATCCATTATGCTGAAGAGGGTCACTTTAGCTATTTAGTGCCTAAATATTCTGTGGCTCCATTACAAACATACTCAAGAATTGTCTAATATTCTAAATGTATTTTTGAATTAGGAACACTGGTCATTGTATCATACTAGAAAACCACTAATTATAATCATATAAAATTTCCTTTGTCGAATGTATGCAAAAAGATGGTGACCAAATTTCCAAAGGGAAGGATTTGAATGATGCAATTGTTATGCTTTACAGGCTTTTACCAATTGTAGCACATGAGATACATGTGAAATAAGCATTGCTGGACTGTCAATAAATGGTAATATATTTTAATAATAATGATAAAGAAAAATCCACAACTTCCAAATCAGGACAGACCTTAGCCATACAAAATAGCCAGAGAATCATTGTAAGCCAGATCATTAATAGCAAGTCTGTAGTGATTAGTGGTGTTAAAGCAGTACAAAACCCTGAGGGCTTCCTAAATTAGGATGCCCTAAAGGAGGTCTAATAGCACCTATTTTTTTGGATCCTCTTTGAGAATTAAAAAAATGATGTACATTGGTGAACTGGAGTGGAAAAATGTGCATAATGTACCACTCACAGCCATCCTATTTTGGGCAGGAAAAAACTCACCTGCATAGTGAAATCCTCCAATGATCATAGTGGAGACAGGGCACTTACCACAGCTGCTTGAACTTTCCTGTGACTTGCCTTGCTAGGCCGCTGAAGCAGGGATTAGGTGACCAGCCTAATGATCATAATTACTATACAAAACCTTGTAGCAAAGGATCGTGACAAGCAGGTGAGCATTTCTTTTTGTTCCAATTAAAAAAAAACAGATATAGCGGGGTTGGGGGTGGGGGGCTTGGAGGAACATTTTTGGGCCAGTTTTTTTTTTTTTTTACCAAAATTGATTGTTTGCATTGGGAAGTCCCTGAGGGGCTCCAACAAGACCTCAGTTTGAAAGCTCTATGATACAGATTTAGTAAACACAAATATAGATCTTCACACTATGTCTCCCAGATTATAAAAACTATATATTTTTACTTTTCAATGTAATCCAGAGATATCCTCACAAAAGGAGGAGACTTCTTGCTGCTGCAGAACCTTGTTACTGATTTCAGGTTATAAAAGATGCTCAATCACAGGGAATTGGATAGTACTTTGCTAGAGGCCAATTTACATAGGCAAAGATAGAATTAATCCTCCTAAGATGGTAGTATTATAGGGAAAGCACCACATTCCCAACAATCATGGTGTGCCTTTATTGCGCCACTATTTATTGGCCAGTACACAGGCTCACATCAAAACTGCAGTTCAGAACGGTGGGGGTCTTTCCAATTTCCTGTGATTGAGCATAAACAGCTACATACTTGTTTGGAACCATAGTATTATATATTATAATGATGTTAATTTGCCATCTATCAATACAGTTATAACAATGTCACCCTTTTTTTTACTGTCATTCGAGTCTCACATGTGTATTCCACCAGATATGGACAGCATATTGTGTAATTTTGAGGTTTCTTTGACACGGACTTAACACTGCAAAATTGTTGCATTACAGATGCCTGTTGCTCAATAGCGGGCTTCAATGGGCCGTGCAGCCTGGGTGCCGCATGTGGCTTGTTACCACAGACTTTTTTAGACACCAAGACTGCCATTTGTCTCTGTGGGGTAAACAGCGGTGCTTAAGCTTTAAAGAGGTTAAAACTTCTTTCCTTCCCAGGGTCCCTGTCATGGGCTGGGTCTGTGGCCGCAGATTTGTGGGCGGTGTTAGGGGCGTGGCTATCTTGTGGGGCTGCTTCTGAGTGCGTGCGGCCACCGGGAGATGATGTATATGTTGTTATGAGATGTATATGACTAAGGGCGCAACTGGACAGCAGCTCGAAAAGCGTAATTCCATTTGTCATGTATGTTTTGATTTTATGGAACCAAAGGACTTTTATACTGTATATTAAACGCTACGTTTTATGGAACCTCCTAGAGTGCTGGACATTTATCTCTACTGATCTGTAGGTAGTAGGAAGGTGCATCATCATCATAGACAGGAATAATCCTTTCTTTATGCTCTTTTTCTTTCTTTTTAAGGAATTGTTCACAGAACAAAGCTCCAAATTCCTCACTTTCTTTGTAGACCTACACTGTACTGCACTTGCCATCCTTTCACTTCTATTGCTTTCATCAGACTGAACTGCTACTGTGTGTGTTATTTGTTCAGACATGTCTTAACCTGTGCAGCCAATCTAGGCTCTGTAACTCCGACAGAACATACTAGGGTAGATAACTGTCTGAATACACCTCCTACATGAAATATCAACAGAAAACCCCTTTACCCTAAATATGGAATTCATCAACATGTTTTAAAATTTAAATAGACTTTATTTCAAGGAGCTTTATTGAGCAATACATAACTTCTTACATAAAACCCAGAATGTAGTCAATTCCCTTTGAATTGTTATTTTTGAATAGGAGTGAAAATATTCCAGCAAGGGAGTGGCCAAGTTAAATAAATCCTAGTTGCCGTTTTATCGCGCTATACAATGTTTTCTCTGTTTTACTTCTTTTATTTCCAAAGATGAATCCAAGGCCTTAGGCAACATTTTTCTTTCCTGAATCAAAGATATTGCTTTTCTCTGCAGGTAGAAATCCTCAGCAAATGGAATAGAAAGGTTGCTTCAAGAGAACAACAAAGACCTGCAAACGTACCGCCGGCACACACATCTGTCCACTTTAAAACTAGTACTAAAATCAACACCGACAAAGCTCTGACAAACATGCAAAGCCCACAATAGAATCTATCTATTATGCTGTTAAAAAGGGGGCTACTTTAGCTTTTCAGATACTAAAAATTCGGACCTCATTATAGGAATATAATCAAGAATGTAACAGAAAATATATACCGGTATTTTTATTTTTTCTATAATAAATGTGTTCTTTATATTAAGAACACTGGTTAATGTATCATGTTTATTTAATAGATAGCAAAGGTTTTATATTTAGATCCTAAACAAACTATGCCAACAACTAACCAGCATTTAAAAAATGCTGAGTTCAAAAATGTTTGTTTTGCACCACACCAAACTGTAAAGAATGAGGACATTATTATTATTATTATTGTTTATACAGTGCTACGAAAAGAAGATGGAGCTATATAAATAAGTAGAAAATGCAGTAAAAACATACCGTGCAAAGACTATTACAGACAATATACTAGAAGGTTCAAAGTAGGTCTTAAGAAAACAAAAAACTGGTTGCTGGGAAACTGCTTCTCGTCAGGCACCAGAGACTACTACCAAAATCTTACCTAGACCCAGTGGCAAGGAGTCCAAGGGATGCCCTGGTATTTCCTAGTGCCGAGCAAAGGGGGTGGGAGTAGCTCCATCACTATTATCTATATAAAATTATCATCATTATTATTCAGGGCCTGGGAACCAATTTACCACCCAGTTTAACCCTCTCATCATCTAAGTATTAAGCACCAAACATGTCTAGCTATGTGGAAAGACAGAGATTTGGTTGCACATATCTGCAGATACATGTGGAAGCCACACTGCCCCAGCAAGGCACTCTGTGTTTAGTGTGGTCCCTACTCTAATTTTTGAGTCCCCAAAGTTGGGACATGCAATGCAGCCAGAGCTACTCACCTGGGAAGCTGCCAGCCTCCCTTTAGAACACTCCATAGGGAGAGATCCATAGTGGCTGAATCCCTCCCTGTGTGTGTTCATGGCAATTCAAACTGAGCAAAGGGGTGGGAGTAGCTCCATCACTATTATTTATACAAAATCATCATCATTATTATTCAGGGATTCAGCCACCATGGATCTCTCCCTATGGAGTGTTCTAAAGGGAGGCTGGCAGCTTCCCAGGTGAGTAGCTCTAGCTGCATTGCATGTCCCAACTTTGGGGACTCAAAAATAAGAGTAGGGGCCACACTAAACACAGAGTGGGAGTAGCTACATCACTATTATTTATACAAAATCATCATCATTATTATTCAGGGATTCAGCCACCATGGATCTCTCCCTATGGAGTGTTCTAAAGGGAGGCTGGCAGCTTCCCAGGTGAGTAGCTCTAGCTGCATTGCATGTCCCAACTTTGGGGACTCAAAAATAAGAGTAGGGACCACACTAAACACAGAGTGCCTTGCCGGGGCAGTGTGGCTTCCACATGTATCTGCAGATATGTGCAACCAAATCTCTGTCTTTCCACATAGCTAGACATGTTTGGTGCTTAATACTTAGATGATGAGAGGGTTAAACTGGGCGGTAAATTGGTTCCCAGGCCCTGAAAAATAATGATAATAATTTTGTATAAATAATAGTGTTGGAGCTACTCCCACCCCCTTTTCTCAGTTTGAATTTCCTAGTGCCCCCACAAATTAGGATAGATTTGCTGAAAGCAATAGACATAGATGTAGGGGTAAGCTGAGGTCAGGGGTCACAGATGCCTGTGATTCCAAATGAGAAGTCACAGGAAAGGTTTTAAATCCAAAAGGGAAGCCAAGGGTGTACTGGATAATCAAGCTGAGGATGATCAAAATTGCAATGTCCAGATAGTGTAACGAGGTTATACACAGAGTAGCAGTCCAAGGGTTATACCTAAACTCAGAATTCATGTGAAGGCAAGGTCATACACGAACCGATTTAATCTTCACAAAGGCAGGTTTCCACCGGAGCAGGGAGGCACAGATAAAGTTACATAGGAATCTTCTGGCACCATGCTGATGTCAGAGATCGGTTCTCTCCTAGTCAGCTGACAAACACACTTGTGTAACCTAATTAGCCCTCTCATCTAGTCAGCTGACAAGCACACTTGTGTAACCTAATTAGCCTGCTCTCCCCTAATCAGCTGACAGGCACACATGACTAGCCTGCTTTCCTGTAGTCAGCTGACAAGCATACAGAATGGCCTGTGCATGCGTTGGCCTATGACAGAGTTAGAATTGCCTGTGAGACTGGCAGCCAGTAAAGGGACTGACAGAGGGGAGCATCACTAAAAGAGAAAAGGTAAAGTCTAAAAGACGCTACGTTTAGAACAAATTTGAGGAGTGCCAGTATGTTTTGGTAATCCACAGAGGGAGTGTTGCAGTAGTCTAGTTGGGATATAACCAGGCTTGTACTAATAGTTAGTGGTGTCAGGTGATAGGAGATGTTTCTAAGATGGAGATGGTAGGAGGTGGCTAGGGAGTAAATGTGAGTTTAGGGATTTGATGTTATTGTAAAGTTTAAAGGTGGGACTGTTGTGTTAGAGAGGGGAAGGGAATTGGAATCTGGAAAACCAGTTCTGTTTTGTGAGGGAGTGAGATGACAAAGAACTAAGAAAAGGGCTAGAATACACTAAATAATAGGTCACAAAGATAGGAGGTGAGCTAAGGGTGAAAGATCTTGCATTCTAAGAAAAGAGAACATACTGTATTTAGAAGAAGGGAATGGTCCACAGTGAGGTTCGGTTAAGAAACCACAAAGATGTGAATGAGGCAAATATAAATAATGTACCCATATGTCTTTGCATGCTAGTTTCAAATGAGTAATGTGTTGTACTGCACCCATACAGAGACTAAACTAGGCTTTCAATTACATCCGAACTAAAGTATACCCATAACTTGCTTTCTGTTTGGTGGATAACATAAGGAAAGGATGAGTAAGTTTATTCCAAAAAGACAGTTTTACCAGCACTTCAAAAAGTTAGTCTATGCTTCATGGAGCAACCTTAGAGCAAATCTCTGGTCAAATATTTTTCTTATTTTTGGATAAACTAGTCCAGCTAATGTATTTTATTGCTATTTGTGACTCCTTCGAGTATTCCATAGTTGCCGAAAACACCAAGCTAAAGCATGAGAAAATGATTTTTCCTAACCTTACTAAACAGATCCTGCTTTCCTTGCTTCAAGAGGTACCTACGAATAAGCTATGAGCTTTAATTCTTCCATTGAGATGCAGGGGTTGAGACGGGTAGGTCACAACAGTAATACACATTTTGGGACTATTGCATCTAAAATTTAGAGTTTGCTGTTTGTTTAAGAAAGAAGGGCAGAGGCTTCTGCATTTGAACCAGGTTTTTTAAATGATGGAGCTGTGGTCATATTACACAATGGTGCACATTAAAATGTCAAATCAATGTAACTTTTTACTTTTTTTGATTGGCGGACCAATCTCGTTATTTTTTCTTGGTAAGTTATCTAGCTCCAATTATGTTCAAAATGTGTAATTGGGTGTATAAAAATGGAAAGTTTCACATTGCAGGGAACCCACGAGAAAACGCTGCACTTCTGCGTTCGGAATTTCTCCTTTAAAAAAGTCCTTGGTGCATAATTGGATGTGTCAATAGAACATACGTTGTCTTCGATTGTGTTGATAGCAAATGCATCCTTTTGTGTGAGAATTCTCTTCTTGGCAAATTGGGACCTAAGAGTGTAAGAACAAGCTGCTAACTTTAAATTTTAAAACTGACTGATCCCTGAACTATCAAAGAAGTACAGAATGTTTTCTGAGCGCAACATAAAAATAAAGACGAGGTTGTGGCTATTCATCTGCCTTTTTAAGGAAAGTGTAACACACCCTAGAGGAAATATATATAAAAAAAATTGTAGGTATAGGTTTTTCAGCTTTTTTTCAACTTCTGATAACTATATTTTTGGTATTTATGTTTGTATGCCACATTTTTCTCTAGAAAAATAAAGAATAAATTGGAACTGACGTATAAGAACCCAAAAACCCAGACATTGCAGCAAGTCTATGAATAGCCAGGGGTCATGCAATACATTTATGTTCTTCTGGGAACTCATACTGAGCTAATGTGCTTTAATGTCTGACATGTTACAATACGGGCTTCCAGCAAGAAAAGTTCATTCTTCAGAAAGGTAGGCTTTTAACTTTAAAAGTTATGACCTTAAACATCATGTGCATGAACATACCTAAGAAACTATTCCAGTTTTTTGTTAAGCTTTAAAAATATCAAGATACATTATTTTCCGCAAGATCTGGTCCCTGGCAGTTTAGACACTATCTTCCTTTCTTTAGCTTAAATCACTTTTTTCCGTTCAATTCATGGATGTCTTAATGAATTAAACGTTTATTGACCTTTCATTAATTTATACTTCAAGTCAAGTTAAGGTTTATTGGTCACATACATAACCATACAGACTATGAAACATGCTTTGCGACAGGGATTAACAAACAGATAATATAAGAACATACAGGGCATGTCAGACTTTTAAGGAACAATACATTACAAGCCCATTTATAAACAAGAGGATCACACAGTCCATGGTACAATCAATACAAATAACCCCAATACAAAGCTCATATATCTATATACACACGTGTTAAAAGAATATGCCATATTTTTAACTCCACAAGACACAATTTTTAGCCCAAAAGAAAAAGAAAAAGCAGTAAACAAAAAGAGGACAGGCCGGGAGGCCAAGATACCATGTTACTTCACATAGCTTCAGCTTGTATTCTCTCTAACAAGACTTAAAAATACAAAGTCCAATGAATAAAAAATGGTAATCACCATAAAAGGCAGACAATGAACAAAAGGGCGGGGTGGGACGACCTGGACTGGATATAATCAAAAACAATTCTACAGGTGAGTTTCACAGAAATGTATTTTTCCCTATATCCAGTCCAGGTCATCCCAGTGATATGTGGGACATACAAAAGCAGCGTCCATTTGGGCGGGATCCCCAGTGCGGAACAGCATGTAGTTCATTTCACTAATGCCTGAAGCACCTTTCGGCCAAAAACAGCGTCAGCTGAGGCCCTGACATCCACCTTGTAAAACTTTGTAAAAGTATGAACAGAAGACCAAGTTGCGGCCTTACAAACTTGTTCCACCGATGCCTGGTGCTGAAAAGCCCAAGAGGCACCAATAGCTCTGGTAGAATGAGCTGTGATCCGAAAAGGGGGTTCCTACCGCTTGGCAGAATATACTTGCACCACCGCCTGTCTGATCCACTTACTGAGAGTGGATTTGGCTGGTGGCAAACCTTTCCTAGAGCCCTCTGTTAGGACAAAAGGCTTGATTCAGAGACACATTCGTCTGGACTTCCGTAGCTGTCTGTGAAATTTTACTTGTGTGTTTGTCTTTTTTTTGCTTTTTTTCGTTCATTTTTCATTCGTACAAACATTCGGGCAAATGCTTATATGCGCTTTCGATGAACGAAAGCAAATCGGATCATTTGCATTCGTTCGGATCATTTTCCCCACAAAATCTGATACTTTTCGTTCGTTCAGATAACTTACGTTATTGCTATGGGCTTGCGTCTCATTCAGAGAGCTGATTGCCGACGGACCACCACCCTATAAACCTGTTTCCTTTGCGATCCCCTTACGGGACCATTTTGACCTCGAGACTAGCAGCTATGGATGACTCTAGTGTATTTGAGGAGCATGAGGATCTGCAGCTCATGAGCATTGAAATTGTCCTGAGGACCGAGACCAGATTGCACCGGCGACGCATGCACATCGATGGCATGCATGACGTTGAACTGTTCGAGCTCACCAGACTTAATCGCGCTTCCCTCCATAAATTGTATAGTGAGCTGCGGCCATGGTTAGCCCGCACCACAAGGAAGGGGCAAGCAATTTCAGGTATGACCAAGATGCTTGGCTGCCTGCAATTTTTGGCGAACGGCTCGTTCCAGAGGCTGGGTGCCCTCTCCGTGGGAATCTCATGGCATGGCTACCATTACTCGGAAATATATTTGTTTTCCTGAGGACATGGTAGCCATAAATGCGATTAAGCTGGCATTTTATAACATCGCCGACATGCCCAACGTCATGGGTGCCATTGACTGCACCCACGTTGCCCTGGTGCCTCCGGCAGCCGAGGAGTACATCTATAGGCAAGTACAATCTGTCATTTTTACAATTACTTTTCCTTTTTTTATTTTACATTTTTTAAAAACCCAACTTGTAAAAAGTCCCTCCTTGTAATTATTCCCACCTTGTACAAAGTCCCTCCTTGTAATTATTCCCTCCTTGTAATTATTCCCTCCTTGAAATTATTCCCTTCTTGAAATTATTCCCTCCTTGAAATTATTCCTTCCTTGAAATTATTCCCTCCTTGTAAATAGTCCCTGTGAAACAATGGACCGTATTTAGGTTCTCCAAAATTTCACATGTGTTCCAAAGGGAAACATTGTAAGGTGTACCTGAAACAGACACTTCAAAGTTAATCTTTACTTTTTCAAACATACATATCCTTTTTTTTGTGTACCAAATACTTATGTACTTGGTTATTATTATTTGTATTGGCCCACAGGTTTTGCTTACGGTGTGATTAGTTAGAGTTTCACTAGTTTTCCTTGCCTTGCTAATGTTTTTGTTTTTATTTTTTCCCAGGAACCGCAAAATGGGCCACTCACTGAATGTCCAAGCAGTGGTGGCCCAGGACATGCGCTTCCTTAGTATGCTCGCCGGGTTCCCAGGCTCATCCCATGATGCCTACATTCTGAGAAGATCTGGATTGTACGGTCGGTTTGAGTCTGGGGAATTTTCCGGTGGATGGCTCCTTGGTAAGTTGACGCCAATAACGTAATTTTTTGGGATATGTATGCCTATGAATTTAGTTTGTGTTCCATGTATGAACTATGCCTATTTGTACACCTTGTTTACATGTGAAACACGACCTTAACCATTACATTTTTCAAACAACAAAGCCTAGCCAAATGTTTGTCCTGCCTTTGCAAAATGTTAAATTTGAATTTATAGTAAATTAATTATTAGGCTTCCCCACACTCGGCTGAAATTATGTTCTTGACTTTATGATAGGGTCTGCAACATCTTTGCTTAGATGCATTACACTTACTGAGTAGAGGAGAGCGGGATAAAGTGCAGGGGCCGGGTTAGAGCTGTTTTTGCCTCAGACAAAGCAGATACGGGGTCCTGAAAAGTTAAGACATCCAAGAATGCTGAGCAGCACAGTCCTAACCCAATACCTGTTAGCAGTCTGGCTGATTGGCCATCATCCGCCATCTTTGATGTTTAAATTGTTCACACATCTATTAGATGTTTTTAGGCTTTTTTTTTGCCTGTGCAATATGTATGCTCATGCTGTTTAGCAAATGTGACCTAGCCTCTTAGTCATGTTGATGGGCCGTTTCGGGGAATTAATTTAGGGAGTAGTGTGTAATTTATGTGTTTTGCATACAATATTTGCGGGTGATTCCGGCTATCCACTCCTTCCGTGGCTGCTGACGCCCGTCCTCCGGCCCCAGAATGCCGCCCAGGATGCATATAATAGGGCCCCCCCGGAAGACCAGGGCCGTGGTGGAGAGGATGTTTGGCCAATTAAAGATTCGCTTCAGATGCTTGGACCATACCGGGGGAGCCCTTCAGTATGACCCCAAAAAGGTCATAGATATTATCATAGCGTGTGCAGTGTTGCATAGTTTTGCCATATTGCATTGTGTCCCGCGGTATGTGGATTTGCCCCCCTCCCCACCTACCGATGACCCAGAGGAGGACTACCGTGGCCCACCTAGTGCGTCTGGCCAAGCCGTGCGGTCAAATTTGATAGCCACACATTTTCCTAATTTGTTGTCCCTTTGTTTGTTTTGTCACTTTATTGATTGTTACTTTAGTTTGTTGCCCTTTGTGTTGGTTTGTTTATTTTTTTATGTACCAAAGCTTAAGTAATTAATTACTATAAACCTCACTCCTGATTTGAAACTCATGTCTTTTTTGGTGCCCAAGTTGTTAGTGCAAACTTTAAGTAATCTTTATTCTCAAAAAACCTAAAGGCATCAACTTAGTCAACAACAGGTTAAGTAAAAATTTTGGGGGTTTATTGGAAAAGCAAACATTGGAGTTGATGGTCACTCCCATAGTTCCTGTAAATACATGGTCAAACTACAAATGTCATTTTTGGCAAATCATGCCACATAGCAATTGGCCACAGGCAGGAGTTACAAAGTAAGGCACTCCAGGCCAAAGTTTAATACAAAATTTCAAAACAAACACATATGTGACAAGCATTGGCATGTCCAGATTTTATTTAACCAAAAAAATACGCCCACAGACACACCCTCTCCTGCTTGGCCACATTTGCCACAGGCACAGGTGTAAAGCAGTCATACCTATGCCACATCTACACCTGTTGCTCAGTGGCCCAATCCAAGTCCTGTACAATCTCCGCCACGGGTCAAGGTAGTAGTTTTCAAGGCCAGAATGTCCCCCAATCATGCCTACAAACAGGAGCTAGAACCAATGTAATTAGGGCCAAGCCTGCAGCGCAATAGCTTGAGTTGCAGGTTCAGTGAGGCTTGACCTCCGGCATTGGCTAGTGGCCTACCTCAGCACTCTAATGAGCTATATGGGAGCAAATCCAAAGCATACAAGCAAAGCCATACCCAAAGGGTATATTGGTAGGGCTCACCAGACAGGTCAATACAGTGGGGATGTAGAGCAAAGATGTGGAGCAGTTACAGGCCAAATAGGCCTTAAAATGGGGGATGCCCATAAAACCCAGGTTGAGGCCCTTGGAGGTGGGCCCTTAGCTGGGCCTGTGTGGCATTCAGAATCTGCAACTGTTCCAACATGTTTCTATTGGAAGTTCGAAATTCAGCCATCATGGCACTGAGATTGTTAGATAAGGTGGCCATGTGGCTGTTGCTATTTCTAACTTCCTCAAGCATGGCACTGTAATAATTCGATAAGGTGGCTGTTACCACAGCCGTCTTTGCAGAAGCATGTGTGCTCAATCGGGGGGTGGCTGCACTGAGCATGAATGGGCTTGCATGGCGGGCTCAGGGACAGGGTAGGCGGATATTGGATGTGGCCATGGAACCCCTCCTCCCTGATCGGGCCAATTGGTTAGCAGTCTGGGTCTGATGTATATTGTCTGACTTATTATGCCTTTGTGAGCTGATTTACATCGTATTGTGTTATACGCCATGGCTCGCCTATTATGGGCGTAAATGTCTGTATTTGTCTGCTTTGTTGTTATGAAAACAATAAATACGAGTATGATTAATCGATAAGGTGGCCATGTGGCTGTTGTTGGACCTAAATTCAGTTAGCATGGAGTTTAAGGTGTTATTTAATGTCTCTAACTGGCCATGAAGATGCTCGTGGTTTTGTTGATTTTGTAGGCGAAATAAACGCCTCTCATGGTGCCATGCTGACTCCATCATCGGCGCGCCCCTCCCCTGGGAAACTGGCCGACGTAGCTGACTACGCCTCCCAATTCCCCGGGTTGTGGGGCGGGCAGATGATGGGCCTCTAGGTCCACCAAAAGCCACAGGTCTGCTTGGCAAATCCTCAGCAGCAGAGCTAACACTGGGGACTGTAGGCTCAGTCTCTGCATGCTGTCCACGATGGGCTGGCAGCATGCAGCCAGCTTCACTCTGCTGCTGAGAATTTGTTGGCGAAACATGTTGGGACAGTTGCAGATTCTGTCCCAGGGGAGGCTGTACAGAAGGTCCCATGAAGGTTCCATCCTCCTCCAGCTCCTGGATTTCCTCCATCAGTGTGTGGGTCTGTTGGGACATGTAAATAAAAAAGGTTCAGTTTGGGCAATACATATGTAATTCCGCAAAAAGAAACATGGCAAGTCACATGCATAAGCAAAATCAGAAAAAGACACTTACCGTATATATTGGATCCTGGGTCCGAGGCAGCACGGAAGTTGACGGCATGGTCAAACTGGCTGAGGATTCCCCACTAGCTGAGGGATGATGCTGGGCTGCATTGTTGAAAAGAAGGCATGTAAACACACAACTATGCATTGCTGATGTGTAAGAACACATATGGTTCACTAAAACACGTGGCCAAGCATGAATGGCAACTCCCCCAATGGACCAAGTTGACCTTGACTATGAATGCCTTTATCTGTTAGATGTATTAGTCAACAAGTACATACACATTGGTCTCCTTAACTCAAATAAACATGTATGTACTGGCTGTTCTGAGGCTTCACACATCCCTAAAAGCCCATTAGGGGACCACACTCAGCTTGCAAATAGCATTTGCCATCAGATTATGCTGGTTGCCATTCTTTCTAGGTCAAACTTTCAAGCACCCCAGATCAAGTCTTTCAGATTAAAGCACAGTGTTGGATGTAATTGACTCTAAATACATAACAGGCAGTCCTTTGCTAATCTCAATAGTGTTCCTAAAGAGTCCACACACACAACACACCCTGTTTAAATTGTTACCTTCACTACAAGGCACACCCTAGGGGCATGTGTTAATATATGGCTTGGAGCCTCATTTTACACGTAGCTCACAGTTCACATACACACTAACATTACTAACCTGCAGGAATAGTCGGAATGTCCGTGTCCTGTTGGGCTGAGTGTCCCTCTAAGGCCACAGGATGTAGCAGGCCCAGCATCATCTCCTCAGCTTGGGTAAATTGCAGTTTAGTGGGGAATCCTCCGCCAGTTTGTAAGCTGCAAAAGATAATTGTACACATATAGCTAAATTGTGCCAATACAAGAAGAAGACAAATCCACAAAGTATATATGTACTTGTAATGATGCCGTTTATTTTCTTTCTTCCGTGCTGCATACTTGAGGTCCGATATTTTCCTTTGAATCTGCTCCACATCTTTGAGCTCTTCCCCCGCTGCATTGACCGGTCTGGTAAGCTCCTCCAAAATTTAGGCTTTGCGCTGTTTGCTTGTAGCTTTGGATCTGCGCCCATATGGCTCATCATAATACAAGGTGAGGCCACTAGCCAATGCCAGAGTTTGGGCCTCCCCAAACCTGCCACTCAACTGGCCTCTGCGCAATGTGCGCCCTGTTGGTTGCGGTTCTGGCTCCTCAGTGTTTGGCGGAAAATCAGGGGGCATTCTGGCCTGGCTGTGTTGGGGTGAAATTACGGACTGCTGGCTGCAGATTGAACCGGACTTGGAAAGGGACTGGGTGTTCGTGGCTGGGTGGCCACTGAAGTTGCAGGTGTAGATGTGGCATATGGTGAGTGCCTTGACACCTGTGTCGGTGGAAAATGTGGCCGAGGAGGAGAGGATGTTGTTGAAGAAGTCGGGCTTGGGGCCCTGTGCCTCTGTGGGCCCTTAGAAGAAGCATGCCCCTTGGAGGTAGTAGGCCGGTCCAGGGGTGAGCCAGAGCTTTGGCTTCTTGGCCGGTGCCTTGCACTCTTGGCCGAGGATTTGGAGACCCGTGTGGGTGGGGATGGCGACCTTGGGCTTCTTTGGTGGTGCCTTGCCATCTTGCCATGAGACTTGTGGCCACGTGCGGATGGTGGGGATGCCAAGCTCGGGCTGCTGAGGCTTCTGGGCCTTGTTTGCCGGTGCCTTTGGCTCTTGGAAGTTTTTTCACCACATGCGGGTGGTGGTGATGGCGAGCTAAAGCTGCTGAGGCTTCTTTCCCGGTGTGTCCTTTTTTTAGCCTTGGGTTGGGAGACACATGGGTGGGGTGATGGTGACCTGGGGGGGCTGGGGCTTCGCACCCTCTTGTTACCTTTTTTGGCGCCCGTTGTTGTTGCCTTGCTGGCCTGTGGCTTCCTCTTGTCTGCTGGCTCCTTTTTTGGCCTGGTTTTTGGAGGAGGCTTCGGCTGAGCACTGCGGGTTGCCTGCAGCTTACGTTTTGGCATCTTGGAGCGAGTTGTTGGCCCTGCACATTGCTCCTGCCGCTTGGATGGCAGTTTGCTGCTGCTGCTGCTGGCGTCCTTTGCTGCATTTTGCAAATTTTTTTTGGGTGCCATAATGTTGAGACTTTCAAAGAGAATGAGCTGTGTGTCCAGGACCCTTTAAATAAGATTGGCGGGGTCTGACGCTTACGCGTACGCGTGCGTACGGACCTTTGTCTGGCCGTGCGGAACCCAGAAACCGCTGGGGCATTACTTATATGCTGCAGACAAGAGGCAAGATGGCGCCCACAATCTTCACCCGCCCACAAGAAGAGATCATCATGCTTGTAAGTGTCTTTTAATGCCTTTGAAACGGTTTGTTTACAAAGTGTCTAAAAGTCCGTGCAAAACCGACGTGAGGGCCCACACGTGCGAACCAACACTGAGGCCAGCTTCAAGGATTTGATTAGGCTAGAATTGTGTCTGTTAATGTCATTTAGTCAAATGATCGATTGGTGACAGATATTTGTATGCAGTTTTAACTAAATCCTATGTTTCTGTTGTGTTTTGTAGACCATGCTGGAGCGCAGGTACGACTACCTGCCCAACTCTTTTGAGAAGCACACTGTCGCCCTGGAGATCATTCGGCAAATCCAACATGAGACGGACACCACCTTCACCCACACTCAGATCATGCAGCATTGGTCGGATCTGAAATGGCTGCACATGCCCCGGGTGCGGCGGTTTTTCGGACTCCATTTCCCTAGTAAGTACCTAGCGATTGCATGCCAGATGTCAATAATCCAGAAGGTAGGCATTTATTTATAATTGCTTTTCTTTTCCAGTGTTGGAAATGGATTACAGAATCCGCCACACCCGGAGGCGCACAGGCCGACCAGTTCTGCATGAAGCTACACCTGGAAGTGAAGGTGGTGGATCTCCAGGGCGACGGTCCTACCCCTCCTCTGTTGGGTCCTCCGACCAGCCCCTGGACCTTTCCACAGAGGAGGGGCGGCACGGCGTTGGCAGGGAGTCGTACCCAGCAACGCAGGCGGGAGCCTCTGGTATGTGACTCTTCATGTAACCGCACACACATACATGCTAGTCGGACCAAAGCTGAATCCCTTAATCTGTTTTTCTAGATGCTTCTGGAGTGGGTGAAGATGTGGAGGATGCAGCAGATCTCGTCCAGGAGGCACAGGGAGAAGCTGAGTGATGTGACACACACATTGAAATTGACATTTGATTACTGTTGACTAAGACATTATAAGTGACCCTATTTGCCATGTCTCTACAGCCTCTACTTCACAGCAGTGGCAGGGCCCAGGATGTAGGGTTGTCCCCAACGAGGCATCCGTCGGCCACCAACCAAGTAAGTTCTAATGTCATTCTTTGCAGTATGTGGTTTTTGACATGATCACCCAGATACATCAAGCCATAGTGAATGGCATTAGCAGAATGAGCTCTGGCCACTTCCTTAGATTAATGACTGAGCAGAATGACCTCTGGCCACTTCCTTAGATTAATGACTGAGCAGAATGACCTATGGCCGCTTCCTTAGATTAATGACTGAGCAGAATGACCTCTGACCACTTCCTTAGATTAATGACTGAGCAGACTGACATATGTCGTCATGATTTAGGTTGGCAACTAACAAACATTCCATCCACAGGTGAGAAACATGTATTTGTCGCAAAATAATGTATTTTTTCAAATTTTATACAGGAACCACACGGGCAAGAGTTGAAGAAATGAATAGAAGGGTCCTTGAGTTGGTGGCCGATATGCAGCAGCTGGTTGACTTGTTGAAGAAGAAGAACAGTGTTCTGGGTCCTGCCACTGTGTTTTTTATGTAAATAGTTTTGTATTGTTTCAAATTTTAAATATTTTTAATAAAAACATTTTAGCAACATTTGTACACCAAAATTTTTTTAAAAAGTCCCAAACAAATGGGCTTTGACTAAAAAAAACAAAACCAAAATAACAGTTTCAGTGTCTTTTTTTTTACACAAATACATTAACACCAAGCATAGGGTGAAATAAATATTTAAAGATGAAGATTCAGATGACCGGGAAGTGGTTTGGGTAAGGTTTAGGGGCCTAAAATGGAAGAAGAACCTAACCGCGAAGTGGTCCAGCCTAAAATGGAAGAAGAACCTAACCACGAAGTGGTTTGTGTAAGTTTTAGGGGCCTATAATGGAAGAAGAACCTAACCGCGAAGTGGTTTGTGTAAGTTTTAGGGGCCTAAAATGGAAGAAGAACCTAACCGCGAAGTGGTTTGGGTAAGTTTAAAATGGAAAAAAAACCTAACCGCGAAGTGGTTTGGGTAAGTTTTAGGGGCCATAAAATGGAAGAATAACCTAACTGCTTAGTGGTTTGGGTAAGTTTTAGGGGCCGAAAATGGAAGAAGAACCTAACCGCGAAGTGGTTTGGGTAAGTTTTAGGGGCCGAAAATGGAAGAAGAACCTAACCAGTGTTTTAGGTACGTTTTAGGGGCCAAAAGGGAAGATGGAGGATAGCGCTAAGTGGTTTGGGTAAGTTTTAAGGGTCCAAAAGGGAAGATGGAGGATAGTGCTAAGTGGTTGGGGTGAGCTTTAAGGGTCCAAAAGGGAAGATGTAGGATAGTGCTAAGTGGTTGGGGTGAGCTTTAAGGGTCCAAAAGGGAAGATGGAGGATAGTGCTAAGTGGTTGGGGTGAGCTTTAAGGGTCTAAAAGGGAAGATGGAGGATAGTGCTAAGTGGTTGGGGTGAGCTTTAAGGGTCCAAAAGGGAAGATGGAGGATAGTGCTAAGTGGTTGGGGTAAGTTTTAAGGGTCCAAAAGGGAAGATGGAGGATAGCGCTAAGTGATTTAGCTAAACATTGTAGTAAAAGTGAGGGGGGCAAATATGTAGGCAAGCACTTTAATGAGTTAAGTTTGTAGTGCGCAGGCGCAAGATCGTAAGGATTTACGTCCAGACGATTATTTAGTGAAAAAGGAAAACAGAATCTAACGGAAAACGTAAAGGATTCGTGGAAGGAGACGATGGAAAAAGGGAAAGCCGACGTTGTAACATGAGAAAATGAAACAGAAAAGTCACGCTGGAAAACGGACGGAAACTTTACTGAAGGTTAGCAATGCATGCATAGAATCGCTCGCACACTCATACGAGAGCGGGAAAATTTAAAAAAAAACACATCGGCACTGAAACGACTGCCTTTTTTTGTCTCTCTGAATTGAGCCTAAAGAGCAAATCCGATTTCCTGAAGGATTCAGTCGCAGCTAGGTAATACTTTATGGCTCTGACCACATCCAATGCATGGTGGCTCCTTTCTTTAGAATTTGCTGATGCTGGACACAATGAAGATAAGACAACTTCCTCATTAAGATGAAAGGGAGAAACGACCTTAGGCAAAAAATCAGGCTTAAAGTGAAAAACCACCTTATCCCTATGCTGCTCAAAATAGGGAGGTTTCATACAAAGCGCGGCCAGCTCTGATACACGACTCACCGAGGTGATCGCTACCAAAAAGACCACTTTGAGAGTCAAAATAGACAATGCAGCATCGCACAATGGTTCGAAGGGAGGACCCTGAAGAGCAGAAAGTACTAAATTCAAGTCCCACACCGGTAATACTGACTTTACGCGGTGGCCGGACATGGGTGACTCCCTGGAAAAAGGTCTTGATCAACCAATGGTCGGCAATGGATCTCTGGAAGAAGATGGCTAAGGCCGAGACCTGGCCCTTGAGGGTGCTCAGCTGGAGACCCAAGTCTAAGCCGTGTTGCAAAAACTCCAGAATCCTAGAAATAGAAAGTGTGCGGCAAGGGAGACCCTTGGTCTCGCACCAAGCAATGTAAGCGTGCCAAACTCTGTAATATATCATAGAAAAAGACTTCTTCCGAGCCTGAATCATGGTATGCACAACCGTGGCAGACAGACCCTTTTCCGTCAGGATTGAGGTTTCAATAACCAGGCCGTCAAAGCCAGCGTCCGTAAATTGGGGTGCCGCAGCGACCCCTGTGTGAGAAGCCCTGGGTCGTCGGGCATGATGTACTGATCTACTGACATCTGAACTATAGGCTCGATTCAGAGGCACATTGTCTGGACTTCCAGAGTGTTTGTCATTTTTTTGTTTTTTTTCGTTCATTTTTCATTCATACGAACGTTCGGGCAAATACGTATATGCGCTTTTGATGAACGAAAGCAAATCGGATCATTTGCGTTAGTTCGGATCATTTTCCCATCTAAATCTGATATGTTTCGTTCGTTCAGATAACTTACGTTATTGGTATGGCCTTGCATCTCATTCAGACTAGCAGCTATGGATGACTCTATTGTATTTGAGGAGCATGAGGATCTGCAGCGCATGGGCATTGAAATTGTCCGGAGGGCTGAGACCAGATTGCACCGGCGGCGACGCATGTACATCGGTGGCATGCATGACATTGAGCTGTTCGAGCTCACCAGACTTAAAGTGGACCAACACCCAGGATTTAGACAAGCGGCCAAGCGGCTCCTCCGCCGCCACCTCAAGAGTGACGCGCGCGTGCCCGCGCCGGCCATTCACAGACAGCCGGCGTGGGCGCCCGCACGTCTAGAGGGGCGCGAGGGAGGCGGCGGCAAAGATAAGGTAAGGAGTTTGGGGTGTTTGGGGGGGTTTCACGGTGATCGGCCCGGGAATCTTATAGATTCCCGGGCCGATCACCCGTGGGTGTTGGTCCACTTTAATCGCGCTTCCCTCCATAAGTTGCATAGTGAGCTGCGGCCATGGTTAGCCCGCACCACAAGGAAGGGGCAAGCAATTTCAGGTATGACCAAGATGCTTGGCTGCCTGCAATTTTTGGCGAACGGCTCGTTCCAGAGGCTGGGTGCCCTCTCCGTGGGAATCTCCCAGCCTACGCTGAGCCGCACGCTATCCAAGTTTTTGGAAGGCATGGCTACCATTACTCGGAAATATATTTGTTTTCCTGACGACATGGTAGCCAGGAACGCGATTAAGCTGACATTTTATAACTTCGCTGACATGCCCAACGTCATGGGTGCCATTGACTGCACCTACGTTGCCCTGGAGCCTCCGGCAGCCAACGAGTACATCTACAGGCAAGTACAATCTGTCATTTTTTAATATAGTTTCTCTAAATTCTTGACGTCATTTTTCACAATCCCTCCTTGTAAAATCCCTCCTTGTAAATAGTCCCTGTGAAATAGTTCACATGGTATATCTGTTAATCCCTCCATGTAAATAGTCCTTTTGAAACAATGGGCAGTATTTTGGCTCTCACATTTGTATCATGTGGCCCAAAGGGAAACATTTTAATGTGGAACTTAAAGAGCCAATTACAATTTATGCTTTACTTGATCCAACATACATATCCTTTTTTTGGTTACAAAATACTTATGTACTTGGTTAGTGGTATTTGTATTGGCCCACAGGTTTTTTGGGAGGGTGTTATTAGTTAGTGTTTCACTAGTTTTCCTTGCCTTGCTGATATGATTTTCTTTTATTCCAGGAACCGCAAAATGGGCCACTCGCTGAATGTCCAAGCAGTGGTGGCCCCGGACATGCGGTTCCTTAGTGTCCTCCCTGGGTTCCCAGGCTCATCCCATGATGCCTACATTCTTCGAAGATCTGGATTGTGCGGTCGGTTTGAGTCTAGAGAATTTTCCGGTGGATGGCTCCTTGGTAGGTTGACGCCAAGAACGTCATTGACTTTTCAATGTATGCCTATGAATTTAATTTTTGACCCATGTATGAAACTATGCCTATTTGGACCCCTTGTTTACCTGTGAAACACGACCTTAATTACATTTATCAAACAACAAAGGCTTGTCAAATGTTTGTCCTGCATTTCCAAAATGACAAATTCTATTTTATAGTAAATTAATTATTAGGCTTCCCCACACTCGGCTGTAATTAAGTTCTTGACTTTATAATAGTGTCTGCGCCATCTTTGCTTAGATGCATTACACTTACTGAGTAGAGGAGAGCGGGATAAAGTGCAGGGGCCGGGTTAGAGCTGTTTTTGCCTGTCCTGAAAAGTTAAAACATCCAAGAATGCTGAGCAGCACAGTCCTAAACCAATACCTGTTAGCAGTCTGCCTGATTGGCCATCATCCGCCATCTTTGATGTTTAAATTGTCCCAACATCCCTTAGATGGGGTTAGGGTTTATTTTTGGCTGCGCAATCTGTATGCTCAGGTTGTTGCTCAAATGTAACATATGCTCTTAGTTATGTGGAAGGACCATTTTTTTGGATTCAATTTAGGGAGTAATGTGTAATTTATGCTATTCTTGTTTAAATTTTTCAGGTGATTCAGGCTATCCACTGCTTCCTTGGCTGCTGACGCCCGTCCTTCGGCCCCAGAATGCCTCCCAGGATGCCTACAATCGGGCACACAGGAAGACCAGGGCCGTGGTGGAGAGGGCGTTTGGCCTATTAAAAACTCGCTTCAGATGCTTGGACCATACCGGGGGAGCCCTTCAGTATGACCCCAAAAAGGTCATAGATATTATCATGGCGTGTGCAGTGTTGCATAATTTTGCCATATTGCAGCGTGTCCCCCGGTATGTGGATTTGCCCCCCTCTCCACCTACCGATGACCCAGAGGAGGACTACCGTGGGCCACCTAGTGCCTCTGGCCAAGCCGTGCGGTCAAATTTGATAGTCACACATTTTTCCTAATTTGTTGTCCATTTGATTGTTTTGTAACTTTATTGATTGGTAATTTTTTTTTTTGCCCTTTGTGTTTTTTTTTTTTTTATGTACAAAAGATTAAGGTATTAATGACTAAAAACTGCACACCTGATTTGAAACTCATGTCTTTTTTTGTGCCCAATTTGTTAGTGCAAACTTTAAGTAATCTTGATTACCAAAAAAACTAAAGGCATCAACTTAGTCAACAACAGGTTAAGTAAAAATTTGGGGGGTTTATTTGAAAAGCAAACATTGGAGTTGATGGTCACTCCCATAGTTCATGTAAAAACATGGTCAAACAACAAATGTCATTTTTGGCAAATCATGCCACATAGCAATTGGCCACAGGCAGGAGTTTAAAAGTAATGCACTCCAAGCCAAAGTTTCATACAAAATTTAAATTCAAACACATATGTGACAAGCATTGCAATGTCCAGATTTTTTAACAAACAAATAGGGCCACAGACACACCCTCTCCTGCTTGGCCACATTTGCCACAGGCACAGGTGTAAAGCAGCCATACCTATGCCACATCTACGCCTGTTACTCAGTGGCCCACCCAAACAAGAACCCCCAGTCCCAATCCAAGTCCAGTTCAATCTCAGCCAGGGGTCAAGGTAGTATTTTTCCAGCCAAGAATGTCCTCCAATCATGCCAACAAACAGGAGGAGCCAGAACCAATGTAATTAGGGCCAAGCCTGCAGTGCAACAGCTTGAGTGGCAGGTTCAGTGAGGCTTGACCTCCGGCATTGGCTATTGGGCTACCTCAGCACTCTAATGAGCAATATGGGCGCAAATCCAAAGCATACAAGCAAAGCCATACCAAAAGGGTATATTGGTAGGGCTCACCAGACAGGTCAATACAGTGGGGATGTAGAGCAAAAATGTTGAGAAGTTACAGGCCAAATAGGCCTTAAAATGGGGGATGCCCATAAAACCCAGGTTGGGGCCCTCACCTGGGCCTGTGTGGCATTCAGAATCTGCAACTGTTCCAACATGTCTCTACTGGTAGTTCGAAAATCAGCCATCATGGCACTGAGATTTTTAGATAAGGTGGCCATGTGGCTGTTGCTATTTCTAACTTCCTCAAGCATGGCACTGTAATAATTGGATGAGGTGGCCATGTGGCTGTTGTTAGACCTAAATTCAGTCGGCATGGAGGTGTTATTTAATGTCTCTAATTGGCCATGAAGATGCTCGTGGTTTCTTTGATTTTGTAGGCGAAATAACCGCCTCTCATGGTGCCATGCAGACTCCATCATCGGCGCGCCCCTCCCCTGGGAAACTGGCCGACGTAGCTGACTACGCCTCCCAATTCCCCGGGTTGTGGGGCGTGCAGATTATGGGCCTCTAGGTCCACCAACAGCCACAGGTCTGCTTGGCAAATCCTCAGCAGCAGAGCTAACACTGGGGATTGTCGGCTCAGTCTCTGCATGCTGCCCACGATGGGCTGGCAGCATGCAGCCAGCTTCACTCTGCTGCTGAGGATTTGTTGGAGAAACATGTTGGGACAGTTGCAGATTCGGTCCCAGGGGGGCTGTACAGAAGGTCCCATGAAAGTTTTATCCTCCTCCAGCTCCTGGATTTCCTCCATCAGTGTGTGGGTCTGTTGGGACATGTAAAAAAAAGGTTCAGTTTGGGCAATACATATGTAATTCCGCAAAAAGAAACATGGCAAGTCACATGCATAAGCAAAATCAGAAAAAGACACTTACCGTATATATCGGGTCCTGGGTCCGAGGCAGCACGGAAGTTGACGGCATGGACAAACTGGCTGCGGCTTCCCCACTAGCTGAGGGATGATGCTGGGCTGCATTGTTGAAAAAAAGGCATGTTAACTAGTGATGAGCGAGTACTATTCGACCGAGCCGGTATTCGATCGAATACTACGCTGTTCGTCATACTCGATTTCGATCGAGTACAGCGGCGATGGCGCACTCACAATTCGTTTCCCCTCCCACCTTCCCTGGCGCGTTTTTTACACCAATCACCATGCAGGGGGGGTGGGACAGGTCCTGGGAGGACGCTGGCATCGCGAAAACGGCGTCTACACGCATTGGCTGGAAAAACCATGTGACCTCGAATATACAAAACTCAGCACTTCCTCTTCGTCAGCATTAGCAGCTTGAACTTAGTGAGGGACAGACGCTCACAGCAGGGAAAGACAGGCTGTCGCTGGCAGGGCCCCAGAAGCTCGGAATATCGCTTTTACCACCATCTATACCAGCTACCAGAAGACAAGAGAGTCATTAAGAGCCCTTATTAGGGCTACTACGCTGAACGGTATATGGCTCATATGTAGGCAGGCAGGGCCCCAGAAGCTCAGAATATACCTTTTACCACCATATATACCAGCTACCAGAAGACAAGACAGTCCTTAAGAGCCCTTATTAGGGCTACTACGCTGAACAGTATATAGCTCATTTTCTATGTAGTCAGGCAGGGCCCCAGAAGCTCAGAATATACCTTTTACCACCATATATACCAGCTACCAGAAGACAAGACAGTCCTTAAGAGCCCTTATTAGGGCTACTACGCTGAACAGTATATAGCTCATTTTCTATGTAGTCAGGCAGGGCCCCAGAAGCTCAGAATATACCTTTTACCACCATATATACCAGCTACCAGAAGACAAGAGAGTCCTTAAGAGCCCTTATTAGGGCTACTATGTTGAACAGTATATAGCTCATTTTCTATGTAGTCAGGCAGGGCCCCAGAAGCTCAGAATATACCTTTTACCACCATATATACCAGCTACCAGAAGACAAGAGAGTCCTTAAGAGCCCTTATTAGGGCTACTATGTTGAACAGTATATAGCTCATTTTCTATGTAGTCAGGCAGGGCCCCAGAAGCTCAGAATATACCTTTTACCACCATATATACCAGCTACCAGAAGACAAGAGAGTCCTTAATCCCTTATTAGTGCTGCTATGTTGAACAGTATATAGCTCATTTTCTATGTAGTCAGGCAGGGCCCCAGAAGCTCAGAATATACCTTTTACCACCATATATACCAGCTACCAGAAGACAAGACAGTCCTTAAGAGCCCTTATTAGGGCTACTACGCTGAACAGTATATAGCTCATTTTCTATGTAGTCAGGCAGGGCCCCAGAAGCTCAGAATATACCTTTTACCACCATATATACCAGCTACCAGAAGACAAGAGAGTCCTTAAGAGCCCTTATTAGGGCTACTATGTTGAACAGTATATAGCTCATATCCTATGTAGTCAGGCAGGGCCCCAGAAGCTCAGAATATACCTTTTACCACCATATATACCAGCTACCAGAAGACAAGAGAGTCCTTAAGAGCCCTTATTAGGGCTACTATGTTGTACAGTATATAGCTCATTTTCTATGTAGTCAGGCAGGGCCCCAGAAGCTCAGAATATACCTTTTACCACCATATATACCAGCTACCAGAAGACAAGAGAGTCCTTAATCCCTTATTAGTGCTGCTATGTTGAACAGTATATAGCTCATTTTCTATGTAGTCAGGCAGGGCCCCAGAAGCTCAGAATATACCTTTTACCACCATATATACCAGCTACCAGAAGACAAGACAGTCCTTAAGAGCCCTTATTAGGGCTACTATGTTGAACAGTATATAGCTCATATGTAGGCAGGCAGGGCCCCAGAAGCTCAGAATATACCTTTTACCACCATATATACCAGCTACCAGAAGACAAGACAGTCCTTAAGAGCCCTTATTAGGGCTACTACGCTGAACAGTATATAGCTCATTTTCTATGTAGTCAGGCAGGGCCCCAGAAGCTCAGAATATACCTTTTACCACCATATATACCAGCTACCAGAAGACAAGAGAGTCCTTAAGAGCCCTTATTAGGGCTACTATGTTGAACAGTATATAGCTCATTTTCTATGTAGTCAGGCAGGGCCCCAGAAGCTCAGAATATACCTTTTACCACCATATATACCAGCTACCAGAAGACAAGAGAGTCCTTAATCCCTTATTAGTGCTGCTATGTTGAACAGTATATAGCTCATTTTCTATGTAGTCAGGCAGGGCCCCAGAAGCTCAGAATATACCTTTTACCACCATATATACCAGCTACCAGAAGACAAGAGAGTCCTTAAGAGCCCTTATTAGGGCTACTATGTTGAACAGTATATATCTCATATCCTATGTAGTCAGGCAGGGCCCCAGAAGCTCAGAATATACCTTTTACCACCATATATACCAGCTACCAGAAGACAAGAGAGTCCTTAAGAGCCCTTATTAGGGCTACTATGTTGAACAGTATATAGCTCATTTTCTATGTAGTCAGGCAGGGCCCCAGAAGCTCAGAATATACCTTTTACCACCATATATACCAGCTACCAGAAGACAAGAGAGTCCTTAATCCCTTATTAGTGCTGCTATGTTGAACAGTATATAGCTCATTTTCTATGTAGTCAGGCAGGGCCCCAGAAGCTCAGGATATACCTTTTACCACCATATATACCAGCTACCAGAAGACAAGAGAGTCCTTAAGAGCCCTTATTAGGGCTACTATGTTGAACAGTATATATCTCATATCCTATGTAGTCAGGCAGGGCCCCAGAAGCTCAGAATATACCTTTTACCACCATATATACCAGCTACCAGAAGACAAGAGAGTCCTTAAGAGCCCTTATTAGGGCTACTATGTTGAACAGTATATAGCTCATATCCTATGTAGTCAGGCAGGGCCCCAGAAGCTCAGAATATACCTTTTACCACCATATATACCAGCTACCAGAAGACAAGAGAGTCCTTAAGAGCCCTTATTAGGGCTACTATGTTGAACAGTATATAGCTCATTTTCTATGTAGTCAGGCAGGGCCCCAGAAGCTCAGAATATACCTTTTACCACCATATATACCAGCTACCAGAAGACAAGAGAGTCCTTAATCCCTTATTAGTGCTGCTATGTTGAACAGTATATAGCTCATTTTCTATGTAGTCAGGCAGGGCCCCAGAAGCTCAGGATATACCTTTTACCACCATATATACCAGCTACCAGAAGACAAGAGAGTCCTTAAGAGCCCTTATTAGGGCTACTATGTTGAACAGTATATATCTCATATCCTATGTAGTCAGGCAGGGCCCCAGAAGCTCAGAATATACCTTTTACCACCATATATACCAGCTACCAGAAGACAAGAGAGTCCTTAATCCCTTATTAGTGCTGCTATGTTGAACAGTATATAGCTCATTTTCTATGTAGTCAGGCAGGGCCCCAGAAGCTCAGAATATACCTTTTACCACCATATATACCAGCTACCAGAAGACAAGACAGTCCTTAAGAGCCCTTATTAGGGCTACTACGCTGAACAGTATATAGCTCATTTTCTATGTAGTCAGGCAGGGCCCCAGAAGCTCAGAATATACCTTTTACCACCATATATACCAGCTACCAGAAGACAAGACAGTCCTTAAGAGCCCTTATTAGGGCTACTATGTTGAACAGTATATAGCTCATATGTAGGCAGGCAGGGCCCCAGAAGCTCAGAATATACCTTTTACCACAATATATACCAGCTACCAGAAGACAAGACAGTCCTTAAGAGCCCTTATTAGGGCTACTACGCTGAACAGTATATAGCTCATTTTCTATGTAGTCAGGCAGGGCCCCAGAAGCTCAGAATATACCTTTTACCACCATATATACCAGCTACCAGAAGACAAGACAGTCCTTAAGAGCCCTTATTAGGGCTACTACGCTGAACAGTATATAGCTCATTTTCTATGTAGTCAGGCAGGGCCCCAGAAGCTCAGAATATACCTTTTACCACCATATATACCAGCTACCAGAAGACAAGAGAGTCCTTAAGAGCCCTTATTAGGGCTACTATGTTGTACAGTATATAGCTCATTTTCTATGTAGTCAGGCAGGGCCCCAGAAGCTCAGAATATACCTTTTACCACCATATATACCAGCTACCAGAAGACAAGAGAGTCCTTAATCCCTTATTAGTGCTGCTATGTTGAACAGTATATAGCTCATTTTCTATGTAGTCAGGCAGGGCCCCAGAAGCTCAGAATATACCTTTTACCACCATATATACCAGCTACCAGAAGACAAGACAGTCCTTAAGAGCCCTTATTAGGGCTACTATGTTGAACAGTATATAGCTCATATGTAGGCAGGCAGGGCCCCAGAAGCTCAGAATATACCTTTTACCACAATATATACCAGCTACCAGAAGACAAGACAGTCCTTAAGAGCCCTTATTAGGGCTACTACGCTGAACAGTATATAGCTCATTTTCTATGTAGTCAGGCAGGGCCCCAGAAGCTCAGAATATACCTTTTACCACCATATATACCAGCTACCAGAAGACAAGACAGTCCTTAAGAGCCCTTATTAGGGCTACTACGCTGAACAGTATATAGCTCATTTTCTATGTAGTCAGGCAGGGCCCCAGAAGCTCAGAATATACCTTTTACCACCATATATACCAGCTACCAGAAGACAAGAGAGTCCTTAAGAGCCCTTATTAGGGCTACTATGTTGTACAGTATATAGCTCATTTTCTATGTAGTCAGGCAGGGCCCCAGAAGCTCAGAATATACCTTTTACCACCATATATACCAGCTACCAGAAGACAAGAGAGTCCTTAATCCCTTATTAGTGCTGCTATGTTGAACAGTATATAGCTCATTTTCTATGTAGTCAGGCAGGGCCCCAGAAGCTCAGAATATACCTTTTACCACCATATATACCAGCTACCAGAAGACAAGACAGTCCTTAAGAGCCCTTATTAGGGCTACTATGTTGAACAGTATATAGCTCATATGTAGGCAGGCAGGGCCCCAGAAGCTCAGAATATACCTTTTACCACCATATATACCAGCTACCAGAAGACAAGACAGTCCTTAAGAGCCCTTATTAGGGCTACTACGCTGAACAGTATATAGCTCATTTTCTATGTAGTCAGGCAGGGCCCCAGAAGCTCAGAATATACCTTTTACCACCATATATACCAGCTACCAGAAGACAAGACAGTCCTTAAGAGCCCTTATTAGGGCTACTACGCTGAACAGTATATAGCTCATTTTCTATGTAGTCAGGCAGGGCCCCAGAAGCTCAGAATATACCTTTTACCACCATATATTCCAGCTACCAGAAGACAAGAGAGTCCTTAAGAGCCCTTATTAGGGCTACTATGTTGAACAGTATATAGCTCATTTTCTATGTAGTCAGGCAGGGCCCCAGAAGCTCAGAACATACCTTTTACCACCATATATACCAGCTACCAGAAGACAAGAGAGTCCTTAATCCCTTATTAGTGCTGCTATGTTGAACAGTATATAGCTCATTTTCTATGTAGTCAGGCAGGGCCCCAGAAGCTCAGAATATACCTTTTACCACCATATATACCAGCTACCAGAAGACAAGAGAGTCCTTAAGAGCCCTTATTAGGGCTACTATGTTGAACAGTATATATCTCATATCCTATGTAGTCAGGCAGGGCCCCAGAAGCTCAGAATATACCTTTTACCACCATATATTCCAGCTACCAGAAGACAAGAGAGTCCTTAAGAGCCCTTATTAGGGCTACTATGTTGTACAGTATATAGCTCATTTTCTATGTAGTCAGGCAGGGCCCCAGAAGCTCAGAATATACCTTTTACCACCATATATACCAGCTACCAGAAGACAAGAGAGTCCTTAATCCCTTATTAGTGCTGCTATGTTGAACAGTATATAGCTCATTTTCTATGTAGTCAGGCAGGGCCCCAGAAGCTCAGAATATACCTTTTACCACCATATATACCAGCTACCAGAAGACAAGACAGTCCTTAAGAGCCCTTATTAGGGCTACTATGTTGAACAGTATATAGCTCATATGTAGGCAGGCAGGGCCCCAGAAGCTCAGAATATACCTTTTACCACCATATATACCAGCTACCAGAAGACAAGACAGTCCTTAAGAGCCCTTATTAGGGCTACTACGCTGAACAGTATATAGCTCATTTTCTATGTAGTCAGGCAGGGCCCCAGAAGCTCAGAATATACCTTTTACCACCATATATACCAGCTACCAGAAGACAAGACAGTCCTTAAGAGCCCTTATTAGGGCTACTACGCTGAACAGTATATAGCTCATTTTCTATGTAGTCAGGCAGGGCCCCAGAAGCTCAGAATATACCTTTTACCACCATATATACCAGCTACCAGAAGACAAGAGAGTCCTTAAGAGCCCTTATTAGGGCTACTATGTTGAACAGTATATAGCTCATTTTCTATGTAGTCAGGCAGGGCCCCAGAAGCTCAGAATATACCTTTTACCACCATATATACCAGCTACCAGAAGACAAGAGAGTCCTTAATCCCTTATTAGTGCTGCTATGTTGAACAGTATATAGCTCATTTTCTATGTAGTCAGGCAGGGCCCCAGAAGCTCAGAATATACCTTTTACCACCATATATACCAGCTACCAGAAGACAAGAGAGTCCTTAAGAGCCCTTATTAGGGCTACTATGTTGAACAGTATATATCTCATATCCTATGTAGTCAGGCAGGGCCCCAGAAGCTCAGAATATACCTTTTACCACCATATATACCAGCTACCAGAAGACAAGAGAGTCCTTAAGAGCCCTTATTAGGGCTACTATGTTGAACAGTATATAGCTCATATCCTATGTAGTCAGGCAGGGCCCCAGAAGCTCAGAATATACCTTTTACCACCATATATACCAGCTACCAGAAGACAAGAGAGTCCTTAAGAGCCCTTATTAGGGCTACTATGTTGTACAGTATATAGCTCATTTTCTATGTAGTCAGGCAGGGCCCCAGAAGCTCAGAATATACCTTTTACCACCATATATACCAGCTACCAGAAGACAAGAGAGTCCTTAATCCCTTATTAGTGCTGCTATGTTGAACAGTATATAGCTCATTTTCTATGTAGTCAGGCAGGGCCCCAGAAGCTCAGAATATACCTTTTACCACCATATATACCAGCTACCAGAAGACAAGAGAGTCCTTAAGAGCCCTTATTAGGGCTACTATGTTGTACAGTATATAGCTCATTTTCTATGTAGTCAGGCAGGGCCCCAGAAGCTCAGAATATACCTTTTACCACCATATATACCAGCTACCAGAAGACAAGAGAGTCCTTAATCCCTTATTAGTGCTGCTATGTTGAACAGTATATAGCTCATTTTCTATGTAGTCAGGCAGGGCCCCAGAAGCTCAGAATATACCTTTTACCACCATATATACCAGCTACCAGAAGACAAGAGAGTCCTTAATCCCTTATTAGTGCTGCTATGTTGAACAGTATATAGCTCATATCCTATGTAGTCAGGCAGGGCCCCAGAAGCTCAGAATATACCTTTTACCACCATATATACCAGCTACCAGAAGACAAGAGAGTCATTGAGAGCCCTTATTAGGGCTGCTATGTTTTAAAAATTGTGTGGAGGCCCAAGAGCTGAGACCTTTTAAAAATTGTGTGGAGGCCCAAGAGCTGAGACCTTTTAAAAATTGTGTGGAGGCCCAAGAGCTGAGACCTTTTAAAAATTGTGTGGAGACCCACGAGCTGAGACCTCTTAAAAATTGTGTGGAGGCCCAAGAGCTGAGACCTTTTAAAAATTGTGTGGAGGCCCAAGAGCTGAGACCTCTCAAACATTGTGTGGAGGCCCAAGAGCTGAGACATTTTAAAAATTGTGTGGAGGCCCAAGAGCTGAGACCTTTTAAAAATTGTGTGGAGGCCCAAGAGTTGAGACCTCTTAAAAATTGATTGTATTAAGCCTAAGAGGTGAGCCATAATTTTTTTCATTAATACAGCAATTCTACGGCGGTTAAGGAGGAGGAGGAGGAGGAGGAGGAGGAGGAGGAGGAGGAAATGGCACTTCATACAGATGGCACTTCACTCTTGGCTGCTTTCCACTGTTGTACAAGCAAAGTCCGGGTCAATCCACTTGCTGTTCATTTTGATTAGCGTCAGCCTGTCGGCACTGTCGGTTGACAGGCGGCTGCGCTTATCGGTTATAATGCCCCCGGCTGTGCTGAACACACCCTTTCTGATAGCACGCTGGCGGCAGGGCAGGCAAGCACCTCCAAGGCGTACAGGGACAGTTCCAGCCACGTGTCCAACTTGGAGACCCAGTAAGTGTAGGTCGCCGAGGGATCGGGGAGGACAGGGGTGTGGTCTGCCAGGTAGTCCCGCAACATCCGCCGATACTTGTCCCTCCTGCTGATAGCGGGCCCCGCAGTGATGGAAGTTGCACGAGGGGGTGACATGAACGTGTCCCACACCTTGGAGAGTGTTCCCCTGGTGGCTGTGGGCCTGATCGATGTTGTCAGACTCTGGGAGACACTCTCCTCTCTGCCGCCAGCGATGCTGGGTGGGAAAATCTGCATCATGTTCTGCAAGAGTTCCCTCTGGTATTCCAGTAATCGATTCGTCCTCTCCTCTACCGGAATAAAAGAGGAGAAGTTATCTTTATACCGGGGGTCCAGGAGTGCGAAGACCCAGTATAGTTTGTTCTCCAATATCCGGACAACACGTATGTCCCGGGAAAAGCAGCCCAGCATGAAGTCAGCCATGTGTGCCAGACTCTGAGTAGGCATGACCTCACTGCCCCCACCAGAAGGATCATTTTCCATTTCCTCCTCTTCCTCCTCCTCTCCGCCCCATCCGCGCTGAACCAATGGGACGCACACAGCCTGACTGCTACCCTCGCCGCCAGCATCCTCTTCCACAGCCACCTCCACGTTGTCCTCCTCCTCCTCATCCTCCTCCTGCAACTGCCACCGAGCAGCAGACAAAAGTGTGGTCTGACTGTCTACCTGCCTTGCGTCTCCTCCTACCCCCATCTCCTCTGTGTGCAATGCGTTCTCCCTTATTGCGATGAGCGATTCTTTAAGGACGCCTAGGAGCGGGATGGTTACGCTCACTATAGCGTCCTCGCTGCTGACCTTCTTAGTGGACTCCTCAAAGATACGCAATACATCGCATATGTCTGCCATCCATGGCCACTCGTGGTTGGCAAACTGAGGGAGCTGAGTTGGAGGCACGCGTGGATGCATCATCTGGTACTCCATCAATGCTTTCTGCTGCTCACACACCCTGGCCAACATGCAATAGGTGGAATTCCAGCGAGTGGGCAGGTCGCACAACAGCCGATGTTGAGGCAAATGGAGGCGTTGCTGGATTTTTTTTTAAGCTAGCAGCAGCTACAGTTGACTTCCGAAAGTGAGCGCACAAGCGCCGCACTTTGACCAGTAGCTCTGCCAGGTTGGGGTAAGTCTTTAGAAACTTTTGTACTACCAAATTAAAAACGTGGGCCAGGCATGGTACGTGATTGAGTTCTGCAAGCTCCAGAGCCGCCACCAGGTTACGGCCGTTATCGCACACGACCATGCCTGGTCCTAGCTGCAGCGGCGACAGCCACATCTCTGTCTGCTGCAATATGGCGTGCCTCACCTCTGCGGCGCTGTGCTTCCTGTCGCCCAAGCTGATGAGCTTAAGCACCGCCTGCTGACGTCTCCCCGTGCCAGTGCTGCAACGCTTCCAGCTAGGGGCTGAGGGCGATGTTAAGGCAGAGGAGGAGGAGGAGGAGGAGGAGGAGGAGGAGGAGGAAGAGGAGGGGGGTCTATCAGAACCTGTGCTGGCAATCTTGGGCGGGGGTGGTATGTAGGCCGTCCCTGTTTGCGACCCCGTCCCCGCTTCCACAACATTCACCCAGTGTGCCGTCAAAGAGATGTAGCGTCCTTGGCCGCAAGCGCTTGTCCACGAGTCGGTGGTCAAGTGGACCTTTGCGCTGACTGCGTACCTCAGGGTCCGCCTGATGTTACGCGACACGTGCTGGTGCAGGGCGGGGACGCCACACCGGGAAAAATAGTGGCGGCTAGGGACGGAATAGCGAGGTGCGGCAGCCGCCATCAGGTCGCGGAAGGCCTGCATCTCCACAAGCCAAAACGGCAACATCTCCAGGGCCAGCAGTTTGGAGATGAGGCAGGTTAAGGCTTGGGCTTGGGGGTGACTGGAGGCGTACTTCCGCCTGCGGTTGAACGCCTGCGAGATGGACAGTTGATGGGACGAGGAGATGGAAGGTGCAGACGAAGATGCGGGGGAAGGGGGGGCTGAAGGAGAAGGCCCCAAAGTAGCCGAGGCAGAGGCAGATGTGGAGGTGTCCTGGCTGGAGGTCTGGACCGCAGTGGCAGCACACAACAAAGGGGAAGAGGCAGTGGCAGCAAGACCGGGCGCAGGTTGTATTGCGTTTGCTCTCTCCCACTCAGCCCAGTGCTTGAATTCCAAGTGACGGCGCATGCCTGAGGTGGTCAGATTGCTCTTCTCAGAGCCCCTACTCAGTTTTGAGTGGCAGATTGCGCAAACCGCGCTCAGTTTGTCATCCGCGCAAACATTAAAAAATCTCCACACCACAGAAGTACGAGGCCTCGATGGGGGAGCTTTGCGCGACTGCCTGCTGCCGGGAAGAGCTTCGGCCCTGCTGGCTGTGGCCTGCCTTCTCTGTCTGGACTGTCCTCTGCCTCTGGACTGTCCTCTGCCTCTTGCTGCCTTATTCGGTGATGCGCAGACCGCATCTCCACTGCTTTCCCCGCTGGACATCACCCCTGTCCAAGTGGGGTCGGTCATTTCGTCGTCCACCACCTCCTCTTCCACTTCCTCTCTCTGCTCCTCCTCCTGCCCACTGGACATTCCAACAGCCTCCCTTGATGGCAACTGCGTCTCATCATCATCGCTCATGATAGCAGATGCTGGTTCCGGGTCCACATCACTAGCAGATGGCGGATACTCAAGTGTTTGGGCATCACTACAAACAAATTCCTCTGCTAGCTCCTGGGATTCTTGCAGCACATCTGGAAAAGGACCCGAAAAGAGGTCCTGGGAGGGGTCAAGGGTGGGCTGACTCTGTTGGCCAGGTTGGGAGGAAGGAGGGTCAGAGTGAGACTGTGTGGATGACTGGGTGGTGGACAAGTGACTGGAAGCGTTATCGGCCATCCATTGCACCACCTGTTCACGCTGCTCAGGCTTTAACAGAGGTGTACCCCGCCCCCCGCATAACTGTCCCATAAAGGCAGGGAAGCTGGATGAGCGTAATGCTGGCTGCCCCTCACCAGCACGCATTGTATCCCCACTGGCTTCAACGCGGTTTGTGCCCCCACCAGCATTTCCGCGCCCCCGTCCTCGTCCACGTCCCTTTGCGCTAGCCCTCCGCATTTCAGACGTTTTACTTTTTTGGCCACGCGTTATGCCAAATATAAAAATATTTTTAAGAAGAACACCTGGCTATACAGCCGTATACTGCCAGAAGGTGAAATGGTGCCTATACGCACTGGGTATATAACAAGGTTTTGTTGGTAAAGAGGACACAAAACAGTAGTGCCAAATATAAAAAATATTTTTAAGAAAAACACCTGGCTATACAGCCGTATACTGCCAGAAGGTGAAATGGTGCCTATACGCACCGTGTATAAAACAGTGTTTTGTTGGCACAGAGGACACAAAACAGTAGTGCAAAATATAGTTTTGTATATAGGTGCTAATACACCACTGAAGTCTTTCTGTCCCTATTCCAGCATCAGCAGCTACCCCTCACTAAAGCAGCCGTTTTGAGCAGAGTGTATATAGTTTTGTATATAGGTGGTAATACACCACTGAAGTCTTTCTGTCCCTATTCCAGCAGCAGCAGCTACCCCTCACTAAAGCAGCCGTAGCTGCAGCACTAATAAGTGCTCAGCTCTTGGGCCTCCACACAATGTTTGAGAGGTCTCAGCTCTTGGGCCTCCACACAATTTTTAAAAGGTCTCAGCTCTTGGGCATCCACACAATGTTTGAGAGGTCTCAGCTCTTGGGCCTCCACACAATTTTTAAAAGGTCTCAGCTCTTGGGACTCCACACAATGTTTGAGAGGTCTCAGCTCTAGGGCCTCCACACAATTTTTAAAAGGTCTCAGCTCTTGGGCCTCCACACAATGTTTGAGAGGTCTCAGCTCTTGGGCCTCCACACAATTTTTAAAAGGTCTCAGCTCTTGGGCCTCCACACAATGTTTGAGAGGTCTCAGCTCTTGGGCCTCCACACAATTTTTAAAAGGTCTCAGCTCTTGGGCCTCCACACAATGTTTGAGAGGTCTCAGCTCTTGGGCCTCCACACAATTTTTAAAAGGTCTCAGCTCTTGGGCCTCCACACAATGTTTGAGAGGTCTCAGCTCTTGGGCCTCCACACAATTTTTAAAAGGTCTCAGCTCTTGGGCCTCCACACAATGTTTGAGAGGTCTCAGCTCTTGGGCCTCCACACAATTTTTAAAAGGTCTCAGCTCTTGGGACTCCACACAATTTTTAAAAGGTCTCAGCTCTTGGGCCTCCACACAATTTTTAAAAGGTCTCGGCTCTTGGGCCTCCACACAATTTTTAAAAGGTCTCAGCTCTTGGGACTCCACACAATTTTTAAAAGGTCTCAGCTCTTGGGCCTCCACACAATTTTTAAAAGGTCTCAGCTCTTGGGCCTCCACACAATTTTTAAAAGGTCTCAGCTCTTGGGCCTCCACACAATTTTTAAAAGGTCTCAGCTCTTGGGCCTCCACACAATTTTTAAAAGGTCTCAGCTCTTGGGACTCCACACAATGTTTGAGAGGTCTCAGCTCTTGGGCCTCCACACAATTTTTAAAAGGTCTCAGCTCTTGGGCCTCCACACAATGTTTGAGAGGTCTCAGCTCTTGGGCCTCCACACAATTTTTAAAAGGTCTCAGCTCTTGGGCCTCCACACAATTTTTAAAAGGTCTCAGCTCTTGGGCCTCCACACAATTTTTAAGAGGTCTCAGCTCTTGGGCCTCCACACAATTTTTAAAAGGTCTCAGCTCTTGGGCCTCCACACAATTTTTAAAAGGTCTCAGCTCTTGGGCCTCCACACAATGTTTGAGAGGTCTCAGCTCTTGGGCCTCCACACAATTTTTAAAAGGTCTCAGCTCTTGGGCCTCCACACAATGTTTGAGAGGTCTCAGCTCTTGGGCCTCCACACAATTTTTAAAAGGTCTCAGCTCTTGGGCCTCCACACAATGTTTGAGAGGTCTCAGCTCTTGGGCCTCCACACAATTTTTAAAAGGTCTCAGCTCTTGGGCCTCCACACAATTTTTAAAAGGTCTCAGCTCTTGGGACTCCACACAATTTTTAAAAGGTCTCAGCTCTTGGGCCTCCACACAATTTTTAAAAGGTCTCAGCTCTTGGGCCTCCACACAATTTTTAAAAGGTCTCAGCTCTTGGGCCTCCACACAATGTTTAAGAGGTCTCAGCTCGTGGGACTCCACACAATGTTTGAGAGGTCTCAGCTCTTGGGCCTCCACACAATTTTTAAAAGGTCTCAGCTCTTGGGCCTCCACACAATTTTTAAGAGGTCTCAGATCTTGGGCCTCCACACAATTTTTAAGAGGTCTCAGCTCTAAGCTTCCCTTACTGCTGGGGTGACACACTGTAACAAACCTCCTCCTGTAAGCTTCCCTGACTGCTGGGGTGACACACTGTAACAAACCTCCTCCTGTAAGCTTCCCTTACTGCTGGGGTGACACACTGTAACAAACCTCCTCCTGTAAGCTTCCCTTACTGCTGGGGTGACACACTGTAACAAACCTCCTCCTTTAAGCTTCCCTTACTGCTGGGGTGACACAATGACACAAGAGGACATGTCTGACCACATCACACACACACACACACACACACACACACACACACACACACACACACACAATGACAATTAGGGGTGGGGTCTATTTTTTTTCCCCCTTGCCTATGCCATCTGTGGTTGTCATTAGGCAACGTGATTTTAAGGGGTGCAGAATTTTGTTCTTCTTTTTTGTACAGTTTGGCTTGGGGTCCATGGCAATGTAGAGGAAAGAAGGTTTCCTTGTCTTGTCTCACTTTACGTAGAAGTAATATTGTGTTTGGAGTGTATTGTTGAGAGGCTGTGATAGTGGCGTAATAGTGCGACTTGGGCGCGTTATATGCACCCAGACATGCTTCCCCTGCTGTCCCAGTTGCATTCCAGCAGTGTTGGCATCATTTTCTGATGTTTCAGGGTGGACTTGGTGACCTCCAAGTGGTCGAATTGAGATTTCCAAGTGTCGAGCATTTTTTTCCCATAGACTATAATGGGATTCGATATTCGGTCGAGTAGTCGAGTAACGCGGTCTATTCGAATCGAAATTCGAAATTTCGAATATTTCACTACTCGCTCATCTCTAATAAAACATATGGTTCACTAAAACACGTGGCCAAGCATGAATGGCAACTCCCCCAACGGACCAAGTTGACCTTGACTATGAATGCCATTATCTGTTAGATGTATTAGTCAACAAGTACATACACATTGGTGACCTTAACCCAACTAAACATGCATGTACTGGCTGTTCTGAGGCTTCACACATCCCTAAAAGCCCATTAGGGGACCACACTCAGCTTGCAAAAAGCATTTGGCCTCAGATTATGCTGGTTGCCATTATTTCAAGGTCAACCTTTCAAGCACCCCAGATCAAGTCTTTCATACCAAAGCACAGCTCCAACCCAAGTGGCCTACAGATAAAGATGGAAGTGTTGGATGTAATTGACTATAAATACATAACAGGCAGTCCTTTGCTAATCTCAATAGTGTCCCTAAAGACTCTCAAAGGTCATGTATGGGCAAGCAAATTAGCAAATGATGAGTCCACACATTGTGCACATTGTTACCTCCACTACAAGACACACCCAAGGGGCATGTGTTAATATATGGCTTTGAGCCTCATTTTACACGTAGCTCACATTTCACATACACACTAACATTACTAACCTGCAGGAATAGTCAGAATGTCCATGTCCTGTCAAGCCGAGTGTCCCTCTAAGGCCACAGGATGTAGCAGGCCCAGCACCATCTCCTCAGCTCGGGTAAATTGAAGTTTAGTGGGGAATCCTCCGCCAGTTTGTAAGCTGAAAAAGATAGTTTAACACATTTAGCAAAATTGTGCCAATACAAGAAGAAGACAAATCCACAAAGTATATATGTACCTGTTATGACGCCGTTTATTTTCTTTCTTCCGTGCTGCATACTTGAGGTCCGATATTTTCCTTTGAATCTGCTCAACATCTTTTAGCTCTTCCCCCGCTGCATTGACCTGTCTGGTGAGCTCCTCCAAAATGTAGGCTTTGCGCTGTTTGCTTGTAGCTTTGGATCTGCGCCCATATAGATCATCATAATACAAGGTGAGCCCACTAGCCAATGCCAGAGTTTGGGCCTCCCCAAACCTGCCACTCAACTGGCCTCTGCGCAATGTGCGCCCTGTTGATTGCAGTTCTGGCTCCTCAGTGTTTGGCGGGAAATCTGGGGACATTCTGGGCTGGCTGTGTTGGGGTGAAATTACGGACTGCTGGCTGGCTGGAGATTGAACAGGACTTGGAAAGGGACTAAGGGTTCGTGGCTGGGTGGCCACTGAAGTAGCAGGTGTAGATGTGGCATATGGTGATTGCCTTGCCACCTGTGCCGGTGGAGAATGTTGCCGAGGAGGAGAGGGTGTGCTGGATGAATTAGGGCTTGGGGCCCTGTGCCTCTGTGGGCCCTTAGATGTGGCATGCCCCTTGGATGTTGTAGGCCAGTCGTGGGGTGATGCAGAGCTTTGGCTTCTTGTCTGATGCCTTGCACTCTTGCCAGAGGTTTTGTAGACCCATGCAGGTGGGGATGGCGACCTTTGGCTTCTTGGCCTTCTTGCCCTGTCGTGGCTTCTTGGTCTTCTTGCCCTGCTGTGGCTTCTTGGCCTTCTTTGCCTTCTGTGGCTTCTTTGCCTGCTGTGGCTTCTTGGCCTGCTGTGGCTTCTTGGCCTGCTGTGGCTTCTTTGCCGGCTGTGGCTTCTTTGCCAGCTGTGGCTTCTTTGCCAGCTGTGGCTTCTTGGCCTGCTGTGCCTTCTTTGCCTGCTCTGGCTTGTTGGCCTGCTGTGGCTTCTTTCCCGGTGGGTTCTGCTCTTCGCCTTTGTTTTTGAGCCACGTGGGGGGGTGATGGGGACCCAGGGGGCTGGGGCTTCGCACCCTCTTTGTACCTTTTTTACCCTCCGTTGGGGTTGGCTTGCTGGCCTGTGGCTGCCTCTTTCCCGCTGGCTCCTTTTTTTTGGTGGTTGTGCTGGGTGCCTTTGGCTGAGCAATGCGGGTTGCCCGCAGCTTAGTTTTTGTCATCTGTGAATGAGTTGTTGGGCCTGCAGAAGGCTCCTGCCGCTTGGATGCCTGTTTGCTGCTGACCTCCTTTGCTGCATTCGCTTGGGATTTTTTTGGTGCCATTACTCACGGACTCTCAAAGAGAATGAGCTGTGTGTCCAGGACCCTTTAAATAAGATTGGCGGGGTCTGACGCTTAAGCGCTCGCGTACGCATGCGTACGGACGTTCGCCCGGCGTGCGGAACCTGGAAACCGCTGGGGCATTACTTATTTGCTGCAGACAAGAGGCAAGATGGCGACCACAATCTTCATCCGCAAACAAGAAGAGATCATCATGTTTGTAAGTGTGTTTTAATACCTTTGATTTGCCATCTAAATGCATGCCTAGCCCTTAAGGAAGCGCAGGAAGAAACGGTTTGTTTAAAAAGTGTCTAAAACTCCGTAGTGAGGGCCCACACGTGCGAACCAACACTGAGGCCAGCTTCAAGGATTGGATTAGGCTAGAAATGTGTCTGTTAATGTCATTTAGCCAAATGATCGATTGTTGACAGATATTTGTATGCAGTTTGAACTAAATCCTATCTTTATTTTGTGTTTTGTAGACCATGCTGGAGCGCAGGTACGACTACCTGCCCAACTCTTTTGAGAAGCGCACTGTCGCCCTGGAGATCATAGGGAAAATACAACATCAGACATCAACATCAACATTAGCAGAATGACCTCTGGCCACTTCCTTAGATTAATGACATATGTCATCATGATTTACATTGCCAACTAACAAACATTCCATCCACAGGTGAGAAACATGTATTTGTCTCAACTGCCAAGTGTCCTTGGTCCTGTCACTGTATTTTTTCTTTGTAAATAGTTTTTAATTTTTAATGTTTTTGAAGTTTTAAATGTTTTTTAAAGTTCCCCAAAAAAGTTTGTAATATTTTTGATACACAAAAAATGTGAAAAAAGCCAAACAAAAATGGCCTTCTAATATAAAAAAATGAAAAAAAAGTTTCAGTGTCATTTTTTTGCACAAATACATTAACAACAAACGAAGGCTAAAATACATATTTAGAGATGAAGATTCAGATGACCGGGAAGTGGTTTTGGTAAGTTTTAGGGACCTAAAATGAAAGAAGAACCTAACCGGGAAGTGGCTTGGGTAAGTTTTAGGGGCCTAAAATGGAAGAACAACCTAACCGGGAAGTGGTTTTGGTAAGTTTTAGGGGCCTAAAATGGAAGAAGAACCTAACTGGGAAATGGTTTGGGTAAGTTTTAGGGGCCTAAAATGGAAGAAGAACCTAACCGGGAATGGTTTGGGTAAGTTTTAGGGGCCTAAAACGGAAGAAGAACCTAACCGGGAAGTGATTTGGGTAAGTTTTGGGGGGTGAAACATAGAAGATGTAGGAAAGCGCAAAGTGGTTTAGCTAAGCATTGTAGTAGAAGTGAGTGAGCCAAATATGTAGGCGAGCACTTTAAGTTTGTAGTGCGCAGGCGCAAGATCTTAAGGATTTACGTCTAGACGATTATTTAGTGAAAAAGGGAAACAGAATCTATTCGTGGAAGGAGACGATAGAAAAAGGACAAAAACTAAAGCCTACGTTGCAACATGAGAAAATGAAACGGAAAAGTCACACTGGAAAATGACATCCTCGTACTCGTACTCTGGCATACGAACGGACGGATACTTTACTGAAGGTTAGCAATACATGCATAGAATCGCTCACACACTCATACGAGAGCAGGAAAATTTAAAAAAAAACAGATCGGCACTAAAACGAAAGTAATTTTTTGTCTCTCTGAATCAACCCTTATGTCCGCAAACCAACTCCTTCTCGGCCAGCGAGAAGCCACCAGGATAGTTGGTACCCCTTCCTGGGCTATCTTGTGCAGCACTCTGCCCAGGAGTGGAAATGGAGGGAATGCATAAAGAAAATTTAACTCGGTCCAAGCAATCGCCAGAACACCTGTGGCAATGGCCAGAGGATCTCTTGAGAGGGAGATGAACCTTGGAAGCTTGTGATTGTGTCTGGATGCAAACAGGTCCAACTCTGGCTGACCCCAGTGGAGACACAGAGCGTGAAAGGTCTTGCTGCTGAGAGACCATTCCCCCAGGCGCGAGACGCCCCTGCTCAGGGAGTCTGCCTCCAGGTTTTCTACCCCGGGAATGTAGACCGCCGGGATGCAGGGAACATTCTCCTCTGCCCAAGCCAGAATATGGGTCACCTCCTTGAGGGCTCTCTTGCTCCGAGTCCCGCCCTGGTGATTGATTTAAGCAACAGCCGTTTGATTGTCCGAGCGAACCTGGATTGCATGACCCCTTAAGTGGGAAGTCAAGCGAAGAAGCACCAACCGGATCGCTCTCAGCTCCAAGAGATTTATGGGTAAGCGGTTCTCCTGCGGACCCCACTGACTCTGGATCTTCTGGGTCTGCCAAACGGCTCCCCAGCCTGTCAGACTGGCATCTGTGATAACTATCTCCCAATAGGGAGTCAGAAAGGACCTGCCCACCAGCAGGTTCCGGGAGTCCAATCACCAAAAGAGGCAGCGAAAATTCTTGTTCCAGAGAATCCTGCATCCGATTCCAGTCGATCAGCAGATTCAATTGCAGAGGTCTCATGTGAAATTGGGCGAAGGGCACTGCCTCGAAGCATGACACCATTAGGCCCACCAATCTCATCCCCAGACGTATTGACGACCGCTGATAAGACAGCAGGGCCTGCACCTGCGTCTGGAGACCCAAAACCTTCTGCTGTGGCAGAAAGACCTTGACCTGAGTGGTGTCTATCGTCATTCCCAGGAAGGATCTCACTGTTGAGGGAGTGATAAATGACTTTGGGTAATTGATTGCTCAGCCGAAGGCCTCTAGGGTTGACAACACCGTCCGAGTATCGCTCTCGGGCTGCTGAAAGACCGGGCCGCAATCAGCAAATCGTCCAGATAGGGCAGTACACGAATGCTCTGGTTCTTCAGGATGGCCATGATGCCCGCCAGCACCTTGGTGAAGACGCGGGGGGGCTGAGGAAATGCCAAATGGAAGTGCCACAAACTGGTAATGCTGATCCTCCAGAGCAAACCTCAGGAACCTCTGATGCCCCTGGAAAATCGGGATGTGCAGATAAGCATCCCTGATGTCCACCGTGGTCATGAAGTCGCCGGGCCGAAGCGATCTCACCGCCGACCGTAAGGTTTCCATGCGGAAATGTCTGACTCTTACAAACCTGTTGAGACCCTTCAGGTCCAGGATTGGCCTTAACATTCCGTCCTTCTTGGGAACCGTGAACAGATTGGAGTAAAAACCTTGACCCTGTTCCTGACGAGGTACAGAGCAAGTCACACCTAACCGTAGGAGGTGTTGCATGGCCATTCTCAAGCCCTGAGCCTTCAATGGGTGTTGGTATATCCGAGACCGGAGAAATCTTGTGGGCGGCCAGACGGCTAGCTCTATCTTGTAACCGGAGGACACAACCTCCTGAATCCACCGATCCGAGACGTGCCATCTCCAAATTTGAGCAAACAGCAGAAGCCGTCTCCCCACCCGGATGGGTGAGGGCGCCCCCTCATACCTGAGGGAACTTGGCAGGGGGCTTGGACTTGGCTCCCCAGGTGGGATTGGGTCGGCCGCGGGACCTACCTCTACCCCAGGTATCTCTGCGGCCACCTGGAAATGTAGAGCCTCTTCCTCCTAGAAAGGAACGATAGGCAGAGGTATTCCGAAAGGACCGGGCAGGTTTACGTCTCTGAGGGAGTCTACAATCCTTGACCAGAAGGTCCAGGTGCTCCCCAAACAGCCTGTACCCCACAAAGTGGATACTCTTAAGCGACTTCTTGGGCGTGGCATCAGCCGACCATTGCCGCAGCCAGAGCAAACGGCGGAGGACAACAAGCAGGGCCGAAATCCTGGCACCAAGCCGGACCCCATTGTCCATGGCAGAGGCAACAAAACCAATTAATTCCAAGCAGGCCTTGAGTTCTTTATACTCCTCTGCCTGCTTGCGAGCCTTAGCTCTATCCACAAGATGTCTCACCTTTTTCCTGATGGCTAGAGAGACAATCGCCGCGGCACACACAGGGCGAAAGAGAGCACCGGCAAAGGTGAAAGCATGGCAGACCAGCTGATCCATGCGCTTGTCAGCCGGGTCACGTAAGGAAGCAGTATCAGGTGACGGCATAACAGTAGTGTTGGACAACCCCGACACAGGGGAATCCACCTCGGGAGGGCGAGACCATAGCCGAACCAGCTCCTCAGGGAAGGGATACCGCCTATCCAGGCCCTTAGGCACCGACGGTAACTTGTTAGGCCTCTCCCATTCCTTGAAAATCATGTTAGAAAAATGGGCCTGCTCAGGAAAGACCCGCCTTTGTCTTTCAGGCCTAAAGAAATCACCCTGCTTCCTTAGCCGCTCTGGGAGAAACAATGTGTAGTGTCTCAAACACCGAGGTAAACAACTTCTCCGTATCATCCGTGAGCCACGCATCCCCGTCCGAGGAAGAACCAGACATACTGTCATCGCCAGCAGAATAATCCACAGTGGAACGGAAATCACCTGGCAACTCACCTTCCTCCACAGAGCCCAAATCATCAAAGAGATCGCCATTATCCGAGTAAACAGGCTCGATGTGCCGTTTCTTACTCTTGGCCTTTTTAGGAACCGTCCGCGAGATCTGTCTCTCGATATTGGCCAGCCTATGCGCCAAATCAGCATGAGACCCCCTGCTGGTTCCCCCCTCACTGGGGGCTGAGTGCAGCAGCGGAGGGTCCGGAGAGGCCGCAGGGATAGGGGCAGGGATGTCCGCCCGGTCATGGTCCAAAATAATGCCCCTGGCGCAAGTGGTACAAACGGTGCTGAATCCGCCCAGAGGATTCCTACTGCACAAGGGGCAGAGCTTTTCCTGCCCAAATGGGGCCCCCAGTTCACTATCCCCAGATGCCTCCATTATGGTGATTAAAAATGGTGAATCGGTAAGGTTACAAGACACTAACGGCCCAAACCAATAATGATCCCTCTTAAAAAAAAAAGGGGGGGACTGGGAGGAACCACAACCCTCAACCACAAAGCCCACGGCCTATACAAGAGAAGGGAGAGAGGCCCATCAGCATAAGCAAAGGCATTTGGCATAATAAACAGTCATGCAAAAAGAGGGACTCACGACACCAACAGAGGGACAGGCGCTGGAACCGTTGCAGTCTCTGACGAAAGATCCCCCAGCAACAGCAGAAGAATGGGCGCAGAAAGCAGCCAGCGACAGTAGGCCCCACCGCAGCAGCAGCACACACACAGAAACGAGCCTTCCAGAGCATTCCTCAAGGGGCGGGCGGCGCCGTGATGACGCGGAACGCGTCAGAGCCCGGCTCCGCCCCCTCCGGCGGCGCAAAAAGACGCGCCCGCCCATCGCCAGCTCTGCCCAAGTTAGCCTCATGCAGCATGGCCTACACGGCCATAAAAAATGGCCGCGGAGATCCGCGGCCCACCGTGCAGTGGAGCAGTCGCCTCACCTCACAGCGCCGCACAGCGGCGTCTACCCCCCTGTCACGGACAGCGCCGCAACAGCCCGCAGGGTATGGAAACCCCTCAAACAGGCAGCGACGGGGGGCGTGGCCTGGCCATGAAGGAGTGAGGACGTGCTGCTGCTAGCTCTGCCTCATACCCGGACTAATTAGTAGATCACAGACCCTTCTGGCCCCCCTGCCCGGAGCCATGGGAAGTGGGAAGAAGAGGAGACCCGGGACCTCCACCCGGAAGCCTTCCAGGAAGGATATTGGGGCATATTTCAGCCGCAAGGACCTGGCGGACCGAGGAGCCCAGCAGACCAAGATGGCGTCTGGTCATTCGTGTGAGGAGAAGGAACGCTCGGGGGCCCGCCGCAGGAAAACAAGAGTGGACCCAGGAGGTGAGATGCCCCTCGATGCCCTGTCCCCATTACCTGCCGTGGGTCGGGTGTCCCCCTCCATATGCCCGGCGGCTGAGGCGGACGCGGGTGGCGCCGGAGTGATGCCGCCGTCATGTCGGCAGATGGACCCAGAGAGCGGGAGCCGTGCTGAGGCTGGAGGCGGCTCGGGGCCTTCCCCGCTGGGACCCCAACAGACCTCCGTCCCCCCTGCCCCGTCGAAGGGAGCCCTCGTGGAGACCGGCGGTGGCCGGGAGAAGACGCCGGCGGAGGGTGGTGACGTCATCGGCGAGCAGGGAGCTGGGGACCCGGGCTGTGCTGGGCTGCTGCCTATGTGCTCCTCACTGCCTGCTGCTGTTCCTCAGCCCCAGCGGAGCACAGCTTCTCCCACTGCCACCAATGTGAGGCTGCAATCCCCAGCAGACGACTTAAAGGGGCAGGACACCCTGAAATCCCCTTTCTGGCTGGACCCCTCAGCTCCGGAGTGGCCGTCGCCGGCGCAGCCCAATCAAACCCCACACTCCTGGGGAGACAGTCCGGGCCCAAACACAAGAACTGTGTGGGCAGATGTCCATCGGGCCCCTGGGTGGCCTGGGCCTGGCCAATCCCCTCAGTCCTCTGTCGATGCTGTGCCCCTGGAGTGGTCCCCGGGCCCCGGTGATGATCCCCCGAGTGAAGCATTCCCCTCCTATGTGGCCGGGGTGAATCCAGGAGGACCGGACCCTGCAGAATTGCCCTCCACAGGCATGGCGCCTGGTGAATCCTCATACGGGATGCCCTCGATCCACACTTCCACAGGGAAGCAGCTTCCGCAGCCTACTATTGATACCTCCCTGAGAGACTTACTTCATAGTCTTCCGACCAAAGCTGAACTAAAGGCTGACCTGGAGGCCGTGGCTACCAGAATTGAACGTGCCTTGCGCCGGGAAATCGAAGATTTGCAACAGAAGTCCTCCGCCTTGGACACTAAAGTTGTTTCTTTGGAAGAGTCCCGCCTAGATCATGACTCGCGCCTGTCAAACCTTGAAAGAAATCAGGAGCTGCTCCACCAGCAACTGGTGGAGGTTAGACTTCAGACGGATGATCAAGAAAACAGGAACAGACGTAACAACTTGAAGCTCCGGGCATCCCGGAATCGGTCAGATCGGAGGATCTACGCACATGGGCAACGGAGTTATTCAACGATTTGTTGGGGCGCCCGCTGGACACTGAGTTGATTCTAGACCGGATTCATCGGGTCAATGGACGCCCGGCCGGTGACCCTCAGGCCCCCAGAGACGTTCTCTGTAGGGTTCATTTTTTCCTCATTAAAGAAGACATCCTGCGATCTGCCTGGGAGAAGGGGAGAATCACCTGGAAGGGATCACAAATCGCAGTTCTGCCTGATGTCTCTCGTCGAACCTTGCTGATGAGACGTGTGCTACGGCCCCTTCTCGATGGGATACGGGAAGTTGGAGCTTCCTATAAGTGGGGACATCCATTTCATCTTATTGTTCGGAAGGACAATTCCTCGTATACTCTCAGAAGCAAGGCAGATTTGCCCGGAGTGTTTATTTTTCTAGGCCTGGATCCTTTCCCGATACCGGACTGGTTGGCTTTTGACCCCCTGCCCCCTCTGCCGCAGCGAGCCCCGCGGAGGCCCCGGCCGGCTCGGGATCGAGCGCGAGGTGCCCCTGGCCCGATCCGGGGCCGCTAATCACTATAACTCCTGTTCCGGGACTTTTCACGTTACCTCCCCCCAACTCCTGTCTTATGGGCGATTCCTGACGGGACTCTGACTACTCCGATGCCCCCTTGCTCCTTCGTCCCTCCTTCCCCCCCCCCCCCTTTTTTTTTGGACATTCTGCCATGGACTTTGCATTTTTAAGGGTCTCTGAGTTGGCTTGCGTATTATAGTTTAATCTTGTTACTTGAAGAGCCCTATGACCTGGTTGGTGTGGATACTCGGGCTTCCCTTCCTCCCCGCGGTCCACTGTGCGGCTGTCGCGGTGGGCTGGGGGGTGGATGACATGCCTGTCGGGGCGGGTGGTGGGGTTGGGGGACGCCTAGTGGGTTACGCCCTGGTTGTCGAGAGGAGGGGGGGTCCTCTCTGACTTTCTGTTACTGGTATCCCTCTGGGAGGGGGAGGGTCAATTCGATTATAACTGTTGTGAGACGGTTTCGGGGACCTGGTAGGTTGTGAAGATTTCTTCCCCCTGCTCGTTGAGGGCTGCGGGAGGCTCGTGGTTTGGCAGTGGCTTTCCTTAGGTGAATGGATCTCTTCTCATCCTGGATGGAAGGGTTGGTCAGGTGGGTTGATTGTTGGTTGGGTATAATTGGGTTGGCTCCTGAGTTGCTTGGCCACCTTCCACAACAAGTTTCCCCGCACTGCTCTACCGGACTCTGACCGGTGAATAGTGCGTGGTGGTTGAGGACACCATCCTCATTACTTCTGCCTGCCCTCCTCTGTAAGGAAGGGCTCTTTGGGCTTTTTTCTAATCTTACTGTTGTTCCTTTCCCCTTCCTTTCCTACTCCTTTCCCTTTTTTATCTCTGTTTTCCTCTGGGCCTTAGGTCCATCTCCTGGTGTGTGTTTGTTCAGTGTCCCGCTTCGCCCCCCCCCGGGAAGCGGTTCCTGCCGCGGGTCTCGCCCCTCCGGTACCCCTGGCCTTCTGCTTCTATAGGGCATTGGGGTACACTTCCTTTGCCCTATAGCCCCGGCCTAGGACGGGTATGGCAGACCTTAAGATTTGCACTTTCAACGCCAAGGGGCTGAATATCCCGGAAAAGAGGGCAAAAATATTGTACGGTTTTCATAAGGAACGGGTCGACATTCTCCTACTTCAGGAGACTCATTTCTGTCAGGGGAAAATCCCGGAGCTCAAAAGTAGATACTATGATAAATGGTTTCATAGTCCGAACCCGGAAAACAAATCTAAAGGGGTCTCTATAGGTATCCATAAAGCTGTCCCCTTGGAAACATTAGAATCTAAAATAGACCCCAATGGTAGATTTATATTCCTCCGTTTTACAATGTGTGGGGCTATGTATACCCTTGCTAACCTTTATCTCCCCAACCAGGCTCAGGTGGAGGCGGGCATTGAGATTTTGCATGTTTTGGAGGGATTTGCGGAGGGCACCTTGGTGATCGGGGGCGATTTCAATCTGGCCCTAGACCCGAGACTTGATTCCTCCCAGGGTAAGTCAGCCATACCTTTTTCTAAGTTAAACAGCCTCCGGAGTGCTCTCCGTACCCTTCAGGTGGTCGACACCTGGAGGATCCAGCATGGGGGGGCTCGGGATTACACATTCTTCTCCCACCCCCATAACACGTATAGTAGGCTAGATTACATCTTCCTTAGCCACCACGCACTCTCATATGACCCTGATACCTCTATAGGTCGGATCCTCTGGTCGGACCATGCCCCTGTCTTCTTGAGCCTCCCGATCCCAGACATGATTCCCAGACAATACAATTGGCGCCTGAACGACAATTTATTAAAAGATGACGTTTGTTTAGCTGACGTTAAGGCGTCCATTAGACATTTCTTCTCTGACCATGCGATTGACCCGACCCCGCTGCCATTGCAGTGGGAGGCCCTTAAATGTGTGTTGCGTGGAATTTTTATCAAACATGGGTCTAGGCTCAAGAGGGACAGGGCGCATCGGATTAGGGAGGCACTGACGCGCATTGGGGAGTTGGAGGAGACGCACAAGACCTCTCCCACAGGCACTGTTTTGAGGGAGCTACTGGATGCTAGGCAGGGCCTTAAGACCCTGTACGATCAGTGCTTTCTTAAGTATCGTGATAGGTTCAGAGCCCGTATCTACGAGCACTCGGATAAATGCGGCAGGATGCTTGCTAGATCTCTTCACCCTAGACAAGGTTGTACTTTCATTCCGGTCCTAAAAGGGAGTGACGGCACGGAATCTCACAAGACGCCACAGATAGCGGGTGAATTCCAGGCCTTCTACTCCAAACTCTATAATCTCGGGTGCCCCTCCACGCGGGATGGGAGGGTGGGGACCAGTGGCGCAATCTCAGCTTATGTTCAGGAGACAGCCCTCCCAACACTGCCTTCAGCAGATGGTGAATTTTTAGAGGCTCCATTTGACCTGGAGGAGGTGAGTCGGGCAGTCAAAGGGGCCCCTGTAGGTAAAAGTCCCGGCCCTGATGGGTTCACCCCCAGATTCTACAAAACGCTTGGGGCTCTCCTCAACCCCTTTCTAGTTAAGGTATTTAACTCCATTTCAGTTGACTGCCCCTTCCCGAGACAGGCCTTGGAGGCACACATTGCGGTCATCTTGAAGCCTGGTAAAGATGCCACCGTGCCTGGAAGCTATAGACCGATTTCACTAATTAATGTGGATCTCAAAATTTACGCTAAAATCATCGCTCTGCGGATGCAACCTCTGCTCTCCACTTTGATCCACTTAGATCAGGTGGGGTTTGTCTCGGGAAGGGAGGCGAGAGACAACACCATCAAGGCGATATCTCTGGTCAATCATGCGCAGTCACGTAACGTACCGACATGTCTACTGGCGGTTGATGCGGAGAAAGCATTTGACCGGGTACACTGGGGATTCCTGGAGGCTACTCTAAGTCAGATTGGGGTGGGCCCGGTCATGTTATCCAGAATAATGGCCCTTTACCGAGAGCCCACTGCGAGAGTGAAGGTGAATGGCTCTCTGTCGGGTTCCTTCCCGATTCGGAATGGCACCCGGCAGGGCTGCCCTTTGTCCCCGTTGCTGTACGTATTGGTGATGGAACATCTTGCCAATGCACTAAGGGCCAATCCATCGGTGCATGGGGTCGTGTGTGGAGGGAGTGAGCACAAGCTCTCTCTCTTCGCGGATGATTTACTCATGTATGTGACTTCACCCCACATTTCTATGCCTTCTATCTTATCCGAGTTCAGGCGCTTTGGCGACTTGAGTAACTTTAAGGTGAACTTGTCCAAGTCTGAGATCCTGAATGTATCTTTGAACGCTCAGACCCGGCTCCTCATGCAGGCTGACTTCCCCTTCAAGTGGCAGAGGGAGGCCATCACGTACTTGGGGGTCCAGCTGCCCTCAGATTTAGGGAAGCTGTACCAGCTTAATTACGCTCCACTTCTCCATTCTACGGCCACCTCCCTTGCCTCCTACCACAAGAAGCAGTACTCATGGTTAGGCCGTGTTAACATCCTTAAGATGGACATCCTCCCCCGATTCCTCTACATATTTCAGACAATTCCTTTGGCCCCTGAGCGAGGGTTCTTCCAATCTTTACAAAGATGCTTTTTTAAATTTATTTGGGGTAATGGGAGACCCAGAGTCGGGAGGGATACACTCTTTAGATCCAAACCTGGGGGAGGACTGGGGGTCCCGGATATTAGGACCTATCACGCTGCTTCGGTACTAGTGCGCTTGTCGGACTGGTTTCATCACCAGGATGACAAGGGCTGGGTGGCTATTGAGAGGGCGATTTCTCCTCTCAACCTGACGGCCCTTCCTTGGGTGACCCCCCTAGATAGGCCCGGACCCCAGGAGCTGCCATACTTGGCTGTTCCGTTGCTGAAGGTTTGGGATGGATTCTTAAGGCGAGGAAAACTCTCACTAAGACCGGGCCCCCTTACCCCGTTGTTTGACAACCCAGCCTTCCCCCCGGGCTTACACTCTGGGTCCTTTCTTGTGTGGGAGGCCTCTCGGGACACTAGGCTCCGGGACATAATGACGGAGGCGGGCCCCCCTTCCCTGTCCGATCTGGGAGTTAGGAGCGGGCTGCGTAACGTCTCATGGCTCTTACATGCTCAACTGGTGGACTTTGTCAGGTCTCTCGGTCCATCCCCGAATTTTTCTCGCTCATTGACCCCCATGGAAAACCTTCTCCGGGACCCCTCTCCCCCTACACATGTGATCTCTGCTTTGTATAAGATCCTTCGGGATGAGGAAGAGGGTGAGGGCCTGCCACGATTTTGCCGGAAATGGGAGGAGGACCTGGGACAGATGTTCGAGCCCGAGGACTGGGAGAAGTCCTTTGCACTAACTCACAAACTTTCAGTAGCATCTCGAGCTCAGGAGCGTAACTATAAGATCCTTGCAAGATGGTACAGATGCCCCTCAGACCTAATTAAGTTTGGCGGGGTGGACTCCGGTGATTGCTGGAGATGCACCGGAGCCCCCGGAACCATGCTGCATATTTGGTGGGAGTGCCCGTTGGTGAGGACTTTTTGGGAACGGGTGTTCGACATGTATGAGCACCTGTCTCTTGAGGGGCTTCCCCGGACTCCACAGGTTGCCCTGTTATCCATGCTCCCGGGGTCAGTGTCATCTTGCAAGAAGGGGCTGTTGAGGCACCTTCTTACTGCTGCTAGGTCAGTGATCCCCAGACACTGGCGCACTCCTGCTGTTCCATCTGTACTGGAGTGGTATGGGGAGGTGGAGTCTATTAAAAGGATGGAGGAGCTATCACTGGAGGGGGTGGAGGGGGGTGCCCGGCGGTTCCTTGAGACTTGGACTCTTTGGGAGGTCTCCCGAGAGTCTCTTGCTTTTCGGACGCTGCTGGAGCGTGACTGAGCCCCGGGTAGTGTTGGGGGAGAGTTGGGTCGCCTGGAGGTTAGTTGGTTGGGACTCCCGGGGTGGGTTGGAGCGGGGATGTGATGTGTTGTGTTGTCGGTGTGCTCGTACTTCCCGAGCTTGTCTGTCTTGTTAGTCTGGTGTTTTTGTCCTCCCTGCTGTTTTTCCCCCCTTTTTTCTTGTTCTTGTCTGCTCCTACGCTCTCCCTTTCTTTTTCCCCCCTATACCTTTCTAGTTTTCTCTCTTTTATAGCTTTCCTTACGCTTGGGGCCACGGGAGGGACAGGTGTGGTCTCGATGTTCTGTTAGGCTGGAGGTTGGCATCCACGGGGGATGAACTTGGGTTGGCCTTAAGCCTAGGTGATGAGCGGGGGCCGCGGGCCTCGGTGTTGGGACTGCGCCCCTGCTACCCCTGATCTCTCAAGTATGTTATTGGACCTGGCCTCCTTGGTTTGTCCTGGATGTATTATTGAATGCCTGCTGTTCCGCCCCGCTCCCGTAACTCTCTTTGTATGTTAACTACTCCTTTCTGTACTGTTTTATATCTTCTTTGCAAAACTCAATAAAGATATATTGAAATAAACAGGCAGCGACGAGGGAGCGAGGGAGGTAAGCATGTCATGCTCCAAGGTCCAGCTGAGCCAGCGCGGAGCCATAGTGAAACACACAATAAAAACACAAGTGCCAAGACCAATAAAGCTTGTGGGCAGGGAGGGTACATTAAAAACAACTAGTGGTCCCCCCCAGGCTCACCATAAGCCTGTGGCCGGCTACCCTTTAATATAGGGTCTGCGGTCCAGAGCCTAGCTCTGCCGAACGCCCGACCCCGGCGTTCACCCTACCGTCACGATCCCGTAGCAGCCAGCGGCTGGGAGGCAAGAGTGGGTCAGAAGGGATCAGTGGAAATAGGGCCTGCAGCGGCCGGCGGGCTAGGAGGCCCCGCTCTGCTGCCAATGTCTGAGAGAGTATCCAAACGATCTTCTGCAGCCGAGACTGCAAGATAAACAACTGGGGAATGATAGAGGGACACCTGCCTTTATAGGGGGCCAGGAGGAGCTGCATCTTTTGATATCTTGCAGTCGAGCGCCCCCTGGGGGCGGAATACCCACATGTCATCACTGGGACGACCTGGACTGGATATAGGGAAAAAATGTGTATTTTCATGAATGGCATTTTCATAAATTCCTGAATGGCAAAAATAAAAAATTGTTGGACATAAAATAAATCCGAGCAGATCCCTTGCACTCCTCCTCCTCTGCCCAGCGATCACCGGAATCTGACAGCTGAGCCGTCAGGAGCCGGGTTGACGCCTGCCGGGTGACATCGTTCACCCTGCCCCCAAAGGGAGGGGAAGAGGGCCTGGCGGGCTCTCTCCTGAAGACTAATGAGCCCTGGAGGGGGGATCAGAGGCCCCCCGTGTGAAGAGAAGAGCCGGTGGGAGTGATTGCACATGAAGGTGAGTAAATGTCATTTTTCTTTTTAACAGGAGAAGCTGGCGGCAGCTAAAGGGGGGCCTATTCCGGGCACCCTCCTGCAACTGGAGGACCCCCGAGTGAAGAGGAGACCTTGCCGGATCGAACAAGGGGTCAGGTGAGCTTTTTTCTTTACTTTGGCAACTAGCAGGGGGGGAAAACCAGACACATAGAATTTATGTGGCTGGCATTTAACAGTTGGAGAGGCAGCCATGTAAATTTTACATGGCTGGCAATAAAAGGGTTAAACTTTCCAGGTCAATAGAGGCATTTGTCATGTTTTTGATCTACTGCTTTTCCCCCTTTTGGAATAAACATGTAAATTCTGTCCCCATTTACTTATCAGCATGCTGTTTACAAGTTTCTAATATTCCTGGTACTGGGTTGCTCAAGTAGGAGTGGCTTTCCCGGCCTTGAGTACAGTCCGTAGTATACCTTCTGAATAAAAAAATCTGAATCCTTCCACTGACAAGGGTGAGCCCCTCCCCAACCCCAACATAGTAGAGCTTGGAAAAACCAGGCAGCAGTAACAACAGACATCTCCCCAGGTTAAAATGCTGTCGGTAACTTTTTAGCTACTGGAACACAAGACTATGATCCACTCCTGAAGAGGCTGAATTATAGCAGGAAAGCTTAAACCTGTGAGCTCAGAAATGTGGAGCATCGTCTCTGCTTTGGCCAATCAGATGATTATCAAGCCAAAGTCAGGAAGTCTCTGCTCTCTACAGCAAACAAAGCAGTTTGTGTACTGTTGCTAAGATAAGCACAATGTTTGAAACATGGAGTTACAAACAAATAAAGAGACAAAACAAATAAGCTCAGCACTTTGAAGAAACCGTTTTGGCACACACTAATGGAACACTTTTAAAAATCTATTGACTGTGGAATTACTTATATTTTTATCATTTACACATAAATCATCCCAAAAAATAACAATGTTGATTTCTGTTGTTTATAATGTGTTGTGTAAATTACCTGATGACAGACAGTGTGTAAACCATTAAGCTGTATAGTTATTGTTTGTCTACAAGTTATTGATCCAATTCAAATGCAATTTAAAACTCAAGGTTGGATACTAATTGGCTGCAGTTCAGGGGGTTACTGTTACTTTCATTTCAAATTGTTCTGTTAGTCGCATTTCAAGCTTCTTCTTGATTAATGTCTAGGCAAGCTCGGAATATACATTTTTAAAGTGGAAAAAAATCAATTTTTTAAATATTTTATCTACTGTCAGCTTCAAACAATACAAGTAATCAAATGTGCCTATATCACCACACATTAATATTTCTATTCGTTTCCCTAAAAGGGAAGCATCATAACAGGTCAGTGCTGATTTCATTATCTTATCCAATATGATGTAGACAAAATAAGCACTCCTACTCAGTTTCTACTCGATACCAATTCCTCTTAGTATAATAATAATGATCAAAATAATAAAAATCAGAACTTGTAGATAATTTGAATGTAGCATATTGTTTTTTTCGTCACTAATTTAGTTTCTGTTCACACTTGCCATGAGCAGTTTACTGTGAGCCACGTAGGCAGACATGACATGTGGTCTTCAGCAGAGACAGAAGCTCAGTCGCTGGAACAGCAACTGGTCAGAGTTGGCAGCAGAATTGGAACCCGATGTGGTCCCAACATGGCAAGGTCAGCAATAGGCAATAGGCACCTGGCGGAATTCAGAAGTTACAGAGTTGCCAACAGGATATCCAGAATGAAGAGGCAAAATGATTAGGCTCAGGAACTGGCTGGAACAGCATGGCAGCCTGGGCAAACAATATGTGATGTGCTCTTTCTGTAGGTGGCTCATTTACTAGCCATCTGCATGTCCCAATGCTAGGCAACAGGAAATCCAAGGGAACTGCTCCACCGGAGGTAACTTGGTGGATGGCAGTGCTTCCTATGCCACTGCCTGTGGTTACTGAGCAACACAGGGTGAAAAAAGTATTGTGCCTGCCTTGTATTCTACTTCAAGGGTGTTTCTTAAATAGGACAGGGTCTCCCAAAGCTGTAGTGGTTATTTTCAGGGGATGTCATATTTTTCCATAAACAATCTACATATGTTCTTCACTTTATTTCCTAATTTAATAAAACTATTGTAATATGGCAGCCCAACTCCCTCTTTGTATGATTAAGGGCTTTCACAGGCCGAAACGCGTCACGTGGTGTACCTGGAGGAAGCGGGTGGGGTGTTTCTATTGGTTTGCTGACACATTGCATGGATTTTATGTTTGGATCTAATACGTTTTATCGAACTGAGCAAAAGCTACGTTTTACCTTGAAGCTGGACACCCTTGCTTGAATACAATGGAAATGTCTCAAGAGGTTTCTTAGTCCGTGCTGGGAAGGTGCTTCCAAAGGGTGAGCTGATTACTTTGCAACTTTCCTGCATGAGGCTCCCCTGCATTTGCACGGCTCCACAATATGACACGTGACGCCTGTGTCATATTGGCATGATGGGTTGCTAGCATGCAGAGGTACCTGATGACCTGGGCAAGAAATGGCCCTAACTGTGACCAGGAGACTTCTGGCCCTGGTGCCCCAGGCAATTGCCTTATCTGTCCCGTTAAAACAACTGGAGCTTATTTTGGGATGGGGCTTATATTTAAAGCATCCTCAAAAATCCTGAAAAGTCATGCTACTGCTTATTTTCGGGAAAGGTTTTAGTTTCGGGGAAACAGGGTACTACTGTAAGTACTGTAGCTGTCATTGTAGGTTATAAACTGACTTAGCAGAATAAAGTATTCTTTTTCTTTACTATTCATTTACTTATCTACTACTATGCTACCATTGACATGCCCCCATCCCATTCCCCATATAGGCAGTGTGGCATCCCCCCTTCCATTCCCATATATGCAGTGTGGCATCCCCCATATAGGCAGTGTGACATGCCCCCATCCCATTCCCATATAGACAGTGTGGCATCCCCCCTCCCATTCACATATAGGCAGTGTGACATTCCCCCCTCCCATTCCCATATAGGCAGTGTGACATTCCCCCCTCCCATTCCCATATAGGCAGTGTGACATTCCCCCTCCCTTTCCCATATAGGCAGTGTGACATTCCCCCATCCCATTCCCATATAGGCAGTGTGACATGGCCCCATCCCATTCCCCATACAGGCAGTGTGACATTCCCCCCTCCCATTCCCATATAGGCAGTGTGACATTCCCCCTCCCATTCCCATATAGGCAGTGTGACATGGCCCCATCCCATTCCCCATACAGGCAGTGTGACATTCCCCCCTCCCATTCCCCATATAGGCAGTGTGACATGCCCCCCATCCCATTCTTCATATAGGCAGTGTGACATTCCCCCTCCCATTCCCATATAGGCAGTGTGACATTCCCCCCTCCCATTCCCCATATAGGCAGTGTGACATGGCCCCATCCCATTCCCCATATAGGCAGTGTGGCATTCCCCCCTCCCATTCCCATATAGGCAGTGTGGCATACCCCCTCCCATTCCCCATACAGGCAGTGTGACATGCCCCCCATCCCATTCTTCATATAGGCAGTGTGACATTCCCCCCTCCCATTCCCCAATATAGACAGTGTGACATCCCCCCTCCCATTCCCATATAGGCAGTGTGGCATTCCCCCTCCCATTCCCATATAGGCAGTGTGACATTCCCCCTTCCATTCCCATATATGCAGTGTGGCATCCCCCCTCCCATGCCCCACATAGGCAGTGTGACATACCCCCTCCCATTCCCATATAGACAGTGTGGCATCCCCCCTCCCATTCCCCACATAGGCAGTGTGACATTCCCCTTCCATTCCCATATAGGCAGTGTGGCATTCCCCCCTCCCATTCCCATATAGGCAGTGTGACATCCCCCCTCCCATTCCCATATAGGCAGAGTGACATCCCCCCTCCCATTCCCATATAGGCAGTGTGACATCCCCCCTCCCATTCCCATATAGGCAGTGTGACATCCCCCCTTCCATTCCCATATAGGCAGTGTGACATTCCCCCTCCCATTCCCATATAGGCAGTGTGACATCCCCCCTCCCATTCCCATATAGGCAGTGTGACATTCCCCCTCCCATTCCCCATATAGGCAGTGTGACATGCCCCCATCCCATTCTCCATATAGGCAGTGTGACATGCCCCCATCCCATTCTCCATATAGGCAGTGTGGCATTCCCCCCTCCCATTCCCCATAAAGGCAATGTGGCACTCCCCCCCATCCCCCCTCCCATTCACATATAGGCAGTGTGGCATTCCCCCCTCCCATTCCCCATAAAGGCAGTGTGGCACTCCCCCCCATCCCCCCTCCCATTCCCATATAGGCAGTGTGGCATCCCCCCTCCCATTCCCATATGGGCAGCGTGACATTCCCCCTCCTATTCCCATATAGGCAGTGTGGCATCCCCCCTCCCATTCCCATATAGGCAGTGTGGCATCCCCCCTCCCATTCCCATATAGGCAGTGTGGCATCCCCCCTCCCATTCCCATATAGGCAGTGTAACATTCCCCCTCCCATTCCCCATATAGGCAGTGTGACATGCCCCCATCCCATTCCCCATATAGGCAGTGTGACATGCGCACATCCCATTCCCCATATAGGCAGTGTGACATTCCCCCTCCCATTCCCATATAGGCAGTGTGACATTCCCCCTCCCATTCCCATATAGGCAGTGTGACATTCCCCCTCCCATTCCCATATAGGCAGTGTGACATTCCCCCTCCCATTCCCATATAGGCAGTGTGACATCCCCCCTCCCATTCCCATATAGGCAGTGTGGCATCCCCCCTCCCATTCCCATATAGGCAGTGTGACATTCCCCCTCCCATTCCCATATAGGCAGTGTGACATGCCCCCATCCCATTCCCCATATAGGCAGTGTGACATCCCCCCTCCCATTCCCATATAGGCAGTGTGACATTCCCCCTCCCATTCTCCATATAAGCAGTGTGACATCCCCCCTCCTATTCCCATATAGGCAGTGTGACATCCCCCCTCCCATTCCCCATATAAGCAGTGTGACATCCCCCCTCCCTTTCCCATATAGGCAGTGTGACATCCCCCCTCCCATTCCCCATATAAGCAGTGTGACATCCCCCCTCCCATTCCCATATAGGCAGTGTGACATCCCCCCTCCCATTCCCCATATAAGCAGTGTGACATCCCCCCTCCCATTCCCATATAGGCAGTGTGGCATTCCCCCCTCCCATTCCCCATATAGGCCGTGTGACATCCCCCCTCCCATTCCCATATAGGCAGTGTGACATCCCCCCTCCCATTCCCATATAGGCAGTGTGACATTCCCCCTCCCATTCCCATATAGGCAGTGTGACATTCCCCCTCCCATTCCCATATAGGCAGTGTGACATCCCCCCTCCCATTCCCATATAGGCAGTGTGACATTCCCCCTCCCATTCCCATATAGGCAGTGTGACATTCCCCCTCCCATTCCCCATATAGGCAGTGTGACATGCCCCCATCCCATTCCCCATATAGGCAGTGTGGCATTCCCCTCTCCCATTCCCCATATAGGCAGTGTGGCACTCCCCCCCATTCACATATAGGCAGTGTGGCATTCCCCCCTCCCATTCCCCATAAAGGCAGTGTGGCACTCCCCCCCATCCCCCCTCCCATTCCCATATAGGCAGTGTGGCATCCCCCCTCCCATTCCCATATGGGCAGCGTGACATTCCCCCTCCTATTCCCATATAGGCAGTGTGGCATCCCCCCATCCCATTCCCATATGGGCAGCGTGACATTCCCCCTCCTATTCCCATATAGGCAGTGTGGCATCCCCCCTCCCATTCCCATATAGGCAGTGTGACATTCCCCCTCCCATTCTCCATATAGGCAGTGTGACATGCCCCCATCCCATTCCCCATATAGGCAGTGTGACATGCCCCCATCCCATTCCCCATATAGGCAGTGTGACATCCCCCCTCCCATTCCCATATAGGCAGTGTGACATCCCCCCTCCCATTCCCATATAGGCAGTGTGGCATCCCCCCTCCCATTCCCATATAGGCAGTGTGGCATCCCCCCTCCCATTCCCATATAGGCAGTGTGACATTCCCCCTCCCATTCCCATATAGGCAGTGTAACATTCCCCCTCCCATTCCCCATATAGGCAGTGTGACATGCCCCCATCCCATTCCCCATATAGGCAGTGTGACATCCCCCCTCCCATTCCCATATAGGCAGTGTGACATGCCCCCATCCCATTCTCCATATAAGCAGTGTGACATCCCCCCTCCCATTCCCATATAGGCAGTGTGACATCCCCCCTCCCATTCCCCATATAAGCAGTGTGACATCCCCCCTCCCATTCCCCATATAAGCAGTGTGACATCCCCCCTCCCTTTCCCATATAGGCAGTGTGACATCCCCCCTCCCATTCCCCATATAAGCAGTGTGACATCCCCCCTCCCATTCCCATATAGGCAGTGTGACATCCCCCCTCCCATTCCCCATATAAGCAGTGTGACATCCCCCCTCCCATTCCCATATAGGCAGTGTGACATGCCCCCCTCCCATTCCCATATAGGCAGTGTGACATGCCCCCATCCCATTCTCCATATAGGTAGTGTGGCATTATACCTAATTGCCTGTTTCACTCACTCCTAAATAGGGATGCCCCATTAATTCAGACCAAAACCCAGGTAATTGATATTCCTGGGTTTTGGTCTGCTTTACAAGGTTTTGGACAGAACTTGGGCAAGCATGGGACTGTGGAACAGATAATTCTGGCTGTAGCTTGAGGTGATTAAACAGAAACACTGACTTTCACAGAGTCAAGATCGTCATCACAAGTAGCAGTCCCCATCCCTCATGTAAATAAACTTACTGTGCACACATCCATTCATGTCCCAGCTCCATCCCCTGCGCTGCACGCTGCTGATTCCTTTCACAGCCCGGAAGACACAGCAGAAGCAGCATGATCATGAGGATGTGCAGAGAGGGGGGTTAAGGAGGGGGGCATTCAGAGTGCAGTGAATAAATTAAAAGTTATCAGCACGAGAGAGGGGGGAGTGCAGCTTGCTTCATTCACTCTCCTCTCTGTGCTGAAAGGAGAACAGTGACGATCATAAGAGGGGAGAGGAAAAGTTAAAAAAGTTACATGCTGCGCGGATATCAGCTGGGGTTAAGCAGCATTGATTCAGTAATTTATCTTAAAGAGAACACTGCTCTGTTCCCCTCCCCGCTGCTGCTATAGTTGTCTTTTCCCACAGTGACAGCAGCGGTAGAGACAGAGACAATGCCCGCCGATCCTCCATCTTCTCTTGCCCTCCAGCAGATCGGCGGGCACTGTCTCTACCACTGCTGTCACTGTGGGAAAAGACAACTATAGCATCAGTAACTATAGCAGCGCCCGTAACAGGTGAGTTCTTTTTTTTTTTTTTTTTTTTTTTAACATTCGCCCAATAAGACGCATGGACATTCCCCCCACCACCACCACACTTTTGGGGAAAAATAAGTGCGTCTTATAGGGCGAAAAATACGGTACATACTAAGGTGATTTATAATGTGCACTACTTTGCATGACTTTCGCCTTTACTGCTTTCTCCATGCATGCGGCCAAAGGGGAAAAGTGCAGCAAATTGAGCTAAACTTACAGCAGCGTACGCCAGTGAACACAGACTTGTGCCATGTATTTTGCTGTGTTTGTGACGCATTTTGCTGGAAAAAGTCTCTGGCATTTACATTGAAACAATAGGGTTGATTCAGAGCCTCCTCAAAACCGTGTTGCATCTGTCTTGTTTTGTGTATTTTTCACTTTTTTTCCGTATGCATAGGTGCGTACGCATGATTCAGAGCCTCCACCTGGAGCCTTCTGTTTACTGTTCGTATCTGCGTACGCCAACGAGAATGCCATTTTCCGGCTCTCGTTGCGTCCTCGAGAGGACGAGGTTTCCGTTTCCGTTACTTAGTAAGACTCGTATACTACCGTTTTTCAGCGTTTTTCAAAGTAGCATCCAACGAAGATTTTCAGTGTCCTGCTATATTCAGCATGCATCTTTCTCTAAATATACGATGGAAATCTGTCGGATAAGCTGCTATGTTTGCATGCATGTACGCATGCGCGCAACTATTTAACTCATTCATGTCCCCCGTCTCAACTATTCTCACACTCACTTCTGCTCCAGTGCTTACCTTAGCTGGCTAGCGGTTGCTGTTTTTATGTTCTCCCACGATTCATGCTTACCTTAACTGGCTAGCGGTTCCTGTTTTTATGTACTCCCGCGATTTATGCTTACCTTAACTCACCAGCGGTTGCTGTTTTTATGTTCTCCTGCGATTCATGCTTACCTTAACTCACTAGCGGTTGCCGTTTTTATGTTTTGCCGCGATTCATGCTTACCTTAACTAGCTAGCGGTTCCTGTTTTTCTGTACTCCCGCGATTCATGCTTACCTTAATGTTCTGCATTCTATAGATATTTTCATTTCCATCTTGATATATTCATATATATTCATATTTTTATGTTCTTTAGTGGATGTGTTCATGCATTAAATGTTTGGTTGTTTACAGAAATGAAAGACGAAACCTGGTTAAGTTTAAATATATTTATTATCAATTTTTTTTTGTTATGTCAAATGCTTATTAATTTTGTTTAATAAAATTTTTAAAACAGTAAAAATTGTTTTTTTTTTTTTTTAAGATAACATTTCTACAAATGTAAAATTTAAAATTTTCTGTGTACATATTTACAAATTGTGGCAGGCCCCAGGCTGGCTCCTGGATGTCGCCCACCAGCCTATACACAGTGGCGGTCAAAACTTGCAATCTCTGTTGTGGTGTTGCTGTGAAAAGAAATCAAAAATTAATTTTTCGTATATACATTTTAATAGCTGTTGAATTAAATATTATTCATTTTCTAGGCTAGGGATTAGGCCATAAATTAAGCTAATTTTATAGGCTAGGGATTAGGCCATAAAATAAGCTAATTTTATACGCTAGGGATTAGGCTATAAATTAAGATAATTGTATAGGCTACGGATTAGGCCATAAATTAAGCTAAGTTTATAGGCTAGGGATTAGGCCATAAATTAAGCTAAGTTTATAGGCTAGGGATTAGGCCATAAATTAAGCTAAGTTTATAGGCTATTGAATTTGAATACCTGTTGATGAAGGCATGTTACTAACTTACTAAAAACTTACTAGGCTGGTGGACAACATGATCCTGCAGAGAAGGGGGAAGACCTTGGCACTGGAGTGGCACCACCTTAACTTGGGCCAGATCTATCCCGCACTGGCCGGACTGCTCGCCTGCAGGTGGGTCGAACGCGGTAATCCCATTCGCTCGCTAGAAGAGAATAGCATTCATAAACACAGGCCTGTCTAAGGGCTTTTGTAGTTATAACATGTAATAGTAATGTACTTACTTGGGAAATGTTTCCCGAAGATTCGCCTCACCCGGGGCCTCTTTCTGCGCTTCAGGTCCGACGAGTGTTGAATGATCTGTGTATAAGTGAAGGTGGTGTCACTGTCTTCAGCTATTTTGGCCACTATCTCCAGTGCCAAAGTCTTCTTTCGGAAGTCGCTCGCCAGGAAGTCGTACCTGTTGGACATCATCATCTAAAAGGTAAAAGAAAAACAGATTTTCTTAATTCAAATATCATACAAATCACAATTTAAATTATAGCAGTTTCATAAGTTACATTCCCCATAACATTTCAATCCTTGAGCTATCCTTCTAGATGCCATTTTGTGGTTGCGCACATGTGCGCACTAACTTTCGCTTGGCGCGGTGGTTAATATCAAATTTCGTCCCCACTGTTTTGGGCTGCGCTGCGTAATCGCATATGCATGCATTTCGCGTGCAAATAAACGCCTGCACAAACACTTACTAGCATGATAGTCTCCTGTTGCTCGCGGGTGAAGAGCGTAGGTGCCATCTTGGATTACAGTATCAGCAGATGTGTTGTGCCCCAGCGGTTTCCGGGATGCGCACGGCCATACTCACACGTACGCATAAGCGTCATACACAGTCATAACTATTTAAAGGGTATTTGGACACACAGCTGAGTGTCTTTACAGATATCGCTATGCCTGCCAAGAAAGGTAGTCGCCAGACCCCCAAGTCCCATGAACAGCATGAGCACCGTGCCGAACGGCATGAAAAAACTTCAGCCAGGCCTGCAACTAGGTCCCACAAAACCAGTGGCCACTCGCATCCAACAAGGACATCCACTCGCCACATGAAGGATCCATTGGGCCACACTCCAGCCCCCTCCAAATCTTGGACATGCCGGAATGTGAAGGAGACTTCCTCCAGGAAGAATGCTTCCCGGCCCACAACATCCAAAACCCAAGGGAGCACTACTACTAAGTGCAAGGGTAAGACTAGGCCTAGAATCCATAGCCCCCCAAGAACACCCTCTCTTGCTCATGCCCAATTTCACCATTCCAACGTGGAGAGCCCTGAGTCACCGCACCGCTCAACGGCTGCAACTTCTTTGGCCAGCCAGCCTATGACACCCAGCCCCCATGCAAGTCCAGCACGATCATTTCTGAGCGAAAGGTCTGGCTATTCCATGGCTGAAAGTCAGCCAAGTATGTCACTAACTATTCCACCGACCCAGTAAGAGCCAGGCAGGACATCATTAGCCAGAAACCTGCGGCGTGGGACCTTGAGTGGGCACTTTACTGAGCCCCAAACTATGGCATTGGCAAGTGGGGTATCTGACCACTATGATAAGCTGTATGGGAGAAATTCTAAAGCCACATGCAAAGTGCGCAAGACACAAATCTGGGAGGACATCACCAGACAGGTGAATTGTGCTGTAAATGAGAGGAAAGATGTGGAGCAAATCCAGCGCAAATTGTCACACCTTAAATATGCCGTCCACCAGAAGCAAAATAAACGCAGGCAGCACGAGTACAGATGGGTGTTTGAGTTGGGCAGGTTGTTGGTGAGCATGACCTTATAAGTAATGTTTTTTCTTTGTTTTAAAGGTTGCAAACAGGAGGTGGATTTCCATCTAAACTCCAGTACAGCGCAGCTGAGGAGCTTGTTACACCCGTCTTGACTACAGGGCTTGTCCGGGGCCATAGACACTGACAGCAATGTCATGCCAGAAGGTTAGTATTTTAAGGAATGTTTTTTTTGCTTTACCTTTAAAAAAATGTAGATTAAAAGCCTAGGTACACACAGGGCCGTAGATAGGGGGGATCGGGGGGGGGGCAATGCTCCTCGTGTGCAGCAGTTCAGGGGGGCATCAAAGGGGGTCCTGAAAACAGGTGGGGGAGTTCATTTTGAATCTTTGCCCCGGGTGCCAGATAGCCTAGCTACTCCTATGGGTACACAAGGTATGTTTATGTGTTAACTTGCCTTTGCTTTTACATTCCAGCACCTCAAACTACTCAAGCTACTGTGTAACCCTCCACCTCTTTGCCCACTGGCAGTACGTCCCCCACCAGCCCTTAACAACATCTCCTACACAGGAACAGCTCGATCTGGTAAGTGTACTCTGCACTAACTGGTGATGCATGTGAAGCAAGATGACTACTTGCCACAACATATATTTGAGCAACTATCTCACACATTTTTTTGCCTGTCCCTACAGACACCACCCATAATGGAAGCTATACACCATATGGAGGAGGAGTAGAACATTTCCATGCCCCCCCTAAATGCTAACCCAGCATCATAATCTGCCACTGCACCAGCAGCAGCCGCCCACAAATCCTCTGCAGCAGAGTCAATCATGCCCTCTGCTGGCAGACCAGCATGGCCAGCAGCAAGAGATAGAACCAACGGTCCCATGTGCTAGCTCTGCTGCAGAGGATTTGCCTACACCATCTGCTCCTGTTACTAGGCCTAGACCATCAGCTGCACGCGACCAAACCCGGGGAAAAGGAGGACGCCCTCCTTCACATTGCCATGTAACCCAGGAGAGTATGACAGCCGCTACTTCAGGGAAACAACCCAAAGATTAAATGAAGAGCTGGCTGCACAATTACAAAACTTCAATACCAACTTCCACACCCTGCTGCATAAAATTAGGACTAGCAACAGGCAGATGCTGGAGCAGTGGCAGATGATGAATGCCACCCATACACAAGTGTTGGCCATCCTACAAGGCCAACAACAGCCTTATTATGGTAATCCACCATATTAAGAATTTTCCTTCTATTGGCTACACATCATTTATCGCCATTCCCACCACTATTCACCTGTCTGGTGATCTCCACCCATATTTGTCTCTTTTTGCCTTTGCTGGTGGCTTTAATTTGCCTACCATATAGCTTGTGATAGTGGTCAGAAACCCCACTTGCCACAGCCATAGTTTGGGGCTCAGTAAAGCGCTCGCTCAAGCTCCCACACAGCAGGTTTGGCCTAATGATATCCTGCCTGGCTCATCCTGGGTAGTTGGCATAGAAGGTGACTTGGCTGACTAACACCCAATGAATAGCAACAACTTCTGCTCTGAAAGGATTGTGCTGGACTTGCTTGGGGGCTGGGTGTCATAGGCTGGCTGGCCAATGAAGTTGCAGCCGTTGAGCTGTCCGCTGACTCAGGGCTTGCTACATTGTAATGCTCAAATAGGCCTAGAGCAGGAGAGGGTATTGTTGGGGGGCCATGGATTCTTGCCCTACTCTTCCCCTTGCCCTTAATACTAGGGCTCCCAATGGTTCTGGATGTTGGTGGACGGGGAGCATTCTGCCTGGAGGAAGTTTCCTTGGCCATCCTGGATATGCCAAATTTTGAGGGGGCTGGAGTCTGGCCCAATGGATCCTTCCTTTGCCGAGTGGATGTCTTTGTAGGCTGCTGTAGGCTGCGAGTGCCCTTCCCCACCTAATTTCTCTATGGAATAGAAAATTATTAAAATTATGTTTTTCTGTGTTATTTTTAGGCATTTTTTATCTGGTTGGTTTCAAAAAGATGAGTGTTGTTAAAGGAAATCTTTGTAAATAAAAATTCATTAAGCTCAAATCTGTTCAAAATGTTTTCTTGTATTAGTTTTTGAACATAAGCAAATCAAAGTATAAATAATAGAACATTGTTCCATCACAATGAAATAACAAAAATCATGACACCAAAAATAAACCATATTAAATAAAGTTTAAGTGAAATAATTTGTTATAAGGTGGGCCCGGACTGACTGCCCAGAAGCACTCTGGGTGCCCTCATATAATTCGTCCTGAATGTTCATTACTGCTGGAGAGGGGGACATGTCGACATATTGAGGGACCTTCTGCATTATTGCAAAATTATGCAGAACGCAGCAGGCAATAATTATCTTAATGACCTTGCTAGGGTCATATTGCAGGACCCCCCCTGTATGGTCCAGGCATCTGAATCTGCTCTTCAGCAGGCCGAAGGCCCTCTTCATCACAGCCCGGGTCTTCCTATGTGCACGGTTCTAACCCTCCTGTGGCCGCAGGATTGGTGTCATGAGCCACGGCAGAAAGGATAACCCGAATCCCTTGAAAAAAATAAAAAAACAAATTAGTGTCTACTTCATAGTTACATTGTATATCATACCATCAGAGGGAAAGAACATCATATGTTGAGATAGGGTTATCCAAAAACATTCATAGTCATACAGTGAAACCCTAATGAAACTATTTGTAAAAACTTACCCAGTAGCCAACCACCAGACAAGTTTCCTGATTCAAACTGACCATAGAGGCTGGAATTCCTCAGGATATACGCGTCGTGGGTGGATCCGGGAAACCCTGCCATGACACTGAGGAACCGAAGGTCCGGGTCAACCACAGCTTGCACGTTAATTGAGTGGCCCATCTTCTGGTTCCTGAAATAGCAGAAATACAGGTTTTTAGTACCCCAAAACAATCCATCAAATAACCAAGTAAAAACCAAAAATATAAGGGACCCTTATTGTTTAAGATTGTTTGTTTCTAAATAATAATTATTACGACAACCAATAATTAATAGTTGGTCACTCGAGATTAATTAAGGTCTACATGAAAATGGTTAGTTAAGGTCTACATGAAAATGATTAATTAAGGTCTACATGAAAATGATTAACGGCTACATGAAAATGAATAATTAAGGTCTACATGAAAATGAATGAAGGTCTACATGAAAATGATTAATTAAGGGCTACATGAAAATGAATAATTAAGGGCTACATGAAAATGATTAATTAAGTTCTACATGAAAATGATTAATTAAGGGCTACATGAAAATGATTAATTAAGGTCTACATGAAAATTATGGATTTAGATATACATTAAATCATACTGTTACATATATACATAAAGTCATAATGTTCACCTAAACCACATACCTAAAGAGATATTCGTCAGCTGCTGGAGGCACCAACGCAACATGCGTACAATCAATCGCACCCATGACGTTGGGCATGTTGGCAAGATCAAAAAACCCAAATTAAGAGCATTCCAGGCTACCATGTTGTCAAGGAAATATATGTATTTTGACACAGGGTAGCCATGCCATCCAAAAACCTGTTGAGCGTGCGGCTCAGCGTAGGCTGGGACATCCCCATGGAGAGGGCACCCAGCCTCTGGAATGAGCCGTTCGCCAAAAATTGCAGGCAGCCAGGCATTTTGATCATACCTGAAATTGCATGCCCCTTCCTTGTGGTGCGGGCTAACCATGGCTGCAGCTCACTATATAAGTTATGGAGGGAAACGCAGTTAAGTTGGGTGAGCTCGAACAGCTCAATGTCATGCATGCGATCGATGTCCATACGTGCACGGTGCAATCTGGATTCGGCCATGCCGTTTAGCTGCAATCACTCATATTCCTCCACGTACTCAGCAAACATCATCTCCGATCTCAACAGCTAACTTTCTCCTACAAAACGACCCTGTAAGTTGAACGAAAACAAACCCGTTTTATTGGCCGGGTTGTAATCAACAATCAAGGCTCTAACTCATGTGCAAGCCCAAACCAATAACGTCAGTTGCCCGACATAACGGACATTTTACGATAAAGATACAACCATCGAAAGAGCATATTCGCGTTAGCGTAAACGCATATACGCATGGAAACAGTAACGAAAATTCCGAAAAAGCATGCAAAAACTCACAAAACTTACAAAAACACATGCGAAAGTGCATGTGAAAGAGGCTCTGAATCAGGGTGTTCTCCAGCATGCGCTGCGTAAAACATCAGAAATCCAGCAAACACTGAAACTGCTGGCCAAACAATCAGTGGTGTGAGTTGTAAATGCGGAAAAAAGCTAATGGCTAGCAAATCATTTTGTAAATGACCCCCTAAATCTAAAAATGTGTTTCACAACCTCACAATACATCCAATATGCTCGCTGGTAGGGGACTAGCCCTTACACACAACAAAATACGTATCTGAAAGAAACCATAACTCCCAAATTCAATGATGCTGCACAGTTGGAAAAATAACAATTACATTTTGTTGGTACAGTTAATAAACACTACACAAGACATACATTTAAAACTACCAAAAACAAATGGTCAGCAGCGTGTTGCCCAAAACGATATAATAAGTATATATAATATATAAGTATTCACACATGCACAGGATAGTGTAATTATTGAATGAATAACCAATAAATAATGGACTGCTATGTATAGTACCATAGTTAAATAATATTGCTGAAAAAACTGCAATAAATTATTCAACACTTACATATAAAGATTAAAGTGCACGTTAAGCAAAACCAATTATAAAAAATTTCTAACTACTCTAAAGTGCATGGGCTGATGCCCCAAGCATACAGTATATAACTGTAACTATCCCAAACAAGGGAACAAATACAATAATTAATGTACAATAAACCACAATTATACCTAAATAATAATTAATACTTAGGTCAGGGGTTCGCCCCCCTTGTGTCTCCCATCCAACTTTTAAATGAGAATAAAACGGCCAAAATTTAAAGAAATGATGAAAAACTGCTGCCATTGAAAGCAAACAGGAAGCCGCCTCATCCCCAGCAACGCACATACCCCCCCCATGATGTGGCTGCTGAGTAGGGAAGGCAGCGTCTGCCGTAACCAGGGAAACTCGTACCCACAATACCGTACAGCACAGCGTTCTCAGATGGATGAGTATCAGCAGCATCATTATCATTAGATTTGAGTTTTTTTTGTACCTTTCAGGTACTCATTTTGATGTATTGTTTTTCCATTTTGTAATAGTTTTATAATGCTTCCATAGTTCCTTCCTGCATTAAACTTTTAAAGGCCATATTTTTGTTGTTAAATTTCAACTTTATTCTTCTGTTTAGCCATATAGGTTTACTATGTTTCTTACCTTTTTATTCCTGCAAAGTATAAGTAATGCCCCTTGGAACACCTGCCTTCGGGTGAGCTGGCAACCCCCAATCTCTGCCGCTGCTTCTGCCTATAGACAAGCCCCCCTTTGCGGGGACGCTGGATGCACCTCACTGGACAGGGTTGCCCCCAGGACTTAGGTAGTGCAAAAGGATGGCAGCTTACAGGTGAAGGCAGGTGAACCTAGGGCACAAAGCTGGATGGTCAGGAAGCCGGGGTCATACATGGGATATCAGTCTGATCAACTTCACAGGGGTAGAGCGGAGGGATGGTCAGGGATAGCCAAAGGTCAGACTGGGGAGTCGGTTCAGGTAGCAGACAAGGATGGTCAGAATGAACAAGTCAGCAAAAGGTATTGGTTCACAAAAGACACAACACACCCTTAGCACTGAAGGCTATCAAGGGCATTGCAGCTCAGGCCTGATTTCAATTTAAGGGGAAACTGTCCAATATGGAGCTGTGGGTGGTCAGGCTGCAGGTGGGGAGTGATGGCTCTTGATGGATTGGCCATACTTTTTCCAGGGGCTGGCCAGTAGGGCCGACCAGCCCCTGATTACTTTCAGCTGCCCCGCCTGCCACTGATGGTGCAGCGTCTCCTCAGAGCAAAGTGCACTGTCAGCAGCACATGCCCGCACAGCTGAAGAGGAGCGAGGAAGGCACCCAGGGCACCCTGCGTGCCCTGACCCTTGTGAACAACGCAGGAAAGCCAAGCACCCTACATCAGCCTGCCAGGGAGCGCCACGTTGTCCGGAGGGATCAGAGGACACTTGCTGTGGGAAAGCTCATCCACCAATTGGAGCTTGCACTTGCTGGGAAAGGAAGAAATATATTATTAGCAACAAAAATCTATTAGTTTTAACCTTTTTGCTGCCAGCCTCCACAGAGATTTTTTCACCCTCTGTGGCCAGACCATTTTTCTTCATTTTGTGATATACATGTTTAACTGTGATTTTTCAGGGACATGTCCAGGGATTTCCAGAAAAATTATATATTGTTTTTTTTCAGCTGAATTTGGGCGTTAACGTGAAATGTCTTGTTTGTACTTTTTCTGTGTTTTCTTCACTTTTTTGGTGAAAGGTGGGGATTTTTTTAAAATGCTCTTTTTACATTTTGTAGTCTTTTTAATTAAAAAAATCTATTTTTCAAGTAAATCATATTCCTCCCAGGCTACCACATATGTATTGCTAGACATCCTTACCTGTCCAGGTCAGACCCCAAACTGAAACAATGCTTTAGAAAATTTTCAAATTAAATACAACTGCACACCTTGAGGTTTTTCAAGAAAAATATTAATTTGAAATCCCCCACACAAACTATATGTTCTCTTGAAGACCGCACATCAGGCTTTCTAGGCTTACCAGGCCCGTTGCCAGGAAATCACCAGTTATGCAGATTTTCCCTAAAAAAATTAAAAAAGTAGAATAAAAACACATTTTCCCCAAATATCTATATGCAAACAAGAAAAAACAAGCTAAATCGGAAAGCGTAAGGTCCCTTAAACAGAACAACACCCAACATGTATAGGTACTTTTAACTGTCAGCCTACTTGAGGTTTTGTTGCCCTCTTTTGACAGGTAATTTTTCAGTATTTTGCGCTATGTTTAACTGTGATTTTTGCAGGAATTTCCAGGAAAATTATATATTTTTTTTTCCCTCAGAGTCTGAGCTTTATAATGAAATGTCTTGTTAGTCATTTCCAGTGCATATTTTGAGTGAAATATGTGAAGTACATAAATATGAATAATTTTTGAACTTTCTCTCATTTATTATAATTAAAAAATGTATTTAATTCCAGAAAACCATATTGCGCATGAAAGCCCCATTTCCTCCAAATACAAAGTATATACACCTATGTATCGGTAGCCCCCCCGCTCCTGCTCAGGAGACACTGCAAACTGAAAAGAGCACTTTATGACATTTTCAAAATGTGGTTAAAAAACAGTGTGTGGTCCTCCCCATCCAAGCAAAACCAACCCAGGCACCAGCTATGCGGGCTTGTAGACCAGGGTGCAGGGGTCAGCCTTGGTGGACCCTGGCCCTGAAGGCTACAATCCTGCATTGCCCTCCTTGGCTTTGGTGAGGCAGGTAATGCAGCCGGGGTAATGGCAAATCACCCGCTTGCCGTAGATGACTTGTCAGCCCCTCAAACCTTGTGAATTGTTATAGGAATCTCATGGACCGCTTACCAGTTCACAAAAGGGTTAAATGTAAAAAAAAACAGAGATGTAATTTAAAAAAGTTACCTTTTTTTTCTTTACTCAACCTCCGGTGATCAGCAAATTCAGAGACCCCTGTCAATCTGCACCTGCCATTCACTGATCACCGGCTGGCTTGCTCGCCAGTGCAGCTCACAGATGCTTGTGGCATCTGGCTGTGCTGTCAGAAATGGGGGGGGCACGGTAAGCGGACCTTCCCATGCTAGCTGTAGACCCCAGGGGAGAATCAGAGGCCCCCGTAGAAGAGGGGACCCGTGCCGCTGGATCCCGGACTGAGATGAGTGGCTTTTTTTTTGCCGTAAACAGGAGGAAACACTAGGCATGTATATTTCGTGTAGAATTTTTGGTGTTTAAATCCATCTGCACTGCGCTGCTGCCTTTTTAGTGTAAGGGGGGATAAGAAAATGCTCCTTTTATGCCATCACCTAAGCTAGAAATAGATTTCCTATTATGCACCTGTAGTATAACCATAAAAACCCTGGTCCCAAAAAAGCAATATTTACAGGACACAGTGTGTTCGGCACTAAACATGGCACATTTTAGGACTAGTATAAAAAGAAAACTATTTCCTGCATCAACTAGTTAACCGATTTTATAGATGTTTAGAGATAACTTGTTGAAATTTTATTGAAACTGTGTAAACAAATGTGCCATTGCTGCTTTAATCAAATAAGCAAGGGATTCATTTGAGCTGTAAAATGTACTCTATTATCATTTTACAAAATTTCCCTACTAAGGAACATAATGACACTGAATACCACCATTATAGTCATAGCTATGAGAATAGTTGTAGCTCCTTTGGGCAGCATGGCTTAGTTATCCATGATAGAAGCATAGATTAATCTTCACCTAACTCATTTTATATCTCTCCCTAATGCCTCCGTAGTGCAGAGATTCCAATACGATTCATTCCTCAGCTTTTCATAAGCAGTAGTCTGTGACCACCTTATACATTGCCGGAAATTTCTAATTCCAGCATTTACACTTTGCCTATGATAAAAGAA